>CM060909.1:187852948-189238782 GCA_030737875.1 Allium sativum | reverse complement strand
ACACTTCCATCATGAAGTAGCACTAAGTCTCAAAGTAAGCACCTTGCCAAGAAAAGGACAGCGATTCCAACTTCTTAAACTTCAACTTTTTCTTATTTTTGTATTTTATTTGTTTAACCATGGATATCCATGCAGGATTGTCTATTGCATTAGCAGATGAACCCGATTGAAAATTGAAAGCAGTCTTATCAAATATATCCTTACGCACTGCTTTAGGTCTAGAAACCCGCTGATCAAAACTATGAATGTCTAGTTGGTTGTCATTAGGAATCACCATATCTTTCTCTGTCATCACTGGCTGCAAATCATCAATAGTCGCTTCCATATCCTAGTTTTCAATTTCAAAAATAGATCCGACCAATAACTGTGTCTGTTGATTATGGGTCAATCTATCAGAAGGACCTTTTTATCCCAAGACGAAGAAGAAATATCCAGAGGCCGATCTCTCGAGGATTGCAATGCAGGGTCAATTTCCATAACATTCGTAGGTCCAGCACCATAAACCACCTTTTTAGAAATCCAAACTTTAGCAAACTAACACATATCAATCAAATGACCAAAGAATTTACAAATGGAACATTTAAAAGGAAACCAATGTAATTAATAATTTTCCATAATAAATAATAATTTACATTAATAAATAACTCAAAATCATTGCTTATTCAGAATTAGCAAAATAGTCTTTGCTCATAACCAATGTAATTGCTAAATTCTTAATTAAGTCGTCTGCTTTCATCACAAATTTCAGTCAGTATGCCAGTATATTTTACGCTAAATCCCAAAATTTTAAATGCTCTTTTATAATTATTCTCCTAAATAATGAAAATATCAGTTTATTATAATAATTATTTAATAATTAATAATAAAATTTAAAACTTATGAAATGATATTTAGTATTCAATAATTAATTTCAAATAACTGTATTTAATAATTATAGTTGAAACTTATATTTTATATTTATAGTTGATAACTAATTTGTTGTATGAAATAATTCGTATAAACGATCTTCATGGACGTTGATACGTTGTACATGTACTTTTCCGCGAGCACACATATTTATCTTGGCTCCGAAAGAAAAATTTATTTGGCTCTAAAACTAAAAAATTTAGCTTCAGATATAATTTATTTATTTATTTTGGAAGGCCAACTGGTTTTTTAGGTGTCCAGAAACACCGTTTATTAATAAGATAAGAACTGGTACTCCGCACATGCACGGCACAACACGACTGGTTTGAAGTGCTGGTACACTATCAATAATGCATACTGTCAAAAGGAAACAACATATCAGGGTACATCAAATAGACAAAAAGAGACCTATGTCTCCTCTCCTTCATCGTCATCAGCGTAGAAAAAACCAACGTAAGGAGTCATAATGCACTTAAAGTTTCAAAAGCAAAGAGCCAAATAATCCATATTGTTGGGTGCTACTAGACGATTTTGATCCCATGAAGGATCCTTCAGGAGGACCTCATTGTTTTCTCCAACTTCACCATCAAACCTCATAATCAGTTTGCCACCATCGGATGCGTAAAATAGACGACTACGATCTTCCACTTTATCATCAATAAATATGAAGAAAACTTCGTAAGTGTCACAGTGCATACCAGAGGGAGAGTGAATCCAAGCATTCTCATGTCCATTCCATGATATGCCAGATCAGGAGGAACATCTGGCAGAAAGGTAGTAGGTTCCAGACCCACCTCAAGGTCTTCCGCTACCTCGTCTTGAGCAAACAACCTCCAGATCTAAATTTTGTTTGGCTCCAAAACCAAAAAATTTCTCTCTAGATTTAAATTTTCGTTTAGTCGCCGCTTCCTCTCTCCTCCCTTTGATAACTTCAAATTCACGCTAATCTCGAAGCCATTCTCCTCGAAGCCAAACCCGAAGCCTCCTAACATCCCATCATCCGCATCCAGCTCAGAGTTCTCCGCAGACCTTAACCCGTGACGAATAGCACCGCTTGTCTCTTCCGAGGTCAAACTTGAAGTAGAGTTCACTGTCGGCCTGATCGACTTACAGACTCAATTTCGATATAGGAGGAGAGGGTAATTAGTTTGATTAGTAAAATATATTAGAGTTCATGGTGGTATTGGAGCTGCAGGTTTCTACGTGAATTGCACCAAAGATCGGGGATTTCGAATTTTCAGAAGAAGCTGTCTGTGTCAGATCCAAAGGTATAGGCTTTGTTGTGTACTCATATTCTTTTAGAATATCTACTACCCCTACCAAACTGATTAGTTTGATTATTATTGCCTTCAATCATTATTTATGGTATTGAAATCCATATTCAAAGAAATTAATTCTCGTACCCTAGAGAAGAATTTGATTTCTCTTTAGTCAGGGGGACTTGAAATTATCAATTTAAAACTTTGGCACTAAGTTGTTTTTCATTCATTTAATTAATCAACTTATTAGTTATAGTACTACTTTGCGAGCTTGCTGGAACATGGCATTTAATCTTTAGAAATTATTGGACAATAGACATTCCCAAATATACTAGCTGGTGTTAGTGTAGTCTTCATAAATTGAGAGATAAATTTTGACACATGGTAATGTGTAATCATGAGGCCTCTTTGACGAATGCTCCTTACGGTAGTAATGACCTTATATTGTATAATGTTGTACATTATAATATGCAGCAACCTGCCGATATACCAGTTGTGGCCGGTGATTATGTTCATCGTGGCTCTGCAATATTGCCTCATGTTAGTTCATCAGTTGTTCGAAACCTTTGGAGTAATATCCTGACATGTTCTGATCACTTCTATCACTTATTGTAATGTATGGTTATGTAATTTAGAGTTACAGAAAATTCATCTCTAAAACATGTGAAATTTGTTGATACAATATATAATAAATTTTGTATTTAATATCTCCATCTTGCTCTTGTGTTTACTGGAGCGTATGCCTATACCTTTGCATATATAGATTTTCAGCCAGAATATTCAAAGTTTATATAACATTAAGATGGTTAGTGTTTTAATATTATGATGAGTATTATTTGATTCAGACCTCACTTTCAAGAACATTATAAGAACATTGTTGGTGGTTGCGTTGATGATAGTATAAAGCTGGGTTGTTGAATGCAAGAAGCAAATTAGCATGAAAGCTGGAAATAAATTGGTTAATGAGGAGGAAGTTAAGATTTTAAAAGTGGCATGAGTTCCCTAAGAAGTAGAACGAGTTCTGTGAACACAAGCTTCTTCAGACGACAAACTAATTTATGTTAATTCAATTTAGCAACTATATTCATGTTATTAGTTGGTTAGGGTCATTTATTAAGTATTTGTTAATTGTTGTGAATGTCATGCGTATAGTACTATTTTAGAAGTCTGTTTTTTTTAATGCATAGTCTTCGTTAAAATGCTTTGTAGGAGTTCGCTTTTGTTCACTTGATGTGTTTGTGAAGGGTGTAATAAATGTGAAAATATATGTATTGTCTGAATTGATCAGAGTGTCAAAAACTCCGCATCTGTTACAACTCTGGATATAACTTCTAGTGAGTGCTTATTGTAATAGATCTATCACAACTGTTTTTGGCAGTTGTAAAATGGTATTTTTGTTATAGTGAAACAGCTGTCACCAATAACCTTGCTAAAAATGTAAGCATTTCTGATGAATTACCGACAGATATCTAAGGTAAACCAAAAGTTGAAATTATTCGCTTCTAATCCCTTGCTATTTAGCAAGGGATCTCCGACAGAATTTAAAAAAAAAATATTAAAGAAATATATATCTATCGGTAAATTTTTTAAAATTAAGTTTAAATTTATTGAAAAATGACGGTAAAGTGTCGGAGAATTGACGTTAATTTTCCGTCACAAAAATACCGATGTGAAATTTACCCACAAGTGTTATCTATCATAAATTCATCACTAATACATATTGAGCGATGGATTTGCTACAGATTCATCCGCTGCAAAATCAGTGTTTTCTTGTAGCGATATTCCACCACATACATAAGCATCTGATCACCTTCATACAGTATAAGAATGTGCCTATGGAAGGAAAATGTAGAAATTTCAACTAGCACATGAGCAAAAGCAATCTTCCTAATTCCCTCAGAGAACTTATCTGACTTAAGAGGAACACCAAAAACAGATGCAATTCTGCTTATTCCTTCCTCCGTCCAATATTTTTTAGTGGTAGTCTAAGAAATTGAACCCAAATGGGTATAGTACTAAAAGTATCCTTATTCAGCTTCATACCAACTTCCCAATGTCCCATCATCATTAATTTCCTATTATAAAAATAAGGTCCATCCAATATTCTATCACAATCTTCCTTTTATCAAACTTATTCATATAAAATTCATCTTCCTTAGAATAAATGTCAAAATCCCTAACTGGTTTCCAAACTGTATGTATATAAGCTTTAAAAAATGGGTAATGGGGTTTGGAATCAACAACATAAATCGCAACGGCATTGTCCCTCTGTTTTCTAGCTTTAAGAACAATATCTTAGAAGACATTTTTGGGAGACTCATATTATTAAAAGCTTCTCAAAAGGAATGTAAACTGGAACTTAGTTACCTTATACGATGCCTTTCCAAGCTCGACATGTACCAGAAGGCAGAGAATCGTTGCAAGAGACTAGCGTTGATAGCGAGGCTGATGCAGGAACCTTTGGCTACGCAAAAGTTGAAGCAAGATCGAAAATTGGAGGCTAACTGACTGTTTGAAGAGGCATCAAATCATTTTGGAGGACATGGCCACTTGGTCGATTGAAGGGGAAACGACCTGAGGCAACATCGGACGGGCCTGGGTGTTGTTGTGTGGTTTGCCATGCTGTAGGTAGGGCAAGTGTGTCAGTAAGTGAAGAGCATGACTTTGAATTCTTCTGGGAAACGACTAGTTGAAATCCATTCAAATCGATGGAGGCTTGAGAATTTGGGAGGATAGGAGAAAATTCATCGGGGTCATGATTTGATGCAGAGCTAGCTGCGGAGAAGGAAGAAAGGAAGTAGGCAGTTGAAAGGGGGATGGAGGCTTAGGGTTTAGTTTCCAAAGATTTTAGCTGGAAGGCGCCATAATTTTAAGTCCGTGAGCTTGTATTATTTTGCGAAAGAAGAGTGTATGTATGTATGCATGCATGTATGTATCTATGTATGCATACGTGCATGTATTTATGCATTATGTATGTATGTATGTATATTTTGTCCCTATCTGAAACATGAAGAGAAACGAACCCAAAAGCTAAGACAAATAAAAAATTAAATTTATATTCATATTTGCAACTTAAATTTATTTCTTTTTTAGTTTATCATGTTGTTTTATTTGATAGGTGTAATAGAAGACTAGACATTTCTAAAACAAACAAATAAGGAAATAAATCGAGTATGAGAAAATGAGCAAGTATTGTGAAGGAGTGTCTAAGAGTGTAGTGAGGATGCAAATGTACTAATATGAGAGTTTTTATAGCGATTGTGAATTATAAAATAGTGCGAATTGAAATTGGTACTATTCAAGTGTGTAATAAAATAATTGTTTGAATAAAATTTCTATTCAAAATTAAAATTCTTAATTTGAGTATTTTATTTTGCAAATATTTGTTGAGTATTATGGAAATGTAGAACAAAACATCAGCAAACGCATTTATCATGTGTGTGCGTGTGGTTGTTTTCATCGAACAAAAATCATACTAATAAACTCAATAATTCCCCCCTTTTGATGATGACAAACATATATTAAGATTTTGAAGTTTAAATAAATTTGGTTGACATGACATGATCATGCTTCCCTATTTAGATGTTCCTATGCAATTGAACTCCCCCCATAGAGATGAGTGTATTTGAAAATGAGAAAATGACATTCAAAACAGTTTCAAAATTGATTTTTGAATGATAAAAACATTTGAACAATAGAAAAACTCTTACATATTTACTCATCATCAAAATCTTAATCTTTCTCCCTCTTTTGGCAAGGCTACAGGTTTTTAAAGTGATTTGTAATACATTTTATTATAACAAACAATAGACACAGTATTACAGGAGTTAGACAGATTGTCTAGCAATTGCTATCGATTTTTAAGGTGGACCGTTCATTGGACTTAACTAGTTTACAGAGCTGGAGCTAGACTAATTATCTACACCACAATAGATCTAAAACCACGCACGGAGCAAAATGACATATGGCAAATAAAACCAATTACATACTTCAGAATGAGGTGACAACATACAGATATCTCATAGTACAATACAAAAAGTAAAATACAAGGAAACTGTTACACAACACTATAACAAAACAGTGTACAATTATGTTAAAGAACCCCAAATTATCACGAAACCAATTGGCAATGTGAAGGGTAGACCCTTAATATTTATATAGAATTTATTTTATAAATTCTCTGTTGTGGGACTTGTCTCAACATGTGTAACAGTCTGAAACTTTGAGTAGTAAATATTTGAATATCGGGATTATTTAAATATTTATATATTGGATTTAATATTATAAAAATGCTTTTACAACCTTGTTAAATCCCTTTATAAATAATAATTAATAAGGAGAAAAAATTTTGTTGAATTTTTCCTTACAAAGATAAGTAGTTCGAAGAAATATCAATGATGTAACCGAAAATCATTTTGTCGATAAACGACCTTTTACTTGTTGAAAGTTATTAAACATCATTTGCATGTCGTTACAATATAAGAAAACATATATATATATATATACATATAAATCTTATAAACAAAACAAATGGGATATGTATACATATTCTAAAATAAGATATGTGACATCAAATGATAAGGACACATATCATCAAATGAATGGTACACATGTCTTGAGATTAAAGGGAACAGAGACACATAAACACATTTGGTTTCCATGTGTAGAAACATCTTCAGACGCCTAAGGGAGCATATGTCTACTTCCTATGCTTACATAAAAATAAGGTAGACAAGTGTCCAAAACCAAATTACCCAAATAACCTCAAAGAATGTTATAAATAACATAGAAATGTTCATTTGTTTTCATATATTCACAAAACAAAAATAAGGTAAGACAAAGAGAAGTTTAGGAGAAGCCAAGAGAATAAATACAAGTTCAATCCACAATTATAAGGTGAGAAAAACTATTTGAGCATATGTATTCATTTCTTACTTTGTAGAAAAAATGTGAAAATTAAAAATGAATGAAAGGTCTCAAACCAATGAAAATGAGTCCGATATTTTGACCATAATTTCCTCAGTTCTTGATGAAATTTTGATTTGAATGCTAACTCAAAGACCTTCAACTTTCATGTTGACCACTTTTCCTAATTTGATGGTTTGTATACCTAAAATGTAGAAGGAAACTCGGGTAAAAATCTACCCGAAATGGGCTTGTTGAAAATGCCTCATGTTGTTGAATTTTATATATTAAATCAATAAATAGTTTTAAGGGTTTCTTTTCATGGAAAATAAGTAGATTAAGAAAGCTTCTTATTGTAGAAAATATGGTGTCAAATATTATATTTATCAAGAGAAATAGAATCAAATATATGCGGATAAACTAGTCAAAAATCTGAATCTCTGAAACTTAAAACACTTCTGAAATTTGAAAGGCTTTTAACTGTTTGTTGTACAAAAGGGTCTCAAACCAGAACTTTTCATAGCTTTTCTGAAGCGTTTCTATGAACTATTATAAAGCACTCTATAAAGCCCAAAACTTTTTACAACACACCTGAAACGTTGTAATAGCGGTTTTGATTCTAAAACCATTATAAACTACCCAAAACTTTTCACAATGCACCAGAAAGACTGTGACAAATATATTGAGTGTAAAACCATTGTAAACTACCAGAGATGTTTTCATAATGCTTTATAAATGTTGTAGTTTTTATTTTTAACATTCTTATTGATGCTAAGGCTTTTTATAGCACTTCTTGAAACATTATCTTATCTTTTTCTTTCGGACATTATTATGAAGTAATTATAAATTTAATCACTTACTTCAATAGTTTGGAGGTCCTTCTTAACATATATTAGAATGATATAAAGGTGGTTTGAGATTGTTTGTGTTGGAGTTTTTGCATAAAGAAGTTGATTATTATTTAAAACAGAAGTTGTTCATCATTTGAAAGAAAAGTTATACAAGAGATATATAGATGTCTTTCAAAATAAGTATTTACAAAAGTGTTTTAGCCTTACTTGATATAAAGAGTATTTTGAAATAAATATTAACTTTTTAAATGTTTTGTGTAAAGAAAAACTACGTTAGCTTGATCCTATATCTAATTGCTTACCCAATTACGTAAAGATAAGTAGGTACTCACAAGCGGTATTGATGCAGCTGATATGTATATCTAATTGCTTACCCAATTACGTAAAGATAAGTAGGTACTCACAAGCGGTATTGATGCAGCTGATATGATAATAAAATATATTTTTGTTTATTATTTGATATTTCATCTTGTGTTAGTGCATCTTTCATGATTATCATTTAAGCAATATTGACGTACCTATCGAGTGTGCAGGAATGAATATTTATGTCCATCTCGTTAGAGTTGCACAATGGTATATTTATTATAATTGTGTTTAATTCGTATTTAAGCGCACCTTGTGAATTAGATGAATAATTTGATAAGTGCTACTGATTATTTTTTTTTTATGTATTTAGCGATATACAACATTTTGTGAATTAGATGAATTATCTAATAAGTGCTATTGATTAAAATTTGTTTTTATGTATTTTGCGATGTTGTATATTTATTCAAATAAAATGGTTGTTGTCATTGGTAGTTTGGACGGACGAGTTTTTGATAATTTTGACTGGTCAGAAGTTTCCGGGTCGTTACAATTTGGTACCAAAGCATATACTAGGTGCCTGAATAAAAATTTCACCTATGATTAGTAAATCGTCCCAGAAATTTAAACTGAAGTTACCTTATTTTGATAAATAAATCTGGATAGGGCAAGGCACTATACCTCTGACCAGGGTAATGGGTAGTATTTATTTTATGTGTTTGACTTTTATTTAGTGTTTGTATAAATAAGTATAATGTGTTGATTCGTTGTTAAGTATCATATATAGAGGTTTGACGAAATTGTGAGTATGTTAAGTTATAAAGTAATAAAGAAATGCTCTCATGACAACTCTAAATAAGCTAATTTATAATCTAAAATTCCACTCATGCATACACTTGTCATATTAAGAAATTGTCTGAAAGGGAAGGAATAAGTTGGTTTGTAAAGGAAGGAATGTAGCAGCTTGAAAAGAATGCAACGGAGTGGATTAAAAGGAAAGTGGAATAACAACTTATCGAGGAAGGAATTAAACGTGCTTAGGAAAATAAAATTGAGGAAGATTAAGAGAAGTAAATTGAATACTACATTCATGCAAAACCAAGGCGAGCAAATTTATTTAAATAATTTTTTTCATTACGTAATACGATATTAGAATTGTTAGCACTGATGATGTTAGCTTAAAGCTGTTAAAACATCTCTTAGCAGTTCGGTCATAACTTTTGATTCCATGATTGGGTTTGGTCGAAATTTATCTTATTGGGAAGCTAGATTAATTATCTAGAATACTTACTTCATACACATTTTAAATATTGAAAGTTTGCTATCTCAAACATTGTTGCAAATTAACTATGTGTTCAAAAAAAAGTGGACGTTATTTAATGCAAGTGTCGTACCTAGTGACACATATAAGATTTTGGGATATATCGAGTGCTTTGAAAAGATAGACGTGAGATATAAAAAAAGGGTTCACACTTAATACCTTCCAGATGATTTTCAAAATTGAGAGTGCACATTTTTCAAAAGGAAATGGTTATCTATGTTGGAGTGATGATTACAAAGTATAAAAGTACTTTGAGAAAATGCTTTGTTTGTACTTACGAAAGAATTTTAGGATTGTACATCAACGATGGTTACCTTTGGATAACGACGACGATATGCAGTATAAGACAATAGATATTAGGTAGCGCATTATTACTCTATATTGGTACTGAGCCGAGTAGAGTACATCCGTACTTAGTGAGGGGATGCTGGCCATAATATGATGGTTACCTTCGAATGATGATGTGACGGCCCACCCCGCACCAGTCGACATTTCAATGAAAGTGCGTTGTGCCAATGTCCAACCAACATGGGACAGTCACCAAATAAAGGAAAAGAATGGAATTTGAACTAATAAGGAACCTGTAGAATGTCTCACAGCGCATGGAATAAAATATAATAATAACATACTTGACATAAAACAGGTGAGACAATGCATAAGCTGAAAAATAAACATCATAGCAGCGGAAAATCCAAATACAGCCAATGTTCCCACTTCTTCATTATTACAACTTTAAAATTGTCTCTAAAGCAAAAGAAAGGAAAGGTACACTACTAATGCCCAAAGTAGTGACCAGCAGCGACACAGGGAGAATATTTATATATATCATACGTGGAAGCCTCCTGCTCATCTCCAGTACAGCTACTCGTGCATACAACCTAACCTGTCTCTAGTCTGCCCATTTAAGAGCACCCAGAGTAATAAGAAGAGACATAAAACTCTGGGTCAGACAAAAGTCTGGTATGAGCGATAAGCAACAAAACAGAACAATAATAGGTATACATAACCATACCTGAACCTGAACCAACAACCAAAGAGTTAGCACAAAAAGATGTACAATACTCTAAGGTGATGCTAACATATGGTGTAAAGATACGGGGGTGGGGGTGTGCATGTCATAGTGATGTCAAACAATCAAGCATATCAACTATCCTCACATCTCTCACTCAGTGCGTAAAGCATACGATATCCACCGCTTTGATCACCCAAATCCTTGCTATGATTACTCTGCCCCATGGAGTCATGGCGACTCCACTGCACTGATCCATAGCCACTAGTCCTTGCTATGTCCACTCTGCTCCATAAAGTCATGACGACTCCACTGCACTGGCTCATAGCCATGCTACGACCACTCTGCCCCATGGAATAGTAACTACCCTACTTCACTGATCCGTAGCCTAACAATTGCCTCTTGGTGGTGAATCAAATCTATGGATGTCGACGACTCCTTAGCACACGTCCCACAGCAAAGTCCAATCATGAAGTTAACTCGTTGGTTCCCATCTGGATCCTGAGTTATACTTCCCATTTGGACTACCTTTGCATCTCGGGGTCTGGTCATCATCCAGATCGGTCTTCATTGGTTCACAACTCATGCCTCGCGTCTAAGCTTCTTGGTTCGGTTCGCAATCTCCCCTCTGATTCGGATCGGACTGCTCCATACGGGTTGGTTCGTGATGCCTCCTCTAAGACATCTGGTCGTCGTACTTATTCCACCAGGTCGGGTGCCTCGGTTCGTGAGTGGTGGATCAGGTCGTGGTTACCCAACTGGGTCGGGTCGGGTGCATCCTCCCAGGTCTTCGGTTTGTGATGAGCATCCAGATCGGGTCGTGGTCTTCAAGTGCTGGCTTGTCTCAGCTCATGATCCTCAAGGCGATCGACTCGTGGATGCTCCGCTCGTGGTGATCAAACTCGAAGGGGTGAGGAACATCTGGTGGCTCGTGGGGTTGGACTCACGATCGGGTCAGTTCGGGTAGGGGCGATCTGATCCGGTCCGGCTCCTGCATACTTTTCCTGCAACTTCCAGCGACTGTTTTTACTTCACACGACGACGTTTTCGACCATTCTAACTATTCTAAACAATCATAGAGCATACCATACAGTCATAGCAACATGTATAATCAACCACAAACGCCAAATAACAATTTGATATGTCAAAACGAATCAAACATGCCTAAAACCCATATTTTTCCCTTAAGCATGTTTAAGCAAATCTGATGATAGAATTAGCAAAACTTAACAAACTAACCCAAACTTCCAATAGAGGTCTAAAATAATATTTAATAGATTCTAAACATTTTTCCAGATTTTTAACATGCATAATTTCGTTAATTAACACTAATCACCCTAATTTACTGTAATTATTGTAAAAACAATGCTAATCACTCACCTTAGCCACAAATAAAATTTTCAAAACTGAAACTCCACTAATTTGGGGGTGATTTCCAGCGTCTAATAGCAGCTCTAACCCTGAAATGGTGCTATTCTCCTTGATTTGATGTTGCTAAGCTTAATCCTTGATTAGAGAGCGATTTGGAATGAAATTAAAAGATAGAGGCCATGGCTTGGGTTAGAGAAATGTTTTAGGCGGCTGAAAAATAAAATAAAAATTGTTTTCCTACTATTCTCAGCCTCCCCATAACCCTAATCCCGGAATGAGTTATGAGCCCTCTTGCTAATCACCCTAATTAGGCCCAGTTAAGCTGTTTTTCACCTTCTAAACATTGTTTTAGCCATATCTCCCAAACGGTAAGTCCGTTTGGCTAATGTGACCACTCTACTGAAAGGTAAACCATCATCCGGATCTAATGGAAGTGATTTCAGGTCAAAACTCCTTACCAATCAAAAGTTATAGCCGAAACAAGATCAGCAAGGGGCAAAATGGTCATTTAAAAATCGGCAAAAATCATGAACATGGGAAATGACCCCAATAGTCGTTTCCCAAAGTTACATGGCTATACAACTTCGCATGAGAAAGAAATAAATATTCTACGATCCTCCGATGCGTAGAATGCGGGTCGTTACATTCTCCCCCCTTTAGAAATTTCGCCCCCGAAATTCCTTAACTAAGAAACAAGTAAAGATTCCCGCATGCCTATTAACCATTCACAACAATCAAACATACAAAACAACAAACAAGTCTATCCTAGCATGCGGAAAACTAAATTGCAATTAAAATCTTACCAGGCAAAGAGTTCTGGATACGTCTTCCTAATGCTTTCCTCTGTCTCCCAAGTACAGTCATTCTCATTCTCGCCCCACTAAACTTTGACTAAATTCAACGCTTTCCTTCGAAGTTGCTTCGTATCATGCTCGACAATACGAATCGGCTTGCGGTTCCCAACCGCCTCGGGTTTTACTTCGATATCATCCAACTGATCAGGTGAAATAGTCGTATCGGGGTCGTGCATGAATTCCCTTAACTGGGAAACATGAAATACGTTATGAACTCCTGCCATCTTCTCTAGTAATTCAACTTTATATGCCAAATTCCCAACTTGCTCGAGGATTGGGAATGGACCAACAAATCTTGGTGCCAGCTTTCCTCTTCTTCCAAATCAAATATTCTTTAATGAAGAGATCTTGACAAATACTAGGTCGCCGACGGAGAATTTTAAATCTCTTCTCCTCTTATCAGCATAACTCTTCTGCCCGTCTTAGGCGGTCTTCATTCGCTGTTGAATGATCTTAATCTTATCTGAAGTTTCTCTTATCACATCTGGTCCAAGCACAAATTTCTCACCAATTTCTAACCAACATGACAGTGAGTTGCACGGTCTTCCGTACAAAGCTTCAAATGGAGCCATACCAATATTGGATTGATAACTATTATTATATGCAAACTCTACTAGATGCAAGTGGTTATCCCATGATCCACCAAAATCCAATATGCAAGCTCTCAAGAGATCTTCTAATATACGATTCACCCTCCATCTCTGACCATCGGTTTGAGGATGGTACGCGGTACTGAGATATAATTCTGACCCTAGGGCATCTTGTAAGCTCTTCTAAAACCCTCGGTCACTCACAATGCCTAGGTACTTCATGAAATCTCACTACCCACTTCATATATAGTTCCGCTAACTTAGCTGCCGTTCTATTCGACCTGACGGGTATAGACCTTGCACTCTTAGTCAATCGGTCCACAATCACCAAAATGCAATCATGGCCCGATCTAGTCCTTGGTAACCAATCAATGAAATCCATTGAGACTTGTTCCCTTTTGCATTCTGGAATTTCTATTTGTTGCAACAACCCACTAGGCTTCTTTTGCTCAGCTTTAACTAGCTGACAATTCATGCATTTGGATAAAAACTTCCCAACGTCTCTTTTCATCCCTTCCCAGTAATAAGTCTCCTTCATGTGTCGACACATTTTGTTACCCCCGGGATGGATGGTCAGTTTCGAGTGATGACATTCTCTAAGAACTTCATCCCTCAATCCATTGACATTGGGCACAACTAGTCTTCCATTCTTTCTAAGCCATCCATCTCGATCAAGCCCATACCTGTTCATCTCCTCGTCGATACGCATTTCTAACTTGGAGATGATTTCCAATAGGTTAGGATCGTTCTTCTGACTGGAACCAATCCGCTCAATCAAAATGGGCCTAATCGTCAAACTTGCTAATATTTTTGGATCCAATTCACACTTTGTCCTAAAATGATACCCAGCGATGTACTCCATTTGCTTCCATTCTAGAAACATAGCCCCTAAACTGGCATGTCTTCTACTCAATGCATCAGCTACCGCATTGCCCTTTCCTGGTGTATATGCGATATCGAAATCGTATGAAGCCAACAAATCTAACCATCTTTGCTATCGGAGATTTAGATCCTTCTGAGAGAAAAGATACTTTAACGATTTATGGGTAAACAACTCGAATCTTTCTCCCAAGAGATAATGTCTCCACATCTTCAATGCGAACACGATCGCTGCCAATTCCAAATCATGGGTAGGATACCTTTTCTCATGCGGTTTCAGTTGCCGACTAGCATAAGCTACAACCCTACCTCCTTGCATCAATACAGCACCTAGTCCGGTACTACAAGCATCTGTGTATACTGTCATCTCTTCATTCCCTTTAGGAATGACTAATACTGGTGCACATGTCAACTTTTCCTTTAGACTCTTGAATGCAAACTCCCACTTTTCGTCCCAGACGAAAGCTTGATTCTTCTTGGTCAACTTAGTCAATGGTGCTGCTATCTTGGAGAAGTCTTGGATAAACTTACGATAATATCCATCTATTCCCAAGAAACTTCTTACACTGTTGCATTCTTGGGCGTAGACCAATCTTGTACCGTAGCCACCTTTGCAGGGTCTACGGCAATACCATTCTCTGAAACAACATGGCCTAAGAATCTCACTTCCCTTCTCCAAAAGTGACACTTAGAAAACTTTGCTTTCAATTAGTGTTTTCTCAACACCACCATTACTACTCTCAGTTGTTCCTTGTGTTCTTCCTCTGTCCTCGAATAAACCAAGATATCGTCTACGAACACAAGAACAAACTTGTTCAATTATCCCTGAATACACTATTCATAAGATCCACAAAATATGTTGGTGCATTGTCAACCCGAATGGCATGACCAACCACTCATAGAATCCAGACGGCGTCCGAAATGCCGTTTTAGCAATACTCTCAGCTTCCACCCTAGGCTGATGAAAACCTGTCACGAGATCCAATTGGAAAAACACTCTCGCGCCACTCAACTGATCAAACAAATCATCTATCTGCGGTAGAGGATAATTATTCTTCCTCGTCGCCTTGTTCAGCTCGCGGTCGTCCACACACAATCGAAGGGAACCATATGCCTTGGTAGCAAACACAACTGGTGCTCCCCACTTGGAGACACTTCTTCGGATAAACCCCTTCTTCAGAAGATCGCTTACTTGCACCCTGAGCTCTTTCACTAAATCAATACAGAACTCAATCTCTCGGTGTGGTGGAAGTCCGGTCACTTCCTCAAAGACGTCCGGATACTGGCCAGCCATAGGCACATCTGGCAACTCATCATGCATGATGTCAAGAGAATTTAGAAAACTAGCCATTACCCCATCACTAGGTAGACCACCAAACACTACCCTCCGCCCATCATCCGCTCTTACTGTCACCAAAAAGCCCTTACAATCTACCACCACCGCGTACCTTTGGAGCCAATCGACTCCCAAAATAATGTCGAACCCAGTAAAGCCCAAAACAAAGCAATCACAAGCAAACATACATCCATGACTCGATAAGACCAAATTTCGATAAATCATACTAAGGCTAGTCGAACCACCAATCGGTTTCGTCACCCTAAAGGTCTATCGACTATCTCGGGTTCCAATCCCAACCTATCTAACAGGTCACTAGATATGAAGGAACAGGAAGCTCCGGTATCAAACAATACTCGAATAGGAACATCATAAACAAATAGCATACCTTGAATGACGATATTCTTTCCTTTCTCCGCCGTAGTTGGGGAATTCGACGAAGAAAGAACAACATTAAGAGCATATGCTATCACAATCTGCTTTTCTTTAGTGGGTTGCGGACATTTATCCTTGTGATGTCCCACTTGGCCACAGTTGAAGCACTTCCTGTCCGCTAGCTTTGCTCGACATTCTTTAGCATAATCGCCCTTCTTGCCACAGCTAAAGCACTCCACATCTTTCTTATTCTTTTTCTTCTGGTCATCCTTGGTCTGATTCTGCTTTCTCTTATTCTGAGAACCATTCTTGCCTCCACTGCTTGCTTGCGGTGTTGGATCCTCTGCAGATGCAACCTTAGTCTTCGACTTAGGATATAGATTCTCTGATCTCAAAGCTTTTCCCACAATCGATTTGAACGTCTCATCGATATGGTTTATAAGCATTTCCCCCCAAGTACTGATCTAAGCCTGTTATAAACTTCTCGTTCTTCTTCTCGGGAGTGTCGATAAGGGATAATCCATACTTCGATAAAGTATCGAACTCAGCAATATACTCCGAGACTGCTCTACCATTCTACTTAAGATCCAGAAATTTCCTAAACAATTCTGATTTCTGAGCAGCTGGGATAAACTTATCACTGAATCGGGCTTTAAATTGATCCTAAGTAACTTGATCCTCTGGAGTAGCTTCCTTAATAGCATTCCACCAATTTATAGCCGTCCGTGCAGCTGACGGGATGCTAGCTTCCTCTTCATCGCATCATCGATCCCTAGGTCCTCGAACATGCACTCACAATTATCAAGCCAATCCTGAACTTCTGCAGCCGATTCTGTTCCGTGGAACGGCTTCCCACCAAGACTAGTGTAGTCTTTACAGAGCTTGGCGAAATCGGCGCTAGGCGTCTGCACCGCTGCACCACCGCCATTTGCAGCACTAGGAATTGCCCTCTAAACATCCCTAAGAATCTCTCTCATGAGGTCAGTGAACATCGTCCTCATATCAGGAGCATTCCCATTATTGGTTCCTCTACCAGTACCCCTTGTATGTCGGCTCATTGTTCAATATGTAAGGAGAAAACGATTAATCATCTCTTCATTGGTGCCAGTGCAGTGCGACTTCATCCTTAAATATACCAATAGTGTATATATATAGCTTTTGAAAACCAAAATATCACAAATACGCGCTCTCATATACATACTATCTCTCCGTGGTCTCTTTCCCTAGGTTAACTACACAACCTAGAGCTCTGATACCAAATGTGACGGCCCGCACCAGCCGACATTTCAATGAAAGTGCTTTGTGCCAATGTCCAACCAGCATAGGACGGTCGCCAAAGAAAGGAAAAGAATGGAATTTGAACTAACAAGGATTCTGCAGAATGTCTCACAGCGCACGGAATAAAATATAATAATAATATACTTGACATAAAATAGGTGAGACAGTGCATAAGCTGAAAACTAAATATCGTAGCAGCGGAAAATCCAAATACAGCTTATGTTCCACTTCATCATTATTACAACTTTAAAACTGTCTCTAAAGCAAAAGAAAGGAAAGATACACTACTAATGCCCCAAGTAGTGACCAGCAGCGACACAGGGAGAATATCTATATATATCATACGTGGAAGCCTCCTGCTCGTCTCCAATACAGCTACTCGTGCATACCACCTAACTGTCTCTAGTCTGCCTATTTAAGAGCACCCAAAGTAATAAGAAGAGATATAAAACTCTAGGTCAGACAAAAGTCTGATATGAGCGATAAGCAACAAAACAGAACAATAATAGGTATACATAACCATACCTGAACCTGGACCTGCAATCAAAGAGTTAGCACAAAAAGATGTACAATACTCTAAGGTGACGCTAACATATGGTGTAAAGATATGGGGGTGGGGGTGTGCATGTCATAGTGATGTCAAACAATCAAGCATAGCAACCATCCTCACATCTCTCACTCGGTGCGTAAAGCATACGATATCCACCTCTTTGATCACCCAAATCCTTGCTATGATTACTCTGCCCCATGGAGACATGACGACTCCACTGCACTGATCCATAGCCATAGTCCTTGCTATGTCCACTATGCCCCCATGAAGTCATGACGACTCTACTGCACAGGCTCATAGCCACGCTACGATCATTCTGCCCCATGGATTAGTAACTACCCCACTGCACTGATCCATAGCCTAACAATCGTCTCTCGGTGGTGAATCAAAGCTATGGACGTCGACGACTCCTTAGCACATGTCCAGCAGTAAAGTCCAATCATGAAGTTAACTCATTGGTTCCCATCTGGATCCTGAGTTCTACTTCCCATTTGGACTACCTTTGCATCTCGGGATTTGGTCATCATTCGGATCGGTCTTCATTGGTTCACAACTCATGCCTCGTGTCCAAGCTTCTTGGTTCGGTTTGCAATCTCCCCCTGATTCGGATCGGACTGCTGCATACAGGTCGGGTCGTGATGCCTCCTCCAGGACATCAGGTCGGTCGTACTTCTTCCACTAGGTCGGGTGCCTCGGTTCGTGAGTGGTGGATCGGGTCGTGGTTACCCAACTGGGTCGCGTCGGGTCGGGTGCATCCTCCCAGGTCTTCGGTTCGTGGTGAGCATCCTGGTCGGGTCGTGGTCTTCAAGTGCTGGCTTGTCTTAGCTCACGATCCTCAAGGAAATCGACTCATGGATGCTACGCTTGTGGTGATCAAACTCGAAGGGGTGAGGAACATTAGGCGGCTCGTGGGGTTGGACTCACGATCGGGTCAGTTCGGGTAGGGGCGATCCGATCCGGTCCGGCCCCTGCATACTTTTCCTGCAACTTCCAACGACTGTTTTCACGCCACAGGACAGCGTTTTCGACCATTCTAACTATTCTAAATAATCACAGAGCATACCATACAGTTATAACAATATGTATAATCAACCACAAACACCAAAACAACAATTTGATATGTCAAAACGGATCAAACATGCCCAATACCCATATTTTTCCCTTAAGCATGTTTAAGCAAATCTGATGATAGGATTAGCAAAACTTAACCAAATTAACCCAAACTTCCTACAGAGGTCTAAAATAATATTTAAGAATTTCTAAACATTTTTCCAGATTTTTATCATGCATAATTTCGTTACTTAACACTAATCACCCTAATTAACTGTAATTAGTGTAAAAACAATGTTATTCACTTACCTTAGCCACAAATAAAACTTTCCAAACTGAAACTGCACTGATTTTGGGTGATTTCCAGTGTCTAACAGCAGCTATAACTCTGAAATGATGCTATTTCTCTTTGATTTGATGATGCTAAGCTTAATCCTTGATTAGAGAGCGATTTGGGATGAAATTAGAAGGTGGAGGCCATAGCCAGGGGAAGGAATGTTTCGGGCGGCTGAAAAATGAAATAAAAATTGTTTTCCAACTATTCTCAGCCTCCCCATAACCCTAATCCTGAAATGAGTTATGGGCCCTCTTGCTAATCACCCTAATTAGGCCCAGTTAAGCTGTTTTTCACCTTCTAAACCTTGGTTCAGCCATATCTCCCAAACAGTGAGTCCGTTTGGCCAATGTGACCACTCTACGGAAAGGTAAACCATCATCCAGATCTAATGGAAGTTGTTCCAAGTCAAAGCTCCTTACCAATCAAAATTTATAGCCGAAACAAGATCAGCTAGGGGCAAAATGGTCATTTAAAAATCGGCAAAAATCATGAACATGGGAAATGACCCCAATAGTCGTCTCCCAAAGTTACATGGCTATATGACTTCACATGAGAAAGAAATAAATATTCTATGATCCTTCGATGCGTAGAATGCGGGTCGTTACAGATGATTGCGATGATAATGTGCGGTATAAGATAATAGATCTTGGATAGTGCAACTATTACTATATGTTGATATTAAGCCAAGTAGAGTACGTCCCTGCTTAGTGAAGGGATACTGACCTCAATGGTATAAAATATCCTAAATTTATTGTGTGGTTTGAATCCACTTTGGTAAATATAATCATGTTTTTTTTAAATATTCCTATAACTTATATGAAGATATTGTTTGGCATGTCTACCTTGGAAATCTTACTCTTCGGTACAATTCAATGGGTGCTGCAACAAGGAGAGTACATCATTGCTTGATGAGCCGAAATAGGTTGAAATTTCCTACACTGAGTGTGTGATATTGATCCACTTAGATGAATAAGATGCTGCTTGGATAAAAGTATTTGTCATCAAAATTTCTATTACAAACTTATTTGATTTATTCGTGGATATCATTTGAAAGTCTATCTTAAATATCATTTTGAACTGTGATATGATATTATCCCGATGAAGTTAATTGATGATCCTTATGATACGACTGCCATGATTACTTTTTGGTACATTTCGAAGGGCAACACAACAAGAAGATTATGTACTTACCTGAAGAATTGGCACTGGTCGCAATCATATATATATATATATATATATGTATAAGTAAATAAAGTAAATAAATAAAGAGGAGGTCCAAGAATCTAGCCCAGATTGAGTACATATTCATGGGAAGGAGACAGGGTAACGATGTGGACTGAAATGAACATGATCCTAAATTTGGGCATAAAACGAAACTATGGTGGGCCTGATTCAGCTATAGCTTACTGGATTGATAAAATGTTGATCATAAACTGGGAGAATAACAAACAGGGAATACCTCTTCGGGAAAGCACAAGTACATATGTTTCTATCTTTTAGTGTATCGTTGAGAAGTTCTAATCATATAATATCCAGGTATGCCTTATACCATAATTCCAAATTTCAATTTATGGAATTGGTTTGAAAGTATACTTTCAAAAAAATGCCCTGAATGATGGAGTTTCTTTTATTGAATTTTATGCTTTCTTACAACATAGAATTTCCAAGATGAAATTCCTTTTAAGAAGGAAAGAATGTAGCAGTCTGAAACTCTGAGTAGTGAATATTTGAATATTGAGATTATTTAAATATTTGAATATTTAAATATTGGATTTAATGTTATAAAAATGGTTTTATAACCTTGTTAAATCCGTTTATAAATAATAATTAATGGGGATAAAACATGTTGTTGAATTTTTGCTTACAAAGATAAGTAGTTCGAAGAAATATCAATAATGTGACCGAAAATCGTTTTGTCGATAAACGATGTTTTACTTGTTGAAAGTTGTTAGAACATCATGTGCATGTCGTTACAATAGAAGAACATATATATATGTATGTATGTATGTATGTATGTATGTACATATATTATAAACAAAACAAATGGTATATGTATATATATATTGTAAAATAGGGTAGGTGGCATGAAATGATAAGGATATTTGTCATCAAGTGAATGGTACACATGTCTTGAGATTAAAGGAAATAAAGACACATAATAAACACATTATAGGTGTCCATGTGCAGAAACATCTTAAGACACCTAAGGGAGCATGTGTCTACTTCATAATGCTTACATAAAGATAAGATGGACAAGTGTCCAAAACTGAATTACCAAACTAGCCTTAAAGATAATGCTATAAATAAGGTAGAAATGTTCATTTGTTTTCATACATTCACAAAACAAAAACAAGGTAAGACAAAAGGAGTAGTTTAGGAGAAATCAAGAGAATAAATACACATTCAATCTACAATTCTAAGGTAAGAAAAACTATTTTAGTACATGTATTCATTTCATACTTTGAAGAAAAGAATTGAAAATTAAGAATGAATGATATGCCACAAACCTATGAAAATGACATTCGGTATTTTGACCATAACTTCCTCAATTCTTGATGAAATTTTGATTTATTTAATGATCTGGAAAGCTAACTCAAAGACCTACAATTTCATTTTGATCGCTTTTTTTAATTCAATGTTGTGTAAACCTGAAATGTAGAAGGAAACTCGGGTAAAATTCTGCCCGAAATGGACATGTTATAAATGCCTCATGTTGTTGAATTTTACATAATAAATAGATAAATAATTTTAAGGGTTTCTTTCCATGGAAAATAAGTAGATTAAGAAAGCTTCTTACTGTAGAAAATTTGGAGTCAAAAATTATAGAGAAATAGAATCAAATATTTTTTTCGAAAAACTAGTCAAAAATCTGACTTTTTGAAATTTGAAACACTTATGGAATCTGAAACGCTTTTTAAATGTTTCTAATACTGAAGTGTCTCAAACCAAAACTTTACATAGCACTTTCGAAGCGCTGTCTTTTCTATGAACTATTTATAAAACACTCTATCAAGCCCATAACATCTCACAACGCACCAGAAACGCTGTAGTAGCTGTTTTGAGTCAAACCATTATAAACTACCCAAAACTTTTCACAACGAACTAGAAAAGTTGTGATAGTTGTTTTGAGTCTAAAACAATTACAAACTACCTAGAACATTTCACAATGCACTAGAAACGTTGTGATAGCTGTTTTGAGTCCAACCATTATAAACCACTAAGAACTTTTCATAACGCTTTATAAATGCTGCAGTTTTATTTTTTACATTCTTATTGATGTTGAAGCTTTTTATAGAACTTTTCGAAACAGTATCTTTTCTTTTACTTATGGACTTTATTATGATGTAATTAAAAATTTAACCACTTACTTCAATAGTTTGGAGGTCCTACTTAACATATATTAGAATGATATAAAGGTGGTTTGAGATTGTTTGTGATAAAGTTTTTGTATAAAGAAGTTGATTCTTATTTAAAATGGAAGTTGTTCATCTTTTGAAAGAAAATTTCTACAAGAGATATATAGATGTTTTTCAAAATGAGTATTTACAAAAGTGTTTTACCTTACTTGATATAAAAAGTATTCTAAAATAAATATTGATTTTTAAATGCTTTGTGTAAAGAAGAACTACGTTAACTTGATCCTATATCTACTTGCTTACCCTAATAGATAAAGGTACGTAGACAGTCACAAGTGGTAGTGATGCAGCTGCTATAATAATAAAATATATTTTTGTTTGTTATAATAAAATATATTTTTGTTTATTATTTGATATTTCATCTTATGTTGGTGCATCTTTCATGATTATCATCTAAGCCATACTAACATACTTATCGAGTGAGCAGGAATGAATACTGATGTCCATCTCGTTAGAGTTGCACAATGGTATATTTATGGTAATTGTGTTTTATTCGTATTTAAGCATACCCTGTGAATTAGATGAATGTTATGATAAGTGCTATTGATTAAATTTTTTACGTATTTAGCAATGTTGTTTATTTATTCAAATAAAATGGTTATTGTTATTGCCAGTTTTGGACCGGCTGGTTTTTGATAATGTTGACTGGTCTGAAATTTTCGGGCCGTTACAACACGCTCCGCACGTGTGGCATATCCTGAGCCTAACACTTGAATCTTATTGGGTGACATGGATAATTGTGGCAGTTATGTGCGCACGAATTAAACCTGCTTTGATATCATGCTAGATAGTTCCAAATTATCACAAAACCAATTGGCAATATGAAGGGTGGACTCTTAATATTTATACAGAAATTATTTTATAAATTCCACGATATGGGACTTGTCTCAACAAATTACAATGCACATGACTTGACAAGGGTAGGTCATAGCACCGCGGCAGTCGCTCCAAGCCAAATAGCTAGATGATATGACATGTAACAACGTGAACTTCACAAAAGCATCACGGATCCACTTCATCGAAGAGATGTTTGACATTGAAACTCTTAACCATATCGAGAGTTATGGCCTTCCTCCAAACATATACCGGCCAAGGCAAGCGGAGACCATCATAAACCAAAACGAGCTTCATACATGCCATGGAGGGAAATGATTGACATAAGTGATGTAAACATCACCACAAAACAGCAATGATCTAAGTAAAGTTTCACATTTATTGTTGAGCGTGACGACATTAAAGAAAAGAAGGAAAGGTTGGACGTCACCAAAAACCACTTAAACCAGCAATGAAGATCCGTAAAACACGAATATAGCGCTCTAAAACACAAAAAAACTAAGACGTAAACCACCAGCCCATAAAAGTCACAGCCGACACATAATAAACTCCAAAATCGCAACACCGTATTTTATCCAGCGCTCAATTGCTAAAAAAGTCTCTTGTGAGAGGTTGCATAGAATGAGTATGGGCCGACTGATTTTGAACAAACCTTTCTTCCCTTTTTACAATCATCAAAATAGTAATAGAAATCGAAATAGTGATTAATTTTGACTAAAAAACTACAAAGTAAAGAGAATATATATATATATATATATATATATATATATCATAGATTCTAATCAATCAGACAAAAATATCATAATATTTCATTAACTAGAAATTGATTCCACATTTTAGAAGAATCGTGGGATTATGACAAATTTTATAAAAGTGTTGTTCCAAATAAAGGGATGATAGTTCCAAATTATCAATTTCAATAATATATAGATCAATAAAAAAATTATGTACTTTCTAGCCATGCTTAATCGTTAGTACTTTTAAACGAGGTTAGTAGTAAGTTAAAATTTGTTTAGTATTTTCTATAATGCATAACCATATAGATTTTTAAATAAGATTATAAAATACTTATACTTTTATTCCTCTTTTATGTGAGCTTCATCCATGCATAACCAAGATGACTTTCGAATGAGAATGGATGCACATATATAGATATTAAGGAAATTCGTTCAACCGCGAAGACTTTTAAATGAGAGTGATTACTTTATGATAGAATTATATTTCCTTATATCCAAAAAAATTATCTACTTTCTTCTCAACAAAATATTTTGGTAACTAATTTGTCCAAAGCTATTATTGAAGAGGTTAAAATGGCTAAGGAAAAGATTAAGAACAAGTGGAAAATTTTTGGATATAAAAACACTGCAACATTCTGTGATTCTTTGAAGATTCATCAGTCTGCAACAAATATCACATCCATTGAAGACAAAGATGAAAAATTTTCTCCTCTCCTGAAGCTGTTCAAAATGCTTTTCTAGGTTACTTCATATCCATTCTTGGTAAATCCTCAAACACCTCTATTACATTGGATTCTTTCTCTCACATTAGATTCCCTTCTATTTATGATGATCTGAAGTTATTCCTCATCAAAGAAATTTCGGGTGAAGTTAGTGTTAAATCTATTTTTCTTATGAAATCTTCAAGTTCTCCCAGCTCAAATGATTTTAATGCTCATTTTTTCAAAAGTTTCTTGGATAGTGGTAGGTAGGGATGTCATTAAAGCAATTAAAAAGTTTCTTCTTGAACAACAAGATATTGAGTGGTATAAATGCTACTAGGCTTCCCAAAATGGACATGCCAAATTATGTTTCTCAGTTTCGACCAATTGTACGTTACAAGTATATTTTTAAAAATTATAGCTGATAGAATAAAGAATGCATTAATTAATATCATCTCTCTAAACCAGAATGCATTTCTTCCTAAAAGTGACATATCTGATAATGCATTTCTCCTTACATTTGTGTTTGTGTTATGGAGTTGTTTACAATTCTTTCTGGCAATTCCATTATCTCTACGAAATAGATTTCCATCCATACTGTAAGGGGTCTAACATTTCTTCATTACTCTTTGCTGATGATCTACTTCTCTTCACAAAGGAAAATATGGTTTTCTTTAGTCTTTCATGTTGCTTTTGGGCCTAACTGTTAACAGGAGTAAATCAAAGATTAAATCTGTGTGTGGGGGGGGGGGGGGGGGAGGGAGGGGGGTTGGATCTCTGAGCAAATAAAAGCTGCTACATATTCCATATCTGGTTTGGCTCCTTTTCTTGATAATGAAACTTGTCTTAGTGCTCAATTATGCTCATCCAAATTGAAGTCTTCTCATTGTTTACCTCTTCTTAAAAGTATCATTTCCAAAATTGCTAGTTGGCCTGCATGTAAATTCTCTATGGCTGGTAGGCTTGTTATTCTTAAATCTGTGGCTATATCTATGTGTATCTACTATGTCAGGTTATTTATTCTGCCCTGCAAAATTATTAACATGATTAATTTTACTTCGAGTCATTTCTTGTGGCATGGTAATCCTTGCTCTAAGAAATTAATTCATGTTTCTTTCAAGAATATGTGTTGTTCCTATGCTAATGGTGGTCTTAGAGTTGAATCTGAAAGTTTGGAATAGGGCTGCCATTTCTTCTAGAATTGATAAACTTGTTAGATATGAGACTAATCTTTGGGAATCATGGTGCAGGACTAATCTTAATTAAAGATCAACATTTTTAGACTATGGTTCCTCCACCAGATTGTAGTTGGTCTTGGAGGAACATGCTGAAGCAACGAGATAAGCTTCTCCCTTTATTTCGATGTGGCCTAAAAACATGCAATATATATCTTTTTGGTTCAATCCATGGTATGCCAATGGTGTTATTCTTGCTGACGTCATTGATTTTAATGGTAGATTCACGACTGGTATTAATGAGAGAGTTTCAATGTTGTGTTAATGGTACTCTCTCTTCCACATTGTAGTTCTTCATTGATTCATAGTGCTTGGCACAATATTATGAACTCCACCTTCCCTTCTGCTAATCGCCATGCATTATGGAATGGGAAGACACATTTAATTAGTATATGATGGACCGTTGCTTAACAATGTTGCTTCCTTCTTTCCTAGGCACACTCGTATATGGTTGTCGAATTCAGTGCCGAAAGAAAACTTGTTTATGTGGAGAGTATTGAAGAATGGTATGCACACTAGGAAAAGGTTGAAAGAGTTTGGTATTATTGATGATGATTCTTGTTTGCTTTGTGGTACACATGCTAAAACTGTCCCTCATTTATACTTTGAGTGTGAGTATACTATTTTTGTTTGGTTGCACGTGCTTCAACACTTTGTCCTTCATTCTCCTGGAATATTTCAACTGAAGAATGGTATCTTATTTTTAAAGCTATAAGATGGAAGAGTATAAATGGTAATTTTGTAAGGACCTGCCTTTTTAACCGCTTCAAGTCGGTGTTTAACCAACCTAGAATGTTCAAAATGACAGTTCGTTATTGCTTACAGGGTTTAAACAGAAAATAACACAGAATCACGGTACGCAATAATTTCAAATATTAAAATTTAAATTCACTTATACAAATTAATTCAAAACCACCAGAATTCAAATAAAAATCAAATATCATGTATAACATGATTTTTTTTCAATACTAAACTAAATTAACTCTAAAAATTTAAATGTCAAAAATTTTGGTTCGTTACATATTTGCTTCTGAATATTTCGAAGAAGACTATATATGTGTTGTGGATGGAATATTCAGAAGACTATACATGTGTTGTGGATGGAATAAAACATTATGGTGTTTAGTGATGTTGTTACTCCTATATATGTAATGGTTCGATCTACTACTACATGTATTTGCTGCTTTTGTTGTTGTAGTTATATTGTTTATTGTTCTTTAATGATATATGGTAGGGGTCATTCGACCCCGCTTGCTTTGCAAAAAATGAAAAATAAAAAATCTTTACATCATATAAAATGGTGCATGAAAGAACGATGGTTGCGAAAGAAATGATCATAAAATAAATATTTTTTTAAAGTATTTTAATATTTGCTTAATTTTCGTGAACTTTTAAACAATACTTCCTCTTATTAGAGGACTCGAAGGGCCCTACAATAGATATTTTACTATTAATTATGTAAATGCTTGCATCTCCTCATCGCCATTGGCTATAGCATAATAGGTTATGATATATATAGTGGTGTTGACGTATTTATTACCAGTTGTGGGACTTTGTTAGCCTCATTTTTCCCTAAAACCTCTCTTTACTCATTCATTTCTAACAGAATATAGTTATGTAAAGTTATTTTATTCTTACAAATGTTTAGGTTATATTTTTTCTTCCAATGTCAGTGGCAGCATTAGATCTTGATTTTGCTTATTTTTGCGTATATTTGAAAACTGTAAATAAATTCAAAGTTTGATTGGAACTGGTAAGTTGTTAATGAATACACTAATACTTCTGTATAAGATTAGCCTTAACATAAGACTTTAGTCTTTCAATCATGTATGTCTTAGTAGTTCAAAAGAGCACTTATCCTTGCACTAAAAAAAAGAACACTAATTTCTGAATCACCGACACCCCATTGCAGATTGATAGTATGTTATTCCAACTGATCATTAATTCAAACGAGGACAAGTGAGTTCATAAAAAATGTGGTTTTCAAATGCTTTTATTGCTTGGTGACAAAGTAGTTTGTCGAAATTAAGGGCAGTGAGGCCCATGAAATGACATATCCATATGAACTCTTGTTTTCAGAAACCCTACACAAAGGCTATGTTAAGTTCTCAGAGGCACTATCATCTGCCTTTTCCCCATGCAAATAAATTCATGAAACATTCATGTGATAAGAGCCCCCCCTCACTATAGCCTTTTCCACTTGTGGGTCCAAGTCAAACCTTGTCATGTCGTCTTCCAGTCAATAGTCAAACAGAAGAATGTCCACCTTTGTCAACTCCTACCCTCCCCTTAGCTTGTCTTAACCACAACATCATATACATAAAATGCAATGGCTATATAGTATAGTAACAACATTATTATAAGTAAACATAGTAGTCCATTCTTCAATAGAAAAATGTATACACTACATGTCAATTCCAGAGCACATATGACATATGCATAGATATAAACAACAAAGGAATGATGTATTGGAATGGTGCATGGAATGAGAATAACAAAACAAAAGAATAAAACCCTGAGTTGATCCCAGCCACACATCCATGTGTTAGCTTTGCTGTACTGTGCCTTTCTTTAAGAGAAAAAAAAAGGACAGGAAAAAAGGAAAAGGTAAAAGAGTAAAGTAGAAGAAACAAAAGAGGGGGAGGGGGGAGAAAATGAATACAAGGCAGGAAATGATTTGGCACTCGATTGCTTTATGATTGGGTCAGCCTTTCTCGAGCGTAATGTGGCCTGACCCCACTTTTTCCATACATCTCTTCTGCCCGTATGCGACTCGGGCAACTTGGGCAGCTCGGGCAGGTCTGAAGATGACCGTTCTGCCTCTGGCCCGGTGGCCCCCCGCTCTTTTAATTGATTTGCTTGCATCTGCTGCCTTCTTATGACGATAGCAGTTAATTCTCTTTAGTCTTGGCTTTGCATGTATGTGAGATAAGGTGACAAATTAAATGTAAATGCATTACTACTGCAAACAGTTTTAATTTTTACCTTGGCTGAAGCCGGATAAAGAATATTTTAGATTAGGATAATGCTAGAACAACCCCAAAAAAAAAAAAAAAAAAAAAAAAAAAAAAAAAAAAAAAAAAAAAAAAAAAGAGAGTCCGTGTGTTCGGATCTGAAAGCGCAAGCATGCAGAATTCTTCCGTAGGAAATGACTAACGCATTTCCGGTTGAAGCAGTACTTTCGTTTCGATTATTACCATTGACATATGATAAATTAGGGCCGTCAATTTCGTACACGACCCGAAACACGACTCGTAATCCACACGAAAAAAACGTGACCCGACCTAACCCATTTATAAATGGGTCAATTATGGGTCAACCCGCTCTGACCCGTTTAATAAACGGGTGGGTTACAGGTTGACCCATGAACCCGTTTCTTACCCGTCATAACCCGTTTAATATAAAACATACCAAATTCAAACCGTATAAAACCATTTTTATGAAATTCATACACCCAACAGAGAGGTATTTTTAAGTGTAAAACCATGTATGTTGCCTTTTTAAGTGTTGTATTTTTAAGCAATGTATTATTCTATTTCAGTATGCTTTTATTTTGCAAAATGTAGATGATAAAAGGATTTCTGCGAAATTAAACAGGTCAAATCGGGTCGACCCGATCCGACCCGTTTATAAACGGGTTAGGTACGGGTTGGCATAATATGACCCGTTTATTAAATGGGTTGACCCGACCCGTTTAAAAATTGATCCGAACCCGACTTGAACCGACCCAATCTGACCCATTGACAGCCTTATGATATATATATATATATATATATATATATATATATATATATATATATATATATATATATATATATATATAAAACTGCTGTGCAGAATCGACTGCATTTTATAACCTAGCCAGCTACTTTAATATCAAGCTCGCAATGATGCACTCTTTTAATCATGACTAACGAACGTTTTGAACCGAAAATAAGGCGTGATCTAGTTTTTGTGCAACCAGATTTTGATGTTTCTGGTATCATAATAGTACTGTTTTGCATTTATCAAATTAATTTTGATGCCTGACATTTACGTCTGACTCTAAGCTCAGAACTAAGTTTTCTCTGTTCGAAACTGAAAGATGGGCTCATGTCAAGATTAGGCCTATACGGCTCTCTATCTAGTTTAACGATACAGGCTTATAGCCCAGTCCAAACATTCGAATATAATTTCTTTACAATGCTCAAAATTGTAAAAGCGCAAGTATTAACTGAGCATTAATACGTTCGAACATATGACGGGGCATTGAGGAAAGATACAAGAGAGCACACATTCCAACACAAGCACGGTGATGATGTATACTTCAAGAGTGAATTGTTTTTTCTACAAATTATACATGAATACCACGTTCGGAAGAAATTATCTTGTACATATATTTAATCACGTTTTTACGTTGAAATCATGTGTGTTTAATTTAACATTTTATATTTTTGGTTGCAACGTCTAACTTTTCGTTGTTTTTTTGTTTTTGTTTATATTATTACTTAATAAACAACAAATTTGTAAATGATTTTACATTATTAATTAACAAACAATGAATTTATAAGTAATATTTATTTGTGAGATTTTATTTTTAAGAATGGAGAGATATTTTTAGATTGTAAAAAACTTTAAATTTTTGATCCTTACATTAAGAGATACCAAAATTTGTTAATATTTCTATCTCGATAGTTAGTGTTGACACTAAAAAAGTGCGACATCAAATGTACTATAACTATGTCAACAAAGAAAAATAATACATTGATAATTGTAGTATCTTTTTATATTGCAAATATGTGAAATTTCTTTTGCTTTATTTGTCAATTATTATTATTATTATTATTATTATTATTATTATTAGTATTATTATTATTATTATTATTTAGGATAGGATTACGGAATGCGACTCACACGAAATACATATCCCAATTATTATAACCAGTAGGGTTGTACAAAGTATGGGTTGGGTCGGGTTGGACCAAATACTACATTCGACCTGCATAAGTATGGGTTTGAGGTATTTCAACCCGTATCCGATCCTATATGAGGTTATATGGGTTGGATTGGATTTAGTAGGGTTGGGTTGCTTGAATATAATAAAAAATGAGAATATGAGGGAATTTTTTAAAAATAATATTAAAATATTCAACATAATATATCCGATTTTTGCTAGCATGATGCATTTAAAATAACAGATTTTATTAAAATTTCATTGTAAAACACATCATATGAAATCAACTTACTACATAGTAGAATAAGTGTTTTATTTTAAGATACATTAAATTGCTCTTTAAAATATATTTGCTAAATTCTATCTAGTATGGATTGACATGACATATGTTTTTTTGTATATTTACAGTAGAATAGATAAACATTATTCTAGGATTATACTATTCTAATTTAAAGTGGGCTGCTATTAAATTAATTTTTTTAATATAGAGTTAGGTTGGGTTAAAATAAAGTTGGATTGAACAAAATATCAAATCCGACCCGTACATAATATGGGTTACAAATTGTAACCCGTATCCGACCCGTACTATGGGTCGGGTTGGTGGGTTGGGTCGGATTGGATATGGGTTGTGTGCAGCCCTAATAACCAGTGCGAACCTATGCTACACACAGAGCTCACAAAATAATTAGCTTTATATTTCTTAAGATTTTAAAGGTTCAAAGATGCAACTATATGTTTATTGTTTTTACTTTACTAAATAAATTATATTATTCTTAAGCAAAACCGATAAACATTTTCTAAAATTTCAAAAGTAATAACTTCATACAACATACGATAACATCAACACCTATTTTTAACATGATAAGCATTATGTTACGATGCATCACTATAAGTTTAAAATGTATGCAACATATATTCAATATAGGCTTATTGTACATTTAACACGCAAAACAGACGAAGATAAGATGACAATGCTCTAAACTTAAGATAGAAATTAACAACTACATGGAAATATTATTAAAATTTTGGTTAAATAAATATCATTTCAAATTTGAAATAGCTCACTTTTTGAAAGTATCCAATACTAAATGAGTTGGAAAAATATTAAAGTTAATTTGTTTTATTATGAACTAAATTTTTTAGAAATTATAAATTATATGGTGATAAACTATGTAACAATCCGACTTTGTGTGATTACATGTTTAAATTATAATAATAAATTTACGTTAAGGTTATAAATTATAAATCAAGTGCTAATTTACATAAATGGTTGAAAATAAATATTAATTCATTAAATATGAATAAAAAAAATGTGATTGTGGATTTAGGGTTGGATCCAAATTTAGCTTATGGAAAATAAGCCCAATAGTGTTTTTGTGTTAAAATTGGAGATGAAGATTGGAATTTGAGTTAAAATGAAATTTGAACAATAAATTGCGGTAACTACCCAATACTATGTATTTAAAGTTTGGTAGATAATAAAATATGGTGAAATATTGTTTTTGAAATAATATAAGTGTAAAGATGTTCAAAAAAGGGAATTTAAGAAATTATTGAAGCTTTTGCTTGAAAATATAATAAATCTGTTATAAGGAAAATTACATGTAAAACTGTGCTTTTAAAACAAATTTACGAAAAAAAATTAAAAACTTATACAAATTTGTTGTAAGATATTAATATAAGTGTTAATAATAATATTTTAAGTTTAAGAACTTTAATAGGTTAAGATAGAATGTTTTAAATAATTAAAACTCATAACTGTTTGCATTTATTAAGAATTATGTATAAAATATTCATTTGAATAAAAATGGAAAATTAAGTAGAATTGAGTTGAAAATATTATCAAAAGTAATTATTGATACACATTTGAAAAAAATTTAGTAGAAAATTTGGTTAAATTTTCTAAGTTTTATAATTTAACTTGTGTCACTAGTGGAGAAAAATACTTAAAAACTTGTGTAAACAATACCTTAAAGCTTTATTTGCCTTTCTTAGGGCTAAACCATGGGTTAATTACTTAATTAAGGCTAATAGGATGAATTAGCCAAGAAAAATAACGGGTTCTCTGGAAAAACTACATACCTTTCATTTTCTTGAGAAAAGAAACAAGCTTCTTCCTCCCTACAGTGAGTTTTCCATGGCCTCTACCTAATAAACTAAATTATTCAACTTCCCGCAACAAATCTAAGAGAAGATTTCCATCCTAAGTAGGTAATCCACACTAAAGGTTATATTTCATACTAATTTGATCCATTTTGTTTTAGGATGCAAAAAATAATCTATGTTCTTTGTTGCATGTCGCTGTAGACTGTTCTACAGGTGCTGTAGCTCTAAAGAGGGAAAAAGCCCGAATTTTGATCAAATTCAAAGGTTTCTTCTATCCATCCTTGCTGCAAATCAAAGATGAGGTGTTCCTCACTCCTCTAACTTGTTTCAGTTGTCAAATACATGATTTGGTGCTTGAAAAGTATAAGTTTCATTGATTGTTTACTATATGTTTCCTGAAGCTGTGAATCGTGGCAAGTCCATATTGAATCCTTATTACTTCTTTATTTCTTCATGAAATGTCATGGTTTGTCTTCCTTTGTTTTGACAATTTACTCTAGTGTTAGCATACAAAATTTCAAAAGAATCTGGGTTAATTTGAACGTCGTAAGTTGGCCTGAAAGTTGCGCGGTGTCAGGATTTTGACCTGGGTAACTTTGCATTGCCTGGGTCGACCCAAGCGAGAGCTGGATGGACCCAAGCCTTCGAGTGGGTCGTCCACCTAGGCAAAAATGCCCAGGTTGAATTTCTGTGTATATTCATGTGTATTTCCAGCGTCTTGGGCCTTATTTCCTTGCATTCTTGAGCAAATGGTGCTCCAATATAGGTGTTATTTCATACACTTAAAATCAAGTGTTATTTTAGTGAACTTCTATAGAAATTTGGTGGCTTGCTTCAGCTGTAATGAAGCATTGAATATAATGTATTTTTCTGTCGATTGACATGCCAGTATGCAATTTTGGTAATGGTTCTCTTGTGTTTCCAATCATACGTACATGAATTTTCTAATCACTTTTGAAATGTTTAAGAAAAGAGAATAATTTTGAAAAGAAATAATTTCGCAACAAGATTTATGAATAATCCTATTTATATAAGCGTTTTAAGCTCAATTATTTACAAATATTTTCCAAAAAAAATTTCGACTCATATTTCTATAAGTATATTTTTAATATAAAAATCAAACATACTTACACTTATCAAGAAGGCATAATGGAGATTAAACGATTTCGTAATATGTGTGGTATAGGACACATTGGTATATGAAATCGGTTAGTTCTAGATTCAATTATTGAAGTCACCATATTCGGTGTTATTCTGTGATTTTGGTGTTTTCCCATGTTTCTATGCTTTCCGGTGTTCCGGTGTTTTCTATGTGGAATTGATAAGAGGTTAGTAAACAACAGTGAGAATGTGTGGTATGGGACACATAGTTACCGTTATTCGATTTACTATTTTTGAGTCAGTGACACATTCCTATGTTGTTACCAGTGCTAGACCTTTTGGTCAATTCGGTGATTATGTTATTATCTGCTGTGTACTAACCTACATGGTCATCTTATAAGGTACCTTTTTATATATTATTAGCAATGGTAAGGCCTTGAGCCAATCTAGTGTTTTAGCACATGCATGCGTAGCTTTGGCTTGCCACTCTAGTGATTGGATCCAATATCTGGTGATTTTTTTATTTCTGCGTTTATTGTGTTTTCACAAATTTAGAATGATGATTATACATGTATTTCTACGAATTAATTGGAGATTCTAATGAGTGTGTGCATGGTGATTTATTTCAATGAGTTATACTTGTGATTTCTATGTTTGGGTGACTATGGATTTTGTGTAACTTTCTCGTGACCTGATGTGTACCCCTCAAGTGAACCCCCTGGAAAGAATCTGTGTGACAGACATAATTACCTTTCCATAATTATCACACAAATGTGGCTTTATAATATATATTTGTGGCTATAAGTAAAGTGTTCCCGTTATATTCCTTATGACCTAAAGGAATGACTTCTTTAATGTGTTATTTCACCTTATCTTATGCTAATTATCTGATTCAAGTTAGACACATATGTTTATTCCTTGAGTCAGACCAAGTCATGAGTTAGGTTCTCCGGCTCATGCTTATCAATCGATCTGTGGATACAATGCTCTTTTTTGAGGTTGCATAGCTTTTGTTGTAGTCTTATGTAGCTTCTATCAGACTTATCAATGTATATTCTTTTATTGGGATTATGATGTATACATATTGTGTAGTGACTTATTCGACTATATATAATGTATTGTACATGATGTACCCGAATGTATATACATATATATATATATGTGTGTCTGCTATTCTGTAATCTATGTAAATATAGGTTTTTGTTCTGGATAGATCTTGTAGTCATTGTAATATAGGTTGAGTATGTTGATACATGGAGAAAAGAATAAATCTCGACATATTCGATACTTACCTTGTACAATATTACGGATGGTCTCTCTTAACAAGCCTCATTCTCTGTATTAAGGTTAATACTCTTTTTTTCTCGAGATAGGGACTCAAAGCTTGGTATCAGAGCTGTATTCAGAACAAAATGTAATACGAACACATAACAATTTCCACATTACGATACATCGACGTATAATGCTAGTACAAGCATCACCCTCACTTGAGTAGTCTATGTTGTGTCCTTAACATTCCTGGTATCCTATTGAATTGTCTGAGTGGAGTACGTCTAGGAAAGTGAAACTTTAAATTCTGTATATTACCTTCGTGGTGTATTTTGCTGATAATATCTCATTCAAGCGACTAATCCACATCCCAGAGAGAGTGCTAGACCCTCTATTGATCCCCACCCGGAAGGGGTATATATGTCCATAGATCAAATTCTCGAGCTTATCAGGAGCACTTAGCCTCCTATACCTCCTTGATCTTCTCCTCTGCACAAATCCGCAATTGCGCGAATGTGCAGTGATTTCACACATCTTGGTGGGAAGCCATTCAAAGGCACTATGACGGTTCTAGAGATTCAGGCCTAGCTTCACACTTGCAGCGTACTTTCTCACAAATGGACATTTCTGAGCATAATCCCATTCTTATAGCATCGAGTATGCTACAAGAGCGTCCCCTCGATTGGTATGAGTTAATTATGGCTGAGGATGATGAGTCCGCCTTAAAGTGGAAGTAGTTTGATGAGAGGTTTGAGCTTCACTTCATTCCAAAATCCAAGAAGGAAATTCTTTCCTGTAGCTTCCTAGATCTTAACAAATGGAATTCGACTATTTCTTAATATGCCGCATTTTTCGAGCCCATGTCAAAGTATATCCTAGAGCACATTTCTATCTCTTATCAGAAGAATCTTAAGTTCTTGAGCGGACTTAAGAAATATCTCAACAACCCTTTATGTTGCAGCTTAAGTTGACCTTCAAGGCACTAGTGGATGCAAACTCCATCTTGAGACAGTCGATGAAGAGAAAGATAGGGATGATGTGATTGTTGGGGAAATCTGAACAAGAAGCATTTCCCTTTTTCAAAATCTAAGCTTTTTTACCAAAGTAAAAAAGAAAAACCGAGTGGGTCTAGTTCACAGTCTCATAGAGCACCTCTTTCTATCCAAGAAAAGCCTTGTTTTTATTGTGGATAACCTGGTCACTTTGTAAGAGCTTGCCCAAAGCCTCATGTGTGTCGTTATTGTAAGAGAGAGAGTTCTTGTTCTAGGAAGCCAAATAGGACTAATCTTGGTAATCTTAATGGGGCAAGTGCATCCGATGGTTCTTCTCAGCCCAGAGGTATTCCTTCTATTCTTGAGGGTTCGTTAGAGATCGATTTATTCGAGTTCTATTCAATATGGGTGCGTCACATTCATTCTTATCGAAGGGACTCTTTGATGCCTTATCCTAGGATGTTGTATGTACGTAGACTTCTCTTCGGATTTATAATCCTATTTGGGGATCTACAACACTTAGTTTGTTGTGTGAAAATGTCGAGTTATACTTGTATGGCTTTTCCTTCCATGCTAATCAACACATGATTTATTCTTTGTGGTTTGATATGATTTTGAGTATGGACTGGCTCGTGCAATAGGAGGTCAACTTTAGTTATATAGTGTGGATCTTATATCTTTGACATCCTAACTCATCTGATCAGCTATTTCTCTATCTTAAGGATATTGATTTTAATTTAGAGGCATGCTTATTTTCATTGAGTCTGGAGACCATGATGATGAGAGCGATGTCTCTCATATTCCTATGTAGTATGCGACTTTGCTGATTTGATTGAGCCTGTTTTGGTTTTGCCATCTAAGTGGGATATTGAATTTCACACCAATTTAGTTCCTAATGCACAGTCAGTGAGTCGGCTTCCGACATGGATGTCGACTAAAGAGAATAAGGAAATTAAGAAACAAATTCTCGAGCTTGAAGCTAAGCATTTTATTTGATCCAACTCTTCGCTGTGGGTTGATGCAGTGATATTTTTAAAGAAGTCCAATGGGACTCTTAGGTTATGCATTGATTATCGCATGCTTAACAAGTTAACCATCAGGAATCGTTACCCATTGCCTAGGATCGCTGATATGTTCGAATAATTTAGTGAAGCAAAGATATTTTCTTAACTCGATCTTGCCATAGGATTTCATCAACTTCGAGTTGCGGAGGATAGCGTTCCTCTTACTACATTCTACACTCGATACGGTCCTTACGAGTGTCTCGTCATGCTATTCGGTTTGATGAATGCTCTTACCTACTTTGTCAATCTTATGAATCGAGTATTCCTAGAATACCTCGATACGTTTGTGCTTGTATTCATTGATGACATACTAGTTTATTTAAAGTCTGAGGCTGAGCATGCTATACATTTGAGATTTTTTTATGTACCCTTTGTGAGCATCAACTAAAAGTTAAACTTTCGAGGCATCATTTTCTGGGTGAGGCAAGTTAAGTTCTTAAGCCATGTCGTATCTTCTGATGGCATATCGGCTGACCCTTCTAAGATTAAGGCCGTCGAAAATTGGAAAAGGCCTGAGACTGTTCATGTGATTCATAGCTTTCTAGATTTGGCGAGTTATTATCATTGCTTTACCAAATACTTTCCCGCGTTGTGCTTCTGTCGTCTAGCCTTACGAAGAAAGGAGTTCATTTTATCTGAGCCAATGAGTGTGAGGCTTTCTTTTAGATATTGAAGGAGCTTCTCACACATTCTCATGTTCTTGTTGTCCAGAGAAAAATTAGGATCTTATTGTTTATATCAATGCCAGCCATAGTTGCCTCGGTGTTGTTTAAACACAAAAGGATTGGGTAGTTGCCTATGCTTTAATGCAATTATGTTTGAACAAGGTTCAATATGCTACCCACGACTTTGAGCTTACATCCATTATCTTTACTTTGAAGATATGGCATCATTATCTTTTAGGAGAGCGTTTTACTTTCTATACTGACCATAAATCCTTGATTCATCTATTCACTCAAAAGGAGCTTAATATGAGGCAAGAACATTGGCTCAGGTTCCTTGCTTTATAAGACTTCGATATCCAGTATCCCCGTGGCAAGGGTAATCGTGTTACTGATGTGATTAGTCGAAAACCTTTGGTCGTTGTTTGATGATGTTGGCGGAGTGGGATGTTCTTGAGACTATATCTACCTGCGATATTTGTGATCGAGTTGCATCTTATGATTTTTCCCATCCTCTTGTTCAGCTTAGAAGGTCGACCTTTTATACTGGATCATATTACGAATGCTCAGTGACGCGATTCCAATCTTACACACCTAATTCAAATTTGTTAGTCTCTTGTAATAGAAACCACCTTGTTGTACCTTATGATTCTACACTTAGGCGTGACATTCTTGACTATTGTCATCTCTCTAAGTATACCATCCATCCAAGAAGTGACAAGATGTATGCTGATATGCATCGCCTATATTATTGGGACAATAAGAAACAAGATATGGATTATGTAAGAAATTACATAACTTGTCAGATCGTGAAATCCAAGCATCAGCGACCTAGTGGTCTCCTTCAACCTCTTGCCAGCCCCAACATGGAAGTGGGACCAAGTTTCTATGGATTTTGTTAACGACTTACCTCGTTCGACGTCCGACCATACTAGCATCATGGTTATTATTGATTATCTCACCAAGTCCACAAATTTCATTCCTATTAAATCCATTGGGGCAACTTCTACTCTCTTGTAGCTTTATATTAAGTAAGTTGTGGCAATTGCACAATATTTGTAGCTCTATCGTGTGTGATCTTGATCCTTTATTTACTAACCGTTTCTGGAAGAGTCTCCAGTTAGCTTTGGGTACAAAGCTAAACTTCCGCACTGCTTACACCCATAGTGAGATGGACAGACTGAACGAGTGAATCATATTTTGGAGGACCTTCTCGGAGCATGTATCCTTGTTTTTGGTGGTAGCTGGGAGGATCTTCCTTCCCTAGTCGAGTTCACTTATAATAATAGCTACCAGTTTTCTATTGGCATGGCTCCATTTGAAGCTTTATATGAAAGAACGTGTTGCTCTCCAACTTGTTGGCTTGTGTGACGATCCCCAAAATCCGTGTGACGGTATTAAGGATAATCATTGGAATATAACACATCAATCATCATAGCAGAGTACATATAATAGCAAAAACAATAAATAGAATAATTTTACATGGATATGACAGCGGAATCACAACATGTAACAACATCAGAATAGCACAACGTGGGATATAACTTAGTAAATAAAAGGTAAGTGATCAGTCACCATCGCCAGAGGCAGAATATATACATGCAGTGAGACATAATAAGGGTATCAGTCTACATCGCCGAAGGCGGTACATATACATACGATAATAAGTGCTGAAAGTAAAGCAGTCTGCATCGCCTGTGGCGGAATCATAATATAAGTACAGTAATGGCGGAAAATGTCAAAGTCGTCTCTGTGAAGTCAGCCTCGCCATGAGCCAAAATGCACTCTATGCAACAGTGCAGAGCCAAAACAACCTGTCACCTGTGAACTAGGCTTCCCGTGTGAAAATAAGGGCACCCGCGTTTGCAAAGTGAAACAAACAACGAGTCAGTCATGGGGACTGGTATAAGAAATCTATTTAACAGTTTAAACAATAGTAATAAGCAAATCATAGGACTACGCCACTTTCGCGGAACGGGTTTACTCCAGTGATTGCTAGTGCATTTAAAACAAAGTAAATTCTTTAAAACAACGCAATGCTTTTAAAAAGAATGAAGCCATTATAAGACTCAAGTCCCATCATATAATGCAACGCAAGCCGTAGGATAGAGTTTTACCTTATAATGGCCAAATATGCTTGATACGTGCAAAGAAAAATCATTTGATATTATTACTAGTGCATACATGTTTCAAAACGAATAGCATCATAAATATCAATCATAGACGGCATAAGTGCCCCATACCACTATGTCGCCATACTAGTTCTACAATCGAATCCGTTATTTCGTATTGGAAATTGGATTTCCGTCATGAGTCGAGGCAAGGGGCAAGCTCCTCTCCGCTTCGAGACATTCTAGCAAATGCCTCAGGACTACACACTCTGGGTAACCCTGGATTCGGCTGGGCCGGTCCTCTCTTACGTTTGAGGATTAATTATTCCTGAACACACGTTTCCCGGTCCTTACAGACCTATAATCGAGGCGCCTCGCATTCCGACAACCACATAGGTGAAAAATAGATATAAATGTCAGGGCTGGTAAGTCACTGACACCACCATAGCTAGAAAGAAACGTCGTGCTCTCCCAGCGGTCCGTATCCCGTTTTTAACTCATACCGAGATGTGAGGCTCGCGAATCCACGCAATACACAAAGCCAGGCCACGTAGACTGTGCTTTGATCATCATCCACAAGACTTTGCTTTGCAACAAAAGCCTTGATCACAACATCTTGGCATGCCACATAGGCAGTCCACTCCATACGACTGATTTCCATCGATATATAACCTCTGAGCTCGTACATCTCAGAGAAGGGCGTTAAGCAAAAGAATAAATTCTCCCCCGCCAAACAGATACATATTTAACAGAGATCAATCAATATAGAACAAAATCCAATGTCAGACACACAGTCCATTTACAAGTCCGTTCTGGGTCTGAACGAAACCGGAGGCGTCAAATTCCTCGTATATCCATCCAATCAATGCATACGTTTAGACGGCTACTACTTCCGTTCCTTCACGATAGCTACTCCAGTCAGGAACCTCAGCAGCGCCCATCCAACCGATACGAAGATCGTCGGTCTTGAATCGTCTTTGCATTTTCCAATTCGAATCACTCGATCAATTATTTGAAATGAGGGTTAGCTCGGCCTTTTCAAATAATTCACGTAATTAGAATTTAAATCAATTCTTTCTATGGTTATATTATTCGACATCCATATTTCAGTTCTTTAGTGTTATTTTCGTGTCAAACACATACAACCATCAAATATCAAACAGATCAAGCCAAATTGGTTTATTTCCAATCTATGTTGCTTATAATATTTTATAATGATTTTTCGCCATTTTTATTTATTTAAAAATGACCATATTTAATTAAACGACGTTTCAGGTCATGCCGTGGCACTGGCGCTGTTTTCCCCCTAATTTGTTTTACACATATCGGAAAATCTAACCGTTGGATTTCTACAAAGCCTATATCAGTGGGAAGATATTCCCAAAGCGAACCCAACGGTTCCAGTTTCGTGAAAATCCGACGGTCGGATCTCCCACACTAGTCGTTTGAAGTTACGGTTTCAAAATTCGAACTGCAGCGTCGTTATTCGATTTAATTTTATTATATTTATATTTATATATAAATATAAACGATTCTGGCGCTGTTTTTCTTCAGATTTGAATTAAACATTCCAGACAATCCAACCGTTGGATTTTTACAAGGTTGGTGCCGTTGGGAAGATATTTCCAAGGCGAACCTAGCGGTTGCGGTTTTGGGAAAATCCGATGGTCGGATTTCTCGTACTAATCGTTTCAAATTACGATTCCAAAACACGAACTGCACGGCTTCGATTCCTTTTAATTATATTTATATATATATATATATATAAATATAGTTCATTCTATAATTTCAAATATAGTTCATTCATTAATTTCAACTTCGTTTTCCCTTCAAATATTTCACTAATGCCTTAATATTTCGAAAAATTTCGCCATAACCTCCTTTGTACGGGAAGGGGTTTGGAAATTTATTGGGCCGTGTTAGGTACCCAATAAATCCTATAAAGCATCCACATATTTATAGTGATATATTCTGGTGTTTACGGGGGAGCGTGTATAGATAATAACTCCAGAGAATAAATTCTCGTCACCCCGTTCCGTGTGGAAATAAATAGTCCATGTGCCGTATCTAATAACTGGACAAACGTGATTATTGTCAACTCCAGGCCCGTGTGGGGTTTTTATTAATCTGGCAATTTATCGTTATATTTTATATAGTCCATATCAGTCATCAGTTCTACCTATAGTATAAAATCATTGCTATACAAGCCTCTCGCTCGTATGGTAAATCTTCCACCTCGTCACACAAGCTCCAATTGCTTATGTGGAATATGATGAAGTATGCCTATCGTCAAGAAGTATGCCATCTAGTGTAGTTCAAAATTAATTGTTACTATCCTATGGCGATGTTTATTATTTCACACAGAACAACCAGCACTCCGCATCCAATGGCATTCACAGGAGTTGATATAAAAGTAAAATTGCGCAGCCAACTCATCAAGGCTTACCTATTTGTCGGGCACGCAAATAATTTCTTTACTCTACAGCTAATCCATTTTTCCCTGTTCAACACATGTATATATATGCAGAACAAAGCTAATAATAATATTTCTAGCAAACCATTATTTATTTCAACACGTGTGTATTTTTATCAAAGCGTATTCATGATAAAAGAAATATTTTTATCATCAAAAATATTTATTCAACACGTGAATGTTTTTAACACTTCATATTCACAATAAAGATGTAGTTTTTATTGTCTATTCATTTTATTTTAAAATACGATAACATTCAACACATGAATTTCAATTCAACTAATGAATTTCAATTCAACACATGAATATTCTCTATAGTTTATATATATATAAATGTGGTTTTTATTGCTAAAGCTATTTGTTTAAATTCAAATAATATTCAACACATGAATTTCGATTCAATGAATGAATTTCAACTCAACACATGAATATTTTCTATAGTTTGTATATATATAAAAATGTGGTTTTTATCCCTAAAGCTATTTGTTTAAATTCAAATAATATTCAACACATGAATTTCGATTCAACGAATGAATTTCAACTCAACACATGAATATTTGTTTCAACATATGTAATTTATTTCAATGAATGAAAATTATTCTAACACATGAATTTTTCAGAAAATTTCGGCAGCATAACGGCAGGGTAGTGAAAACCGGGACCGTCCCTAGTACGGCTCCTCGCTCTACCTTAAAACCTCGCGGTTTTTGACAATGGGGATCATGCATCTAGTTCGCACGCAGACGGCATGTTTTATTTTCATTTCCACAATCCTATTCTAATTTGTTTCAACCACAAGAGGGTATTTTTTTAACCACAAAGGTATTTTTCAACCACAAAGGTATATTTCAACCACAATATCAACCACAAACAATTATTTCCAACCATTCGTCATACCATATAATATCACGTCAATCACAAGCAATAAATATCGTCCATGGTCTGTGGACGAGGGGAATATATATATATTATTTCTATAATTCACTTGCATTTCATCACAATTCAAAGCATATATGTTTCATTCAACGCTTTTATAATTTATACATCGCTAATATAACTTATACAACACATGTACATGAAGTATACAATGCGTATATAATTTATACTTCGGTTATATAATTTATACAACGCGATTCCATTCACACAATTTAGTTTAGATTCCTCACATTGGTTTTGGCAGTGCTGACAATCGTAGGAAGATCAGAAAAATCCGCGGCTTCTGCTAGATGGTAGAGAGCCTCCTTGCGGTCACGGTGTCTCCTGTTTCATCAAATTTCGTTAACAAACGAAAAAGATATTATTTTTCAAAGTTTTGCAACACTTAAAAGTGTAAAAATAGTTCAGAGTATACAAACCGTATACCTTCAAGCGGAGTTCAAAACTAGGGTTGCTGATAACGTTTGATTCGTGGCACGGGGACAAGATCAGGTTGCGCTACGACGGAGAGCGCGGAGGGGCGCGCCTGCGCCAGGTGGTTTCACTCGGATCGATGCAGCGACGAGGGCGGATTCTGGTGCGATGCGCGGCGACTTCGAGCCCTTGGATCTCGTCGAATAGTCAACGATGGAAGGCGAGGTGGGTATCGATTTAGAGAGGGGGAGGAGAGCTTTCGAGATCAGGAGGTGGCGCGGCCTATAGATCGTCAGAGCGAGGGGAAAGTGGTCGGAAAGGATGGAGCAACGTGCGCCATCGAAGCAGAAAGAGGAAAAGGGTTTCCGGAGATTTTTTTTATTTTAAATAATGAATAGAAAAAATATGATTGGCCAAGGTTTTAATTAACTTTTTAAATAGTGTTTTTACAACTGAACTCCTTTTCAAACCTAACGACTGTCGCCCCTAGCTAAATACCCCCATTCCGGACACAATGAGATATTTTTCGTTAGCCATTTCGACTATTACAGTCAGTTATTTTTCAAATTAAAGTATAAAACCTTTTATATTCAATTTGAACGTACATTTCAATTTGCCAGGGCCACAAACTGAATCGAAAAATTCCAGAAAATAAATCTAGCTTTGTTTTGACGATACGGTCCCAACAAAACCAGTTTCGTCGAATTCTGAGTCTATATGCAAAGTGTCCATTTTTAGGTCGACCTATTTTAACAGAAATTGACAAATCACATTTTCTTTCGCCCCGCTCACATACTATCTTCAAAAATTATGAAATTTGAAACCTAGCAATAGTTTGACATCCCGGACCCAACAAAAGTGGTTTCGTCGAATTCCGAGGTCGTATGCAAAATATCTATTTTCAAGGGCTATATATGCTATATAGCGACCTTTCTGAAAATTCATTTGGCCATTACTTTTGATTCCCGTTATGAAACTTCGATTTTTCAGATTCGTTAGAAAGGTATTCATAAACAGATTTAAATATTTTCAGTTTCTCTAAAATCCGTTATATTTTCCACCCGGTACAGTCAGACAAAGTTTGTATTCAAATTTTCAAACTGCCATACTAGCCCAATTCATTATTTTATTGAAATAAGCTATTTCAATTATTCAAATTCTTTGGTAATAACCAATTTTAAAAATTTTAAATTGGTTCACATTTTTCGGGTTATTACAGCCTGAGTCCGGTGGGAAACTTATTTTGGGTCTCGACGTGATTCACGAAGAATCAAACAGGATTTCTTTAGTTAGAAATAGGATGAGAGAGGCTCAGAGTTGTCAAAAATCCTACACAGACAACCATAAGAATTTATGACAAGGTTATATACTATAAATCAAGTGTTAATTTATTTAATTAGGTCGTAATATAATACAAGGAATATTAATTCATTAAATATAAAAAAAAATGTGATTATGGATTTGGGGTTGGATGGAGATTAAGCCTATGGAAAATTAACATAATAGTGTGTTTGTGTTAAAATTGGGGATGAAAATTGGAACTTGAGTTAAAATGAAATTCAGACAATAAGTTGGGTAGATACCCAGGATTATGTATTAAAAGTTTAGTAAATAATAAAAAGTGAAAATTAGTGTGTCATCCCTAAAACATTTCAAAATAAAAACGGCCACACTCCCCAAGTTTTATTTCAAACCCGGTCCCTATTTTCACTGTTACGTGTTTTGCACAGAAAAAATGCGTTGACACTTAAAAAAAATTCGGAATTCTGCAAATATTCCCAGAAGACCGTGGAAAAAAAAACATGTGTGCAAGTACATACAATAGTTTCATACATGTATGCAAGTATTCACGAAGCAGTTTACACTGAAAATCTACGTGAATTCTTGCATATATGTGCAACTATTTTAAAATATTTGCACACATGTATGCAAATATTGCATGAAGGTTTCACATTGAAAAATGTGTCTGTGTGTTGTTGCACACATGTGTGCAAGTATTCTGAAATACCTACATGCATGTATGCAAATAAATATAAACTGATTTGCATGCATGTGAATTTTTGCACACTTGTATGCAAGATTTTTGTAATACTTGCATGCCTGTATGCAAGAAAACCAACACAGATGCATGACTGAAATACTTGCACAGATGTATGCATAAAATTCAAAATACGTGCATACTAGTATGCAATCAATTGCAGTTTGTTGTTTTTCTGTAATTTTGGTTTTTGGTGTGTTTTTCGAATGTTTTTCCACCTGAATTTTTTGACGTGTACTTGTTTTATTTAATCATTAATTTTCGTGATTTTTAATGAATTTTTGAAAAATAGGGATGTAATTTACAGTAAGTTTAGGACCGTATGTGAGCCTAATTTTGAAACTTAATAGAGACTTGTGACACAACCTAAACTTCCCTTATCCCCGAGGAGATGGAGGAGCCCGGATTGCATTGAGAACACGACGCGTCAAAACACAAACACAAGAACATTTCATTGCTATTACAACAATTACAACAAATTTCAAGAATATATCAGAGTACGAATAAACAATATACACAGCGGAAATATAAATATCAGAGATTTACAAGTTACAAAAACAGCAGGAAATAATACATAAATATAATGTGCAACGGAAAACATCAACTACCACAGCTGAAAGAACATTTCATTGCTATTACAACAATTACATCAGAGTACAAGAATATATCAGAGTACGAATAAAGAATATACACAGCGGAAATATAAATATCAGAGATTTATAAATTACAAAAGCAGCAGGAAATAATACATAATTATAATGTGCAACGGAAGACATCAATTACCACAGATGAAAGAGATACACGAATACAGAGCATTCCGAATATAGCACCGGCTGTAATCCAGGATCCTATGAAAAAAATCCGCAAAAACCAAAACTACTAGTTTCCCATGTGGACAATATGGGCACCCAAAGTTCAGGTAGAAACAATAAACTCCAAGTCAGTCAGGGTACTGGTGTGCAAACTAAAACAGTTATTAACTTTATTTTAAAGTTGCGTAAATCAAGGGACCACGCTGCATAACACGGAACGGGTTTTCTCTCGAGGATACCATTAAACAAACAACACAATGCTAAAAGGAAAAATGAAGCCAATATAAGACTCAGGTCCCATCACACAATGCAAACACTAACCAGAGGATAGAGTTTTACCTTATAATGGCCAAACATGCTTGGTACACAAAATTTATCTTTTATTATTACTATAAGTGAAGAAATAAACTTCAAATATAAATGTATCAATCATAGACGGCATAGGTACCCTATATTATGTCGCCATATAGGTTTATAACTAAAACCGAAAAGTGTCGTATTGGAAATTGGATTTCCATCATGAGTCGAGGCAAGCGATCTTCCTCACCGGTTTCGAGGCACTCTAGCAAATGCCTCAGGACTCGGACGCTGGCGAGCCCTGGTTAGCATCAGGGCTGGTCCACACTTACTCTAGTGGATTGGTTATTCCTGAACACACGTCCCCCGGTCCTATAGGAGCTATAAAATGGTCAGTACGTCGACCAATCGTATTCAAGGCGCCTCGCAATCCATCATCCACATAAGTAAAAATGTCTGGGCTCTACACCATGACCACTTCTAGCTAGAAAGAAACGTCATGTCCTCTTTGAGGTCCTCATCCCGTTTTTGACTCATACCGAGGTGTGATCTCGCGAATTAACGCTATACACAAAGCGTTGCTAATTAAAGCTGTGCTTTGACCATCATCCACACAACTCTGCTTTTTAACAATAAGCCTTGATCATTTGCATCTTAGCATGCCACATTGTCAATCCATACCATACCACTGATTTCTAACAATATATAACCTCTATGCTCATACGTCTCAGAGAAGGGTGTTAAGCAAGAGAATAAATTATCCGCCACTAAACAGATATATATTTAGCAGAGATCAACGAATACAGTATAAAGGAATGCAATGTCAAATACAACATCCATTTGCAAGTCTGTTCTGGGTCTGAACGAAACCGGAGGCACCTTATTCCTCATCCCATATGTCCAATACAAGAGAGAGGCCCTCACATATTTGGTCGATCTCCAAGTACATCTGGACGATCACCACTTATTACCTCGTCTTAGGTGTACAACCCAATCAAGACATCAGTAATCATCCAAGCGATGTGAAGATCTCCGATCTTCAACCACCGTCTTCATCGTTGACTTCTAGTCGCCGTATCAGTTATCAAAATGGGATAAACGCGGTCTTTTCGAATAACTCACATATTTTATATTCAATAATCAAGTGCTATAAAAACATATCATACGCCTCGTTCAAATTCAGAATATTCTTTTTATTCAAACATTCATATCTTAGGGGAAAGGTTCCCATTAATTTTATCAAAGATAAGTTCTTTTAAACTTATAGTTTAATCTTCCTTTGGATAGCAATTTCGAAAGATTTTATTATATCTTTTCACAATCTGAACCAAAACAAGGTTTATTAATTAGTCGGCATTATCGAGCCTTACCGAAGTAATCATTTATTATTTTATTATTTCCCATCCCAATCTATTCATCCCATGGAGCAAAACTGGTAGTACTCCATATCGAACACCCACTATGTTACAGGTAAATTTAATTACCGTTTCACGTTTTCAAATCTAACTAAAGATTTGGCAATCGCATGGAGTAAAACTGGTGGTACTCAATTCTCGAACATTTCTTGAATTCGGTAAATTTAGTTACCTTATTCATATTTCAATCTAATTAAAGATTCATTAAAACTCTAGTTCAGTTTTAATCTCCAAAAAACATTATTTAATGATTTTTCAACTTAGGAAAAAATAATTCTGTTTTTATTTGGGGTTAAAGAACGAATGTTATATAAAACACAGTTCACGATAGACCCAAAGTCAATTTCCACAAATATGAAATCTTCACGAAAATTTGAATAATTCATAATCGATGTGAAATAACCCAAACTTCCCCTTATGGGCAAGCCCGAATTGCTTTGAGAACACGACACATCAGACACAAATAATAGAACATTTTATTGCTGTTACAACAATTTTCATTAGAGTACAAGAATACATCAGAGTTCGGATAATATACACAATGGAAAATATTAGAGAATTAAATTAGAAAGCAATGAAAAATAATACACGAGTATAGTGTACAATGGAAATCATCTACAACCACAACTGAAAGAGATACACGGATACAGAGCTTTCCGAATATAGCTCCAGCTATAATCCAAGATCCTGTTTAATAAAAATCTGCAAAACCAAAACTACTAGCTGCCTATGTAGAAAATATGGGCACCCAGAGTTTAGGTCAAAACAATAAACTCCGAGTCAGTCATGGGATCGGTGTTAGAACTAAAACAGTTAATAAATCTTTAATTTTAAAAGTTGGAAAATCATGGGACCACGCCGTATAACACGGAACGGGTTTACTCCACATGAATACTAGTTTAAAACACAAAACAGTACAATTCTTTTTGAAAAATGAAGCTATTATAAGACTCAGGTCCCATCACACAATGCAACGCAAGCCGAAGGATAGAGTTTTCCCTTATAATAGCCAAACATGCTTGGTACATTTAAAACAAATCATTTTGATATTACTATAAGTGCATAGTGTCAAAAACAACTTCAATATAAATGTATCAATCATAAACGACATGGGTACCATATATCATGTCACCATACTAGTTCTACAACTAAAACCGAAGAATGTCATATTGGAAATTGGATTTCCATCATGAGTCAAGGCAAGGGATGTACTCCTTACCGATTCGGATCACCTCCAGCAAGAATTTATTTCTAAGCCAAGGCAAGGGATGTACTCCATACCTCCTATCAGACGTATCTCTGAGCCATTAGGGACTCAATATCCGAGGCGTCTCGCATTCCAACATCCACATAAGTAAAAATATCTGGGCTCCATACCATGACACCACTTCTAGCTAGAAAGAAACGTCGTGCACTCACTACGTCTCTTATCCCGTTTTTAACTTATATCGAGGTGTGAGGCTCGTGAATTAATGTTATACACAAAGCTATGCTACTTAAAGTCATGCTTTGATCATCAACCACAAGACCCTACTTTTCAACAGAAGCCTTGATCATTTGCATCTCGGCATGCCACACCAATAATCCATACCGTACCACTGATTCCATCAATATATAACCTCTAAGCTTGTACGTCTCAGAGAAGGGTGTCAAGCAAGAGAATAAATTCTCCGCCACCAAACAAATATATATTTAGTAGAGATCAACGAATATAGTATAAAGGAATACAATGTCAGACATACCATCCATTTACAAGTCCGTTCTGGGTCTGAACAAAACCGGAGGCACCTTATTCCTCATCCTATATGTCCAATATAGGAGAGAGGTCCTCGCATATCCGTTCGATCTCCAAGTACATCTGGACGATTACCACTTATTACCTTGTCTTGGGTGTATAGCCCCAATCAAGACATCCGCAATCATCCAAACGATGTGAAGATCTCCGGTCTTCAACCAACGTCTTCATCGTCGAATTTTAGATGTCGTATCCGTTATTCACAATGGGATAAGCCCGGTCTTTCCGAATAAATCGCATATTTTATAATCAATAATCAAGTGCTATAAAAACACATCATACGCCTCATTCCAATTCAGAATATTATTTTATTCAAATATTCACATCCTTAGGGAAAGGTTCTGATTAATTTTATCAAAGATAAATCCTTTGAAATTTATTCTTTAATCTTCCTTTGGATATCATTTCAAAAGAATTTATTTTATCATTTAACCATTCTAAACCAAATTAAGGTTTATAAAACTAGTCGGGATTATCGAGCCTTACCGAAGTAATCATTTATTTTATTTTTCAGTCCCAACCTATTCATCCCATGGAGAAAAATTAGTAATACTCCATATCTAATACCCACTGTGTTACTGGTAAATTTAATTTCCATTTCAGGTTCAAATCTAATTAAAGATTTAACTATCGCCTGGAGTAAAACTGGTGGTACTCCATTCTCGATCATTTCAGGAATTTTGTAAATTTAATTACACCATTCCGATTTCAATCTATTTAAAGATTCATTGAAACTGTAGTTCGGTTTTAATCTCAAAAATCATTGCTTACTGATTATTCAACTTTAGGAAAATAAATCATGTCTTTAACTGGGTTAAAGAACCAATGTCATTTAAAACACTGTTCACGATAAACCCAAATCCTCTTCCAGTAACTATGGAATCTTCACGGAAGATAGATCAATATATAATCGATATAAATTCCCGTATCAAACTAATATATAAATGGAATAACGGCAAGCCTTTTAAATTCCATATATAGCACTGGTCTTCCTTCAAAGAAGCTCATCTCGATTATTACCAAATCGAATTCCATTCAATTCCAATTTAATATATTAAATTGGAAAACTTTACTTTGGAAAATCCCATTAATCTTAATTAAAAGATTATAAATTCCAAATCATCTTCTTCGCTGTTAATTGGGTTAAATAACAAATGTCGTATAAAACATCGTTCACAATAAACCCCAAAATAACCTTTCAATTCCAGTTCAATATATTAATTGGTAAATTTCCCTAAAACTTAATTAAAAGATTTATTCTTTTCTCATCGGGGTTTAAGAACAGTGTTAATAAAGACATCATTCACGACAAACCCAAAATCTAATTTGATATTAAATACAAGGATCTAAATAGAAATTATACCGGCTTATATTCAATATCAAATTCTGAAACAAACAAATATCGTACTAGGAATAACGATATATATATAACTTCCAAATTCCACAACAATATCTGTATAATCACGGAATCCAATATCAAAATATTCCAGAGATTATTTCTATTCAAATCCATTCCCATTCATACAGTGGAAAATTTTGGTTAGGTTAAAACCATTCACAAATCCAATTTATTTATTTAAGAACATTGGATTTTCATCCTAGTTAATAAGTAGTCCATTTAGATAAAAATATATTTTTTCTTTTCTAAACTGGATTTTTTCATCCAAAATCCTCCTAAATCATTTATTATGACTTTACACTATTTTTCCACATTTTTAATAATTTTATCAAGGCCCGTATAGTTGGTTTCCAATAACGGCCACTGAACTGCATCCATAGCGACCTTTTTCAAATTTAATTTGGACATAATTCCAAATCCAACCGTTATATTTTAAATCACTTATGTTCATGGAAAGCTCTTTTCAATACGAACCCAATGGTTCTGGTTTTAGGAGAATTCGACGGTTGGATCTCTCGTAATGTCAATTCAAAGTCAATGGTCGAAATTCGCGAACGGTCGCGGTGAAGCGCGTTCTATTCAAAACATTATATATATATATAATATATACTATTTCCATTCAAAACATATTTTATAAATTCGTTTTAAAAACGATTCCCACTTTCATTTCAATTTTAAATCAAAATTAAATACTCCTTATCATTATAATATTTAAATGATAATATTTTCAAAATAATAGATTTTGGACTCATTTCCTTTTCAATATTCATTATAAAAATGAATAAAATCAATATCAAAATCATTCGTCTTAAAATGACGCATATCTAATCAATACGGCTTCACATATTTCAATATTTTCATATCAATCCAAAATCAGGCATCAAATTTACATTTTAATCCTTCACTGAATATTATTTTAAAATATTCGTAATTTCTGAACTGGAATCAGACCCAACCAGTTACCATATAAGTTAGTTATATAGATTTCATACATCACATGTACACAACAACAATGATAAACAATCATCCATCATCCAAAGTGCATTACACAACCGCATAAGCATTAAATATAAATAATTAACACTTACTATAGTCTGTCAACTAGTCGACTGACATACAACTAAAACAACTGGGATTAGTGTACGCTAAATATCATCCTAATACCGGTGTGGGGTTTCAACCAACAAATACTGAATATTATTTGTGCAGTTGGGCGATGTGTAAAATTTATCGTCCCAATCAATGTTAGTTAAATGAGTATACATGAACAAATCGTCCGATTTGTAAATGAATATTTATTTGCATTTTAGGAGAATTTTATGTCATTCATATATACGTTAAAAATTATATTTTTAACGATTAAATATTTATTTCAACACATGACTATATTATATAGTTCATACATTCAATAAAAATAATATTTTTATTGCTCAAACATTTTATTCAACACATGAATATTTTATATAGTTTACTTCAGAAAATTTCGACATTATAACGACGCTATATTAGAACCGGAATATTGTCTAGCATTATCCCTCTACTGATATTGGGCTCACGCCATATACAATCGTCAATCCATCCACAAAACCACAGTATAATCCATTTCACCACAATACAGTCAATTTCACCACAATTCAATCCAAACAAACATCCATGGTTTGTACAATAAATAGTGTCAGGAGCTACTAAGCGTTGTCTGCAACCTAGGATATATTTAACTGTAAAATAACTTGAGTGAGTCTCACATTGGGATCCACTCCGCCATTCTTTTATCGCTCAAATTCGTTGTTCTGATTCCACAATTTGCAAACGAGGTCTAATCTTCACCCGACACTTATTTCTAGCATAAACGCGCCATTCCGGACAACTTTCGCCTAATGGACTTTTTTTTCGAAAATGCTCCAATTCGCCGGAAACCGCAAAAAGACAGTAACGGGACAACTGACTTTGGACGTGTTTTTCGATGGCTCCACATTCCAAAATATGGCTTCCATATACTCAAATGGAAGAGTAAATCGTGCTCTACAATTTTGGCACTATGGAGTTTTGGCCAGAGGCACACAGATTGGAAGATATTGATGAAGGAAGGTCAGAGGGTTAAACGCAAAATTGAAATTTTGTAAAAATTGGATTTTTAGAGGGAGGAGGCCCACGGCCGGTTTGAGGTGGCGGGGGAAGGGCGGCGACGCTTACTGGTGGCCAGGGGAAGCGGTGGCGGGTCTGTGGTGGGCCAGGGCGGCGGTGGCGGCAATTTTGGACGGGGTTTGGGGTTCTAAATGGTTTTGAGAGGGAGGAGGAGGGAGGTGGCCGTGGTAGGTGGCGATTGAGGAGGTGCCGGCGATGGATGGAGGTAGGGGCAGTGGTTGTGGAGCAAAGGGGGAGCGATTTCGATCGCTGAAAGGAAAAGGCGGCGGGATTTTTCTGTTTGACCATGGCTGAAATTATAATGAGGGTTTGACCTCTTTTCTAGGTTATATACATTTATTTAATATTATTTTATTACAAGTTTATTTAGTTCTACAACCGAACTTCAAATAAATCCCAGCGACTATCGTCCATAGCCAAATACCCCCATTTCGGACACAATGGGATATGTACCGTAAGCCAATTTGATTGTTTCGATTATTTTTTCTTTAAATGAATATATAAATTAATATAACGTTCAAAATTGAATTTAATGTTCATTTTGATTTACCGAGGCCACATACTGACTCCAAAAATTCCAGAAAAATAAATCTAGCTATGTTTTGATGATACAGTACTAACAAAACTAATTTCGTTGAATTTGGAGACCGTTTGAAAAAAGGGCCATTTTCTAGTCGATTAAATTCAAACTAAAATTACCAAACACGTTTAAGTTTTCCACTCTCATATATTAATTCCAAAAATTAGAAAATTGGAATATAACAATAATTTGACATTTCGGATCCAATAAAAGAGGTTTCGTCGAAAACAGAGGTCGTTTGCAAAATGGCTGTTTTTAAGGGATATATATTATATTAAAATATATATAAATTCCACAACAACTATTCTAAATTTTAAACTGGGCATAACTTTCAATTTATATTTTGAAATCTGAATTTTCACATTCATTAGAAAGATATAATTAAATGGATTCTAACGTTTCTGGTTTCGTCTAATTCTGATTTAAAATGAATTCTGTGTACTCAATTGAAACTAGAAATCAAATCTTCAAACTACCACGCCATTTCAGGCTCATTTTATAATTAAAATAAATTTATACATTCTAACTTTGATTAAAATAAATTTTAAATCGTTATTATTTAAAATAAATCATTTTAAGTATTCGAAATCCATTAAAATAGCTAAAATAAAATTTTAAATTGGTTCAGAAATTCCGGGTTGTTACAATCTCCCCCACTTAAAATCTTTTCGTCCTCGAAAACGAACGGAGCAAAAAGTTGTTTAACTAACCAACTCAACTTTCATTCTGGCTTTCATTCTTTAACTTTTCAGTTTCTAAGAATTCTCCAATTTCTCAAAAATTTGGCTAACACCCTAAATTTTAAAAAAATTCGCCAAAACCTCCTTTGTACAGCTCTATCGGTAAAACCACAAATTGCCTCATGGGGCCCTCATCAATCCAAAAGAAAAAGTAAAAGCCAATTGGCTCATAAATTCATCAAAACCTAATAAATACAGTAAATATGTACCTATTTGGGCATACAATTTTATTCCTCTTCTTAGCTTCCATGCCATGACTTATACAACATATATATACATGTCTATGTATGCAATTTCAGTCAATATTCAATTCAGTTCAATATTTGATTCAATTTGGCTAAAATTTACCATTTATTCTCTTATTGGTTTTATTATTCCAATATTTTTATTAGTTAAATTAATAATTAAACATCATAACCAACAATCAATTAGTTAATTAAGTTTTTAAACATATAACTTTCTATATAATCAAAAATCATATTGTTAGTGCTAAATCACAACAATAAACTCTAACTAAGTTCTCGTTCTCACGCCAGTCAGTTGGAAATATATTGATATCCTACTTTTGAAACTCAAACATAAACTCTGATGATGATGCATCAATCATCAGAATCATCTATGGGCGACTAGAGTGTGATTCTATATCCATCCACTATATATTTGAGGCTTCGAATATACGTTCATCACACGTATACGCAAAATCTGTCTATACTCGATAGTCCAAATTCAATATAAAATAAATATTCAAATACGTATAATAAGATAAAATTTTCAAAACCAAATTCATTTTTTTTATAAATAACACTCTTCAAACTCATTCTAGGGTATTACTAGCCCTATCTCTAATGAGTTACTCTTGCAGGATGTTACTAATCCCATCTCTGATGAATTCTTTCGTTTGATTCTAATGTCTCTTGTTCTCGTGCTTTGTAAACCAAAGCTCTGATACCACAATGAAACGACCCAAACTTCCCCTTATGGTCAAACCTGGATTGCTTTGAGAACATGACTCATCAGACACAAACAATAAAACATTTTATTGCTATTACAACAATTTTCATCAGATTACAAGAATATATCAGAGTTCAAATAATATACACAACGGAAAATATTAGAGAATTAAATTACAAAGCAGCGGAAAATAATACACGAGTATAATGTACAACGAAAATCATTTACAACCACAACTGAAAGAGATACACGGATACAAAGCTTTTCGAACATAGCTCCAGCTATAATCCAGGATCCTGTTAGATAGAAATCTGCAAAACCAAAACTACTAGCTGCCTATGTGGAAAATATGGGTACCCAGAGTTTAGGTTAAAACAATAAACTCCGAGTAAGTCATGGGACTGGTGTGAGAACTAAAACAGTTATTTAATTTTTTATTTTAAAAGTTGGGAAATCATGGGACCACGCCGTATAACACAGAACGGGTATACTCCACATGAATACTAGTTTAAAACATAAAACAACACAATGCTTTTTGAAAAATGAAGCTATTATAAGACTCAGGTCCCATCACACAATGCAACGCAATCCGTAGGATAGAGTTTTCCCTTATAATAGCCAAACATGCTTGGTACATTTAAAACAAATCATTTTTATATTACTATAAGTGCATAGTGTCAAAAACAACTTCAATATAAATGTATCAATCATAAACGACATGGGTACCATATATCATGTCACCATACTAGTTCTACAACTAAAACCGAAGAATGTCATATTGGAAATTGGATTTCCACCATGAGTCAAGGCAAGGGATGTACTCCTTACCGATTCGGATCACCTCCAGCAAGATGACCCAGGGCTCGGACGCTGGCGATCCCCTGGATCCTGCAGTGCCGGTCCTCTCTTACTTTTGTGGATTAGTTATTCCTGAACGCACGTTTCGCAGTTCGATCGGACCTATCTCTTAGTCAATAGGGACTCAATATCCGAGGTGCCTCTCATTCCATCATCCATATAAGTAAAAATGTCTGGGCTCTATACCATGACACCACTTCTACTTAGAAAGAAACGTCGTGCACTCACTGCGTCCCTTATCCCGTTTTTAACTCATACCGAGGTGTGAGGCTCGCGAATTAATGCTATACACAAAGTTATGCTGCTTAAAGCTGTGCTTTGATCATCAACCACAAGACTCTGCTTTTCAACAGAAGCCTTGATCGTTTGCATCTAAGTATGCCACGCTGACAGTCCATAACGTTCCACTGATTTTCACCAATATACAACCTCTAAGCTCGTATGTCTCAGAGAAGGGTGTTAAGCAAGAGAATAAATTTTCCTCCACCAAATAGATATATATTTAGTAGAGATCAACAAATATAGTATAAATGAATACAATGTCAGACATACCATCCATTTACAAATTTGTTCTGGGTCTGAACGAAACCGGAGGCACCTTATTCCTCATTCCATATGTCCAATGTAGGAGAAAGGTCCTCGCATATCCGGTCGATCTCCAAGTACGTCTGGACGATCACCACTTATTACCTTGTCTTGGATGCACATCTCAATCAAGACATCCGTAATCATCCAAACGATGTGAAGATCTCTGGTCTTTAACTACTGTCTTCATCGTCGAATTTTATTCGTCGTATCAGTTATTCAAAATGGGATAAACCCGGTCTTTCCGAATAACTCGCATAATTTATAATCAATAAACAAGTGCTATAAAAACACATCATACGCCTCATTCCAATTCAGAATATTATTTTATTTAAATATTCACGTCTTTAAGGAAAGGTTCCCATTAATTTTATCAAAGATAAATCCTTTGAAATTTATTCTTTAATCTTCCTTTGGATATCATTTCAAAAGAATTTATTTTATCCTTTAACCATTCTAAACCAAATTAAGGTTTATAAAACTAGTCGGGATTATCGAACCTTACCGAAGTAATCATTTATTTTATTTTTTAGTCCCAACCTATTCATCTCATGGAGCAAAATTAGTAATACTCCATATCTAACACCCACAGTGTTACTGGTAAATTTAATTACCATTTCATGTTCAAATCTAATTAAAGATTTAACTATCGCCTGGAGTAAAACTGGTGGTACTCCATTCTCGATCTTTTCAGGAATTTGGTAAATCAAATTACCCCATTCCCATTTCAATCTAATTAAAGATTCATTAAAACTCTTGTTCGGTTTTAATATCAAAAATCATTGCTTAATGATTTTTCAACTTTAGGAAAATAAATCTTGCCTTTAACTGGGTTAAAGAACCAATGTCATTTAAAACACCATTCATGATAAACCCAAATCCTCTTCCATTAACTATGGAATCTTCATGGAAAATAGATCATTATATAATCGATATAAATTTCCGTATCAGAATAATAATATAGATGGAATAACGGCCAAGACTTTTAAATTCCATATATAGTAATGATCTTCCTTCATAGAAGCTCATCTCGATTATTGCCAAATCGAATTCCATTCAATTTCAATTTAATATATTAAATTGGAAAACTTTACTTTGAAAAATCTGATTAATCCTAATTAAAAGATTATACATTCCAAATCATCTCCTTCCCTGTTAATTGGGTTAAACAACAAATGTCGTTTAAAACATCGTTCATAATAAACCCCAAAATCAACTTTCGTTTCAATTCTAATTAAATTAATTAATTGGTAAATTTCCCCAAATCTTAGTTAAATAATTTATTCTTTTCTCATCCAGGTTTAAGAACAGTGTTAATAAAGATACTATCCATGACAAACCTAAAATCCAATTTGATATTAAATACAAGGCTCTGAATAGAAATTATATCGGCTTATATTCAATTTCAAATTCTGAAACCAACAAATAACATATTAGGAATAACGATACATATATACATCTTCCAAGTTCCACAATAATATCTGTATAGTCACGGAATCCAATATCGAAATATTCTAGAGATTATTTTTATTCAAATCCATTCCCATTCATACATTGGAACCAATCACAAATCCAGTTTATTTATTTAAGAACATTAGATTTTCATCCTAGTTATTAACTAGTCCATTTAGATAAAATAAATATCTTTTCTAAACTGGAATTTTTCATCCAAAATCTTCCCAAATCATTTATTATGATTTTACACTATTTTTCCACATTTCTAATAATTTTATTAAGGCCCGTACAGTCGGTTTCCAATAACGGCCACCGAACTACATCCATAGCGACCTTTTTCAATTTTGATTTGGAAATAATTACAAATCCAACCATTAGATTTCATATCCCATATATTCATTGGAAAACTCTTTTCGATACGAACCCAACAGTTCCGGTTTTAGGAGAATCCGACGATCTGATCTCCCGTAGTGTCAATTAGAAGTCAAAGGTCGAAATTCGCGAACGGTCGCGGCGCGAGCGTTCTATTCAAACCATTATATATATATATATAATATTTATATATACTATTTCCGTTCAAAACGTATTTTATAAATTCATTTTAAAAACGATTCCCATTTTCATTTCAATCTTAAATCAAAATTAAATACTCCTTATCATTATAATATTTAAACGATAATATTTTCAAAATATCAGATTTTGAACCCATTTCCTTTTCGATATTCATTATAAAAATGAATAAAATCGATATCAAAATCGTTCGCGTTAAAATGATGCATATCTAATCAATACGATTTCTTATATTTCAATATTTTTGTGTCCATCCAAAGTCGGACATCAAATTTACATTTAATCCTTTACTGAATATTATTTTAAAATATTCGTTATTTCTGAACTAGAATCAGACCCAACCAATTGCCATATAATGTTAATTATATAGATTTCATACATCACATGTACACAACAACAATGATAAACAATCATCTGTTATCCAGAGTGCATTACACAACTTCATAAGCATTAAATATAAATAATTAATGCTTACTATAGTCTGTCAACCAATCGATTGACATACAACTAAAACAATTGGGATTAGTGTACGCAAAATAACATCCCAATACCCGTGTGGGGTTTCAACTAACAAATACTGAATATTGTCTGTGCATGTGTAAAATTCATCGTCCCAATCAATGTCAGTTAAATGGATGTACATAAACAAATCTTCCAATTTGTAAATGAATATTTATTTGCATTTCAGGAGAATTTTATGCCCTTCATATATACGTTTAAAAATATATTTTTAACGATTAAATATTTATTTCAACACATGACTACTTTATATAGTTCATACATTCAATAAAAATGATATTTTTATTGTTCAAACATTATATTCAACACATGAGTATTTTATATAGTTTACTTCAGAAAATTTCGGCATTATAACGATGCTATATTAGAATCGGAATAATGTCTAGCATTATCCCTCTCCTGATACTGGCTTGCACCACACACAATCATCAATCAATCCACAGAACCACAATACAATCCATTTCACCACAATACAGTCAATTTCACCACAATTCAATCCAAACAAACATCCATGGTTTGTACAATAAATAGTGTAAGGAGCTACTAAGCCCTGTCTGCAACATAGGATATACTTAACTGTAAAATAATTTGAGTGAGAAGGTGTTCTCACATTGGGATACACTTTGCCATTCTTTTCTGTTGCTCAAATTCACTATTCTGATTCGAGAATTTGCAAACGAGGTCCAATCTTCACCCGACCCTTGAATCTAGCATAAACGCGTCATTCCAGACAACTTTCGCCTAGTGGACTTTTTTCCGAAAAGGCTCCAATTCGCTGGAAATCGCGAAAAGACAGTAACGGGACAGTAGACTTTGGATGCGTTTTCCGAGCGGCTCCGCATTCCAAAATATGGCTTCCATATACTCAAGTCGAAAAGAAAATCGTGCTATACGATTTTGGCATTATGGAGTTTTGTCCAGAGGCGCACAGATTGGAAGATATTGATGAAGGAAGGTCAGGGGGTTAAACGCAAAACAGAAATTTTGTAAAAAATTGATTTTTAGAGGGAAGGGGCCCACGGCCGGTCTGAGGTGGCGGGGGAAGGCGGCGACGCTTTCTGTTGGCCAAAGGAAGCGGCGACGGGTCTGTGCTGAGCTAGGGTGGCGGCGGCGGCGGTTTTGGACGGGGTTTGGGGCTTTGAACGGTTTTGAGAGGGAGGAGGAGGGAGGTGGCAATGGTGGGTGGCGGCTGAGGACGGGCCGACAGTGGATGAGGGTAGGGGGCGACGGATTTGGAGGAAAAGGGAGCGATTTTGATCACTGAAAGGAAGAGAGTAACGGGATTTTTTCTGTTTGACCACGGTTGAAATTATAATGAGGGTTTGACCTCTTTTCTAGGTTACATACATTTATTTAATATTATTTTATTCCAAGTTTATTTAGTTCAGCAACCGAACTCCAAATAAATCCCAACAACTATCATCCCTAGCCAAATACCCTTATTTAGGACATAATGGGATATGTCCCATAAGCCAATTTGACTGTTTCGATCAGTTTTTCCTTAACTGAAGATATAAATTAATATAACTGTAACAATCCGTATTTTCAGAACGAATTTAAAATTTTTATTTTAGTTATTTTAATGGATTTTGGATATTTAAAATGATTTATTTTAAATAAAAATGACTAATTTTTTTATATCGAAGTTAGATTGTATAAATTTATTTTAATTATAAAACAAGCCTGAAATGGCAGGTAGTTTGAAAATTCGATTTTGAACTTCAACTGAATGTACAAGATTCAAAATAAATCGGATTTCAGTAAAACCAGAAATCTTGGAATCTATTTAATTATATCTTTCCAACAAATGTGAAAAAATGTGATTTCATAATATAAATTGAAAGTTATGTCCAGTTTAAAATTCAAAATAGTCGCTATGGAATTTATATATAATTTAATATAATATATAGCCCTTAAAAATAGCCATTTTGGAAACGACCTTCGTTTTCGAAGAAACCACTTTGTTGGATCCGGAATGTCAAATTATTGTTAGGTTTCAAATTTCATAATTTTTGTATTTAATATGTGAGCGTGGTAAATTTAAACGTGTTTTGATAGTTTTATTTTGAATTTGATCGACAAGAAAATGGCCATTTTTCAAACAGTCTCCAAATTCTACGAAATTAGTTTTCTTAGGGTCGTATTGTCCAAATATAGCTAGATTTATTTTTCTGTAATTTTTGGAGTCAGTATGTGGCCCCAATAAATTAAAATGTACGTTTAAATTCAATATATATTGATGTATAATTTAATTTTGACGAAAGCTGATCGAAATAGTCAAATTGGCTTACAAAACATATCCCATTGTGTCCGGAATGGGGATATCTGGTTAGGTACGACATTCGTTGGTTTCATTTGGAGTTTGAACGAGAGTTTCACGTTTAAGATATATTGAATTAAATATTATTATTTGTTTATTATAAATACCCCTATTTATTTGCAAACCCTAGCCCCAAATAGAAACCCGTCGTTAGCTATTAGATCGAAGGCCCAAACTCTCCCAATTTCAGGCGATAAAATATCCTAATCCAAAATGAATTAAAACATGAATTCAACACAAAATTGGCAGAGATTCTCGAAGGGATTCAAATGGTATGGATGAGATTGGTTCTAGTGGCAAGAATCAATAAGACTTGGAGCAGGAAGTTGTGGGTTTTGAAGCGGATTATGGGGTGATGGGGGGCCGCTACCGGCGCCGCCGCTGGTGAGTGGGGAGCCGTCATAGCTCTCCGACGTGGTCACCTCAGATTGAACTCCGACACCTCCAATGTGGTGCGCGATGAAGCCCTAACAGTTGAGGGGGGTGCGGGTTTAACTGTCATGAATAACCAGCGAAGGAGGAAGATGAATTAGTGAAGTAATTAACTAATTTAATTATCTTAGTTTTTTTAATCGAGCAACCAATGTTTATAACACCGTAACTTTTTCATATGAGGACGAAATCGAACGATTCATGTTGCGTTAGAATCGTAGAGAGGATAGCTACAACATGGAGTAAACCAAAACAAAGTCGGGAGTAGTTTGGATTTTTGACAAAATTAAATGACGGGTTTAATTTTATTAAAAACAATCGTTATTCAAACGATTTCTAAAACCAATCAACGTGAGAACTCTTTCTCACTAAAAATATTTTACAGTTAAATATATCCTAGTTTGCAGACGGGGCTTAGCAGCCCCCGACACTATTTATTGTACAAACAATGGTTGTTTGTTTGGATTGTATTATGGAAATTTGGATTGTGGTTGTAAAATTGATTGTGAATAAAATATTTGAACAATAAAAATATCATTTTTATTGTATAAAGGAATTACTCCCTCCGTTTCTATATATAAGATGTTTTAGCAAGTTTGGCGTGTTTCAAAATATAAGATTTTTAAGGTTTCATGCTCTCTTTATCCATGATACATAATAAATAGTGATACTTTTTATACATCTACCATGTTCTCAACCACTAATTGTTCCTTTTTTAATGACTTTTTCCTTCTTTTCAAAAAAGTTGTGCATGTAAAGAACTAATTTAAAAAAATAAGGCTACATTGATTAGCTCCTTAATTCTTGTGCAAACAAGCAAAACATCTTATATATTGGAACGGATGGAGTATATAAAATATTCGTGTATTGAGTAAAATATTTGGACAATAAAAATATCATTTTTATTGTATAAAGGAATTATATAAAATATTCATGTGTTGAATAAAATATTTGAACAATAAAAATATCATTTTTATTGAATGTATGAACTATATAAAATATTTTATCATTAAAAATATATTTTTTAACATATATATGAACGACATAAAATTCTCCTGAAATGAAAATAAAAATTCATTTACAAATCGGACGATTTATTTATGTACACTCATTTAACTGACATTGATTGGGACGATAATTTTTACACATCGCCCAACTGCACAAATAATAATCAGTATTTGTAGGTTGAAACCCCACATGGGTATTGGGATGATATTCGACACACCAATCCCAATATTTAGTTGTATGTCGATCGATTAATGGACAGGCTGTGAAGAGCGTTATTAATTTATGTTAATGCTTATACAGTTGTAAAATACACTCCGGATGATGTTTGAATGTTGAATGGTTATTTATCATTATTGTTGAATACATGCGATGTATGAAATCCATATAAATAAAATTACATGGTAATTGATTGAGTCTGATTCCAATTTATAAATAACAAAGATTTTAAAATAACATTTATTAAAGATTTTAAAATAATTTCTAGTAAAGATTTTAAAATAATTTTTAATATTATTTAGTAAAGAATCAAAATATGATTTTGATGTCCGATTTAGGATGGACACGAAAATACTGGAATATATGAAGTCGAATATGTAGATATTCACCATTTTAACCCGAAAGGGTTTATCGATCGATTTTACTCATTTTATAATAAATAACAAAAAGAAATGATTTCAAAATATAATATTTTGAAAATATTATCATTTTTAATATAATAATGATATAGAATATTCAATTTTGATGTAAAATTGAAAATGAAGTTAAAATCGATTTGAAACGAATTTATATCGACTTTATAAAATACGTTTTAAATGGAAATCGATGAAATATATATACAATATATATTATACAGATTAAGTAGGCGGTTAACGTTGGCTTTCCAAGGAATGCGTGGCTTGAATAGAACGCGCCGCACAACGACTGTTCGCGAATTTCGACCATTAAATTCAAATTGATGTAGCGAGAGATCTGATTGTCAGATTCTCCTAAAACCAGAATCGTAAGGATCATATCGGAAAGAGCTTTCCAAGAATATAAGAGATTTAAATTTGAACGGTTGGATTTTAAAATATGTCCAAATCAATTTCAGAAAAGGTCATATGGATGCAGTTCAATGGCCGTTTATGGAAATCGACTTTACGGGCCTTAATAAAATTATTATGGAAAAAATATGTAAGATAATAATAAATGATTTGGAAATATTTTGGGTGAAAAATTCCATATTTGAAAAGATAAAAATATATTTTTATCGAAAAGAACTAGTCAAAAACTAGAATAAAAATCGAATTATTTTTATAAATAATAAAATGGATTTGCAAATGGGGTTTAAAATAACTAGAATTTTCCAACTAATAAATTGGAATGGATTTAGACTGGAAATTATCTTCGGATATTTCGATAATTGGATTTCGTGATTATACGGATATTGTTGAGGAATTTGGAAGAAATATATATCGTTATTCCCAATACAATATTTGTTGATTTCAGAATTTGATATTGAATATAAGCCGATATAATTTCTATTCGGAGCCTTGTATTTAATATCAAATTGGATTTTGGGTTTGTCGTGAATGGTTTCTTTATTAAAACTATTCTTAAACCCGGATGAGAAAAGAATGAATTTTTAAATAAGATTTAGTTAAACGTACCAATTAGTTAATATTTAATTGGAATTGAAATGAAATTGGATTTTTGGGTTTATCGTGAACGTTGTTTTAAATAACACTTGTTCTTTAACCCAATTAACAGTGAAGAGATGATTGGAATTTATAAATCTTTTAATTAAGATTAATGGAAATTTTCCAAAGAAAAGTTTTCCAATTTAATATATTAAATCAGAATTGAATGGAATTCGGTTTAGTGATAATCGAAGTGAGGTTCTGTGGAGGAAGACTGTTACTATGTATGGAATTTAAGTGTTTGATGCTATCCTATTTATATTATTAGTCGGATACGGAAATTGATATCGATTATATATTGATCTGTTTTCCATGAAGATTCCATAGATAATGGAATGTGATTTTGGGTTTATCGTGAACCGTGTTTTAAATGACATTGGTTTTTTAACCCAGTTAAAGACGGGATTACATGTATGACATTGTATTTTGAACTGTATTGTTGATCTCTGCTAAATATATATTTGTTTTGTGGTGGAGAATTTATTCTCTTGCTTAACACTCTTCTCTGAGACATATGAGCTTAGAGGTTATATATTAGCAGAAATCAGTGGTACGGAGTAGATTGTTGATATGGCATGTTTGTGTTTCCAAAGTTAAATAATCATTAATAATGATTTTGGGTAAGATTAAAACTAAGTAGAGTTTTAATGAATCTTTAACTAGATTAAAATGAGAATGTGATAATTTAAACAGAGATATATATAGAGGTAGGAATTTGTTGAGCGAACCGCACTCCTTCGTATATGTCAGGAGTCCATTGAGTTCACCGTTCAAGAATTCTTGTTTAGGCAGTTCATATCATCCATACATAGTGTTTAGATCTAAGATTTCCATTCTTCCATGCTTCAGCAGTTGCATATTGCTCCATGGAGCTAAGGTCCAAAATATGGAATAAACAAGTGTTTCCATGAATCTACCACCCGGCCAATTCTATTCCACTTAATCCCCTTTTCATGGCCACATAACTTTACAGCTAAGGAATGGGAAATCAATTCTCAAGGCTCTAGGCTGAGTAGTAGGAGCAACTTTTAATTTGTTATGAGCCCAAACAATGGATTCAATGAGTTCTTGTCAATAACCGCGGCCGCTGAATTACAGTACTAGCTAGCGTGGTAGAAAGAACTATATATTATAGTTCTTTCTACCACACTAGCTTATGTTTTTGGTAAACATTTGCCCAGGCCTGGTCACTGCGACCTGCTTTGTGAGGAGGCACTCCTTCTCCCGAAGTTACGGGGATATTTTACCGAGTTCATTAACCATTTGTTTTTGGTGCGAGGAACCTATCATCATGAATCCACTGATTTCTACCGCTTCCGTTATTACTGCTGGATTGGCCAAATTATGGAAATGATCGAGAACGCAGTATCACTAGTTTTGCTCCAGGCGATAGTTAAATCTTTATTAGGTTTGAACATGAAATGGTAATTAAATTTTACCGATAACACCATGGTGTTAGATATGGAGCACTACCAGTTTTGCTCCTTGAGATGAATTGGTTGGGATTGGGAAATAAAATAATTGATTTCTTTGGTAAGGTTCGTTAATCCCGACTAGTTTGGAAAACCTTAATTTGGTTTAGATTGTGAAAAGAATATTCTTGATTGGAATGAGGCATATGTTGTGTTTTATAGCACTTGTTTATAAGATACGCCAGTTATTCCGAAAGATCGGGTTTATCCCATTTTGACTAATTGATACGAAGATAAGTCGACAATGAAGATGGTGATTGAAGACCGGAGATCTTCACATCGTTTGGATGATTACCGATGTCTAAATTGGGTTGTACACCCAAGATGAGGTAATAAGTGGTGGTCGTCCAGACGTAATTGGAGATCGAACGGATATGCGAGGGCCTCTCTCCTATATTGGACATATGGGACGAGGAATAAGGTGCCTCCGGTTTCATTTAGACCCAGAACGGACTTGCAAATGGATGGTGTGTCTGACATTGATTCCTTTACACTTTATTCATTGATCTCTGCTAAATATATATCTGTTTGGTTGAGGAGAATTTATTCTCTTGCTTAACACCCTTCTCTGAGATGTACGAGCTTAGAGGTTATATATTAGTAGAAGTCAATGGTACGGTATGGAATGACAGTGTGGCATGCTGAGATGCAAATGATCAAGGCTTTTGTTGAAAAGTAGAGCCTTGTGGCTGATGATCAAAGCACAACTTTAATTAGCATAGCTTTGTGTAGCGTTAATTCGTGAGCTTCACACCCCGATATGAACCAGAAACATGATGAGGACTTCAGGGAAATGGACATATGTTAGTTTCTAGCTAGGAGTAATGTCATGGTATAAGCCCAAACTGCTTACTCATATGGATGTTGCTTATTATTACCGGATGATGGATTGCGAGTTGCTCCAGATATATCGATCACTACGAGGCCGATGGATGTTATGGTCGATATACTGACCAGGTTCTATGCCCCGTAGGGCAGGCTAACATATAGTTTATGGTATTGCTAATCATCGACGGATGACCAGCCTTGTTGCTAACCGTAGGTGCAGTTGCGACTGTATCCTGAGGCTCAGGCCAGAGAGTCTCGAATCGGTAAGGACGATCGCTTGCCTTGGTTCATAGATGGAAATCCAATTTCCAATACATGATTTGAAGATTTTAGTTGTAAATATATATGGCGACGTAATATAATGGTAGCTACGCTGCCTATGATTGATACATTTATATTTGAAGTTGATTTCTTCACTTATAGTAATAATAAAAGATGAAATTTCACGTATCAAGCATATTTGGCTATTATAAGGGAAAACTATATCATCGACCGCGTTCATTGTGTAATGGGACCTGAGTCTTATAATAGCTTCGTTTTTCTATTTAGCATTGCGTTGTTTGTTTTATGCACTGGTGTTCATGGGGATAAACCCGTTCCGTGTTATACGGTGTGGTCCCGTGATTTACCTAACTTTAAAATCAAGCTAGTGACTGTTTTAGTTCTCACACCAGTCACATGACTGACTCGGAGTTTATTGTTTTAACATAAACTCTGGGTGTCCCTATTTTCCACACGGGCAGCTAGTAGTTTTGATTTTTGTAGATATTTCTTTTCAGGATCCTAGATTTACAACTGGAACTATATTCGGAAAGCTCTGTATCCGTGTATTTCTTTCAATTGTGTTATGTATTATTTTTCCGCTACTATGCATTTAAATATAATTTAAATCTCTTATATATTCTACTGCATATTATTTATTCATACTCTGTTATATTCTTATACTCTAATGTAAATTGTTGTAATAGCAATGAAATGTTCTATCGTTTGCGTTCGAATCTGTCGTGTTCTCAACTCAATCCGGGCTTTCCCGTAAGGGCAAGTTTGGATTGTTTCAATAACGTTTAAAATTGAATTCAACGTACATTTTAATTTAGCGGGGCCACATACTAACTCCAAAAACTCCAGAAAAATAAATCTAGCTATGTTTTGATGATACGGTCCTAACCAAACTAATTTCGTCGAACTTAGAGACCATTTGAAAAAGGGACATTTTCTAGTCGATTAAATTCAAACTGAAATTATCAAACACGTTTAAATTTACCACGCTCACATATTAATTCCAAAAATTATGAAAATTGGAATATAACAATAATTTGACATTCCGGATCCAACAAAAGTGGTTTCATCGAAAAAGAAGATTGTTTGCAAAATGACTATTTTTAAGGGCTATATATTATATTAAAAATATATAAATTCCGCAGCGACTATTCTAAATTTTAAACTAGACATAACTTTCAATTGATATTATGAAAACTGAATTTTTCACATTTGTTAGAAATATATAATTAAATGGACTCTAACGTTTCTGGTTTTGTCCAATTCTAATTTAAAATGAATTCTGTGTACTCAGTTGAAATTAGAAATCGAATTTCAAACTACCACACCATTTCAGGCTCGTTTTATAATTAAAATAAATTTATACGTTCTAACTTCGATTAAAATAAATTTTAAATCGTTATTATTTAACATAAATTTTAAATCGTTTTTATTTAAAATGAATCATTTTAAATATTCAAAATCCATTAAAATAGCTAAAATAAAAAATTTTAATTGGTTCCGAAATTTTGGGTTGTTACACGATATAAATTTCCATATAGGACTAATACTATAAACGGAATAATGACAAAGCCGTATAAATTCCATAAATAGTAAATGCCTTCCTTCACAGAAGCTCATCTTGATTATTATTGATGGAATTCCACTCAATTCCAATTTAATTAAATAAATTGGAAAATTCACTAAATCTTATTTAAAAGATTTATTCTTTCCACAATTGGGTCCAAGAATAGTGTTATTTAAGACACCATTCATGACAAACCCAAAATCCAATTTGATATTAAATATAAGATCTTAAATGAAAATCATGTCGACTTATATTCAATACCAAATTCTGAAATTAACAAATAACGTTTTGGAATAACGATATCAATATCTTCCAAATTCCAACAACAATATCCGTATAATCAAGGAATCCACTATCAAAAATACCCTAAGATCATTTCCATTCAAATCCATTCCAATTTATTCATTGAAAAACTCTGGTTATTTTTAAACCCATTTTTCCATCCAATTTGTTATTTCTAAAAATCATTGGATTATTATTTCTAAAAATCAATAGACTATTATTCTAGTTTTTAACTAGTTCATTTCGATAAAAATATATTTTTTTCTTTTCAAACTGGGAATTTTCATCCATAATCTTTCCAAATAATGATCATCGAACTGCATCCATAACGACCTTTTCCAAAATTGATTTGGACATATTTTAAAATCTAACAGTTCAAATTTAAACCTCTTATATTGATTGGAAAGATTTTTTCCATACGAACCCAAAGTTCTGGGTTTAGGAGAATTCGATGGTCAGATCTCCCATTACATCAATTTTAAGTTAATGGTTGAAATTCGCGAGCGGTCGCTGCGCGACACGTTCTATTCAAGCCATTAAATATATAATATATATATATATCATCAATTTCCATTTAAAACGTATTTTATAAATCATTTACAAATTCATTTTAGAAGGATTTCAACTTCATTTTCAATTTTAAATCAAATTTGAATGTTCTATATCATTATAATATTAAAATGATAATATTTTCAAAATATCATAGTTTGAAATCAAATCTTTCTGATATTCATTATAAAATGAATAAAATCGATAGAAAAATCTGTTCGAGTTAAAATGGCGCACTTCTACTTAACTCGGCTTCATATATTTCAACATTTTCATGTCCATCCAAAATCGGACATCAAAATCATATTTTGATTTTTCACTAATTATTATTTTAAAATATTCCTCATTTCTGAATTGGAATCAGACTCAATCAATTACCATATAATTTCATTTATATGGATTACATACATAACATGTATTTAAAAATAGTGATAAACATTCAATTCACATTCAGAGTGCAATTTACAACTATATAAGCATTAAATAATTATATAACGCCGATAATAGTTTGTCAATCCATCGGTTGACATACAATTGAATCCTAGGGAGATGTGAATTGATTATCATCCCCAAACCCGTGTGGGGTTTTCAAACAACAGTCGATTCAAATTAATCACTGGTTAATAAATTTAACCACTCCTAATTCGATTGAATTATTTTTCTAATTGGCCAATTTTCACCGTTTAAATTATAAATGAATATTTATAATTTAATTTCAACTAACACATTAATATTAACATTATTTTTAATATGTTAAATATTTCAATATCACAACCAAACACAATACTATCAATTATATCATCCGTGGGTTTTCAAACAACAGTGAGGTGAGTTAACAGGCACCGTACAACATTTTATGATAATTAAAACTGATAAAATCAACACTGGCAATCGCTACATTCAGTTATAAGATAAATAACTGTACAAATATTCTGAGTGAGAAAATTCTCACATTTGTTTCCACTCCGTCAGTCTTTATTGGAGGATTTATTTTTAAATCTAAATTAATCGAGCGTTTAATTTAGCTAAAAATTCAACTTACTCCGTTTCCGTTCCGGTTAGTTCCAAGTTGTAGTGCTCGACAAGAGTATTCCAACGCATCCGACCTCATCAAATTCTGATATTGCTTGCATAAGATATTAATATTTAAATATTAATCCCATAATTACATTAATAACTTAATTAATTATCTAATTACATTCTCTAATTACATCCTCTTCCAGGCATCGACCGATTAAACACGAAATAGCTCACCGTCTTCCCACGCTTGCGTAAGCCACCAAAGATCGTCGGAGTCCGATCTAGTACCCTCACCATGAAGCCACACGCCACCGCTCCCCACGCCTCCATCCTGGGCGAACTCGAACACGCCACATGCCCAGAAAACCCCATCAAACGCTGGTTGTTCGAACAAAAAAATCTGGCCATCTCAAGTGGTTGTTATAAATCATGACTGTTGGTTGTGACTAGCTCACGTAGACGAAGGTTTTTGTATGTGGAATCATTCGAAACAAAGGAGTGTATTTAGAGAAATTTGGGAAGAAAGAACTGAACGATTTTGGCCATCTGATTCTTGCTGGCGGCGGTAAATGAATGGAGGGCTAGGGTTTTGAGTGTTTATGTTATACCCTTTATTTTGTTTTATTATTTAATTCTAATATAATCCGTTTAATGCACCAAACTCCAAACGAATCCCAACGACTGTCACCCCTAACCAAATACCCACATTACGGGCACAATGGATATGTTTCATAAGCCAATTCAATTGTTTTGATCAGCTTTTGTCAAAATAAAAATATAAATTAATATAACGATCAATATTGAATTTCAACGTACATTTTAATTTACCAGGGCCACATATTGACTCCAAAAATTATGAAAATTGAAATCTAGCTATATTTTGATGATACTATCCTAAAAAATTAATTTCATCGAATTCAGAGACCGTTTGAAATATGGTCTTTAACTGGTTTATTAAATTCAAACTAAAAACGCATTTAAATTTACCACGCTCACATATTAATTCCAAAAATTATGAAATTTTAAACCTAACTATAATTTGACATTCCATATCTAACAAAAGTGGTTTCATCGAAAAAGGAGGTCGTTTGCAAAATGGCTATTTTAAGGGCTTTGTATAATTTAAAAATATATATAAATTCCATAATGACTATTTCAAATTTTAAACTGGACATAACTTACAATTTATAAAGTGAAATCTAAAATTTTCACACTCGTTAGAAAGATATAATTATATAGATTCTAACGTTTCTTGTTTTATCAAATTCTGGCTTACATTGAATTTTATATACTCAATTGAAGTTTAAAACCAAATTTTCGAAATACCACACCATTTGGAGTTCGTTTTATAATTAATATAAATTTATATGTTCTAACTTCAATTTAATTAAATTTTAAATCATTATTTCTCAAAATAAATCATTTTAAATTCTTAAAATTCATTAAATCAATTAAAAATAAAATTTTGAATTGGTTCCAAAATCTGGGTTGTTACAACTTGAGCCAAACGCACCCATAATAAAATATGGAGAAATATCATTTTTGAAACAATAGTGTAAAAATATTAGAAATGGAATTTGAGAAATTCTTATGAGCTTTTGCTTGAAATTTTAATAAATCTTTTATAAGAAAATTTAAGTGTAAATCTGGGCGTTTAAAAATAAGTTATGAAAAATAAATATCAAGAATTTGTACAATTTGTTGTAGGATATTTTTGTGAGCGTTAATAACAATAATTTGAGTTTAAGAACTTTATCGGGTTAAGATAGAATATTTTAAATGATTAAAACTCTTAGCAATTCTCATTTTGTTAAATTATGTATAAAATGTAATTTTGAATAAAAATGGAAAATTAAGTATAATTGGGCTGAAAATATTATTAACGTAATTAAAAAATGCTAGTACACATTTGATATTTTTAGTAGAGACTTTGATTAAATTTTGTAAGTTTCATAATTTGACTTGTGTCATTTATGGAGAAAAATACATAAAAACTTGTGTAAACAAAGCCTTAAAACTTTAATTACATTCCTTGGGGCTAAATTATGGGTTAATTAATTAATTAAGGCTAACGGGACTAATTAGCCAAGAAAAATAGGGAGTTCTTTGGAAACACTACGTACCTTTCACTTTTCTGAGAAAAGAAACAAGCTTCTTCCTCCCTATAGTGAGTTTTCCATGGCGTCTACCTAACAAACTAATTGTTCAACTTCCTATAGAAATCGAAGAGAAAAATTCCATTTTAAACTATATATACGGAAAGTAATCCGTACTAAAGTTTATATTTCATTTCTATTTGATCCATTTTATTTTAGGATGAGAAAATTAATCTCCGTTCTTTATTGCATGTTGCTGTAGACTATTCTACAAATGTTGTAACTCTAAAGGAAGCACAAAAGTCCAATTTTTAATCAAATTCAAAGCTTTATTCCATCTATCTTGGCTGCAAATCAAAGAGGAGATGTTACTCACTCTTTTAATTGGTTTTAGTAATCAAATACATGGATTTATGCTTGGAAAGTATAAGTTTTGTTGATTGTTCACCGTATGTTTCTCAAAGTTGTGAATCATGGCAGAAGTCCATGTTTGAATCCTTATAACTTCTTCGTTTCTTCATTAAATGTTGTGCTTTTTCTTCTTGTGTGTTGAGAATTCAATCTATTTTTAGCATACAAAATTTCATAAGAATTTGAGTTGGTTTGAACATCGAAAATCAGCCTGAAAGTAGCACGTTCGTTAGTATTTTGACCTGGGCAACTTTGCGTTGCTTTGGATCGACCCAAGCTTCCTAGTGGGTTGACTCACGTGACCGAAAACACTTAGGTTTAACTTCTATGTATTCCTGTGTATTTCAAGTGTCTTCTGCCCCGTTTCCTTGCATCCTAAAGCAAATGTTGCTCCAATACAAGTGCCATTTCATGCACTTAAAATCAAGTGTTATTTTAGTAAACTTTTATGGAAATTTGGTGGCTTGCTTCAACTGTAATAATGCATTGAATATCATGAATTTTAGTTGCTGATTGACTTGTTCGGTGTACAATTTTAGTGGTGTTTCTCTTATGTTTCAAATCACACATGTATGGATTTTTTAATTGCTTCTGAATTGTTTTGAGAAAAGAAAATAATTTTGAAAAGAATTATTTTTACAACAAGATTTCACAAAGATTTCTAAAAAATCCAATTTATATAGGCGTTTCATAAGCTCAACGACTTTCAAATATTTTCCAAAAATAATTTTTTGACTCATATTTCTAAAAATATATTTTTAATATAAAATTACACATACTCACACCCAAGGTTTTAAATCTCGGATTTTGGCCAATATCTCGGATATCTCGGGCGATATTTGAAACACTTATAACTGAACTAGATGCCAAATCTCGGATTTTGGCTAATATCTCGGCGATCTCGGGGAGATTTAAAAGCCTGCTCACACCCTACGAAAGGCGTAATGGAGATTAAACGATTTCGTAAACCATGTGGTATAGGACATGCTGGTATATGAAATTGATTAATTCCATATTTGGCTATCGAAGTCTTTATATTCGGTGTTATTCCAGGATTTTGGTGATTTACCATGTTTTTGTGTTTACCAGGGTTTTCTTTGTGGAATTGATGTGCGTTAGTAAACCAGTAGTGAGGGCATGTGGTATGGGATGCACTATTACCAATATTTGGGTTACCATTATTGATTCAGTGACACATTCTGGTGTTGTTACGATATTGGACCTTCGGGTCAATCCGATGGAACTTCGGGTCAATCCAATGGAACTTCAGGTTAGTTCGATGATTATTTTGTTATCCGGCGTATAATGACCTATTTGGTCATCTTATAAGGTAACTTTATATATATTATTAGTACTGGTTAGGCCTTCATCCAATCTGGTGTTTTAGCATATGCAGACACAACTTTTTCTTACCATTCCGGTGGTTAGATCCAACATTTGATGACTTTGTGTTTTTTGTATTTTTTGTGTTTTAACCAATTTAGAATGATCATTACACATGTACTACAACGAATTAATCGGAGATTTTGGTAAGTGTGTGTAAGGTGATTTATTTTAATGAGTTATACTTGTGATTTACATGTTTTGGCGATATTGGATTAATTTTCTCATGACCTCTTGTGTACCCATATTTGAACCCGGTGAAAGAATCCGTGTGAATAACACAATTAGTTTCCACATTTATCACATAAATGTGGCTTTAGATTATATCTTTGAGGCTATATGTAAAGGAATCCCATTATATTCCTTTATGACCTGAAGGAGTGACTTCTTTAATTTGTTATTTAACCTTATCTTATGCTAATTATCTGATTCAAGTTAGGCTGACCTATGTTTATTCCTTTGTGGATATTTTTTCATCTATGGATACCATGCTCTAGTTTTTAGGTCACATAGTCTTTGTTGTAGTCTTGTGTAGCTTCTATCAGACTTTTTTATGTTTATACTTTTATGTGGGTTATGATGTATACATATTGTGTAGTGACCTATACGACTATATATGATCTATGATATATTGTACATGATCTACCCGTGTGTGGGTGTGTGTATATATATACACACACGTCTGTTGTTCTGTAATCTGTGTAGGCTGATATATTAGATAATGTTCTAGACAGATCCTATAGCATCCGTAGTAGTGTATTACATAAAGAATGAGTATGTCAATACGTGAAAAAAGGAATAAATATTGGTATATTCAGTACTTATCTGATACAATATTATAGGTAATCGCTCCTAACTAGGCCTTATTTTCTATATTAACAGATAGTATTACTAGTTATTACTCCTTGTTTTTATTTATCTCGAGGTGGGGCAACACAAACTATTTATTTTTTGACTAAAAGACAAGATAAAACTCGAGTACAAATTAAGTCTGTAACAACCCACACCTCAATGGGCCTGAATTTCTTGCAAAAAGATAAAAATCAAAGTACACGGGAGCATCAGTAGTACGTTTGATATCCTGCAAATAGATAAAGTTATATATACAGTTCATGTAAACAACTCACAACAAAAATAATATGAAATATAATAATAAATAATTACCAAGAGACTGAGATGTTCAAACAAATGTTTCTAAGCTAACAAACTCGTAGTTTCTATCTACTCCAGGTTGTTTTGAGGAGGGGGTCAGAATTAACGATCTAATGAACGGTAAATTATATACTTTTATTCACAACACCACATGTACCATTCTATTATCATATTTTATATGTTAAGTTTATCAATGTTGCTATGTTCTCAACTCTACGTATAAATCGAACCCATCTACACTTCAATAGATTTATCCTAATAGACAATACATACATATATACACACACACACACACCCCTACCTTGGACTGTTCGTTCCTAGATACCACCCATAGTATATTTTGTATCACCCTCGTTGGGATTCCACCATTTCGATACAAGAGTGATGAAACTAAATTTGTACTGTACCACACATGATAGCCCACAAATATGCGTTTCATCGTCTGCTACGAAAACATTTGAACAGCATCTGCAAGGCCATTTTTCTGTGCCTACATTGTGGGTATGAACGTGATTTTTCTGTCTATGCTTCTGAGTTTCGCTCATAGAGATCCTTGATGCCCACGCTACTTGGAACTCTATTGGGGATTTGGTACATATTATAGTATGTCCCCTCTTCTAGCGGTTAGGCTCCATGCAACCACCAAGACTAGTGTAGTCGATTCCATTCCGTGGAACGGCTTCCCACCAAGATTAGTGTAGTCCTTACAGAGCTTGGCGAAATCAGCCCTATGCGCCTGCACAGTTGCACCACCACCATTTGCAGCATTAGGAGCTGCCCTCTGAATATCCCTACCCATCTCTCTCATGAAGTTAGTAAACATCGTCCTCGTAGCAGGAGCATTCCTATTATTAGCTCCTGAACCAGTATTCCTCGTATATCGGCTCATCGTTCAATCTATAAGGAGAAAACGATTAACCATCTCTTCAGTGGTGCCAATGCAGTGCGACTCCATCCTTAAATATACTAATAGTATATATATAGCTTTTGAAAACCAAAATATCACAAATACGCGCTCTCATATACGTACTATCTCTATCTGGTGTCTTTCCCTAGGTTAACTACGCAACCTAGAGCTCTAATACCAAGTGTGACGGCCCGCCCCGCACCAGCCGACATTTCCAACGAAAGTGCGCTGTTCCAATGCCTGACTAGCACGTGACGGTCGCCAAAGAAAGGAAACGAAAATAATTTGAACTAACAAGGAACCTATAGAATGTCTCACAGCGCATGGGATAAAGTATAATAATAACATAACTTTGACATAAAATAGGCGAGACAGTGCATAAGCTGAAAACTAAACCATCATAGCAGCGAAAATCCAAAATACAGATTATCATCCAAACCAACATTATTACAACTTTGAAATACTATCTCTAAAGCAAAAGAAAGAGTTACACTACTAATGCCCAAAGTAGTAACCGGCAACAACACAGGGAGATTATATATATGCACACATACATACATACATATATATATATATATATATATCATACGTGGAAGCCTCCTGCTCGTCTCCGGTATTGCTACTCGTGCATAATCACTTGGCCTGTCTCTAGTCTTCCCGTTTAAGTGCACCTAGAGTAATAAGAAGAGACATAAAACTTTAAGTTAGATAAAAATCTGGTATGAGCGATAAGCAGAAAAATAGAACAATAACAGGCATACATAACCATACCTGAACCTGCAACCAAAGAGTTAGCACAACAGGATGTACAATACTCTAAGGTGACACTAACACATAGTGTGAAAATAATGGGTGGGGGTGTGCATGACATGGTGATGGCAAATATTAAACACAGCAATCAACCTCACGTCTCTCACTCAGTGCGTAAAGCATACGATATTTACCATTTTGATCACCCAATTCTTTGTTACGATCACTTTGCCCCATGGAGTAATGACGGCTCCACTGCACTGATCCGTAACCACTAATACTTTGCTATGTCCACTCTTCCCCATGGAGTCATAACAACTCCACTGCACTGGCTCAAAGCCCGGCTACGATCACTTTGTCCCATGGAGTCATAACAACCCCACTGCACTGATCCATAGCCAATAATCCGTCTCTCAGTGGTGAGTCAAAGCTTTAGACATCGATAACCCCTTTGCACACGTCCCGTAGTAAAGTCCAATTCATGAAGTTGACTCATTGGTTTCCATCTGGATCCTGAGTTCTACTTCCTATATGGACTTCCTTTGCATCTTGGGTTTTGGTCGAATTGGAGTTGGTCTTAAGAAGAGTCGTCGCGTAGTAGTAGTGGAGGTCCAAACCTGGTTCGGTTCGACTTACTCGGTTCGGTTCGACATGTGGTGCTCAAGCTCCCCATTCAGTTCAGCTCAATTCTCTTCCCGCGGTTCGATTAGGGTTCATCTCCTCCATGCGGTTCGGTTTGGCCTTTCATATGCGGCTCGGTTAGGTGCTCCTGAAGCAGTTCGGTTCGGTGCTACTCTAGCTCAGTGCTCCATTCAAACTCGAAGCCTACTCCAATCCGATTCGATGTGGCCTTCCTTGTTGCCTCTTTCATTTGATCGCTCCAGAAGATGCCAACTTCTGATCCGAATCGAATTGCCCTGCCCAGTTTTCTTATCTGATCCGAGCCCCATATCCGTTCAGACCTGCACATTTTCCAGCGACTTTTCCAGCAAGTGTTTACGCCATACGACGGTGTTTTCGACCAATCTAAATCTAACTCCACTAAGCAATCATAAAAGATTCCAAACAGTAATAGCAACATGTATAATCAACAATAAACACTAAAACAACAAATTTAACCCAAAACCCATGTTTTCCCATTAATCCCCTGAATCATGATTTAAGCATACAATTAGCAAAACATATCCAAATTAACCCAAATATCTATCAGAGCCGTGAAATAATATTTAAGAATTTTTACATATTTTTCCAGAATTTCAAAATGCATAATTTCGCTAGTTAACACTAATCACCCCTAATTAGCTGTAATTAGTGTAAAAAAATGCAAATCACTCACCTCAGGCACAAATAAAACTTTAGATATGAAACTATACGATTTTGGGGTGTTTTCCTACGCAACACAGCAGATCCAACTCTAATTTGGTGTTGATTTGCCTTGATTTGGTGTAGATCTTCTTAACTAATGATTAGAATGTGATTTGGGATGATTTAGAGGATGGAGGCCATTACTAGGGTCCAAAGAATGAAAGTGGCGGTTGTAAAAACTGAAATGAATTTTTTTCCTAACCCTATCAGCCCGCCTATAACCCTAATCCCGAAATGGGTTATGGGCCTAGCTGCTAATTACCTTAATTAGTCCCGATTTAGCTATTTTTCACCTTCTAAACCTTATTTCAGCCATATCTCCCAAACGGTAAGTCCGTTTGGCTAATGTGACTACTCTACGGAAAGCTAAACCATCATCTGAATCCAATGGAAGTGATTTCAGGTGAAAACTCCTTACCAATCAAAAGTTATGGGCAAAACAAGATTCGCTAGGGGCAAAATGGTCATTTAAATATCAGCAAAAATCTAGAACATGGGAAATGACCCCAGTAGTTGTTCCATAAAGTTATACGACCATACGACCTCATTTGAAAGAGAAATAAAAACTCCACGATCCTTCGATACGTAGAATGCGGGTCGTTATAGGTCGGTACCTTAAAGTGGACTGGTAAGGTCCAGAAACAAATTAAAATTTTGGTTATTTAGATTAATTTATATATATATATATATATAAACATCAAAATCTTATATGGAACTCGTTTACGTATGTAATGGACACCAAACATTGTTTCCCCATTTATAATAACAGTTAACTTTATTAATTTAAGTGTTGTTATAAATAAATTTAGTAATTGAATTAAGATATTATATTGATTATTTAAATTCGAATAATATTCATTCAAATGTTGATAAACTTTTATTTTATTATCAGAATCAAACCATACGAGATACGCTGGAACCATATTGATGAGTATAATGTGATGGAGCTGGTCTGGTTAGCAATAGAAGCTACCAGGATTTTTGATAAAATAAACGACTGTGTAATTTTATTAAAACAACTTGTTTTAACGACGAACTAAACCAAGGTGAATTAAACTTACTTAGCTGTCCCACTTATATTTTATATAAGTTGGGTTTTAATATTTGTACTATGGTTGCTATTTATTGACATATTGACAATTGTTTGGTTGTTTGTTGAATATATATATTGTTTAAATTAAACGGTTGTTTAATTTAAATGAAATGAAATCGTTATTTTAACGATTATGTCTGATGGAGGTAACTTACCTTTTTGGTTACGTTTATGACAATATAAACGTATTCATTTAATAATTGGATGATTAAATTGTTGTTGCTAGTTGATCGTTAATTATTCTTGATATTATATGGTATGTTGAATATTGAATCTGTTATGCAGGAAAATCCTCACTGATACTGGTAACGTTTATCAATATGATTTGTCATATTTTAATTGATGTGAAATTGGATTATATTTCACGGGTTGAGTAATTAAGTAACATTTCTTCTTTTAGTACAGTCGATATAGAATAAAAGATTTATGGAATCGATTTTTAAATTGATTCTGAATTGTTTTCAATTACAAATTAAAATACAACATTGGGTTTTAAACTAAACAAATATTTATTTAATATTATAAGTGATCATAAACTGTTTTTTTAAATGCTAAATCTTATGCTTATAAGTAGATGTGTAGAAATTTACCTAACGATTGATAATTAGGATTGATAATTTTTAAAACAATTAAAAGGGGATTTTATTGAATTGATTATTTATAATAATCAGGTTAAATGAGATTATATAAATTAATTATATTATTAAATAATTTAAATTGAAGAGACTGATTAGAATTGATTAACAAAGTAACCTTGTTAAACTTGAACAAGTCAACAGGGTTAACTGAAATTGATTATTTAATGAAGATGTTTAATAATGAAGTAAAGCATTTTCATTTATTGTTGAAAATGAATTATTCTTTAATAATAATAATAAAAGTAAATGGATTTATTTAAATTAATTATATTATTAATTAATCAATTTAAATGGAAGGACTAATTTGGATTTGAGTAAAGAATGATCCATGTTTGGGTTGACTAAGTTAACAGGTTTAACCAATTTTGGTTATCAAGATTGGTTGTTATAAGTTAATTTAATGAAGAATGTTAATGATAAAGTAAATCAGTTAAATTTTAAAAATGCTGAAATTTGATTATGGTTAATAATAATCAAAGTGAAAAGTTAAATTAATGGTGGTTGGTTAAACCATAAAGCCATGTTTATTTTTAAAAGAAACCTTAAGCAAATTGACATTAATATTAACATGAGTAAAGTTTTAAATTGAAAGTTAAAAGTGAATTCTTACTGGAATGCCATTGAATTGGATTTATAAAATCCAAGATTTGACGAAGCGTTAAAGCCCAAGTTTATTGGCTACTCGAAGATGATTTCAATTATTGAAATAAATTAATAAAGTTATAAACTTTAAATACTTCATGAAACGAATGGAAGCTTAGAAATATGAAATATGAAATGAAAATCGGAATAGAATTCAAAATTTAAGTGAAATGGTTAGACAAGTTAGGAAGTCGATTTAAAGTCGTAGATCTAAAAGAAGAGATGAAATTTATTAAGATGAAACTAAATAAGGTTTAAAATAAGTTTAAAGGATTTTAAAATATGGAAACGTACTAACGGAATTAGAAATGTATGTGATTTATTTTAAAGGGAATTGAAAAGTGGTTTTCATAATTAATGAACGTTTTTGCAACATTGTTTTTAAATATACGAAATGCGATAAGTGATGGTTTACGTGAATAATATTAGTGAATAATTAGAATTGGAATTAGAATATGAATATATTTGCATTAGTCGGGGAATTGAGACAAATGTCTAATAAATGAGAATTTAAGGGAAGATTACCAAAAAGAGTATTAAATGGAAATTCATATAAATAGAGTCATATGACGAGAGTTGTGGAATTTTTCTATATAAATAAAGGAAATTGTCGAACTGAGTTAAATATTGAATAATGATTAAGGATTTTATAAATGTATGATTGAAACACCCCACCTCCGTTAAGGTCACTCACTAAGGGAAAGCATTAACTTTGGTGAAGCATTTTGGGTAAAAGGCATAGATAATTTACAAGACACACATATTAATAGCGGAAAACTGAAATCATTACATAAGTAACGTGGTTCAGTCAAAACATTACAAGCATTGTCTCAAAACCCAACTTCTAAATTATTACAATAAAACATCTGCCTTGATTTAAAACTCCAAGTACACAAAGTAGCCTAAAATAGTAGTAAAGCAGCATAAATCCCCAATAAAAGTGGAACCACAGCCATAGCCCAAAAAAAGAGAATCCAAACAATACATCTACTCTCTTCAAGCTGGAAAAGGTCTGCACTAAGCCAAAGTATTCCGTCCCTCCGGACCTTGGGGGGGGGGGGGGGAATGGAAGAAAAGGAGGCGAAAGAAAACGAGTCAGACATAAGCCTGGTAAGTCCAGTGATTATTCAGCACGTAAACAGGTAAAAGGATCATGACATGAATAAACTGAATATGGGACAATACCATAGTAATAAGATAACATAAGATAAGGCAAGATAAACTGAATATACTATCGCACTCATTTCCATTTCTCTGCACCTACTAACGAATGTTTCAACTACCATCATGTGTTCATAACAAAGTGATCCATTTTTCCGATCGGCTTCTACTCGCATGCATTTATTACTTGTGTCATTCAGCCCCGCTTGATCGTAGATACCTGTGCTGGTCCTGCCATATGGTGTATCAATTCCTATGGTGGCAACCCGACACAAATTCTAGATGCACAGTGTATACTACTGATGCCCAGTGCCTTCTTTATCCACTCCAGATTACGTGCACGCCCATACTGCGCCGGAGCCAACACTGCTGCACCACCCGCCGCTATTTTCACCACTTATAATCAGCCCAGTAATCGTGCCCCATCCTGCCTAGTTCAGGGTACCGTGATACATCTATGTTGGTTACTGCTGAAATAGGTCCCGTTACTAGGGTTTCCTAATCAACATATTATAACGGTTAAGTGTTCTCACATTCACCTAACCCTACCCATCTGTTTAACTAACATGCTGTATTGGTTAAGTGTTGCCTTAATTAACTTAACCCTACCATTCTTAGCATGCCAGTTCCTTAGCTTTAATTCATTCATTAAAGCACCAACCTCTCACATTAGCTCTATATTGTTGCGGTCACTGGATGTGCCGGGCGGTTCCGGGCAGTCTTACACCGCAACTCAATCTAACCTCGAGTTTTTGGGCTTAATGCGCTAACCTATCAAAATAGATCTATATTTTTGCGGTCGTTGGATGTGCCAGGCGGTTCCGGGCAGTCTTACACCGCAACTCAATATAACCTCGTGTTAGGCATGTTCATCTTTAGCCAATTTACACAATTGTCATTTGTGTCCTAGTTTAGGACTTTTTATGCCACTATTTCCCAAGTGGAGTCAGTACAAGTTTTATGCCACATTCACATGCTATGCCAAAATTTACTCAATTAAATTATACCCAATTTCCCCGCGTTGTAATTGCACGTACGACGAGATTCAATCTAAGTTCCGAATGAACTTTGTATTCACAAAAGAAAAAAAAAAGGAAAAATAGAGAAGGAGCATAAGAATTGACATAAGGAAAAATAGGCATGTAAACGTATACCCAATTCAAGAATCATGTTTCAACTGGCATGTTGTACATTAATAATAAGTGTGGGCAAGCTAAGAAATTTACACCATAGGTATAAAGATTAGATAGGATTGGACTTAAGAGAATCACTAATTTTGATGTACAACATGATAAGTCCCATTATATCAATCACAATAGTCTCGTAGGCATAGGATGTACAACATGATAAGTTCCGTCATATTAATCACAACAGTCTCATAGGCATGATAGGTTCCGTTATGTCAATCTCAACAGTCTCGTAGGCATGATAGGTTTCATTATGTCAGTCACAACAGTCCCATATGCATGATTGGTGTCATTACATCAATCACAATAGTCTCATAGGAATAGGCAATTCAGATTTGAAAAAAGGACAAGCATGAATTAGAATTTAGGCATAGTTCTAAATCCAATTTTTTACAGTCATGATTTCTATTAGTTGTTTAAATTGGAATAATAACTAAACTTACAGATAAAGGACAGATCTTGTATTCTGGGATCTGATTTCTGAATTTGTTAAGCTAATCCTTTGATGTGGATTTTTGATTTGAAGGTCTTCTAATCGATTTCTAGTTTGGATTTGATTTTCTAGTTTGGAGAAGACGAAGGAGTCTAGGCTTGCTTGTAGATGAATAGCATGACGGCTCCATAGTTTTAGGGTTATGAGGTTAGGGTTTAGGTTTAGCTACGTATATATAGATGGCTAGGATTAATTCTAGCCTTTAGATTAGTCTAGGTGAAATAAGAGCCGTCCAAACCAAAGAGATGTGTCATCCAGCCAACCACAGCATGACACATAAGCCCTAATACTTCAGAATTTGTCATCAGGCCAATCAGAGAAGGCCACATCAGCCGAGGGCTATTAAAATTCGTCACTGGATTTGGATCACAAAAGTGGCCGACTCCCTACAGGGGGGTCGATACCTATGTCGACACCCCTATAGGGGGGTCGACACCCCTAAGCGGGAAATTTCCCACTCGGCTGTTCTGACCGAATTTCGAATTTCAAACTATTTTTATGACTTTTAATTATTATTTTAATTTGAACTTGAAAATTTCTAACCTCTATAACTTCTTCATACGGAGTCCGATTCACGTAAACTCGGACTCTATCTCAAGCAGAATTCCGAGTCGAACTCAATGGCGTAACCCGTTCCCCTTAATTATTCTTCTAAAATTAAGTATTCTTTAATTCGTTACTTTTAATATTCACAGAAAATACAGGGTGTTACATTCTTCCCTCCTTAAAGGATTTCGTCCCCGAAATCTCTGGGTTAAGAAGAATGTATCCTAACATGCAACTTCCATCTACTCAACCATCAATCATAGGCATCCCATTGTCCTTAAAAAGATTTATAATGCTTTCATGATCATATGCATAGTGTGTGTATATGTCCTTATCTAATGCAAAATCAGGAAGTCTACTGATTCAGTTAACCTCCTTAATGTGAATCATGTCGGTGCTATGAGTCCATCATGAATGCAATTATCCCTAATCGTATTTTGTAACTTCTGCATGAGTGCACAATCATTCATACAAATGCAACGTCCACATGATAACATATCAAGTTTCAATCCATATATAAATACATATATGCATATGCAATATGAAATTGACTGAGCTGATCTAGTACCTAGTGTGTGTGTATATGCATCCATGAGCAACCACTAGCAACCACTTACAATCACTTACAACCATCAATCGTAACATGTTTCCAAATACATGTTTACATTCATTGGTTTCTACCTAAGGATCATGAATAGGACCGAGGAGATATACTTAAAAGATAGATGCAAGCGTGTATAAACTTATGGAAAAAGAGATCAAGAATGTACCCTCAAAAAGATAAGGGTAGTGTAATAACCCGGAAATCCAAGCCAATTTAATTTTTTTTATTTTGGAAAAATTAGCGAATTTTGAATATTTAAAATGAATTATTTTAAATAATAACGACGGAAAATATATTCTCGACGAAGTTAAAGCGAATAGATTTATTTTAATTATATAACGAGCCTGAAATGGCGCGGTAGTTCGAAAATTCGATTTCAAGTTTCAAATGAATGTACAGGATTCAAAATAAATCGGATTTCAGCGAAATAAGAAATATTTGGATCTGTTTGATGATATCTTTCTAACGAAGTTAAGAAACTGAGATTTCGCTTTAGAAGTAGAAAGTTACATCCAGTTTAAAAGTCAGAAAAGTCACTGTGGAATTTATATATTTAAAGGCCTTTAAAAATAGCCATTTTGCAAACGACTTCTGTTTTCGACGAAACCACTTTTGTTGGAACCGGAATGTCAAATTATTGCTAGGTTCCAAAATTCATAATTTTTTGAATCAATATGCGAGCGTGACGAAATTAAACGTGTTTTAACAGTTTCAATCAATTTAGATCGACCAGAAAATGGCCATTTTTCAAACGATCTTCAAATTTGACGAAATTAGTTTTGTTGGGACTGTATCGTCAAAACAAAGCTAGAAATATTTTTTCTGTAATTTTTAGAATCAGTATGTGACCCCGGTAATTTAAAATGTACGTTTAAATTAAATTTATATTGATTTATATTTTAATTTAAAGAAAACCTATCGAAACAGTCGATTTGGGTTACGAAACGTATCCCATTGTGTTCAGAATGGGGGTATTTAGCTAGGGGCGACAGTCGTTGGGTTCGATTTGGGATTCAGATAGAAAAACATTGATTAGGGGAATTAAATAATTATAAAATATTAAAATAAATTATTATAACCCCCTCCAGCATAACCCTAATCGCTCTTTACTAACTCGCCGCCAGACAAGTCTCCAAGGGCCGATATCCTTCAAAATTTCCCAACCAAAAATCTCCCAATCTATAGCAAATTAAATCGTAGAATCAAAAAGAAAAAATCGAAGAGGGATTGAAGATCTTCATATCCATATGGGCATGATCCTATATCATATGGTAAATCGAGGGAAATCAGGCCATAAAGTGGTTGCGTTCGAGAGCCTTTGCAGGCGGGTGGGGCCCATCGAGCCACCTGAGGTGGACGGCGTTGGTAGGTGCCTTGAAGGCACACCCCATGGTCCAACCTGATTAGCGTCTGATCATCCGTGGTGGCATTGGGTTTGAACCCTATTTTTGAGCTGATGGGTTTGAACGATAGGGCGGTTAACGATGAAGGGAAATAAAGCAGCGTTTGTTTTAAACGTTATCATGAGGTGATTAATTTGGTAATTAATTTATTAATTAACTCTATATGGTCATTAACCTTTAAAATAACGCAACTCTCCCATACGAGGTCGGAATCACGCGAAACTGGGTCCGTTGCGATCGTGAGGACGAGAGCTTCGCAACAAAACTGGTCGGGTTCAATTCCGAGCACGTTGGAATTTAGGGAAAATTCAGATCCGAACGGTTCAGAAATTCAGATAAAAACTGACGGAGTGGATCCCGAGGTGAGAATTTCTCACTAAAATATTTTCTATATAGTTATCTATTGTATAACTGCATATATGAACTGTTCCCCGTCGTCCATAGACCATGGACGACTTGTTTGTTGGATTTTATTGTGTGTTTGAAATTGTTTGTGATGTGAAATAGACTATGTAAAAATATGTGAATAATAAAAATATCATTTTTATTATATAACGGAACTGTACAAAATATCCATGTGTTGAATAAATTATTCGAATAATAAAAATCACATTTTTATTGTATATATGAACCGTTTAAAATAGTCATGTGTTGAAATAAATATTCATTTACAAATCGAACGATTTGTTTATGTACACTGATTTGACTGATATGGATTGGGACGATAAATTTTACACATCGCCCAACTGCACAAATAAAAATCTGTGTTTGTTGATTTGAAACCCCACACGGGTGTTGGGATGATATTTGGCGTACACTAATCCTAATTATTTAGCTTTATGTCGATCGATTGGTCGACAGACCGTGTAAGCGTTAGTTAATTATTTATATTTAATGCTTATGCAGTTGTGTGGTGCACTCTGGATGATGGTTGATGATTTATCGTTGGTATTATATACATATGTTGTAGAAAATCCATATAATTAACATTATATGGTAATTGATTGGGACTCATTCCAATTTGGAAAATAAGGAATATTATAAAAGAAAATTCATGTGTTGAATAGAAAGAAAATTCATGTGTTGAATAGAAAGAAAATTCATGTGTGAATAAAATAAATTCATGTGTTGAATAAAATAAATATTCATGTGTTGAATAGAATAAAAATTCATGTGTTGAATAGAATAAATATTCATGTGTTGAATAAAAATATGTATTCTTGTGTTGAAGAGAATATTCATTTGTTGAATAGAATAACAAAGTTATTGAAATATATAAAGCCGTGTGGATTAGATTGACGCCATTTAGACGTGAACGATATTTATATCGATTTTATTCATTTCTATAATGAATATAGAAAAGAAAGTGATTTCAAAATATAATGTTTTGAAAATATTATCATTTGCATATCGATGATGTGGAATATTCAATTTTGATTCAAAATTTAATATGAAGTTGAAATCGTTTTGAAAACGAATTTAAAATGATTTATAAAATACGTTTTAAAAGGAAATCGACAAAATATATATAATATACATAATATATATATATATATTATGTATAATGGCCTGAATAGAATGCGCCGCGCTGCGGCAGTTCGCGAATTTCGACCATTGACTTCGAATGGATATTGCGGGAGATCCGACCGTCGGATTCTCCTGAAACCAGAACCGTTAGGTTCGTATCAAAAAGAACATTCTAACGAATATTAGAAATTAGAAATCTAACGGTTGGATTTGGAATTATGTCCAAATCAAATTTGGAAAAGGTCGTTGTAAGTGTAGTTCGATGGCCGTTGATAGAAACCGACTGTACGGGCCTTGATAAAATTATTAAAAATAGTAATAATTTGTGTAAAATCCTAAGAAATGATTTGTGAAGAATTGGGATGAAAAATTCCATATTTGAAAAGATAAAAATAGATTTTTATCGAAATGAAGTAGTTTTGAACTAGAATTATAATTCTATTTATTTTTAAAATAAATAAAGTGGATTTGAAATGGTTTTAAAAGTAACCAAAATTTCCAATAATTGAATTGGAATGAATTTGAATCAAAATTTTCTTTGGGATATTTCGATGTTGGATTTCGTGATGATACAGATATTGTTATGGGAATTTGAAAGATATATTTGTATTGTTATTTCCAATACGATATTTGTTGGTCGTAGAATTTGATACTGAATATAAGCCGATATATTTTCTATTCAGAGCCTTGTATTTAATATCAAATGTGATTTGGGTTTATCGTGAATGGTGTTTTAAATAACATTTGTTCTTTAACCCGATAATCAATGGAATGTGATTTGTTTTGTCGTGAATGGTATCTTTAATAATACTGTTCTTAGACCCAACGGAGTTAAGAAAATCAGAAACTAACTAGAGATTAGTTAAGTTGGATGGTTTCCTTGGTATTGATCTGATGTTGGTTTCGGCCTTCGGGGTTATTACTTAGGGAATTGTTCAATTTCTAATTTACGGTTAAAGGCTGATGGAAATGAAAAGTGAATTTGATAATTAAAATTATCAAATTCAAGAAATAATCGAGAATTGAGTATCACCAGTTTTGCTCCAGGCGATAGTTAAATCTTTAATTAGATTTGAACGTGAAATGGTAATTGAATTTACCAATAACACCGTGGTGTTAGATATGAAGTATTACCAGTTTTACTTCATGGGATGAATAGGTTGGGATTGGGAAATGAAATAAATGATTACTTCGGTGTGATTCGCTGATCCCGACTAATTTGAATTGATATTCAAAGGAAGATTAAAGAATAAATTTGAAGAATTTATCTTTGATAAAATTAACGGGAACCTTTCCCAAAGTATTCTTAAAAGAATATTCTGAATTGGAATGAGGCATACGTTGTGTTCGTGTAACACTTATTTACTACATACGCGAGTTATTCAAAAAGACCGGGTTTATCCCATTATGAATAACTGATTCGACGTGGTGTCGAGGATGAAGACGGTGGTCGAAGACCGGAGGTCTACAACATCGTTTGGATAATTACTGATGATCTTGATTGGGCCGTACACCCAAGAGGAGGGAATCAGTTGGTGATCATCCAGACGTACTTGGAGATCGATGGATATGCGAGGTACAAGGTGCCTCCGGTTACGTTCAGACCCAGAATGGACTTGTAAATGGACTGTGTGTCTGACATTAGATATCATTCTGTGTGATTGATGGATATCGGTTGCATGAAGTGGTTTGCCTGTGTGGCATGCTAAGATGCAAATGATCAAGGCTTCTGTTGAAAAGCAGAGTCTTGTGGTTGATGATCAAAGCACAACTTGTGTGGCATAGCTTTGTGTAGCGTTGATTCGTTAGCGTCACACCCCGTTTGTGAACCAGAAACGGGAGAGGACCTCAGGGAGGGCATGCGTTTCCTTCTAGCTAGAAGTGGCGTCAATGGTCTTACTCGCCCTGACGAGTTTGACTTATGTGGTTGTTGCTGTTGCGAGGCGCCTGGATATATCGGTGACTATGTGGAGCCAATGGAGTCAGTAGACTCATTGACACCCCCATAGGGTGGGGAAACGCAGTGTTCAGGCATTATAATCCACATCGGTGGACCAGCCCTGATGGTCCAAGGGGCAGTTGCGGCTGTTCCTGAGACACGGGCTAGAGCGTCTCGAATTCGGTAGAGGACGATCCCTTGCCTTGGTTCACAAGTGGAAATCCAATTTCCGATACGTGACTTTGTGGTTTTGATTGTAGAGCCTTGTATGGCGACATAGTGGGATGGGGCACTTATGCCATCTATGATTGATACTTATGATTGAAATTGTTTTAATACTTGCACTTATAGTAATAATAAAAGAAGAAATTTAGCGTATCAAGCATGCTTTGTCTATTATAAGGTAAAACCCTATCCTCCGGCTTGTGTTGCATTGTGTGATGGGACCTGGGTCTTATAATAGCTTCATTGTTCTTTATTTAGCATTGCCCTGTTGTTTTATGCACTGGTGTTCTTGGGAGGAAACTCGTTCCGTGTTATACGGCGTGGTCCCTTGATTTACCTAACTTTAAAATAAAGATTAATAACTATTTTAGTTCTCACACCAGTCACATGACTGACCTGGAGTTTATTGTTTTAACCTAAACTATGGGTGCCCTTATTTTGACACGGGCAGCTAGTAGTTTTGGTTTTGCAGATTTATATTCATAGGAACCTGATTTACAGCTGGAATGATATCCAGAAAGCTCTGTATCCGTATATCTCCTTCAGTCGTGCTTTGTATTATTTTCCGCTGCTATGTAATGTATTGTAATCTCTGATATTTTATGATGTGTAATATTGATTCATTCTCTGTATATTCTTGTATTCTGATGGAATTGTTGTAATTAACAATGAAATGTTCTTCTGTTTATGTTCTGATCTGTCGTGTTCTCAAAACAATCAGGGGTTTCGAACGGTCTTGGTTGGCTTAGCGATCGATTCAGATCGAGCGAAATTCCCGATCGTCACATTTGGTATCAGAGCTTTGGTTTACAAAGCTCGAGAACAAGACATGTTAGAACCAAACGAAAGAATTCATCAGAGACTGGATTAGTAATATCCAATGGGAATGACTCGTTAGAGATGGGATCAGTAGTATCCTAGAACGAGTGTGACGTGTATATTTTTAAAATGAAAACAATTTTTGTTTTGAAAAATTTAAATCGTATTATATGTATTTGAATATTTATTTTAAATTTATTTGGACTATCAAGTATATAGAGATTTTAATATACGTCTGATCCACGTGTATTGGAAGCCTCCAATATACTAGATAGATATAGAATCACACTCTAGTCGCCCAGAGATGATTTTGATGATAGAGCTCCATCATCAGGATTTATGTTCGTGTTTCGAAAGTGAGATATTTATATATTTCCAATTGGTTGGTGTGAGAACCAAAATTAGATAAGATCTATTGTTGTGATTTGGCATCAAAAATCTGATTTTTGGACTATGTATCAAAATTATGAATTTGAAACGTTAATTCACTAATTGATTGCTGATTGTGTTGTTCGATTATTGTTCGTTTAATTAAATGTTGAACCTTTAGCCAAATTGAACCAAACAGTGAATTGTATTGAAAATTAGTCACATTTGCATGCATATACATGTACTTACATTGAACAGTTCATAGCAAGAAGGCTAGAGAAGAGGAATAAAATTGTTCGCCCGACAAATAGGTACATGTTTATTGTATTTCTTTGGTTTTTGATGATTTTATGAGCCGATTGGCTAGCAGCTTTGTTGTTTCTTTTTTGTTTTTGGATTGATAAGGGCCATGGGAGGCTATTTGAAATATCCCGAAGCTCCCGATGCAGGGGAGGTTATGGTGAAATTTTTCGAAAATTAAGGATGTTAGCGAAAAATTTGAAAAGTTTTTAGAAGCTGAAAAGCTAAAGAACTTAAGCCATAATGAAAATACTGAAAGTTGAGTTGGTTTGTAAAACAACTTTCGGCTTCGTTCCTTTTCGGGGACGAAGAGTTTTAAGTGGGGGAGATTGTAATAACCCGGAAATCCGAGCCAATTTAAATTTTTTTATTTTGGAAATTTTAGCAAATTTTGAATATTTAAAATGAATTATTTTAAATAATAACGACGAAAAATATATTTTCGATGAAGTTAAAAGAATAAATTTATTTCAATTATATAACGAGCCTGAAATGGCGCGGTAGTTCGAAAATTCGATTTCAAATTTCAAATGAATGTACTGGATTCAAAATAAATCGGATTTCAGCAAAATAAGAAATATTTGAATCTGTCTAATGATATCTTTCTAACGATGTTAAGAAACTGAGATTTCACTTTAGAAGTAGAAAGTTATGTCCAGGTTAAAATTCAGAAAAGTCGCTGTGGAATTTATATATATTTTAATATATATAAAGGCCTTTAAAAATAGCCATTTTGCAAACGACCTCTATTTTCGACGAAACCACTTTTGTTGGAACCTGAATGTCAAATTATTGCTAGGTTCCAAAATTCATAATTTTCTGAATCAATATGCGAGCGTGACGAAGTTAAACGTGTTTTAAAAGTTTCAGTCAATTTAGATCGACCAGAAAATGGCCATTTTTCAAATGGTCTTCAAATTTGATGAAATTACTTTTGTTGGGACCGTATCGTCAAAACAAAGCTAGAAATAATTTTTCTGTAGTTTTTAGAATCAGTATGTGACCCCGGTAATTTAAAATGTACGTTTAAATTAAATTTATACTGATTTATATTTTAATTTAAAGAAAAACCTGTCGAAATAGTCGATTTGGGTTAAGAAACATATCCCATTATGTTCGGAATGGGGGTATTTAGCTAAGGGCGATAGTCGTTGGGTTCGATTTGGGATTTGGATAGAAAAACATTAATTAGTGGAATTAAATAATTATAAAATATTAAAATAAATTATTATAACCCTCCCCCCCAACGTAACCCTAATCCCTCTTTACCAACCCGCCGCCAGACAAGTCTACAAGGGCCGATATCCTTCAAAATTTCCCAACCAAAAATCTCCCAATCTATAGCAAATTAAATCGTAGAATCAAAACAAAAATCGAAGAGGGATTGAAGATCTTCGTATCCATATAGGCATAATCGCATATCGTATGGTAAATCGAGGGAAATCAGGCCACAAAGTGTCTGCGTTCGAGAGCCTTTGCAGGCGGGTGGGGCCCATCGAGCCACCTGAGGTGGACGGCGTTGGTAGGCGCCTTGAAGGCGCACCCCATGGTCCAACCTGATTAGCGTCCGATCATCCGTGGTGGCGTTGGGTTTGAACCCTATTTTCGAGCTGATGGGTTTGAAAGATATGGGGGGTTAACGATGAAGGGAAATAAAGCAACATTTGTTTTAAACGTTATCATGAGGTGATTAATTTGGTAATTAATTTATTAATTAACTCTATAAGGTCATTAACCTTTAAAATAACGCAACTCTCCCATACGAGGTCGGAATCACGCGAAACTGGGTCCGTTGCGATCATGTGGACGAGAGCTTCGTAACAAAACTGGTCGGGTTCAATTCCGAGAACGTTGGAATTTAGGGAAAATTCAAATCCGAACGGTTCAGAAATTCAGATAAAAATTACGGAGTGGATCCCGAGGTGAGAATTTCTCACTAAAATATTTTTTGTACAGTTATTTATTGTATAACTGCATATATGAACTGTTCCCCGTCGTCCATAGACCATGGATGACTTGTTTGTTGGATTGTATTGTGAGTTTGAAATTGTTTGTGATGGGAAATAGACTGTGTAAACATATTTGAATAATAAAAATTAACTGAACAGTAGAAAATATTTATGTGTTGAATAAATTATTCGAACAATAAAAATCACATTTTTATTGTATATATGAACCGTTAAAAATAGTCATGTGTTGATATAAATATTCATTTACAAATCGAACGATTTGTTTATGTACACCGTTTGACTAATATGGATTGGGACGATAAATTTTACACATCGCCCAACTGCACAAATAAAAATATGTGTTTCTTGATTTGAAACCCCACATGGGTGTTGGGATGATATTTGGCGTACACTAATCCCAATTATTTAGCTGTATGTCGATCGATTGGTCGACAGACTGTGCGAGCGTTAGTTATTTATATTTAATGTTTATGCAGTTGTGTGGTGCACTATGGATGATGGTTGAGGATTTATCATTGCTATTATATACATGTGTTGTAGAAAATCCATATAATTAACATTATATGGTAATTGATTGGGCCTCATTCCAATTAGGAAAATAAGGAATATTATAAAAGAAAATTCATGTGTTGAATATAAAGAAAATTCATGTGTTGAATAGAAAGAAAATTCATGTGTTGAATAGAAAGAAAATTCACGTGTGAATAAAATAAATTCATGTGTTGAATAAAATAAATATTCATGTGTTGAATAGAATAAAAATTCATGTGTTAAATAGAATAAATATTCATGTGTTGAATACAAATATATATTCATGTGTTGAAGAGAATATTCATTTGTTGAACAGAATAACGAAGTTATTGAAATATATAAAGCTGTGTTGATTAGATTGACGCCATTTTGACGTGAACGATATTTATATCGATTTTATTCATTTCTATAATGAATATAGAAAAGAAAGTGATTTCAAAATATAACGTTTTGAAAATATTATCATTTGCATATTGATGATGTGGAATATTCAATTTTGATTCGAAATTGAATATGAAGTTGAAATCGTTTTGAAAACGAATTTAAAACGATTTATAAAATACGTTTTAAAAGGAAATCGATGAAATATAATATATATATATATATATATATATTATATATATAATGGCCTGAATAGAACGCGCCGCGCTGCGGCAGTTCGCTCGAATGAATATTGCGGGAGATCCGACCATCGGATTCTCCTGAAACCGGAACTGTTGGGTTAGTATTGAAAAGGGCTTTCTAATGAATATTAGAAATTAGAAATCTAACGGTTGGATTTGGAATTATGTCCAAATCAAATTTGGAAAAGGTCGCTGTAAGTGCAGTTCAATGGCCGTTGATGGAAATCGATTGTACGGGCCTTTATTAAAAATAGTAATAATTTGTGTAAAATCATAAGAAATGATTTGTGAAGAATTGGGATGAAAAATTTCATATTTGTAAAGATAAAAATAGATTTTTATCGAAATGAACTAGTTTTGAACTAGAATTATAATTCTATTTATATTTAAAATAAATAAAGTGGATTTGAAATGGTTTTAAAAGTAACCAGAATTTCCAATAATTGAATTGGAATGGATTTGAATCAAAATTGTCTTTGGGATATTTCGATGTTGGATTTTGTGATGATACAGATATTGTTATGGGAATTTGAAAGATATATTTATATCAATATTTCCAATACGATATTTGTTGGTCGTAGAATTTGATATTGAATATAAGCCGATATATTTTCTATTCAGAGACTTGTATTTAATATCAAATGTGATTTGGGTTTATCGTGAATGGTGTTTTAAATAACATTTGTTCTTTAACCCGATAATTAATGGAATGTGATTTGGGTTGTCGTGAATGGTATCTTTAATAATATTGTTCTTAGACCCAACGGAGTTAAGAAAATCAGAAACTAACTGGAGATTAGTTAAGTTGAATGGTTTCCTGTGTATTGATCTGATGTTGGTTTCGGCCTTTGGGGTTATTACTTAGGGAATTGTTCACTTGCTAATTTACGGTCAAAGTCTGATGGAAATGAAAAGTGAATTTGATAATTAAAATTGTCAAATTCAAGAAATAATCAATAATGGAGTATCACCAGTTTTTCTGCAAGCGATAGTTAAATCTTTAATTAGATTTGAACGTGAAATGGTAATTGAATTTACCAATAACACCGTGGTGTTTGATATGAAGTATTACCAATTTTACTTCATGGGATGAATAGGTTGGGATTGGGAAGTAAAATAAATGATTACTTCGGTGTGATTCGCTAATCCCAACTAATTTGCATTGATATTCAAAGGAAGATTAAAGAATAAATTTGAAGAATTTATCTTTGATAAAATTAATGGGAACCTTTCCCAAAGTATAAGTATATTTGAATAAAAGAATATTCTGAACTGGAATGAGGAAAATGTTGTGTTTGTGTAACACTTGTTTATTATATACGCGAGTTATTCAGAAAGACCGGGTTTATCCCATTATGAATAACGGATTCGACATGGTGTCGAGGATGAAGACGGTGGTCGAAGACCAGAGGTCTTCAACATCGTTTGGATAATTACTGATGATCTTGATTGGGTCGAACACCTAAGAGGGGGGAATCAGTTGGTGATCGTCCAGACGTACTTGGAGATCGATGGATATACGAGGTATTGTAAATGGACTATGTATCTGACATTGGATATCATTCTGTGTGATTGATGGATATCGGTTGCATGGAGTGGTTTGCCTATGTGGCATGCTAAGATACAAATGATCAAGGCTTCTGTTGAAAAGCAGAGTCTTGTGGTTGATGATCAAAGCACAGCCTATGTGGCATAGCTTTGTGTAGCATTGATTCGTGAGCCTCACACCCCAGTTGTGAACCAGAAACGGGAGAGGACCTCAGGGAGGGCATGCTTTTCCTTCTAGCTAGAAGTGGCGTTGGTGGTTTTACATGCCCTGACGAGTTTGACTTATGTGGTTGTTGATGTTGCGAGGCGCCTTGGATATATCGGTGACTATGTGGAGCCGATGGAGTCAGTGGACTCATTGACACCCCATAGGGTGGGGAAACGCAGTGTTCCGGCATTATAATCCACATCGGTGGACCAGCCCTGACAATCCAAGGGGTAGTTGCGGCTGTTCCTGAGACATGGGCTAGAGCATCTCGAATTTGGTAGAGGACGATCCCTTGCCTTGGTTCACAGGTGGAAATCCAATTTCCGATACGTGACTTTGCGGTTTTGATTGTAGATCCTAATATGGCGACATAGTGGGATGGGGCACTTATGTCGTCTATGATTGATGCTTATGACTGAAATTGTTTTAATACTATGCACTTATAGTAGTAATAAAATATGAAATTTAGCGTATCAAGCATGCTTTGGCTATTATAAGGTAAAACCCTATCCTCCAGCTTGTGTTGCATTGTGTGATGGGACCTGGGTCTTATAATAGCTTCATTGTTCTTTATTTAGCATTGCGCTGTTGTTTTATGCACTGGTGTTCTTGGGAGGAAACCCGTTCCGTGTTATACGGCGTGGTCCCTTGATTTACCTAACTTTAAAATAAAGATTAATAACTGTTTTAGTTCTCACACTAGTCACATGACTGACCTGGAGTTTATTATTTTAACCTGAACTCTGGGTGTCCTTATTTTGATACCAGCAGCTAGTAGTTTTGGTTTTGCAGATTTATATTCACAGGAACCTGATTTATAGCTGGAATGATATCCGGAAAGCTCTGTATCCGTATATCTCCTTCAGTCGTGCTTTGTATTATTTTCTGCTGCTATGTAATGTATTGTAATCTCAGATATTTTATGATGTGTAATATTGATTCATACTCTGTATATTCTTGTATTCTGATGTAATTGTTGTAATTAACAATGAAATGTTCTTCTATTTGTGCCCTGATCTGTCGTGTTCTCAAAACAATCAGGGGTTTCGAACGTCCTTGGTCGGTTTAGCGATCGATTCAGATCGAGCGAAATTCCCGATCGTCACAGGTAGGCTGCGAATATCTTGTCCTCAGTTTCCCAAGTCGCGTCTTCCTCAGCATTACTACACTGTACTTCAACTAGCTTGACTTCACGATTGCGTAGCTTTTTAACTTCTGTACCCAAGATACGAGTTGGAACTCTTCTCACTGTCGCTTCTCACTCCACTTTTACTTCCTCTAGTATGCTTGGCTCCACAACTTCAGCAAACTCATGTAAGCATTTTCGAAGATGAGAGACATGAAAGACATTATGTACTCCAGCCAATCTTTCAGGCAGTTCTACTTTATAAGGTATCTTCCCAATCCTCTCAATGATAGGAAATGGCCCTACGAATCTTGGTGCCAATTTTCCTATGGACACAAAGCGAATGACATTACTCAAAGGAGATACTTTAAGAAAAACCCAACCTCAAACTCAAGGTCGGTCCTTCTTTTATTAGCGTTGGTCTTCTGTCTATCTTGTGCGGTCTTCATTCATCTTCGTATCAAGTCCACCTTCTCTAAAGTTTCTCTGATCATGTCAAGTCCAAGTACGAGCTTGTCTGTAGACTCCCACCAACTAGTTGGTGATCGACATGGTCTCCCATACAAGGCCTCAAAGGGTGCCATGCCTATGGTGCCTTGGTAGCTATTGCTGTAGGCGAACTCCACCAAAGGAAGTTGATCCTCCCATGTTCCCCAAAAATGAAGAATGCAAAATCTCAAGAGGTATTCTGATACTCTGTTCACCCTTTTTGTCTAACCATCGGTTTGAGGGTGATAGGCAGTACTTAAACATAGCTGTGTGCCTACAGCCTCTTACAAACTCTTCCAAAACTTGCGTGTAAAGATAGGGTCTCGATCACTTACTATGCTAGAGGGTATTCCATGCAGTCGAACTACCTCTTTAAGATAAATGGATGCTAATGATGAAGCAGTCCTCCTACTCTTAACAGGTATAAAGTGAGCGCTTTTAGTGAGCCTGTCCACTATTACCCAAATACTGGTATTCCCTCTTCTTGACCTAGGCAACCCCTTAATAAAGTCCATCAAAATGCTATCCCGTTTCCACTGTGGGACCTCTAGAGGATGAAGCAGACCACCAGGCTTCTTTTACTCTGCCTTGACTTGCTGGCATATCAAGCATTTAGAGACAAACTCAGCTACATCATTCTTCATGCCAGTCCAAAAGAAAACCCATTTTATGTCTTTATACATATTGTCCCCACCTGGGTGTATGGTCAAATTAGAATGGTGTCTTCTTCGAGAAAGGTTTTCACCAAATCCCTTGCTTGTGAGACGCACAGTCTTCCATCCCGTCTCAACCAACCCTTGTCATCGATGAGTATCTATTGACGTGACTAGAAGTCTCACCTCTAATTAGCTTATTCATCACATCTACTAGCTGAGGGTCTTCACGTTGTGCAGTTCCTTTTGAGTCCAAAAGAGTAGGCCGCACCTCTAGCGATGCTAACAAACCAGTTACAAATTCAAAGGAGGATCTAAAGTCAAAGTTTGCTATATACTCCAAGCTTTGTCTTTCCACATAGAGAGGACTTAAGGTTAGCTTTTTCCTACTCAAGGCGTCTGCTACCACATTGCTCTTGCCAGGGGTATATGCAATCTCAAAATCGTATGAGGCAAGAAATTCCATCCACCTTTGTTGTCTTAAGTTAAGATCTTTCTATGAGAAAAGGTACTTTAATGATTTATGGTCAGTAAACAATTCAAACCTTTCTCCTAGCAGATAATGACACCATGAGAGCGAAAACAATGGCAGCTAGTTCTAAATCATGAATTGGGTAGTTTTTCTCCTGTACCTTCAACTGCCTTCCTCCATAACAAACTACTCTGCCCTCTTGCATCAAGACAGCGCCCAATCCTATACTGCATGCGTCTGTGTATACAGTAAACATCTTACTCCCATCAGGCAATGTCAGAACTAGGGCTGTTGTCAGAGCCCTTTTCAGTCGTTGGAAAGCAATATTACAATCCAAATCCCAGGAAAAAGTTAGGTTCTTCTTTGTCAACCAAGTAAGTGGGGCTGAGATCTTCGCAAAGTCCTTAATGAACTTTCTGTAAAAGCCCGCTAGCCTGAGATAACTTCGTACTTCGGTTGCATTCCGTGGAATCTTCCAATCTTGCACCGCAACTACTTTTGCGGGATCCACAACTTTTCGCTCTTTGGACACCACATGTCAAGAAACCTTACTTCATATCTCCAAAAATGGCATTTGGAGAGTTTTGCTTTCAGATGATGTGCACGAAGAGTATCCATGACTTCCCCTAAATGTAAAGCATGTTCTTCCTCACTTTTTGAGAAAATCAAAATGTCGTCCACGAAGACCACTACAAATTTATTAAGGAACTCTCTGAACACCCTACTCATCAAGTCTACGAAATTGGCGGGTGCGTTTGTCAAGCCGAAAGGCATGACAAGCCATTCGAAGAAATCATCCGGGGTCCTGAACGCAGTCTTATCTATGTTGTCTTCAGCCACTCTTAGCTGATGAAATACGGTGGCCAGATTCAGTTGGGAGAAAACCGAAGCACCTACAAGCTGGTCGAACAAGTCATCAATTCTAGGAAGTGGGTGCCTATTCTTCTTGGTCAGCTTGTTTAGCTCCCTATAGTCCACGCACAGGCAAAGTGAACCATCCGCTTTGGTTGCAAACACCAATGGAGCACCCCATTCATAAATACTCCACCTTATGAACCCCTTTTCAAGCAACTCTTTAACTTGCTTGCTGAGCTCTTTCCTTTCCCTTGGAGCCATGTGTCTAACGGGTAAAGCAACAGGTTTTTCATTATCAACAAGGTGTAACAACCCGTATTTTCAATAACCTGTTATAACGTAAATCGAGGCAGAATTTAATTCTAAAATCTGAATCAAGGGAAACGGGCTATGCCATTGCGTTCGTCTCGGAAAAATACGCAAAATAGAGTTCGAGTTTTCGAAAATCGGAGTCCGTATGACCCGATTAAGGCCCAATGAAGTTTTCAGAAATTTCCAAGTTAAAAACAGATTTGAATTTCAAGTTCAAATTTCGAATTTCGGGCCTGGAAGGCTAGGCGGGTAATTTCCCGCCAAGCCAACCAAGTCGACAGGCCTGTCGACTTGGCAGTCGACTTGGTTGGACCCAAGTCGACAGCCCTGTCGACTTGGCTGTCAACTTGGTTCAGCCGGGCAGTTTTGCCTGGTGCACCATTTTGGGGTTTTGGTTAGGTTTTGGGGCCAGATTCGGTTTTAAGGGCCGATATTGGAATTAGGGTTTAATCCTAAGGTTGAAACTAATCCTAATCTCTATAAATAAGCCCCTAACCTAACCCTAAATCATCATTATTCATTCAAGTAACTAAACTATGGCAAAATCATTCCTCTCATGGCCTCCACTCTCTTCATAAAATTCTAAGTTATTTCTATGAGAGATTTTCCATGCATACAAGTGTTTTCAAGCTTGTATGAGTGTCATTAGCTTGCATTCAAGTCAAGTTTCCATATTTACATCATAAAGCAAGGGTTTTGATCATTTTGGCTCAAGGGTTTTCTATTGGAGCTTGCATTTTGGGTTTATTTGATTGCATAAGGGCTTTGTCTCAATCTATATATATTTTTGTGTCTTCATAAGCATTGTAAGCCCTTTTCTACTTTCATATTTAAACTCTAAAGTTAAATGAATGATGCAAGTTTGGTTGATCATTATGATATGCAAGTTTGCCATGATATGCGAGTTTACTATGTCATGTTATGCAAGTTTGATATGTTATGATATGCAAGTTTGCCATGTTATGATATGCAAGTTAATCATGTTATGTAATGCAAGTTAGCCATGTTATGATATGCAAGTTTATCATGTTATGATATGCAAGTTTATATGCAAGTTTGCCATGTTATGTTATGCAAGTTTGCTATGTTATGATATGCAAGTTTGCCATGTATGTTATGCAAGTTTGGGTTGATCATTTTACTCATGTTATCATGTTATGCAAGCTTACCTTGAGTATATGAACATAAAGCTTCAAGCTTTATGCTAAAGGTTGCATTTTGGCAACATGTAGGTTATCATATCTCTTATGATAACTTGCATGTGAGGCTAAATGCGAACTTATGGCCATTTCTACATGTCATTTATCACCATGTATCACCAATATGCTAAGTTTGGTTTTATGCACGCTTTTGAGGCCTAAAAATGTAGTATGCAAGTATATGAACATATGTACATTTCATATGCCACCATGTTAAACTTGTGGCTTCAACACCTTTATGTCATGATTATGCCAAGTTCCCTCTTTCTATCCTTTATGCGCTATTGCGATATGTAAGCGATGGGATTGCGTTTGGGGTTGGGTAAACTTAAAAGACATAAAAACATAAGATTGGGAATTCACCTATTAAGTTAGGTCTACCCATTGGGAATTTACCTATTAAGTTAGGTCTACCCAAATTCTTGAAAACTTGTAATATGTTTTGGAAACATGATGGACATGACACTTAGAAAATATAAGTGTGACCAACTCGAGGTTGGGTTGAGTTTGTAGCGTAAAACTACCCGGAACCGACCGGCTTAACTAGTTGCTACAAACAATAGGACCCAATGTGAGAAGTTGGTCGTGTTGTACCTTGAACCCGAGGTTAGACCAAGTTGTGGTATAAAGCTACCCGGAACCGACCGGCTTAACTAGTAACCGCAACGAAGTCTAATGTGAGAGGTTAAGGCACATTAATTAATTAATGCCTCATGATTAGGATTTAAGTCATGGTCCACTTAATACTTAATCAATGTGGGCTTGGTAGATTAATCAGGGTTAAGTCGTGAACTCATCGTTACACTTAACCAAGTTAATCCATGATTAGCAAGAGGGTTAAACCGTACTTAACCCACTAGAAAAACCTAGCAATGGGGGTCCACTCCAGCAGTAATCCCAAGTTTGTATCATTAAGACCCTAGGGACTAGGCTAGGGAGGGGGCACGATTACTGGACTTGAGGTAAGTGACCAAAAACGACGGCAGAGTGGTACGCCGGTGTAGTTCCGGACGGACTATGGTCGTGCACATAGTCCGTAGCCGGAGAAAACATGCACGGGTACCAGTAGATCGAGACTGTGCACTTATGTTTATGGTGTCCAGGGGTTTACACCCTAGGGCTTGATACACCCGAAGGGTGGACCCGGCACAGTCCGACTACAATTATGTTTGGGCCGTATTGACACCAACACGTGACGAGTTAGGCTTAGGGAGCCGATCGATTAGACCGTTTGGTTGGACCTCGTATTAGGGTCATTTCATGTTATTGGGTCAAAGCTTGGGCCAAGGGATCAATACTTGTTTATTCAAGTCATGTTAGCTTGCTAGTACACCTGTGGTGCAAAAACCTTAAACCTGAGTATGCGATGACACCTTTATCTACCTTGTTAGTTAATCACCATGCTAGTATGTTGTTATCCTTATGTTCATCCCTGCTTCTCATGCCAGTTAACTTTATCAGTTTACATTGATTGTAGTAGGGCTTACTCAGTCTTTTTGACTGACCTGTTTTTCTTTCGCCTCTTTTCTTCCGTTTCCCCCCCCCCCCAGGTTCTCAGGGTGGGAATATTGGAGCTTGGCTTGGATCTCTGATCGCTTGCTTGTGGGATTTTAGCTCATGTACGGTCTTGACATGAAGCTAGCTATGGTTATCACTTATTTTGGGGATAGTACTTATGTATTTCAGTTTTTCAGTGATGTTGTTTTTATCTAGACTTGTGTATTTGGAAAGTTGACATTATGTTGTACCAGACTTGTTTTGAAATAGTTTGAAATCTTCCGCTGTTTTACTTATCTTATTTACTTTGTTTACATATATACATATGTTCTTGTTCTGCCTTGATATATCATTATGCATGTTTACCCGGTACAAACGCCCCTCCAAAGTCAGAGTGCTTGCAAGAGCCACCCTGGCGGAGGCGGGGTGTCACACAAGGTATATGTGGAAGTTTATCTCTCACTTTGGAGGCAAACCCTTCACCTCTTCAAAGACATCCGAGTATTCACGGACTACTCTAACAGATTGCAAGTTTTCAGCAGACGCATCAAGAGATTCTACGTAGCTAAGCATAACAGAATTCATGGGATTACAAGAGATTTCGAGAGTGTTACTGAGGCAAGTCATAAGTCTAACCACTCTCTTTTCACATTCGAGGATGGCACCATTACTGGATAACCAATCCATGCTTAGATTCAACCCGTAGGCCGTGAAACCCAAAACATAAGCATTACATCTAAACCCAACGCTTAGTATAGAAATTTCCAAATCCAAACAAATCATTGACAAATAAGCCGAACCCCCAATTGGATTTAAAACAACCGTGGGATCCTCTACTATACTGGTATCTAGGTGCAGAGATTCAACTAAATCAGTAGATATAAAAGAGTGCGATGCGCCATAATAAAAAAGAGAACGAACTGGATGATCAGAAAGATAAACTAAACTCTCAACAAAAATATTTCTACCTCTTTCTTGTGGAGGTGCAAAGAGAGCGTGAATCTGCCTTCCAGAAGTAGATCCAGTCCTCTGCCCTTGCCCTTGCCTTTTTGGGCAATCCTTAGCCATATGTCCTGTCTCGCCGCATTGAAAGCAACCACCCATCTTCCTCTTCTTCTTCCTGCAGTCTTTAATTAGATGTCCAGGTATGCCACAAAATTTACACTTCCTCTTGTCACAAGGTTTGTTATTCTTCCCGCCTTTCTTGGAATCCGTCTTCTTATTCTGCGATCCCTCCACGTTCTTGTCTAGAGGTTCTTCTACATTTGCCTCTTTCTTGCCACCATTGTCTTCCTCCTGTAACAGTGCCATGTCCATTAGTCTCTCAAAAGTCGCACCCATAGGTATATGGGACATAGCTAGGCTGTGTAGTGGCTCATTTAACCCTTTAACGAATCAGAGAGACTTTTTATGTGGAGTGTTTACTAACTCTAGTCCGAATCTAGCCAACTGGTTAAATTGGTTGACATTTTCCTTAACCGATAGGCTTCCCTGTTTGAGTGCTAAGAACTTCTCCATCTGTAGGCTTCGTTTAGCTTGCGAGAGGATCTTCATTTCAAAACTCATTCTGAAATCCTCCCAAGTTTCAACTGGTCTCTCAGCATTAGTAACTTCTCGCCAATAAGAGGCTTCGTCCTTAAGGAACCATACAGCCAATTGTATCTTCTGCCTATCGTCCACTTCGAAGATAACAAACAAATCTTCTGTCTCCTTGAGCCAGTTTTTTGCTTCCACAAATGACTCAGTCCTATTAAAGTTCTTTCCACCCATAGCTCGAAAGTCTCTACACATCTTCGAGAAAGCACTCACACACAGAGGATGAGGAGGTGGAATGACTGCAACTGGGGGAGGAGGAACGTCTGCTGGGCCTACATCATTAGCCCTAGCCTCCAGATACCCTTTGAACCAGGCAGGTATTAGTACGCCCTCGGAAATATTAAGATCCCCAGACATGCTGAAACGAAATGAAAAGGTTCAAAACATAGGATAGAAAGATAGTGCATATGGCTTTGGGGATTATGCCTTTAAAATAAAACAACACTTTTTCTTGAAAATGCTTCTTTTAATTTCTTTTTGAAAAAAATAGTTTTCAAAAACTTTTATCTGATCTGGTAAACCATCGCTCTGATACCAAGTGAAACACCTCACCTCCGTTAAGGTCACTCACTAAGGGAATGCATTAACTTTGGTGAAGCATTTTGGGTAAAAGGCATAGATAACTTACAAGACAGACATATAAACAGCGGAAAAATGAAATCATTTCATAAATAATGTGGTTCAGTCAAAACAATACAAGCATTGTATCAAAACCCAACTTCTAAATTATTACAATAAAACATTTGTCTTGATTTAAAACTCCAAGTACATAAAGAAGCATAAAACAGTAGTAAAGCAGCATAAATACCCAATAAAAGTGTAACCACAACCATAGCCCAAGAAAAGAGAATCCAAGCAATACATCTACTCTCTTCAAGCTGGAAAAGGTCTGCACTAAGCTAAAAAATTCCCTCCCTGCGGACCTGGGGGGGGGGGGGGGGGACGGTAGAAAAGAAGGCAAAAGAAAAAAGGTCAGACATAAGCCTGGTAAGTCCAGTGATTATTCAGCAGTAAACAGGTGAAAGGATCATGACATGAATAAACTGAATATAGGACAATACCATAGCAATAAGATAACATTAGATAAGGCAAGATAAACTGAATATACTATCGCACTCATTTCCATTTCTCTGCACCTACTAACGAATGTTTCTACTACCATCATGTGTTCATAACAAAGTGATCCCTTTTTCCGATCGGCTTTTACTCGCATGCATTTATTACATGTGTCATTCGGCCCCGCTTGATTGTAGATACCTGTGCTGGTCCCTTCATAGGGTGTATCAATTCCTATGGTGGCAACCCGACACAAATTCTAGATGCACAGTGTATACTACTGTTGCCCAGTGCCTGCTTTATCCACTTCGGAGTACGTGCACGCCCATACCCCGCCGGAACCTACACTGCTGCACCACCCGCTGCTATTTTTACCACTTATAATCAGCCCTGTAATCGTGCCCCTCCCTGCCTAGTTCAGGGTGCCGTGATACATCTATGTGAGTTACTGTTGAAATGGGTCCCCGATACTAGGGTTTCCTAATCAACATGTTATAACGGTTAAGTGTTCTCACATTCACCTGACCCTACCCATCTGTTTAACTAACATGTTGTATTGGTTAAGTGTTGCCTTAACTAACTTAACCCTACCATTCTTAGCCTGTATGTTCCTTAGCTTTAATTCATTCATTAAAGCACCAACCTCTCACATTAGATCTATATTGTTGCGGTGGCTGGATGTGCCGGGCGGTTCCGGGTAGTCTTACACCGCAACTCAATCTAATCACAAGTTTTTGGGCTTAATGCACTAACCTCTCACATTATATCTATATTGTTGCGGTCGCTGGATGTGCCGGGTGGTTCCGGGCAGTCTACACTATAACTCAATCTAACCTCGGGTTAGGCATGTTCATCTTTAGCCAATTTACATAACTATCATTTGTGTCCTAGTTTAGGACTTTTTATTCCACTATTTCCCAAATGTAATCAATACAAGTTTTATGCCACATTCACATGCTATGCCAAAATTTACTCAATTAAATTATACCCAATTTTCCCACATTGTAATCGCACGTACGACGAGATTCAATCTAAGTTCCGAATGAACTTAGTATTCACAAAAGAAAATAAAGAAAAGGAAAAATAGAGAAGGAGCATAAGAATTGACATAAGGAAAAATAGGCATGTAAATGTATACCCAATTCAAGAATCATGTTTCAACAGGCATGTTGTACATTAATAATAAGTGTGGGAAAGCTAAGAAATTTACACCATAGGTATAAAGATTAGATAGGATTGAACTTAAGAGAATCACTAATTTTGATGTACAACATGATAAGTCCCATTATATCAATCACAATAGTCTCATAGGCATAGGATGTACAGCATGATAAGTTCCGTCATATCAATTACAACAGTCTCATAGGCATGATAGGTTCCATTATGTCAATCGCCACAGTCACATAGGCATGATAGATTTCATTATGTCAGTCACAACAGTCCCATAGGCATGATAGGTGTCATTACATCAATCACAATAGTCTCATAGGCATAGGCAATTCAGATTTGACAAAAGGATAAGCATGAATTAGATCAGGCATAGTTCTAAATTCGATTTTTTACAGTCATGATTTTTATTAGGTGTTTAAATCGGAATAGTAACTGAACTTATAGGAAAAGGATGGATCTTGTATTATGGGATCAGAATTCTGAATTTGTTAAGCTAATCCTTTGATGTAGACTTTTGATTTGAAGGTCTTCTAATCGATTTCTAGTTTGGATTTGATTTTCTAGTTTGGAGAAGATGAAGAAGGCTAGGCTAGCTTGTAGATGAACAGCATGACGGCACCATAGTTTGGGTTATGAGGTTAGGGTTTAGGTTTAGCTACGTATATATAGATGTCTAGTATTAATTCTATCCTTTAGATTAGTCTAGGTGAAATCAGAGCCATCCAAACCAAAGAGAGGTGTCATCCAGCCAACCACGACATGACACATAACCCTAATAACTCAAAATTTGTCCTTAGGCCAATCAGAGAAGGCCACATCAGCCTAGGGCTATAAAAATTCGTCAATGGATCTGGATCACAAAAGGGGTCGAATCCCTACATAGGGAGGGGGGATCGACACCTATGTCGACACCCCTATAGGGGGGTCGACACCTATGTCGACTCCCCCATTGGGGGGGGGGGTGGGGTCGACACCCTTGAGCGGGAAATTTCCTGCTCAGCTGTTCAGATCGAATTTCGAATTTCAAACCGTTATTTCGAATTTAAACTTGAAAACTTCTAACCTCCATAACTTCTTCATACGGAGCCCGGTTCACGCAAACTCGGACTCTATCTCAAGCAGAATTCCGAGACGAACACAATGGCATAACCCGTTCCCCTTAATTATTCTTCTAAAAATTAAGTATTCTTTAATTCGTTACCTTTAATATTCACAGAAAATACGGGGTGTTACAATTATTATGGATTTTATAAATGTATGACTAAGGATTTTATAAATGAAATGTTAATGATTTTGTAAATGGAAGGATAAATGGTTTTGTAAAATGGAATCTGTAATATTTATTTACAAAGGTTGAGTTAAATTATTTTATTTAATATTATGAAATAATATTTAAATAAAAGTGGAAATGATTTGTGAGATTATAAAGCAATATAATCGTTTTAAATGGTAAAAAGGAATTATGATGTGTTTTTCTAAGATAGTGGAACTTGTCATATGTTAGTTGGGTTGAGTAACTTTCAAGGTGTCAATCTGATATTGGTTTCGACCTTCGGGATTGATGCTGAGAGATTTATTCACTTGCCAGTTTACAATGAGGAACTAATGGAGTAAAAATGAAATATTAATCTAATATTCTTATATAATATAAAAATGAAACGTTTTCCAAATATTGGACGATATAGAAGTTTAATTACAATGAATTAATTAAAGGGGCTAAATGATTTTGGGTATTGAATCAGTGAATTCATTTTATTTTTATGCATGAATGTTTGTTTATTTGATAGGTAAATAACTGACTATCAAATATGGCCTATATGATTATTGGTATGGAAAGACCGGGATCGAATTTATATTCGAAAACCATTCTGAAAAATAAATACGAATACATTATTGTGGAAAATGCTAATCGTGATGGAGAAATTGAAGACTGTAAATCTTCATGAGTGGAAGAACTATTGTTAAATACCTCTGGCTAATCCCTAGAATGAACAATGATTCTGTTGTGATTGAAATCTACGGATTGCAAGGACTACTCACTACCGATCTATAGGGTGAATCCTAGGATGTGATAGGATAGTGCCTTTGGTTCATCCTGTTCCTAGATGACTTGTGTGGGCGAATGTCTGACATAATATTTCTTAAGAATCACATACATTGATTTTTACTAACGTATTTCTGTTAGTGGCGGGAAATGGCAGTTCTCTAGCTTAACGACCAGAGTATTTTTGTGGACGTCAGTTAGTGATTTGATGGATCTGACAATGTGGCATTCAAAGTGAATGGCGATGTGATGTTCCAAAGGTAGTGTTAAACCTCAAGCCTCATCAATTGGGAAATGGTATAAAATCGGTTAGCTCGCATGGCTATGTGGGTTGCACCTATCAAAAGAGTATATCATTACCTGATCCAGAGAAATCAAATGCCTTCGATTGTCCCTTTATTTTTGTATATATGCTATTGGCTCAGTTGGCTGGCCCCCAACCGTGGTAATGATATATTCGGTAATCTCAAGCGAAATGAGGGGCCGGTCATGTTTAGCCTGGGTTGTAAGATGTTCTTGTTGAACCCCATTGTATCCACCTCCGTAGGTACATTGTCGAAAAGATGGTTTCCCATACCTTGCCATGGAAATCCATTCTCCAATATGAGCCCGCAGTTTTGATTGTATACTATATATGTAGAGCGTGAGATGCAAGAATTTTGGTAGATTATCATTTATTTGTATATTTAACATTATTATAATATTAGAAAAGATATCATTTTGAAAATGGTTTGGGTTATCGTAAGGTAAAAACCATCCATATTTATGCGTGGATTTGGTCTTACGATTATCGTTTGTTTCAAAAAGGTTTTAACTTAAAAATCAAGTTGAATGTTACCCATAAACTTAGGGTGTTTTTCTCACTCTGGTTCATCAGAATGATCCGGCGTATTTAATGCTCGAGTTAGACTTGGTTGTACAAGTTCAGGTTATCGGATGAGATGAAGTTTCAAAGACGAGATGGAAAAGTCCAGGCGTATGATATATAGTTATTCCACTGTGTTTTGTATATGGGGACATGTAAGTATTATTTTAAGCTCCAAGTAAAGTTTATATTATATTTTGATCTACTGCGATGTGAGACTCTAATTTTGTGTTGTGTTCTTCTTCTTATTCTTCTATTCTAATATTTATTTCTTTTTGATCTCACCCTCTAGCTTCTTTCTATTAATGATTTGTAATTTCATGATACTTGGGTTTGACGTAAATTGTAATTCATCAGCTCAAAGGGTACTGATTTGCGGGCCGTTACAGTTGGTATCAGAGCAATGGTTTAGTAATAACCTTGGCTCTGTGGTGTAACCCTTAAGATGGGGTTAGTAATAACCTAGATTGAGTTGAGTGTATATATATGAGAGAGCATATTTGTAAATTTTATATATACAAATGTTTGGTATTGTGTTGTTCGATCGGTTCAAGTAGGACTAGCAAGTGATACAATATTGTTTTATAAAATAGGTAAATGAAATAAATTTGCCCAAACTATATTTTTATATAAAGGAAATATTTTTTATAAAATTATTGATATTGGTTTGTTGGATTTGTTTGAATGGGAATTCAATTGGGATAGTGAATTTGAATGGTTTAATATAGACTAGAGGAATTTATGAATTGGAATTTTAATATGGAATTAAACAAATCAGAATTTAACTTTAACTAAATTAAATAAATTTTGCAGGAAAATGGAATAATTTGGTTATGTTGGATGTTGATTGTTTATGTATTGGATGGTAGATTGGTTAAATATAAAATCCACCAATGGAAATGAATTGAAAACTAAGACATAAATTCCAGTATGATAAATTTGGATAGAATTAATATGGAATAAAATTAAAATAATTTAACCCTGTAATGGTTATTTGCATTATATATTGAGTTAAGTGCGGGATGGAAGAAGAAAGAGTTGTTAATGCTTTGCTTTGGAATCAAAGTTTGGTTGCCCGATAATAGGTAAACTTTAATTGTAATGATTTGGATGATTGATTTTATACTCCTGAGTTGGGTAGCTATTTAGCTTTGTTTTCTTTTGATCGATGTGAGTCCTAGAGTGGCACTTGTAGTTGTTTGGATCGAATAGTGCAAAGGAGATGCTGACGAATTTTTCAAAAGTTTCTAAGACTTAGAATATTTTTGATAATAATTTAAATTAATTGTTTTGGAATAATTGGGTTTGGACTATTTCTCTTTACTTAGTAATTTCGGGGACGAAATTCTATTAAGGGGGAAGATTGTAACGACCCGGATTTTTCAGCTATTTGATTTGAATATTTAAATCTATTTTGAATATTATATTTGAATTATTTATGAATTTTAATATCGGTTTTGTTAATAAAAAACGACTAAACGTTTATATTTATACTAAAACGAACTCGAATCAGTGCGGTAGCTCGTAATATTGACTTTTGAACTTCAATTGAATATACAAAATCCGTTTTAAGTCGGATTTCTGTGGAAGAGGAAACATCGGAATCTAATTGTTGATAACTTTCTAATGGAAGAGAAAAATCGAGATTTCAGCTTATATATGGAAATTTATGTCCAATTCAAATTTTAAAATAGTCGCTATGGAAATCATTTATAAATTATAACATTTATTTAATTTATTTAAAGGGAATTTCTATATATTTTGATATCGTTTAACTCGGAAATATTAATACTGAGTTGTAAATCTATATTGGTCGGATTTGAATCCATAATGATTTTTTCTGGATATATTCGATGATAATAATTTATTATTATTTTATTTAATTGTTTTGGATTTAAATGATAACCTTATATCAATATTATGTAAGTTGTATGGATATCTATTTTCGAAACAACCTCCATTTTCGATGAAACGAATTCTATTGGAATATATGTCACTAGTTATTGATATATTTCCGGTTTGGGGTAAATTGGAGTTGTTTTTGTGAGTAGGCGATATTTAAACTGTGAACCGATGGATAATTTAAAATTAAAATAAAGTTATTTTTTCAAATGGAGTCAGAATTCGACCAAACAAATTTTATTCGGACCGTATCATTAAGATGTAACAGTATATCAATTTTTGTTGTGTTTGGAGATCGTGTGTGGCGGTGCGGTCAGTAAACATTAACATCACATATTATTACTTCATCTATTAAAATAATAAAATAAAAAGGAATAAATGAATCAAAATTCCTTTTCCCTACCGTGCAAACCACACTACCCTTCCTAGGCAGCCAAACCACTTCAGCCTCAAGTATACGTGATTTCCACGTTTCCTTGATCTCCACGGTTTCTTCCTGTGTAATCATTATTCCCTTTCTTTCATTCTTTTCTTGCTGAAACAAACATAGACCTCCTCCACTTACTAAAATTATATCTTTCAATCCATTGAGAATTAGGCTTGGCCAACAACTAATAAAAGAAGATAAGGTCAGGATCTACCTTCGACAAGAGTTTGGGAGCAGTTGGCAAACTGTGGTGGCCTGAGGACGACGATGAACAGAAAAGAGGTTGTTTTGATCTTGGATTATTACTAGTGAATATGTCGATTATTGAGCGATGTGGTTAACTGGGAAGTTGGAGTGCATAGTGAGGCGAAGATGTTGGTGAAGTATGGCTGAACTCAGTGGTCAGAGGTGGCGGCTAGAGGAGTTTAATGGCGACTGTTTTCAGTTTTGGGTACGATCACATTTTTGTTTTTTTGGGAGAGATGGAGGCCAAGTTAGGGTGGGGCGTATGAAGATGAAGTCAAGACTGAAAGGAGGGGGTCATGACAGTGGAGGTCGCTGGTCCAATGGCGATCGGACAACGACGTTAGAGGGTGATAATAGGAACTAGGTACATTCCGTTCGTTGGATCGGTGTGGGGCATACGGGCTACTGATGGACATGGGGTCAGCTGGCGATGGAAGAGCAGGCACTAACGATCGGTCTGGCATTGGAGTCGGGGGTCCCGGTGACGTTGAGAGGTGGCTGCGGCGGTTTATACGAAGGGAGGTCTTCGTGTTTTGGAAAAAGGTGGTCGGTTATTCTTGTGCCTAGAGGAAAACCAAGTTTATCAGAAAAGGGACCTCAAGTTATAAAAAAAGGGTTATCACATATTGGCTTCAGGAACAAGGAGGGGTATTGGGGTTTCTTGTGCCTAGAGGAAAGCATATTGGAGCGGGTCGGTACTTTAAAGTGGACCGGTAAGGTCCAAAAACAAATTGAAATTTTGTTTTTTAAATTAATTAATATATATATATGTATATAAGCATCTAAATCTTATAGGGAACTCGTTTACTTATGTATTGGACACCAAACATTGTTTCCCTATTTATAATAACAATTAACTTTATTAATTTAAGTATTGTTATAAATAAATATAGTAATTGAATTAAGATATTATATTGATTATTTAAATTCAAATAATATTCATTCAAATATTGATAACCTTTTATTTTATTATTAGAATCAAACCATACGCGATACGCTGGAACCATATTGATGGGTACAATGTGATGGAGCTAGTCTGGTTAGCAATGGAAGCTACCGGGATTTTTAATAAAATTAAACGATTGTTTAATTTTATAAAAGCAACTCATTATAACGACGAACTAAACCAAGGTGAGTTAAACTCACTTAGTTGTCCCCCTTATATTTTATATAAGGTGGTTTTTAATATTTGTGCGCTATGGTTGCTATTTATTGACTAACTGACAATTGTTTGGTTGTTTGTTGAGTATATGTATTGTTTAAATTAAATGGTTGTTTAATTTAAATGAAATGAAATCGTTATTTTAACGATTATTTCCAATGTAGATAACTTACCTTGTTGGTTACGCTTATAATACTATAAACGTATTTATTTAATAATTGGATAATTAAATTTTTGTTGCTAGTTGACCGTTAATTATTCATGATATTATATGGTATGTTGAATATTGAAGCTTTGATGTAGGAAAATTCCTCACTGATACTGATAAAGTTTATCAATATGATTTTCTATAAGTGAATTGATGTGAAATTGGATTATATTTCACGGGCTGGGTACTTAAGTAACATTTCCTCTTTAAGTACGGTCGATACAAAATAAAAGATTTATGGAATCGATTTTCAAATTGATTCATAATTGTTTTCAATTACGAATTAAAATACAACATCGGGTTTTAAACTAAAAAAATATATAGATAATATTATAAATGATTATAAAATGTTTTTTAAAGCAAATCCTTATGCTTATAAGCAGATGCGTAGATATTTACCTAATGATTGATAACTGGGATTGATTGTTTTAAGAATAATTAAAAGGGGATTTTATTGAATTGATTATCATTTATAATAATCAGGGTAAATGAGATTATTTAAATTAATTATATTATTAATTATGTTAAATTGAAGAGACTGGTCAGAATTGGATAATAAGGTAATCGTGTTAAAGTTGAACAAGTCAGTTAGGTTAACTGAAATTGATTATTTAATCAATTTATTTATTTGATGAAGATGTTTAATAATGAAGTAAACCATTTTCATTTATTATTGAAAATGAATTATTATTTAATAATAATAAAAGTAAATAAAATTATTTAAATAATTATATTATTAATTAATTTAAATGGAATGACTAATTGGGAATTGAGTAAAGAATGATCCATGTTTGGGTTGACTAAGTTAACAGGTTTAACCAACTTTGGTTATCAAGATTGGTTGTTATAAATTAATTTAATGAAGAATGTTAATGATAAAGTAAATCAGTTTGATTTTAAAAATGTTGAAATTTGATTATTATTAATAATAATCAAAGTGAAAAGTTAAATTAATGGTGGTTGGTTAAACCATAAAGCCATGTTTATTTTTAAAAGAATCCTTAAGCGAATTGACATTAATATTAACATGAGTAAAGTTTTAAATTGAAATGTAAAAGTGAATTCTTATTGGAATGCCATTGAATTGGATTTATAAAATCCAGGATTGGACGAGGCATTAAAACCCAAGTTTATTGGCTACTCGAAGATGATTTCAATTATTGAAATAAATTAATAAAGTTATAAACTTTAAATAGTTCATGAAACTAATGGAAGCTTAGAAATATGAAATATGAAATGAAATTTGGAATAGAATTCAGAATTTAAGTGAAATAGTTAGACAAGCTAGGAAGTCGATTTAAAGTCGTAGATCTAAAAGAAGAGATGAAGTTTATTAAGATGAAACTGAATAAGGTTTGAAATAAGTTTAAAGGATTTTATAATACGGAAATGGACTAACGAAATTAGAAATGTATGGGATTTATTTTAAAGGGTATTGAAAAGTGATTTTTGTAATTAATGAACATTTTTGCAACATTGTTTTTAAATATACGAAATGTGATAAGTAATGGTTTACATGAATAATATTAGTGAATAATTGGAATTCGAATTAGAATATGATTATATTTGCATTAATCGGGGATTTGAGACAAATGTCTAATAAATGATAACTTAAGGCAAGATTACCAAAAAGAGTTTTAAATGGAAATTCATATAAATAGAGTTATATGATGAGAGTTATGGAATTGTTTTATATAAATAAAGGAAATTGTCGAACTGAGTTAAATATTGAATAATGATTAAGGATTTTATAAATGCATGATTATGGATTTTATGAAGTATGATTAAGGATTTTATAAATGAAATGTTAACTATTTTGTAAATGGAAGGATAAATGGTTTTGTAAAATGGAATCTGTAATATTTGTTTACAAAGGTTGAGTTGAATTATTTTATTTAATATTATGAAATGATATTTAAATAAAAGTGGAAATGATTTGTGAGAATATAAAGAAATATAAACGTTTTAAATGCTAAAAAGGAATTATGATGAGTGTTTCTAAGAATTTGGAACTTGACGTATGTTGGTTGGGTGGAGTAACTTTCGAGGTGTCAATCTGATGTTGGTTTCGACCTTCGGGATTGATACTAAGAGATTTATTCACTTACTAGTTTACAATGAGGAGCTAATGGAGTAGAAGTGAAATAATAATCAAATATTCTTATATAATATAAGAAAAATGAAACGTTTTCCAAATATTGAACGGTATAAAAGTTTAATTATCGACAAGTTAATTAAAGAGGCTAAATGATATTGGGTACTGAATCAGTGAATTCATCTTATTTTTATGCATGAATGTTTGTTTATTTGATAGTTAAATAACTGACTATCATATCTGGCCTATACGATTATTGGCATGGAAAGACCGGGATCGAATTTATACTCGAAAACCATTCCGACCAATAAATATGAATACATTATTGTAGAAAATGCTAATCAAGATGGAGAAATTAAAGACCGTAAATCTTCATGAGCAGAAGAACTATTGTTAAGTATCTCTTGCTGATCCCTAGAGTTAACAATGATTCTGTCGTGATTGTAACATATGGATTGGAAGGACTACTTGCTACTGATATATAGGGTGAATCCTAGGATATTGTTGGAGATTGCCTTCGGTTCATCCTGTTCCTGGATGACTTGTATGGATGAATATCTGAAAGAATATATCTTAAGAATCACGTATGTTGATTTTTAAAAACGTATTTCTGTTAGTGGCGGGAAATGATCATTTTCTTTATTAACGAACAGAGTATTTTTGTGGACGTCAATTAGTGATTTGATGGATCTGACAATGTGGCATTCAAAGTGAATGGCGATGTGATGTTCTAAAGATAGCGTTAAACCTCAAGCCTCGTCAATCGGGAAATGGTATAAAATCGGGTAGGTTGTATGGCTATGTGTCTCACACCCATCAAAAGGGTATATCATTACCTGATCTGGAGAAATCAGATTCCTTCGATTGTCCCTTTATTTTTGTAAGCATGCTATCGGTTTGGTTGGTTAGCCACCAACCGTGGTAATGATATGTTCGATACTCTCAAGCGAAATGAGGGGCTAGTCATGTTTAGCCTGGATTGCAAAATGCTCTTGTTGAACCCCAAATGTGTCCATCTCCGGAGGTACGTTGTTGGAAAGGTGGTTGCCCATACCTTGCTGTGGAAATCCAATCTCCAATAAGAGCCCATAGTTTTGATTGTGTACTATATATGTAGAGCATGAGATGTAAGCGTTCTGCTAGATTGTTATTTATTTGTATTTAGACATTATTATAATATTAGAAAAGATATGATTTTTAAAATTGTTTGGCTTATCGTAATGTAAAAACCGTCCGTGTTTATGTGTGGATTTGGACTTAGGAACTTAAAAATCAAGTTGGATGTTACCCATAAACTTAGGGGGGTTTTCTCACTCTGGTTCACTAGACTGATCTGGCGTTTTTAATGCTTGGGTTAGACCGGGTTGTACAGGTTCAGGTTATCAGATGCGATGAAGTTTTCAGAGACGAGCTGGAGAAGTCCAGGCGTATGATATATAGTTATTCCGTTGTGTTTGTACATGGAAAGATTATTATAATTGTCCAGTTTATTGATATACTCTGATGACTGTAAGTATTATTTTAAGCTCTTAATAAAGTTTATATTATATTTTGATCTGATGCAATGTCAGACTCTAATTCTATGTTGTGTTCTTCTTCTTATTCTTCTACTCTAATATTTCTTTCCTTCTTTTTTCACCCTCTAACTTCTTTCTATTAAAGATTCGTAATTTCGTGCAATTTGGGTTGGACGTAGATTGTAATTCGTCAACTTAAAGGCTACAGATTAGTGGGCCTTTACACCTTTCTTGTTTGGAAGATATATCTTGATATGGGTTAATAGTCTTTCTCTAAATAAACAATTTAAATCAACAATGTGGAATTGCATAACCCTTATTTAGGTGTCGCAATGGCGAAAGACCACCTAGCCCATAGAGGAATAACCCATGTCCTTTTCCGTTCTCGCTGCAAGGCCGATGATGACTTGTAATCCTGCGACTGCTATCGTTATGGATTTCTCCATCCGTGGGCTCTTTTTCCTCTGTTGGTTGCACGATTACCTAGCCATCCATAGACCTTTTAGACTTCCTAAAGCAACCAAGGTAATACCCCCTTGATGAACACTAACTGAACTAGCCACCGGCGGGCTGCCTCCTGAAGCCTACATCTGTGGACCGTCATGGTGTATCCCTCGACATCTCATATGAATTCACTTATTTTCTGCTTTGGTATTCATCGAATAATCACATTAGGATGGGCCCTCAAATTTCGTCACTTATTTCCTACTCCAGTGTTGTCTACGGATTCGTTAGGATAGGTGCTTAGTATCATAGAGGATCAGTTATGTGCCGCACATGACTGCCTACATCGAAATTTCTTTTGGCTGCCCTTAAATGCATCTTATAAGGTTACAATTGTAATATCATCCCCTATTAGATCCTATGTCCATCTTTATTTCCGTTATGCATATAATTTAATTTTCTTTCGCTCTTATTCATTTTCCTTATTTGTTTGTTGTATTATTATCTTTTACTTAGGTTTCTATCTATCATAAAGATAGGCACTATCTGATATTTAGGCATCTACCTATGACAGCCATCTACTTATCTATTTATTATTATAATTATTATTACTACTAAAATTGTAGAATGCGATTCACACTTGATAGCCATTCTTCTCACATTGAAGACATATACTAGGGAATACATATTTCAATTATTATAACTAGTGTGAACTCGTTCTTCTCACATAGAGTTCACATCATCACTTATATAATATTCTTTAAGATTTTAGGTTTACAAAATGCAAGTGTGTGTTTATACATTTTATATTTTTAAATGGATTATGTTATTCTTAAGAAAAGCCAATAAACATTATTTCAAGTATGTTAAAGTAATCTCAAAGCATGTAATATATAACAACTATTTCATGCAAAATAGCTTCATGGTACATATGATAATGTCAACCTCCAACTATTCTTAACATGATAAGCAATGCGTTACTTTGCATCATTACAAGTTTTTAAAGGTAAACAATATATTCATTATTTGTTTATTCTATATTAACAAACACAGAGAGGCATATACAGTTTGGTCGATAATAATCTTCTAGATTTAACATAAAAATTAACAACTAAATGGATTGTTAAAATTTTGGCAACATAAATACAATTTCAAATTAGAAAAAGCTCACCTTTTGACATTATCTAGTACTAACCGAGTCAAAAAAATATTAAAGTACGTTGACATATCATAGTTCTTAATACATATGGGATAACACAAAATGAAAAATATATGTAAAATATAAATATACAATTGAAATTTTGGAACAGCTGAATAATTGTTTTCTTTTACTTTAAATAATCATGCAAACATATCAGTTGGCACCATATAACAAATAACTTAAATCAATGTGAAATAGTGTACTGCCATAAAATAGAATGTTTATGGTAAACATAAAAGAACCATTAGAAATTATTATTTTTCAATTTTTTTATATTTTGAACAGTTATATAGTGAAGCAAAACAAAGATGAGACTATATTTTCATAATGGGGAGAAATAAAATAAAATATGAGTGCTTGTAACAGAGCTAAAAGAAGTCAAAGGTAATTCGCTTTGTTGTGAACCAGAATTTGTAGCAACTTTAACTTATTAAGGGATAGGTTAGTACTTTTTTTAACCAAAAATTGAAATAAAAGTTGAGTACGAATTAAGTGCATTAAATGCCAAAAATATTTTCTAATATGATTTAATAAAGGGAAATATTTTTAACTATTAAATTCAATTCATTTTTCAATCATTTTTAAGTTTCATTGTGCCATTTCATGTAATCAACCTTTATGTTATTTACATTAGAAATAATGTCGTAGCTCCATTGATTTTCTCTTTAGTTTGAATTAGACGTTATCAACAAATTTTGATAGAATTATTAATCCAACGTTAATATAGGTGTTTTTAATATTTAGTATATGCGCTTAATATGCTTATAGTCTTACTTAATTATTAAACGTGAAAAATGAAATTGTAATGCCTTCATAATATGCATGCAAGTATGCATATATTTATGTATATGTATATGTTGTCTTTCAGGAATATGCAAACATTAATATAACATTATTTAGTTTGGTGAAAACTATCAACAAAGAAATTTCGTTGCTCATTTATTTTATTCTTCCTCTAAATTAGTTAGGAATATTGTATTTATTTAGAAACAATATTAGTTTCTATTTTTACTGCTTTTATGTAGTACATATAGTTTTAAAAGAAAGGAACCTTTATTAATGTTATAGAACAGTGCACGCTGAATATGCATTCATGAAGTCGAACATATATTTAATTATAAGTATAGCTGTAAAAGAAATATGGTGGTTATAAATTAGTTATAAATTAATTAAAATTATAAAGAAGTAATATGTAACTAATTCTTTATTTAGGTTGAACAACATTATAGGACAATTGACTATGGTTAATTCCATTAATTTAAACCAAAATAAAATAGAATTTATGATAATTATTTTTAATATTATAGATATAATCCTCGCTTTATAACTAGATTACTTATAGACATTCTAACTAAATGTAGCTACCCGAAATCCCCGCCCGACCTAGACCGAACAAGAAGGCGGATTGACTTGAGAACAAGACGCATCAGAATCCCAACATGAGAACTTTTCTTTGCTATTACAACAACTTACATCAGAGCACAAGAATATCGGAGTATGAATAAATATTACACAGCGGGAAAATAATATCAGAGATTAGAATACATAGCAACAGGAATAAAATGTATAAATACAATGCACAGCGGAAATCCATCAACTAACACAACTGAAAGAAATACACGGATACAAAGCTTTCCAAATATATCTCCAGTTGTAAACCAGGATCCTGTTAAATAAAAATCTACGAAACCAAAACTGTTATGTAACGATGGTCGGAACGAAGCCCTCCTTCCTTCCATATAGGGCGCACGCATATGAGTTGGCACACACATTCTTATAACAAAAGGAATCCCTGTTGTTACATGCCTACCAACTCATATTTATACTCCGCACTTTCAATTTATTTCGTAATATGGGACTATTTGTTCAAATCGTCATTTCTACCTTAACAACATGCAAGACCATCCTAACAAAAACTGCTAACTGCCCATGCGGAAAATATTGGAACCCAGAGTTTATGTGAAAACAAACTCCGAGTCAGTCGTGGGACTGGTGTGAGAATTAAAATAGTTATTAAACTTTACTTTAAAATGGGGTAAATCATGGGACTACGCCGTATGTCATGGAATGGGTTTATTCCTATGAATACTCTGAAATAAAACAATTTGTAAACAACACAATGCTTTTTGGAAAATGAAGCTATTATAATACTCAGGTCCCATAACACAATGCAACACAAACCAAAAAATAGAGTTTTACCTTATAATAGCCAAATATGCTTGATACGTCTTAAAACAAATAGTTTTGATATTACTATAAGTGCAAACAAATTCAAAATAAGTGTATCAATCCTAGACGGCATAATACCCCATCCTATTATGTCTCCATATAGGTTTACAACTAAACCCGTAAAATGACGTATTGGAATTTGGATTTCCATCATGAACCAAGGCAAGGGATCTTCCGACTTAGGGACACTCTAGCATATGTCCCAGGGTTTTACAAAACGTATTCCTTGAATCATGCAGGGTCGGTCCACTCTTACTTTTGTGGATTGGCAATTCTTGAACAATGTGTTTCCCGGTCCTATCAGACCTATCACTTAAGCCTTTTAGTCGGCTCTATATCTGAGGTACCTCACCATCCATCATCCAAATAAGTAAAAATGTACGAGTTCCATATCATGACACCACTTCTAGCTAGATAGAGACGCATGTCCTCCCTTCGGTCCTTCATTCCGTTTTTGGTTCACACTTGGGTGTGAGGTTCGCAAATTAACGTTATACACGAAGCTATGCTAATTAAAGTTGTGCTTTGATCATCAACCAAGAGGCCCTGCTTTTCAACAAAAGCCTTGATCATTGCATCTCAACATGCCACATTGTCAATCCATACCATACCATTGATTTCTGCAAACATATAACCTCTAAACTCGTACGTCTCGGAAAAAGGTGTTAAGCAAGAGAATAAATTCTCCTCCACCAAACAGATATATATATATATATATTTAACAAAGACCAACGAGTATAGCACACAATACAATGTCAGACATAATCCATTTACAAGTCTATTCTGGGTATGAACAAAATCGGAGGAACCTTATTCCTTATCCCATATGTCCAATACAGGAGAGAGACCCTCGCATATCCGGTGGATCTCCAAGTACGTTTGGATGATCACCACTTATTAGCTTGTCCGGGGGATCATCCCAATCAAGAAATCAATAATCATCCATTCGATGTGAAGATCTTTTTTCTTCCATCACCATCTTCATCACCGACTTTTAATCTTCATAACAATTATTCAGAGTGGATTAAACCCGGTCTTTCCGAATAACTCATGCATCTTTATGATCATGTGATAAATAAACCAATATATCATACATCCCATTCCAATCCAGAATATTATTTTATTAATGTATTCTTGGAAATCGTTTCAAAAGAATCTATAATGTCTTTTCACAACTTAAACCAAATTAAGGTTTATCAACAAGTCGGGATTAGCGAGCCTTACCGAAGTAATTATTCATCTTATTATCCCAATCCCAACCTATTCATCCACAGAGCAAAACTGGTAGTACTCTGTATCTAACACCAATTGTTTTATGAGTAAATTTAATTACCAGTACACATTCAAATCTAACTAAGGATTAAGCTATCGCATGGAGTAAAACTGGTTATACTCCATCTCGATCCTTTCGCAAATTCGATAAATTTAATTATCTCTTTTTATGTTCCAATCTAGTTAAAGATTCATTAAAATTTAGTTCGGTTTTAATCCCAAAAATCATTACTTAAATGATTTTTCAACCTTTGGAAATTAATCTTGTCGTTACTTGGGTTAAAGAACGAATGTCATGTAAAAACACCATCCACAATAAACCCAAAACCATCATCCATTAACATGGAATCTTCACGGAAATCTGAACAATTTATAGTCAATATAAATTTCCGTATCCGACCAATACTATAAGCGGAATAGCGGCGGAGCCTTATAAATTCCATAAATAGTAAATGCTTTCCTTCACAAAAACTCATCTCGATTATTATTAACTCGAATTCCATTCAATCCCAATTTAATTAAATAAATGGGAAACTTCATTAAATCTTATTTAAAAAAATTATTCCTTTCATAACCAGTTTAAGAACAGTATTATTAACAATTCCATTCACGAAAAACCCAAAATCCAATTTGATATTAAACATAAGATCTTAAATGGAAATCATGTCGACTTACATTCAGTGCCAAATTCTGAAACTAACAAATACCGTTTTGGAATAATGATATCAATATCTTCCAAATTCCTCAATGATATTTGTATAATCACGGAATCCAGTATGAAAAATATCCGAAGACAATTTTCATTCAAATCTATTCCAATATATGTGTTGGAAACATCTGGTTACGTTAAAAACCATTTACTATCCAAATTTTTTTAATCCTTGGATTATTATCCTAGTTATTAACTAGTTCATTCGGATAAAAATATCTTTTACCTTTTAAAATATGGAATATTTCATTCAAAAATCTTTCCAAACAAATTATTATGCTTTTACATAATTTTTCCATATTTTTAATAATTTGATTAAGGCCCTTACAATCGGTTTCCAATATCGGCCATCAAACTGCATCGATAGCGACATTTTCGAATATTGATTTTGACTTAGCTTGAAATCAAACTGTTCAAATTTAAACCTCATATATTCATTGGAAAGATCTTTTCGAACCGAACCCAATGATTCCGGTTTAGGAGGATCCGACGGTTGGATCTCCCGCTACGTCAATTTGAAGTTAATGGCCGAAATTCGCGAACTGTCGTTGTGCGGCACGTTCTATTCAAGCTATTTAATATATATATATATAATATTTCATCGATTACCATTCCAAAATGTATTTTATAAAATGTTTATAAATTCATTTGAAAACGATTTCCAATTCCTTTTCAGTTTTAAATTAAAACTGAACTTCCCATTTTATTATAATCTCAAAATGATAATCTTTTCAAAATGTCATATTTGGAAATTCAATCTTCTAGATATTCATTTTAAAATGAATAAACTCAATATAAAAATCCGTTCAAGTTAAAATAATGCTTTTATTATTTAATTATTCATATTTATTTCGGATTGAAATAATATTCAACCAATATCCCTATAAATAAATTTATATGGATTACATTCATCATGTATATCCAAATATAGTTGCAAACAACTATCAACACCCAAAATGACATCCAATATGCATTTTATTTTTATATAAGCTTGAACCAAATAATTGACGCTTGCATAAATCTGCCAATCAACCGATTAACTGCAATTTTACACAAGGGAATGTGTGAGTCAAATATCATCCCAAGACCCGTGTGGGGATTTCAACCAACATCAATTATTTAGTTAATCATCTATTTCATCTCATCCATATCATAACATAGCCAATCATCCAATTCCATTTACGTCACCACAAGTGTCCATCCACGGAGTACGAAATGCGAGTGTAACATATTCATACAACGCTTCTAATGCAAATGATTTGTGAATAGGTCAAGTGTTGAACTCAAAAAGGGGTATTACATGTAATGGGTAATCTAACTACATGAAGGTTCTAAATGTTGTTCTAATTGTAACATAATACAATTTCTAAATTGCAACTTACAAATTTTCACCGCATTACTTAGAGACTTAAAATACACAACTAATTAACTACTCTAATATTATAATTTAAGATAGAAGTTCTCACCCAAGCTATACCAATCGTCACAACACTTCTTATGAAGATTTTCTTGTCGCGCACTCATCGTTTCTCGCTCTCCGCAACTTGAATTCACCTTTTTGGCTCTATAGTTTACATACAACCTCCAATCTTCACCAAACTTGGTCACCAACAAGGAAACGTCATTTCGAACTACTTTGGCCTAGTGCACTTTCTTCCAAAAATGCACGTATTCTCCAAAAATCGCCAATGTTTGCTCTAGGTCAGTCAATTTCAATCGCATTTTTTGAGCAGCCCCGAAATCCAAAATTCGATTTTGATATGTCAATTTCGTAGAGAAAAAAGAGATCTACGACTTTCTTTCATGGGGCCTTAACCAGAAATGGACTGATCGGAAGTTATTGCACGAAGAGGAGGGGTTTATTTGCAAATAGGAATTTTATAAAAGAGGGGATTTTGGAGGAGGTGAGACCCATAGCCGGAGGGGAAGGCTTGACTGGTCGGTCAATGGTGGTGGATGGTGGCTGGGGGGTAGTGGCGGCGGCGGCAGCGGCCATAGGGGAGGTTAGGGTTTGTAGAAGGGGCTTTAGGGTTAGGGGAAGAGAGGGAGGAAAGAGGAGAGAGAGGAGAAGGAGGTGGCCAGAGGGGAGGAGCAGCGGCTGTGGGTGGCGGACGAGAGGCAACGGCAGCAGCCATGGGGTGACGAGGCCATTGTTTTGAGAGGGGAGTAGAGAAGGAGAAATAACGAAGAGAGAAAGGAAGAAAAGTGATTATATGCTCGTTTCTCTCTGAATCGCCCAACGGCAAACATTCTCCGTTAGCTATGAAATTCGGATACGAGATAATACAAGTGAAGATGAATCCAACAAATCAAGTTTCATCAAATTCCGAGTTCGTTTGACCTTCCGTTTAATTTCTCAAATATGCTCAAATAAGCTTCAAAAATGCAATTTTAGCATACCTTTTCTTCTTGTACGCCCAAACGCTAACTCTAGAATTTATGAAATTTTAGATTCTACCATTATTTGATGATACGAAACCGAGAAAAAAAGTGAAATCGAATTCTGAGATCGTCCCAATAATGTTCCTTTGTAAACTGACTATCAGTTTGTCCCAAACGGGTTTGCCTCCCACTGCCACTAACTAACTCCGTTTTGTGTGAAATTTGAAATATAGCTATGACTTATTATTATGAATCTAAAAAAATTGGTCTTGTTGAATTCTGAGCAAGCTAGCAAAATTTTACTTTTTAAAGGCTGTGCGATGATTTTAAAATCGACTTCTCAGGATTCTTAAATGCGAGGCTTATAAATCAATTTAATGATTTTACTGAGTTTCTTTTAAGTCAAATAGAATATAGAAAATTTTTTAAAAATGTTCTCAAATTTTGTTTTGCAGCAATAACTAGTTTATATTCACAAGTTCCTTAAAAAAGCTTAAATCAAAAAAAATAATTGGTTCTAAAAATACCGGTTGTTACAATCTCCCCCACTTAAAACTTTTTTGTCCTCGAAAAAGAATAGAGCTGAAAGCTATTTAACTAGCCAACTCAACCTTCATTCTGCCTTGAGTTCTTTAACTTTTCAATTTCTAAGAATTTCTGAATTTCTATGAAATTTGGATAACACCTCAAATTTCTGAAAAATTTCGCCATAACCTCCTTTGTATGGGTTGATCTGAAAAATTTACTGGGCCGTATTAAGCACCGAATAAATCATATATATTGCATACAAATCAATTGTGCACACCCATTATGATTTATATACCCTGCTCCCCCATACCCACGCATAATAACTAAAACAAGAGAGACGCGACGTGTGTATTTTTGTCATTTCAAGACCTGTGTAGGGTTTGTTATTAAATCCTACAATTTACTATTATAGGTTATTAAGTCCATAGTTAGTCCTCTGTACAACCTGTAATTCAGTCCTTGCCATACAAGCATCTCGCTCATATGGTAATCCAAACCTCATCATATAAGCACCAAATGCTTATATGGAGTATGATATGCTATGTCATTTTCAGTAGTATGTTATGCGGTGTAGTCCATAATTTATTTGTTAATAAATTGTGGCGTATGTTCTAATTTCACACAGAACAACCATCACAACGCATCCAAATCACTCACAGTAGTTATAATATAATAATAAAATTGCGCAACAAACTCATAAATGTGCACCTGTTTGTCGGGTACACAAATTTATTCTCTACTCAACACTAAGCAATTTACCTGCTCAATATATATATATATGTATATGTATATATATATATATGTATATGTATATGTATATATATATATATATATGTGTGTATGTATGTGTGTGTGTTTGTGTGTATATCCAATTCTAACTAAATTTGCAATTCAGTTTAATTTAACTCTATTAGAATAAATAACAAGTGTGTTCGCAAATTCAACGTCCAAAATCGCCGAAAGTTTCGTCTATTTTTTTAAGTCAGATGTTACAAGTAATCAAACATGAAATCAAACAATCACACAAAAAATCAATTGGTTATTTAACTTTCTAAATATATAACTGTTATATGGTCAAAAATATATTTTCTAAAATCGGATTATATGTATAATCACAAATACGTTACTTTTAAATGTGTCACTCTCAACTCATTCTAAGGAATTACTAACCCTATCACTAATGAGTTTCTCATTCTAGGATACTGCGAATCCTATTTCTAATGAATATTCTTAAATAGAATGTTAATAATTCTATCCATGATAAATTCTGTTGTTTAGTTCTAATATCTCTTGCTCTCAAGCTTTATAAATCAAAGCTCTGATACCAAAATTTAGCGATCGGAAATCCCCACCTGACCTAAACCGAAAAAGAAGGCGGACTGACTTAAGAACAAGACGCATCAGAACCCAAACATGAGAACTTTTCATTTCTATTACAACAACTTACATCAGAGCACAAGAATGTCACAGTACGAATAAATATTACACAGCGGAAAAAATAATACCAAAGGTTAAAATACATAGCAGCGGAATAAAATGTATAAATACAATGCACAACGGAAATACATCAACTAACACAACTGAAAGAAATACACGGATACAAAGCTTTCCAAATATAGCTCCAGCTATAAACCAGGATCCTGTTAAATAAAAATCTGCAAAACCAAAACTACTAGCTGCCCGTATGGAAAATATGGGCACCCAAAGTATAGGTGAAAACAATAAACTCCGAGTTAGTTGTGGGACTGGTGTGAGAATTAAAAATAGTTATTGAATTTTACATTAAAATATGGTAAATCATGGGACCACGCTGTATGTCACGGAACAGGCTTACACCCATGAATATTCTGAAGTAAAACAATTTATAAACAACGTAGTGCTTTTTGAAAAAATGAAGCTATTATAAGGCTCATGTCGCATCACACAATGCAACACAAACCAAAGGATAGAGTTTTACCTTATAATAGCCAAACATGCTTGGTACGTCTTAAAACAAATAGTTTTGATATTACTATATATGCATAGTGTCAAAAAAACTTCAAAATAAATGTATCAATCCTAAACGATATAATACCCCATCCTATTATGTCGCCATATAGGTTTGCAACTAAACCTATGAAATCATATATTGGAATTTGGATTTCCATCATGAACCAAGGAAAGGGATCTTCCTCTTTTGACTTTGGGACACTCAAGCATATGTCCCAGGGTTTCACAACATGTGTCCCTTGGATCATGCAGGGTCGGTCCGCTCTTACTTTTGTGGATTCGCAATTCTTGAACAATGTGTTTCCTAGTCCTATCCGACCTATCACTTGAGCCTTTTAGTCGGGTCTATATCCGAGGTACCTCACTTTCCATCTTCCACATAAGTAAAAATGTTTGGGCTCCGTACCATGACACCACTTCTAGCTAGAAAGAAATGCATGTCCTCCCTTCGGTCCTTCATTCCGTTTTTGGTTCATACCAGGAGTGAGGTTTGCGAATTTACACTATACACAAAGCTATGGTAGTTAAAGTCGTGCTTTGATCATCAACCAAGAGGCCCTGCATTTCAATAAAAGCCTTGATCAATGCATCTGCCACATTGTCAATCCATAGCATACCATTTATTTTTGCCAACATATAACCTCTAAACTCATACGTCTCGGAAAAGGGTGCTAAGCAAGAGAATAAATTCTTTGCCACCAAACAGATATACATATTTAGCAGAGATCAATGAATATAGCACACAATACAATGTCAGACATAATCCTTTTACAAGTCCGTTCTGGGTTTGAACGAAACCAGAGGCACCTTATTCCTCATCCCATATTTCCAATATAGGAGAGAGTGGCCCTCGCATATCCGGTGGATCTCCAAGTACGTTTGGATGATCACCACTTATTACCTTGTCTTGGGGGATCAGCCCAATCAAGACATCAATAATCATCCATTCGATGTGAAGATTTTTGGTCTTCAATCACCATCTTCATCATCGACTTTTAATTGTCGTAACAATTATTCAGAATGGGTTAAACCCGGTCTTTCCGAATAACTCGCGCAACTTTATAATCATGTGATAAATACACCAATATATCACATATCTCATTCATATCTAGAATATTCTTTTATACATATATTCTTGGAAATCATTTCAAAAGATTCTATAATGTCTTTTCACAACTTAAACCATGGTTTATCAACTAGTCGGGATTAGCAAGCCTTATCGAAGTAATTATTCATTTTATTATCCCAATCCCAACATATTCATCCGTGGAGAAAAAATGGTAATACTCCATATCTAACCCCCATCGTTTCATCGGTAAATTTAATTACCAGTTCACATTCAAATCTAATTAAATGTTAAGCTATCGCATGGAGTAAAACTGGTGATACTACATCTAGATACTTTCTCAAATTCGATAAATTTAATTACCTCCTCTTATGTTACAATCTATTTAATGATTAGTTAAAACTCTAGTTCAGCTTTAATCCCAAAAATCATTACTCAATGATTTTTCAACCTTTGGAAATTAATTTTGTCGTTACCTGGGTTAAAGAACAAATGGCATGCAAAAGCACTGTTCAAAATAAACCCAAAACGATCTTCCATTAACATGGAATCTTCATGGAAATTTAAACAATTTATAATCGATATAAATTTCTGTATCCAACCAATACTATAAGTGGAATAGCGGCGAAGCCTTTTAAATTTCATAAATAGTAAATGCCTTCCTTCACAGAAACTCATCTCGATTATTATTAACTCGAATTCCATTCAATCCCGATTTAATTAAATAAATGGGAAACTTCATTAAATCTTATTTAAAAAATTTATTCCTTTCATAAGCGAGTTTAAGAACAGTACTATTAACAATACCATTCACGATAAACCCTAAATCCAATTTGATATTAAACATAAAATCATAAATGGAAATCATGTCGACTTACATTCAATGCCAAATTCTAAGACTAACAAATACCGCATTGGAATAACAATATCAGTATCTTCCAAATTCCTCAATGATATCCGTTTATCATGGGATCAAATATCAAAAGTATCTGAAGATAATTTCCATTCCAATATATTTGTTGGAAACTTCTAGTTACATTAAAAACCATTTACTATCCAATTTATTATTATTATTATTTTAAATCCTTGGATTATTATTCTAGTTATTAACTAGTTCGTTCATATAAAAATATATTCTATCTTTTAAAATGTGGAATACTTCATTCAAAAATCTTTCCAAACCAATTATTATGATTTAACATAATTTTTCCATATTTTTAATAATTTGATTAAGGCCCTTACAGTCGATTTCCAATATTGGCCACCGAACTGCATCCATAGCGACCTTTTCGGATATTGATTTTGACTAATCTTGGAATCAAGTTGTTCAAATTTAAACCTTATATGTTCATTGGAAAGATCTTTTCGATACGAACCCAAAGATTTCGGTTTTACAAGGATCCGACAGCCGGATCACCCGCTAGGTCAATTCGAAGTTAATGGACGAAATTCGCGAATGGTCGCTGCGCGACACGTTTTATTCAAGCAATTTAAGAAATATATAATATATTTAGTCGATTACCATTCCAAAACGTATTTTATAAAATGTTTATAAATTCGTTTGAAAATGATTTCCACTTCCTTCTCAATTTTAAATTAAAATTGAACATCCCATATTATTATAATCTCAAAGTGATAATCTTTTCAAAATGTCATATTTTGAAATTCAGTCTTCTCCATATTCATTTTAAAATGAATAAACTCGATATAAAAATCCATTCGAGTTAAATTAGCGCATATCTACTTAACTCGGATTCATATTTTCCAATATTTTCGTGTCCATCCAAAATCGGATATCAAAGCAAAATTTCAAATTTCATTAAATGTTTTATTATTTAACTATTCATATTTATTCCGGATTGGAATAATATTCAACAAATGTCTATATAAATAAATTTATATGGATTACATTCATCATGTATATCCAAGAATAGTTGTAAACAACGATCAACAGCCAAAATCTAATCTAATGTGCATTTTATTTTATATAAGCTTTAACCAAATTATTGACGCTTACATAAATCTGTCAATCAACCGATTAACTGCAATTTCACATAAGGGAGATGTGTGAGTCAAGTATCACCCCAAGACTCGTGTGGTGTTTTCAACCAGGATAAATTGTTAAGTTAATCATTTATTTCAACTCAACCATATCATAACATAACCAATCATCCAATGCCATTTACGGCGTCATAAACGTCCATCCACGAAGTATGAAATGTGATTGTCTCATATTCATACAACGCTTCTAATGCAAATGATTTGTGAATAGTTCAAGTGTTAAACTCAAAAAGGGGTATTACATGCATTGGGTAATCTAACTACATGAAGGTTCTAAATGTCGTTCTAATTGTAACATAATACAATTTCTAACTTGCAACTTACAAATTTTCATCACATTACTTAGCGACTTAAAATGCATAACTAATTAACTACTCTAATATATAATTTAAGATAGAAGTTATCACCCAAGCTAAACCGATCATCACGACACTTCTTATGATGATTTTCTTGTCGTGCACTCGCCGTTTCCGCTCTCCGCAACTTGAATTCACCTTTCTGGCTCTACAGCTTGCATAAAACCTCCAATTTTCACCAAAATTAGTCACAGACATGAAAATGCCATTCCGAACAACTTTTCTTAGCGCACTTTCCTCCATAAATGCACAGATTTGTCAAAAATCACCAATGTTTGCTCCAGGTCAGTCAATTTCAATCGCATTTTCCGAGCAGCTCCGAACTTCGAAATTCGATTTTTGATATGTCAATTTCGTAGAGAAAATCGAGATATACGGCATTCGTTTATGGAGGCTCGGCCAAAAATGGACTTACCGAAGTTATTGTGCGAAGAATGGGAGGGGGTTATTTGTTAACGGGAATTTTGTGAAAGTGGGGATTTTGGAGGAGGTGGGGCCCACAGTCGAAGGGGAAGGCCTGATTGGTTGGTCAGTGGAGGCGGATGGTGGCTGGGGAGTGGCGGCGGTGGCCATAAGGGCGGCTAGGGTTTATAGAAGGGGCTTTAGGGTTAAGGAAAGAGAGAGAGAAGGAGAGAGAGGAGAAGGAGGAGGTGGTCAGAGGGGAGGAGCGACGGTTGTGGGTGGTGGGGGAGAGGCAGCGGCGACAGCGATGGGGAGAGGATGCCATTGTTTTGAGAAGGAAGAAGGAAGCAAAGAAGGAGAAATAACGAAGAGAGAAAGGAAGTAAAGTGATTATACGTTTGTTTCTCTCCGAATCGCCAGACTACAAACGATCTTCGTTTACCATAAAATTCAGATACGATATAATACACGTGAAGATGAATCCAATGAATCAAGTTTGGTCGAATTTTGAGTTTGTTTGACCTTCCGTTTAATTTCTCAAATATGCTCAAATAATCTTCAAAAATGCGATTTTAGCGTATCTTGTCTTCTTGTACGCCCAAACGTTAACTCCAAAAATTATGAAATTTTGGATTTTACCATTACTTGACGATATGAATCTGGAAAAAAAAGTGGAATTTAATTCTGAGATTGTATCAATAATGTTCCTTTGTAAACTGACTACTAGTTTTACCCCAAACGGGTTTGTCTCACATAGCCACATATTAACTCCGTTTCGCATGAAATTTGAAATCTACACATGACGTAGTATTATGAATCCAACAAAATTAGTCTCATCGAATTCTAAGCTCGCTAGCAAAATTGTACACTTTAAGGGCTATGCAATGATTTTAAAAATCGACTTTTCAAAATTTTCAAATACAAGGCTTATGAATCAATTTAATAAATTTGCTGAGTTTGTTTTAAGTCAAATAAAATATAAACCTAATTTTAAAATTATTCACAAATTTTATTTGGCAAAAATAACCAATTTATATTCACAAGTTCCTTAAAATAGCTTAAATCAAAATTTTAATTTGGTTCTAAAAATATGAGTTGTTACACTAACTATATGTAAAGTCCTTAATCTACAAATATTTCCATGATTTAAAAAATAACGAAAACAATATAACATTAAACAGACTTTGGAAAACAAATGATTGCAACCATATTATAACATGAGATCCATATAAATTTATCGCATATAATGCCCTCAAATGAAAAACTATGATGCTTTTTAGCATTTAATAAATTACTGAACGCCATCGAAAGAGATATATTAAATACTATGTTGACTAAAACGTATATGTAAGATTTTATAAGAAATACATTATGTTTACCAAGACGACCTAAAATATTTATGAAGGAACAAGTATATACAATAAAATATTAACATCAAGTCTTAAAGTTTACTACGACAATGAGAATAAAAGCATTACATATAAATTTGTAGTTTTTTTGGAATACAACATGAAAATTTATTGTTCAAAGTGTTCTCACTACATATATAAGAATGATATTCACCAACCTTGATTCTTATATATTAGTTTGATAACAAAGATATATGGAGAAACACAAACACAAAATAAAAATTAACATATTGATCATTAGGAGACATGAGTATTATCATATATATCATACTAAATATAGAATTGTAATATTATTGATTAATTAATTAAAATTCTTTTATGTTAAATACTTAAAAGTCGAGCCAACGTTTTAGAAAAAAATATGTATCTGATTTATACTAAATTGTTCCCATTATAGTTCACATATGAGACTGAATATGAAGTGGAAAAATTTGGAAAATGAATTGTATATAGAAGAAAGCAAAAACTAGAAATTTCAAAAGAAATAAAAACATATATTGAAATTATAGATAGACGAATGTTAAGTGCCTTTTTGCAAAGTCATTACGCTTTGGATTTGGACATATGGATCATTAAACTATCATGGAGGATAGCCCAGAGTGATAGCCAAATAGCTCGGGAATCGAGTACGGATGAGGACATAATGCTAGTGATAATCGGATTAGCTTGGAAGAAGCACTAGAGTTAAATAAACGCATACCATATATGGATTAAACATTCGAATTGGCACAATGCTGAAGGTCCATATTAGATTGGATCATGCTCAATAATAGGAGTTTGTACATCTCCAAAACAAAGGTAAGACATGCCAAATTGACTTGACAATGAATATTTAGCTGATGAAAGGAAACTTTAAAGGAATGGATACACATGAACACAAATCAGATTGACCCGCTAGATATTCAATGGTCCTGGATCAACACCGATCCTGTTAGCCTTCTTTTTGGTAAAATACGGAACGGGCCAAATCGAAGCCCAAACGCGCAACCAATCAAGTTAGATATATAGCATTCCAGGAAGCCCAGCAGAAGCTCGGCTCGAAGAAGCCACGCATCGGACCAATCAAGCCAATATCTCGCTCCGGAAGACTCGCTCTCCAGTTGACCGAGAGAACTGCTCTCGCACAGGGAGTATCGACCGAGTATCTCGGGTCTACATGAAATATCCAGCTGAGCTGTTCAAATACTTGGCCCGACTCACCAAGGAGAAAAGGCAGTCAATCACATCCGAACAAAGCTCTACTTTTGATACACCTCACTATGGATGTCACGCACGCCGCAACTTCCGAGGAAACTATTTATGAATAGTAGAACCAGTCTTCCAGCCGCTATTCTATCCAAGGGGTGGGCTACACGCGTCTAAGTCTTCCCGGAAATGCCGGGCCACGTAACAACAGCCCAAGCTACCATTTCCACCTATTAATACCTCAAAGCTTAAGGAGAAAAAAAACCCTGATCTTTTTCGGCTCATACTTCTTCCCAGAAAAGCATTATTTGGAAGAGAAAATAGCCATCTTCTTTCTTTTCTTTAAATAGAAAAAGCATTGTACTTGTAATAAAAAGTAAAAATAACATATAAAGTGGACGTAGGCACAGTCTTTGCGGAACCACAATAAAAAGACTGTGTGTTTCCCCGTTTCCTTTACTTTTTTTGTATTCTATAGTCAGTATTCTGTGCTCTTCACACGATTGGGGGTTCAACGTCACTAGTGACCAACTTTTGACGTTAACATTTTGGCGCACCAGGTAGGGGAGGCTTGCCTTAGTTCATGGCTAACAAACGAAAGAAAGATGCAATATCCTCTCGTCCCGCAAACCCCGATGCAGCCGACACTAATGCTGCAGAGGCAAGCCACGAAGTTTCCTCTCATGAAGATATTGCTCTATTTCTTACCCGGGACGACATGGATAAAATCATGGTCGAGTTCAGAAACCATATGACATCTCAGGGTAAACTCCTCGAATGACAGCGACAGTTGATGGATTACCTTCTTGGTTGACTAGAGACAGGATTGAACACTTCAACATCAATTCCTCCACCGGTCGGGACTGAGGAAACAACTGATCTTCGGTCTGCACAGAATCAGGCCACTTATTAGGCAACACCTTTATTTCATCTTGGTTTGGTCCCACCAACCGATCGATCACAACCAGGAGTATCGCTTCCAACGATCAGCGCAGCTGCAGCAGCAGAACCTTGGGAGGCTCGCGATCAAAATCTAAATCGGTCGAACACTTTGCCTCTACTCTTGGGAATAGCTCGACCTATCGAACCAGTCGAACAACCAAACTGGTCCATCAGAATCAATGCCATTCCCATTACAACCCGAAATCTTACCAAAGACCAGTCTAACCACTCTTCCCATTCAACGAAGAGCTAGAATGACCTTCCCTTCAAACTAGGGAAGCCACCCCGCTATACCAGTCCTCACAGTGGCAGAAGAAAACACTACCGTAGACCCTACTAACCTCGCTCCCACCAGGGGCACTTTCGAGCTCCAAACATCACATGCTATGCTGGATCAGCCTAGGCCCTCTGTTACGGGTACGGATCGACCCACTACTCCTCAGGTTCAAGAGGGGCCTTTCTCCCCAGAACCACCAACTAGAGCTAACCTTCCCTTGTACCTTCACTCAGCTCTCGGAAGACGGGCCTAGCCAATCGCCGCCCTTTCGAGCATGCTTTTGTCGGATCCTCACACCGATGTTCCCCCGGATGCTGAGCTAAATTCATAGCAATGACTCCTTGGAGATGGAAGCCAGCTTGCAAGCATCATCCAACGCTTCACTTCAGGAACTTCCTCGCAGGAAGACATAGATAATATCAATCGTAGCCCCTTCACTAGTGAAATTAGAAACTTCCGAAACCCTCCGGACTTCAAGTTTCCAGCTATCAATCCATACAACGGCCGCACTGACCCAACGATCCACCTTATGCGCTGCATGCGACATATGAAAATACTTGGCGCATCGACCAACGTCATGACTAAGTGCTTCCCACTCTTTCTTATAGACATAGCCGGAATGTGGTTTCGACAGATGACAACAGAGTCGATCAGCAGCTGGAACACTCTGGTCACCCGCTTCATCGAACAATTCAGAGTACATATCTCTCAACTAAAGAGCGTTATGTTTTTATCCACCATCAAGCAACATTTAGGAGAAACGCTCAGATCCTTCCTCGAAAGATTCAATGCAGCTGTAGCGTTAGTCGATCGGCATGAGCCATCGATGGTACTTATGACTGCCGTTGCGGGAGTTTAGAATCGATCGGAATTCTCAATTTCATTAACCATAGATCCCCCCAAGGATATAGATGATTTCTATTCCGAGGCTGAGCGATTCCTCCGATACGAAGGTGCCAGCATTGAGATGGAGATCCTAGAGGTCTTAGCCGCCAAACAACAAGGTCCATCCCACAGCAACGACCAGAATAAAGGAAGAGTAAAGACCCCGGAATAGAGCGAGCGTCATGTGCGACCCCGGATCGAAAGTAAGTACGATCAGTACACCGAACTCAATTCCTCTTTGCTCGATATCTACCTTGACATATGAGGGTCCCTTCCCACTCCGAGACTACCTCGACGAGAGCCAACATTGATGGAGCTCGATTTCGTCAAACATTGCATATTCCATAACATAGTTGGACGTAGCTCCAATGAATGTCAGCATCTGCGTGATCTCATCGAGGATCGAGTCAGAAAAGGAGAGCTTCCTGAATATGTCAAAAATCATGCCCTGGCATTGCCGCCACGATCTTTTGCCCAAGCTCCTCAGGTCGATCCACGAGCTCCTAGAAACGAAAAGGACCCTGAGACTAGCACTCAAGGCGTTATCATTAATTTGATTTTTCTTATGTATTTCTTTCAATAAAAAGGACACGTTGATGTACACATGCATGGGGTTAGGTTTTAGCTCGTAGGCATGCTCTGGAATCAATCGATGTCCTCTTAGAATTTCTTTGTAATAATACATTAGTTGCTATGAATGTTCTTTTACAAATATGGATAATGTTTGGAAAACTTTAAAGCCGAGCATGGATAATGCTCGACCCCTCTTTTAATGTGGTCAGCGCGAAAGCCTACTACCATATATTGACACCTACTCCCTTAGTCGAGTGTGGTATATTTATTTAAGCCAAGTATGAGTGATACTCGCCTCTTCTTATTTTTTACCACGAGCTTTTATCGCTCGCTGGACATACTAATCTAACATAAGTCGAGCATGAAAACACTTACCCTAAGCCGGGTATGGTTAATACTCGCCACCAAGCCGGGTATGGTTAATACTCGCCACCAAGCCGAGAATGGTTAATACTCGCCACTAAGTTGGGTATGGTTGATACTCGCCACCAGGTCGGGTATGGTTAATAATTGCCACTAAGCCGAGTATGGTTGATACTCGCCACCCCTTGAAGCCAAGTGAACTAAAATTCTTGACCCATCAGCCTTCTCCGAGCCGAGAATGGTTTATTTTTGTCTTTGCAGCAACAAACTTTCATAGAGACAATCAACATCTCGGCCTTAATATGGTTCCCGATAGTTGTCGGTTTTCCGACCTTAATACGACCCGGTTCGGTCATCGGTTTTCTAGCCTTAATACAACATCGGAGCCGTCGGATTTCTGGCCTTAATATTGTCCGGTGCGACCATAGTTGCTTGAATAATCGTGCTTCGATTCACATTTCAGAATACACCTCCATCTGTCAAAGAAGATGCATTCTGAGGGGCGAAATGTTAGCCTTCTTTTTGGTAAAAGATGCACGGAGCCAAATCGGAGCCCAAACGCGCAAACAATCAAGTTAGACAGATCGCATTCCAGAAAGCCCAGCAGAAGCTCGGCCCGAAGAAGCCACGCATCAGACTAATCAAGACAATATCTCGCTCCGGAAGACTCGCTCTCCCAGCGACCGAGAGAACTGCTCTTGCATAGGGAGTATTGACCGAGTATTTCGGGTCTACACGAAATATCCAGCTGAGCTGTTCAAATACTTGTCCCAACTCTCCAGCGAGAAAAGGCGGTCAACCACATCTAGACAAAGCTATACTTTTGACACACCTCACTATGGATGCCACGGACGCCGTAACTTCCGAGGATACTATTTATGAATAGTAGAACCAGACTTCCAGCCACTATTCTATCCAATAGGTGAGCTACACGCGTCTAAGTCTTCTCAAAAAGGTCGGGCCACATCACAACAACCCAAGCTGCCATTTCCACATATCAATACCTCAAAGCTTAAAGAGAAAAAAAACTTTGATCTTTTCGGCTCATACTTCTTCTCAGAAAAGCATTATCTGGAAGAGAAAATAGTCGTCTTCTTTCTTTTCTTTAAATAGAAAAAGCATTGTACTTGTAATAAAAAGTAGAAATTACATACAAAGTGGACGTAGACACAGTCTTTGCTGAACCATTATAAAAAGACTGTGTGTTTCCCCGTTTCCTTTACTTTTTCTGTATTCTATAATCAGTATTCGTGTGCTCTTCACATGATTGGGGGTTAAAGGTCACTAGTGACCAACTTTTGATGTCAACGGATCTAATCCTTCATAATTATATTGATTTGATGTATGAATGTGGATGACTTGATCTGTGCTTTGTTGACTTGGCATTACCACTTCCTTGGTTTCTCTTTGGAATTTCTGACCGATCTGAGTCGAACTGCAGCTATAAGTAGAAGGGTACAACTTTAGCAAAGGATCTTTTCGGTGTTTCTCTATGCAGGGACTCTACTAAACTAAAACTCAAATTCTTTCCTCCACATTCTTGTAATCTAATTCGTACTTTTTTGTGATGTAATAGTATAAACAAGAGATTATCTCACTGTGGACGTAGGCATATTGTCGACTCACTATAAATTTCATGTGTTCTTTACTTTTTCATGCATTCCTTACGATCTGTGATTTGTGAATTTATTGTCAATCTATTTCTTCAATTCTCTGGGGTTTTAGCGACCAAATTCGTTGCTAAAATTTTCAAATGCCAAGAAAGGGATCGAACTGGACTGGATTTATAAGGATTGCCAATAGATAAAATGAAGACGATGGATTCTTAGGTTGAAGAAAATGGAATGGAAGGAGTCGAGATGCTTACATAGGAGGAAATTCCAATCTTACCAAAGAAGAGATGGACGAATTGATTAAGCAATAAGAATCTTGGTTGTGACACCAAGACGATTTTTAAGGAGGAAAGAGAAAACGATATCCAAGTTCCTCTAATAAACTAGACAACATAGAAGATCCGGAGGTTAGGGAGGAGATGTTAGCGTCGGGCCTAGCAAAGTAATAGTTGCAGGATTGGACTCAGAGTGAAAATCCCCTTTAAACTCTTTGGATTGGTATTGATTACCATCCTTGATTAAAACAAAGGGAACGTCCCTAAGGTGCATTGAAGTGGCTTTGAATACTAGTAGGACTCAGGACTTGAGGATAAATTTTGGAAACTAGGTGCCCATAACGTAGGATTTAATCTAGAGCATATGCGGATGAATCCTTTCTCTAGAACTCGGTTTAGTAGCGAACCCCCTCTTATATTGGTACTGGTTCGAATGTGTTGGTTGGTGATGGGCGCTCTAACTCAGATGGTCTCAGTACTCAAGCAGTGGGTGCTGGTTCTGATAACTTGTGATAGTTTTTAGATAATAAAAATGTGGTTATGGAAATCATTTGATGAGCTACAAGTGGATTATTCCCTAATCATCATTTGGATGATTTTGGGTTGTTAAGTCGGCTTACCTATGCCGGGATTAGGACTTGGCCCTTAGGCATGCTCTTAGCTGATGATAAATTATTCAACTTCTCTCTTAACATGATAAATTTGTAATAGAAACGGCTAAGGCACATACACATGTATGAGATAAGGATTCGGTTTCTAGGCATACTCTGAGATGGTGATGAACCATTGCTTTTCCTTTTGGATTTGTAATAAAATAATTTTTCAACTTTAATAAGATCGTTTTGCAAGTATGGATTAGCTTGTACGGTACAGAATAAAAAAATAGGTTTTTAACTTCAGTAACTTAATGGTCGCATAGTATGGATTGTGCTTGTTAAGATTTGGGGTGCTTGGAAACATTTGGAGTGCTTTTTCAGGACTTGGCAAAGTGGTTGATTGACCTTCAAGTATATATTGTGTTGGGCAAGGGTTAGCTATGGACTATACCTGGCCAAGATTTTCCTTAAGAGGCTATGGATTCATATATATATATATATATATATATATATATATATATATATATTTGAAATTTGGTTTACTTTATTACTTCAAAACCAAATAAAACCTCCTCTATGAGCCTCGTTAAAACCCTATAATCCCCCTAGTGGGTACCTTATAGGGAAAAAGAGTACTCATAAATTTGGTATACAACATTTCATATTCTAGCTCATAGTCTAAATAAAATACAACAAACAAGAATAAAACCAAAATAAACTTCCTCGGCCCAAAGCCTATTCTCCTTCTCCAAAGCCCATTAGCAGGCCCAGTTTGAAACCGACACTTCAAATCTTCTTTTCCCTTTAACCGACATCATTCAGTTCTATCCCCCACTTTTGCAAAAGGAAAACATTCCTCGATGTCCGAGCTGTCTTAGATATATTGTTCTTCGTCAAAAACATAAAATCTCTTTCAATCTTCATCAAAGTATTAGTTACATGATTCCTCTTACTCTGGAAAATTCTCAAGTTTCGTTCTCGCCATATAAAGTAAATTGCCGTTGAAAAGGCTCCAAAAGCCAAATCTCTTAGCTGATCCTTTGTTTTGAAGTTTGTAAGAAGAAATCTAGCTTCTTCCTTCAAATCAGACAAGTTTCCCACTGAAAGATCCAATTTTTGCCTTAGAGAAAGCCAAATAAACGCTGAATAATCACACTGGAAGAAAAGATGGTGAATTGTTTCTGTATGGCTCTCGCATAATGGACATAGATCATTATCTACTGAATTGAATCGCGAAAGCCTATCTTTCGTATTCAATCTTCCTAAAACAGCAAGGTACGTTATAAAGGACATTCTTTTACTATTCTTTTTATGCCATACTACTGAAAAAACTGGATCTGAAATATCATGGGTTCTGGTAAACTCCCAAACCTTATGAAACATGAAGTCTCCTCCTTCACACCATTCATACCTATCTTTCTCGAAATTAGGATGAATTTCAACTGAGTTAATTTCATATAGTAATTCTCTTGTTGCAGGATGTAATTCAGGATGAAGATCTTCATTCCTTATAATATCAGAAACCTTCTGTTCTTCGTGACCAAGCATATGCAACCTATCATGAACAAGCAAATCCACCATACACTTACAATTTATCCAGGGTTCAAACCACAGATAAGTATTTTGGCCTCTTGCTAATGATTTTTTAAACAACTGATTTGAATTTGTTCTTAGCCTGAGGATAGATTTCCAAGTACTTGATGCACTATAATCTATAGCCATAGACCAGAAATAATCCTTTTTACAATATCTGTTATGAACCCACTTACTCCACAATGATGTATTTGATAGAAAAGTCCATAGCAATTTTATGCATGCCACTTTCTAAAGTTCTGAAAACTTCTTTAGACCTATTCCCCCTTCTTCCTTAGGTTTGCACAATGTATCCCATGCTACTTTATGGGCTGTTCCTCCCTAGAAAAAATCAGCACACAGAGATTGTAGTTTATTTAAAGTATATTCTGGAATCTGGTAGATGAATAGCCAGTACAGTATAATTGGGGTTATGACTGAATTTATCAACTCTACCCTTCCTGCAAAACTAAGTAACTTTGTTTCCCATCCTTGTATTTTTTGTTGAACTCTTTGAATTAGTGAATTACATTCTGAATAATGCAAATAATTAGATGATAATGGCACTCCAATATATTTTATAGGTAGAGACCCCTTCTCAAACCTTAAAATATTTAAAATGTCTTCTGAGTTTGATACTGATTGACTAAAGAAAATCTTAGTCTTTGAAGCATTTACATTAAGATCTGCATATTTACTCAATCTCTGGAAAATAGATTTAAGAGTATTTGCATTTTGAATTGATGATTTTCCAAATATCATGAGATCGTCTGCATATAAAAGATGTGATATAAATGGCTGCACTTTACTACTTGGCTGGAATTCTTTTGATGATGTAGCTTCGTCCATCATATAAGTGAAATACTGCATTGCTATTGCAAAGAGATATGGAGATAAAGGATCTCCTTGTCTTAACCCCCTTGTTGAAGTTATAAAGCCCTTAGGCACCCCCTGAATCATAATAGAAAAAGTAGCAGTATCCATGCACTCATATATTAAATTTATAAAATGTGTAGGAAAGTTCATTCTATCCATAATAAAGCATATCAAATTCCTGTTTACTTTATCATAAGCTTTCTGCAAGTCAACTTTAACACACATTTTAGGCATTCCAACTTTCCTGAAGTCTCTCAACAGTTCATGAGCTAGCAAGATATTATCCCCAATATACCTTTCTTGAATAAAAGCACTCTGATTTGGTGATATTATGTGAGGAAGAAAAGGTTTAAGTCTATTACATAAAAATTTTGAATTTTTTTTATAATAGACATTACAACAAGAAATGGGCCTATAATGTGAAATTTCTGAAGGTCTCTCATTCTTTGGTATGAGTGTAATAAATGTGTGATTCAATGATTTAGGAAGTTTCCCTGAGAGGAAAATATCTGATAAAGCAGCATATAAATCATCTTTTAGAATGTCCCAATGCACTTTAAAAAATATAACACTCATTCCATCTGGTCCAGGACTTGAATCATCATGAATAGAGAATACTGCTTCTTTAATTTCAGATAGCTCAATATTCTTTAATAAAAATTTCTGACCATTTTCATTTACTGATGAAATAGGTTGAAAAACAGGAAAAACTTTAGAACTCTGGCCATTAAACATGGAGGTAAAATATTCTAAAGCTTCTTTTTCAATCTCTTTCACATTTATCAAAAGATTTCCATCTTGATTTATGAGAGCTCTAATATGATTAAAATATCTTCTATTTGACATTCTAGAATAAAAAAATTTGAATCTGTATCACCTTGTCGAAGCCAAGATATTTTTGCTTGTTGTTTTAATCCACTGAAATAAAGTATCTGCAGGTCTTGATAATTCTTCTTAGCTTGCAAATAATCATCATACATCTGAACATCATCAGGATTTTGATCTGCTAAAGATTCCATCTGAGAAACTACTTGCTCTGCACATTGAAGGTTTGAAGAATTCCTGCTTCTTACTTTATTCCATTTTTTTAGCTCTCTTTTGCAATTTCTTAGTTTCTCCAAGAATTGATAGCTATGAAACCCCCACACATTTGCACTTAAACAATTTTGGACTGCTTCATTATAACCTGCTTGCACTGCCAGTCATTTTTGTATCTAAAACGGTAACCTTTAATGTCTGGTGTAGGAATTACATCCAACAAAATTGGATTATGATCACTTGATCTCTGAGACAAAGAGAGGGCCTTCATGTTTAAAAATTGATTCATACACATATTGTTCACCAAGATTTTATCTATATGTGTAGCAATTCCTCTTCTTCTCCATGTAAATAAGAAACCCAATGGCTTAATCTCAGTAAGGCCAGTTTGAATTATAAATTTCTGAAATTCCCTTATTTGATGATAAGGTACCGTGAGCTCACCTTTTTTATCATTTGGAGATAAAACATTATTAAAGTCCACCATTAAAATCCATGCATCTGTGTATGAATTAGATTCCCTTACTAGTTGATTCCATAAATTTATCCTTTCCACAAAAGTGTTACTACTATATACTACTGTGAAAGTCATATTAAAACCTCCCCTATTTGTTGCTTTTACAGTCAAATGTTGAGGTGACATTGACAGAGTATCTAACATCCAAACATTAAAATCCCACATCAACAAGATTCTACCATTTGACATTGGTGAATTATTTGTTATCAGCTTCCATCCATTGTGTAACATTGAAGAGAAAATACCTAAATTAGCTGGGTTTAACTTTGTCTCAACTAAACCAACAATAGTTGATTTAGTTTTATTTAGGAGAGTAAACACTTCCTTCATTCTAAAAGAAGTGTTCATCCCCCTAACATTCCACACTAAAATCGTCATTTAATGGATGAAGAACTCCTCGTATTTCTTTTAGCAGGAGTAGGATTTTTTGTTTTTGCTGCTTGTAAATAACTTGTATTTCTGTTAACAAAGGAGGACACATCTACTTGCTTGCCTTTATCCTTCACTTTATCATTCCCAGCTAAAGTATCTGCAATGTTGTTTAAAGTATCTGGAATTACCTGTTCAAGTAATTTTTGCCTCAGATCATCATATGTAGAAGAAACATTAACATTAACTGAAGAGCTACTTATATCAGGTACATTAGGGATTTCTTTTTCAATTAAAGAATTATTCACTGAAATTTGCTCTTTAAAGTTCTTTGCTAGATCCTGTTCAGTTCCTTCATCATTTTCTTGTTGTTCCTCTTGCTCATCAGGGGAAATCCATCTAGCATCTTTTGAAACTTCATGGAATTCATCTTCATGACCAAACAAATTACACTGAAGACACTTAAAAGGTATAAACTCGTATTCCACTGATATAGATATTTTTCGTCCATTATGAAGCAAAACTGGGATTTCAGTTTTCAAGTCTGTTTGAGTATCAATTGATATGAGAACTCTGGCATATTTTGTGAACTTTTTTTTCCGCTGTATTTTCATCAATCATCAGTGGATTTGAAATAAAACTTGCTAAAATTTGAAATGCTTCAATAGTCCACAATTCTAAAGGTAACTTATGTAATCTAATCCAGATCTGGGCTTCATTACATGTTGTACCCTTGAAGTCAAAACCAGGATACCAAGCTTCAACATATAATAATCTCCCAAAATATGAATATGTATTACTTTCTACGATTAAAATCCATCTTACTTTCAAACTGTACTACAAAATCATAACTAGGAGATACATGGATATTAAAAGACCCAGATGGTTTCCATACCTTCGAAATATAATCTTTTAACTTTACTGTAGTTAGCCTACAATAGATTGGAATCAAAGCTATTGAGTTAACCTAAGTAATTTCTGATAGATTGTATATTTTTTCAGGTACGAAAACATATTCTGAAGCTGGTCTCACAAAATCGAACTTCCTGCTTTTTGTTCCTTGTTCCAGATCTGGATTCGAAACTTGGTGAGAAGATGTATTCTGCTTCGGATTCACCGATGTAATTGATGTATTATGTTTTCCTGAAGATGAAACTGTATTTTGATCGTTTGATTGATTTTTGGTATTTGGTAAAGTTGAAGAGAGATGAAAGTTTTCTGCCATTAAAACGAAAAAATATGGATTCATATATATATATATATATATCATCTTAAAATAGCTATGAAATTAGACTTGGTTGGTAAGTTTTGGATTTTGGATTTAGATATTACCTTATAGATTAAGATTTGATATGGATTATATGAATGATTTGGCATGATCGTAGATACTGGATATTAGCTTTGGACATTGACTGCCGAATGAATAAGGATTATGCACTTCAGATACCAAATTTATGCATTATACATATCACATCTTCCATAGCATGTTATGTTTTAGAGAAAAGTGTTAATAAACCTTATTACAACTCCATTAATCTTTGGATTTAGACATATGGATTATCAAACCATCGAAGCGGAAGGCCCGAAAAGATGATCAGATAGTTCTGGAATCGAGCAATGACGATAGTGCAAAGTTACGGATAACCTAATTTGTTGAAAAATGTTTCAAAGCTGAAAAAACGGAACATATGTGGACTAACCGTTTGGTTCAACAGAACTTTGAGAGTCTGGATTGATTGAATTGGCTCAGGCTTAAAAACTGGGGTCGGTATGACTTCTAGAAGAGAGATCGATATGACTCCGATACTAGGCCATGGATTTGGACTTCAGATCTTCTCATTTACCATATGTCAATGACAATGTATATTTGGATTGATGTAAGACAACTTGAAGGGAATGGATATACATGGACATGGATCTTATCGATCCATTGGAAATTCAATGGACATAATCAATACCAACCCACTTCCCCGTATCAGTACAGATCTGAAGTATGAACATGGCCAATTTGGTCCATGCTTTATTAACTATTTACCCTATAACCCCGTTTCTCTCTAGAATTTCAGGCCAATCCTAATTGAACTGCATCTGTAAATAGTAGGGTACGACGCCTAGAAAAGGGAGTGTTGAAGAGCTTCTCTATGTAAGGATTCTGCCATATCAAAAATTCAAAATCATTCCTGCACATTCTTGTATATATTAGTAGTGTATTGTAATCTATAGAATAAATAACAGATCATCTCATAATGGATGTTCGAACATTGTCGAACCACTATAAATTTCATGTGTTATTTAATTTTCTCGGCATATCCTATGATTCGTGATTTGTGGATTAGTTACCGTTCTACCACTTGGATTCTATATGGTGCTAGTGACCAAATTTGTAACGACTCAGATTTCCGAACAAACTATTTTAAATATTGAATATGTTTTTAAATATTGAATTGATAATATAAATAAATTTTTATATTGAGTTATCAAATTAATACGCGAAAATAATTTAATTTAAAATATATCGAATTATTGTAATTCGAAATATAATTGAATTCGAAGATTTTAACTGCACCGAAAATGATTCAAATAATCAATATGCATTCTAATTGAATTGAAACAATAGTAATAATTATTTATTATCAAGGAATTAATTGCTTTGAATTTAGTTCATATCGATTTAAATTAATATCTTCTCAATATGGTCGAACTGGGCTTCGAAACCCATCCCAGTGTGATCAGGATAATGGTATAACCCTAGGAATGCCGATTGTTGCGTTCGAATAGGAGTTCAAAATCAACGGGATAATTTAATTAATTAAATCATATCGGTTAATTAAAAATTAAAATAAAAAATAAAAAAAGGGATTTCCTTCTACCCTAAGTAAATTAATATAAAGTACATGGCAAGCACGATAGACATTAAATCACACAGACTAAATTACTTCATGTCGAAGTATTTCTCATTTATAAAATCGCAATCCCCCTGGTTCATTCCAATTGGTTTCTTTGCTAATCAAAGAATAAAAAATGCTGCTCTTATATAGCCGCGACTAACCCTTTAGTTTCCTTTCCATTTTCTCACTTCCATTCCTCAATCAAAACTGATGCTTTAGCCAAAATAATACCGTGATTCCCTCTTTTAGAAATCGATTGCAAGCTTCAATGTCATGACTTCCGATTTTCATTTCAAAATAGAATCAATTCTAGTCGATCAAAGAATGAAGGTGCGATGAGAGTTTTTTGATTTATTGGCTTCAGTTCTGTCCTGTATCTGACGTTGCGATTCAGGCCAAGACGTTGGACATCGTTGTTGGATTTGGGTGGATCCGATCTTCAATTAGGGTTGGAGTTTTCGAATTTTAGGAAACCGAGTTTAGGGGTGGCAATTTGACCTGAACCGATGGACCCGGACTCAACCCATCGGGTCTCGGTTCTAGGCGGTTCGGGTTTTGTCGGGTCCAAACTATACATTTCTAAAATCTGGACCCGACCCGAGCTTCGATTCGGGTGGGTTCGGGTTTCGTTGAATAGTAGCACTAAAAATACATATAATTCAACTCTTTTTGGTCGGGTCTTTCGGGTCGGGTCAATTCGGGTCAGGTTCGATCAGGTTTAAATAGTATTTTTCATCACCTAGACGCGACCCTAGACCCATCGGGTTTGGTTCAGGTTCGAGTCTTGTCAGGTCGGTTCAGTTCGGGTCATCGGTTCTCGGTTCTAATAGCAAGCCCTAACCAAGTTTGAGTTGCAGAGGGCGCGATGACCATGGAAGCTCGATTGCCATTCTATCGATGGGTTGTTTTGGGTTTATATTAAGTTGCAGAAGCATTGTTGATAGGTGCGATTAGGACGTTGTAGTCTCACAAAGAGATCGATGATGTGGAATCGATGCTAGGGGATTAGCGATCTAGTGGAGTTCAAAATACGAACTTGAACTGGACTGGGAGCGAACTCCAGTGGATTTGGTTCGAACTAGGTGACCGGGAGCGAAATGGGGAACTGACGAGCTCGATAGTGGAGTAGTGGAGGCTGCGGGGTTGATGGATAGCCGAGTCAATAGGGAATGCTAGTGATTGGCACGTAAAGGGTTAGGGGAGAGGGATCGAGAACCTGGTTTAAATTCGAAGAAGGTGAAAAGATTTAGATTTGGCAAAACCAATAAGTGGGAACCGTATCAGAAATAGTCACGAAACAGGGTCGCTTGGAATCAAGTATAGAATTTTAAATTAAATCGATTTAAGTTATAATCGTATTGGATCTGCAAATAAAAATCTCGGTGAGTAAATCTCACTCAAAATTTACCATTTAAAATTATTTTTAATCGTTAAAAATAATTTTTGGTTTCTTGGATGCATTTAAATAGTTTTGTGGCTATTATATATTAGTTATTTAGGCTTGGTTGTGGCTATTATATATATATATGTATGTATGTATGTATGTATGTGTGTGTGTGTATATTTATGATTGGATAGTTCCCGCAGTACCATTAGTGGATGCCCGTACTATCATTAGCGGATGACCCTATGCGCCCCACGCTATGATAGTGGGTAACCTTCTACACCGCGATATCCTGCCTCGAAGCAGGATGGGTATTATTTATATTGCTTAACGTCTGTGGATGTAGGAAAACAGGTTGGAGGGATCCAATTGGATTCCTCAAAATTTAGTATTGTTTGTTTTAATATATATATATATATATATATATATATATATTATCATATATGATGTGTTAGAAGACCTACGGTTGATAATTATGTGATTTTGATTGGTTGATTATCACTGGGCCCAAATGTTGATTTATAAAAATACCATGGAAAGGGTATTTCGAGATTTAAAATGGAAAATCTACTTTTCAAAAATAGAATTTGAATTTTGAATGGGCCATAAAGATATTAACTTGTTTTGAATACATAAACAAGTATCGAATTTATAAACGATGTTTATAAATTGAATAATATAGGAAATTGAAGAAAAATTATAAATAGTGTTTATAAAAAAATGGATTGATTTTCATTGGATGATCAGGGAACTGAAGTGAATTTATAAACAATGTTTACAAATGAAGTAAAATGAATTATCATTGGATAATTTGGGAAATGTAAATACAAGCGTGAATTTAAAAAGGGAAATTTATTTTTTCAAGGTAGAAATTTAATTTCAAATGAATTTGAAATCGAGTCTTATTTAAATATATAAACAAGTAATATAAATGAAGTTCATAAATAAAGGTGAAAATTTATCATTTGGATAAATTAAATATTTAAATTCAAAACATGAATTTAAAATGAGAAACTACAATAGTGTTAAAAGGGAAACAATGAAATTTATTTCGATGTTCGGAATATAAACTGAATTGAAATAAATCCATATGGATTTATGATTTGAATTTGCCTATGTCGATTCTATAAAAATAAATCAGTTTCAGAAAGGATATTGGAATGATATTAAATTGAAATTAAGATTTTGAAGTAAATATAAAATAGATCCTATGTTTATGTGTATTAGTTAAAAAAATAAAATATTCCTGAAAAGGAATTGGGTTTCAGATAGATATTTGAAAGAAAAGTTTGATTTAATTTTTAAAACAAGAAAAATAATTTATAAACGATGTATAAAAATAGGGAAATAAATTATCGTTGGATAATTTAAAAGTTCATATTTCAAGTATGAATTGAAAAGCGAATTGGAAAATGGTTTGAAATAGGGTGATAAATTTTATTTCGGAATTCGGAATATAAATTAAAGTGAGAAAAATCCAACGGATTTATAATTAGAATTCGATTATATCGAGTTTTGTAAATAATTTATTTATTTATAAAGGAACTAGAATGTAGTATAGAAGATTAAGTTAAAAATAAATTTGTAACCGAGTTATGAAATAATCAACGGATAAGGATAATCAAGAGTATTAACTTGGATTTGGTAAATGGGCTGAAAATATTGAAATATATTAGAATGGAGTTGAAATTTTATTGTAAATGAAATTTAAATGTTTATATACATAAATATAATTAAAACGAACTTGCCGCATCGCGGTAGTTCGTAAATTGGCGTTTCGAACTTCAATTGAGTATATATAACTCAATTTAAGTCGAAATTATTTGAAACAAGAATCTTTAGGACCGTTTGAATAATAGTTTTCTAATGGAAGAGAAAATCTGGATTTCATCTTATAGATTTTGAGTTATATCAAAATCAAATTTTCAGAAAAAACAGCGTTGTAACCTTTATAAAACCATAACTGTTTATTTAAATAAAGAAAAGGATTTTAAGTAAATAAAATCTGAATTTCCATTAGAAAAATCAAGACTTGAGATATAAAGTAAATATGAACTCAAGTGGAGTAAATGAACTGATTTTTGAAACAAAAAAAAATCATACTTTTAACTATTGAATAGTATTAACTAATTTGAAGAATAGTTAGTTAATGGAATTTTGAATCAAAATTGGACTTTTAATGGTAAATTAGATTTGTGAATTCATATTTGAAATTGAATAAGAAACTTAAATTAAAAATGGAATTAAATTAATTTATAAGCAAGATTAAATTATATTTGAACATGATATGTTCAGATATAAAGTGAAATAAGCAAAGAGCTAATAAGAGAATTAATTAGCGAGTTGAGGTAAAAACAATTGGATTGAGTTGGAATAAATTGGGAATGGATGTATACAGGTTAGATAGTTACGGAATGAAGTGTATGAAGATTATAATTCGTGTGCCTGACAAAAAGGTACACGTTTAAATTCCTTATGAATTTTTATGCGCCGAATCGGCAAGCCTCCTGGCCTTTTGATTTTCTTTTTGAATAGAAAAGGCTTAGAGAGGTGAGTTGGAGTTTGAGCTTCTGACTAGTACAAAGGAGGTTATGGTGAAATTTTCCAAAAATTTAAATAGTTAGTATATTTTTAAGAAATTTGATAGTTATAAATCAATGTATCGATATATATATATATATATATATATATAGAATTCGATAAGGAAACAAACTTAAAATAGAATATTATAACAAAAAGGAAATCTATAATTAAATCAAGTAAAATTATAAAGAGAAACGTATACGGGTTTATAAATGAATAATTGATTTTTATGGTGTTGATTATTCAAGCAAGTGGTCTTGTCTGTTTTGAAGTTAATAATGTTTTCAATCAAGGTCTGAGGGTTAATTATACCCCAACTCGATTGATTTAATTATTAACTGATATATAAAAAGATTCCGTCTAGGAGATAAATGTTTAAAGAAATTTAGTTAAATCAAATATTTTCGGTTGTTGTAACGATGTTTTATACAACATTCATTTTAACACAAGTAAGTGGAAATTTTTGAAATATAAGTGTAAAGTTGAACGGTCGTGGAAGTAATAAATAATTGGAAATTTGTTTTCGTTGGAAATTTGTTTGAAAGAAAACATGTTGAGTTGGAAAATTCAAATGTTTTGAATTCGGGATATAAATATATGTATATATTTATGTGATTTCAAAAGGATTTGAAATAAATAAATAAAAACCCGGGAATTTGAATTTAACTCAAGAAGGTTAAATGGATTGAAGTGAATAAATTGACTGAAATCAATTTGAATAAGAGTTAAATGGAATATGAACCAGATGTAAATGTGTTGATTGAAAATCATTCGAATTAATTGAATGTGAGCATACATGGTGTGCAATATAAATGGAAACCAAAAGTTTTGGTAGAACTTAATTTGTTGAAATATGAAGAGTTCAGTTTCAGGATAAGTGGAGTTTGAAAAGTTAATTGGTTTATAGCATTTTTCTTCCTTAGTAATTTTGGGGATGAAATTCTTTTAAGGGGGGAAGAATGTAACGACCCGGATTTTCGAACAATCTATTTTAAATATTGAATATGTTTATAAATATTGAATTGATAATATAAATTATTTTTTATATTTAGTTATTGATTTAATAGGCAAATATAAATTAATTTAGAATATAAAAAATTATCATAATTCGAAATATAATTTAATTCGAAGATTTAAATTATACCGAAAATGATTCAAAAAATCAATATATATTTTAACTGAATAGAAACGATAATAATAATTACTTATTATCGAGGAATTAATTGTTTTTAATTTAATTCATATCGATTTAAATAATTTCTTCTCAATACGATCGAACTGGGCTTCGAAACCCACCCTAGTGTATTCAGGATAATGGTGTAACCCTAGGAATGCCGGTTGTTGCGTTCGAAGAAGAGTTTGAAATCAACGGGATAATTTATTTAATTAAATCGTACCATTTAACTAGAAACTGAAATTAAAAATAAAACAAAATAAGGGGTTCCCTTATACTCTAAGTAAATTAATATACAGTACATGGCAAGTACAATAGGCATTAAATCACGCAGACTAAATTACTTCATGCCAAAGTATTTCTCATCTATAAAATCGCAATCCCCCTTATTCATTCTAGTTGGTTTCTCGCTAATTAAAGAAGAAAAAATATTGCTCTTACGTAGCGGTGAATACCCCTTTTGTTTTCTTTCCATTTTCTCACTTCCATTCCTCAATCAAAACCGATGCTTCAAACAAAATAGTATTGTGATTCCCTCTTTTAGAAATCAACTGCAAGCTTCAATGTCGTGACTTCCGATTTTCATTTCAAAATAGAATCAATTCTAGTCGATCAAAGAATGAAGGTGTGATGAGAGTTTTTGGATTTATTGGCTTCACTTCAATCTCGTATCTGATGTCGCGATTCAGGCCAAGACGTTGGACATCGTTGTTGGATTTGGGTGGATCCGATCTTCAGTTAGGGTTGGAGTTTTCGAAGGCAACCGAGTTTAAGTTGCGGAGGGCGCGATGACCTTGGAAGCTCGGTTGCCATTCTGTCGATGGGTTGTACTAAGTTGCAGAGGCGTTGTTGATAGGCGCGATTAGGGCATTGCAGACTCACAAAGATATCGATGATGTGGAATCGATGCTAGGGGATTAGAGATCTGATGGAGATCAAAGTACGAACTAGAACTTGACTGGGAGCAAACTCAAGTGGAGTTGGTTCAAACTAGGTGACCAGAAGCGAAATGGGGAACTAATGAGATTGATAATGGAGTAGTGGAGGTTGCAGGGTTGATGGATGGTCGGGTCAACAAGGAATGCTAGTAAATGGCAAGTAAAGGGTTATGGGAGAGGGATCGAGAACCTGGTTTGAATACAGAGAAGGTGAAAAGATTTAGATTTGGCAATACCAATAAGTGGGAACCGTATCAGAAATAGTCGCGAAAAAGAGTCTCTTGGAATCAAGGATAGAATTTAAATTAAATCGATTATAGTTCGATTTAAGTTAAAATCGTATTGGATCAGCAAATAAAAATCTCGGTGAGTAAATCTCACTCAAAATTTACCATTTAAAGTTATTTTTAATCATTAAAAATAATTGTTGGTTGCTTGGATGCGTTTAAATATTTTTGTGGCTATTATATATTAGTTGTTTCGGCTTGGTTGTGGCTATTATATATATATATATATATATATATATATATTGGTGATTGGATAGTTCCTGTAGTACCATTAGCTGATGCCCGCAGTATCTTTAATGGATGACCCTATGTGCCTCACGCTATGATAGTGGATGACCTTCTGTACCGTGATATCCTGTCTCAAAGCAGGATGGATATTGTTTGTATTGGCTAACATCTGTGGATGCCAAAAAACTGGTTGGAGGGATCCAACTAGATTCCTCAAAATTTATTACCGTTAGTTTTCATATATATATATATATATATATATATATATACACACACACATACACACACATCATATATTATCATACATGATGTATTAGAAACCTATGGCTAATAATTGTGTGTTTTTGATTGGTTTAATGTCACTGGGCCTGTTAATTTATAAAAATACCATGAAAAAGATATTTCGAGATTTAAAATGGAAAATCTGTTTTTCAAAAATAGAATTTGAATTTTGAATGGGCTATAAATATATTAACTTGTTTTGAATAAAAAAACAACTATTGAATTTATAAACGATGTTTATAAATTAAATAATACAGGAAATTGAAGAAATTTATAAATTGTGTTTATAAATAAAATGGAATGATTTTCATTGGATGATCAGGAAACTGAAGTGAATTTACAAACAATGTTTATAAATGAAGTAAAATGAATTATCATTTGATAATTAGGGAAATGTAAATACAAGTGTGAATTTAAAACGGGAAATTTATTTTTTAAAAGGTAGAAATTTAATTTCAAACGAATTTGAAATCGAGTCTTGTTTAAGTATATAAACAAGTAATATGAAGGATGTTTATAAATAAAGGTGAAAATGATCATTTGGATAAAGTAAATATTTAGATTCAAAACGTGAATTTAAAATGAGAAACTAGAATAGTGTTAAAAAGGGAAACAATAAAATTTATTCCGATGTTCGGAATATAAACTTAATTGAAATAAATCCATACGGATTTATGATTTGAATTCGACTATGTCGATTCTATAAATAAATTAGTTTCACAAAGGATGTTGGAATGATAATAAATTGAAATTAAGATTTTGAAGTAAATATAAAATAGATCCTATGTTTATGTGTATTAGTTATAAAAATAAAATATTCCAGAAAAGAATTGGGTTTCAAATAGATATTTGAAAGAAAAGATTGGTTTAATTTCTAAAACAAGAAAATTAATTTATAAAAGGTGTTTATAAAAATAGGGAAATAAATTATTGCTGGATAATTTAAAATTTTATATTTCAAGTATGAATTGAAAAGTGAATTGGAAAACGGTTTGAAATAGGGCGATAAATTTTTTTGGAATTCGGAATATAAATTGAAGTGAAAAAATCCAAAAGATTTATAATTAGAATTCGATTATATCAAGTTTTATAAATAAATTATTTATTCATAAAGGAATTGGAATGTAGTATAGAAGATTCAGTTATAAATAAATTTATAACTGAGTTATGAAATAATCAACGGATAAGGATAATCAAGACTACTAAACTGGATTTGGTAAATGGGCTGAATAAGTATTAAAATATATTAGAATGGAGTTGAAATTTTATTATAAACGAAAATTAGATGATTATATATACAAATATAATTAGAACAAACTTGATGCAGCGCGGTAGTTCGTAAATTGGCGTTTTGAACTTCAATTGAGTATATATGACTCAATTTAAGTCGAAATTCTTTGAAACAAGAATCATCAGGACCGTTTGAATAATAGTTTTCTGATGGAAGAGAAAAATCTGGATTTCATCTTATAGATTTTGAGTTATATCAAAATCAAATTTTCAGAAAAACAGCGCCATAACCATTATAAAACCATAACGGTTTATTTAAATAAAGAAAGGGATTTTAAGTAAATAAAATCCGAATTTCCATTAGAAAAACCCAGACTTGAGATATAAAATAAATATAAACTCAAGTGGAGTAAATGAACTGACTTTTGGAACAAAAAAAATTAGACTTTCAACTACTGAATATAATTAACTAATTTGAAGAATAATTAGTTAATGGAATTTTGAATCGAAATTGGGCTTTGAAAGATAAATTACATTTGTGAATTCATATTTGAAATCGAATAAGAAACTTAAATTAAAAATGGAATTAAATTAATTTATAAGCAAGACTAAATTATATTTGAACATGATATGTTCAAATATAAAGTGAAATAAGCAAAAGAGCTAATAAGAGAATTAATTAACGAGTTAAGGTAAAAACATTTGGATTGAGTTGGAATACATTGGGAATGGATGTATATGAGTTATACAGGTATGGAATGAAGTGTATGAAGATTATAATTCGTGTACCCGACAAAAAGGCACACGTTTAAATTCCATATGAGTTTTTATGCGCCGAATCGGCAAGCCAGTTAGCTTTTTGGTTTTCTTTTTGAATGGAAATCCCCTAGAGTGGTGAGTTGGAGTTTGAGCTTTTGACTGGAATAAAGGAGGTTATGGGAAAATTTTCCGAAAATTTAAGGAGTTAGAATATTTTTAAGAAATTTGATAGTTAGAAATTGTAACAACCCGTATTTTCAATAACCGGTTATAACGTAAATGGAGGCAGAATTTAATTCTAAAATCTGAATCAAGGGAAACGGGCTATGCCATTGCGTTCGTCTCGGAAAAATACGCGAAATAGAGTCCGAGTTTTCGAAAATCGGAGTCCGTATGACCCGATTAAGGCCCAATGAAGTTTTCAGAAAAATTCAAAGTAAAAACAGATTTCAAATTCAAATTTGAAACTTGGAAAATAGGTCAGATTGGGCCAGGCAGGAGAATTCCCGCCAGAACACCCAAGTCGACAGCCCTGTCGACTTGGTCGGACCAAGTCGACAGCCCTATCGACTTGGCTGTCGACTTGGCTCAGCCGGGCTGTTTAGCCTGGTGCACCATTTAGAGATTGTGTTGAGCTTAGGGGCCAGATTCGGTTTTGAGGGCTGAGATTGGAACTAGGGTTTAATCCTATGGCCTAAAATACTTGCCTAATCTATAAATAAGACCCTAACCTACCCTAAATCATCATTATTCATTCTAGCAACTAAACTATGGCAAAATCAATCCTCTCATGACCTCCACTCTCTTCATAAAATTCCTAAATAAATTTCTATAAGATTTTCCATGCATACAAGTGTTTTTAAACTTGTATGATCATCATTAGCTTGCATTCAAGTCAAGTTTCTATATTTGCATCATAAAGAAAGAGTTTTGATCATTTTGGCTCAAGGGTTTTGCTTGCATTTTGGGTTATTTGGTTGCATAAGGGCTTTCTTATATTTGCTATACTCATTTGAGTCCTCATAAGCATTGTAAGCCCTATTCTACTTTCATACTTAAACTCTAAAGTTAAATGTATGATATGCAAGTTTGCCATAATATGCAAGTTTACTATGATGTGTTATGCAAGTTTGATATGCAAGTTGTCATATGATATGCAAGTTATGTTATGCAAGTTTGATATGCAAGTTGTCATATGATATGCAAGTTATGTTATGCAAGTTTGATATGTAAGTTGTCATATGATATGCAAGTTATGCTATGCAAGTTTGGGTTGAACACTTTGTTCATGCTATCATGTTATGCAAGCTTATCTTGGGTTTATGAATATAAAGCTTCAAGCTTTATGCCAAAGGTTGCATTTTGGCAACATTTAAGTTATCATATCTCTTATGATAACTTGCATGTGAGGCTAAATGCGAACTTATGGCCATGTCTACATGCCATTTAGCACCATGTATCACCAATATGCCAAGTTTGGTTTTATGCATGCTTTTGGGGCCTAAAAATGTAATATACAAGTATATGAACATATGTACATTTCATATGCCACCATGTTGAACTTGTGGCTTCAACACCTTTTATGTCATGATTATGCCAAGTTCCCTCTTTCTATCCTTTATGCGCTATTGCGATATGTAAGCGATGGGATTGTGTTTGGGGTTGGGTAAACTTAAAAGACATAAAAACATAAGCTTGGGAATTTACCTATTAAGTTAGGTCTACCCATTGGGAATTTACCTATTAAGTTAGGTCTACCCAATTGCTTGAAAACTTGTAATGTGTTTTGGAAACATGATGGACATGACACTTAGAAAATATAAGTGTGGCCAACTCGAGGTTGGGTTGAGTTTGTAGCGTAAACCTACCCGGAACCGACCGGCTTAACTAGTTGCTACAAACAATAGGACCCAATGTGAGAAGTTGGTCATGTGGTACCTTGGACCCGAGGTTAGACCAAGTTGTGGTGTAAAGCTACCCGGACCCGCCCGGCTTAACTAGTAACCACAACAAGGTCTAATGTGAGAGGTTAAGGCGCATTAATTAATTAATGCCTCATGATTAGGGTTAAGTCATGGTCCATTTAACACTTAACCAATTTGGGCTTGGTAGATTAATCGGGGTTAAGTCGTGAACTCATCGTTACACTTAACCAAGTTAATCCATGATTAGTAAAGGGGTTAAACCGTACTTAACCCACTAGAAAAATCCTAGCAATGGGGGGGGGTCCACTCCAGCAGTAATCCCTAGTTTGTATCATCATGACCCTAGGGACTAGGCTAGGGTGGGGGCACGATTACTGGGCTGGAGGTAAGCGACCAATAAACGACGGCAGGGTGGTACGCCGGTGTAGTTCCGGGCGGACTCTGGTCGTGCACATAGTCCGTAGCCGGAGAAAACATGCACGGGTACCAGTAGATCGAGACTGTGCACTCATGTTCATGGTGTCCAGGGGTTGACACCCTAGGGCTTGATACACCCGAAGGGTGGACCCGGCACAGTTCGACTACAATTATGTTTGGGCCGTATTGACACCAACACGTGACGAGTTAGGCTTAGGGAGCCGATCGACTAGACCGTTGGGTTGGACCTTGCATTAGGGTCATTTCATGTTATTGGGCCAAAGCTTGGGCCAAGGGATCAATACTTGTTTATTCCAGTCATGTAAATTTGCTAGTACACCTGTGGTGCAAAAACCTTAATCCTGATTATGCGATGACACCTTTTAGTTAATCATCATGCTAGTATATTGTTATCCTTATGTTCATCCCTGCTGCTCATGACAGTTAACTTTATCAGTTTACATTGATTGTAGTAGGGCTTACTCAGTCTTTTTGACTGACCTGTTTTCTTTCGCCTCTTTTCTTCCGTTCCCCCCCAGGTTCTCAGGGAGGGAATACTGGAGCTTAGCTTGGATTTCGGATTGCTTGCTTGTGGGATTTCAGCTCATGTACGGTTTTGACATGAAGCTAGCTATGGCTATCACTTCTTTTGGGGATTAGTACTTATGTATTTCAGTTGATGTTGTTTTATCTAGACTTGTTTATTCGGAAAGTTGACATTATGTTGTACCTGACTGGTTTTGAAATGGTTTGAAATCTTCCGCTGTTTTATCTATGTTATTTACTCTGTTTACATATATACATATGTTCTTGTTCTGCCTTGATATATCATTATGCATGTTTACCTGATTCAAACGCCCCTCCAAAGTCAGAATGCTTGCAAGAGCCACCCTGGCGGAGGCGGGGTGTTACAATTTGGTATCAGAGCATATGGTTTACGAGAAGGAACAAAAAGGTTTTTAGAAAACTTTTGGAAAACTATTTTCAAAACCAAGTATAAAGTATTTTCCAAAGAAAAGTCTAGTTTATTTTAAAGGCTATTCCCCAAAAAGCCATTAGCAAAATCCCTTCGTTTTTCTCTATTCTGAATCTGTCTTTTTCTTCATTTTCAGTATGGCCGATAACTTTGCTATTCCGGAGGGAGTACACGTGCCTGTTTGGTATAGGAGACTTTTGGAGGCTAGGGTGACCGAAGCCGGCCCCGCAGATGTTCCTCCTCCTCCTCCTCCAGTAGTTAATATTCCTCCTCCTCCTGTCGCTAATGTTCCTCCTCCTCCTGTCGCTGAGGTTCCTCTTCCTCCTCCCCCTCAGCATCCTCAAGCTGACTTCGCTAAGACTTGCAAAGATTTCAAAGCAATGGGTGGCAAGAACTTTCAAGGCACTGAGACTTTTGTAGAGGCCAGAAATTGGTTGAAAGAGACCGAGGATTTATTTGCTATCTTTGGGTTAGACGATCAGAGGAAGACCTTGTTGGCGGTTTGGCTTATGAAAGATGAAGCCGCTTATTGGTGGGAAGTCACCAATGGTACTAGGCCTGTTGAGACTTGGGCCGATTTCAGGGCAAGGTTCATGCTTAAGTTTCTATCTTCTGCTGAGGAGAATCTGCAAATGGAGAGGTTCATAACTTTGAAGCAAGGAGATATGTCTGTCAAAGAATATGTGAACAAGTTCAATCAGTTAGCTCGTTTTGGCTTGGATATGGTGAATACTCCTCAGAAGAAGGCTCTTCGTTTTGCTAGAGGATTAAATGAGCCGATGCAAGGATTGGCTATGTCACATATTCCCCATGGGGCCACGTTTGAGAGTTTGGTTGATATGGCGTTACTTCAGGGAGATGTCAAGAAAGAGATCAAGACGAATGATACTCAATCAAAGAAGACTGATTCCCAAGGAAAAGGAAATCAGGGTAACCCAAGTGGTCAAAGCAGTCAAGGCAACCAGAACAAGAACAAGGGCCAAGGCAACAAGGGGAACAACAACAAGGGCAAGAACGTCAAGGGGAAGTGCCATTATTGCGGTTCAGTTGGGCATCTTGTTAAGGATTGTAAGAAGAGGAAAAGGAAGAATGGTGAATGCTTTTTCTGCAGTGAGGTTGGACATTTCAGTAAGGATTGACCGAAGAAGCGAGGGCAAGGCCAGGGTCAGACTCAGCGTACTGGACCTTCAGGAGGGCAAGTTCATGCTCTCAATACCGCTTCAGTTCCCGATCGAGGTAGTATTTCTGTTGAGAGCCTTGTATATATTTCTGATTTTCCAGTTCGTACTTTGTTTGATTCTGGTGCATCGCATAGCTTTATCTCATCTGATCTTGTTGATAGTTTGCACCTTAGTACTAGCTTGGTAGATGATCCCGTCTGTGTCTCAAATCCTATTGGGGGTTCCGCCCATTTGTCTATGATATGTGGGGATTTGAGGATCTCTATACTGAGTGTAGAGTTCTTGTGCAGTGCTTATGTTCTTGGTTTTAGGGGATACGGATTGATATTGGGCATGGATTGGCTGTCCAGATATGGAGCCATTCTTGATTGTGAGCATAGGGTTGTGAGGCTCGTGACTCGCCTCGGGAACACCCTAGAAATTTCTTGTGATCCGAGAGGTCCCGTCATGTTGTGCTATCTTGAATCACTCGACTCGTCAATGGAGACTCTTCAGTCTGTGAGAGTGGTTCGTGAGTATCCGGATGTTTTCGATGAAGTTAGGGGGTTGCCCCCTAAGCGAGAGATTGATTTCCGCATTTATCTGGTGGATAATGCAAAGCCGGTTTCTTTGCCCGTTCGGCACATGGCTCCGCGTGAAAGGCGGGAGCTAAGTAAGCAAGTGAAAGAGTTGCTTGAGAAGAACTTCATTAGACGAAGTATATCTGAATGGGGAGCGCCTGTGGTATTTGCTACCAAGGTAGATGGTTCTCTCCGACTTTGTGTTGACTATCAAGAGTTGAATAAGCTGACCAAGAAGAACAGACACCCATTACCGAGGATTGATGATCTCTTTGACCAGCTTGTCGGTGCTTCTGTTTTCTCTCAGCTTGATCTTGCTACGGGATTCCATCAGCTCAGGGTAGCTGAAGATAGTATAGACAAGACTGCGTTCAGAACTCCAGATGGATTCTTCGAATGGATTGTCATGCCGTTCGGCTTGACTAATGCACCCGCATATTTCATGGACTTGATGAGTAGGGTGTTCAGGGAGTTCTTGAACAAGTTTGTCGTGGTCTTCGTAGATGATATTCTGATCTTCTCTAAGGATGAGGAAGAGCACGCAAGGCATCTCGTGGAGGTGATGGATACGCTTAGAGTGCATCAGTTGAAGGCCAAGTTCTCCAAGTGTCACTTTTGGAGAAGGGAAGTTAGATTCCTTGGGCATATAGTATCTAAGCAAGGCTTAGCGGTGGATCCCGCTAAGGTAGATGCAGTTCAGGATTGGAAGACTCCAAGGAATGCAACCGAAGTGAGAAGTTTTCTAGGTCTTGCGGGTTTTTACCGGAAGTTCATCAAGGACTTCGCAAAGATTTCTGCTCCTCTCACTAAATTGACGAAGAAGAATTTAGTTTTTGCTTGGAGCATAGAATGCGAGCTTGCTTTTCAGAAGCTCAAGAGAGCTCTCACATCAGCACCTGTTCTAGCTTTGCCCGATGGAGGGAAGTTATTTACAGTGTACACCGATGCATGTGGCACGGGGTTAGGAGCTGTTCTGATGCAAGAAGGAAGAGTGATATGCTTTGGCGGTAGACAACTCAAAGTGCATGAGAAGAATTATCCCACTCATGACTTAGAGTTGGCAGCAATAGTATATGCACTCAAGGCTTGGCGCCATTATCTTCTGGGAGAAAGATTTGAGCTTTATACCGATCACAAGTCATTGAAGTATCTCTTTTCTCAGAAGGATCTGAATCTGAGGCAACAAAGATGGATGGAATTCTTAGCATCCTACGATTTTGAGATAGCTTATACCCCTGGCAAGGGGAATGTAGTAGCTGATGCATTGAGTAGAAGAAGGTTGACCCTAAGTCCTCTATTCGTTGAGATGAAGAATTTAGAGTATGTGGCAACCTTTGATTTCTCTTTGGCGATTGAGTCGATGAGCGGTTCCTTAGCATCTATGGAACTCAGACCTACCCTTCTTGATCAAGTTGGGGCTTCGCAGAGAGAAGACCCTAAGATAGTTGAGATTATGGATAAGCTGATTCGAGGAGAGGCGTCTAGTCATCTCGCTCGATATTCTATTGATGACAAGGGTTGGCTGAGGAGAGACGGAAGGTTATGTGTTCCAATGGTAGAAGATTTAGTAAGAAAAGTTCTTGAGGAAGCGCATCGCTCTAAGTTGACTATACATCCAGGCGGAAATAAGATGTATAAAGATATGAAGCGCATTTTCTTTTGGCCTGGGATGAAGAAGGATGTGGCAGAGTTTGTCTCTAGATGTATCATTTGCCAGCAAGTTAAGGCCGAGTCAAAGAAGCCCGGTGGGCTATTACATCCTCTAGACGTTCCACTTTGGAAGTGGGAGAGTATTTCCATGGATTTTATCGATGGGCTACCAAGGTCAAGGAAAGGGAATACGAGCATTTGGGTTATTGTGGATAGACTTACGAATAGTGCTCATTTCATTCCGGTGAAGAGCAAGAGGACCGCATCTTGGCTAGCGTCTGTATATCTTCGTGAGATTGTGAGACTACATGGAGTCCCTTCTAGTATACTCAGTGACCGTGACCCAATCTTTACAAGTCAGTTCTGGAATAGCTTGCAAGAAGCCATGGGCACGAGGTTGAATCTAAGTACGGCTTATCACCCACAGACGGACGGTCAAACCGAAAGGGTGAATAGGGTACTCGAGGATCTATTGAGGCTTTGTATTCTGGATTTTGGTGGTACTTGGGAAGACCACCTTCCTCTTGTTGAGTTCGCATATAATAACAGTTATCAGGCAAGCATAGGGATGGCACCATTCGAAGCTTTATATGGGAGGCCATGCAAGTCGCCTACATGTTGGTGGGAGACTACAGATAAGCTTATACTTGGGCCTGATATGATCAGAGATACATCCGAGAAGATCGAGTTGATTCGGAAACTGATGAAAGCGGCCCAAGACCGACAGAAATCCTATGCTGATAAGCGAAGAACTGATTTGGAGTTTGATGTTGGGGATATGGTTTTTGTGAAGGTTTCTCCTTTGCGGAATGTGGTCCGATTTGGAGCCGTTGGGAAGTTAGCACCGAGGTTTGTTGGACCATTCCCTATTATAGAGAGGATCGGGCAGATGGCTTATAGAGTAGAGTTGCCCGAGAATCTTGCCGGAGTACACGATGTTTTTCATGTCTCGCATCTCCGGAAGTGTTTACATGATTCAGCAGAGGTTGTTGAGCCAAGTGTTCTGAAAGATGTGGAAGTGGAGAAAGAGGCTACCTTGAGGAGAGCTCCGATTCGTATCTTGGGGACGGAGACCAAGAAACTAAGGAATCGAGAGGTCAAGTTGGTGAAGGTTCAATGGGGTGAAGCCGAAGAAGACGCAACTTGGGAAACTGAGGAGAAGATGCGTGGGCTTTATCCATTCCTTTTTGAGGGTACACTCTCAATCTCTTTTCTTTGTTAGCATATCTTTCTCTTTGCTATCCATATTTATCTAGTTTATCGTGTTAACCTTGTCATGAGAACCTTAGGTAGAAACCCTTTGGATGAAACATGTGTTTGAAACATGTTATGCTTAATGGTTGCAAGTGGTTGCAAGTGTTTGCAAGTGGTTACTCGTGGATGCATTATACACGTTAGGCACTAGATCGGCTCACACACTCCTCATATTGCATATGCATGAGCGTTTATGCTTATTCATGGATGAAATTTTTTGTGTTATCACATGAATGTTGCATATGGATGTATGTTATGTGCACACATATAGATGTTATACATTATGTTAGGAATTGCATACATATGGATTCATTTCACTAACATAATTTGCATTAATGATATTTGCATTAGATAAGTACATATACACACACCTTTGCATATGTTCATACAACATTTAGAATCTTGTAAGGACAATGATTGCTCATGGATGATGTTTTGAGTAGATGGATGTTGGATAGTAGGATACGTTCTTCCTAACTTGAAGATTTCGGGGACGAAATCCTTTAAAGAGGGGAGAATGTAACAACCCGTATTTTCAATAACCAGTTATAACGTAAATGGAGGCAGAATTTAATTCTAAAATCTGAATCAAGGGAAACGGGCTATGCCATTGCGTTCGTCTCGGAAAAATACGCGAAATAGAGTCCGAGTTTTCGAAAATCGGAGTCCGTATGACCCAATTAAGGCCCAATGAAGTTTTCAGAAAAATTCAAAGTAAAAACAGATTTCAAATTCAAATTTGAAACTTGGAAAATAGGTCAGATTGGGCCAGGCAGGAGAATTCCCGCCAGAACACCTAAGTCGACAGCCCTGTCGACTTGGTCGGACCAAGTCGACAGCCCTGTCTACTTGGCTGTCGACTTGGCTCAGCCGGGCTGTTTAGCCTGGTGCACCATTTAGAGATTGTGTTGAGCTTGGGGGCCAGATTCGGTTTTGAGGGCTGAGATTGGAACTAGGGTTTAATCCTATGGCCTAAAATACTTGCCTAATCTATAAATAAGACCCTAACCTACCCTAAATCATCATTATTCATTCTAGCAACTAAACTATGGCAAAATCAATCCTCTCATGACCTCCACTCTCTTCATAAAATTCCTAAATAAATTTCTATAAGATTTTCCATGCATACAAGTGTTTTTAAACTTGTATGATCATCATTAGCTTGCACTCAAGTCAAGTTTCTATATTTGCATCATAAAGAAAGAGTTTTGATCATTTTGGCTCAAGGGTTTTGCTTGCATTTTGGGTTATTTGGTTGCATAAGGGCTTTCTTATATTTGCTATACTCATTTGAGTCCTCATAAGCATTGTAAGCCCTATTCTACTTTCATACTTAAACTCTAAAGTTAAATGTATGATATGCAAGTTTGCCATAATATGCAAGTTTACTATGATGTGTTATGCAAGTTTGATATGCAAGTTGTCATATGATATGCAAGTTATGTTATGCAAGTTTGATATGCAAGTTGTCATATGATATGCAAGTTATGTTATGCAAGTTTGATATGTAAGTTGTCATATGATATGCAAGTTATGCTATGCAAGTTTGGGTTGAACACTTTGTTCATGCTATCATGTTATGCAAGCTTATCTTGGGTTTATGAATATAAAGCTTCAAGCTTTATGCCAAAGGTTGCATTTTGGCAACATTTAAGTTATCATATCTCTTATGATAACTTGCATGTGAGGCTAAATGCGAACTTATGGCCATGTCTACATGCCATTTAGCACCATGTATCACCAATATGCCAAGTTTGGTTTTATGCATGCTTTTGGGGCCTAAAAATGTAATATACAAGTATATGAACATATGTACATTTCATATGCCACCATGTTGAACTTGTGGCTTCAACACCTTTTATGTCATGATTATGCCAAGTTCCCTCTTTCTATCCTTTATGCGCTATTGCGATATGTAAGCGATGGGATTGTGTTTGGGGTTGGGTAAACTTAAAAGACATAAAAACATAAGCTTGGGAATTTACCTATTAAGTTAGGTCTACCCATTGGGAATTTACCTATTAAGTTAGGTCTACCCAATTGCTTGAAAACTTGTAATGTGTTTTGGAAACATGATGGACATGACACTTAGAAAATATAAGTGTGGCCAACTCGAGGTTGGGTTGAGTTTGTAGCGTAAACCTACCCGGAACCGACCGGCTTAACTAGTTGCTACAAACAATAGGACCCAATGTGAGAAGTTGGTCATGTGGTACCTTGGACCCGAGGTTAGACCAAGTTGTGGTGTAAAGCTACCCGGACCCGCCCGGCTTAACTAGTAACCACAACAAGGTCTAATGTGAGAGGTTAAGGCGCATTAATTAATTAATGCCTCATGATTAGGGTTAAGTCATGGTCCATTTAACACTTAACCAATTTGGGCTTGGTAGATTAATCGGGGTTAAGTCGTGAACTCATCGTTACACTTAACCAAGTTAATCCATGATTAGTAAAGGGGTTAAACCGTACTTAACCCACTAGAAAAATCCTAGCAATGGGGGGGGGGGTCCACTCCAGCAGTAATCCCTAGTTTGTATCATCATGACCCTAGGGACTAGGCTAGGGTGGGGGCACGATTACTGGGCTGGAGGTAAGCGACCAATAAACGACGGCAGGGTGGTACGCCGGTGTAGTTCCGGGCGGACTCTGGTCGTGCACATAGTCCATAGCCGGAGAAAACATGCACGGGTACCAGTAGATCGAGACTGTGCACTCATGTTCATGGTGTCCAGGGGTTGACACCCTAGGGCTTGATACACCCGAAGGGTGGACCCGGCACAGTTCGACTACAATTATGTTTGGGCCGTATTGACACCAACACGTGACGAGTTAGGCTTAGGGAGCCGATCGACTAGACCGTTGGGTTGGACCTTGCATTAGGGTCATTTCATGTTATTGGGCCAAAGCTTGGGCCAAGGGATCAATACTTGTTTATTCCAGTCATGTAAATTTGCTAGTACACCTGTGGTGCAAAAACCTTAATCCTGATTATGCGATGACACCTTTTAGTTAATCATCATGCTAGTATATTGTTATCCTTATGTTCATCCCTGCTGCTCATGACAGTTAACTTTATCAGCTTACATTGATTGTAGTAGGGCTTACTCAGTCTTTTTGACTGACCTGTTTTCTTTCGCCTCTTTTCTTCCGTTCCCCCCCAGGTTCTCAGGGAGGGAATACTGGAGCTTAGCTTGGATTTCGGATTGCTTGCTTGTGGGATTTCAGCTCATGTACGGTTTTGACATGAAGCTAGCTATGGCTATCACTTCTTTTGGGGATTAGTACTTATGTATTTCAGTTGATGTTGTTTTATCTAGACTTGTTTATTCGGAAAGTTGACATTATGTTGTACCTGACTGGTTTTGAAATGGTTTGAAATCTTCCGCTGTTTTATCTATGTTATTTACTCTGTTTACATATATACATATGTTCTTGTTCTGCCTTGATATATCATTATGCATGTTTACCTGATTCAAACGCCCCTCCAAAGTCAGAATGCTTGCAAGAGCCACCCTGGCGGAGGCGGGGTGTTACAATTTGGTATCAGAGCATATGGTTTACGAGAAGGAACAAAAAGGTTTTTAGAAAACTTTTGGAAAACTATTTTCAAAACCAAGTATAAAGTATTTTCCAAAGAAAAGTCTAGTTTATTTTAAAGGCTATTCCCCAAAAAGCCATTAGCAAAATCCCTTCGTTTTTCTCTATTCTGAATCTGTCTTTTTCTTCATTTTCAGTATGGCCGATAACTTTGCTATTCCGGAGGGAGTACACGTGCCTGTTTGGTATAGGAGACTTTTGGAGGCTAGGGTGACCGAAGCCGGCCCCGCAGATGTTCCTCCTCCTCCTCCAGTAGTTAATATTCCTCCTCCTCCTGTCGCTAATGTTCCTCCTCCTCCTGTCGCTGAGGTTCCTCTTCCTCCTCCCCCTCAGCATCCTCAAGCTGACTTCGCTAAGACTTGCAAAGATTTCAAAGCAATGGGTGGCAAGAACTTTCAAGGCACTGAGACTTTTGTAGAGGCCAGAAATTGGTTGAAAGAGACCGAGGATTTATTTGCTATCTTTGGGTTAGACGATCAGAGGAAGACCTTGTTGGCGGTTTGGCTTATGAAAGATGAAGCCGCTTATTGGTGGGAAGTCACCAATGGTACTAGGCCTGTTGAGACTTGGGCCGATTTCAGGGCAAGGTTCATGCTTAAGTTTCTATCTTCTGCTGAGGAGAATCTGCAAATGGAGAGGTTCATAACTTTGAAGCAAGGAGATATGTCTGTCAAAGAATATGTGAACAAGTTCAATCAGTTAGCTCGTTTTGGCTTGGATATGGTGAATACTCCTCAGAAGAAGGCTCTTCGTTTTGCTAGAGGATTAAATGAGCCGATGCAAGGATTGGCTATGTCACATATTCCCCATGGGGCCACGTTTGAGAGTTTGGTTGATATGGCGTTACTTCAGGGAGATGTCAAGAAAGAGATCAAGACGAATGATACTCAATCAAAGAAGACTGATTCCCAGGGAAAAGGAAATCAGGGTAACCCAAGTGGTCAAAGCAGTCAAGGCAACCAGAACAAGAACAAGGGCCAAGGCAACAAGGGGAACAACAACAAGGGCAAGAACGTCAAGGGGAAGTGCCATTATTGCGGTTCAGTTGGGCATCTTGTTAAGGATTGTAAGAAGAGGAAAAGGAAGAATGGTGAATGCTTTTTCTGCAGTGAGGTTGGACATTTCAGTAAGGATTGCCCGAAGAAGCGAGGGCAAGGCCAGGGTCAGACTCAGCGTACTGGACCTTCAGGAGGGCAAGTTCATGCTCTCAATACCGCTTCAGTTCCCGATCGAGGTAGTATTTCTGTTGAGAGCCTTGTATATATTTATGATTTTCCAGTTCGTACTTTGTTTGATTCTGGTGCATCGCATAGCTTTATCTCATCTGATCTTGTTGATAGTTTGCACCTTAGTACTAGCTTGGTAGATGATCCCGTCTGTGTCTCAAATCCTATTGGGGGTTCCGCCCATTTGTCTATGATATGTGGGGATTTGAGGATCTCTATACTGAGTGTAGAGTTCTTGTGCAGTGCTTATGTTCTTGGTTTTAGGGGATACGGATTGATATTGGGCATGGATTGGCTGTCCAGATATGGAGCCATTCTTGATTGTGAGCATAGGGTTGTGAGGCTCGTGACTCGCCTCGGGAACACCCTAGAAATTTCTTGTGATCCGAGAGGTCCCGTCATGTTGTGCTATCTTGAATCACTCGACTCGTCAATGGAGACTCTTCAGTCTGTGAGAGTGGTTCGTGAGTATCCGGATGTTTTCGATGAAGTTAGGGGGTTGCCCCCTAAGCGAGAGATTGATTTCCGCATTTATCTGGTGGATAATGCAAAGCCGGTTTCTTTGCCCGTTCGGCACATGGCTCCGCGTGAAAGGCGGGAGCTAAGTAAGCAAGTGAAAGAGTTGCTTGAGAAGAACTTCATTAGACGAAGTATATCTGAATGGGGAGCGCCTGTGGTATTTGCTACCAAGGTAGATGGTTCTCTCCGACTTTGTGTTGACTATCAAGAGTTGAATAAGCTGACCAAGAAGAACAGACACCCATTACCGAGGATTGATGATCTCTTTGACCAGCTTGTCGGTGCTTCTGTTTTCTCTCAGCTTGATCTTGCTACGGGATTCCATCAGCTCAGGGTAGCTGAAGATAGTATAGACAAGACTGCGTTCAGAACTCCAGATGGATTCTTCGAATGGATTGTCATGCCGTTCGGCTTGACTAATGCACCCGCATATTTCATGGACTTGATGAGTAGGGTGTTCAGGGAGTTCTTGAACAAGTTTGTCGTGGTCTTCGTAGATGATATTCTGATCTTCTCTAAGGATGAGGAAGAGCACGCAAGGCATCTCGTGGAGGTGATGGATACGCTTAGAGCGCATCAGTTGAAGGCCAAGTTCTCCAAGTGTCACTTTTGGAGAAGGGAAGTTAGATTCCTTGGGCATATAGTATCTAAGCAAGGCTTAGCGGTGGATCCCGCTAAGGTAGATGCAGTTCAGGATTGGAAGACTCCAAGGAATGCAACCGAAGTGAGAAGTTTTCTAGGTCTTGCGGGTTTTTACCGGAAGTTCATCAAGGACTTCGCAAAGATTTCTGCTCCTCTCACTAAATTGACGAAGAAGAATTTAGTTTTTGCTTGGAGCATAGAATGCGAGCTTGCTTTTCAGAAGCTCAAGAGAGCTCTCACATCAGCACCTGTTCTAGCTTTGCCCGATGGAGGGAAGTTATTTACAGTGTACACCGATGCATGTGGCACGGGGTTAGGAGCTGTTCTGATGCAAGAAGGAAGAGTGATATGCTTTGGCGGTAGACAACTCAAAGTGCATGAGAAGAATTATCCCACTCATGACTTAGAGTTGGCAGCAATAGTATATGCACTCAAGGCTTGGCGCCATTATCTTCTGGGAGAAAGATTTGAGCTTTATACCGATCACAAGTCATTGAAGTATCTCTTTTCTCAGAAGGATCTGAATCTGAGGCAACAAAGATGGATGGAATTCTTAGCGTCCTACGATTTTGAGATAGCTTATACCCCTGGCAAGGGGAATGTAGTAGCTGATGCATTGAGTAGAAGAAGGTTGACCCTAAGTCCTCTATTCGTTGAGATGAAGAATTTAGAGTATGTGGCAACCTTTGATTTCTCTTTGGCGATTGAGTCGATGAGCGGTTCCTTAGCATCTATGGAACTCAGACCTACCCTTCTTGATCAAGTTGGGGCTTCGCAGAGAGAAGACCCTCAGATAGTTGAGATTATGGATAAGCTGATTCGAGGAGAGGCGTCTAGTCATCTCGCTCGATATTCTATTGATGACAAGGGTTGGCTGAGGAGAGACGGAAGGTTATGTGTTCCAATGGTAGAAGATTTAGTAAGAAAAGTTCTTGAGGAAGCGCATCGCTCTAAGTTGACTATACATCCAGGCGGAAATAAGATGTATAAAGATATGAAGCGCATTTTCTTTTGGCCTGGGATGAAGAAGGATGTGGCAGAGTTTGTCTCTAGATGTATCATTTGCCAGCAAGTTAAGGCCGAGTCAAAGAAGCCCGGTGGGCTATTACATCCTCTAGACGTTCCACTTTGGAAGTGGGAGAGTATTTCCATGGATTTTATCGATGGGCTACCAAGGTCAAGGAAAGGGAATACGAGCATTTGGGTTATTGTGGATAGACTTACGAAGAGTGCTCATTTCATTCCGGTGAAGAGCAAGAGGACCGCATCTTGGCTAGCGTCTGTATATCTTCGTGAGATTGTGAGACTACATGGAGTCCCTTCTAGTATACTCAGTGACCGTGACCCAATCTTTACAAGTCAGTTCTGGAATAGCTTGCAAGAAGCCATGGGCACGAGGTTGAATCTAAGTACGGCTTATCACCCACAGACGGACGGTCAAACCGAAAGGGTGAATAGGGTACTCGAGGATCTATTGAGGCTTTGTATTCTGGATTTTGGTGGTACTTGGGAAGACCACCTTCCTCTTTTTGAGTTCGCATATAATAACAGTTATCAGGCAAGCATAGGGATGGCACCATTCGAAGCTTTATATGGGAGGCCATGCAAGTCGCCTACATGTTGGTGGGAGACTACAGATAAGCTTATACTTGGGCCTGATATGATCAGAGATACATCCGAGAAGATCGAGTTGATTCGGAAACTGATGAAAGCGGCCCAAGACCGACAGAAATCCTATGCTGATAAGCGAAGAACTGATTTGGAGTTTGATGTTGGGGATATGGTTTTTGTGAAGGTTTCTCCTTTGCGGAATGTTGTCCGATTTGGAGCCGTTGGGAAGTTAGCACCGAGGTTTGTTGGACCATTCCCTATTATAGAGAGGATCGGGCAGATGGCTTATAGAGTAGAGTTGCCCGAGAAGCTTGCCGGAGTACACGATGTTTTTCATGTCTCGCATCTCCGGAAGTGTTTACATGATTCAGCAGAGGTTGTTGAGCCAAGTGTTCTGAAAGATGTGGAAGTGGAGAAAGAGGCTACCTTGAGGAGAGCTCCGATTCGTATCTTGGGGACGGAGACCAAGAAACTAAGGAATCGAGAGGTCAAGTTGGTGAAGGTTCAATGGGGTGAAGCCGAAGAAGACGCAACTTGGGAAACTGAGGAGAAGATGCGTGGGCTTTATCCATTCCTTTTTGAGGGTACACTCTCAATCTCTTTTCTTTGTTAGCATATCTTTCTCTTTGCTATCCATATTTATCTAGTTTATCGTGTTAACCTTGTCATGAGAACCTTAGGTAGAAACCCTTTGGATGAAACATGTGTTTGAAACATGTTATGCTTAATGGTTGCAAGTGTTTGCAAGTGGTTACTCGTGGATGCATTATACACGTTAGGCACTAGATCGGCTCACACACTCCTCATATTGCATATGCATGAGCGTTTATGCTTATTCATGGATGAAATTTTTTGTGTTATCACATGAATGTTGCATATGGATGTATGTTATGTGCACACATATAGATGTTATACATTATGTTAGGAATTGCATACATATGGATTCATTTCACTAACATAATTTGCATTAATGATATTTGCATTAGATAAGTACATATACACACACCTTTGCATATGTTCATACAACATTTAGAATCTTGTAAGGACAATGATTGCTCGTGGATGATGTTTTGAGTAGATGGATGTTGGATAGTAGGATACGTTCTTCCTAACTTGAAGATTTCGGGGACGAAATCCTTTAAGGAGGGAGAATGTAACAACCCGTATTTTCAATAACCAGTTATAACGTAAATGGAGGCAGAATTTAATTCTAAAATCTGAATCAAGGGAAACGGGCTATGCCATTGCGTTCGTCTCGGAAAAATACGCGAAATAGAGTCCGAGTTTTCGAAAATCGGAGTCCGTATGACCCAATTAAGGCCCAATGAAGTTTTCAGAAAAATTCAAAGTAAAAACAGATTTCAAATTCAAATTTGAAACTTGGAAAATAGGTCAGATTGGGCCAGGCAGGAGAATTCCCGCCAGAACACCTAAGTCGACAGCCCTGTCGACTTGGTCGGACCAAGTCGACAGCCCTGTCTACTTGGCTGTCGACTTGGCTCAGCCGGGCTGTTTAGCCTGGTGCACCATTTAGAGATTGTGTTGAGCTTGGGGGCCAGATTCGATTTTGAGGGCTGAGATTGGAACTAGGGTTTAATCCTATGGCCTAAAATACTTGCCTAATCTATAAATAAGACCCTAACCTACCCTAAATCATCATTATTCATTCTAGCAACTAAACTATGGCAAAATCAATCCTCTCATGACCTCCACTCTCTTCATAAAATTCCTAAATAAATTTCTATAAGATTTTCCATGCATACAAGTGTTTTTAAACTTGTATGATCATCATTAGCTTGCACTCAAGTCAAGTTTCTATATTTGCATCATAAAGAAAGAGTTTTGATCATTTTGGCTCAAGGGTTTTGCTTGCATTTTGGGTTATTTGGTTGCATAAGGGCTTTCTTATATTTGCTATACTCATTTGAGTCCTCATAAGCATTGTAAGCCCTATTCTACTTTCATACTTAAACTCTAAAGTTAAATGTATGATATGCAAGTTTGCCATAATATGCAAGTTTACTATGATGTGTTATGCAAGTTTGATATGCAAGTTGTCATATGATATGCAAGTTATGTTATGCAAGTTTGATATGCAAGTTGTCATATGATATGCAAGTTATGTTATGCAAGTTTGATATGTAAGTTGTCATATGATATGCAAGTTATGCTATGCAAGTTTGGGTTGAACACTTTGTTCATGCTATCATGTTATGCAAGCTTATCTTGGGTTTATGAATATAAAGCTTCAAGCTTTATGCCAAAGGTTGCATTTTGGCAACATGTAAGTTATCATATCTCTTATGATAACTTGCATGTGAGGCTAAATGCGAACTTATGGCCATGTCTACATGCCATTTAGCACCATGTATCACCAATATGCCAAGTTTGGTTTTATGCATGCTTTTGGGGCCTAAAAATGTAATATACAAGTATATGAACACATGTACATTTCATATGCCACCATGTTGAACTTGTGGCTTCAACACCTTTTATGTCATGATTATGCCAAGTTCCCTCTTTCTATCCTTTATGCGCTATTGCGATATGTAAGCGATGGGATTGCGTTTGGGGTTGGGTAAACTTAAAAGACATAAAAACATAAGCTTGGGAATTTACCTATTAAGTTAGGTCTACCCATCGGGAATTTACCTATTAAGTTAGGTCTACCCAATTGCTTGAAAACTTGTAATGTGTTTTGGAAACATGATGGACATGACACTTAGAAAATATAAGTGTGGCCAACTCGAGGTTGGGTTGAGTTTGTAGCGTAAACCTACCCGGAACCGACCGGCTTAATTAGTTGCTACAAACAATAGGACCCAATGTGAGAAGTTGGTCATGTGGTACCTTGGACCCGAGGTTAGACCAAGTTGTGGTGTAAAGCTACCCGGACCCGCCCGGCTTAACTAGTAACCACAACAAGGTCTAATGTGAGAGGTTAAGGCACATTAATTAATTAATGCCTCATGATTAGGATTAAGTCATGGTCCATTTAACACTTAACCAATTTGGGCTTGGTAGATTAATCGGGGTTAAGTCGTGAACTCATCGTTACACTTAACCAAGTTAATCCATGATTAGTAAAGGGGTTAAACCGTACTTAACCCACTAGAAAAATCCTAGCAATGGGGGGGGGGTCCACTCCAGCAGTAATCCCTAGTTTGTATCATCATGACCCTAGGGACTAGGCTAGGGTGGGGGCACGATTACTGGGCTGGAGGTAAGCGACCAATAAACGACGGCAGGGTGGTACGCCGGTGTAGTTCCGGGCGGACTCTGGTCGTGCACATAGTCCGTAGCCGGAGAAAACATGCACGGGTACCAGTAGATCGAGACTGTGCACTCATGTTCATGGTGTCCAGGGGTTGACACCCTAGGGCTTGATACACCCGAAGGGTGGACCCGGCACAGTTCGACTACAATTATGTTTGGGCCGTATTGACACCAACACATGACGAGTTAGGCTTAGGGAGCCGATCGACTAGACCGTTGGGTTGGACCTTGCATTAGGGTCATTTCATGTTATTGGGCCAAAGCTTGGGCCAAGGGATCAATACTTGTTTATTCCAGTCATGTAAATTTGCTAGTACACCTGTGGTGCAAAAACCTTAATCCTGATTATGCGATGACACCTTTTAGTTAATCATCATGCTAGTATATTGTTATCCTTATGTTCATCCCTGCTGCTCATGACAGTTAACTTTATCAGTTTACATTGACTGTAGTAGGGCTTACTCAGTCTTTTTGACTGACCTGTTTTCTTTCGCCTCTTTTCTTCCGTTCCCCCCCAGGTTCTCAGGGAGGGAATACTGGAGCTTAGCTTGGATTTCGGATTGCTTGCTTGTGGGATTTCAGCTCATGTACGGTTTTGACATGAAGCTAGCTATGGCTATCACTTCTTTTGGGGATTAGTACTTATGTATTTCAGTAGAGTTTGTTTTATCTAGACTTGTTTATTCGGAAAGTTGACATTATGTTGTACCTGACTGGTTTTGAAATGGTTTGAAATCTTCCGCTGTTTTATCTATGTTATTTACTCTGTTTACATATATACATATGTTCTTGTTCTGCCTTGATATATCATTATGCATGTTTACCTGATTCAAACGCCCCTCCAAAGTCAGAATGCTTGCAAGAGCCACCCTGGCGGAGGCGGGGTGTTACAGAAATCAATGTAACGATATATAAAGAATTCGATAAGGAAACGAACTTAAAATATAATATTATAAACAAAAAGGAAATCTATAATTAAATCGAGTAAAATTATAAAGAGAAACGTATGCGGGTTTATAAATGAATAATTGTTTTTTAAGGTGTTGATTATTCGAGGCAAGTGGTCTTGTCTGTTTTGAAGTTAATGATGTTTTCAGTTAAGGTCTGAGAGGTAATTATACCTTTACTCGATTGATTTAATTATTAACCGATAAATAGGAATATTCGGTCTCGGAGATAAATGTTTAAAGAAATTTAGTTAAATGAAATATTTTGGGTTGTTGTAATGATGTTTTATACAACATTTGTTTTAACCTAAGTAAGTGGAATTTTTGGAAATATAAGTGTAAAAATGAATGGTCATCGAAGAGATAAATAATTGGAATGTTTCCAATTATAAATAGATTTTTTTTCTAAGTATGGAAAATAAAAGAAGGCGATATATGGAAAGGTTTTCCAAATAGTGTAAGAGGCCATGATGATTGTAAAAAATATCGTGTTAACGAATATTGATAAGGAAATGGAGAAGTGATTTAATTAATGAAATATTAATTAAGGGGCCCAGTGATTGTTTGATGCTTTGTATGAATGTTTGTTTTTCTTCGATAGTTAAATATCTGACTATCGAAGTATTTGCCAGTATCGTTGTCAATATGGAGAGACCGGTTGGATTGTTATCCAAGAACCACTTCGTATTGGTAGTAGCATTGCGAATCAGATTATATGAAGATAATCGATGACGGAGGAATGTGCAAGGGCTTTTTCTGTTAGCCCTAGGTAGAAATTGCCTAATATGGATTAATGGAAATTGTGCCTTCGGTTTCGTTCAATCCAAGAACGAATGGATATGGACGAATGTCTGACAGAGTATTTCAAATAATCGTATATGTTGGTCTGTATAAATATATATGGTGGCATAGAATTTATTCTCTTAGCATAATATCCAGAATATGATTCTGCAAATCAATCAATGATTAACGGATCTGACAATGTTGCATTCAAAGTGATTGTGCTACCAAGGAATGGTAAGTAATCGTAGCCTCAGGCCTCAACAACTGGGAAATGACAAAAATCGGGCAGACAACATGGCTAAGTGGGTAGCTCCCAATTAGGGTGTATTATCACCTATCTATAGAAATTTATTTCATTCTTTATTCTATTTCGATGGTGTTCCATTCGGGAAACGATTGCCGATACCAACCGTTGGTGATATACATTCGATACACTCAAGCGAAATGAGTGGTCGTCCATGTGTGGCTGGGTTACAAGATGTTCTTGTTGAACCCAGTGTATTCTTCTCTAGAGGTACACTATCGGAATGTGGTTTCGTCCCTTGTCATAGTTGGAAATTCAGTACCGAATAAGTTCTCGCGGTTTTGATTGTATATCATGTATGTGGAGCGTGAGATGAAAGCGTTCCACTAGATTTCTAATTATTTGATTTAGACATTATTATAATATCAAAAGAGTTTTTATATAAAGATTATCGTTTTCTTTCAAAAGGATTTGAAAGTTAAATCAATTGTTTTGGATTCTCATAAGGGAAAAATCCGTTCCGTGTTATACGGCGTGGTCTTATGAGATATCGTTTATTTTCTCAAACTGTTTTTAAATTGTTTACGCATACAAGTCCCATGACTGGCCCAGAGTTTATTTTATATGTTTTCCCTAAGCTATTGGGTGTCCAAGTTTGTGCGGGCAGTCATGTAGTTCAGGATTTTACAGATTTATCTAAAGGAGCTTGGAGCAGAAGGCAATAGCATAATTTCGTTATTGTTTTTCGCTATGTTGTAAGTGTTGTACTCTGATTGTGATATTTATATAGAGAAAAAAAATTGTACTCTAAAAACGTGTATATATATATATATATATTGTTCCGCTGCGATGTGAGATCCTGTATTGTTATTTTTGTACTTCTTCTACCTTTTTCTTCTTTATTTAATAATGATTCATATTTCTGTGATATTTGGGTTGGACGTGTTGTTTATTTAGTCAACTCAGATATTACAGATATGTGGGCCATTACAAAATTTGTCGCTAATAATGAAGAAATTATAGTTAAATCGCTATAGATAATGAATGTATATAGTGTTCTAAATATAAATAAGAAAGGTATGAGGAAAATTTTATAATGTAAAGTTAATATTCCAAACAATAAGAATTTATTCCCAATATCAGTAGCAAAAGGAATACAAATGACAAAGACCAAACATCTTACTTAACTAGGATAAGCTTGAAAAATATTAGAATTAAAGATAAGGATACTAAACAAGGATTGATAGAGCTTTGAAATATTCCAAATAATATGATTTGTAAAGGTTGAATGAGAATCATTAATTAATGTGAGAAGAAAAAATTTATGCAAGAAAATGTTATGTAATGAATTCCATAGTTAATTGTTAGAATTATGTTTCAAGATATATAAAGTGGAACAACTATGATAAAATGCTTAGACAAAGTTTCAATGGAGGGGAGTAGAATGCGTTTGCTATTTATATGTTATGACATAACTCATGAATCAGAAATTATAAATGCAAATAGTAAATAAAGATTCGTAAGGAATTCCGACTTTAATATAAAATGTAGGGTACAAGTTATGAGAATTATGTGTATGGAATGAGAACAAAGGAAATGATATATTAACATTGTCTTCATATTAAACTTATAAGAAGAATTGAATTAGCTAAGCTCAATCATTAGTTCTTGTTTGAAACTCTAAAATGGAAATAAACTTTGTTGAAATCCATATGCTAATCATTTGTATAGTATAAATAATCCTTTTCAACACTACCACTACACTATAACAACCAATTTGGCACACAAGGACGCGGAGATAAAATACGGGTTAAAGCCGTATCATATTTGATAGTGCTCAGATTTGTATCGAACTACATTTCGCGATCCACACCACTCCAAACACCCTAAATCTAAGCGTCCATTAACGAAGCCCTAGATCAGTTAATTTGATACGGGTTTGGGCCAAACCGAATGCGTATCGTATTGTGCACTACATTAGGCACTCGGAATAAAAAAATCTGGCCGCTCCCTTTTCCCCTTATTTTACTTTAATGGTGACCGAAAACCCAAATTATGGTTTTCGGTCACCAAATCGTGCCTCCACCTTTCTCTGGAATCTCCTCCTCCGACAGAAACGAACAACCCTCTCCTTTGACAGAAACGCAGCAACCCTTGGTCCCTAGCTCTACTTCGACAGCAGGTATTTGTTTTAATTGAATTTTGGCGTGCATGCCTGATAGTAGGGAACAAGTTGAAATTTTTGTGTTTGTTGCTGATTGCTACTTTGTTTTAGTGTGTTAGCTGTTTCAATTGAATTGGTATGTATTAGTGTGTTAGTTGATTACTACTTTGTGTAAGGGATGGATCTATGGTTATACCCTAGAATCATGTTTTATGATAATGTAAAAAACATCTGAATTGCTATTGGAAACATGTATGATATAATTTTAGATTGTGGTATATCCATAAAACAAAGTATTAACAATGAGTTAATCGTAAGGATGTAGTAACCTTTACTAATGTTAAGAATTTTAATGTCAATTGTCCATAACCCGATTCTAGTTGCAATAGCCATTTGATGATATTTTCTTTAGATCGTTTGCCACGCTGAATCTGAAATGTAGTAACCACATCCATGTACAGGTAATAAAATACTAGTTTGATGATAGTTTAACTATTTAGCAACTAAAAGTTGTCCATTTCTTAAACTAAATGACAAGCCAAGAATAATTGTATAATTATAGCTTTCATGTCAAAAATGACAAATAGACATAATATATTACCTGATGTGGAGGAAACTGAGCAAATGGATAATTATAGTTCAATATTTAACCATGATTTCATTGTCATTTGACTGTTTGTTTGCCTTTGCTTGAAATCTTAATTGGGTTGTCCTATAACAAGTTTACTCCGTGTTGAGAGATAACAAGTTTACTGAAAATATATTAACAGGTTTCCTGAAAATGGTAGATGGATGATTACTCAACTTTCTGGTTAATATTTTAATTGGCGATCCACTAGGTGGATGCATTTTAGCTCACGCGTATGGTCAGGTATCCATGTTTATTAGCTTTATCCAAATGTCGGATGCTGCTGCACTTAACCTTTGTAAAAAGCTGCTTTCACTAGCAACTTTCCCCTACTTTGTAGCTGAGTTTGTAGTGTAAGTTACACTACACGGTCTTCTTCAAAGAAACTGAAAGTTGCAAGTGAAAACAGCTTTTTCCATAGGTTAAGTGAAGCAGCATTCGACATTTAGATAAAGCTAATAAGCATGGAATACTGACCCTGCATGCTAAAATGCATCCACCTGGTGGATCGCCCAGTATTCTCAATAAAAAGTCGAGTATGTACATCGTCTGAAGATGATGGTTCGATATCTTTAGAAGTTGGAGCAAGTATATATTATTTTACACTTATCTCTACGTAGTACCTTACATAAGAATTGAATGGACATGTTGTGTGCACATGGACTATGCCTTGCTAAAACCATGTCCATATGTATGTTTCTGCATATGGTAGTTTTATTTGTTCCTTTTTGTGTGTTTATATAGGAGGATGTTCTGTATGCTATGGTACGAACTACCGGTGTTGCAGATCGACTGTAGTTCAGGTGATTCTTGTTTTGGGTCCACATTTTTAACGATTGACATTTCATTCATCTTTGAGACATATACTGATTGACTACACAAACACATGGATGGGCTTAAAGTGCTATTTTAGTTTCTTGTATTTTGGTGTACACAAACGCACTGATCGACATATACTAATTGACTATAGGTGTACACAAACACAATGATCGATAACAACTAATCGACTATTGGTGTACAAAAACACACAGATCGATCGACTACAACTGATCAGTTATTTGTGTACACAAACACACTGATCGACTACTGGTGTACATAAACACACTGATCAACATACACTTATCTCTGTATTCATGTTTGCATCTCAGTCACAGTGAGTTACAATGTCGATATCCAGTCCAGTAAAGTATTTGTAATTTTTTTAATTAATTTATATGCAGTCCTGTTGGAGAAAACAGAAAAAGTGGGGAGGTATTGGTGTAGATTTTGGTGCTTTTGTGCTGCTGGAACTCATACTGGCTATCACGATTCAGTTTTGGTACCAATCAATGAAATTTAACAATTATATTGATGAAACCGAACCTCAATTTGTCTCCATCAGGTTGGCCTTTTAAGTTTTGTCTTAAACTATGTATATATAAATATTTATGCTGTTATAAAACTGTATCAGCATCAGCTAGCTTATTCTCATAATAAACTGCCTTGATTTACAACAAATATGGACTGCATCAGCATGATCAACATCTACGTAGTACCTTACATAAGAATTGAATGGACATGTTGTGTAGTTCAGGTGATTCTTGTTTTAGGTCGGCATTTTTAACGACTGACATTTCATTCATCTTTGAGACATATACTGATTGACTACACAAACACATGGAATGGGCCTTAAAGTGCTATTTTAGTTTCTTGTATTTTGGTGTACACAAACACACTGATCGACATATACTGATCGACTACAGGTGCACACAAACACAGTGATCGACAACAACTGAACGACTATCGGTGTACACAAACACACTAATCGATCGACTACAACTGATCAGCTATTGGTGTACACAAACACATTGATCGACTACTGGTGTACACAAACACACTGATTGACATACGCTTATCTCTGTATTCATGTTTGCATCTCAGTCACAGTGAGTTACAATGTCGATATCCTATCCAGTAAAGTATTTGTAACTTGTTTAATTAATGTATATGCAGTCCTGTTGGAGAAACAGAAAAAGGGAGGTATTGGTGTAGATTTTGGTGCTTTTGTGCTGCAGGAATTCAGTCTGGCTATCACGATTCAGTTTTGCTGCCAATCAATGAAACTTAACAATTATATTGATGAAACCGAACCTCAATTTGTTTCCCTCAGGTTGGCCTTTAAGTTTTGTCTTAAACTGTGCATATATAAATGTTTATGCTATCATAAAACTTTATCAGCATCAGCTAGTTTATTCTCATAATAAAATGCTTTCATTTGCAGCGAACATGGTCTTCATCAACATGAACAACACGTACGCTCAATCTTCCCGGCATTGACTGGAGTGTTATTAAGCTGATTTGTTTTTACCTTTTTTTGTTAGTTCATAATGTGATGAAAATCTTTGACAGTTTCCGTTTATTATATATGTTTGTACGTACATTATGTTCATGTTATGAAAAATATTGTAATGCTTTGAATGTGTGCATGTGTGTGTATATATATATATATATAAATTGTGTTATTCCTATGTATAAATTGTGATATATATGCTTTGTGTTATAAAAAATATGTGCTACAGTTTCTGTTATATATATATATATACATACATGTATGTGTGTGTGTGTATATATATATATATATATATGTGTGTGTGTGTGTGTGTGTGTGTGTGATTGTACACATACATATAATTAGATACGGTCAAAGGTTGTGTCTGATTACAATTTAGATATGGGTAAGAGCCGTATGTTATTTCTAGTGAGATAGGGTTTATAGTCGTATCTAATAATTTAACGTGCCATTTTCTGATATGGCTTATTGTCGTGCCTAACTACTTTAGATAGGGCTAAAAACACAGCCTAATTAGCATATATGATGTAATGTAAATAAGCGATGTTGCACGAAATTAGTCTCAAAAATGGTAAACTTTAAATTATTATAAGAACACCGACATACACTCATATTTACAGGTAAATACTGAATTTCATAAATACTTTGCAACAAAATTGTAGAAAATACCATAAATGAAAAATTATTTGAAAATTAATCATTTAATTCTTTATTCATTACATGAATCAATATAAAATCTACAACAATTTAAATATAAATAACAAAGTTAATATAGAAATAAAAAATAGTCATTGAAAGGGTTCGGGACAAGTAAACAAATATCAATGGTGACAAGAAACCTCATCTCTTCTTCCTGTATTCTTTGAACTCAGATTCATTCAATTAACCTTCTTCTTCAACCAATTTTAGCCTCCTCTTGCTTTCACATGCATGTTTATTTACAGAACCCTATTTTTGATCTTAGATCTTAACCCTTATCTCCTTTTCTTCCAATTTTCAACCCTTTCTGCTTTAGATTTTGTAATATAGTAATACTCCTTTCAACACATCTAGCCTATTGCATGGTGGCGCTCCTCAGATAATTATGCCTTTACGATACTTGTGTAGCTTGATGCCATGAGTTTAGCTATACGATAACCTGTAATGTGCAACACGAGGGATCTTGGCGAGCCAGATCTACATTTCCAGGTGGTTACCCGTGTTTGTCTGGCCTGAGCCTAGAGGTATAGCGATGGTCTCAAAATGCAGATCTTCTTCACATGTATCGGAAGTGTTTCTGGTGGAAGCAGGAGTGTATCAACCTGCTTAGATGTGGAAGTAAGGTATCAACGTGGAGCTTCCATGGAGGGAGCAACTTCCTAGACCTCCAATCAGCTTCGCATCTCGCTCTTATTTTTCTGGTATGCCTTCTTGTTTACCAAGAGTTGGTTACAGTGTCTGCTTGGTGACTGTAATGGAGTTTCATTATATCAGTTGACATTGTGTAACTCCCCACCCCGAGACCCATATTAACAAAGAGAATTACATAGTAGTTTTTCTGCTAATGCGGAAAATAGGGCTGGTTAGGGGCAACAAACTATAACCTTGTCTCAACTATCTATTGAACACACCGACAAATGCTATTTTTTTCTCAAGTGGATCGACGTATTAAATAAATACCTGAGACAAAGCTATAGATGACTATGGATCTATCGGAACAAAACACTATAACCAAATGAATATCTCATCATAGATCAATAACATATACATACATACACACACACACACACACATATATATATATATATATCTGTGTGTGTATGTGCATACATATACAATGATACATCTCAATACAATACAAATAATACATCAAAGTGATATGGCGACCACTTAATATACAAAAACTAAAGACTAAATTCTCGACAATATGCCATAAGAATGTGAACAATCCCAAAGAGATGACTCAGTCTCAAAAGATAACACTAAGAACCAACTATGACCAAGAGAGGAGCTAAACTTGGAACAAACTCAGTTTGACCCAAGTGATAACACACAGGTCAGGTAGACTAGAACTTATCATTAATAAAGATAATGATAATAATATGTAAGGGGAAACCGTTCCGTGATTACTAATGGGAAGATATAAGTCATCAAGTATCTTTAGCGTGGTACGCCAATGATTCATCCTAATTGCATAAAGGAATGCAATATATCTTAGTTAGATATTGTATATCTAATTATAACATAACTAAATGGAATGAGTAAAGGTGTGAATCACAAAGGGAGATTTCATAAAACAATTTAAACTTCATGATCATAATAAAACTCAAATTAGTCTAGTTATGTTCATTAGCATAATAGATCACTAGATAACGTTGAGCGATTGAAAGATGTTATATCCTCTTATGTAAAGGATACCATGCCATACAGGAGCAATTCCTTATGAAAAGGATCGATGTCTCTTCCTGATAACTATAAGAGATAGCTAATTTATGACTGTGCTTAAGTGACAAAAACACACTTAAGCGTGTAGAATGTCTACAAACTACGCCATAAAGGTAAGACTCAATTAATCGTTACCTTCGCCTTATGTCAACGGCAATGCCAATTAAACATCGACACAAACTTCTAAAGAATCAATTGTCTCAATAAAGGAGGATAGCGATATAACAATGCACCATAAATACATAATTTTAAATAAAGGATATAGATTTATAAATATTCTTTGTCTCGTCGGCATATCCTAAATACCAACACAATTCAATGTATTATAAAATTCATCTAATAGAAATTTCTTAATTATTATACCTCATCTCATTGGTATACATATAAATACATCTAAAACTCATCATAAAGAACTACCATAATCTATACCTCATTTCATCGGTATAAGCATAAAAATGTCACAAATCCATCTTGATAGCATCCAAAAAGGTTTCAATACATCATATTTCATATCACTATAAAACGTAATATAAACTCGGCCTTTTTCATACTTGAGGCCTTATTCAAACATCATCATAAAAAGGAGTATTCAAAACATCAAAACATCATAGAAAACTGCACGTGCTTAACTTCTTGACTAGTACTAAATTTTGGTATCATACATCGTGATGACTTGGGATCACATAATATCATAACATCGTGATCATCATAATTGACTACGGTCGGAAACATCTTGATGACACCCAGTCACAAAAACCCGAGTAATAACATCATGACGATTCGAGTCGAATAATACCATCGTTAGCATCGTGATGACTCCAACTGAGTACATGATCTATAGTACTAGTGACATCTTGAATGGGTCTCAACCTCTCAGTTAGGAACCCATAAGGCATCAACGTATGCCCCATGCTATACGTTTGCACCTAACGGTTTACTAGCCGATAGTTGATACCACATTAGAAAACATCATCAATTGTACACTACCTCATCTCATCGGCGAGGGCAAAGATACAAAACTCGTCTCATCTTTCTCTCTTTCCGAAGAGTATTACATGACAATTTGACTTGTCTCTTCTCATCAATAAGTAAAAATTCATCATAAACATTAAAACATCATAAATTCATAAACAACAAAACATCATGAATTCATAAACATAAAAAATCATGAATTCATCATAGAATAGCTTGCCTTATGTTATTGGAAAGTTTACAGAGCATCATGGTTGGTTCATCATCAGGCATATTCAAACTAAGTAGTTCTAGAACCAATGGTCTTTGCTAAATTTGATAACATCTCAAAACATCGCAACAACAGGTTTTTAATCGTACAAGTTCGATATTAAGTGATAAAGTAGAAACACATGTCCCATACCACGTATTTTTACTAAATTATTTAATTCTCATTCTTATATGCCAAAATTCATAAGAATAAGCTAATATATTTATATTTAAAATAATTTTATAGAAAAAATAGGACTTTCAAATGATTTGAAGAAATACACACACGTGCGCACACACACATGCACACACATATACATATCTTCTTTTTTTGGCAAGGTAGACGGTTTTTAAGGTGACCGCAAATACCTTTTATTATAAATAATAATAAAAATATATTGTCGAACAGGTGATTGTAGTTAAAAATTAACTACCAAGGTTTTTTAAGTGGACCGTTCACTCACATCTATGTAGTAGATAGAGTTCCACACAGGGAACCATTGTTTTTAAGAATACTAAATAATTTGATTAAAAATCTTTTAAAATGACTTAAAAAACATTTATTTTCCAAATCATTGTTTTTAATAATTCACTAAAATTTATCTAGAAATAAAACCATTCAGAATCATCAAGAATATTCAATGTTGATATTAACCGATATTTAAATTTAAATGGGATTTAAATCAAATTTAAATCATAAAAATTTCAAATCTGAGCTAGTCCATGATGGATATCATGGCTATCTAATAACACCAAGTTTCATCAAAAGAATGCAGTCAGAATTGTCGAAACGACAAAATATCATCAAAATCTGAAAATTAAACATTATACTAAATTCAGACCTGCTATAAAGAACTCAGATTTTAACATAACAAAATTTGAAATTTGAAAATACTTATTAAATGAAAGTCCTACTAAGTCTAAGCTTTCTAACGATACAAAGATCATCAAAATCAGACTTAATATGAAGGAGATATGATGAATATAATTCTCAAATTTTAAAATTCTCTGTCGTTGTCCTTTATTCTCTAAACAGCGACAAAGAAAAATAGTTTTGACTATTGTAACCTCATAATTCTGCAAAACTCAAAACATAAAAGTTATAGTACATGATTCAAGCTTTCCAGAAAAATCTAAGATTATCGAATTCGGCTTTGAAACGAAAGAGTTATGGACAATTTTGTCTCGGTTTCAACGACAGAGCAAATGTTGATTTTGCTCTTAGGATAAAGCAGAAAACTTCAATTTTGATCCAGCTAACATCAAAATTAAAGAAAACAAGAAACCTGTAGCACATGCTATAAACTTTCCGGAACATAAATAATTATCCAATTCCGATCAAAAACATGAATGATATGGCAAAAATAATTTCAAATTCAAACTCAGAATATTCCGTCAAAGACAGAATTATACTTCTGTGTTCAAACCTGTTTCAGGCCAATTAAATTGCAAAATATCGGAAAATGACTTGAACAAAAAATGTTCCTTCTTGAATCTAGTTTCAGGCAAATTTTTTGAACTAAATCAGATAAGAAACATGAAAGTTATGCCTATTTTACTATAGTGAATTTTCAGCAAATTCAATGTACACGGATTTTGCAACATTTTACCCAAAAACTTCATTTCTTGCTAAAAATTTGTGAGTTTATACTAGCATACCATTAGCTTTACTGCTTACTTTAGCTTGAGCTATGATTTGATGAATTTTGAAAGCAAGGATTTGAAGAAGAAAGCCTCCGAATTGATAAAAGCATAGACCTTTCAGCTCCTTTCAATGCTTGAACATCTATAAATCACACTACAAAACATGTAATAAAGAAGAAATATAAGTTTCTCTAAACTGGAAAATTTTGATGAATTATAGATGAAATAAAACCCTATAGATAGATTGCCTGTTGTAGATTAGACTTTAGGTGATAATTCTCTCTTGATTTGTTGTAGGATGCTGAAATTCTATTTTGAGAAGGTTAAAGCCATGAAAGTCTGCTAATTCAAGGAAAAAGATGAGTTTTCTTTTCTCTAGAAAATGAATGATATGTATGTTCTAGATAACTCTCCATCTTTCTCCCCCTAAAATGCCTAGTTAGTTGTTAATTAGGTTATTAGCCCTTTATTAGCTTAATGAAGGTAATTGAGGCCAAAAGCTTTGTTTACACTATTTTTCAATATTTGCTTCTCCAAATCATTTGTGTTTACTTAATTTACGCATTATTTACATAAATATGTATTTCAACATGTTTTTATGTATTTTCTAACAATATTTTCACCTAATTTACACATTATTTACGTTTCACACAAAAATGGACATTTTGGATTTAATTTACAGAAAAATGAACTTGGTTAAGATTTTATTTGTTTATAACATATAAACTTTGCCCGAATAATTTTTTAAAATCAAAAATATTATTATTAACATTTTTATAAATATTTTACAATAAATTTTAACAAGCCGTTAATATTCGTTTCACATGGGCTTATTTCAAACACACACATACATAATAAATTTCTTATCAAAGATTATGTACAGTTTTCAAATAAAAGCTTCTAGGAATTTCTCAAATTCCTATTTATTAATATCTTTACATTTTTATTATTACAAAAACAATATTTAACTATACATATTATTTTCCAATATGTAAATTTCTAGACAAAATCATCATTTTGACATATTTGGCTAAATAAAAATTATATCTTAGCCAAATAAAATGCAATAAAATGTTTTTAACATTTTTAAAGCATAAAAAAGTATTTATAATCAATATTACACTTTCTAAAAAAAAAATCTCCTCATTTTTCCTTTTGTTTTACAATAAAAGGCTAACATTAGAATAAATTCCAATATCATTATATTTGACTCGATAAATAACCATCATATTTTATTCTCGGTCTAAACTTTATTTTCATAAAAACTTCTCAAATTTATTGATTTTCCCTAAATAGGCATTTTAAATACCAATTTATTGTCAATTACTATATCAAATCATAACCTTCGTTACAATTTAATATAACAGGGACTCACCATAAATCGGGTTGTTAAAGACTTCTCCCTTAATAAAATTGTGTCCCTCGTAAGAGAAAAGTTTATACTCAATCTCTTAATTTCATCATTCAAAGGAAAGCTAGACAAACACGAAACCGAAGTTTCCTCATCTCTCATTCAAGATGAATGAAAAGGAGGAGATAATTGCTTGGTAATTCCATAAATTTCCCCAAACATCTATATAAGAAAAGCAGTTTATAAAAAAATCCAAGCGCTGTCTCATAATTTTGATGACATCCCTCATCTTCGTAAAAGAACACAAAGGCAAAAATTCCTCTCAAAATCAATCTGAAGAGAACAATTCCTCAAACGAGGTCGAGATTTCACTCAATCAACTTCATCCAAAACTCAAGACAACAAAGAGATTAACAACCCAAAATTTTCATATTCCACAACAGAAAAACTACTATAATGAAAGAAAAAACACCAAGAAGGATAGAGAAGCTCAAGAGAAGGTGGTTTCTTTATAATCCACCAACCTCAATGACCACAAACTCACAAGTCATTATATTATTGCACTAATAGAAGCTCATGGAAATAAGATGCCCAAGAAAGATGGGTATGGACTCAAAATTCTAGTAATTTAAAATTCGTTACTTAGAAAAATAAAACCTCAAATTTTCATTTCTAGATAAATTCTTATTGTTCTAATGTAACTTCTTAATTTAGAATTAAATTTAATCTTATTAATTCTTACTTCATAACAATAAGTTCATCAAATAATTATTTTAAGACTATACAAAAAATAAGATTTAGAAATTTTATTCCATTTTTTTTAAAGATATCACAAAAGTCACTCTTATAAACTTTTGGATCAATTCTCAAAGATATAAAACTTTCCACTTCAATCTTATTAAATTTTATTTATCATGTCTGATTGTCTAATCCTAGTGCTTAGAAATTTCTATCGATTATGTTGATCAGGCTATAGACCATAATCTTTAAACACTCGATGAACGACCCAACAAAAAATCGTCTTCTATAAAAAAAATTGATATAGTTCGCAATTCATTTCTTATCTCAAAATAAAATTTCAATCCTCTTTAAACAAATCATTACTTTCATAGAAAAAAACTCAGTTTAGATTCAACTAAGAAAATTAGAATCACTAAATATTCATCAGGATATTCGTTTCAAAGGTTGATAAAATAACTACAATGTTTATCAATCCACAGGGTATAAAAAACTATGTAGGAGAATCACTCGAGTACAAGGTAAAGACCATGCTATTCGTTGGGACTCGTAGTTTATGGAAGTCGTCGAAAAGTCAAGCTATAATAGTAGTCCTACACCTCTTATAGATTGAAAGAAATCAAACGTAGAATAAAAGTTAGGCATCGACTAAAGAGAAGAAAGGACTCAAAACACATATTGTTACTCCAAATGAGGTAATGTTGTAAGCACTTCCTCATATAGATATCCATGGGAAGCGACTCACAGGATGCAAGAATAACTCAAATGAACAAATTCAGAACATCACCTCACTTCCATGGTGGACATTCTCAAGTAAGAATGATCGAAAAAATCAAAGTCGGAAATGAGGATAAACACAACATTCAATCACCCAAAGGATGACAAACCAGAACGGACTCAAACAATAATATCATCCAGACTAAAATTCAAGATATATTATCCTCATATCGACACCTAAAGGTAAGTTCAAGAACTTTAGAATCATAATCAATTATTATTTTTGAAACGACCCGAAATCCCCCTTACGGGAAATCATGGACTGAATTGAGGAGGGGAGAGTAGCAAGGGGGCGCGGAGGTGCTCTTGGCGGAGCTCGACGTCAGAGGGTCGCCTGGGGAGGCGGGATTCGCGGCAGGAAGTGGGGTGGGGTGTTCAGTCAACGCTGGTAGGGGAGGAGTTCGCGAGGTCGAGAGGAGGTGCGCCGGAGTGGGGTGGTGTCTCGAGCGGAGAGGGCGGCGACTTGGCGTCGATGATGGGGCAGCTTCGAGCTCTAGCGGTTTTTTTTATTTTTATTTTTCTTTTTGGATCTGAAACTAATGGGTGGGGGGGGGGTAATGGAGAATAAGGGGTTGACTTTATAATATTTTATATATTTATTTAATTCCTAAATCGAAAAAGCAACTTTTTATTTCAAACTCGAAATTGAGCCCACCGACTGTCGTCCCTAGTGTAATACCCCAATTCCAAACACAATGGGATATGTATCGTAAGCTGATTCGATCATTTCGATCAGTTTTCGTCAAAATCAAAATATAACTCTATATATTGAATTTGAACGCGCATTTCAATCTACCGAGGTCACATACTAACTCGAAAAATTCCAGAAAAATATTTTCTAGCTTCGTAATTGACGATATGGTCCTAAAAAAACTAGTTTCATCGAATTCTGAGACCATTTGAAAAATGGCCATTTTACAGTCGATTAAAATTAACTAAAACTGGTCAAACGCGATTTCCTTTGCCACGCTCACATATTGAATCGAAAAATTATGAAATTTGAAACCTAGTAATAATTTGACATCGCGGATCCAACAAAAGTGGTTTCGTTGAAAACCGAGGTTGTTTGCAAAAATGTCCATTTTTAAGGGCCTGAATTCCATAGCGACTATTCAGAATTTTCAACTGGACATATCTTTTGATTCCCGCTATGAAATTTCAATTTTTCGGATTCGATGGAAAGATATTCTCAAATAGATTCAAATGTTTTTGGTTTCACTAAAATCCGGTTTATTTTGAATCCTGTATATTCATTTGAATTTTGAAATCGAATTATCGAACCACCGCGCCATTTTCAATTCCTTTTATAATTATAAATAAATATTTATATGTTCGATTTCTTTTCAAAATAAATTTCTCGTCGATATTATTTAAAATAATACATTTTAAATAATCAAAATTCACTAAAATTGCCAAAATAAAAATTTTAAATTGGCTCGGATTTCCGGGTTATTACAATCTCCCCCACTTAAAACTTTTTGTCCTCGAAAAGGAATGAAGCCGAAAGTTGTTTCACAAATCAACTCAACTTCCCTTATTTTCATTACGGCTTAAGTTCTTCAACTTTTCGGTTTCTAAGAACTTTTAAAATTTTCAAAAATTTGGCTAACACCCTAAATTTTTGAAAAATTTCGCCATAACCTCCCCTGCACCAAGAGCACCGGGAAAACCCCGAAATTGCCATACAGGCCCTCTGATCTCAAAAAGAAAAAGAAAAAGCCAAGCGGCTAGCCAATCGGCTCATAAAATCATCATCACCCAAACAAAACAGTAAATTATGGTAAACATGTACCTATTTGTCGGGCAAACAATTTTATTCTTCTGCTCTAGCCTCCTTGCTATGACCTGTTCAATGTAAGTACATGTATATGCAAGCAAATGCGATTAATTTTCAATACAATTCACTATTTGGTCCAAATTGGCTATATGTTTCAAATTTAACCAATCCAACAATAATCAAGCAATACAACCATCAATCAATTAGTTGATTATCATTTCAAATTCATAACTTTGATATATAGTCAAAAATCACATTTTTGATGCCAAATCACAACAATAAGCCCTATCTAGTTTCGGTTCTCACACCAGTCAATTAGAAATATATAGAAATCTCACTTTCGAAACTCGAAAATAAATACTGGCGATGGTGCCCTGTCACCGGAATTAATCCGGGCACTAGAGTGCGATTTTATAACTATCCAATACATTAAAACTTTGAATACACGTTTGCAAGGCGTATAGGCAAAATCTTTATATATTGGATTGTCCAAATTCATTTAAAATAAATATTCAAATATGAATAAGTGATTTAAATTTTCAAAACAAAACTTGTTTTCATTTTAAAAATATACTCTTCACACTCGTTCTAAGATACTACTGATCCCATCTCTAACGAGTCATTCTTGTTGGATATTACTAATCCAATATCTGATGAATTCTTTCGTATGGTTCTAATGTGTCTTGTTCTCTGAGCTTTGTAAACCAAAGCTCTGATACCACGCTGAAACGACACGAACTTCCCCAGTAAGGAAAGCCCGGATAGAGTCGAGGACAAAACACATCGGAACACAGACGGAAGAACATTTCATTGTATATTACAACAACTCCATCAGAATACAAGAATATACAGAGTATGAATAAATATTACACAGAAATATCATAGATTTAAATTACATTTATATACATCGCAGCGGAGATAATACAAAACACAACTAGAAGGAGATATACGGATATAAAGCTTTTCGGATATCGCTCCAGCTGTAAGTCAGGATCCTGTGAATATAAATCTGCAAAACCAAAACTACTAGTTGCCCATGCAGAAATAGGGGCACCCAGAGTTTAGGTTAAAACAACAAACTCCAGGTCAGCCATGGGACTGGTGTGAGAACTAAAATAGTTATTAATCTTTATTTTAAAGTTCGGTAAATCAAGGGACCACGCCGTATAACACGGAACGGGTTTCCTCCCAAGAATACCAGTGTATAAAACAACAGCGCAATGCTAAATAAAGAACAATGAAGCTATTATAAGACCCAGGTCCCATCACACAATGCAACACAAGCCGGAGGATAGGGTTTTACATTATAATAGCCAAAGCATGCTTTATATGCTAAATTTCATGTTTTATTACTATAAGTGTATAGTGTCAAAACAATTTCGATCATAAATATTAATCATAGACGACATGGGTACCATATATCATGTCGTCATACTAGTTCTACAATTAAAATCGCCAAAATCACGTATTTGGAAATTGGATTTCCATCTGTGAACAGAGGCAAAGGATCGTCCTCTACCGAATTCGAGACAATCTAGCCCATGTCTCAGGGACAGAACGCATCGACCCTTGGATCTTCAGGGCCGGTCCACCGATGTGGATTAGACGAAATCCTGAACACTACGTCTCCCCGCCCTATGGGGCGTAAATGAGCCAACGAATGACTCCATCGGTTCGAGAACGACCGATATATCCGAGGCGCCTCGCTATCCATCATCCACATAAGTAAAATGTCAGGCCGTGTAAAAACACTGACACAACTCCTAGCTAGAAGGAAACGCATGTTCTCCCTGCAGTCCTCTCCCGTTTCTGGTTCACTACTAGGGTGTGAGGCTCGCGAATCAACATTACACAAAGCTATGCCACACAGGCTGTGCTTTGATCATTCACCACAAGACTTTGCTTTTCAACAGAAGCCTTGATCATTTGCATCTTAGCATGCCACACAGGCAATTCACGCTATGCAACCGATATCAATCACACAGAATGAAATCCGATGTTCGACACACATCCATTTACAAGTCCGTTCTGGGTCTGAACGAAACTGGAGGAACCTTATTCCTCGCATATCCATCGATCTCCAAGTACGTCTGGACAATCACCAACTGATTCTCTCCTCTTGGGTGTACATCCCAATCAAGACCATCAGTAATCACCCAAACGACGTGAAGACCTCCAGTCTTCAACCACCGTCTTCATCTTCGACTTATCGTCGTAACAGTTATTCAGAATGGGATAAACCCGGTCTTTCCGAATAACTCGCGTATATAATAAACAAGTGTTACACAAACACAACATACGCCTCATTCCAATCCATCAGTCACTAACCGTAAATTAACAAGAGAATAATTCCCCTAATATTAACCCCGAAGGCCGAAACTAACATCAGATCAATACCCAGGAAACCATTCTACTTAGCTAACCTACAGTTAGTTTCTAAATTTCACATTCTTAGGGAAAGATTCCCATTAATTTTATCAAAGATAAATTCCTTGAATTTATTCTTTAATCTTCTTTTGAATATCGATTCAACTAGTCGGGATTAACGAACCTTACCGAAGTGATCATTTGTTTTAATTTCCCAATCCCAACCTATTCATCCCATGAAGTAAAACTGGTAATACTTCATATCTAACACCACGGTGTTATCGGTAAATTCAATTACCATTTCACGTTCAAATCTAATTAAAGATTTAACTATCGCCTGGAGCAAAACTGGTGATACTCCATTCTCGATCTTTTCCATCTAATTAAAGATTCATTAAAACTCCACTTAGTTTTAATCTTTGACTGGGTTAAAGAATTAGTGTCATTTAAAAACACGGTTCACGATAAACCCAAAAATCACATCACATTTCAATTAGTCCCTAACCGTAAATTAGCAAGTGAGCAATTCCCTAAGTATTAACCCCGAAGGCCGAAACCAACATCAGATCAATACCCCAGAAACCATTCAATTTAACAAATCTCCAGTTAGTTTCTAATTTTCTTAACTCTTTTGGGTCTAAGAACAGTATTATTGAAGATACCGTTTATGACAACCCAAAATCACATTCCATTAATTATCGGTTAAAGAACCAGTGTTATTTAAAACATCATTCACGATAAACCCAAAAGTCAATTCTAATTCAATTCCAATTAAATACTATTTAATTGGTACACTTCATTAAATCTAAATAAAAAGATTTAATCTTTTTCTCAACTGGGCTTAAGAACAGTGTTAATGAAGACACCATTCACGACGAACCCAAATCCCATTTGATATTAAATACAAGGCTCTGAATAGAAAATATACCGGCTTATATTCAATATCAAATTCTACGACCAACAAATATCGTATTGGAAATAACGATATAAATATCTTTCAAATTTCCATAACAATATCTATATAATCACGTAATCCAACATCGATATATTACGAAGACAATTTCGATTCAAATCCATTCCAATGCAATTATTGGAAATTCTGGTTATTTTCAAAACCATTTCAAATCCAATTTATTTATTTTAAAAATAAATAAATTAATATTCTAGTTCAAAACTGGTTCATTTCGATAAAAACCTATTTTTATCTTTTCAAATATACACTTTTTCATCCCAATTCTTTCTAAATCATTTCTTTTGATTTTACACAAATTATTACTATTTTTAATAATTTTATCAAGGCCCGTACAGTCAATTTCCATCAACAGCCATCGAACTGCACTTACAGCGACCTTTTCCAAATTTGATTTGGACATAATTCCAAATCCAACTGTTAGATTTCAAATTTATAATATTCGTTAGAAAGCTCTTTTCGATACGAACCCAACGGTTCCGGTTTCAGGAGAATCCGACGGTCAGATCTCCTGCAATATCTATTCGAAGTCAATGGTCGAAATTCGCGAACGGCCGCGGCGCGGCGCGTTCTATTCAGGCCATTATATTATATGTATAATATATATAATATATACTTCATCGATTTCTTTTCAAAACGTATTTTATAAATCGATTTAAATTCGTTTTCAAAACGATTTCAACTTCCTTTTCGAATTCAAATCAAAATTGAATTTTTCAATATAAATTCGTTTTAATTTCATTTCAAATCGATTTCAATTCAAATCGATTTTAATTCGATTTGAATTCATTTTCTTTTCAATTCAATTCAATTCGAATTCATTTTATATCCAATTCAATTCGAATTCGCTTTATATTCAATTCAATCCGAATTCGTTTTATATTCAATTCAATTCGAATTCATTTTATATTCAATTCAATTCGAATTCGCTTTATATTCAATTCAATTCAATCTAATTCGAATTTCAATTTTTTTCAATATAATTCGAATTTCAATTCTTTCAATATTCATTGAAAAATGAATAAAATCGATATAAATCTCGTTCGCATCAAAATGGCGTCAATCTAATCAACAAAGCTTCATATATTTCTATTTTCAAATATTCTATTTCAAATATTTCTTTTTCAAATATTTCTATTTCAATGTTTCTTTTTCAAATATTTCTATTTCAATGTTTCTTTTTCAAATATTTCTATTTCAATATTTCTTTTTCAAAACTGGAATGAGGCCCAATCAATTTCCATAGATTTTATTTCTATGGATTTCCATACAACGTATGTATATATCAACAATGACAAATAATCAACCACCATCCAAAGTGCATTCTACACTGTATAAGCATCAAATATAAATATCCAATGCTTATAATAGTCTGTCAATCAATCGATCGACATACAACTAATTATTGGGATTAGTGTATGTCATATATCACCCCGATACCCGTGTGGGGTTTTCAAACAATCAAACACAGATTTTATTTGTGCAGTTGGGCGATGTGTAAAATTTATCGACCCAATCAATATCAGTCAAATGTGTGTATATAAACAAATCGTCCAATTTGTTTATTTTTATTTCATTTCATATACACGTTAAAAATTCTATTTTCAACTATAAAATATTATTGACTATATAAATATTTTATTTCATTTCACATCACATCACACAATCAACTACACATCAAAATCAAACAAACAAGCATACAAGCCGTCCATGGTCTATGGACGACGGGTGTCGGGTGCTACTAAACACCGTGTGCATCCTAGTATATATTTTAACTAGAAATAAATTAAAAGTGAGAAGTTCTCACCGAGGGTTCCACTCCGCCGTGCTTTGCTTTTGAACTGCTGAATCGTCTGGATCTGTTTGAAATTCCAATGCAGTCCTTTTCACGTTGTTCAAATAAAAATTATATTTTTATTGCTTTATTCTAATAAATAAAAATCCTATTTTTATTTCTTCTTCATATATATTTTCAACGCTTCATTCTATATAAAGATTATATTTTTATATTTCTACTTCATATACAAAGATCGGATTTTTATTTCATTGCTATAAAAATCACATTTTTATACTTCTACAATATAAAAGATTATATTTTTATACTTCTACAATATATAAAAATCATATCTTTATATCTCCTATAAATTAAAAATCGAATTTTTTTATTCTTCCTAAAATATAAAAATCATATTTTTATTAATAAAAATATAACCTTTTCACTTTTTAAATCAAATCCTTTCCACGATTAAAATCTCTTCTTTCTCATGATAAAAATCTCATCTTGATGTCATTACTATATAGATTTCATGCTAATAAAAAAAATATAAACTTTAGGCTAATAAAAATATAAACTTTAGGCTAATAAAAATATAAACTTTAGGCTAAATGACAATATAAGAAATCGAAAACTTACAGTTGAAATCGGACTAAGATTGAGGAGGGGAGAGTAGCAAGGGGGCGCGGAGGTGCTCTTGGCGGAGCTCGACATCAGAGGGTCGCCTGGGGAGGCGGGGTTCGCGGCAGGCAGTGGGGTGGGGTGTTCGGTCAACGCTGGAAGGGGAAGAGTTCGCGAGGTCGAGAGGAGGTGCGCCGGAGTGGGGTGGTGTCTCGAGCGGAGGGGGCGGCGGGTTGGCGTCGACGGTGGGGCAGCTTCGAGCTCTGGAGGTTTTTTTCTTTTTCTTTTTGGATCTGAAACTAACGGGGGGGGGTAAAGAAGAATAAGGGGTTGACTTTATAATATTTTATTTATTTAATTCCTAAATCGAAAAAGCAACTTTTTATTTCGAACTCGAAATTGAGCCCACCGACTGTCGTCCCTAGCGTAATACCCCCATTCCGAACACAATAGGATATGTATTGTAAGCTGATTCGATCGTTTCGATCAGTTTTCGTCAAAATCAAAATATAACTCTATATATTGAATTTGAACGCGCATTTCAATCTACCGAGGTCACATACTAACTCGAAAAATTCCAGAAAAATATTTTCTAGTTTCGTATTGACGATACGGTCCTAACAAAACTAGTTTCGTCGAATTCTGAGACCGTTTGAAAAATGGCCATTTTCCAGTCAATTAAAATTAACTGAAACTGGTCAAACGCGTTTTCCTTTGCCGCGCTCACATATTGATTCGAAAAATTATGAAATTTGAAACCTAGTAATGATTTGACATCGCGGATCTAACAAAAGTAGTTTCGTCGAAAACCGAGGTCGTTTGCAAAATTTCCATTTGAAGGGCCTGAATTCCATACCGACTATTCAAAATTTTCAACGGGACATATCTTTTGATTCCCGCTATGAAATTTCAATTTTTCGGATTCGATGGAAAGATATTCTCAAATAGATTCAAATGTTTTTGGTTTCACTAAAATCCGGTTTATTTTGAATCCTGTATATTCATTTGATTTTTGAAATCGAATTATCGAACTACCACGCCATTTTCAATTCCTTTTATAATTATAAATAAATATTTATATTCTATCGTCGATTCAAACGAATATATACGTTCGAATTCTTTTCAAAATAAATTTCTCGTCGATATTATTTAAAATAATACATTTTAAATAATCAAAATTCACTAAAATTGCCAAAATAAAATTTTTAAATTGGCTCAGATTTCCGGGTTATTACAATTTTTCTTTTTTTCGAAAAAAGATACACAACTCCGGAGGATTAGGGTATCAAAAATTCATATCCTATTGAACATTGAATGAAGTTTATTAACACCTAAGCCACTCATCTTAAACATCTGAAATTCTAAAAAGCATTCTAGATTGAAAAATTCCATGTTAATACACATGAAAAGACTAATCATAAGAAACTAGTCCTATGATCCTCAAACGTCGAATGCGGATTCTCTCTCAATCAAGTTTGCAATTCTCAAAGATTCCACAAGATAAAACATCATTAATCATCCACATATTCTTTGATGCCGATGAGTTAGAAGAATCAGTTAGGTTAATTTCAAAGAACTACTCTTAAGAAAAGACAGCATCAAACAGATTTGGGATACTACAGAATAAATACACTCCTAGATATATCCCACATCATCAACCCCAACAATTCAAAGAAGGACAAGATATTCAAAGATAAAGGATTAGTAACATCTTTTTTGATATTATAATAGTGTCTAAACACAAATAAATATCAATCTAGCAGAACGCTTGCATCTCACGCTCTACATATGTAATATACAATCAAAACCACGGGCGCTTATTGGAGACTGGATTCCGACTATGACAAGGTATGGAACCACCTACTGATAGTGTATCTCTAGAGGTTAATACACTGGGTACCGCAAGAACGTCTTGCAACCTGGCCCACACATGACCGACCACTCATTTCGCTTGAGTGTATCGAATGTATATCCCCAACGGTTGGGATCAACAACCATTTCCTGAAAAAAGGACAACATTGAAATATATTAAAGAAGGAAATGGAATTTCTCTAGATAGGTGATTATCCACCCTAATGGGAGCGAACCACATAGCCATGCTACCTGCCCGATTTTTGTCATTTCCCGATGGATGAGACTTGAGGTTAGAAATTTCTTTTGAACATCTGGCCACCATTTACTTTGAATGTCACATAGTTAGATCCGCCAGATATCACTAATTAACATCCACAAAAATACTCTGGGTGTTAGCTATCCACCAACAGAAATACGTTTGAGCAAACCAACATACATGACACCTATGAAAATACCATGTCAGACATTCGTCCATACCATTCATCCAGGAACAGGATGAACCAAAGGCACTCTCCTACCACATCCTAGGTATCACCCTACAGATCAGCAGCGAGTAGTCCTTGCAATTCGTAGATTCCAATCACGAGAGAATCACTACTGAAATATGTTTGGCCGCTAAACTAGAGATATTCAATCAGTAGTTCTTTCACTCATAAAGATCAATGGTCTTTAATTGGTCCATCTTCAATCAGCATCTTTCACGTATTTGCTGGTCGGAATTATTTTTGAATATATATTCGATCTCGGTCTTTTCGTACCAACAACCGTATAGGTCAGATTTGATAGTCGGTGATTTAACTATCAAATAAATAATTGTGAGAGTAAAATAGGTTCGCTGATTCGGTACTCGGCATTACTTGGCCTTTTTATTTTAAAAGTGATAACGATAGTAAATTTTAAACTTTTGAATATCTTAACATTCCAAATATAGCTTTTTATTTTCTTATTCAACAAAAGATTATTTTCTACTATTTATTTTCATACTCAGGAAAATATTCTATAATCATGTTCAATATTATCCTAGTATCATTTTCAAAACATTTCTACCTCATTACTCATTATCTAAAATTGGGAAAAACGATTCATCTTATCTCGCCCGTAAAACAACATTATGAAATCTCTTTTATTTTATTACTTGAATACAATAACCGACTCTTATTCTTTTAGAATAAACCATTTCCGAAACTCCACTTTACTTTTCCTTTTTACCTTGAAAATACTTTATAATTTTGCATAATCCCTTTTTTTATTTCCTTTCCTTCGTAGACATTGTTACATACAATATTTTCTCAAATCTTCTCATTTTAACTACTTTGGAAATCCCATTATATTCGTTACTTCCTCAATTAACGTTACGTTATTATTCCTCATATGGAAATAATAAATCATTCTCACTCTCCTTCCCACTACAAACTAATATCATCCTCAGATAATCCTGAAGTCGTTCAAGTTAGGGTATTTATTTACCTCTCAAACCTTGACCAACAACGATTTACTTTAAGATGGATATGAGTTGTAATTCAAAATCGATATTCATTTTAATATCAAACCAGATCCCATTTTACTATTTTATTTAAATATGATTTATAAACCAATTTTTACTTTGGAAAATATCACATTTTATAAACCCTGTTTACAAAACTCAGGCTTTATATAAAAAACCCCTTTTTCTTTATTCCCTTTACTTAATTCAACCATTAAGTATATATTTAATTTAACTATCTCATTTGCTTAAAATCCCTTTTTTAACTTCGTCATAAAACTCCGGCTTTAATATAAAACCCGTTCAAAAATTCCTTTCACAACCCAATTAGATTTCGTTACAACTTTGATTAACTCTCATAAACGATTCTCATTTAAATGGTAAACTCTTAAATTAAATTAATCATTCACTTCACCGTTAACTACCATATAATTAGTTAACTTCTTTATTTACTAAATAAATAATAAATTTGTTTTTATAACTTATCAAAATTAAAACAATTACTTGTTAAACAATTTCGTTAGATTATAAAAAACAAACAGATTTTATAATCAATCTAGTTAAAACGGATGACTTTGTCAATTCAAAACACGATTAGCTCGTTAACCAGTTCCAAATAGTCCTTTATTTAAATAAATTAATAATATAATTAATTAAAATAATTCCAATTAATTGTTTCTTAATAAAATAATTTTCTAATTCTTAACCGTTGATTTCAGTTCTGCTCATTTGTTTATAAATCTTCTAACATAAGAATTTACTTTATAAAATCAATTAATAATTAATTATAAATTAAATGGACAAATAGTAAATATTAATATATGTTTAACAAACTTTTATTCAAAATACAGATTTAAAAATCTGTCTCGAGTTGTAAAATAATTTTTATAACATCATTTCGCTGATTTATATGATGGTAAATCGATATTTATAAAATGATTGATTTATAGGCCATATACTGCCAATTACTCAACCAATATTACCCATTGGTTTGAATAAAACAAATATTGAATTTCAGGCCAACATTCAGCAATCCAATCAATCATCTAATCAGAACAGTTCATATAGTGATAATATGAACATAAATATCATTAAATATATTTGAGGAATCCTGTTGGATCCCTCCAACCTGTCCTTCCTTGCAATAAATATGTTATCTCAAATATATTCATTTAATTCAAATAAATAATGGTTTTCATAACAGTCAATAACAATAATTCAGTATCAACCAACTTATTTCACACAACCATAACAATTCAAACAATTCACTAAATTAAACATGTTTATTTATAAACGTGACCAATAAGGCAAGTTACCTTAATTAGGATCAACCGTTAGAATAATAATTTTGATTTCACTGAAATTAAACAACGTTTAATTTCATTAAACCAATCAATATATGAATATATATATATATATAAATTACAAACAACCAACAGTCAACCATTACCAACCATAGCACACAAAAAAAACCCGACTTATATAAAATATAAGTGGGAAGAATTGAGTGAGTTTAACTCACCTTGATTTGTTTGTCGCTGAAACAGTTCGTTTTACATTCTTCCGGCTGCGCTCGACTCCTTCCGTTCCAAATTCATAACTGTATAACACTATTATAGATTTATACGTTATCAATTTTATTTAAATCAGTATTACTAAAATTTAATTGATATTTCATTTAAAATGACAACATCCGTTTCTTCATACTGTTAATAAATATCACATAAGCCAAATCAAGTGGTTATTCATGCAGATAGTTTGAATAAATTTATTCGTAACCTGTTATAATCTATTTAAAGTAACATTACCGTTAGCTTAATATATATATATATATATATATATATATATATATATATATATAATTAGTTAAACCCCAACTTACGTAATTTCTAATATAATAAATCAAGGCCCATTTGAAGTTAACCTCAACATACCTTGATAGTCACGAAAATTACTTGGCCAAGCACCTACAGACTGCCTCCCCTTTTTCTTGTTCTAGCTCCAACTGAAACTTGGGCCATATATCTTTCCGAAAGCCCAGTCCAAATACTAATACTCGCTACAACCCGTCCCATACCCATCTTCTTCTAGTTTTCCTCGTTTCGAAATATAGCTACAGGTTATCTTTCCCCACTCTACTACTTCAAACAACAGCTACTCCCTTGCCTCATCTCAGTCCATTTTTGTTGTTAGCAAACCCTTCTCTATTTCACGGTACGCACACACGTCCACACTCCTGAACCACCAAAACTGCACACGCCCCTCTTCTCTTCTCCCATTTCGTTACTCTTCTACGTGCTTCCATTCTCCACCTTCGCCCTCTTTTTGTTTTCTATTTCGTTCATTTATTCTTCTTTTTATTATTATTATATAGGCCGAAGTCAACGTCCCAGTGATGCCAGCCTCCCACTTAGTACCTTCTTTCAGTAACAAGAACGGAATCCACCTACTACGCATGTCCACTTCTTCTCCCCTCACAAGTATTGCCTCTTCTCTCTTTCTGCTGTACTCACTACTTCTTTTGTTTTCCCCATTTCTTCACAGTACCATCTCAAGATATACTCACTGCCATGTATTGATCTCCTTTCCCATGCTTTTATAATTCGTTGGCCCAGTTCTCCATTATACACGCACCCATTCCCTTCTTTCCATGTTTTCTTCTAACCGAGCTCCTTTCACTGCTTCTCTTCCCATCCGCCGCCTCGCTCAGTCTTTTCGTGCACCAGCAACGCCCATGAGAACCATCTAACACCACCGGAGATAACCTCCGCTAGCACCGACTGTCACCATCGCCTGACCCTGAACCCCGCGTCACCTTAGTCCTCAATGTGCCAACTAGACCGAGCTGCTACCGCTTACACTATCATCCCATCGCCGTGACCAACTCGAGCCTAATGTTCTTCGAACGCTCATTGTTTTACTATATATATAGGTTTATTTAATTTGTATTTATGGATTCAGTATGTTGGACAAGAAAATGGTTAAAGCTTTGGCTTTAAAGTTTGGTTCAGGTTTGTGCCAACGGAAATGGGGGTGCAGCGTCTATATACAGAAGAAGAGGAAGTAAAGATAGAATCAATGTCTTTTTCCTTCAATCAATAGGATCAGATGCGTAGGTTGGTGGGTTCTTTCATTTAGGGATGCAGAGTGTGATAGCCCGCTGCGCACCAGCCGACATTTCCTATGAAATGCGCTATGCCGATGCCCAACCAGCACGGGACGGTAGTCAAAAGAAAGGAAAAGGGAAGGAATTTGAATGGTGAACCAACAAAGAACCTATAGTATATCTCACAGCGCATGGAACAAAATATAATAATAATATAACTTGATATAAAACAGGCGAGACAGTGCATAAGCTGAAAATTAAACCATCATAGCAGTGGAAAATTCAAAATACAGCTTATGATCCAAACCACCATTATTACAATTTTTAAAATTGTCTCTAAAGCAAAATAGGAAGGTACACTACTAATGCCCAAAGTAGCGACCAACAATAACACAGGGAGAATATATGGGAGTAATACGTGTAAGCCTCCTACTCGTCTCCGGACAGCTACTCGTGCATAACCGGCTAACCTATCTCTAGTCTGCTTATTTATGAGCACCCAGAGTAATAATAAGAGACATAAAACTCTGGGTCAAACAAAAGTCTGGTATGAGCAATAAGCAACAAAAACGGAACAATAACAGGTATACATAACCATACCTGAACCTGGACCTGCAACCAAAGAGTTAGCACAACAGGATGTACAATACTCTTAGGTGACACTATCACATGGTGTGAATATAACGGGGAGGGGGTGTGCATGTCATGGTGATAGCAAACATCAAACAAAGCAATCATCCTCATATCTCTCACTCAGTGCGTAAAGCATACAATATCTACCACTTTGCTCACCCAATCCTCTGCTACGATCACTCTGCCACATGGAGTCACAGTGACTCCACTGCGCTCATCCATAACCACTAATCCTTTGCTATGTCCACTCTGCCCCATGGAGTCATGACAACTCCATTGCACTAGCTCATAGCCTTGCTACGATCACATTGCCCTCATGGAGTCATAACAACTCCACTGTACCGATCCATAGCGGCCAATCCGTCTCTCAGTTGTGAGTCAAAGCTATGGACATCAATAACCCCTTTGCACACATCCCGCAGCAAAGCCAAACTCATGAAGTTAACTTTGATCCCCATTTGGATCCTGGGTAAGAACCTCCCGTTCGGACTTCCTTTGCATCTCGGTTTTTGGTCGAATTGGAGTTGGTCTTTAGAAAAGTCGTCGCGTAGAAGTAGGAGTATACATCCGGTTTAGTTCGGCCCATCGGCTCAGTTCGGATATACCACACTCAAGCTTTCTATTCGGTTCGGTCTGGTCCAATCGATTTGGTTCGGATATATAGTGTTCGAGTTCTTCATTCGGTTCAGTTCGGTGCTTCCTCCCCATCTCCAGGTTCCGGTCCAGTCCTTTCTTCCACCTTCGATCCGACCCCAATTCCCGATCTGATCCTGCCTTTGTTCATATAGCCTTCCTTGTTTCCATGCTTTTACTCTTGTGATAGGTTCCAATCCAGTTCGGTTTCTCTGCTCAGTTCTCTGATTCGACCCGAGCCCCATAACCTGATCTGCTCCGAAACCCTGCTCATTTTCCAACTAGCATATATCGTCCATTTTCGCCATACGACAGCATTTTCAACCATTCTAAATTTATTAAGCAATCATAAAACATTTCAAATAGTAGTAGCAATATATAGGATCAATCAACAAGGTCAAAATATAAAACATATAGGTCATTTAAGATCAAATATACCCCAAAACCCATGGTTTTCCCCTTAATCATGTTTAACCAAATCTAATGATAGGATTAACAAAACATGTCCAAATTAACCCAAATTTTTACCAGAGCCTAAAATAATATTTAAGAATTCTTACATATTTTTTCCAGAATTTTAACATGCAAAATTTCGTTAATTATCACTAATCACCCTTAATTAGCCGTAATTAGTGAAAAACAATGCAAATCACTCACCTTAGCCACAAACAAAACTTTATATATGGAACTCTACTGTTTTGGGGCATTTTCCAATGCAACACAGCAGCTCCAACTCTGATTTGGTTTTGATTTTCCTTGATTTAACGTAGCTCAGCTTAATCCTCGATTAGAAAGCGAATGGGAGATGTTTAGAAAAGATTTAGAAGGTGGAGTCCATTGTTAGGGTTGAAGAGAGGTAAGTAGCGGCTGTAAAAATGACAAAGAAAGGTTCCTCTAATCCTTTTCAGCCTTTATGCAACCCTAATCCCGAAATCCCCCAATGGGCCTAGCTGCTAATCACCCTATTTGGCCCGGTTAAGCTGTTTTTCACCTTCTAAACCTTGTTTCAGCCATAACTCCCAAACGGTAAGTCCGTTCGATCTATGTGACCACTCTGTGAAAGGTAAACCATCATCCGAATCCAATGGAAGTGGTTTTAGGTCAAAACTCCTTACCAATCAAAAGTTATAGGCAAAACAAGATTCGCCAGGGGAAAAACAGTCATTTGAAAAAATCGGTAAAAATCGTGAATATGGAAAATGAGCCCTATAGTCGATCCCCAAAGTTACACAACCATACGACCTCATACAAAAATGAAATAAATATTCTACGACCCTCCGATGTGTAGAATGCGGGTCGTTACACTCTCCCCCCTTAAGAAATTTCGCCCCCGAAATTCCTTAACTAAGAAATAACAATGAGTCCTGCATGCCTATCAATCATTTGCAACAATCAAACATACATAGCAACATAACAAGCCTATCCTAGCATGCGGTTTACTAACAAGAGGATAACTAAATGGTTGTTAAAATCTTACCAGGCAGGGAGTTCTGGATACGTCTTCCTTATTCTCTCATCTGTTTCCCAAGTACATTCATTCTCATTCTCGCCCCCACTGAACCTTGACCAGTTTCGCCACCTTCCTTCGAAGTTGCTTTGTTCCGTACTTGACGATATGGATCGGTCTGCGGTTCCCAACCGCTTCGGGTTCGACTTCGATGTCATCTAACTGATCCGGTGAAATTTCCATATGGGGGTCGTGCACGAACTTTCTTAACTGGGAAACATGAATACGTTGTGAACTCCTTCCATCTTGTCAGGTAATCCAAATTTATATGCTTAATTCCAAACTTGTTCGAGAACTAGGAATGGACCAACAAATCTTGGTGTTAACTTGCCTCTCCTACCAAATCGAATCATGCTCTTTAACGGAGAAATCTTGACAAACACCAAGTCGCCAATGGAGAATTTTAAATCTCTTCGCCTCTTATCAGCATAACTCTTCTGCCTCTCTTGGGTATCCTTCATTCGTTGTTGAGTAACTTCGATCTTATTTGAATTTCCCTTATTACATCTAGTCCAAGAAAAAATTTCTCACCAGTTTCTAACCAACATGATGGTGAGTTGCACGGTCTTCCGTACAAAGCTTCAAATGGACCTATACCAATACAGGACAGATAACTATTATTATAGGCGCACTCAACCAAATGCAAATGGTCATCCCATGACCCTCCAAAATCTAATATGCAAGCTCTCAAGAGATCTTCTAATACTCGATTCACCCACTCTGTTTGACCGTCGGTTTGAGGATGGTATACGGTACTAAGATGTAATTATGATCCTAAAGCCTCTTGTTAGCTCTTCCAAAATCCACTAGTAAACAACGGATCTCGATCACTCACAATGCTTTTGGGTACTCCATGAAATATCACTACCCACTTCATATACTGTTTTGCAAACTTAGCTGCTGTTCTATTCGACTTGACTGGTATGAACCTTGCACTTTTGGTCAATCGATCTATAATCGCCCAAATACTATCATGACCCGATCTAGTCCTTGGTAAACCATCAATGAAATACATTGAGACTTGTTCCCATTTCCATTCTGGAACTTCCAACAGTTGCAGCAAACCACTAGGCTTCTTTTGCTCAGTTTTAACTAGCTGGCAATTCATGCATTTGGATATAAACTTCCCAACGTCCCTTTTCATTCCTTCCCAGTAGTAGGTCTGCTTCGTGTCTCGATACATTTTGTCACCACCGGGATGTATAGTCAGTTTTGAGTGATGACATTCTCTAAGCACTTCATCTCTCAATCCATTGACATTGGGCACAACTAGTCTCCCATTCTTTCGAAGCCATCCTTCTCGATCAAGCCAATACTTGTTCATCTCCTCATCGATACCCATCTCTAACTTGGAGATGATTTCCAATAAGTTAGGATCGTCCCTCTGACTGGAACCAATTCACTCAATCAAAGTGGGTCTGATCGTCAAACTTGCCAACATTTCTAGATCCAATTCACACTTTGGTCTGAAATCATACCCAACGATGTACTCCAGTTGCTTCCTCTCAAGAAACATAGCCCCTAAACTGACAAGTCTCCTACTTAATGCATCAGCTACCGCATTGCCTTTTCCTGGTGTGTATGCGATATCGAAGTCATATGAAACCAAGAATTCTAACCATCTCTGCTGACGGAGGTTTAGGTCCTTTTGAGAGAAAAGATACTTTAATGGTTTATGATCGCTAAACAACTCAAGTCTTTCTCCCAAGAGATGATGTCTCCACATCTTCAACACGAACACGATCGCTGCCAATTCCAAATCATGGGTAGGATATCTTTTCTCATGCGGTTTCAGTTGCCGACTAGCGTAAGCTACGACCCTACCTCCTTGCATCAATACAGCACCTAGTCCGGTACCACAGGCATCCATGTATACCGTCATGTCTTCATTCCCTTTAGGAATAACCAACACTGGTGCACACGTTAACTTCTCCTTTGGACTCTTGAATGCATTTTCACACCTTCCATCCCAGATGAAAGATTGATTCTTCTTAGTCAACTGAGTTAACAGTGCCACTATCTTGGATAAGTGCTAGATGAACTTACGATAATATCCAGCTAATCCCAAGAAACTTCTCACATCCATTGCATTCTTGGGCGTAGACCAATCCTATGCTGTAGCCACCTTCGTAGGGTCCATGGCAATACCATTCTCTGAAATAACATGGCTCAAGAATCTCACTTCCCTCCTCCTGAAGTGACACATAAAGAATTTCGCTTTCAGTTGGTGTTTCCTCAACACCTCCATCACTGTCCTCAAATGTTCCTTGTGTTCTTCCTCTGTCCTCGAACAAATCATGATATTGTCCACGAACACAAGGATGAACTTATTCAACTGTTATCGAAAAACTCTATTCATAAGATCCACAAAATATGTTTATGCATTCGTCAAACCGAATGGCATGACCAACCACTCATAGAGTCCAGATGGCGTCCGAAATGCCGTATTAGGAATACTCTCAGCTGCTACTCGGAGCTGATGAAATCCTGTCACGAGGTCCAATTGGGAGAACACTCTTGCTCCTTCCAGTTGATCAAACAAATCATCTATCCGTGGAAGAGGATACTTATTCTTCCTGGTCACCTTATTCAAGTCGCGATAGTCTACACACAATCAAAGGGAATTGTAACACCCCACCTTCATTAATATCACTCACAAAGGGATTGCATTAACTTCAGTGTAGCGTTATAGGTAAGAGATGCGGATAAATTACAAGACAGACAAATAAAGCGGCGGAAAATAAAGTCATTTTATAAGCAACGTAGTTCAGTCAAGCTTTTACAACAATTGACTCAATCATACTTAAAAGTATTACATGAAACTTATGTCTTGATTCAAAAACTTCCAAGTATGTAAGAAGCATAAAACATAGCAAAGTAGCATAAATCCCCAAATTAAAGTGCAATCACAGCCGTGGCCAAAGATAAGAGGTTCTAAGCCATACATCACAGAATCTCTAAGCTTGGAAAGAGAAACGGTCCAAACTAAGCTGAGCTATTCCCTCCCAGACTACCTGTGGAGGGAGGGAACGAAAGAAAAGAAGACGAAAGAAAATAGGTCAGATATAAGTCTGGCATGTCCAGTGATTTTTCAGTATGTAAACAAGATAAAAGATCATGACATGAATAAACTAAAAATATTACAATACCATAAAACAAGATAACTTATGACAAGATAAGGCAAGGTAAACTGAATGCGCTTCTACTATTCTCTGCTTCGCTACTACCCTGTTTTTCTGATTTCTATATCCCTGCACCGCCTAACTAGTGTCCCAACTAGTAATCTGTATAAAATGATAATATTTCAACGTGATCCCAATCCTCGCAATTGTGGTAGCCTTCAGGTGTACATCTAGTAGGAGCATCTTACCTCAATCAGCCTAATTGTCATGAAGATGTTAAATGTACCCTTACTACCCTATCGATCGACTCCCTACTTGTATTAATGTTCCATGTGTCAGTGTCAATCGGCCCTCTCTTGCGTGTAGATACCCTGCGCTGGTCCCACCATAAGGTGTATCAAACCTTATGATCGCAACCCGACACGATTCAAGATGCACAGTGTGTAACTACTAGTACCCAGTGCCTGCTTTCTCCCACTCCGGAATACGTGCATGCCCGTAAACCGTCGGAACCTACACTGACATACCCCCTACCGCTATTTTGACAACTTATAATCATCCCAGCAATCGTGCCCTACCCTTCCTAGTTCAGGGTACCATGATACATTTATGTGGGTTACTGCTGAAATAGGTCCCCATTACTATTGTTTCCTACTGGTTAAGTTTGTGGGCCTATATATACAAATATTACCCACCTACACGAGATGTACTTAACCCTCCCACTGATTCAAGCATGTTTATTTAACAGTTAAGTTTGTGGGCCTATATAAACTAATATTACCCACCTACACGAGATGTACTTAACCCTCCCGCTGATCAAGTCAATACGTATTATTGGTTAAGCTTGCCTCAACCCTATCTGCTTCGTTCATGTAATATTGGTTAAGCGTTGGCCATTCATGTTAACTTAACCCACTCACACATCATGTTGTAATGGTTAAGTGTTTCTATTAACTTAACCCCACTCGTTCATCATGTTATATTGGTTGAGTGTTGCCCTCTTGTGTTACTTAACCCTATCATACATCATGTTATATATATTGGTTAAGTATTGCCTTCTTGTGTTACTTAACCCTACCATACATCATGTTATATATTGGTTAAGTGTTGCCTTCTTGTGTTACTTAACCCTACCATACCTCATGTTATATCGGTTAAGTGTTGCCTTCTTGAGTTACTTAACCCTACTACATCATGTTATATCGGTTAAGTATTGCCTTCTTGTGTTACTTAACCCCACCATACATCATGTTATATCGGTTAAGTGTTTCCTTAGTTAACTTAACCCTACCATTTGTTTAATTAACATGTTGTACTGGTTAAGTGTTGCCTTAGTTAACTTTACTCTACTGTTTGTTTAATTAACACGTTGTACTGGTTAAGTGTTGCCTTAGTTAACTTAACCCTACCATTTGTTTAATTAACATGTTGTACTGGTTAAGTATTGCCTTAGTTAACTTAACCCTACCATTCTTAACATGTCATGTTCATTAGCATTAATTGATTGATTAATGCACCAACCTCTCACATCAGATCTGTGTTGTTGCGGTTACTGGATGTGCCGGTCGGTTCCGGGCAGTTTTACACCATAACTCAATCTAACCTCGGGATTTTCTTGGGCATGATGCACTAACCTCTCATATTAGATAGGTGTTATTGCGGTTACTGGATGTGTCGGGCGATTCCGGGCAGTTTTACACCACAACTCAATCTAACCTCGAGTTAGGCATGTTCATCCTTTATTTAATTTACATATTCGTCATTTATGTCAAGTTTATATGTAAATTATCCACAAGTGTTGTCATGTCACATTTACTATTTAAATTTTGTTCATAATTAATGGTATACAAATTATACCATTTCATGCCATTAATCATTTACATGATTATAAGCCAATATATGCCATTAGCATGTAAATTAAATGTTTTACCCCAACGTTTCCCCCCATTATTCGTTCACATTATTTACATAGAACGTTAGGCACGCAAATCATCCTAACTCATAAACAAATGGGAAAAGAAAGGAACATGTAGCATTCCAATAGCTCGAAATAATATGAATCTTACTAAGCATGTGTAATACAAATTTTTCATGAATAATATAAACTTAATCAAGCATATCAATGGGAACTTGTACTTGAGTTAGATCTAGTTAACATAGATCTAAAGCATATGAATAGGAATTCACATAGATCTTAAACATATGTATTAAATTGGATCTAAACATGTAAGTATATATGAACATGACTTAGTTTATGAACATGTACATAACATAACATAAAAGCAAGCATGTAGATCTAAACATATAAGCATATATGAACATGACTTAGCTTATGAACATGTACATAGCATAACATAAAAGCATCACCAAATTTATATACAATATGATAGGTTCAATTGTACAAATCACAATAGTCTCATAGGCATAGTTAATTTCAGATTTGTCGTAAGGATAAACATGAATCAAAATCACAATTAGGCACAGTTCTAGATTCGATTTATTTCAAAATATGACTTTTATATATTTAATTCTGAAATATAACTAAACTTATAGAAAAAGAATAGTTCTTGTATTCTGGAATCTGATTTCTGAATTTGTTAAGTTATTCCTTTGATGTAGACTATTGATGTTCTTCTAATTGGTTTCTAGTTGAAGAAGATATTCTAGTGTTAAGAAGATGGAGGCTATGCCAGTTCAGAGAGAGACAACATGACGGCTTCATAGAATGTGTTTATGTGTTTTAGGTTTAGTGTTTGAGTTGGTTATATAGAAGTCTAGGATTAATTCTAGCCTTTAGATCAGTCTAGAAGTAATCAGAGCCATCCAAACCAAAGAGATGTGTCACTCAGCCAATCACAGTACGACACATAAGCCCTAATACATCAGAGTTCGTCACTGGGCCAATCAAAGAAGGCCACATCAGCTTAGAACTATAGAAATCGTCATAGGAACTGGATCTCGGAAGGAGCGTAACCCCTTTAATGGGGGTCGACACCTATGTCGACTCCCCTTAAGAGGGGTCGACACCATTTGAGCGGGATATTTCCCGCTCACTCGTCTTTGACTTATTTTGGTTCTGGAGATGATTTTGTGTGTGTGTATATATATACTTCCTTGCGCGTATACAAACTTCTACGGCTTATAACTTCTTCATACGTTGTCCGATTTATGCAAACTCGACTTTATCCCAAGCAGAATTCCAAGACGAATGCAATGGAGTAACCCGTTTCCCTTAATTCCCACCTTTAAAATTAAGTATTATTTAATTCGTTACTTTAACATTCACAGAAAATACGGGGTGTTACATTCTCCCCTCCTTTAAAGGATTTCTTTCCTAAAATCTCTAACTTAAGAAGAATGTATCCTAACATTCTACATCCATCAACTCAACCATCAATCACAGACATCCATTATCCTTAAAAAGATTTCTAATGCTTTCATGATTATATGCATAGTGTGTGCACATGCCCTTATCTAATGCAAAATCAGGCAGTCTTCTGATTCAGTTGACCTCCTTAATGCAAATTTTGTCAGTGCTATGAGTCCATCATGTATGCTATATTCCTAATCGTACTTTATAACTTCTACATGAGTGCTCAATCATTCATACAAATGCAACATCCATATGATAACACATCAAGTTTCAATCCATACATATACACATATATGCATATGCAATATGAAAGTGATTGAGCTGATCTAGTACCGTGTGTGTGTGTATGCATCCACAGCAACCACTTGCAACCATCAATCATAACATGTTTCAAATACATGTTTACATCCATTGGTTTCTATATAAGGATCGAGGATTGACCGAGAGGACATACTTAAAAGACAAAGACTAGCAAATAAACTTTACAAAAAAAAAGAGATCAAGGATATACCCTCAAAAAGGGTATGATGCGCGTATCTAGTCTTCAGTCTTCTAAGTCGCATCTTCTTGAGCTTCACTCCATATTGCTCTGACTGTCTTAACTTCACGATTGCGTGACTTCTTAATTTCTGTTTCCAGAATATGCATTGGAACTCATTTCACTGTCACCTCTCGTTCCACCTTTTCTTCTTATAGTACAATTGGCACTACAACTTCTGCCGTGTCATGCTAACATTTCCTCAAAAGGTCTTCTAAAATCCTATTCACCCTTTCTGTCAGAGGATGATAAGCGATGCTCAAACATAACTGCGTACTCATGGCTTCTTGCAAGCTTATTTATTAAGGTGACTAAAGGTCTCTTCTTTGTGAAGTCCCTATTTAATTCAAAAGCGTAGGTCTTACTCCTAACGATGCCGACTACTAACTTAACCAAAGGTTTTAAAAGGTTGATATGTATTCTGAACTTTTCCTTTTTTACATAAAGAGGACTTGAAGTCAAAAAATTTCTTCTTAAGGCATTAGCTACGACCTTAACCTTCCTTCTTCCATCAAAATGGCGCCTAGTCCCATGCCGCATGCATTCGTGTATACCGTAAACCTTTTACAACCGTAAGGTAAAAGTCAAAACTGGGGCCGTTGTAAGAGTCCTCTTCGATTATTGGAAAGCGACATCACAACCAATATCCCGAGCAAAGGTTAGATTCTTCTTTGTCAATCTTGTAAGTGGGGCTAATACCTTCGCAAAGTCCTTAATGAACTACCTATATTATCCCGCTAGTCCAAGAAAGCTTCTTACTTCTGTTGCATTCCTTGGGACCTTCCAGTCTTGCACCGCAACTACTTTCGCGGGATCTATGTGACGGCAAGGAATTTCGCTCGGTCCGAACCAGTCGCTAAACCGATCCAGGCCGCCCGAAACGCCCTATCGTTTGAGAACACGACAAAACAGAACGCATACAGAAGAACATTTCATTGTATATTACAACAATGCATCAGATTACAAGAATATACAGAGTAAAAATGAATATTACACAGAAATATCAGAGATTTAAATTACATTTAAATACATAGCAGCGGAAAATAATACAATACACAACTAGAAGAGATATACGGATACAAAGCTTTCCGGATATCGTTCCAGCTGTAAACCAGGATCCTGTGAATATAAATCTGCAAAACCAAAACTACTAGCTGCCCATGTCAAAATAAGGGCACCCAGAGTTTAGGTTAAAACAATAAACTCCAGGTTAGTCATGTGACTGGTGTGAGAACTAAAACAGTTAATCTTTATTTTAAATCATTAGGTAAATCAAGGGACCACGCCGTATAACACGGAACGGGTTTCCTCCCAAGAATACCAGTGCATAAAACAAACAGCGCAATGCTAAATAAAGAAAAATGAAGCTGTTATAAGACCCAGGTCCCATCACACAATGCAACGCAGCCGAGGATAGGGTTTTCCCTTATAACAGCCAAACATGCTTGATACGTTTAAAACAAATCATTTGATACTATTATAAGTGCATAGTGTACAAAACAACTTCAAATCATAAGTATCAATCATAGGCGGCATGGGTACCATATATCATGTCGCCATATATAGGTTTACAAATAAAACCGCAGAATCACGTATTTGGAAATTGGGTTTCCATCTATGAACCGAGGCAAAAGATAGTCCTCAACCGATTCGAGATGCTCTAGCCCGCCCCTCAGGAACAGCCGCAACTGCCCCTTGGATCCTCAGGGCCGGTCCACACGGAGTGGATTATTATGCCTGAACACTACGTCTCCCCACCCTATGGGGTGTAAGTCTGGTCCGTCAGCCGACCAGAATTCATTCGGCCGAAACCGATATAACCGAGGCGCCTCGCAACAGCAACAACCACATAAGTCAAACTCGTCAGGGCGTGTAAAACCACTGACGCCACTTCTAGCTAGAAAGAAACGCATGCCCTCCCTGACGTCCGTCTCCCGTTTTTGGTTCATACCGGGTGTGAAACACGCGAGGTAAACGTTACACAAAGCTACGCCACAAAGGCCGTGCTTTGATCATCACCACAAGACTTTGCTTTTCAACAGAAGCCTCGATCAATTGCCACTTGGGCATGCCACACAGGCAATTCACTCCATGCGTTTGATATCCATCAATATATAACCCCTGAGCTCATACGTCTCAGAGAAGGGCGTTAAGCAAGAGAATAAATTCTCCGCCGCCAAACAGATATATATTTAACAGAGATCAATCACACGGACTAAAATCCAATGTCAGACACACAGTCCATTTACAAGTCCGTTCTGGGTCTGAACGAAACCGGAGGCACCTAGTACCCCGCATATCCATCGATCTCCAAGTACGTCTGGACGATCACTAACTGTTTCCATCTTCTTGGGTGTACAGCCCAATCAAGATCATCAGTTATCACCCAAACGACGTGAAGACTTCCGGTCTTCGACCATCGTCTTCATCTTCGACTTATCGTCGTATCAGTTATTCAGAATGGGATAAACCCGGGCTTTCCGAATAACTCGCGTATATTTTAAATAAGTGTTACACAAACACAACATACGCCTCATTCCAATTCATCAGTCACTAACCGTAAATTAATCAAGAGAATAATTCCCCAAATATTAACCCCGAAGGCCGAAACCAACATCAGATCAATATCCAGAAAACCATTCTGCTTAGCTAACCGACAGTTAGTTTCTAAATTTCACATTCATAGGGAAAGGTTCCCATTAATTTTATCAAAGATAAATTTCTTGAATTTATTCTTTAATCTATTGTTGAATATCAATTCAAAACTAGTCGGGATTAACGAACCTTACCGAAGTAATCATTTGTTTTAATTTCCCAATCCCAACTTATTCATCCCATGAAGTAAAACTGGTAATACTTCATATCTAACACCACAGTGTTATCGGTAAATTCAATTACCATTTCACGTTCAAATCTAATTAAAGATTTAACTATCGCCTGGAGCAAAACTGGTAATACTCCATTTTCGATCTTTTCAATCTAATTAAAGATTCATTAAAACTCCACTTAGTTTTAATCGTTAACTGGGTTAAAGAATCAGTGTCATTTAAAAACACAGTTCACGATAAACCCAAAATCACATTCCATTAATTATCGGGCTAAAGAACGAGTGTTATTTAAAACACTGTTCACGATAAACCCAAAAATCAATACCAATTCAATTCCAATTAAATATCATTTAATTGGTACACTTCATTAAATCTAAATAAAAAGATTTAATCTTTTCTCAACTGGGTTCAAGAACAGTGTTAGTGAAGACACCATTCACGACAAACCCAAATCACATTCGATATCCAATACAAGGCTCTGAATAGAAAATATATCGGCTTATATTCAATATCGAATTCTACGACTAACAAATGTCGTATTGGAAATAACGATATATATATATATCTTTCAAATTTCCATAACAACACCTGTATAATCACGAATTCCAACATCGAAATATTCCGAAGACAATTTCGATTCAAATCCACTCCAATGCAATCATTGGAAATTTTGGTTATTTTCAAAACCATTTCAAATTCAATTTATTTATTTAAAAATAAATAGAATTATAATTCTAGTTCAAAACTAGTTCATTTCGATAAAAATCTATTTTTATCTTTTCAAATATGGAGTTTTTCATCCCAAACTTTCACAAATCATTTCTTATGATTTTACACAAATTATTACTATTTTTAATAATTTTATCAAGGCCCGTACAGTCGATTTCCATTAACGGCCATCGAACTGCACTTACAACGACCTTTTTCGAATTTGATTTGGACGTATCTCCAAATCCAACCGTTAGATTTCAAATTTCTAACATTCATTAGAAAGCTCTTTTCGATACGAACCCAACGGTTCCAGTTTTAGGAGAATCCGACGGTCGGATCTCCCGTAATGTCCGTTTGAAATAAATGGTCGAAATTCGCGAACTGCCGCGGCGCGGCGCGTTCTATTCAGGCCATTATATTATATATATAATATATATAATATATATTTCGTCGATTTCTATTTAAAACGAATTATATAAATAGTTTTAAATTCGTTTCAAAAGCAATTTCAACTTCCGTTTCAATTCAAATCAAAATTGAATTCTTCTTTATAAATTCATTTTAAAATTCACTTCTATTCAATTCAAATTTCTATTCAATTCGAATTCGTTTTCAATCCATTTCATTTCGAAATCGTTTTCAATTCAATTCATTTCGAAATCGTTTTCAATCCAATTCTTTTCGAAATCGTTTTCAATTCAATTCATTTCGAAATCGTTTTCAATTCAATTCATTTCGAAATCGTTTTCAATTCAATTCATTTCGAAATCGTTTTCAATTCAATTCATTTCGAAATCGTTTTCAATTCAATTCATTTCGAAATCGTTTTCAATTCAATTCATTTCGAAATCGTTTTCAATTCAATTCATTTCAAAATATTCGATTTCGAAATCACTTTTCAATATTCATTTCAAAATGAATAAAATCGATATAAATATCGTTCACGTCAAAATGGCGTCAATCTAATCAACACGGCTTCATAAATTTCTATTTTCAAATATTCTATTTCAAATATTTCTTTTTCAAAATAGTTGTTATTATCAAAATATTCCGTTCAACACATGACCAATCTCAATGGATGAGTACTGTCAACACATGAACTTTTATTTTATATTGATAAAGGTGTAAATTTTATTACTAAAATATTTCGTTCAACACATGACCAATCTCAATGAATGGGTACTGTCAACACATGAACTTTTATTTTATAATATTCTTTATTTTTCAAATTGGAATGAGGCCCAATCAATTACCATATAAAGTTAATTATATGGATTTCCATACAACACATGTATATAATAGCATTGAAAAATAATCAACCATCAACCAAAGTGCACTACACTGTATAAGCATCAAATATAGATATTCAACGCTTATAACAGCCTGTCAATCAATCGATCGACATATTTAATCAATCAGGATGAGTGAACTTCAAATTTCATCCCAACACCCGTGTGGGGTTTCAAACAATCACACGCATATTTTATTTGTGCAGTTGGGCGATGTGTAAAATTTATCGTCCCAATCAATGTCATTCAAATAGGAGTACATAAACAAACCGTTCGGTTTATAAATGAATATTTATTTATTCACATTCACGTTAAAAATTATATTTTTAACGATAAAACATTTTATTTTAACATATGAATTTCTATTCAGTTCATTCTTTAAATAAAATGGTATTTTTATTTTTCTAACATATTTTAGAAAATTTCGGCGGCATAACGACACGATACTAGAAACGGGACAAGGCCTAGCCTTATCCCCGGTCTAGTGAAGGCCCACGCCATTCACATATCAATTTTAATCAATTACCAATTCAACCAATCAATCAAATCCAAATCAAATAATCTAACCAACTACACAACCAAACAAACAAGTCCATGGTATGTGGACGGGTGTCGGGTGCTTCTAATAAGCACCGTCTGCATCCTAGTATATATATATAACTAGAAAAATAAATTGAAAGGTGAGAAGTTCTCACAAATAGCTATCCTAGCTCCACGGCACTTCTTTTGTAGAAAATCTTCGCCGTTATCCTATCTTCGCCATCTTCGTTGCCCGTAGTCACTATATATATATAAAAATCACACATTTTTATATTTCGATGTCTTTAAAATAAAAATCACAATTTTTATTTACTCACTTTCAATTTAAAAGTCATATTTCTATAATCACTTCATATATTTAAAAATCGAATTTTCACTACGATGTTCAATATATAAAAATCTCATTTTTACTATGCTATTCAATATATAAAAATCGAATTTTTACTTCGAAGTTCAATATATAAAAATCATATTTTTCTATCGAAGTTCAATATATAAAAATCCTATTTTTCTAACGCTATTCTCTATATATAGATTTCTCCTTTTCAAAAATATAGATTCCATCATTATAAAAATCATCACTTTACTTCAACGTATATAAAATAAAAATCAGATTTTTATTTCGCTACATATACAAAGATGATATCTTTATATTTTCAAAAATCCCGTCTTTCTACTTCTTTTTTTTTTAAAAAAAATGATCTTTATTTATTTCTTTTAAAAATCAGTTTTTAAAATTCTTTTTCATCAGCTTCAAAAATTCTTTTAAAAAAACAGTTTATAAAAATTCTTTTAAAAATCAGTTTATAATCTTCTAAAAAAAAAAGAATCAGTTTTAAAACTTAAAAAAACAGTTTTTAACAGAACAAAACAAAATAAAAATAAAAAGGAAATTACCTAATCACGCGAAGGGGAGGAGGGAAGGCAGAGCGGTCGTCGGTTGGGTCTTGGACTCGATTTGGGGCTTCAGGCGAGATGCGCGAGGGGGGGGGGGTCGTCGACGTGGGTGGGCGGCGCAATTGCCGGAGAAGAGGGGGGGTCGCGAAAGTCGAGATCGAGGGGGGGGGGCTAGGGTTTTCGCGTCAGGGAGGTTTGGGGTTCGGGGATCATCGAAGAAGAAGGGGAAAGGGTGGCGATGCATCTGGGGAGGGGCGGAGGCTGGTGGTGCGGCTACGGGGGACCCACGACGAGGTGGAAAAGGGGCGACAGGCTCGAGCCCTTTTTCCTTCTTTTTTTTTTATTCTTTTTTTTTCGATCTGTGAAAATAATGATGGGGGAGGGGCCAGAGCGGTTTTAAGGAGGAGGTTTAATTTTTTTTTTTTTTATTAATTTACTTATTTAATTATTTTATTTTAATTCAAAAAGTCAACTTTTTCAAACGACCTCAAAACGAGGTCCACCGCCTGTCGTCCATAGCGTATCACCCCCATTCCGAACACAATGGGATATGTATCGCAAGCTGATATGATCGTCTGAATCAGTTTCCGTTCAATTTACATTTAAATCACTATATTGAATTTTAAACGTACATTTCAATATACCGGGGTCACATATTAACTTGGAAAATTACAGAAAAATATTTTCTAGCTTCCTATTGACAATACGGTCCTAACAAAACTAGTTTCGTCGAATTCTGAGACCGTTGGAAAAATGGCCAATTTCCAGTCGATTAAAATCAACTGAAACTGGTCAAACGCGTTTTCCTTTGCCACGCTCACATATTGATTCGAAAAATTATGAAATTTGAAACCTAGCAATAACTTGACATCACGGGCCCAACAAAACTGGTTTCGTCGAAATCCGAGGTCGTTTGCAAAATGTCCATTTTTAAGGGCCTGAATTCCATAGCGACTATTCAGAATTTTCAACTGGACATATCTTATCATCCCTAAGATGAAAATTTGATTATTCGGATTCGTTGGAAAGATATTCACAATTAGATCCCATTATTTTTGGTTTCACTAAAATCCGGATTGTTTTGCACCCGGTACATTCAATTGAAGTTTGAAATCAAATTATCGAACTACCGCGTCATTTTCAATTTTATTTATAATTATATATAAATATTTATATTCTAACGACGACGCGTATAATATATACGTTCGAATTATATTCAATATAATTTTTCGTCGTTATTATTTAAAATAATTCATTTTAAATAATCAAAATTCGCTAAAATGGCCAAAATAAAATTTTCAAACTGGCTCGCATTTTACGGGTTGTTACAATCTCCCCCACTTAAAACTTTTCGTCCCCGAAAAGGAACAAAGTCGAAAGTGGTTTGATCATTCAACTCTACATTCGATCAGGCTTCCATTCTCCAACTCTTTAGTTTCTGAGAATTTTCAAAACTTCAAAAAATTTGGCTAACACCCTAAATTTTCGAAAAATTTCGCCATAACCTCCCCTGCACCGGGAGCATCGGGGAATTTCAAATAGCTTCCCCGGTCCTTCAGATCTCAAAAAGAAAAAGAAAAAGCCAAGCGGCTAGCCAATAGGCTCTCAAAATCATCATCACCCAAACAAAACAGTAAATTATGTAGTAAACATGTACCTATTTGTCGGGCAAACAAATTTTATTCTCTGGCTCTAGCCTCCTTGCTATGACCTGTTCAATAATATATATGTATATGCAAGCAAATGCGACCAAATTTCAATACAGTTCAATATTTGGTTTAATTAGGCATAATGGTTCAAAATTATCAAACAACTAAACAAACAACACAAACATCAATCAATTAGTGAATTAGAGTTTCAAATTCATAATTTTAATACATATACAAAAATCACATTTTTGATGCCAATTCACAACAATGTGTTCTAACTATATTAGTTTTGGTTCTCACACCAGTCTAATGGAAATATATAGAAATCTCACTTTCATCACTCGAATATAAACACTGATAATGTGATCACAATTATCAGTATCATCCCCGGGCGACTAGAGTGTAATTCTATATCCATCCAGTATATTAAAATTTTGAATACACGCGGATCAGACGTATACGCAAAATCTTTATATACTGGACTGTCCAACTCAATATAAATAAATAATCAAATACGAATAGAATGATTTAAATTTTCGAAACAAAATTGTTTTCATTTGAAAAATATACTCTTCACGCTCGTTCTAGGATACTACTGATCCTATCTCTAACGAGTCATTCTAATTGGATGCTACTAATCCAATATCTGATGAATTCTTTCGTATGGTTCTAATGTGTCTTGTTCTCTAGCTTTGTAAACCAAAGCTCTGATACCAACTGTGACGGCAAGGAATTTCGCTCGGTCCGAACCAGTCGCTAAACCGATCCAGGCCGCTCGAAACGCCCTATCGTTTGAGAACACGACAAAACAGAACGCATACAGAAGAACATTTCATTGTATATTACAACAATGCATCAGATTACAAGAATATACAGAGTAAAAATGAATATTACACAGAAATATCAGAGATTTAAATTACATTTAAATACATAGCAGCGGAAAATAATACAATACACAACTAGAAGAGATATACGGATACAAAGCTTTCCGGATATCGTTCCAGCTGTAAACCAGGATCCTGTGAATATAAATCTGCAAAACCAAAACTACTAGCTGCCCGTGTCAAAATAAGGGCACCCAGAGTTTAGGTTAAAACAATAAACTCCAGGTCAGTCATGTGACTGGTGTGAGAACTAAAACAGTTAATCTTTATTTTAAATCATTAGGTAAATCAAGGGACCACGCCGTATAACACGGAACGGGTTTCCTCCCAAGAATACCAGTGCATAAAACAAACAGCGCAATGCTAAATAAAGAAAAATGAAGCTGTTATAAGACCCAGGTCCCATCACACAATGCAACGCAGCCGAGGATAGGGTTTTCCCTTATAACAGCCAAACATGCTTGATACGTTTAAAACAAATCATTTGATACTATTATAAGTGCATAGTGTATAAAACAACTTCAAATCATAAGTATCAATCATAGGCGGCATGGGTACCATATATCATGTCGCCATATATAGGTTTACAAATAAAACCGCAGAATCACGTATTTGGAAATTGGGTTTCCATCTATGAACCGAGGCAAAAGATAGTCCTCAACCGATTCGAGACGCTCTAGCCCGCCTCTCAGGAACAGCCGCAACTGCCCCTTGGATCCTCAGGGCCGGTCCACATGGAGTGGATTATTATGCCTGAACACTACGTCTCCCCACCCTATGGGGTGTAAGTCTGGTCCGTCAGCCGACCAGAATTCATTCGGCCGAAACCGATATAACCGAGGCGCCTCGCAACAGCAACAACCACATAAGTCAAACTCGTCAGGGCGTGTAAAACCACTGACGCCACTTCTAGCTAGAAAGAAACGCATGCCCTCCCTGACGTCCGTCTCCCGTTTTTGGTTCATACCGGGTGTGAAACACGCGAGGTAAATGTTACACAAAGCTACGCCACAAAGGCCGTGCTTTGATCATCACCACAAGACTTTGCTTTTCAACAGAAGCCTCGATCAATTGCCACTTGGGCATGCCACACAGGCAATTCACTCCATGCGTTTGATATCCATCAATATATAACCCCTGAGCTCATACGTCTCAGAGAAGGGCGTTAAGCAAGAGAATAAATTCTCCGCCGCCAAACAGATATATATTTAACAGAGATCAATCACACGGACTAAAATCCAATGTCAGACACACAGTCCATTTACAAGTCCGTTCTGGGTCTGAACGAAACCGGAGGCACCTAGTGCCCCGCATATCCATCGATCTCCAAGTACGTCTGGACGATCACTAACTGTTTCCATCTTCTTGGGTGTACAGCCCAATCAAGATCATCAGTTATCACCCAAACGACGTGAAGACTTCCGGTCTTCGACCATCGTCTTCATCTTCGACTTATCGTCGTATCAGTTATTCAGAATGGGATAAACCCGGGCTTTCCGAATAACTCGCGTATATTTTAAATAAGTGTTACACAAACACAACATACGCCTCATTCCAATTCATCAGTCACTAACCGTAAATTAATCAAGAGAATAATTCCCCAAATATTAACCCCGAAGGCCGAAACCAACATCAGATCAATATCCAGAAAACCATTCTGCTTAGCTAACCGACAGTTAGTTTCTAAATTTCACATTCATAGGGAAAGGTTCCCATTAATTTTATCAAAGATAAATTTCTTGAATTTATTCTTTAATCTATTGTTGAATATCAATTCAAAACTAGTCGGGATTAACGAACCTTACCGAAGTAATCATTTGTTTTAATTTCCCAATCCCAACCTATTCATCCCATGAAGTAAAACTGGTAATACTTCATATCTAACACCACAGTGTTATCGGTAAATTCAATTACCATTTCACGTTCAAATCTAATTAAAGATTTAACTATCGCCTGGAGCAAAACTGGTAATACTCCATTTTCGATCTTTTCAATCTAATTAAAGATTCATTAAAACTCCACTTAGTTTTAATCGTTAACTGGGTTAAAGAATCAGTGTCATTTAAAAACACAGTTCACGATAAACCCAAAATCACATTCCATTAATTATCGGGTTAAAGAACGAGTGTTATTTAAAACACTGTTCACGATAAACCCAAAAATCAATACCAATTCAATTCCAATTAAATATCATTTAATTGGTACACTTCATTAAATCTAAATAAAAAGATTTAATCTTTTCTCAACTGGGTTCAAGAACAGTGTTAGTGAAGACACCATTCACGACAAACCCAAATCACATTCGATATCCAATACAAGGCTCTGAATAGAAAATATATCGGCTTATATTCAATATCGAATTCTACGACTAACAAATGTCGTATTGGAAATAACGATATATATATATATCTTTCAAATTTCCATAACAACACCTGTATAATCACGAATTCCAACATCGAAATATTCCGAAGACAATTTCGATTCAAATCCACTCCAATGCAATCATTGGAAATTTTGGTTATTTTCAAAACCATTTCAAATTCAATTTATTTATTTAAAAATAAATAGAATTATAATTCTAGTTCAAAACTAGTTCATTTCGATAAAAATCTATTTTTGTCTTTTCAAATATGGAGTTTTTCATCCCAAACTTTCACAAATCATTTCTTATGATTTTACACAAATTATTACTATTTTTAATAATTTTATCAAGGCCCGTACAGTCGATTTCCATTAACGGCCATCGAACTGCACTTACAGCGACCTTTTTCGAATTTGATTTGGACGTATCTCCAAATCCAACCGTTAGATTTCAAATTTCTAACATTCATTAGAAATCTCTTTTCGATACGAACCCAACGGTTCCGGTTTTAGGAGAATCCGACGGTCGGATCTCCCGTAATGTCCGTTTGAAATAAATGGTCGAAATTCGCGAACTGCCGCGGCGCGGCGCGTTCTATTCAGGCCATTATATTATATATATAATATATATAATATATATTTCGTCGATTTCTATTTAAAACGAATTATATAAATAGTTTTAAATTCGTTTCAAAAGCAATTTCAACTTCCGTTTCAATTCAAATCAAAATTGAATTCTTCTTTATAAATTCGTTTTAAAATTCACTTCTATTCAATTCAAATTTCTATTCAATTCGAATTCGTTTTCAATCCATTTCATTTCGAAATCGTTTTCAATTCAATTCATTTCGAAATCGTTTTCAATTCAATTCTTTTCGAAATCGTTTTCAATTCAATTCATTTCGAAATCGTTTTCAATTCAATTCATTTCGAAATCGTTTTCAATTCAATTCATTTCGAAATCGTTTTCAATTCAATTCATTTCGAAATCGTTTTCAATTCAATTCATTTCGAAATCGTTTTCAATTCAATTCATTTCAAAATATTCGATTTCGAAATCACTTTTCAATATTCATTTCAAAATGAATAAAATCGATATAAATATCGTTCACGTCAAAATGGCGTCAATCTAATCAACACGGCTTCATAAATTTCTATTTTCAAATATTCTATTTCAAATATTTCTTTTTCAAAATAGTTGTTATTATCAAAATATTCCGTTCAACACATGACCAATCTCAATGGATGAGTACTGTCAACACATGAACTTTTATTTTATATTGATAAAGGTGTAAATTTTATTACTAAAATATTTCGTTCAACACATGACCAATCTCAATGAATGAGTACTGTCAACACATGAACTTTTATTTTATAATATTCTTTATTTTTCAAATTGGAATGAGGCCCAATCAATTACCATATAAAGTTAATTATATGGATTTCCATACAACACATGTATATAATAGCATTGAAAAATAATCAACCATCAACCAAAGTGCACTACACTGTATAAGCATCAAATATAGATATTCAACGCTTATAACAGCCTGTCAATCAATCGATCGACATATTTAATCAATCAGGATGAGTGAACTTCAAATTTCATCCCAACACCCGTGTGGGGTTTCAAACAATCACACGCATATTTTATTTGTGCAGTTGGGCGATGTGTAAAATTTATCTTCCCAATCAATGTCATTCAAATAGGAGTACATAAACAAATCGTTCGGTTTATAAATGAATATTTATTTATTCACATTCACGTTAAAAATTATATTTTTAACGATAAAACATTTTATTTTAACATATGAATTTCTATTCAGTTCATTCTTTAAATAAAATGGTATTTTTATTTTTCTAACATATTTTAGAAAATTTCGGCGGCATAACGGCACGATACTAGAAACGGGACAAGGCCTAGCCTTATCCCCGGTCTAGTGAAGGCCCACGCCATTCACATATCAATTTTAATCAATTACCAATTCAACCAATCAATCAAATCCAAATCAAATAATCTAACCAACTACACAACCAAACAAACAAGTCCATGGTATGTGGACGGGTGTCGGGTGCTTCTAATAAGCACCGTCTGCATCCTAGTATATATATATAACTAGAAAAATAAATTGAAAGGTGAGAAGTTCTCACAAATAGCTATCCTAGCTCCACGGCACTTCTTTTGTAGAAAATCTTCGCCGTTATCCTATCTTCGCCATCTTCGTTGCCCGTAGTCACTATATATATAAAAATCACACATTTTTATATTTCGATGTCTTTAAAATAAAAATCACAATTTTTATTTACTCACTTTCAATTTAAAAGTCATATTTCTATAATCACTTCATATATTTAAAAATCGAATTTTCACTACGATGTTCAATATATAAAAATCTCATTTTTACTATGCTATTCAATATATAAAAATCGAATTTTTACTTCGAAGTTCAATATATAAAAATCATATTTTTCTATCGAAGTTCAATATATAAAAATCCTATTTTTCTAACGCTATTCTCTATATATAGATTTCGCCTTTTCAAAAATATAGATTCCATCATTATAAAAATCATCACTTTACTTCAACGTATATAAAATAAAAATCAGATTTTTATTTCGCTACATATACAAAGATGATATCTTTATATTTTCAAAAATCCCGTCTTTCTACTTCTTTTTTTTTTTTAAAAAATGATCTTTATTTATTTCTTTTAAAAATCAGTTTTTAAAATTCTTTTTCATCAGCTTCAAAAATTCTTTTAAAAAAACAGTTTATAAAAATTCTTTTAAAAATCAGTTTATAATCTTCTAAAAAAAAAAGAATCAGTTTTAAAACTTAAAAAAAACAGTTTTTAACAGAACAAAACAAAATAAAAATAAAAAGGAAATTACCTAATCACGCGAAGGGGAGGAGGGAAGGCAGAGGGGTCGTCGGTTGGGTCTTGGACTCGATTTGGGGCTTCAGGCGAGATGCGCGAGGGGGGGGGGTCGTCGACGTGGGTGGGCGGCGCAATTGCCGGAGAAGAGGGGGGTCGCGAAAGTCGAGATCGAGGGGGGGGGGCTAGGGTTTTCGCGTCAGGGTGGTTTGCGGTTCGGGGATCATCGAAGAAGAAGGGGAAAGGGTGGCGATGCATCTGGGGAGGGGCGGAGGCTGGTGGTGCGGCTACGGGGGACCCACGACGAGGTGGAAAAGGGGCGACAGGCTCGAGCCCTTTTTCCTTCTTTTTTTTTATTCTTTTTTTTTCGATCTGTGAAAATAATGATGGGGGAGGGGCCAGAGCGGTTTTAAGGAGGAGGTTTAAAATTTTTTTTTTATTAATTTACTTATTTAATTATTTTATTTTAATTCAAAAAGTCAACTTTTTCAAACGACCTCAAAACGAGGTCCACCGCCTGTCGTCCATAGCGTATCATCCCCATTCCGAACACAATGGGATATGTATCGCAAGCTGATATGATCGTCTGAATCAGTTTCCGTTCAATTTACATTTAAATCACTATATTGAATTTTAAACGTACATTTCAATATACCGGGGTCACATATTAACTTGGAAAATTACAGAAAAATATTTTCTAGCTTCCTATTGACAATACGGTCCTAACAAAACTAGTTTCGTCGAATTCTGAGACCGTTGGAAAAATGGCCAATTTCCAGTCGATTAAAATCAACTGAAACTGGTCAAACGCGTTTTCCTTTGCCACGCTCACATATTGATTCGAAAAATTATGAAATTTGAAACCTAGCAATAACTTGACATCACGGGCCCAACAAAACTGGTTTCGTCGAAATCCGAGGTCGTTTGCAAAATGTCCATTTTTAAGGGCCTGAATTCCATAGCGACTATTCAGAATTTTCAACTGGACATATCTTATCATCCCTAAGATGAAAATTTGATTATTCGGATTCGTTGGAAAGATATTCACAATTAGATCCCATTATTTTTGGTTTCACTAAAATCCGGATTGTTTTGCACCCGGTACATTCAATTGAAGTTTGAAATCAAATTATCGAACTACCGCGTCATTTTCAATTTTATTTATAATTATATATAAATATTTATATTCTAACGACGACGCGTATAATATATACGTTCGAATTATATTCAATATAATTTTTCGTCGTTATTATTTAAAATAATTCATTTTAAATAATCAAAATTCGCTAAAATGGCCAAAATAAAAATTTCAAACTGGCTCGCATTTTACGGGTTGTTACAATCTACTGCTATCCCTTTTTTGGATGTCACATGTCCTTGAAACTTTACTTCTTCTCTCCAAAAATGACATTTATTTTGGAGAACTTCGCCTTAAGTTGATGCGCTTGGAGGGTATCCGAGACTTCCCTTAGATGCAAAGCATGTTCTTCCTCATTCTTAGGGGGAAACCAAAATATCATCTATGCACAAGCGAAGTGAACCATCCTCCTTTGTAACGAAAACGACTGAAGCACCCCAGAAATACTTCGCCTTATGAACCCTTTTTCAAGTAACTCTTTTACTTGTTTACTGAGCCCTTCCTTTCCTTTTGGATTCATGTGTCGTATAGGTAATGCAACTGGCTTTGCATTGTCAGCTAGATATATGCGGAAGTGTATCTCGCGTTTTAATGGACAAACCCCTAACCTAATCAAAAACATATGTGTACTCATGGACTACTCCAACGGATCGCAAATCGTCGATTGATGCATCAAGTGATTCTAGGTAGCTAAGACAAATTGAACCCTTAGGATCGCACGAAATCTCGAGAGAATTCCCGAGGCAATTCGAAAGTCTAACTACCTTCCTTTCACAATTACTAGTTAACCAATCCATGCCTAAAATCAACCCATAGCCCATGAAACCAAAAACATAAGCATTACACTTAGACTCAATACTTAATATAGCTATTCTCAAATCCTTACAAACCAAAGATAAATGAGCCGAACCACCAATTGGATTTGAGACAATAATGGGTTCTTCTACTATACAAGCACTAAGGTGCAGAGACTCAACCATAGAGGCAGATGTAAACGAATGTGAAGCGCTAAAATCAAAAGGAGTACTAATAGGATGATCAAAAAGAAAAACTAGAATTATTCAACAAAAACTCTACTACCTCTCTCTCAGGTACGCTGGCGGTGAGAGCATGCACTTTCCCTGCTGAAAAATCCTGTCCTTTGTTCTTGCCCTTGTCCCTAATTATATGACCCGTTATACCATAATAACGACACTTCCTCTTGTCTTGGATTTTCCTATTCTTTCCTCCTTCGTGAACCAAGTCCATATCCATGAGTTTCTCATCCTTGGGTTGTTTTCCTTAGCCAAACTCCCTTATTCACATCTTTTCCATCTTTGTGTAACTTGTTGACAAGTCTCTTGATAGTTTCCTCCATCGCACAGAAAACCCGATAAATCTTGAAAGAAAATTAGCCGCAGGTGAGACTACTGCGGTTATATGTGGAAGTTGGGAATTTCTTCGCCCTTTGACAGGTGTTGTAGTCTCATCAAGCCAATGGAACCATGCCGCGATGAGGTTACCTCCCAGAAAGCCAGGAGCCCCAGAGACTCAGTAAAGAAGGAAAACAAGGATTCAAACAGAGGATCAAAAGATAATGCATATGGCTTTGGGGAATATGCCTTTAAGACAAAACTTTTCTTTAGAAAATGCTTCTTTTAAAACCGTTTTGAAAATAATTTTTCAAATCTTTTATCTGATCTAGTAACCTTCAGCTCTGATACCAAGTGTAACACCCCACCTCCGTTATTATCACTCACAAAGGGAATGCATTAACTTCAGGGATGCGTTATAGGTAAGATATGCAAATAAATTACAAGACAGACAAATAAAGCAGCGGAAAATAAAGTCATTTTATAAGCAACGTAGTTCAGTCAAGCTTTTACAACAATTGACTCAATCATACTTAAAAGTATTACATAAAACTTTGTCTTGATTCCAAAACTTCTTTTATCCTATCGATCGGCTCCCTATTTGTATTAATGTTCCATTTGTTTGTGTCAATCGACCCTCTCTAGCGTGTAGATACCTTGTGTTGGTCCCACTATAAGGTGTATCAATCCTTATGATAGCAACCCGACATGATTCAAGATGCACATTGTGTAACTACTGGTATCCAGTGCCTGCTTTTTCCCACTCTGGAGTACGTGCATGCCCGTAAACCATCGGAACCTACACTTACGTACCTCATGCCGCTATTTTTACCGCTTATAATCATCCCAGTAATCGTTCCTCACCCTTCCTAGCTCAGGGTACCATGATACATCTATGTGGGTTACTGCTGAAATGGGTCCCCGTTACTTGGGTTTCCTTAGTTAAGTTTGTGGGCCTATATATATAAATATTACCCACCCACACGAGATGTACTTAACCCTCCCACCGATTCAAGCATGTGTATTTAATGGTTAAGTTTGTGGGCCTATATATACTAATATTACCCACCTACATGAGATGTACTTAACCATCTCACTGATCAAGTCAATACGTATTACTGGTTAAACTTGCCTTAACCCTATCTGCTTCGTTCATGTAATATTGGTTAAGTGTTGTCCATTCATGTTAACTTAACCCACCCACACATCATGTTGTATTAGTTAAGTGTTTCTATTAACTTAACCCCGCTCGTTCATCGTGTTATATTGGTTAAGTGTTGCCCTCTTGTGTTACTTAACCCTATCATACATTATGTTAGATATATTGGTTAAGTGTTGCCTTCTTGTGTTGCTTAACCCTACATGTTATATTGGTTGAGTGTTGCCTTCTCGTGTTCCTTAACCCTACCATACATCATGTTATATAGTTAACTTAACCCTACCATTTATTTAATTAACATGTTGTACTAGTTAAGTGTTGCCTTAGTTAACTTAACCCTACCGTTTGTTTAATTAACATGTCGTACTGGTTAAGTGTTACCTTAGTTAACTTAACCCATCCTTTTGTTTAATTAACATGTTGTACTGGTTAAGTGTTGCCTTAGTTAACTTAACCCAACCATTCTTAATATGTCATGTTCATTAGCATTAATTGATTTATTAATGCACCAACCTCTCACATTAGATTTGTGTTGTTGTGGTTACTGGATGTGTCAGTCATTTCCGGGCAGTTTTACACCACAACTCAATCTAACCTCGGGTTTTTCTTGGGCATGATGCACTGACCTCTCACATTAGATAGGTGTTGTCGCGGTTACTGGATGTGTCGGGCGGTTCCAGTCAGTTTTACACCACAACTCAATCTAACCTCAAGTTAGGCATGTTCATCCTTTATTTAATTTACATATTCATCATTTATGTCAAGTTTATATGTAAATTATCCACAAGTGTTGTCATGTCACATTTACTATTTAAATTATGTTCATAATTAATGGTATACAAATCATACCATTTCATGCCATTAATCATTTACATGATTATGAGCCAATCTATGCCATTAGAATGTAAATTTAATGTTTTACCCCAACGTTTTCCCCCATTATTCGTTTGCATTATTTACATAGAACATTAGACTTGCAAATTAGCCTAACTCATAAAGAAAAGGGAAAAGAAAAGAAAATGTAGCATTCCGATAGCACAAAATAATATGAATCAAACTAAGCATGTGTAATACAAATTTTTCATGAATAATATAAACTTAATCAAGCATATCAATATGAAATTGTACTTGAGTAAGATCCAATTAACATAGATCATAAGCATACGAACAGGAATTTACATAGATCTTAAACATACGTATTAACTTGGATCTAAACATGTAAGCATATATGAACATGACTTAGTTTATGAACATGTACATAACATAACATAACATAACATAAAAGCAAGTATGTAGATCTAAACATATAAACATATATGAACATGACTTAGCTTATGAACATGTACATAACATAAGATAAAAGCATCACCAAATTTATATACAATATGATAGGTTCAATTGTACAAATCACAATATTCTCATAGGCGTAGATAATTTCAGATTTTTCATAAGGATAAACATGAATCAGAATCACAATTAGGCACAGTTCTAGATTCGATTTATTTCAAGTCATGACTTTTATATATTTAAATCTGAAATATAACTGAACTTACAGAAAAAGAACAGTTCTTGTATTCTGGAATCTAATTTCTGAATTTGTTAAGCTATTCCTTTGATGTAGACTATTGATGTTCTTCTAATTGATTTCTAGTTGAAGAAGTTAAAGAAGATGGAGGCTTTGCTAGTTCAGAGAGAGACAGCATGACGACTTCATAGAATGTGTTTATGTGTTTTAGGTTTAGGGTTTGAGTTGATTATATAGAAGTCTAGGATTAATTCTAGCCTTTAGACCAGTCTAGGAGTAATCAGAGCCATCCAAACCAAAGAGATGTGTCACTCAGCCAATCACAGTACGACACATAATCCCTAATACATCAGAATTCGTCATCGAGCCAATCAGAGAAGGCCACATCAACTCAGAACAACAGAAATTGTCACAGGAACTGGATCTCGGAAGGGGTCTACCCCCCTTAAGGAGGGTCGACACATATGTCTACCCCCCTTAAGGGGGGTCGACACCTATGTCGACCCCCCTCAAGAGGGGTCGACACCATTTGAGCGTGATCTTTCCCGCTCACTCATCTTCGACTTATTTTGGTTCTGGAGATGATTTTGTGTGTGTATATATATACACACTTCCTTGTGCGTATACAAACTTCTACGGCTTATAATTTCTTCATACGTTGTCCGATTTACGCAATCTCGGACACTGTCCCAAGCAGAATTCCGAGACGAACGTAACGGCATAACTCGTTTCCCTTGATTCCCACCTTTAAAGTTAAGTATTCTTTAATTCGTTACTTTAACATTCATGGGATATACAGGGTGTTACAGGAACAATCTGCCTTAGTGGCAAATACAACTGGTGCTCCCCACTCGCAGACACTTCTTTGGATAAATCCCTTCTTCAAAAGATTGCTCACTTGCACCCCGAGCTCTCGCTGCTCCCTTGGTGCCATACGACGAAGTGGAATCACTATAGGTCTGGCATCTTTCACTAAATCAATACGGAACTCAATCTCTCGGTGTGGTGGAAGTCTGATCACTTCCTCGAAGATGTTCGGATACTGGCCAGCAATGGGAACCCCAGATAACTCATCCTGCGGAATGTCGAGAGAATTTAGAAAACTAGCCATCACCTCATCACTAGGTAGGCCACCAAACACTACCCTCCGCACATCATCCGCCCTAACAGTCACCGAAAATCCGTCACAGTCTACTACCACCCCATATCTTTGGAGCCAATCGACTCCCAAAATAATACCAAACCCAGTAAAGCCCATAACAAAGCAATCACAAGCAAACATGCATCCATGACTTGATAAGAACAAATTTCGACAAATCGTACTAAGGCTAGTCGAAGCACCAATCGGGTTCATCACCGCCAAAGGTCTATCGACTATCTCAGGTTCCAATCCCAACCTATCTACCAGGTCACTAGATATGAAGGAACGGGAAGCCCCTGTATCAAACAATACTCAAACAGAAACATCATAAACAGAAAACATACCTTGAATTACGACATTCTTTCCTTTCTCCGCCGCAGTCGGGGCATTCGACGAAGAAGGAACAACATTAATAGAATATGCTTTCACAATCTGCCTTTCTTTGGGAGGTTGTGGACACTTATCCTTATCATGTCCCACTTGGCCACAATTGAAGCACTTCCTGTCCGTTGGCTTTACTCGACATTCTTCAGCATAATGGCCCTTCTTGCCACAGCTAAAGCACTCTACCTCTTTCTCGTCTTTCTTTTTCTGACCATCCTTGGTCTGACTTTGCTTCCTTTTATTCTGAGAATTATTTTTGCCTCCACCGCCTGCATGCGGTTTTGGCTCCTCTGCAGATGCAACAACGACTTCAGTCTTGGGCTTAGGATAAAGCCTCTCTGATCTCAATGCTTTCCTAGCAATCGATTCAAAAGTCTCATCAATATAGTTTATAAGCCTTTCTCCCAAGTACTGATATAAACCAGTTATGAACTTCTCGTTGTTCTTCTCAGCAATATCGATAAGAGATAATCCATACTTCGATAAAGTATTGAACTCGACAATATATTCCGAGACTGCCCTACCATTCTGTTTAAGCTCTAAGAACTTGCTAAACAACTCTGACTTCTGGGAAGATGGGATAAACTTGTCACTAAAGCGAGTTTTAAATTGATTCCATGTAATTTGATCCTGATGGGATGCTAGCTTTCTCTTCATTGCATCTTCGATCCCCAAATCCTTAAAGATGCGCACACAACTATCTAGCCATTCTTGAACTTCCATAGCCAATTCCGTCCCGTGGAACGACAGTGTAATCCTTACCAAGCTTAGCGAAATTGGCCCTATGCGCCTGAACTGCTGCACCACCCCCATTAGCAGCATTAGGAGCTGCTCCTTGCACATCACTAAGCATCTCTCTCATGAAGGTAGTAAACATTGTCCTCATGTCAGGGACTTCCCTGTTATTGGCTCCTCTACCAGTACCGCTCATATTTCAACTCACCGTCAAATCTGTAAAGAGAAAACGATTAACCATCTCTATAGTGGTGCCAGTGCAGTGCGACTTCATCATTATATGTACTAATAGTATATATGTATATAGTTTTTGAAAACAAAAATGTTACAAATACGTGCTCTCATATACGTACTATCTCTCCCTGGTGTCTTTCCCTAGGTTAACTACGCAACCTAGAGCTCTGATACCAAGTGTGACGGTCCGTTGCGCACCAGCCGACATTTCCCATGAAATGCGTTGTGCCGATGTGCAACCAGCATGGAACGGTCGTCAAAAGAAATGAAAAGGGAAGGAATTTGAACGGTGAACCAACAAAGAACCTGTAGTATATCTCACAGCGCATGGAACAAAATATATTAATAACATAACTTGAGATAAAACAGGCGAGACAGTGCATAAGCCTAAAACTAAACCATCATAGCTGCGGAAAATTCAAAATATCTCTTATGATCCAAACCAGCATTATTACAACTTTTAAAACTGTCTCTAAAGAAAAATAGGAAGGTACACCACTAATGCCAAAAGTAGGGACCAAAAACAACACAGGGAGAATATATGGGAGTAATACGTGTAAGCCTCATGCTCGTCTCCGGACAGCTACTCCTGCATAACTAGCTAACCTGTCTCTAGTCTGCTCGTTTAGGAGCATCCAGAGTAATAAGAAGAGACATAAAACTCTGGGTCAGACAAAAGTCTGGTATGTGCGATAAGCAACAAAAACAAAACAATAACAGGTATACATAACCATACCTGAATCTGGACCTGCAACTAAAGAGTTAGCACAACAGGATGTACAATACTCTTAGGTGACACTAACACATAGTGTGAAAATAATGGGGAGGGGGTGTGCATGTCATGGAGATAGTAAACAACAAACATAGCAACCAACCTCACATCTCTCACTCAATGCGTAAAGCATACAATATCTACCACTTTGCTCACCCAATTCTTTTCTACGATCACTCTGCCCCATGGAGTCACGATGACTCCACTGCACTGATCCATAGCCACTAATCTTTTGCTATGTCCACTCTGCCCCATGGAGTCATGACAACTCCACTGCACTGGCTCATAGCATTGCTATGATCACTTTGCCCCCATGGAGTCATAACAACTCCACTGCACTGATCCATAGCCGCTAATCTGTCTCTCAGTGGTGAGTCAAAGCTATAGACATCGATAACCCCTTTGCACATGTCCCGCAGCAAAGCCCAACACATGAAGTTAACTCGTTGATCCCCATCTGGATCCTGAGTAATAGCCTCCCATTTGGACTTCCTTTGCATATCGGGTTTTGGTCGAATTGGAGTTGGTCTTTAGAAAAGTCATCGCGTAGAAGTAGGAGTATACATTCGATTCGGTTTGAATATACCACACTCAAGCTTTCTGTTCGGTTCGGTCTGCTCCACTCGATTCGGTTCAGATATACGGCGTTCGAGTTCTTCATTCGGTTTGGTTCGAATGAAACGGTTCGGTTCGGTGCTTCCTCCCATCTCCAGGTTCCGGTCCAGTCCTTTCTTCCACCTCTTATCCGACCCCAATTCCCCATCCGATCCCGCGTTAGTTCGTATGGCCTTACTTGTTGCCATGCTTTTTCACTTGTGATAGGTTCCGATCCGGTTCGGTTTCTCTGCTCAGTTCCCCGATCCTACCCAAGCCCCATAACCCGATCCGATTCGAAACCCTGCACATTTTCCAACGAGCATATATCATCCTTTTTTCGCCATATGACGGCGTATTCAACCATTCTAACTTTACTAAGCAATCATAAAACATATAGTAGTAGCAACATATAGGATCAATTAACAAGGTCAAAACATCAAACATATAGGTCATTTAAGATCAAACATACCCTAAAACCCATGGTTTTCCCCTTAATCATGTTTAACAAAATCTAATGATAGGATTAACAAAACAAGTCCAAATTAACCCAAATTTTTATCATAGCACTAAAATAATATCTAAGAATTTTTACATATTTTTACAGAATTTTAACATGCATAATTTCGTTAATTATCACTAATCACCCCTAATTAGCCGTAATTAGTGAAAAACAATGCAAATCACTCACCTTAGCCACAAACAAAACTTTAGATATGAAATTCTACTGTTTTGGGGCATTTTCCAATGCAACACAGCAGCTCCAACTGTAACACCCCACATCCGTTAGTGTCACTCACAAAGGGAATGCACTATGTTCTCTGAAGTATTATAGGTAAAAGATGCAGATAAATTACAAGATAGATAAATAAAGCAGCGGAAAAGTGAATAAAACTTTATTTCATTTATAAACAGCTTGTACAAAGATTGTTTTCCAACAACAAAGTATCTATCTTGTTTAACAAAATAAAGAAGCATAAATATACAATTATATTCCCCAATAAAACATTAGCTAGCCATAGCGGTGGAAAAGAGAGTTCAAAGCAGCACATCAAAGAGTCTTCAAGCTTGGAAAGAGTAACAGGTCCGTACAAATCTGAGCTATTCCCTCCCTGACTACCTGGGGGGAACGAAAGAAAAGAAGACGAAAGAAAACATAGAGTCAGACATAAAGCCTGGTAAGTCTAGTGGTGCTTCGGTATATGAATAAGGAAAAGGACATGACAGGCATAAACTGAAAAATGGGACAATACCAGAATAACAGACTAATATAAACCAAAGCAAGACAGTTTAAACCGAATATACTATCACACACCATTCTATATCTCTGCACCACCTAACTAGTATCCCAACGAGTAATCTGTATAAAGATGATAACGTGATCCCAATCCCTGTAATTGTGGTTGCCTTTAGGTGTACATCTATTATTTATTACCTAGATCTAATCTAGGGTTTTCTTATCGAGCGCTTCCTAGATTCAACTAAGGTTTACGCGACTTATCTAATACTTCTCGAATTCCGGAATTGTGCCACCTAGGTCCAACTAGGGATTATGCTACCTGTCGAACGATGCCCCTAGTCTAGGACACACTACCTAGAGTGGTATATGTTCCTAGACTTTCCCCACGTATGTGTCGCGAATCGTTTATCGCTGTCTAGATGCACATGTCCTGAAATGTGCGACCCGAGTGCCGTGGCAGGGCTATTCTAGAAACACGGAACTTGGTCGGGAGCTTTCAGATATCTGCCGATGCAGATGCTAAGGTATGTTTTTCTAGTGGCTATGGTCCCACCTGACCCCTCCCTCAACTAATGAAAGGCAATCCAAGAAAATCAAGCACGAGAACTATACTCCTGCCACCTATGCCCCACTTTCCTATTGGCCAGCCTCACCCATAACTAGATAGCAAGTATATGGTCTGTTGGGAGTTCTCTGCCTTTCCGCATGCGTACTACGATTGACTGAAGATGGTAGGTAGTCGACGACGTGCTATCACATGGCTAAACTAAGTATCGCCGACCCACGCTGATCCACCCTAGCCTTTAGGTTGCTCATACTGCAACCAAGGCATACCCTTGGTTCTTCTACCGCAGATCTTAACCTCTTTGAGCCCAGGCGGATCATCTGCAACCTCACAGAGGGATACCAAGAGTACCCTCACGTCCCCCAAAGCTACATGCTTCTAAACCCAGTCTGCTGGAGCCTTTTCCGAAATCAGATAAATGTTGCTCCTCCTCATGTACTTGTTAAGCGATGATCTACCATATCGGGTTATTCATCTTTTATGGACCGACTCGGTTTTCTTGACTAAAAATTATTACTTAGTTGTTCTCAACTAAGGTTTACCACTTAGTTTCTTTTCCCATAATCTTGTTAACTAAGGTTTATCACTTAATTTCTTTAACTGGGGATTTCAACTTAGCTCCCGTTCTCGATTGTTTCTTAACTAAGGTTTACTACTTAACCCTCTTTCTCGTCAAGTTGGATTGGTTAAGTGTCATTAGTCAATTCAAGTTAGCTTAACCCATTCCTTTGTCATATTAAACTGGCTAAGTGTTATCAGTAGTTCATGTTGACTTAACCCTATCACAAACCAAGTTATATTGGTTAAGTATTTCTTATTACTTAACCCTACCCATTCATTTTTTATTGGTTAAGTGTCCCTTTTAACCTAACCTTGCCCATCTGTTTTAACTAACATGTTATAACGGTTAAGTGTTCCCTTAGTTAACTTAACCCTAACATCTGTTTAATTAACATGTTCTAATGGTTAAGTATTGTCCCTTCATGTTTCAAATTAACCCTGTTCAATTTATCACACTATGATGGTTAAGTGTTCTAAGTTTACTTAACCCCAACCTCTAGTCCAGCTAACATATTAAATTAGCTAAGTGTATTTACTTAACCTTGCCCACTTATCTAGCTAACGTGTTATAATGGTTAAGTATTCTAAATTTACTTAACCTCACCCACTTATCTAATTATCAGGTTATAACGGTTAAGTGTCCTGATTTTACTTAACCTCACCCTCTAGTCTAGTTAATATGTTAAATTGGTTAAGTGTATTAACTTTACTTAACCTCACCTTCTAGTCTAGTTAACATGTTAAATTGGCTAAGTGTTTTCTTAGTTACTTAGCCCCTGCAAGTCTTGTCTTGTTAACATGTTAAGTTGGCTAGGTGTTCAGATTAACTTAACCCTACCAATCCTAACTTAGCTTTAATTGTCTTATTAAAGCACCAACCACTCAGGTTAGACAGGTATTGTTGTGGCTGCCTGTATGCCGGTCGGTTCCGGGCAGTCTTACGCCACAACTCAGTCTAACCTCGAGTCTTTATTGGGCTCAATGCCTTAACCACCCACATTGGATAGGTATTGTTGTGATTACTGGACAGTCGGGCGGATCCGGGCAGGTTTACATGACAACTCAATCCAACCTCGGGTTAAGCATGCTCGTATTTTCTAGATTTACATATTTGTCACTTTTCATTTTTATGTGTAAATGTTTATGGCCCAATTATCCAAATTCACTAATTTTGGGTATAACAATTTATACCGCTTTAAATGTCACTAGTCATTGGCATGTGTCAAACATGCCAATACATGTATTTTATTTTAAACCCAACGTTTGTTTCCCCCGTTTGTACGTACGCAGCATTATAACATATGTTGGGCTTAACATTTCAGCCCAACTCATAAACATAAAAAGGGGAAGCACAAAATCATGAATTGTTCTAGAATACATAAAAGTGCGTGGCGCATGAACTTGCAACATAGCGTTTTCACTAACATAGATTGCGGGTCATGTGAACTTGGATTCAATAAGGATATAACTAAATTGGTGTCACATGAAATGGCGTACTTTTAGACTTATTTAAACATGGTTTTATACACATATAACTAGGCATAATGTCAAACGCCAAACTAGCATTAAAAAAATGTCCACTTTTTGACATAACCCGAAGGTGTAAACTAACTTTACATCAAGTAGCCTATTTCAACATGAAACTAGTATAATTTGTGTAACCAAAAGGTACTTGCATAAACCCAATTATCACTTGCAAATAAACATAATAACGTATACAAAGGTTTTGAGTCGTGTAGGCATAAAAGGTTTCAACTTGGAACATGTTTACATGAGTCTCAACTTAGGCCTAAAAAGAATGTATGCTAACCATGTTAACGACATAACATAAAGATGTCAATTCTAGTTTTTACTACAAACTTACAAGTAATATTTATTTTCATATACAAATGCCAATAGGCTCGCATCAACCAATTTATGCCACAAACACCCAATACAAAATATGACATAATCAATGCAATACACAGAATTTACATCAATATTTTACAAAAGTAAAACCCCAATTTCATTTACATCGAATCACATCGCAATTTCTATTCATATTCAGAAAACCACTATACTTACAACGCAAAACGGTCTTGTTTTTCTAAGATCTGAGGTTCTGAAATTGAGATGCACTCCTTTGGGTAGACGTTGTTGTTTTGATTTTATTAGTAGCTTTAATCTCAAATTTGAATTAGCTTGAGTTGATTCGTTGTTCGTCTCTTTTCGAGTGGAGGCTCTCCTTAGTTTTCTTCTGACATCATGGCGGCTCAAGTTCTTATTTTTTTGTGAATTTTAGTTGGAGACCTAGGGTGTTTTTATAAAGTTGCAAGTTAATTAGAGTCGTCGATGAAGCCAGGGTTAATCAAAGCCATCCGTTCTAAAGAGAAGCCAATCAAAAGAAGACAACTCAACCCTAGTGACAAGATCAGGCCCAGAAATTCGAGCCAGGACCCAACCAGACAAACCAGGCCGACCAGGCAGGTCGACACTATGGTCGACCTGGGGGTGACCAGGTCGACACCATGGTCGACCCAATGGTCGACCTGGTCCCTGGGCGGGAATTTTCCCGCCCAGCCCAGTTTGAGCTTATTTTTCGAATTTTGAACTTGAAACCGAGCTGTTTGAATTTTAAATTTTATTCTGAAACTTCGGTAGGCCATAACTCCTTCATACGGAGTCCGATTTACGCAAACTCGGACTCTATCTCAAGCAGAATTCCGAGTCGAACGCAACGGTGTAACCCATTTCCCTTAATTCCCACATTTAGAATTAACTATACTTAAATTTGTGAAACTTAGTGTTATAGAATTACGGGGTGTTACACCAACTCTGATTTAGTATTGATTTGCCTTGATTTGATGTAGCTTAGCTTAATCCTCGATTAGAAAGCGATTAGGAGATGTTTTGTAATGACCCGTATTCTACGCATCGGAGGATCGTAGAATATTTATTTCTTTCCCATGTGAAGTTGTATGGTCATGTAACTTTGGGAAACATCTATTAGATTCATTTCCCGTGTTCATGATTTTTGTCGATTTTTAAATGACCATTTTGCCCCTAGTTGGTACTGTTTTGGCCATAACTTTTGACTGGAAAGGAATTTTGACCTGAAACCACTTCCATTTGATTCGTTTGATGGTTTACCTTTCTGTAGAGTGGTCACAATAGCCAAACGGACTTACCGTTTGGGAGATATGGCTGAAACAAGGTTTGGAGGGTGAAAAACTGCTTAACCGGGCCAAATCGGGTGATTAGTGAGTAGGCCCATAACCCATTTCGGGATTAGGGTTATGGGAGGGCTGAAATGAGATGGAGAATCATTCCATTTCAGTTTTCTAGCCTCCACTTATCACCAAGGATCCCTAAAAATGGCCTCCAACCTCTAAATCACCTCCAAATCATCTTTTGGTCAAGGATCAAGCTTAGCAACCCCTAATCAAGGAAGATCTACGCCAAATCAACATAGGAGCTGCTGTTTGACATTGGAATTCACATCAAATCAGAGGATTATTTCAGATCTTAGTTTATTTGTGGCTAAGGTGAGTGATTTGCATAGTTTTGCACTAATTATGGCGAATTAGAGTTGATTAGTATTAATTAGAGAATTTAGGCATGGTAAAATTCGGGAAAAATGTTCATAAATTCCTAAATAATGTTTTAGACCTCTGATATGAATTTGGGTTGATTTGGTTAAGTTTTGCTAATCCTATCATTAGTTTCACCTAAACATGCTTAAGGGGAAATATGAGATTTTGGGTATGTTTGATCCATTGTAACCTATCATATGGATGTTTTGATGTTTGTGGTTGACCATGTATGTTGCTATGACTGTATGAAATGCTTTGTGATTGATTCCAATAGTTAGAATGGTCGAAAACGTCGTCGAATGGTGTAAACACTTGCTGGAACAGTTGCAGCAAACAGTGCAGGGTTCGGATCGGATCGGATAAGGGGGCTCGGATCGGATATGTTGAACTGAGCAAAGTATCCGATCGGATCGGAACCCAACACTCGGGAAAAGTGGCAAAAAGGAAGGCCACGCTAGCTGAACTGCGATCGGATCGGATAAAGGAAGACGGATCGGATCGAGGAGGACGGATCGGAGCGGAAACACGAAGATAAATCAGAGCGGGAGCATGAAAGCGGATCGGATAGGAGCATATGAAGGGAGCATGAAGACGGATCGAAAGCACGAACCAAGAAGGGACACCCGACCCGACCCGAAGGGAAGCACCCGACCCGAAGAGAAGCATCTGACTTGAACCCATAGGAATGCCCGATCCGAACCGCACCAGAAGGAGACCCGACCCGAACGGATGAAGGACACCGACCCGAACCGATAACTTGAGGAGGAACCCGACCCGACCCAGTATTGACCAATAACCCGAGATGCAAAGGTAGTCCAATAGGGGAAGTTAGAGCTCAGGATCCAGTTGGGAACTAAGGAGTTCACTTCATGGTTGGACTTTGCTGCGGGACGTGTGCTAAGGAGTTGCCGACGTTCATAACTTCGATTCACCACCAAGAATGAGTGATGGCTACTTATCAGTGCAGTAGGGTCATTATGACCTGAGGGGCAAAGTGATGGTAGCAAGACTACGTTATCAGTGCAGTAGGGTCATTATGACCCGAGGGGCAAGGTGATGCGTAGTAAGACTATGAGCCAGTGCAGTGGGGTTCTTATGACTCCATGGGGCAGAGTGGACATAGTAAGGATTGGTAAGGCTATGAGCCAGTGCAGTGGGGTTCTTGTGACTCCATGGGGCAAAGTGGACATAGCAAATGATTAGTGGCTACGTTATCAGTGCAGTGAAGCCATTTATGACTTCATGGGGCAGAGTGATCGTAGCAAGGTATGTTGGGTGATCGAAGTGGTGAATATCGTATGCTTTACGCACTGAGTGAGAGATGTGAGGATGGATGCTATGTTTGATTGTTTGCCATCCCTATGACATGCGCACCTCCCCCACCTCCGTATCTTTACACTGTTTGATATGATACCTTAGAGTGTTGTACAGTATGTAGTGCTAACTCTTTGGTTGCAGGTCCAGGTTCAGGTATGTTTTAGTCTACCTGTTATTGTTCACTTTAGATGCTTATCGCTCATACCAGGCTTTATGTCTCCTCTTATTACTCTGGGTGCTCACACGAGCAGACTAGAGACAGGTTAGCTGGTGATGCGCGAGTAGCCGATTCGAAGGCGGGCAGGAGGCTTCCACGTATGATATATATATATATATATATATATATATATATATACACACATTCTCCCTGTGTCGTTGGTGGTCGCTACTTGGGCATTAGTAGTGTACCTCATTTATCTTACTTTTGCTTTGAGACAGTTTGAAAAATTGTAATAAGCTGTATTTTGGATTTCCGCTGCTATGATGTTTAGTTCTGATTTTCAGCTTATGCATTGTCTCTCCTGTTTTATGTCAAGTATGTTATTATTATATTTTATTCTATGCGCTGTGAGACATTCTACAGGTTCTTTGTATGTTCATTTCCTTCTTCCTTTTCCTTCTGACGACCCGTTCCGTGCTAACTGGACATGTGTACAGCGCACTTTTGGAGTAAATGTCGGTTGGTGCGGGGCGGGCTGTCACACTTGGTATCAGAGCTCTAGGTTGCGTAGTTAACCTAGGGAAAGACACCAGGGAGAGATAGTACGTATATAAGAGCGCGTATTTGTGATTATTTTGGTTTTCAAAAGCTATGTATGTACATACTATTAGTAGTATAAAGAATGAAGTCGCACTGCACTAGCACCACTATGGGGTCGTTAATCGTTTCCCATTTTCAGATTGACGATGAGCCGAGACCCGAGAGGTGCTGGTAGAGGGACCAACCAAGGGAATGCCGCTGACATGAGGGCAATGTTTACTAACCTCATGAGAGACATGCTTAGAGAAGTGCAAGGGGCAATTCCCAATCCTGGAGTTGGTGTTGGCCCAGTAGTGCAGGCGCCTAGGGTCGATTTCGCCAAGTTGTGCAAAGATTACACTAATCTTGGTGGGAAGCCGTTCCACGGAACGGAGTCGGCCACGGATATTCAGGACTGGATGGATAGCTGTGACCGTATCTTTGATGACTTATGTCTCGAGGATGCGATGAAGAGAAGGCTAGCGTCTCGTCAGCTGCAAGGACGAGCGATGAATTGGTGGAATGCCATTAGAACAGCTACTCCAGAGGACCAGGTTACGTGGGATCAGTTCAAGGCTCGCTTTAGCGAGAAGTTTATTCCAGCTGCCCAGAAGTCAGTGTTGTTTAAGAGGTTCTTGGAACTCAAGCAGAACGGAAGGGCAGTTTCTGATTATATTGCTGAGTTCGACACTTTGTCGAAGTATGGACTATCTCTCATCGATACTCTTGAGAAGAAGAATGAGAAGTTCATTACTGGTTTGGATGGATTCTTGGGGGAAAGGCTTATTAACCACATCGATGAGACTTTTGAATCGATCGTGGGGAAAGCTTTGAGATCAGAGAGTCTTTACCCTAAGTCAAAGATTGAGGCTGCATCTGCAGAAGGGCCAAAGCCGCAAGTAGGTGGTGGAGGCAAGAATAATTCTCAGAATAAGAGGAAGCAGGACCAATCTAAAGGTGGCCAGAAAAAGAGCAAGAAGGATGTTGAGTGCTTCTGCTGTGTAAAGAAGGGCCATTATGCTAAGTAATGTCGGGCCAAGCCAGCGGAAAGGAAGTGCTACAACTGTGATCAAGTGGGACATCATAAGGATAAGTGTCCGCAACCTCTTAAGGAGAAGCAGATTGTGAAAGCATATGCTATTGATGCTGTTCCTTCTTCGTCGAATGCCCCAACTGCGGTGGAGAAAGGAAAGAATGTTGTTATTCAAGGTATGCTTTCTATTTATGATATACCAGTTCGAGTTCTGTTTGATACTGGGGCTTCCCGTTCCTTCATATCTAGTGACCTGGTAGATAGGTTGGGACTGGAACCCGAGATAGTCGATAGACCATTGATTGTGACGAACCCGATTGGTGGTTCGACTAGCCTTAGTATGATTTGCAGGAATTTGGTCTTATCGAGTCATGGATGTATGTTTGTTTGTGATTGCTTTGTTTTGGGATTTACCGGGTATGGCATTATATTGGGAGCCGATTGGCTCCAAAGATACGGGGTGGTGGTAGACTGTGAGGGCTTTTTGGTGACAGTGAGGGCGGATGATGGGCGGAGGGTAGTGTTTGGTAGCCTACCTAGTGATGGGGTTATGGCTAGTTTTGTAAATTCCCTCGACATCCCGCAGGATGAGTTGTCAGATGTGCCCGTGGTTGGCCAGTATCCGGACGTCTTCGAGGAGGTGACCGGGCTTCCACCACACCGAGAGATTGAGTTCCGTATTGATTTAGTGAAAGATGCCAGACCTATAGTGATGCCACTTCGTCGTATGGCACCAAGGGAGCAGCGAGAGCTTGGGGTGCAAGTCAGCAATCTTTTGAAGAAGGGATTTATTAGAAGGAGTGTCTCCGAGTGGGGAGCACCAGTTGTGTTTGCCACTAAGGCAGATGGTTCCCTTCGTTTGTGTGTGGACTATCGCGAGTTGAATAAGGTGACGAGGAAGAATAAGTATCCTCTACCGCGGATAGATGATTTGTTTGATCAACTGGAAGGAGCTAGAGTATTCTCCCAGTTGGACCTCGCGACAGGATTTCATCAGCTACGAGTAGCGGATGAGAGTGTTCCGAAAATGGCATTTAGGACGCCGTCAGGATTCTATGAGTGGTTGGTCATGCCGTTTGGATTGACCAATGAACCAGCCTATTTGTGGATCTTATGAATCGAGTATTCAGAGATCAGTTGAATAAGTTTGTTCTTGTGTTCGTGGATGACATCCTTGTTTACTCAAGGACAGAAGAGGAACACAAGGGACACTTGAGGATAGTGATGGAGGTGTTGAGGAAACACCAATTGAAAGCGAAATTCTCTAAGTGTCATTTTTGGAGAAGGGAAGTGAGATTCTTGGGCCATGTTGTTTCAGAGAGTGGTATTGCCGTGGACCCTGCGAAGGTGGCTACGGTACAGGATTGGCCTACGCCCAAGAATGCAACAGATGTAAGAAGTTTCTTGGGATTAGCTGGATATTATCGTAAGTTTATCCAGGACTCCTCCAAGATTGCAACACCATTGACTCAATTGACTAAGAAGAATCAGTCCTTCGTCTGGGACGGAGTGTGTGAGGATGCCTTCAAGAGTCTAAAAGAGAGGTTGACGCGTGCGCCAGTGTTAGTCATTCCTAAAGGGAATGAAGAGATGACGGTATACACGGATGCTTGTGGTACCGGACTGGGTGCAGTATTGATGCAAGGAGGTAGGGTTGTAGCTTATGCTAGTCGACAGCTAAAGCCGCATGAGAAGAAGTATCCTACCCATGATTTGGAATTGGCAGCGATTGTGTTTGCGCCGAAGATGTGGAGACACTATCTCTTGGGAGAAAGATTTGAGTTGTTTACCCATCATAAATCGTTAAAGTATCTCTTCTCTCAGAAAGATCTGAATCTCCGTCAGCAAAGATGGCTAGAGTTCTTGGCTTCATATGATTTTGAAATCGCATACACACCTGGGAAGGGTAATGCGGTAGCCGATGCCTTGAGTAGGAGACATGCCAGTTTAGGGGCAATGTTTCTTGAATGGAAGCAACTGGAGTATATCGCGGGGTTTGATTTTAGACCAAGGTGCGAATTGGATCCAGTTATGCTAGCTAGTTAGACGATCAGGCCCACTTTGATTGAGCGGATCGGCTCTAGACAGAGGGACGATCCTAACCTATTAGAAATCATCTCCAAGTTAGAGACGGGTATCGATGAGGAGATGAATGTGTATGGACTTGATCGAGATGGATGGCTTCGAAAGAATGGAAGACTAGTTGTGCCCAACATGAATGGTTTGAGAGATGAAGTGCTTAGAGAATGTCATCACTCAAAACTTACTATACATCCCGGTGGTAATAAGATGTATCGAGACATGAAGTGAACCTACTACTGGGAAGGAATGAAAAGAGACGTTGGGAAGTTTATATCCAAATGCATGAATTGCCAGCTAGTTAAAGCCGAGCAAAAGAAGCCTAGTGGGTTGTTGCAACCATTAGAAATTCCCGAATGGAAATGGGAGCAAGTCTCAATGGATTTCATCGATGGTTTACCAAAGACTAGATCGGGATATGATAGCATTTGGGTAATTGTGGATCGATTGACTAAGAGCGCAAGATTTATACCAATCAAATCGACCAGAACGGCAGCCAAGTTGGCAGAATTGTATATGAAGTGGGTAGTGAGATTTAATGGAGTACCCAAAAGCATTGTGAGTGACCGAGACCCGTTGTTCACTAGTGGGTTTTGGAAGAGCTTACAAGAGGCTCTAGGGTCAGGATTACATCTCAGTACCGCATATCATCCTCAGACCGACGGTCAGACGGAGAGGGTGAATCGTATATTAGAAGATCTCTTGAGAGCGTGTATATTGGATTTTGGTGGATCATGGGATGACCATTTGCATCTAGTAGAGTTTGGATATAATAATAGCTACCAATCCAGTATCGGTATGGCTCCATATGAAGCTTTGTACGGAAGACCGTGTAACTCACCATCATGTTGGATAGAGACTGGTGAGAAGTTTGTGCTTGGACCAGATGTGGTGAGGGAAACTTCTGATAAGATTAAGATCATTCAACAACGAATGAAAGCTGCTCAGGATAGGAAGAAGAGTTATGCCGATAAGAGGAGAAGAGACCTGAAATTCTCCGTTGGTGACTTGGTGTTTGTCAAAATCTCTCCGTTGAAGAGCGTGATTCGATTTGGCAGGAGAGGCAAGTTGGCACCAAGATTTGTTGGCCCATTCCCTGTTCTTGAACTAGTCGGGAATTTGGCATATAAAGTTGGCTTACCAGAGAAAATGGCGGGAGTTCACAATGTATTTCATGTTTCCCAACTAAGGAAGTTCGTTCACGACTCATATGACTATTTCACCTGATCAGTTAGAGGACTTCGAAGTAGAACCCGAGGCGGTTGGGAACCGCAAGCCGATTCGTATTGTGGGGCATGACACGAAGCAACTTCGAAGGAAGGCGGTGAAGCTAGTCAAGGTTCAGTGGGACGAGGACGACAATGATTGTACTTGGGAGACAGAGGAGAGCATTAGGGAGACATATCCAGAACTCTTTGCCTGGTAAGATTTACTTCGTAATTTAGTTTTTCCGCATGCTAGGGTAGACTTGTTTAGCTTGTTTTGCATGTTTGATTGTTGTTTTATGATTAATAGGCATGCGGGACCTTTATGTGTGTTTTGATTAGGGAATTTCGGGGGCGAAATTTCTAAAGGGGGGGAGAGTGTAATGACCCGTAATCTACGCATCGGAGGATCGTATAATATTTATTTCTTTCCCATGTGAAGTTGTATGGTCATGTAACTTTGGGAAACATCTATTAGAGTCATTTCCCATGTTCATGATTTTTGTCGATTTTTAAATGACCATTTTGCCCCTAGTTGGTACTGTTTTGGCCATAACTTTTGACTGGAAATGAATTTTGACCTGAAACCACTTCCATTTGATTCGTTTGAAGGTTTACCTTTCCGTAGAGTGGTCACAATAGCCAAACGGACTTACCGTTTGGGAGATATGGCTGAAACAAGGTTTGGAGGGTGAAAAACTGCTTAACCGGGCCAAATCGGGTGATTAGTGAGTAGGCCCATAACCCATTTCGGGATTAGGGTTATGGGAGGGCTGAAATGAGATGGAGAATCATTCCACTTCAGTTTTCTAGCCTCCACTTATCACCAAGGATCCCCAAAAATGGCCTCCAACCTCTAAATCACCTCCAAATCATCTTTTGGTCAAGGATCAAGCTTAGCAACCCCTAATCAAGGAAGATCTACGCCAAATCAACATAGGAGCTGCTGTTTGACATTGGAATTCACATCAAATCAGAGGATTATTTCAGATCATAGTTTATTTGTGGCTAAGGTGAGTGATTTGCATAGTTTTGCACTAATTATGGCTAATTAGAGTTGATTAGTATTAATTAGCGAATTTAGGCATGGTAAAATTCGGGGAAAATGTTCATAAATTCCTAAATAATGTTTTAGACCTCTGATATGAATTTGGGTTGATTTGGTTAAGTTTTGCTAATCCTATCATTAGTTTCACCTAAACATGCTTAAGGGGAAATATGGGATTTTGGGTATGTTTGATCCATTTTAACCTATCATATTGATGTTTTGATGTTTGTGGTTGACCATGTATGTTGCTACGACTGTATGAAATGCTTTTTGATTGATTCCAATAGTTAGAATGGTCGAAAACGTCGGCGAATGGCATAAACACTTGCTGGAACAGTTGCAGCAAACAGTGCAGGGTTCGGATCGGATCGGATAAGGGGGCTCGGATCGGATATGTTGAACTGAGCAAAGTATCCGATCGGATCGGAACCCAACACTCGGGAAAAGTGGCAAAAAGGAAGGCCACGCTAGCTGAACTGGGATCGGATCGGATAAAGGAAGACGGATCGGATCGAGGAGGACAGATCGGAGCGGAAACACGAAGATAAATCAGAGCGGGAGCATGAAAGCGGATCGGATAGGAGCATATGAAGGGAGCATGAAGACGGATCGAAAGCACGAACCAAGAAGGGACACCCGACCCGACCCGAAGGGAAGCACCCGACCCGACCCGAAGAGAAGCATCTGACTTGAACCCAGAGGAATGCCCGACCCGAACCGAACCAGAAGGAGACCCGACCCGAACGGATGAAGGACACCGACCCGAACCGATAACTTGAGGAGGAACCCGACCCGACCCAGTATTGACCAATAACCCGAGATGCAAAGGTAGTCCAATAGGGGAAGTTAGAGCTCAGGATTCAGTTGGGAACTAAGGAGTTCACTTCATGGTTGGACTTTGCTGCGGGACGTGTGCTAAGGAGTTGCCGACGTTCATAACTTCGATTCACCACCAAGAATGAGTGATGGCTACTTATCAGTGCAGTAGGGTCATTATGACCTGAGGGGCAAAGTGATGGTAGCAAGACTACGTTATCAGTGCAGTAGGGTCATTATGACCCGAGGGGCAAGGTGATGCGTAGTAAGACTATGAGCCAGTGCAGTGGGGTTCTTGTGACTCCATGGGGCAGAGTGGACATAGTAAGGATTGGTAAGGCTATGAGCCAGTGCAGTGGGGTTCTTGTGACTCCATGGGGCAAAGTGGACATAGCAAATGATTAGTGGCTACGTTATCAGTGCAGTGAAGCCATTTATGACTTCATGGGGCAGAGTGATCATAGCAAGGTATGTTAGGTGATCGAAGTGGTGAATATCGTATGCTTTACGCACTGAGTGAGAGATGTGAGGATGGATGCTATGTTTGATTGTTTGCCATTCCTATGACATGCGCACCTCCCCCACCTCCGTATCTTTACACTGTTTGATATGATACCTTAGAGTGTTGTACAGTATGTAGTGCTAACTCTTTGGTTGCAGGTTCAGGTATGTTTTAGTCTACCTGTTATTGTTCACTTTAGATGCTTATCGCTCATACCAGGCTTTATGTCTGACCCAGAGTTTTATGTCTCCTCTTATTACTCTGGGTGCTCACACGAGCAGACTAGAGACAGGTTAGCTGGTGATGCGCGAGTAGACGATTCGGAGGCGGGCAGGAGGCTTCCACGTATGATATATATATATATATATGTATATACACATTCTCCCTGTGTCGTTGGTGGTCGCTACTTGAGCATTAGTAGTGTACCTCATTTATCTTACTTTTGCTTTGAGACAGTTTGAAAAGTTGTAATAAGCTGTATTTTGGATTTCCGCTGCTATGATGTTTAGTTCTGATTTTCAGCTTATGCACTGTCTCTCCTGTTTTATGTCAAGTATGTTATTATTATATTTTATTCTATGCGCTATGAGACATTCTACAGGTTTTTGTTTGTTCATTTTCTTCTTCCTTTTCCTTCTGATGACATGTTCCGTGCTAACTGGACATGTGTACAGCGCACTTTTGGAGTAAATGTCGGTTGGTGCGGGGCGGGCTGTCACATGTTTAGAAGAGATTTTGAAGGTGGAGGCCATTGTTAGGGTTGAAGAGAGGTAAGTGACGGCTGTAAGAATGACAAAGAAAGGTTCCTCTAACCCTTTTCAACCTTTATGCAACCCTAATCCCGAAATCCCCCAATGGGCCTAGCTGCTAATCACCCTATTTGGCCCGGTTAAGCTGTTTTTCACCTTCTAGACCTTGTTTCAGCCATAACTCCCAAATGGTAAGTCCGTTTGATAAATGTGACCACTCTACGGAAAGGTAAACCATCATCTGAATCCAATGAAAGTGGTTTCAGGTTAAAAATCCTTACTAATCAAAAGTGATAGGCGAAACAAGATTCGCCAGGGGCTAAATAGTCATTTAAAAAAATCGACAAAAATCGTGAACATGGAAAATGGTTCCAATATTCATTCCCCAAAGTTACACGACCATACAACCTCATACAAAAATGAAACAAATATTCTACGATCCTCCGATGCATAGAATGTGAGTCGTTACATAGAGTGTTGTCGTTCCATGTTTGATTTTTACGGGATAGCTTTGCTGGTGATGTTGTACCTTGCTGTGTTTTTAGACAGCTTTATATATTGGTCAGGTTTGCAAATAGGCCCGTGCATTTATACACAGTTTGGGTGACAACACATTTTCAGTTTTCGAATGCAAGAATAGTAAGGTACGCTGGCTGAAAAGAATGCACAAGAATAGCATGCCTGCTTAGTTAGATTTTGGGGTAGGCGGTATCTCCTCTTAACATTGTGGTGAAGTAACAAGTTTAGATAAATTTATATATTTTATTTTGGTTTGTTTGGGTTACGTTCGTACAGCTATTTAATGTGAACCGTTAAAATTACACCATGGCACACAAACTTTAAAAATTACGAAAGTGGATGTCATCGTATAATTTGACTTTACGGTCCTAATAAAACTAATTTCGTTGAAAACGGATTCCGTTTGCAAAAACGGGGCTAATTAGATCATAATTTATCCATCAGTTCACCCTTAAAATTTGGCGCATCGACAAATCAACTTCGTTTGGCTCCAAGTCGGAAATCTAGCAATAATTAATTATACATTTTTTTTGAAACAAAAATTGTGTGATCTTCTGAAAAGAAGAGAGCGCACACACACACACACACACACACACACACACATATATATATATATATATATATATAGCCAAAAAACTACAAAATCCAACTACATAATAACAGACTCAGCTATATAGATGTATAGAAGGTAGATAGATGAGCTCCGGATAAACCGCCGCCCATCATACTTCAATATCGAATTCCGGCAAGGCCACCACCCAATATTAAAGTATATCTACTCCAATACAAAGAAAACACATCAAAATAGCCAATGAGAATCAAAACAACCAAATACAACATTCCAACTCTAACTATAAAAATCAACCCCCACAATAACTGCTACTAATCCATCCAGCTATCCGCTAAGTACTTCCTCTTAATCAACAACCTGAATCTGTGAAAAGCTCAACAAACTATTAGTAATTTGACACACATGTATATATGGAAGTATATGTGTATAAAAATATATATATATATATTATATAAGCATATATATATATATATTCATACATATTTATCTACCATACATATATGTGTAGAAGAAAAATATAAGAAAAAAACTAATAAAAGAAATTAACAACCAATGTGATATATATTATGAAAAAACTGCTGATTCTAATAAACAGATACAAATTAAATCTAACCTTAATCAATAAACTCTCAAAGCCCAATTTCCCGAATAGCTTGTAATGTGAATTAGACATCCATTCCAAACAAAAATAAACTATTTTAATTATTAAATTATCCGTAGAAACATAATTAGAATGAAAAAATCTCTGGTTTCTCTCACACCAAATGAACCAACTTATGATAGTGACTAAAGAATCTAAAATGTATCTTTTACTACCATTATAAAAAAATCTATAAGAATCCCAATATTCAACACAGCTATTGTAAGAATTAGGACAATCAAAAACAAATATCCTTAAAACCATATTAAATATAAAATTTGTGATATTGCATGAGAAAAATAAATGATCTACATCCTCGTTCCAAAGATTACAAAAACAACACTTAACATCAAAAATGATATTCTTCTTCTTTAGAAGCTCAACCGTATTAAGTTTCTTATGAGTGATTAACCACATTATAAATTTATCTTTAGGAGGAGAATTAGATTTCCAAATAAACTAAAAAGGCTAAAATGAGATTCCCGAAAAATTTATAAAGTTATACATAGAATTAACGGAATAAACTTGACTCTTATCCATACCCCAACTAATAAAGTCCCTATGCTCATCAATGTGATACAATGATAACTTAGCATATAGTAAAGCTAATTGTCTTAACATATCCCCTTCTAAGATATGATCAAAAGAAAACTCCCATGGGGGATCCAAATCTCTTCTGAAAACATCTTTAATCAACGCATTTTTTAAACTAAAAATATTAAAGATTTCCCTAAATTCAATTTTAAGTGGTAAACGAGAAATCGAAATATCATGCCAAAAATAAGTCATATCACCCGAATGAACAATCACCTTATAACCTAAGTTAAAAAAATCAAAGCATTTTAATATTGACTTTCAAAAGTAAGATAATCTATTATATCAACTATCCGTAGATTCCACAATAAACTCTCCTCCTGAATAGTAAAATTTAGATACAATAACCTTCCACGTAGTTGACACTATAGGACACCTAAATTTCCATAACCATTTGGCTAATAAGGAAGAGTTAAAATTAACTAAATTAATGATCCCCAATCCCCCATCTTTCTTAGACTTACAACACACCTCCCAGTATACTAAACATTTGAAACCCCTACAAATAGGATCACCACCCCCACTCCATAGGTAATTACGTCTTATTCTATCAATTTTTTCAATAACCCATTAAGGAAATCTATGTACAGAAATCCAATAAGCAGGGATAGAAGATAGTACTGAATTAACCAAAACTAATCTACCTGCTCTAGACAAAAATCTATTGTTCCAACTTGATAGTCTACTATTAATCTTATCGATTATGACTAACCAATCCTCCTTCTTTAGTTTCGAAGGCCTAATCTTAAAGCCCAAATAATCAAGAGGAAATTTCATGACAGAACAGTTTAAAGTGCTAGCAACCATAGCCTCTACATTACCAAAATCATTAATGACCATAACAGAACTCTTGTCAAAATTAATCCTAAGACCTGATAACATCTCAAAACAATACAGAATAAACTTGAGAGCAATAATGTGCTTAGGTAGGTGAGAAGAAAATAACAAGGTATCATCCGCGAATTGAAGTATAGATAACTCATTGTTAAATTCCCCATTACCAACATTGCCCAAAACACCTAATCTCCCAGCTCTCTTAATAATTCTAGAAAAAACATCAGCCGCTAAATTAAATAATAGAGGTGACAGGAGAACTTCCTGCCTAAGACCCCTCTTACATTGGATCTTTTTTCTCACAACCCCATTGACAACAATATTAGAACTACCAGACCTAAGTAAAAGCATTATCCAGTTAATCCATCTGACACTAAAACCTCTAGCAAGACATACTTCATATATGTAATCCCAGTCAATAGAATCAAATGCCTTCTCAAAATCTAATTTCAAAATGGCACATGAAAAATTATTTTTAACACATACATTAATGCACTCTTGTACAGCTGCCACTCCATCCATTATTTGTCTACCTTTAATAAAAGCAGTTTGTGAATGATCAATAAGATCATTCATCTTCCTACTAAGCCTATTCGCTAGAACTTTAGAAATAATCTTAATAGATACATTTATCAAAGAGATAGGTCTAAAATCCTTTAAAAATTTGGAACCCTCTCTCTTCTTAATAAGGATAACATTAGCAAAATTGAAATTACCTAGACACAAATCACCGCTATAAAAATCATTAAATAATTTAATAACATCAGATTTCAAGACCTCCCAAAACTGTTTGTAAAATAGGACAGAAAAACCATCAGGCCCCAGAGCTTTGTCACTAGGCATATCACAAATAGCCTTCCAAATCTCCTGTTCAGAAAAAGGTTTATCTAAATCTAATAACTCTCCCTTAACATCATTAGGATAGATGTCCTTCTAATTAACGTTAATTCTTCTCTTGATCCTAATCCCAAAATTTTGTTTGTGATAATTGGTGAAAGCTTCATTTAAATCACGCTGAACTGTCAATTCCTCGATATTTAAAAAAATAGAATGAAATAAATTATCACGTCTCCTCTTATTAGCCATACTATGAAAAAAATTCGTGTTATTATCACCTTCCTTAATCCATTGAACACGTGATCTTTGCTTCCACATTATTTCTTCTTTTTCCAAAATCAATTTGAAATCATTTCTAAGATTGCAAAGCCTATCTCTCTCACCTAGATTAAGAGTCCTAGATTCACTTAACTTATCTAAGTCTAACAACTCACATAAAATCTTATCTTTCTTAATTCTAACACTACCAAAAAACAAATTTATTCCACCTCTTAAGAAAAAACCTTAATTTACCAAGTTTTGAAACAAAAATCTTTGCCGAATTGCCATTATACAAATTATTAAAATAGAATAACGAATTCCACTTAACAGTAACAAGTTTAATAAAACTGGTGTCTAATAGCCACATCTTTTCAAATTTGAAACTGTTACTAATTAACATATTCGAATCACACGAAAGGATTAAAGGACAATGATCCGAATATAAAAAAGGTAACCCTTTTACTTTACAAATTGAAAATATTTCATCGACCTCCGTACTAATAAAAAATCTATCTAATAAGGCAAAAATCGGACTGTCACTAATACTAGACCTAGACCAGGTAAAAGATCTATTGTTAAGCGGAATCTCAATCAAATTATTATCAAGAATGAAATCATTAAATTCTTCCATATCAGAGAAATCTCCTTCTCGAGGAGGTCTCTCTCCTAAAAACCTAGTAACGTTGAAATCCCCCCCTGCAATCCAAAGTTTGGGGGCAAGATTCCTAAAGTCCGAAATTCGTCCCACAAACATCTCCTCTCAATCTTTGTGTGAGGGCCATACACATTAGTAATGCCCAGCAAAGAATTATCTATAAGTGAAGCTAATATAATGTGTAATGAATGTAATTTAGGGAATTCCTACACAAGTCTATACTGATTATCTTTCCAACCGATCATAAGCCCCCCAGCACTACCAATAGACGGTAGGCATGCCCAATTATGAAAAAGGGACCCACCTAACCTAGTATAAAAACTGAAATCAGGGTTCTCAATCTTAGTCTTTTGCAGTAAAACAATATCAATATGATAATCTACAAAGAAAGTCCTAACCTTAGCACATTTTTTATGATCATTTAAACCCCTAATATTCCAACTACAATCCTCATTTACTCAAAGAATATACTCTCTCTAATTCCCTACTCCTAATGTAATCAGCATCTAACTCAATATCCGTAAAAATAAAACCTGTATCATTGGCGGGCTGAAATAACTGACTAACCGAAAGGCTACCCAAAGCATATGGAGCATACTCACTACCATAAACAGAAGACGTACCTGAGCCCAAATCCGAATTGTTACTACTAGCATTCGGACTCAAGGACCTACCTCGAAAAGGAAAGGAACTAGATCTGATCCTAGCACTGCGACGAATCAAACCAGTACTGGGAACCACTCTCCTACGCCTCCCCCTCCTAGCCCGAAGAAGAAGGAACATCACTACTCTGAATAAACTCTCCACTAATCTCTACCGGACCTTCCCTACTCGAAAAAAAAGGATCAACTCCAATGCCGCACATCGAATGAGGTAAGTCACGCTCCCCGTAACCACTCTCCAATGGAGACACCCCAAAACACGACCTCAAAAACATGGATATAAGTCTCACCCCCAATTCACTCACAATCACTGAACCCGCACCCCTATCCGAAGAAAACAGCAAGTCGCGCAAGACATCACATGCTGACATCAACTCAATGCCTGCCAAATCCACTTCTACCCCCACCCCACTTCTAACAACAATCTCACCTCTCCTAATATCCATATGCTCAACACAGCTACACGGAGTCAGTACGTCCACTCTATTAACATCATTACTAACCGTGCCAACCACCGAAAAACCTATCCTGTCTTCGCTTCCAGTAAAATGATGCTCAAGACTAACACCACTATTAGCTTCCCATCCACATACCTCCTAAATTTAACTCTCCCAACTCTAAAACCTTTCCTTTTTTTCTGAAAGACCCCTTTATTTGTCGTTGAATAATTAATTATACATATTCCAATAAAACTTGTTTTGTCGAAAATAGAGCATATTTGAAAAGAAAATTATTTCTAAGGCCTATAATATATCGATAAAAATATATTTAAAAGTGAAAATTAGGCACATATCCCTAAAACCAAACTTAATTAGGCTCACATCCCTCCTTAAGTTTTCATTCAAACCCACCCCTTATTTTTGAATTTCCGGCCTTTTCGTTTTTAGCAAAAAAAAGGCGCTGACATATATTTAAAAAAAGTCAAAATTCTGGAAATATTCTTGGAAGTCCACGCAATTTAAAAAAAAGTTGCATACATGTATGTAACTATTACCAATAGTTGCATACATGTGTGCAATTGTTGCATAAGCTGTTTTGGCTTGAAAATCTGGATCGAAACTTGCATACGTGCGTGCAACTATTTGAAATATTTTGCACACATGTATGCATGTATTTGCACGAAGAAAACTTAAGTGAAATTTAGCCTGCGAAATATTGCATACATTTATGCAAGAATTATGCAATACGTACACACATGTATGCAAGTAAATCAACAAAGTTGATTAACATGAAAAACATGCATGGATATATATGCAAGAAATTACAAATATGTATGTACTTTTATGCATTTATCTGCATTTTTCGTTGTTTTTCTGTTTTTGGGGTTTTTGATGCCTTGTTTGATGGATTTTGGATTTGATTTTTTTGTCGAGTGCATGTTTAATTTAAATATGAATTTACGTATTTTTTAATAATTTTTTTAGTGAATTTTCAAAAAATAGGGACTAAAATTTACAATAAGTTTATGAATGGACCTAAGCCTAATTTAAAAAATTAATAGGGACCTGTAAAAAATGCACTCGATTTAAAATTCCAAAACAATTCGATTAATAAAAATAAACCAACATTATCGTATATACCCAAATAAAATATTATATAACTTCAAAATAAATCGATATAGATTTATAACTCAATATTATATAATTTCATGTTAAACGATATTCAACTTATATATATATATATATTCCTTTATATTTTATTAAATAAACGTTATCGTTTATTAATGAATTCCATATCGACTATTTTAAAATTTGATTTGGACATAACTAACAATCTATAACACGAAATCTGGATTTTTCTCTTCCCTGTGAAAATTATGATCAACAAGATTCAAACGTTTCTTGTTTTACAGAAATCCGACTTAAAACGGATTCTGTATATTCAATTGAAGTTCAAAACTCAATATTACGAGCTACCGCGCCGTTTCGAGCTCGATTATATTAAATATAAATTATAACGTTCAAACTTTGTTTTAATAAACGAATTAAATATTAAAATTCATTAATATTCCAAATATAATATTTAAAATAATAAATTAAATTAAATATTTGACTACAAAAAATACGGGACATTACATTCTTTTCCCCTTAAAAGAATTTCGTCCCCGAAATTACTAAGGTAAGAAAAATGTTATAAACCAAATAACTTTAAAAATCCATTTCATTTAAAATAGAAAACCTATTCATTATGGTAAAATAAAATTTAAAAAATATCGGAAATTTTCTAACACCTTAAATTCCCAAAACAATTCGGTAGAGTCTCCCTTGTACGGAGTGACATCTGCGATATCGCAAGAACAAATAATATATATATATATATATACACATATATATATATACACACACACACACACATATATATATATATATATATATATATATATATATATATATCGACTCACATGGTCGGAGAAAAAAATCAAAAACCCAAAATTTATATTTTCGCATAGGCGTACCTTTTTCGAGCATTATTGAGCATACTTGCTCAATTTACTTTCAGTCTATGCAACCAACTTAATTTTCTAGTCTGGCACCTGTACTCAACTAAGTTCAACATATAAGTAACAGATATATGAAATTCTACATAACATTTCATTGACTAACAAGTATAACTTCCCAAAATCCAAGAATTAAACATGAATCATCAATTCGATTATACAATATAAGGTTATATCATCAAATTTTAATTCATATGCGGTTTCATTCCAGTTTATAATTCTGGAATTCATTTTCTTAGATTCAATTCATTAAAATTCTATTATTAAATCATTGATTTATTATATTCAAACAATCTACCAAACAATCAATAACCAATACACAACCAATTCAATCAAATCAATTGGATTTTTATTCAATTTCATATTTACTTTGGCTTATCACATTTGAACACCAATCAATTAATATCCGATTGATTTCTATTTAATTATTAAATAAAAAATTTAAACTCCAAATTTATCTTATTTAGTTCCAGTATTATTCATTAATTTAATTTAACTTAACCACATTAAGTTCCAATTCAAATTTTTAACCCAAGTTGAATCTTATTCGAATCAATCAACAAACAAACCAATATCTCAATAACTTGATAAAATTATTACTTTTCTATTATAAAAATATAATTTGGGTAAAATTATTTCATTTACCATTTTTACAAAAGAATATTGTGTCTATTACCAATTCAATGCTTCTCAACACTTGAACCGATAAAATAACACAAAAGAAAACATTTGTATATAAATTTTACAAATATGCTCTTATATATACACTCAATCTCAATCTATGGTGTTACTCATCTTATCTCTATCGAGTTACGCCACAGAGCCAGAGTTATTAGTAAACCAATTGCTCTGATACCACTGTAACGACCCAAGAATTTTCAGCCTCGAAAATCGACATAAATACTTTTACCATATCTCATGCTGACCTTCCAAACACCGAAAACACTGGATCATTTATAGAAAGAAAATAGAGGGTGATATAAGAGAGAAAGAAATATAAGAACAGAAGAAAAATAAGAACCAACACAACATGGAATCAGAGTCTCACATCGCAGCGAAACAAAATATAATACAGAAATAAATTTTTACTGAGCTTATAAAAATACTTACAATATCAGAGTACATTAACACATCTGCACAACTATAATAACCTGTTCTCATATATAGTCACACAGCGGAATAAATCTAGATATCATACGTCTGAACATTCCAGCTCGTCTCTGGACTTTGCAACGTCCGATAACCTGGACCTGTAATACCCGGTCTAACCCGAGCATTACAAACACTGGTCAGTCTGGTGAACCAGAGTGAGAGAAACACACTAAGTTTTAAAGGGGATCATGCAACTGGATTTTAAGTTCAAAATCTTTTTGAAAGAAAAGGATAATCGTATTGCATGGCGGAAACTATGGAAACTTTATCTTCTTTTTTCTTGTATGGATCTCGTCCAAAATCTTTTCTATCTCTGCCGAGTAAGAAGGGGAAAAGGGCGAGATTTATCTCTCGATCTGATTTGGTATCCATCTGTTTTCAGAAGCGATGTTTTAGATGTGGAGAATGCAATCACCTAGCGAGGAATTGTAAGAAACAAATTAATGATGGGCTTTTGGATCTTCGTAAGAGAAAAAGTTCGGTTGTGTCAGGATCTTTTGAGCAAGATCGGTCAAAGTTTCCTTCCTTGACCTTGATCGATTCAAAAGGATACTCGCAGCGATCATATGTGGATGTGGCAAGACAATCTCCTGTTTTCTCCGATGGGAATTCTGGCTTGACTAAAAATTCTTTTCTTAAGAGAAAGATTAATGATCATTTCTGTTTCAGATGTGGAGATTCTTTCCACATAGCGAGGGAGTGCCGTAATGGTATTCGATGTTTTAACTGCGGAGGAGCGGGTCATCGGAAGTTTAACTGTCCGATGCCGATTAAAGGAAAATCCGTCTATGACATATTGCTCGTCAACTGTTCGAGGATATGTCATGATATAATTTCTCTCTCGGATTTTTTTGCTTTGGATGTTTCTTTGAAGGAGAATGATGGGGCTTATTGGTTATTGTTGTTGGGATGGAACTTAGAGGGTCTTGTCGACGGTATCTTGTGGAGTAAGAGAGTAGTCAGCGAAGTGGTATTCCCTCCATTGCCGTGTTCGCTGGAGAGAAAGGAACATGCTTGTTCCTTCTGTCTTAATCTTTTGAAGCTCCGCAGGTTATTTTCTGACTCGATATCAAGTTATAAGAGGAAAATTTTCATGATATTGGAAAGGATTTTGAAGCACTTTGATGTTATTAATACTGCTATTAATTGTGACAAAAGTGTTGTGGCTTATCAGTCTCCTTCTCTTCGTGATTCTCCATTACATGTAGAGGAAGAGATTAAGTCAGATAAGAATCTCGAGGGGAATATGGTAGTGACTGGTGATGAAGCGAGTTTTGTTGATAGAATTATGGTGGGATCTGCTGGGTCCAGTTGGGGCATTCAACTTTTTGATCCTTTGTTTATTGATCCTGGAGTGTTGAGCTGTATGGTTTGTGGAGAAGGTACTCGGTTATATGATGTTATGGTCTCTGAGGATGAGAGGACTGAAGGCTTGATGACAGGCGATGTTATGTTTGGCGATAGTAAAGAGGAAAACTCTCGTTCCAGACATTGTGATGTGGAGGGGTTAGTGTGGGATGTGGCTGAAGATGTATCTCTCTCAAATTGCTTTGAGTTGTTGGAGACTTATGAGGATGCTGTTGATGTTAGTAAGGAGATGTAGTTGATGTCCTTGCGGATACTAAGGAGTTGCAGAAGGTTTCAGCTCCTAATTCTTTATCATGGAAGAAGAAGAAAGGGACAGGGGATGTTCCTCGTTCATCGTTTTCTAAGGCTAAGAGGAGTGATTGTGATATGGGAAGTGTATCAGCAGTTGAGTCCTTGTCTTGTGATAGGAGTTATGCTTGTGATGTCAAGTATGGTTGCATGTTTAGCTTTGCCGGTTTGGGTTGCGCGTCGATTTTAGACGTGAAGGATATCAGGTATTTCTCCTTGTCTTTGTGGCCAAGTTACTGTGTGTTCAGTTGGGGCCAAGCTATTGTTTTGCTGGAATATGTGATGTCTCGTTCGTTGAATTTGGTAGATAAAAAGATTTTATTGTTCTCAAAGCAGTTTTTTGATGGTCACAAGAGTAAGAGGAGTAGATTTGCTTCTGTTGGGAAGTTTGATCTATGGTTTGCTATGAATAAAGGGAATTGTGTGTTATCGGTGATTTTAGGATTGAGAAATAGTATGGGCTACTACGCTCGTGGTGATATTATGATTTGCGATTCAGATTTGAGTAATAATCAGGCCTTGGATGGTTCTCATGAGGATTATGGTGAGAATTCTTTTGGTTGTGATATGGCTTTTACTCGGGCTAAGAGAGGTAGGCGTAGGAGAGATGCACCTAGTTTGGCCATGCTACGTCGCAGCACGCGGATTAGATCTTGAGATGATTCTTTTCATGGTTAGCAATCAATGTTAGAATGTTTGTTTGGATCTGTTTGAAGAAGATCACAGGCTGAGGTTTGTGGAGTTTTTTCAGAGGAATTGTTTTGCATGTGGTTTTGATTTGAACAGGAATTCTGCTTTGGAGTTTTTTGTGTTCTGTTCCCTTGTGTTGTTGTTTTTGGGTACGGAGTGTCTAGTCTTGACTCTTGTTGTTATCTTTTATTGTTTTCTAGGATGGTAGTCGTTGTCTGTAACCGATTTTTACCTATATATATATAAATATGTGTGCTCTCTTCTTTTCAGAAGATCACACATTTTGTTTTCAAAAAAAAAGAAAAGGATAATCGTAAGACCAAATCCACAGATAAATACGGACGGTTTTTTACCTTACGATAACCCAAAACATTTTTGAAATCAATATCTTTTCTGATATTATAATAGTGTCTAAATACAAATAAATATTAATCTAGCAGAACGCTTGCATCTCACATGCTCTACATATATAATATATAATCAAAACCGTGGGCGCTTATTGGAGATTGGATTCCGACTTTGTCAATGTATGGAACCACCTTTCGATAGTGTATCTCTAGAGGCGAATACACTGGGTACCCCAAGAACGTCTTGCAACCCGGCCCATACATGACCGACCACTCATTTCGCTTGAGTGTATCGAATGTATGTCACCAACGGTTGGGATCAGCAACTGTTTCCCGAAAAAAGGACAACATCAAAATAGGTTAAAGAAGGAAATGTAATTTCTCTAGATAGGTGATTATACACCCTAATGGGAGCGACCCACATAGCCATGCTTCCTGCCCGATTTTTGTCATTTCCCGGTGGATGAGGCTTGAGGTTAGAAATTTCTTTAGAACATCTGGCCACCATTTACTTTGAATGTCACATCGTCTGATCCGCTATATATCACTAATTGACATGCACAAAAATATTCTGGGTGTTAGCTATCCACCAACATAAATACGTTTGAGGAAACCAACATACGTGACTCCATTGAAAATACCATGTCAGACATTCGTCCATACCAGTCATCCAGAAACAGGGTGAACCGAAGGCACTCTTCTACCACATCCTAGGTATCACCCTATAGATCAGTAGCGAGTAGTCCTTGCAATTCGTAAATTCCAAACACGACAGAATCACTATCAAAATATTTCCGGCCGCAAAACCAGAGATATTCAATCAGTAGTTCTTCTACTCATGAAGATCAACGGTCTTCAATTGCTCCATCTTCAATCAACATCTTTCATGTATTTGCTAGTCGGAATTGTTTTCGAATATATATTCAATCCCGGTCTTTCCGTACCAACAATCGTATAGATTAGATTTGATAGTCGATGATTTGATTATCTAATAAATAATCATGAGAGTAAAATAGGTTCGCTGATTCGGTACTCGGCATTACTTGGCCTTTTTATTTTAAAAACGATTAATGATTACAAATTTTAAACTTTTGAATATCTTAACATTCCAAATATAGATTTTCATTTTCTTATTCAACAAAATATTATTTTCTACTATTTATTTTCGTACTTAGGAAAATATTCTATAATCATGTTCAATTTTATTCTACTATCATTTTCAAAACATTTCTACCTCATTACTCATTATCTAAAATTGGGAGAAACAATTCATCTTATCTCGCTCGTAAAACAACGTTATGAAATCTCTTTTATTTTATTACTTGAATGCAATAACAGACTTTTATTCTTTTAGAATAAACCATATCCAAAACTCCACTTTTCTTTTCCTTTTTATCTCGAAAATACCGTTATAATTTTGCATGATCCCCTTTTTATTTCCTTTACTTCGGAGACATTATTACATACAATTTATTCTCAAATCTTATCATTGTCACCACTTTGGAAATCCCATTATATTCTCAACTTCCTCAATTAACGTTATGTTATTATTCCTTATTTGGAAATAATAAATCATTCTTACTCTCCTTCCCACTACAAACTAATATCATCCTCAGATAATCCTGAAGTCGTTCAAGTTGGGGTATTTATTTACCTCTCAGACCTTGACCAACAACGTTCTTATTTTAAGATGGATATGAGTTGTAATTCAAAATCGACATTCATTTTAATATCAAACCAGATCCTATTTTACTATTTTTAAAAAAAATATGATTTATAAAACCCTTTTTACTTTGGAAAATATCACTTTTTATAAACCCTGTTTACAAAACTCAGGCTTTATATAAAACCCCCTTTTTATTAATCCCTTTACTTAATTTAACCATTAAGTATACATTTAATTTAAGCTATCTCATTTGCTTAAAACCCCTTTTATAACTTCGTCATAAAACTCGAGATTTAATATAAAACTTGTTCATAAATTCCTTTCACAATGCAATTAGATTTCATTACAACTTTGATTAACTCTCATAAATGATTCTCATTTAAATGGTAAACCCTTAAATTAAGTTAATCATTCACTTCACCGTTAACTAACGTATAATTAGTTAACTTCTTTATTTACTAAATAAATAATAAATTTCTTTTTAAAACTTATCAAAATTAAAACAATTATTTATTAAACAATTTCATTAGATTAATTCAAAACAAACTGATTTTATAATCAATCTAGTTAGAACGGATGACTTTGTCAATTCAAAACACGATTACCTCATTAACCAGTTCCAAATAGTCCTTTATTTAAATAAATTAATAATATAATTAATATAAATAATTCCAATTAATTGTTTCTTAACAAAAACAATTATCTAATTCTTAACCGTTGATTTTAGTTCTGCTCATTTGTTTATAAATCTTCTAACATAAGAATTTACTTTATAAAATAAATTAATAATTAATTATAAATTAAATGGATAAATAATAAATATTAATATCCTTTTGACAAACTTTTATTCAAAATACAGATTTAAACATCTGTCTCGAGTTATAAAATAATTTTTATAACTTCATTTCGTCGATTTACCTGACGGTAAATCGATATTTATAAAATGATTGATTTATAGGTCATGTACTACCAATTACTAAACCAATATTACCCATTGGTTTAAATAAAGCAAATAATGAATTTCACGTCAACATTCGACAATCCAATCAATCATTTAATCAGAATCGTTCATATAGTGATAATATGATTATAAATATCATTAAATATATTTGAGGAATCCTCTTGGATCCCTCCAACCTGTCCTTCCCTACATTAAATATGTTATCTCAAATGTGATCATTTAATTCAAATAAATAATGGTTTTCATAACAGTTAATAACAACAACTTAGTATCTACCAACTTATTTCACCCAACCATAACAATTCAAACAACTCACTAAATTAAACATATTAATTTATAATCATGACCAATAAGGTAAGTTACCTTAATTGGGACCAACCGTTAGAATAACGATTTGGATTTCATTGAAATTAAACAACGTTTAATTTCATCAAACCAATCGATATATGAATGTATATAAATAACAAACAACCAACAGTCAACCATTAACAACCATAACACAAAAAATAAAAACCGAAATTGTGTAAAATATAAGTGGGAAGAACTGAGTAAGTTTAACTCACCTTAATTGGTTTGTCGCTGAAACAATTCGTTTTACAATCTTCTGGCTGCGCTCGACTCCTTCCATTCCAAATTCATAACTGTATAACACTATTATAGATTTATACGTTATCAATTTTATTTAAATCAATATTACTAAAATTTAATTAATATTTTATTTAAAATGACAACATCTGTTTATTCATACTGTTAAAAAATATCACATAAGCGAAATCCAGTAGTTTTTCATGCAGATAGTTTGAATCAAATTATTTGTAACTCGTTATAATCTGTTTAAAGTAACATTACAGTTAGCTTAATATATATATATATACATATATATAATTAGCTAAACCCTTACTTACGTAATTTATAATATAATAAATCAAGGCCCATTTGAAGTTAACCCTAACATACCTTGATAGTCACGAAAATTAATTAGCCAAGCACCTACAGATTGCTCCCCTTTTTCTTATTCTATGTCCAACTGAAACGTGGGTCATATATCTTTCCGAAAGCCCAGACCAAATACTAATACTCACTACAACCCGTCCCATACCCATCTTCTTCTAGTTTTCCTCGTTCCGAAATATAGCTACAAGTTATCTTTCCCTACTCTTCTACTTCAAACAACAGCTACTCCCTTGCCTCATCTCAGTCCATTTTTGTTGTTAACAAACCCTTCTCCATTTCACGGTACGCACACACGTCCACACTCCTGAAACCCCAAAACTGCACATGCCCCTCTTCTCTTCTCCCATTTCGTTACTCTTTTGCGTGCTTCCATTCTCCACCTTTGCCTCTTTTTTGTTTTCCGTTTCGTTCATTTAGTCTTCTTTATTATTATTATTATTATTATTTAGGACGAATTCAACGTCCGTGTGATGTCAGCCTCCCACTTAGTACCTTCTTTCAGTAATAAGAACGGAATCCACCTGCTATGCATGTCCACTTCTTCTCCCCTCACAAATATTGCCTCTTCTCTCTTTCTGCTGTACTCACTACTTCTTTTGTTTTCCCTATTTCTTCATTGTACCATCTCAAGATATACTCACCGACATGTATTAATCTCCTTTCCCATGCTTTTATAATTTGTTGGGCCAGTTCTTCATTATACATGCACCCACGCCCTTCTTTCCATGTTTTCTTCTAACCGAGCTCCTTTCCCTGATTCTCTTCCCATCTGCCACCTCACTCAGTCCTTTCGTGCACCAACAATGCCCCAGACATCCATCTAACACCACCGGAGATAACCTCCGCTACCATCGATGGTCACCATCGCCTGACCCTGAACCCAGCGTCACCCCGGTCCTCAATGCGCCACCTGGACCAAGCTGCTACCACTTACACTATCATCCCGTCGCGATGATCAACTTAAGCTTAACGTTCTTCAAACGCTCACTGTTTTACAATATATTTATATATATATATATACACGTATTATTTCATTTCTATTTATGGATTCGGTCTGTTGGACGAGAAAATGGTTAAAGCTTTGGCTTTAAAGTAAGGTTCAGGTTTGTGTCAACGGAAATGGGGGGTTCAACATCTATATACAGAAGAAGAGGAAGTAAAGATAGAATCATTGTCTTTTTCTTTCAATCAATAGGGATCAGATGCGTAGGTCGGCGGGTGCTTTCTTTAGCGATGTAGAGTGTTGTCATCCCGTGTTTGATTTTTACGGGATAGCTTAGCTGGTGATGTTGTACCTTGCTGTGTTTTTAGATAGCTTTATATATTGGTTAGGTTTGCAAATTAGCCTGTGCATTTAAACACAGTTTTGGTGACAAAACATTTTCAGTTTTCAAATACAGGAATAGTAAAGTAAACTGGCTGAAAAGAACACACAAGAATAGCATGCCTGCTTAGTTAGATTTTGGGCTAAGCGGTATCTCCTCTTAACTTTGCGGTGAAGTAACAAGTTTAAATAAATTTATATATTTTATTTTGGTTATCTAGGGTTACGTTCATACCGATATTTAATGTGAACCGTTAAAATCACACTATGGCACACAAACTCTAAAAATTACGAAAGTGGATGTCATGGTATAATTTGACTTTACGGTCCTAATGAAACTAATTTCATTGAAAACGGACACCATTTGCAAAAATGGGGCTAATAAGATCACAATTTATCCATTGGTTCACCCTTAAAATTTGGTGCATTGAAATCAAATTCGTTTGGCTCCAAATCGGAAATCTAACAATAATTAATTATACGTATTCCAATAAAACTTGTTTCGTCGAAAACAGATTGTGTTTGAAAAGAAAACTATTTCTAAGGCCTATAATATATTGATAAAATATATTTAAAATTAAAAACAATTCGATTAATAAAAATAAACTAACATTATAGTATATACCCAAGTAAAATATTATATAACTTCAAAACAAACCGATATAGAATTATAACTCAATATATAATTTCATATTAAACGATAATCAAATTATATATATTTATATAATCTTTTATATTTTATTAAATAAACGTTATCATTTATTAACGAATTCCATAGCGACTATTTTAAAATTTGATTTGGACATAACTAACAATCTATAACATGAAATCTGGATTTTTCTCTTCCCTATGAAAATTATAATCAACATGATTCAAACATTTCTTTTTTGACGTAAATCCAAATTAAAACGGATTCTGCATATTCAATTGAAGTTCAAAACTCAATATTACGAACTATCGCGCCATTTCGAGCTCGATTATATAAAATATAAATTATAACGTTCAAACTTCGTTTTAATAAACAAATTAAATATTAAAATTCATTGATATTCCAAATATAATATTTAAATTTATAAATTAAATCAAATATTTGACTACAAAAAATACGGGACATTACAGAGTTAAATAATACCATCATGAGCATTGTGATGACTCCAATCGAGTACTCGGTCTGTAGTACTAGTGACATCCTGGATGTGTCTCAATTGCTCAGTTAGGAACCCATAATTCGTCAACATATATCCTATACCATACGTTTGTACCTAATGGTTTATTACCCATTAGTTAATACCACACTAGAAAGTATCATAAAACATCATCAATTATAAACCACCTCATCTCAACGGTGAGTGTAAAGATACCAAACTTGTCTCATCTTTCTCTTTTTCCGACGGGTATTACATGACAGTTTAACTTGTCTCATCTCATCGACAAGTAAATCTTCATCATAAACATCGAAACATCATGTAACAACCTAAATTCTGATAGATCGAATTTTTATCTCAAAATTCTAATCTATCGAAACTCATGTTGGTTTGTCTGGTATCCTGTAGAAATGACAGAGATATAAAATATACCAGAGCTCAGAAAACATCTCATAGCGGAATGGACCAAATATAATGTAATAAAAATATAGCCTTACCTAGATAATAATACTGCCTAACCAGTATCCAAAGCTATCATATCTCTACCACACATCTAACCTGTGAGTATGTTATGAGGAGGGGGTCAGAAAACATGTTCTGGTGACTGGTTTTAAACTATACATTTTGGATAACCCTACAAATACCGTTCAATTACATTTTCTTGTTTATTAGGTTACTTGGTTAACAACACTCAATTCTTATACACAAGCCCCACCCATCTACTTCCCAATGGATTAACCTAATATAGTATATATGTAGCTACCCCCAAATTAAGGTACACCCGATGGTACGCCACCCGCACGGTCTCCGCCGTAACGCCATAGAAATATACATAGTCCCTCATCCTACGTCGGAGTGACGTACGGATCTCTATATAACAACGCTACATTCCGTGTAGAACCACTATTACCATGCTACGTAAGCGTATGGACTTCCATCTTCGAACCACTAGATCGAATCAGATTCCATCACAGAGTAATACCTTAGAGTCTATGATATACCACCCAGAGAAGACATGCATGTATCTAGATTGTCCCACGTACGTATCATCAATCATACTCGATGCCTTAACAGCACATATCCTCTACTATGCAACGAGTTCCGTGGCAGGGCTATACAAGAAACACAGAACTCGGTCGAGAGCTTTTCAGATATCTATATACATAGATGCTATGGTCAGCATTTTCAGTGGCAATGGTCCCACCCAACCCCTCCCTCAACTAGCGAAAGACGAACGGTATTGAGAGCTAATGACCTGGCCCAGAGAAAACAACAAACAACAAATCCTAATTGGCACGTCCCTCACCCATAGCCTTGATAGCAAAGGATCTATCGACTTTTGGTTTAGCTTCTCCATCTTTCCGCATCACGCTGACTGTCGATGGTAAGTACCCGACGTCTAGTTATCAACAAATGGTTAGACCTGTTAGTACTCGATAAAATGGTCGTAATCCAGCCTAGTCACAAGGAAACCGTGGATCCTTGGATCACCTATGCCACCGTACAGCCTTCTGACTGCCCACTGTCGTGGCAGTCAAGGTACACTCACCGGATAGTAATGCGCAGACCAAACCTTTGTGAGCACCGTCGAATGTTGTCACGGCACATTGGACTACCAGGAGTAACCTCCACGTCCCAGGAAGCTGCATGCTTCCCCTTTTAATCCTTCGGAGCCAACAGAATATCAGCAGAACAATAGGCGGATATAGCTGAATAATCAAATGGACATGCGCTCCCCTTGTGTCTCATGACACCGCGATGTTCTACCCTGTTGGGTTACTCACCTTCAGACGTATAGACTGGTCCAAGCCCTTTAGGTCAATGTATCATTAGACCTTATGTCTAAACATTTAACTACACGCTTGCTTTATCTAGTCAGATTTCCAGTTAACTTGGTTATTCTCATTCACATTGACTTCTTATTCAAGTTACCAAGTTCCTCTGCTTATTAATTACAGATATATAACTTAATCCATTTAAGTTTATTAATATGCCCATAACATGTTATTCTCTAGATTGTAATCCAAGATCTGCAATCTACAATCTTTTTATATTATTCATTGTCTGATTCCATGGTTACAATAACATGTTCAACTTAATATGTAATTAAGTATGCTTTATCTCAATTCACATGTGTCACTTATTATTTATGATTAAATATAACTTATTTCATCCATATATTCACCTCGTTCTTTCTAATTTAATCATAATTCCATCTTACACTGTCACTACATGTAACACCCCGTATTTTCTGTGAACTTAAGAATTACAAATCTGAGTATAATTAAAATATAAAATCAGAATCAAGGGAAACGGGCGGTGATTGCGTTCGTCTCGGAAAAATACGCGAAATAGAGTCTGAAATTTCGTAAATCGGAGTCCATATGACCAAGTTATGGCCTTCCAAAGTTCAGAAAAAAATTAAACAGCACAGACCAGGTCGACTAGGGAGTCGACCCTAGAGTCGACCTGCCCCCAGGGGGTCGACCCTAGAGTCGACCCTAGAGTCGACATGCCTCCAGGGGGTCGACCCTAGAGTCGACCTGGGGGTCGACCTGCCTCCCGAATCTGCTTTTCTGCCTGGGTGCGTTCTGATGTATCTGGTCTCGTTTTCTGTCTAGATTCGTCTGCCTAAACCTATTTAAACAACCCCAAACCCAGCCTTCTCTGCACACAATTCTATTCTGCTTCTACTCTGCCTCTGTTCTAAATTAAAAATAAAAATGGCGTTGCTACTCTGCTGGAATCAAAACTAGAAGACAATCAACATCAACCTAAATTCAATTAGAGATTAGAGCTTCTGCAACGGTTCTACAACAACTAGAGTTCTTTCTTTAATCCAATTAAGGCAAGTATAGTTATTCTCCGCTATAAACGTTAATTCTGATTGTGACATGAATTATAAATCTGAATCTGAGGTTATATCTGTTCTGTTTGGATCTATCTTATTTTGTATCTCTTTCCTCTTTCTGTTTTATAGCCAGGCTACCACGAGCCTGAGCCAATCTCATAAGAGATTAACCTACGCTAAATTGTTTGGGACAGTAAAATGAATGATGCATAAATTAGGCATGACCAACAGGTGACTGATTCAAGGAAAGAACATGGATTGTAGTTAGAACATAAATTTGAGACATATGACTGGACATGTTATGTTTATAACATAAATGGGTTTTGAACATATGATTTGTGATAAAAAGAATATGGCTTAGGTATAAAGATTTACATGAGAGTAGGGTATCTATTAATGTAAATAAACAACTAAGTAAGGGATCTTTGGAATATATGACACGCATAGTAGTCGATAACTATATTTGGTATAATTTATATATGGATCTTCTGTACTATGCAAGTTTAATAAAAATTGAAACATATGATATATGGTAAATTATGACCATAATCTATGCTATGTAAATGTAATGCAAACATGGGGTATATGATTATATTGTGCATCACGACTATTATTTATGCATGTGAACTTAGGAAAGATTTATAATTGGGCAAGATATATTTGTGAAACTTTAAGAAATGAGTAAATCTGTTATATTTGTCTAATTTGTTAGTTTTGTTACATTGCCTAATCTGCTAGTTCTCTTATATTGCTTAATCTGCTAGTTCTGCTCTACTACCTAGTCTGCTAGATTTGTTCATCTGCCATCTGCTAAGTCTGTTGAAAATGCTAAATCTGCTAGTTTGCTTAACCTGCTAAGTCGCCTAGTCTGAGAAATCTGTTATCTATTATCTGTTATATCTGTTGAGTTGATATAATTAGTCCGCTATTGACATAATCTGAATTGGCTATAGTTATGAATAATTGACATGTATATTAGGCATGGGTATAAATGGGAAATCATTAATTAATTGGCCGCAAAGATAAACATGGCTAACTCGAGGTTAGAATGAGTTTGCGGCGTAATTCTGCCCGGAACCGCCCGGCATATTCCAGTGGTCGCAAACAATAGGTTCTAATGTGAGAAGTTAGTCATAACGTGCTTGAAAACCCGAGGTTAGACTCAGTTTGCGACAGAAACCTGCCCGGAACCAACCGGCCTAACCAGTAGCTGCAAACTGTCAGTCTAATGTGAGAGGTTTTGGGCATTAATATTTAATTAATGAAAATCTGAGATAAATATGATGTCTAAAACGTGTTGGGTGGGTAAGGTTAAACCAATTAGACCAATGAATCTGATAAACCCATTTCGTGAATCCGTAGGCCCAATACAAAGTTAGATAATCTGTAACCGGTTAATCCGTAAGTCTGTAACCAGTTAATCCGAACATCTGATCCGTTAGTCTGAAAACCGGTTAACTTGTTTGTCTGATCTATGAACTAGTTGATCTAAACTCTGTATGTCTGAACTTCTAAACAAGTTAATCTGAAATCTGTTAGTCTGGGGACACAAGGTTAGGAGGTGAATGACTTGTGTCATCTGTTGTTTGGGACCCATATTAGTCAATAACCCTTTCTGGTATCAAAACTTTGACCCAACAGTAGGTAGGGTCCGGGCACGCTTACTGAACTAATTATAAGCGGTTCATTCTGATAATGGCGAGGGGGTGTTGATGGTGCGTTCCAACCAGGTCATGTGCGTGCATGGATCCCGGTCTGCCTCTGAGGATGTAAGACGCCGTGACATCTGTAAATAGGTCTGTGCCAATTGGTTGTCACTTTAGGGAGTGATACACCCTACTGTGGGGCCGACACAGGATATTTATGTATTAGGGAGCCGATCGCTTGGGGTAGGGTTTTAGGGTACACTTAGTTCTGTCTGTTTCTGTTGGTACCGTCTGTTTCTGTTGGGTGGTAACACCTGTCTGTTTCTGCGTGGTACCGTCTGTTCGGGTGGTAAAGGCCCATTACTAGTGTACACCTAATTCTACATTCTGTTTCCGTAGGGATTAATCTGTTTCTGCTTCTGTCTGTTTCTGATCGGGTAGTAAAGGCCCATTATTAGCATTCTGTTTCTGTTAAATTATTCTGTACCCGTTCCTGTTTCAGTTTAGACATTAGGGTGACACCTAATTCTGTTATACTAGTATTAGTGCAGAGAAGTGTAAAGCAATAGTTTATGTCATTCTGTTCTTCTATTATATCTGCTACACCTGTTACAGTTATCCCTCATCCAGTTTTATGTTCATGTCATATTATTATCTGTTCTTATGCTGAAAGTCACTGGACTTGCCAGACTTTTTGTCTGACCCTTGTTGTTTCGCCTCCTTTCTTCCGTTTCCCCCCAGGTTATCCAAGGAGGGAATACTTTAGCTTGATCCGGATTTCTCTTTGCTTGAAGTGCTTAAAGTATGGCTTGGCTCTGTATAGCTTCCGTTCTATGGGGATTATGATTTTAAACCATGCATTTTGAAGGCTTTTGTACAAGACTGATATTTTGTACTTGAATTCTGAGATTTGAAAGGATGTAACCATATTGATTTCTGTTTCCGCTGTAATAAAGTTAAAAAATTTCAAGTACTGTTTTATCTGTCTTGTAAGTTTCTGTTCTGTTTACTAAAATGCTCCACCAAAGTTAAGGCATTCCCTTTGTGAGTGACCTTAACGGAGGTGGGGTGTTACACTTGGTATCAGAGCTGAAGGTTACCGGATTTGATAAAGAATTTTTGAAAACTATTTTCAAAAAGGTTTTGAAAAGGAAGTATTTTCAAAAGTAAAGCTTATTTTGAAAAACATAGTCCCCTAAGCCATATATCTATCTTTTGATCCTCTGCTTGAATCCTTGTTTCCTTCTTTCGTGAGTCTCTGGGGCTCCCGGCTTTCTGGGAGGTAACCTCGTCGAAGGGCAAAGTAGTGCCCGACTTCCATCGATAGCTGTAGTAGTTTCACCTGCGGCTAGTTTTCTTTAGAGCTTTGAAGGATTTTTCCGGGCGATGGAGGCAGCTTTCGAGGGATTGGTCAACGTGTTACACAAGGATAGTAAAGATGAGAATGATGAGGTTTGGCTAAGGAGCACAACCCAAAGGTGAGAAACTCATATAGACTTAGTTCACAATGGAGGCAAAAGGGAAACCCAAAAGAAGGAAGGAAAGTTTGAAGATAAGGAGGAGGAAAGTGTTTTACTTATGGAAGCTCGACTCATCTGAATAAGGATTACCGAAAGAGGAAGGGGAGGGTGCTTGCTTCAACTGTGGTGAGATGGGGCACTTTATTAGGGACTGCCCGAAGAAACGAAGGCAAGGACAGAGGACAGAACCAACTTCTGGAGGGTAGGCAAACACTCTCAAGGCTAGTGGATAGGATAGAAATAGGGAAAATTCCTGTAGAAGGTTTAATTTTCTTATCTGGTTATGGAGTTAAGACTCTTTCTGATTCTGTACTTGATACTCTGCACTTGAATACTAGTATTGTTTCTGATTCTGCTGTAGACTCAGACCCATAAAGGGTATGACTCATTTGTTTTAAGTTAAGGTTTGAGGGATATCTGTGTTAGGCATCAAATATGACGCATATATTCTGAGTTTTTGTGGGATATGATTTTATCATGCTTAGCTTCCGAAGAATCATTAGGGAACCTGATCTGTACCAGTAGTCTGTAAATATCTGAATACTTCTGATAAGATTTCCAGTTTTGACATTGTCTAAAGAGGGTAACCCTCTGGGTGTCAATCTGATGTTGATTTCGGTCTTCGGGGTTGACACTTAGGGGAATTATTTTCTCAACCAATGTCTGATAGGAATCAAGTTTTTGTTTTATCTGTACTCGCTTCCATCACTCGACTGTATCCTATCGATCGAGTGTTCAACTTATAGATAGGAATCCTAATGGGTGTAAACATGTGTTTGAGACATGTTATGTTTTATGGTTGCAAGTGGATGCAAGTGGTTGCTAGTGGTTGCTCGTGGACGCATATACACACACTAGGCACTAGATCGGCTCGAAAACACTCTCATACTGCATATGGATGTGTGAGCATTTTAAATTTTTATGGATGCAAAATGGTTGAATCAGCACATGGGTGTTGCATATGAGTGGATGGTTGTGCACTCATATAGAAATGATATGTATCAAATAGGAAAATTTCATACATATTGGACTCATGGCACTGACATAATTCGCATTAAGGAGGTCAACTGAATCAGTAGACCGCCTGATCTTTGCATTAGATAAGGAACATATACACACACTTTTGCAAATGTTCATACAGCACTAGAAATTTCTAAGGACAATGGATGCTAGTGGATGATGACTGAGTAGATGAGTGATTAGATGGTAGGACACATTCTTCTTAACTTGAAGATTTCGGGGACGAAATCCTTTAAGGAGGGGAGAATGTAACACCCCGTATTTTCTGTGAACTTAAGAATTACAAATCTGAGTATAATTAAAATATAAAATCAGAATCAAGGGAAACGGGCTGTGCCATTGCGTTCGTCTCGGAAAAATACGCGAAATAGAGTCCGAAATTTCGTAAATCGGAGTCCATATGACCAAGTTATGGCCTTCCAAAGTTCAGAAAAAAATTAAACAGCACAGAACAGGTCAACTAGGGAGTCGACCCTAGAGTCGACCTGCCCCCAGGGGGTCGACCCTAGAGTCGACCTGCCCCCAGGGGGTCGACCCTAGAGTCGACCCTAGAGTCGACCTGCCCCCAGGGGGTCGACCCTAGAGTCGACCTGGGGGTCGACCTGCCTCCCGAATCTGCTTTTCTGCCTGGGTGCGTTCTGATGTATCTGGTCTCGTTTTTTGTCTAGATTCGTCTGCCTAAACCTATTTAAACAGCCCCAAACCCAGCCTTCTCTGCACACAATTCTATTCTGCTTCTACTCTGCCTCTGTTCTAAATTAAAAATAAAAATGGCGTTGCTACTCTGCTGGAATCAAAACTAGAAGACAATCAACATCAACCTAAATTCAATTAGAGATTAGAGCTTCTGCAACGGTTCTACAACAACTAGAGTTCTTTCTTTAATCCAATTAAGGCAAGTACAGTTATTCTCTGCTATAAACGTTAATTCTGATTGTGACATGAATTATAAATCTGAATCTGAGGTTATATCTGTTCTGTTTGGATCTATCTTATTTTGTATCTCTTTCCTCTTTCTGTTTTATAGCCAGGCTACCACGAGCCCGAGCCAATCTCATTAGAGATTAACCTACGATAAATTGTTTGGGACAGTAAAATGAATGATGCATAAATTAGGCATGACCAACAGGTGACTGATTCGAGGAAAGAACATGGATTGTAGTTAGAACATAAATTTGAGACATATGACTGGACATGTTATGTTTATAACATAAATGGGTTTTGAACATATGATTTGTGATAAAAAGAATATGGCTTAGGTATAAAGATTTACATGAGAGTAGGGTATCTTTTAATGTAAATAAACAACTAAGTAAGGGATCTTTGGAATATATGACACGCATAGTAGTCGATAACTATATTTGGTATAATTTATATATGGATCTTCTGTACTATGCAAGTTTAATAAAAATTGAAACATATGATATATGGTAAATTATGACCATAATCTATGCTATGTAAATGTAATGCAAACATGGGGTATATGATTATATTGTGCATCACGACTATTATTTATGCATGTGAACTTAGGCAAGATTTATAATTGGGCAAGATATATTTGTGAAACTTTAAGAAATGAGTAAATCTGTTATATTTGCCTAATTTGTTAGTTTTGTTACATTGCCTAATCTGCTAGTTCTCTTATATTGCTTAATCTGCTAGTTCTGCTCTACTACCTAGTCTGCTAGATTTGTTCATCTACCATCTGCTAAGTCTGTTGAAAATGCTAAATCTGCTAGTTTGCTTAACCTGCTAAGTCGCCTAGTCTGAGAAATCTGTTATCTGCTATATCTGTTGAGTTTATATAATTAGTCCGCTATTGACATAATCTGAATTGGCTATAGTTATGAATAATTGACATGTATATTAGGCATGGGTATAAATGGGAAATCATTAATTAATTGGCCGCAAAGATAAACATGGCTAACTCGAGGTTAGAATGAGTTTGCGGCGTAATTCTGCCCGGAACCGCCCGGCATATTCCAGTGGTCGCAAACAATAGGTTCTAATGTGAGAAGTTAGTCATAACGTGCTTGAAAACCCGAGGTTAGACTCAGTTTGCGACAGAAACCTGCCCGGAACCAACCGGCCTAACCAGTAGCTGCAAACTGTTAGTCTAATGTGAGAGGTTTTGGGCATTAATATTTAATTAATGAAAATCTGAGATAAATATGATGTCTAAAACGTGTTGGGTGGGTAAGGTTAAACCAATTGGACCAATGAATCTGATAAACCCGTTTCGTGAATCCGTAGGCCCAATACAAAGTTAGATAATCTGTAACCGGTTAATCCGTAAGTCTGTAACCAGTTAATCCGAACATCTGATCCGTTAGTCTGAAAACCGGTTAACTTGTTTGTCTGATCTATGAACTAGTTGATCTAAACTCTGTATGTCTGAACTTCTAAACAAGTTAATCTGAAATTTGTTAGTCTGGGGACACAAGGTTAGGAGGGGAATTACTTGTGTCATCTGTTGTTTGGGACCCATATTAGTCAGTAACCCTTTCTAGTATCAAAACTTTGACCCAACAGTAGGTAGGGTCCGGGCACGCTTACTGAAATAATTATAAGCGGTTCATTCTGATAATGGCGAGGGGTGTTGATGGTGCGTTCCAACCGGGTCATGTGTGTGCATGGATCCCGGTCTGCCTCTGAGGATGTAAGACGCCGTGACATCTGTAAATAGGTCTGTGCCAATTGGTTGTCACTTTAGGGAGTGATACACCCTACTATGGGGCCGACACAGGATATTTATGTATTAGGGAGCCGATCGCTTGGGGTAGGGTTTTAGGGTACACTTAGTTCTGTCTGTTTCTGTTGGTACCGTCTGTTTCTGTTGGGTGGTAACACCTGTCTGTTTCTGTGTGGTACCGTCTGTTCGGGTGGTAAAGGCCCATTACTAGTGTACACCTAATTCTACATTCTGTTTCCGTAGGGATTAATCTGTTTCTGCTTCTGTCTGTTTCTGATCGGGTAGTAAAGGCCCATTATTAGCATTCTGTTTCTGTTAAATTATTCTGTACCCGTTCCTGTTTCAGTTTAGACATTAGGGTGACACCTAATTCTGTTATACTAGTGTTAGTGCAGAGAAGTGTAAAGCAATAGTTTATGTCATTCTGTTCTTCTATTATATCTGCTACACCTGTTACAGTTATCCCTCATCCAGTTTTATGTTCATGTCATATTATTATTATTATCTGTTCTAATGCTGAAAGTCACTGGACTTGCCAGACTTTTTGTCTGACCCTTGTTGTTTCGCCTCCTTTCTTCCGTTTCCCCCCCCAGGTTATCCAAGGAGGGAATACTTTATTGATCCGGATTTCTCTTTGCTTGAAGTGCTTAAAGTATGGCTTGGCTCTGTATAGCTTCCGTTCTATGGGGATTATGATTTTAAACCATGCATTTTGAAGGCTTTTGTACAAGACTGATATTTTTTACTTGAATTCTGAGATTTGAAAGGATGTAACCATATTGATTTCTGTTTCCGCTGTAATAAAGTTAAAAAATTTCAAGTACTGTTTTATCTGTCTTGTAAGTTTCTGTTCTGTTTACTAAAATGCTCCACCAAAGTTAAGGCATTCCCTTTGTGAGTGACCTTAACAGAGGTGGGGTGTTACACTACAACTTGTCCTTGTTTACTTATTAACTTAGTTCTCTTAACTGAGGTTTACTAATAAGTTCCCTTTACATATATTATAACTTAAGTTATAATTTCCACTTGTCCCTATGACAAGCCTTCAACATGTTATTCTTATCAGCAGATTTCAGATTCTCAAGTTTACAGATTACTTAATTTATAATAAGTACAACTTATCTCATTACATAAGTTATCACATTCACTCTATCATTTATTATAGTAACCTAAGTTATAATTTCCACTTGTCCTTAGGACAAGCCTACCTATTATCTTTCCTTTTCCCCTTCAGGTTTATTCATAATTGATTATTATCATTCCCCATTCATTCCGTTTCTTTTACTGTTATAACTTTCAATGTTAACCATTAATTACCATTAATCACAATTAGTGCCTTTTATTTCAATCCTTTTATATACATATATATATATATATATTTATGCACCAGACTTCTCACATTAAGTCGACCACTTGTGGATGCTGGATTTGTCGGGAGGTTCCGGGAAGACTTCTACCACAAGTTGGACTTAACCATGTGCCTTAGCACCGTTATATTTACATTTACGCACTAGACCCCTCATATTAAATTAACCACTTGTGGATGCTGGATTTGCCGGGCAGTTCCGGGAAAACTTTTGCCACAGGTTGAATTTAACCTTGTGTTTAAGTGTGGTTACTATTTCTTAATTACCGTAAAATTTCCATATAATTTTGACGTATCGATTCTTTCCAAATTTTTCTGTAATTTATTTTTACATGTCATACTTAATATCATATTAAGTCCATTATTTGATTATCATGTCCCATGTTCTTTCCAACATGTAATTAACTTAATTTTATAATAACATGTAATCATCGAATCATGTAATTATTCCATTCTAACAAATTAACATGTAATTTTCCCCATTCTTACAGTTAAGGGTTCAAGCATTAACTTGTAATTAGAACATGTATGTATACAACAGTAACTATTTCCACATATTTTAACAGGTTTATACATTTCAACCTATTAATGTTTCGAAATATTAACATCTCAACGTATTAATCCTTCTAGCAGATTTACATTTCAACAGATTAATCATTCTAGAAGATTTACATTGCATATTCACGGGGAATGTCAAACGATAAATATACCATTATCAAAAAGGTATAACTTAAATCCACTCACGAAATTGCTTTCCAAATCATGGATTTGCTCCACATATAGAATTCCACGGTTCTCCTAGTTGAATTTAGAATCTAAACAACCATGGATCCACAATTCTTAACAAAAATAAAAAGGGAAGAGAGAGGAGCAAATGAAATTGACCAGATCCAAGAATTTACCTTACTTCGAATAGAATTCTGAACACCTTCTTTATTAATATACATCCTTTTCCTCTAGATCTTGAATCAGAATTTTCCTAAACTAATTATTCTTTTTTTCTGAAGAGATTTGAGGAGGATGAAGAATGACAGAGCTTAGGCAATCTCTCAAAAAAATGTGAAATTTAGGATAGGCTCTGCAAGCTTATTTATAGGTGCTCAGCAATGAATTTGGTCCAGAAAACAGTCCATGTTCGTAGAATGAATCTGCCCCAGATCAGGGGGGTCGACTTGGGGTTGCCCCCTGGGTCGACACCACCTTTATGGGGTCGACCCTAGGGCCGACACCCAAGAGCAGGGGTCGACCCCTAACGGGTCTCTTTCCCGCCCAGCCCTCCCGCGTTGACAATTTGAATTTTATGATTTTATTTATTTTTTTATATACACGTAATAAACCTTATATGCATACAAACTTCTAAAGCCCATAACTTCTTCATACGTTGTCCATTTTACACAAACTCGAAGTCTATCTGAACGAGAATTTCAAGACGAACGCAATGGTATAGTCTGCTTAATTTCGAGACGGGGGGGTGCTACATTTTTCCACCCTTAGGAAATTTCGTCCTCGAAATTTGATAAGGGTAAAATAAAGTAATCCTTCACACAATATACATCCATCATGTGTACATCCAATTTCAGCAACCATTTATGCACTTGTGCGAAGTATAATACAACATAATAATTCATGTACGCTAAGCGGTACCTCCTATAATAATGCAAAATTTCTTGAAAATCTCTTTGAAATCATGATGCACGGATCCTAAATATACTGTTAATTTCTATATGAATGCAATATTTGAAAATCAAAATTACATTTTAATCCAAATTTTCCCATGCTCTTGTAGAGCAAGAGAGCAGTTCAACCAATTGTTGTATTTAAAATCCTACTTACCAACTTTATTTTTTGAATTTCAGACAAATCTAATTTCCTAAATTTGATTTCTTATGTTACGAAAGGGTGGAAAACGGAAAATTTCACATCTTACGTTTTTCTTTTTCAACTCTTTTTCTAACCGTACTTGGATTTTATTGAAACTATTTTATAAAGATTCCCTATTTTCCTATCCAAGCACAGCCCACATAAGAAAACTTTCTTTGTTACAGATTTTCTTTTTTAGCTTGTCTTGGGAAAATTTATTCTTATTCATCTTTTTCAGAATTTTCCATCTTTCTTTAACTGTCATGTTTGTTGCTTTACTGAATTTGTTGTTTCCTTTTTAATTATGTCGTTACTTTTTTCTTAGCTTATTTAACTTAATCCTCTGATCTAAGTTTAGTTTCCAATAAGCCTTCTAGTCCTTCAACTAAAACAGGAAAACAAATGCTCTACACAGCTACTACTATGGGCCAAAAATATCAGGCCTGTGTCCCCCTCAGACAGAAAAGCTCAAACCATGGGATCCATAATAGGTTTAGGTGTTACCCTAACTACCCAACAGGAACGAAATAACAGAACGATCCCAACAGAAATGAAATAACGGGTTTTACCCTAATAGGAAAATTAGCAACATGATCTAAAAACTTACTTACCCTTCACTATCTAGTAGTCACCACTAGTCATAGCCGTGTACCACCCACCACTTTCAAGCAACACCATAGGCTTCTTAATGCTTATGAATTCTACAGGAACTTACTATTATTCCAAGATAATTCTCGCTATTTACTCTATAGCCTCAAAACCTTTCTCGTCTTCCCTGGGTACTAATCCTTACCTACTCCATACTTTTTAAAACACGGTTTGGCCTTTTCATTTTGTTTTTCTTTCAAAAGTATCACAACTTTATTTTCCTCATCAAAACTTACATTTGCCAAACCATAAAAAAACATGTCATCTTGTAAAAATGTAAATCATCATTTTTTTCAAATCACAAAAACTAGAGTAGATAAGGACAACTATTTCTCAATCAGGTTTATGGCTTGTTCTTTCCTATAAGGTCAGTTCAGTTACTTACTACATGGTGCAATCACCTACTCTATTGTTAATTTCTTATTTTGTCCACCCAACCAACTTTTCTTTTTTAAAACAATTGAAAAAATAATTGTCAAAAGAATAGAGATTTCAAATCTTTCTTTACTGAAAATTCCAGTTTTCAACAAAATGGAACATTTTCTAAGTTTTGCTTTTTAATCCTTTCATACAATATAACAAGAAAACTAGCGAGCTATACATGCTTTTTCGTATGCACCTTTTACTGAGAGAATTTTATTTTAGGCAAAATTTTCACAAGAAATCACTGTTTCCAAAATATACCTCATTTTACATCAAAATTCAATATGTACTTTCCTAATATGTTCTTTACATAATTTAAAACTATAACCTTTAAGATTAAAACTTGAAATCACCATAAACCATCTTCCAAATTTTTTTATAATTTCAAGTTCTTAAAAGTTAACAATGGGGTCAGACTTTGAGTGGGTTTCCAATCTTAACTTGGCTTTCCTAGACACTCCCACAAATTCAATTCTCTTAACTATATATATTCCTAATCCATTTTTCTCCTTTTAACCTTTTCCAATTTATAAGGTTTTACTTCCAAACCTACTAATAAGAAATATTAACATCTGGGCTCCACCTTTATCTTTTCAACACTTCCCACCCAACTTTCCCAAGGGCCTCAAATTTCCGTATTCATCCCTTTAGTGTACAAAACGGACATCCCTATTCTTACCACATTATACTATTTCTATTTAGTGGGTTCCTTTATGGATCTAGGTGTGTATATATATAATATTTATATTTTTAAAATACAAATACATTCACTCACTATCTATATAGGAATCCTAAACCTAGGCTCTGATACCAAATGTAACAACCCGAATTCCGACAGATCGAATTTTTTTCTTAAAATTCTAATCTATCGACATTCCATCTATCATTTATTATAACCTAAGTTATAATTTTCACTTGTCGCTAGGACAAGCCTACCTATTATCTTTCCTTTTCCCCTTTAGGTTTATTCATAATAGGTTATTATTATTCCTCGTTCATTCCATTTCTTTTACTGTTGTAACTTTCATTCTTATCCATTAATTACCATTAATCACAATTAATGCCTTTTATTTCAATCCTTTTATATACATATATATATGCATCAGACTTCTCACATTAAGTTGACTACTTATGGATGCTGGATTTGCCGGGCGGTTCTGGGCAGACTTCTACCACAAGTTGGACTTAACCTCACGTCTTAGACCATTACATTTACATTTACGCACTAGACCCCTCACATCAAATTAATAACTTGTGAATGCTGGATTTGTCGGGCGGATCCGGACAGACTTCTATCACAAGTTTAATTTAACCTCGTGTCTAAGTGCGGTTACCATTTCTTAATTAATGTATATTTTCCATATAATTTAGATTTATCCATTCTTTCCAAATTTTTCTGTAATCTATTTTTACATGTCATACGTAATACCATGTTTTTTCTAACATGTAATTAACTTCATTTAAAATAACTGTAATCATCGAATCACGTAATTATTCCATTCTAACAAATTAACATGTAATTATCTCAATTCTTACATTTAAGGGTTCAGGCACATAATATGCCACAGATTAACATGTAATTAGAACATGTATGTATACAACAGTAATCATTTCCACATATTTTAACAGGCTTATACATTTCAGCCTATTAATGTTTCAACATATTAAGGTTTCGACATATTAACATTTCAACATATTAATCCTTCTAGCAGATTTACATTTCAACAGATTAATCATTCTAGTAGATTTACATTGCATATTAGCGGGTAATGTCAAACGACAAATATACCATTATCAAAAAGGTATAACTTAAATCCACTCACCTAATTTCTTTCCAAATCATGAATTCGATCCAGATCAAGCATTCCATGGTTCTCCTAATTGAATTTAGAACCTAAACTGTAACAACCTGGAAAACCTGGGCCAATTTAAAAAAATTAAATTGGGTATTTTAGTGGATTTTAAATATTTAAAATAAATATTTAAAATAATAACGACGAAAAGTGTGTTTGAATCGATGTTTGAAAATAAATATGATTAATTTAAATTATAAACAAGGCCTGAAATGGCGCGGCAGTTTCAAAATTTCAATTCAAACTTTGACTGACTGTACCGAGTGCAAAATAAAATGGTTTTTAGTGAAACCAAAAATATTTAAATCTTTTAGTGAATACCTTTCTAATGAATCTGAAAAATCGAAGTTTCATAGCGGGAGTCAAAAGTTATGGCCAAAGGAATTTTCAAAAAGGTCGCTATAGAGAATATATAGCCCTTGAAAATAGACATTTTGCAAACGACCTCGGAATTCGACGAAACCACTTTTGTTGGATCTGGGATGTCAAATTATTGCTAGGTTTCAAATTTAATAATGTTTGAATTTAATATGTGAGCGTGGCAAAAGAAAATGTGTTTGTGGCCCCGGCAAATTGAAATATACATTCAAATCAAACATTGAATGTTTTAACTTTTAATTTGAAGGAAAACTGACTGCAACAGTCGAATGGGCCTACGAAACATACTCCATTGTGTTCGAAATGGGGGTATTTATCTAGGAACGACAGTCGTTGGGTTTGGATTGGAACAAGTATGGGAAGAGGGGTATTTTTGAGATTTTAAAAATATATAAATAAATAAAAAACCATTGACCAATCACAACTCCACAAACCCGCTTCTCTCTCCCCGTTAACCTACGATTGACGACGGTGGTTGTTCAAATCTTCCCGTCCATTTTCCGGCCAATCCTTCAAGAATTTGACCAAGCCCCAGTTGGGTTTTTTGAAGAGCTAGATCTCCTCTCCACATCCATAGCCGGAGCGCCACCTATCGTCACCTGTGCAGGGAGATCCGATGCCCTGAAGTCGGCGCCTTTGAAGCTCCACCACGCCCTACATCCACCACCGAGTGCCACCAATACCCCGTCGATCAGACCGCATTTCCTTGCTCTATGACGTGATAAAGCCCGATTATTCCCTAGTGCAACGGATTCGAAGAAAAATCGATACCTAGTTTGGAAGATTTTCAGAGAGGTACGGTTTATATAATATAAAATATTCTATAGCACTTTAAAGCACTACGGTTTATGATTTTACAATAAAAATCATATCTTTTTCGTTTGTGATCGAAATTCACTGAAACAAGAGACAGTGGACTCATGTGGACGTCTTCTACATTCTAGAAGAGACCACATATTTTTGTGAGCCTTCTGCTATTTTTGTTGGAGTGGAACCCAATGTGAGAGTTCTAAATTATAAACGATATGGAAAACAACGATGTATAAATTATATAGTTGATGTATGAGTTATATAAGCGTTGTACACCTCATGTATAAGTGTTGTATAAGTTGTATGTTCGATGTATAAGTTATATATGCGTTGTAAAAAATTATATATGCGTTGAAATGATTGATATGAAGTGAAATTGAAATATATTTATATACAAATATATATAAACTCCCCTCGTCCATAGACCATGGACGATATTTATTGGTTGTGATATTGTTTGGATTATTGGTTGATGTGAAATTTGGTGAAAATCATGAATGATTGATTGTGGTTGAAAAATACCTGTTTGTGGTTGAGAATTATTTTGGATGAAACCACATAGGATTAGTTTGTGAAAAAGAAAAATAAACATGCTCGTCTACGTACGAATTAGATGCATGAAATCCCCATTGTCAAAAACCGCGAGGTTTTAAGGTACAGCGAGGAGCCGTACTAGGGACGGTCCCGATTTTAACTACCCTGCCGTTATGCTGCCGAAATTTTCAATAATATTCATGTGTTATAATTATTTTCATGTGTTTAAAACTATGTTCATGTGTTGAATAGAAATTTATGTGTTGAGTAGAAATTCACGTGTTGAATGAAGTTCATGTGTTGAATAAATTCTTTGAAAGATAAAAATAACATTTATATTATATATATAGGCTATATAAAATATTAGTATTTTAAATAAATTGTTTTAACACCAAAAATACCATTTTTACCTATGTATGAACTATATAAAATAATCGTGTTTTGAAATAAATTGTTTTACAGTAAAAATCAAATTTTTATTATACATATCAACTATAGAAAATATTCGTGTGTTGAGTAAAAGACTAGAGCGATAAAAATCATATTTTTATCGTGTGTGTGAAGTTGAAAACATTCATGTGTTGCATATATAGATTGAACAATAAAATCTATATTTTTATTATGAATATAAAGTGCTAAAAATATTCATGTATTGAATAAGTATTTTTGATGATAAAAATATCATTTTTATCAAATATATAAAGTGGATATGGTTTTGAAATCGAAGAATGAATTATATTTATATATATAAATATAATTAAAATAAATCGAATAACGAAGCTGCAGTTCGTGTTTTGAAACCGTGATTTCAAACGATTAGTGCGGGAGATCCGACCATCGAATTTTCCCGAAACCAAAACCGTTGGGTTCGCTTTGGAAATATCTTTCCAATGACACCAACTTTGTGAAGATCCAACGGTTGGATTGTCTAGAATGTTTAATTCAAATTTGAAGAAAAACAGTGCCAGAATCGATTATATATATAAACATAATTAAATTAAATCGAATAACGACGCTGTAGTTCGTATTTTGAAATCGTAACTTCAAACGATTAGTGCGGGAGATCCGACCGTCGGATTTTCCCAAAACTGAAATCGTTGGATTCATTTTGAAAAGATCTTTCTAATGATATAAAATTCGTGAAGATCCAACGGTTAGATTTTCAGATACATGAAAATCAAATCTGAAGAAAAACAGCGCTACGGCCGCGTTATGGCTTGAAGCGTCATTTGAATGAATTGGCTATTTTTAAATAAATAAAAATAGCGATAAATCGTGATAAAATATTATAAACGATATGGAATGGAAATAAACTGAATTTGCTCGGTTTATGTGATATTTGATGGTTGAATGTGTTTGGCGTGAAATTACATTAAAGAACAGAATTAGTGATGTCAAATAATTTAACCATTGAAATAAATTGATTTGAAATTTTAAATATACGTGAATTATTTGAAAAGGCCGAGTTAATTCTCATTTCAAATAATTGATCGATGATTGAAAGTCGAAGATATGAAGATGGGGAAAGACCGATGATCTTCACGTCGAATGGAGGGGTGCTACTGATGCTCATGATAGGAGTAGCTACCTTGAAGGGGCAGAAGTAGTAGCCGTCCGGACGTACATGTTGATTGTACGGATATGCGAGGTATTGAGTGCCTCCGGTTTCGTTCAGACCCAGAACGAGCTTGTAAATGGACTGTGTGTCTGACATTGGATTTTGTTCTATGCTGATTGATCTCTATTAAATATATATTTGTTTGGCGGCGGAGAATTTATTCTCTTGCTTAATGCCCTTCTCTGAGACGTACGAGCTTAGAGGTTATATATCGATAGAAATCAGTCGCATGGAGTGAATTGCCTGTGTGGCATGCCTAAGTGGCAGATGATCAAGGCTTCTGTTGAAAAAGCAAAGTCTTGTGGTTGACGATCAAAGCACGGCCTATGTGGCATAGCTTTGTGTATAGCGTTGTTTCGCGAGACTCACACCCCGGAATGAGCCAGAAACGGGAGAGGACATCAGGGAGGACATGCGTTTTCTTCTAGCTAGGATTGGTGCTTTGGGTTTTGCATGCCCGGGTATTTTACTTATGTGGATGATGGAAAGCGAGGCCTCGGTTAGTTCGGTCTTTTGGAGCTGATGATTTGGTCGGATATGACCAGTGACGCCCATAGGGCGGGGAAACGCCGTGTTCAGGCATTATAATCCACATCGGTGGATCGGCCCTGACGATCCAAGGGGCAGTTGCGGCTTCTCCTGAGGGGCGGGCTAGAGCGTCTTGAATTCGGTGAGGACAATCTTTTGCCTTGGTTCATGATGGAAATCCAATTTCCAAATACGATACCGTGCGGTTTTGATTGTATTCCTATATATGGCGGCATAGTGGTACGGGGCATTAATGTCGTATATGATTGATACTTATGATTTGAAATTTGTTTTTGAAACATATAAATACTATTAATAATATCAAATGCTTTTGTTTTATTCGTATCAAGCATATTTTGGCCATTTTAAGGTAAAACTCTATCCTTTGGTTTGTGTTGCATTGTGTGATGGGAACCGAGTCTTATAATGGCTTCATTTTTATAAAAAGCATTGCAATGTTTAAAAGATTTACTTGTTTTAAAGCACTGGCAATCCAATGGAGTAAACCTGTTCCGCGAAAGTGTTGTGGTCCTGTGATTGGCCATATTATGAAATGTGTTAAGTAGATTTCTCATACCAGTCCCATGACTGACTCGTAGTTTGTTTCACTTGCAAACTCGGGTGCCCCTATTTCTACACGGGCAGCCTTGTATTCAGGTTTTAGCAGGCTCTTTCTGGATAGTTGGAGCTGAAGATGGATTCTATCATTTATCTATTTTTATGATGTTCAGCTCCTGTTGTACATATTATGTTTTGTTTTCTGCTGTAGACATTTATGTTTAGCTGAACTGTATTTGTGCTAAGTATGATCCTATATACTATGTTACTTTGATGATTATATTTATCCAGTGTATTCTATTGTACATTATCTGGTGTATTTATTTATTTCTGTTATGTTGTTATCTGTTTATGTGTTATATTCCAAAGATTACCCTTGCCACCATCTTATGGGGTTTGGGGTCGTCACAAATGTGGTATCAGAGCTTTTGTTAAGCTTGGTTCTGGAATATAACATATGAACGAACTCGTCAGAAATAGAACCGGTAGTGTTCTAGGACGAATAACTCATTACAGATAGGATCAATAATATCCTAGTATGAGTATAGCAGAATGAAATACACCTCGATAGACACATTTACATTCAAGTATATGTTTCTATGTTTTAAAATTACCTTTTCTGTTGACCTAACACTTGGTCTGCTATTTGCAGAAGTACTAGAAAATGAGTGTCAGAAATAGAAGGAATACGGAACCAGATCTAGGAGCTCTGTTAAAGAAATATCGAAATCTGGGTGGAGTATCATTCTCGGGCAATGGATCCATTAGTCAAACCCAAGATTGGATGTGTTCTGCTGAAAGAATTCTTGAACGTCTCCAGCTGGGAGATGATCAGAAAAGATTAGTGGCATCTTGGGCACTCAAAGACGAAGCTTTGTTCTGGTGGGAGACAATCATTAAGGATAATCCAGAAGGTGATATCACCTGGGGTAGGTTCAAAGAGATTTTCAGTGAAAGATTTACTCCTCCAAAAGCAACTGAGCGGTTATGTGATGAATTCTACTATCTGATACAAGGGGATATGAATATTCCAGAATGTCATAAGAGATTCAATGAACTTTCTCGTTTTGCCCCGCATCTGATTCAAGATCCAAAGAGGAAGAATCTGAGGTTTATTAATGGTCTTCAAAAGAAATACCAGAATAAAGTAATGGGGCATGTGAAGCTTCCTTTTTCTAAAATGATATACATGGCTTACTAGTATGAAGATCTAAATAATCGAGGTCTTTTAGTCGATGAAGAGGAAGTCAGTTTGAGCAACAAAAGGAAAACTGGAACTGTAGGCCAGAGACAAGTACACAGGTTGAGCCAAGTACGACGTCTAGAGTCGGAAAGAAGCCTCGATTCAATAGGAGAAAGGTTAAATCTGAGGAAGTGCCAATAACGACTGCCACATGCCCGAGCTGCAATAGGTGAGGACATTTGGCGATAAATTGTAAATTTTGGAACAAACGGAAGAAGGATAAATCTGAAACCAAGTGCAAGTTTCAAGAGAATAGAAGATGCAATCTTTGCCATCGGGCTGGCCATGTAAAGCAGGATTGCCGGCTATTAAAGAAATCAGAAATAGTACAAGTGAATGAAGTGGCAGAAACTTCTGAACCCTCAGCTAGTCAAGTAAGGCCAGATGTTTTAGAAGGCACGCTTACTGTCAAAAACATTACAGTTAAAGTACTGTTTGATACAGGCGCGTCGCGAAGCTTTGTTGCAAAGAATGCGGTTAAGAAACTGGATTTGAATTTGAGAAAGCTCAAATCACCCATTACTGTCCATAATCCGGTGGGGGGTTGCCTCGATCTTAGATGGGTATGCGGGGTTCCTGTTTCTTTTTCCTGCTATCGATTCCGTACTATCGCGATCATCATGAATTTTACAGAGTTTGATCTTATTCTGGGAATGGATTGGTTAACCAAATATGAAGCTGAGGTTAAATGCGCCGACAGAGTCGTAAGGGCGAAGATTAAATCAGGCAATTATATAACCATTCCATGTGAAGTTTCGAATTCTGATAGAAAAGACTTCTGGGCAGCTTTAGATGTTTCTCCTACTCAAATAGAACCTGTTCCTGTCGTTCCCGAGAATATTCCGGTCGACACTGAAAATATCCCAGTTGTCAAGAACTATAAGGATGTGTTCGAAGAAGTTGCTAGCTTACCTTCGCAGAGAGAAATTGATTTAAAAATCTCTTTATTTCCGAATGCAAGCCCAGTAGTTCACGCTATTCGAAGAATGAGCTTGAAAGAGAAAGAAGAGTTAGATAATCAAACTAGACAGCTTGTATGGAAAGGTCTGATCAGGCCTAGTTTCTCTGATTGGGGAGCAGCAGTGGTATTTGTCCCAAAGTCAGACAGTACTCTCAGACTATGTGTTAATTATCCTGACTTGAATAAGCAGACGCTAAAGAACAAATATCCATTGCCGTGGATTGATGATTTGTTGGATCGATTGAATGGCGCACAAATGTTTTCCCGAATGGACCTAGCTACAGGTTTCCATCAGCTTCGTATTGCCGAAGAGTGTGTTCCTTTGACAGCATTCAGAGTGCCAGATTTATTCTACGAGTGGTTAGTAATGTCGTTCGGCTTATGTAACGCTCCAGCTTATTTTGTTGATCTAATGAACCGAGTGTTCAGAGAAGTATTGAATAAATTTGTTCTGGTTTTCATTGATGATATACTGATCTTCTCTAAATCAGAAAGCGAGGATGAAAAACATTTGGAGCAAGTGTTAGAAATTCTGATAAAGATTGTGTTAAAAGCAAAGTTTTCCAAATGTATATTCTGGCAAGAAGAAGTCAAATTTCTTGGCCACATCGTGTCAAGGGAAGGTATTTCAGTGGATCCCATTGAAATCACTGCTATTCAGAATTGGAAACAGCCTCGTACGCCCACAGAAGTTAGAAGTTTTCTCGGATTGGCCAGTTATTATCGGAAGTTCGTTAAGAATTTTTCAAATATATCCAGCCACTTAACGAAGCTTACTAAAAAACATTCGAGATTCAACTAGACTCCCGAATGTGAGGCAGCTTTCCAGGAGCTGAAGTTAAAATTGACAACTGCTCCAGTGCTCACAATTATTGACGGCAACCAAGACTTGAAGTCTGGACCGATGATTCTAAAGAAGTCCTTGGCGCAGTGTTGATGCAAAGAGGCCATGTAGCCGCTTATGCTAGCCGTCAATTGGAACCACATGAAAAGAATTATGTAACTCATGATCTTGAATTGCTAGCTATCGTGTTTGCTATGAAAATCTGGAGGCATTATCTATTGGGTGAAAAGTTCGAATTATATACTGATCATCAATCATTGAATTATTTATTCACTCAGAAAGATCTGAATATGAGGCAGCAGCGTTGGTTAGAATTTCTTGCAGCTTATGATCTAGATATTTTATGTACTCTGGGAAAAGCCAATGTTGTAGCTGATGCGCTCAGCAGGAAGAATGTGATCATCGCCAGTATTATCATTACACCATCGTTGATTGATAAAATAGCTATTCTTTAGAAAGTCGATAGTTTTATTAAGGAGATGATCAGAAGAATTCAAAAAGGCGAAGTCTCCAGTTTCCAAGTGGATGGCGCAGGAATTCTAAGATTGAAAGGTAGAATTTGTGTTCCCGACAATCTTGAGCTCAAAAGACAAGTAATGGACGAGAGCCACAAGTCCAAACTGAGCATCCACCCGGGGGCTAGTAAAATGTACAATGACCTCAAGGGAACTTTCTGGTGGAAGGCAATGAAAAGAGATATCTCTGTATATGTTAGCCGGTGTTCCACCTGTCAGCAAGTCAAGAGTGATCAGCAGAAACTCGCTGGATTGTTGCAACCTTTGGAAATTCCAGGTGGAAAGTGGGAACGGATTTTTATGGATTTCAAGATGGTTTGCCCAGAACCAGAAAACGAAATGACAGTATTTGGGTGATTGTAGATCGTTTCACGAAGACCGCCCATTTCATACCTGTCAAATCAAATAGAACTGCTCAGAGTCTAGTGTAGGTTTATTTCAAAGAAATTGTTAGACTTCACAGAGTTCCCATGAGTATAGTTAGTGATCGTGACCTGATTTTTTCTAGTAAATTCTGGGAAGCATTCCAAGCAGAATTGGGAACGAAACTGAACTTGAGCACCGCATATCATCCTTAAACAGATGGTCAAACTAAGAGGGTGAATCGTATTCTTGAAGATTTATTGCGGGCTTGTGTTATTGATTTTGGCGGATCATGGGAAGACCATTTTCATTTGGCTGAGTTCTCATACAACAACAGCTACCAAGTGAGCTTGACAATGTCACCATTCGAAGCATTGTATGGTAGACCGTGCCGATCTCCTGTTTGTTGGGTAGAACCTGGCAATAGACTCGTATTGGGGCCCGATATGATTCGCGAAGCTGCGGACAAAGTCGATTTTGTTAAGAAACGATTACTAGCCGCTCAAAGCCGACAGAAAAGCTATGCAGATAAGAGAAGAAGAGATATATCATTTGTTGTTGGCGACTATGTGTATCTAAGGGTTTCTCCGATGAGAGGGGTAATTCGATTTGGCAAAACTGGGAAGTTGGCGCCCAAATTCATTGTTTCGTTTCCTATTCTTGAACGGGTTGGAACTCTCGCTTATAGGGTTCAATTACCTGATTGGTTTCCTGGAGTGCATGATGTATTTCACGTATCTCAACTGCGAAAGCATGTGCATGATCCAGATCTCGTTGTAGAAGAAGCCGCACAATAGGATTTGGAAATCACTCCAGAATTGGCAGTTAGAAGAGAGCCGATGAAGATCATTGGAAAAGAAACCAAAGAACTGAGGAACAAGAAGGTTCACTTAGTCAAAGTGCAATAGAGTGGAGATCCCTAGGATTGTACTTGAGAAACTGAGGAGAGTATTAAGAAAACCTATCCTAAGTGCAGGGTGGATATCTCTGATTGACTCTGGTGCAAGGTACATTTACCATATCTTTGCATTACCATTTTGTTTTCTACTTTGCTGTTGTTTTCTTTGCATAGATGTAAAATTTTTAATTATATACTCTGATTAATTTAAAAGAGTATATGAATTAATTGGTATATTTTTGAAATTTTAAAGACAAATTGATTGTTGATTGTGTTGTGTGATTGAGAACTTGATTAATCAAATTATTAGAATGATAGATAATTTAATCAATGAATGAATGGTAGATATATGCAATTAAATCACATATTAAAAATAGATAGAAATATATACATGTGCATTATATATGTTTGAACAGGAAAATGGATTAGCTGTTGAGTAAAGAATTTATTGGCATGCCCGACAAATAGGTAAACCTTAATGAGTTGGATGCGCAAGTTTATTATTATATCAACTCCTGTGAATGCCATTGGACGCGGAGTGCTGGTTGTTCTGTGTGTAATAATAAATGTCGCCATAGGATAGTAACAATTAATTTTGAACTACACTACATGGCATACTTCTTGAAGATAGCATACTTCATCATATACCACATAAGCATTTGGACTTGTGTGACAAGGCTGAAGATTTACCATACGAGTGAGAGGCTTGTATGGCGATGACTATATTTTACAGGTTGAATTGATAACTGATATGGACCATATAAAATGTAACGGTAAATTGCAAGATTAATAAAAAACCACACGGGTCTGGAGATGACAATTAACACGTCACTCTGGTCATTAAGGCACAAAAACCATTTATAGGGTGACGAGAATTTATTCTCTGGAGTTATGATCTATACACACTCCCCTGTGGACACCGGAATATATCACTATAAATATGTGCATGCTTATTAGGATTTATTGGGTGCCTAATACGGCCCAATAAATTTCCAAACTCCTCCCCGTACAAAGGAGGTTATGGTGAAATTTTTCCAAAATTTAGGGTGTTAGCCAAATTTTTGAAGAATTTGAAAATTCTTAGAAATTGAAAAGTTGAAGGATGGAAGCCAGATTGAAATTAGAGTTGGTTAATTAAACCACTTTCGACTTTGTTCCTTTTCGGAGACGAAAATTTTTAAGTGGGGGAGATTGTAACAACCCAGAAAACCTAGGCCAGTTTAAAAAATTTAAATTGGCTATTTTAGTGGATTTTAAATATTTAAAATAAATATTTAAAATAATTATTTTAAATAATAACGACGAAAAGTGTGTTTGAATCGATGTTTGAAAATAAATATAATTAATTTAAATTATAAACAAGGCCTGAAATGGCGCGGCAGTTTCAAAATTTCAATTCAAACTTTGACAAACTGTACCGGGTGCAAAATAAAACGAATTTTAGTGAAACCAAAAATATTTAAATCTGTTAGTGAATACCTTTCTAAAGAATCTGAAAAATCGAAGTTTCATAGCGGGAGTCAAAAGTTATGGCCAAAGGAATTTTCAGAAAGGTCGCTATAGAGAATAAATAGCCCTTGAAAATAGACATTTTGCAAATGACCTCGGAATTCGACGAAACAACTTTTGTTGGATCCGGGATGTCAAATTATTGCTAGGTTTCAAATTTCATAATTTTTGAAGTTAATATGTGAGCGTGGCAAAAGAAAATGTGTTTGGTGAATTACAATTAAATTGGATCGACCAGAAAATGGCCATTTTTCAAACGGTCTCAGAATTCGACGAAACTAGTTTTGTTGGGACCGTATCGTAAAAACATAGCTAGATTTATTTTTCGGGAATTTTTAGAATCAGTATGTGTCCCCTGCAAATTGAAATGTACATTCAAATCAAATATTGAATGTTTTATCTTTTAATTTGAAGGAAAACTGACTGAAACAATCGAATGGGCCTGCGAAACATATCCCATTGTGTTCGGAATAGGGGTATTTAGCTAGGGACGACAGTCATTGGGTTTGGATTGGAGCTAGTATGGGAAGAGGGGTATTTTTGAGATTTTAAAAATATATAAATAAAAAAAACCATTGACCAATCACAACTCGACAAACCCGCTTCTCTCTCCCCGCTAACCTGCGATCGACGACGGTGGGTGTTCAAATCTTCCCATCCATTTTCCGGCCAATCCATCAAGAATTTGACCAAGCCCCAGTTGGGTTTTTTGAAGAGCTCGATCTCCTCTCCACATCCATAGCCGGAGCGCCACCTATCGTCACCTGTGCAGGGAGATCCGACGCCCTGAAGTCGGCGCCTTTGAAGCTCCGCCATGCCCTACAGCCACCACCAAGTGCCACCATACCCCCGTCGATCTGAGCACATTTCCTTGCTTTATGACGTGGTGAAGCCCGATTATTCCCTAGTGCAACGGATTCGAAGAAACATCGATACCTAGTTTGGAAGATTTTCAAAGAGGTACGGTTTATATAATCTAAAATAGTTTATAGCACTTTAAAGCACTACGGTTTATGATTTTACAATAAAAATCATATCTTTTTCGTTTGTGGTCGAAATTCAGTAAAACAAGAGACAGTGGACTCGTGTGGACGTCTTCCACATTCTAGAAGAGACCGCATATTTTACTGAGCCTTCTGCTATTTTTGGTGGAGTGGAATCCAATGTGAGAGTTCTAAATTATAAACGATATGGAAAACAGCGATGTATAAATTATATAGTCGATGTATGAGTTATATAAGCATTGTACACCTCATGTATAAGCGTTGTATAAGTTGTATGTTCGATGTATAAGTTATATATGCATTGTAAAAAATCATATATGTGTTGAAATGATTGAAATGAAGTAAATGAAATTGAAATATATTTATATACGAATATATATATACACATACTCCCCTCGTCCACACACCATGGACGATATTTATTGGTTAGGATATGGTTAGGATTATTGGTTGATGTGAAATTTGGTAAAAATCATGAATGATTGATTGTGGTTGAAAAATACCTGTTTGTGGTTGAGAATTATTTTGGATGGAACCACATAGGATTAATTTGTGGAAAAGTTTGTGGAAAAGAAAAATAAACATGCTCGTCTGCGTACGAATTAGATGCATGAAATCCCCATTGTCAAAAACCGCGAGGTTTTAAGGTACAGCGAGGAGCCGTACAAGGGACGGTCCCAGTTTTAACTACCCTGCCGTTATGCTGCCGAAATTTTCAATAATATTCATGTGTTATAATTATTTTCATGTGTTGAAAACTATATTCATGTGTTGAATAGAAATTCATGTGTTGAGTAGAAATTCACGTGTTGAATGAAGTTCATGTGTTGAATAAATTCTTTGAAAGATAAAAATAACATTTATATTATATATATAGACTATATAAAATATTAGTATTTTAAATAAATTATTTTAACACCAAAAATACCATTTTTACCTTATTTATGAACTATATAAAATAATCGTGTTTTGAAATAAATTGTTTTATAGTAAAAATCACATTTTTATTATATATATCAACTATAGAAAATATTCGTGTGTTAGGTAAAAGACTAACGATAAAAATCATATTTTTATCGTGTGTGTGAAGTTGAAAACATTCATGTGTTGAATATATAGATTAAACAATAAAATCTACATTTTTATTGTGAATATAAAGTGCTAAAAATATTCATGTATTGAATAAGTATTTTTGATGATAAAAATATCATTTTTATCAAATATATAAAGTGGATATGGTTTTGAAATCGAAGAATGAATTATATATATATATATATATAATTAAAATAAATCGAATAACGAAGATGCAGTTCGTATTTTGAAACCGTGATTTCAAACGATTAGTGCGGGAGATCCGACCATCGGATTTTCCCAAAACCGAAACCGTTGGGTTCGCTTTGGAAATATCTTTCCAACGGCACCAACTTTGTGAAGATCCAATGGTTGGATTGTCTAGAATGTTTAATTCAAATCTGAAGAAAAACAACGCCAGAATCGATTATATATATATAATTAAATTAAATCGAATAATGACGCTGCAGTTCGTATTTTGAAATCGTAACTTCAAATGATTAGTGCGGGAGATCCGACCGTCGGATTTTTTGCAAAACTGAAACCATTTGGATTCGTTTTGAAAAGATCTTTCTAATGATATAAAATTTGTGAAGATCCAATCGTTAGATTTTCAGATACGTGCAAATCAAATCTGAAGAAAAACAGCGCCACGGCCACGTTATGGCCTGAAGCGTCGTTTGAATGAATTGGCTATTTTTAAATAAACAAAATAGCGATAATTTGTGATAAAATATTATAAACGATATGGAATGGAAATAAACTGAATTTGCTTGGTTTATGTGATATTTGATGGTTGAATGTGTTTGGCGTGAAATTACATTAAAGAACAGAATTAGTGATGTCGAATAATTTAACCATTGAAATAAATTGATTTGAAATTCTAAATATACGTGAATTATTTGAAAAGGCTGAGTTAATTCTCATTTCAAATAATTGATTGATGATTGAAAGTCAAAGATACGATGACAGGGCAAGACCGATGATCTTCACATCGAATGGAGGGGTGCTACTGATGCTCATGATAGGAGTAGCTACCTTGAAGGGGCATAAGTAGTAGCCATCCGGATGTACATGTTGATTGTACGGATATGTGAGGTATTGAGTGCCTCCGGTTTCGTTCGGAACCAGAACGAACTTGTAAATGGACTGTGTGTCTGACATTGGATTTTGTTCTGTGCTGATTGATCTCTATTAAATATATATCTGTTTGGCGGCGGAGAATTTATTCTCTTGCTTAACGCCCTTCTCTGAGACGTACGAGCTCAGAGGTTATATATCGATAGAAATCAGTCGCAGGGAGTGAATTGCCTGTGTGGCATGCCTAAGTGGAAGATGATCAAGGCTTCTGTTGAAAAGCAAAGTCTTGTGGTTGAGGATCAAAGCACGGCCTGTGTGGCATAGCTTTGTGTATAGCGTTGTTTCGCGAGCCTCACACCCCGGAATGAGCCAGAAACGGGAGAGGACATCAGGGAGGACTTGCGTTTTCTTCTAGCTAGGAGTGGTGCTTTGGGTTTTGCACGCCCGGGTATTTTACTTATGTGGATGATGGAAAGCGAGCCCTCGGTTAGTTCGGTCTCTTTAGAGCCGATGATTTGGTCGGATATGACTAGTGACGCTCATAGGGCGGGGAAACGTAGTGTTCAGGCATTATAATCCACATCAATGGACCGGCCCAGACGATCCAAGGGGCAGTTGTGGCTGTTCTTGAGGGGCGGGCTAGAGCATGTTGAATTCGGTGAGGACTAATCTTTTGCCTTAGTTCATGACGGAAATCCAATTTCCAAATACGATACCGTGCTGTTTTGATTGTATACCTATATATGGCGACATAGTGGTATGAGGCATTAATGCCATCTATGATTGATACTTATGATTTGAATATTTTTTTGAAACATATAAACACTAGTAATAATATCAAATGCTTTTGTTTTATTCGTATCAAGCATATTTTGGCCATTTTAAGGTAAAACTCTATCCTCTGGTTTGTGTTGCATTGTGTGATGGGAACTGAGTCTTATAATGGCTTCATTTCTATAAAAAGCATTGCGATGTTTAAAAGATTTACTTGTTTTAAAGCACTGGCAATCCAATGGAGTAAACACATTCCGTGAAAGTGGCGTGGTCCTGTGATTTGCCATGTTATGAAATGTGTTAAGTAGATTTCTCATACCAGTCCCATGACTGACTCGTAGTTTGTTTCACTTGCAAACTCGGGTGCTCCTATTTCTACCCCGGCAGCCTTGTATTCAGGTTTTAGCCGGCTCTTTCTGGATAGCTAGAGCTGAAGATGGATTCTATCATTTATCTCTTTTTATGTTGTTCCGCTCCTGTTGTACATATTATGTTTTGTTTCCGCTGTAGACATTTATGTATAGCTGAACTGTATTGTACTAAGTATGATCCTATATACTGTGTGACTCTGATGATTATATTTATCCTGTGTATTCTATTGTACATTATCTGGTGTATTTATTTATTTCTGTTCTGCTGTTATCTGTTGATGTGTTATATTCCAAAGATTACCCTTGCCACCGTCTTATGGGATTTGGGGTCATCACATAAACAACCATGGATCCACAATTCTTAACTAAAAGATAAAGGGAAAAAAGAGGAGAAAATTAGATTAACCAGATACAAGAATTTACCTAGTTCGAATAGAATTCTGAACACCTTCTTTATTAATATACATACTTTTCCTCTAGATCTTGAATCATAATTTTCATAAACTAATTGTTCTATTTTTCTGAAGAGATTTGAGGAGGAAGAAGAATAGCAGAGCTTAGGCAGTCACTTAGAAAATGTGAGATTTAGGTAGACTTTACTAACCTATTTATAGGTGCTTAACAACGAATATGGTCCAGAAAATTGTCCACGTTCGTAGAATGAATCTGCCGCCGATCAGGGTGGTCAACCCCGGGGTTGACCATCCTTTATGAGGTTGACCCTAGGGTCGACACCCAAGAGCAGGGCTCAGCCTTCCCGCGCCAACAAATTGATTTTTCATATTTTATTTATTCGTGTATATATACATAAGAAACCTTATGTGTATACAAACTTCTAAATCCCATAACTTCTTCATATGTTGTCCTTTTTACGCAAACTCGGAGTCTATCTAAACCAAAATTTCGAGACGAACGCAATGGTATAGTCTGTTTTTTCTTAATTTTGAATATTTAATTTATTTATTTTCTTTTTATCATTTATAATTAAAAATGCAGGGTGTTACTCATCATAAATTCATAAATAACAAAACATCATGAATACATAAACATCAAAACATCATGAATTCATCACAGAATAGCTTACCCTATGTCATTGGCAAGTTTACATTGCATCGTGGTTGGTACATCATCGAGAATACTCCAACTAAGTAGTTGTAGAATCAATGGCCTTTGCCAAAATTTGGCAACATCTCAAAACATCACATCAAAAGGGTTTCGATCGTACAAATCTGATATTAAGCGATAAAGTAAACACACACGTATCATATGCATATTTTCTCTAAATCATTTAGTTCTCATTCTTATACACCGAAATTCAGAATAACCTAATATATAGATTTAAAATAATTTTATAGAGAAAATAGGGCATTTAAACAATTTTAAGAAACATATATATAAGCTCTATAAAAAAAACTTATTTAAATAGATTATCTATTTATAAAAAACTTTAAAATGCTAAATAATTTGATTAAAAGTCTTTTAAAATGACTTTAAAAAAATTATTTTCCATACCATTGTTTTTAATAATTCACTAAAATATAGCTGGAATCAAAACCATTCAAAATCATCAAGAATACTCAATGTCGATATTAACTGATATTTAAATTTAAATGGGATTAAAATCAAATTTAAATCATAAATTTCTTTAAATCTAAGCTCGTCCTTTGATGGATATCATTACCATCTAATAACATCAAGTTTCATCAAAAGAATGCAATTAGAATTGTCAAAACGACAAAATATTATCATAATGCGAAAATTAAACATTATACTAATTTTGGCCCTACTGTAAGGAATTCAAATTTTAACATAACAAACTTCAAAATCTAAAAAATACATATTGAATTAAAGTTGTTCTACTAAGTCTAAGCTTTCAATCAAGATAAAGATCACCAAATTGGACTTAGTATGAAGGAGATATAATGAATACAATTCTCAGATTGTCAAATTCACTGTTGCTATCCTTTATTCTCTAGACAGTGACAAAGAAAAATAGTTTCAACTATCGTAACCTCATAGTTCTGCAAAACTAAAAACATAAAAGTTGTAGTACATGATTAAATCTTTCCAAAACATTTAAGATTATCTGTAACATCCCGTAATTTTAACAAACACTAAAAGAGGACAAATTAAATAATAATTAATTTAATATTCAGAATTAAGGGAAATGGACTATGCCATTGCGTCTGTCTTGAAATTGTGGTCAAGATAGACATTTGTTTTGCATAAAACGGACATCGTATGAGGAAGTTACGAAGGTTTGAAGTTTGTATACGCAATATATATATATATGGTCCGAGAATTCAAAATTAGGTCCAGAAAGTTCAAAATCGTTCAAATTTCAGAATTCGGGGTGAGTGGGAAAATTCCTGCCCAGAGGAGTCGACCCCTTAAGGGGGGTGTCGACCTCTTGGTCGGCCCCTCAAGGGGGTATCGACCCTAGGGTCAACCCCCTAGGCCTTACGTGGCAAGTTGGTTATGGGGGCTAGCAGCTATAAATACGGCTCCATTTCTCCTGCTTTCTTCACTGAAAATCAATGGAGGCCTAAATGCTATCAGAGCCTAGATCAAATCAAATCCTTTTCTTCTTCTGCAATCAAAGTTAGAGATTCAAGTGTAGATCTGTTCTTCTTCTACCATTCTAGATGCAAACGCTATGAGTTTCAAGTTGCTTTTAGATTTAAATAAATAAAAAGTAAACATGATAGGACTGTAATTTGGAATCTAGGCATGTTAATCCTTGAATCATTTAAGATATGTAATAATTTGTGAATCAGATACTTGTCGGACATCTAAATTGTTGTTTATATCTTATCATGCCTAGTATGACATCCCTTTCATGTTATAAACAGTCCTATTATCTTATGTTCACTAGACCTGTTCTCATATGTCCATCTTATCACTATACCACTATATGTTTATGTCATTTTCGTTAGTATAAACATCTCTGTCACCTTCGCTTTATCTTTCCCTTTTATTTTATATAGTCAGGCTACTTTCAAGCCTAGGCATGCCGCTGAAATATGCGAACGCGTTAAATGGGGAAAGAGGGGAAAAACATTGAAATTGGGCATAACTTGTAAATTGGGGATTTGGGCATAATTTGTAAATGGAGAATTTGGCATAACTTGAATAATGTTGATGTATAAGAATTTGGACATATAATTCACTGTGAACATATCTTGGGAAAAGGGCCATGAAACCTATAACCTTTAACGACATAGGTAAAATTGGCTAATAATGGAATGCCTAGGATTACAGTAGTTAGAAACTGTAATTGCGCCTAGACATGAGGTTAGATTACACTTGTGGTGGAACTCTGCCCGGAACCGCTCGACATATCCAACGACCACAAGTGGTGAATCTAATGTGAGGGGCCTAGGTGCACGAACATGAGGTTAATCCCAATTTGTGGAAAAAGTCTGCTCGGACCCGCCCGTATATCCAACATCCACAAACTATAGGCTTAATGTGGGAGGTCTAGCATACTATAACCATAAATGAAAATATGGTAATAAACCTAGAATACTTAACCTAGTTGAACCCATAGGGATTGTATCAACATGAACTTGATTAGGGGTTAAGTAAATTTGGTTTGAACAGTGGGGTGGGTTAAGTAAATCTAAGGGGGTGGGCAATATTTATATATAAGCCTACAAACTTAACCTAAGGGGGTCATGTAATTAAAGACACCTAGTGGTAAGCATAACCTATAGAAATGTTGGAGTTATGTAATTAAAGACACCTTTAGGTAAGCATAACTTATGGAAACGTTATGTAATTAAAGACACCTTTAGGTAAGCATAACTGGTAGAAATCCTAGTGGGATACAATACAAAGGGGAGAGCTTGTATCGTATTGTGTGTGGGACCTATTTCAGTCAGCAACCTATATAATTGTATCGAACGAGGACTCTGTCCTAGGTCGGAGTCGGAGCACACTTACTGGGTTGATTGTAAGAGATCCAAACAAGGAGGACGATGTAGGCGGCGCAAACCGAGCGGGGACATGTGCGTGCATGGGATGGGTAGAGAGGACAAAGACGACAGTGACACCAGTAGATATGTTGTGCACATCCACGAAGGGTTGCCACTTTAGGAAGTGATATGTAATACCCCGTATTTTCTGAGAATATTAAAAAAATGAATTAAAGAATACTTAATTTTTAAATTGAGAATTAAGGGAAACGGGTTACGCCATTGCGTTCGTCTCGGAATTCTTCTTGGTATATAGTCCAAGTTTTCGTAACTCGGACTTTGTATGAAGGAGTTATGGCCTTCAGAAGATTCAAGAGAAATTCAGAAAATTAAATAGTAAAATAACCCAAACAAGTCGACCTATACCAAGGCAGTTCGACCTGGTGGTCGACCTACCCCAGGCCAGGTCGACCACGGGGTCGACCTACCCCCCCCGCGCCTAGATCCAATCTGAGACGATTATGACTCATCGCTGATTCCTTTCTGACTATTGTTGAGTCACTAGGTCTTATGTGGCAATTTTGGAAAACTCTATCTAGTCTGGACGGTTGTGATTGCTCCAAAAACGATCTAACGGCTCACATAAGATTAAACTTCTATAAAAGCAACCCTAATCCTCAAAACCTAAACCACAATAATTCATTCCAAGGAGCCACCATGCTGTCAATGAACGTTCTAACCTAGCCATCAATTCTTCTTCAATTAGAAAGCGAGTCAAAAGCTATGAATCAAAACTAACTTAGAGAAATTGATAGTCTTCTTCAAGGGATTGCTTTTCAAATTCAGAAAACAGATCCGAGAAAACAAGACTTTCTTTTCTTTGTAAGTCCTGTTATTATTTAGATGTGAACGATTAAAAGTTGTGATTTGTAATAAAATGAAAACTAGAATAATTCCAAGTAGTAAGATAATGACAATGATGATTTATGCCTATTCTTGTAACAATTCTATTGCATATGATTGTAAGATTATTGTGGTTATTATGTTGATGTTAAATCAATCGTATATTATGTAAATTTGGTGACTTTTTCATGTTATGAATCATGCAAGTTGTTTAGATCTACATTTAGATCTATGTTTATTGAATCATGCAAATTGTTTAAATCTACATTTAGATCAATGTTTATTGAATCATGCAAGTTGTTTAGATCTACATTTAGATCTATGTTTATTGAATCATGCAAGTTGTTTATATCTACATTTACATCTATGTTTATTGAATCATGCAAGTTGTTTAGATCTACATTTAAATCTATGTTTATTGAATCATGCAAGTTATTAGGCTAAGACATGTATTATGCTTAGATCTACATTTATATCTATGTTTGTTGAATCAGGTAAGTTGTTAGGCTAAGACATGTATTATGTTTAGATTCACATTTAGATCTATGAAAATTGGATCCAAAATTCAAGCTCATATTTACATGCCTTGTTAAACTTGTGTAAAACCATATGCTTAAGATTCATGTTTGTTGGATCCAAGATAAAAGTTCATATTTACATGTCTTGTTAAACATGTGTAATTCCATATGTTTAAGATTCATGATTATTGGATCCAAATTAAAGTTTACATTCACATGTCTAGTTGAACTTGGGCAATTCTATATGCTTAAGGTTTATGTTCATTGGACCCAAAATAAAAGTTTACATCTACATGCCTAGTTGGATTTGGGTAATCTCATATGCTTAAAGACTAATGCTAGTTGGATACAAAAATGCAAGTTATTATATTATGCCATGTTTACATGACACATGTTTAGTTAGTTCCTTATTATTTTATATTGTGTGAATGGTACATGCTCCCTTCTTTCCCCTTTTGTATATAAGTTAGGCTAAGTTACGAGCCTAACATTCTATGTGAATTTTTCGAACGTATAACGGGGGTAACGTTGGGAAAACCTTAGAAACTATTATTGGCATAATTTAGCCCATAAATGAATGAATGGTTAGTGGCATAAAAATGGTATAAATTTATATACCAAAAATTGAAAATATGATTTAGAGCCTAAATGGGGCATGACTTGAATGGCAATAATTGTGGATAATTTACATATAAATTTGAAAGATAAATATGTAAATTAAGAAAAAGATGAACATGCCTAACCCGAGGTTAGATTGAGTTGTGGTGTAAAACTGCCCGGAACCGCCCGGCACATCCAGTAACCACAACAACACCTATCTAATGTGAGAGGTTAGTGCATCATGCCCAAGGAAAACCCGAGGTTAGACTGAGTTGTGGTGTAAAACTGCCCGGAACTGCCTACCACATCCAGTAACTGCAACAACACATATCTAATGTGAGAGGTTGGTGCATTAATAAATTAATTAGTGCTAATGAACAGGATGAATGACTAGGGTTAAGTTAATGAGAAACACTTAACCAATATAACAAGATGAATGACTAGGGTTAAGTTAATGAGAAACACTTAACCAATATAACAAGATGAATGACTAGGGTTAAGTTAGTAGGAAACACTTAACCAGTATAGCATGATGAATGGGTAGGGTTAAGTAATAAGAAACACTTAATGAATATTACTTGATTTGTGGTAAGGTTAAGTAAAATCAAGAGGGCAACACTTAACTAATATGACTTGAATTGTGGTAAGGTTAGGTTAAAACAAGAGGGCAACACTTAACCAATATGACTTGATTTGTGGTAAGGTTAAGTTAAATCAAGAGGGAAACACTTAACCAATATAACTTGATTTGTGGTAGGGTTAAGTTGACACAAGAAGGCAACACTTAACCAAAGTAATATGACAAGTAGGTGGGTTAAGTAACTTGAATTGATTAATGAAACTTAACCAATACAACATGATGGACACGTGGGGTTAAGTTAATAAGGAACACTTGACCAATGTAACTTGATGAACGAACGGGGTTAAGTTAATAGGAAACACTTAACCAATCTGATAAGTGAGGAGGGTTAAGTTAATATGAACCCTTAACCAACATGACATGATGAATGGGTGGGTCAAGTTAACATGAATGGACAACACTTAACCAATACGACATAATGTGCAGGCGGGTTAAGTACATATCGGGTTGGTGGGTAATATTAGTAAATATAGGCCCACAAACTTAACCGTTAAATAAACATGCTTGGATCGATGAGTGGGTTAATTACATCTCGTGTAGGTGGGTAATATTAGTACATATAGGCCCACAAACTTAACCATTAAATAAACATGCTTGAACCGGTGGGAGGGTTAAGTACATCTCGTGTAGGTGGGTAATATTTATATATATAGGCCCACAAACTTAACCTGTAGGAAACCCTAGTAACGGGGACCCATTTCAGCAGTAACCCACATAAATGTATCATGGTACCCTGAACTAGGCAGGGTGGGGCACGATTACTAGGCTGATTATAAGCGGTCAAAACAGCGGCAAGGGGTACTTCAGTGTAGGTTCCGATGGTTTACGGGCATGCACGTACTCCGGAGTGGGAAAAAGCAAGCACTGGGTACCAGTAGTTATACATTGTCATCTTGAATCGTGTCGGGTCGTTATCATAAGGATTGATACACCTTATGGTGGGACCAGCACAGGGTATCTACACACAAGAGAGGGCCGATTGACACAGATACATGGAACATGAATACAAGTAACAGAGCCGATCGATAGAGTAGTAAGGGTACATCTAACATGTTCATGGCAATTAGGTAGATTGAGGTGGAATCCTCACGATGGATGTACACCTGAAGGCTACCACAATTGCGGGGATTGGGATCACATTACAATATGATCATTTTATATAGATTACTAGTTGGGAGACTAGTTAGGTGGTGCAGAGAAGTGAAATGAGTGCGATAGCATATTCAGCCTTATTATCTTATTTCTAGGATGTTGTCCTAGATTCAATTTATTCATGTTATAAACCTTTTTCTTGTTTACATGCTAAATAGTTACTGGACTTACCAGACTCATGTTTGACCCATTTTCTTTCGTCTTCTTTTCTTCCGTTCCCCCCTCCCCCTAGGTCCGTAGGGAGGGAACACCTCAGCTTAGATCGGATCATTTGCAGCTTGAAGAGAGTAGATGCATTGCTTGGAATCTTTTTCCTTGGGCTATGGCTATGGATACTCTCTTATTGGGGATTTATGCTGCCTTACTATTGTTTTAATGCTTCTTTATGTTTTAATTCAAGACATAAGTTCTATTATTACTTTTAAGTATGATTGAGACAACTGTTGTAAAAGCATGACCGAACCACATTGTTTATAAAATGATTTTTATTTTCCGCTGATTTATTTGTCTGTCTTGTAATTCGTCTACATCTTTTACCTATAATGTTCCACCAAAGTTAAGGCATTCCCTTTGTGAGTGACCTTAACCGAGGTGGGGTGTTTCACTTGGTATCAGAGCTGAAGGTTACCGGATCAGATAAAAGATTTGAAAAATTATTTTCAAAACGATTTTAAAAGAAGCATTTTCAAAAGAAAAGTTTTGTTTTCAAGGCATATTCCCCAAAGCCATAAGCACTGTCTTTAGATCCTCTGTTTGAATCCTTGTTTCCTTCTTTCCTAAGTCTCCAGGGCTCCTGGCTTTCTGGGAGGTAACCTCATCGCCGCATGGTTCCGTAGGCTCGATGAGACTACGACACCTGTCAAAGGGCGAAGAAGTGCCCAACCTTCATCCATAGTCGTAATAGTTTCACCAACGGCTAATTCTCTTCCAAGCTTTGTAGGGTTTCCCGTGCGATGGAGGCAACGTTCGAAAGGCTTGTCAACATGGTTCACAAAGGAGGTAAAGAGAAAGAGGCAAAATGGGAAGAATCACAAACAAGGGAATGGAATATAAGAAGGGAGGAGGAAATAATAGATCCCGCAACAGGAGGAAGTATCTTTTCTGCGATACAGCGGGTCATTTAATTATAGGAAGTAAAAGACAAGTTGTTGTTTCCAGCATGGTGAGGCAGGGCATCTTATCAAGGATTTCCCAGAGGACAAGGACAAGGATAAAGGACAGGATTTTCAGGAAGGCAAGTGCATGCTTTCACCGCCAGCGTACCTGAGAGAAAGATAGTAAAGTTTAGTTTTTCTTTTTGATCATCCTGTTAGTACTCTTTTTAATTTCATCGCTTCACATTCGCTTATATCTGATTCCGTAGTTGAGTCTCTGCACCTTAGTACTAGTATAATAGAAGGCCCCATTATTTTCTCAAATCTGGTTGGTGGTTCGGCTCATTTATCTTTGGTTTGTAAGGATTTGAGAATATCTATATTAAGGATTGAGTTTAAGTGTAACGCTTATGTTTTTGGTTTCATGGGCTATGGGTTGATTCTAGGCATGGATTGGTTAGCTAGTAATTGTGAAACGAGGGTAGTTAGACTTTTTTTACTTGCCTCGGGAATACCCTCGAGATTTCGTGCGATCTTGAGGTGAGCAGTTAGGCTTAGCTACCTAGAATCACTTGATGCATCTATCGACGGTTTGCGATCCGTTAGAGTAGTCCATGAGTACGCAGATGTTTTTGATTAGGTTAGGGATTTTCCCCCTAAAACTAGAGATCTTCCGCATATATCTAGTTGACAAAGCAAAGCCAGTTATGCGATCAACGATAGTTTTGGAGCAAGATTGGCGAGGATAGCCAGAGTCGGTTAAGTGCTCAATTGTTTGGTTGTTTTTCTAGTATCATCTCACATAAATCGTCCAAATTCGGAGGAGGTATCCCTTGGATGCTAGTCTGATATTGGTTTAGGCCTTTGGGGCTTGTACTTGAGGGATGTCGAGTTCGACTAGGATGGTTTGCGTGAGAAATAAATGGTTGTGGCAGGCGCCCTAAAGTAAGACTGACCTTAAAAGAGGTAAAAAGTACATAGCAACCTTTAGCTTTAGACCCTCAGATTTTTGACATGATGGATAAGCTAAGTAGAGGAGAGACCTCAAATCATCTTAGTATATAAACTTGGTATCATGGCTCACACCTGTTTATCTTGGAAAGACAGCTCGACTACATTGGATACCCTCTAGCATAGTAAGTGATCAAGGTCCTAACTTTACTAGTGAGTTTTGGAAATGGAGGTCAAGAAGCTTCGCAAATGTGAAGTTAAATTAGTTAAGGTACAGTGGAGTGAAGCTCAAGAAGACGTGACATGGGAGATGGAAGATAAGACACGCGCATCATATCCTTTTTCTTGATGGTATATCCTTGATCTCTTTTTCTAGGAATTTTATGCATGTTTGTTTCTATCTTTTAAGGAATATCCTCTAGGTCATATCTTCAATCCTTAGGTAGAAGCCACTGGATGTAAACATGTGTTTGAAACATGTTATGATTGTTGGTTGCAAGTGGTTTCTAGTGTTTTCTCGTGGATGCATATACACATATTAGGCATTAGATCGGCCCACTCACTTTCATATTGCATATGCATGAGTGAATTTATACATATATATATATATAAATGAACTGGAACTTGATGTGTTATCATATGGATGTTGCAATTGTATGAATGATTGTGCACTTGTGTAGAAGTTATAAAGTACGACTAGAAATAATTGCATACATGATGGACTCATGGCACTGACATAATTCGCATTGAGGAGGTCAACTGAATCAGTAGACCACCTGATTTTGCATTAGATAAGGACATGTACACACACTATGCATATGATCATGAAAGCATTAGAAATCTATTTAAGGACAATGGACGCCTGTGATTGAATGGTTGAGTAGATGGATGTTGGATGTTAGGATATGCATTCTTCTTAACATAGAGATTTCGGGGACGAAATCCTTTAAGGAGTAGAGAATGTAACACCCCATATTTTCTGAGAATATTAAAAGAACGAATTAAAGAATACTTAATTTTTAAAGTGAGAATTAAAGGAAACGGGTTACGCCATTGCGTTTGTCTCGGAATTCTGCTTGGAATAGAGTCCAAATTTTTGTAAATCGAACTTCGTATGAAGGAGTTAAGGTCTTCGGAAGATTCAAGAGAAATTCAGAAAATTAAAAAGTAAAATAACCTAGACAGGTCGACCTATACCAAGGCAGGTCGACCTACCCCAGGCCAGGTCGACCTGGGGGTCGACCTACCCCCCTCCCCCCGATCCAATCTGAGACGATTCTGACTCATCGCTGAGTCCTTTCTGACCTATTGCTGAGTCACTAGGGCTTAGGTGGCAATTCTGGATAACTCTATCTAGTCTGGACGGTTGTGATTGCTCCTAAAACGATCTAACGGCTCATATAAGATTAAACTTCTATAAAAGCAACCCTAATCCTCGAACCCTAAATCACACTAATTCATTCCAAGGAGCCACCATGCTGTCAATGAACGTTCTAACCTAGCCACCATTTCTTCTTCAATTAGAAAGCGAGTCAAAAGCTACTAATCAGAACTATCTTAGAGAAATTGAGAGTGTTCTTTAAGGGATTGCTTTTCAAATTCAGAAAACAAATCCCAGAAAACAAGACTTTCTTTTCTTTGTAAGTCATGTTATTATTTAGATGTGAATGATTAAAAGTTGTGATTTGTAATAAAATGAAAACTAGAGTAATTCCTAGTTGTAAGATAATGACAATGCTGATTTATGCCTATTCTTGTAACGATTCTATCGTATATGATTGTGAGATTATTGTGGTTATTATGTTGATTTAAATCAATCGTATATTATGTAAATTTGTTGACTTTTTCATGTTATGAATCATGCAAGTTGTTTAGATCTACATTTACATCTATGTTTATTGAATCATGCAAGTTGTTTAGATCTACATTTAGATCTATGTTTATTGAATCATGCAAGTTGTTTAGATCTACATTTAGATCTATGTTTATTGAAACATGCAAGTTATTAGGCTAAGACATGTACTATGCTTAGAACTACATTTAGATCTATGTTTATTGAATCATGCAAGTTGTTAGGCTAAGACATGTATTATGTTTAGATTCACATTTAGATCTATGAAAATTGGATCCAAAATTAAAGCTCATATTTACAAGCCTTGTTAAACTTGTGTAAAACCATATGCTTAAGATTCATGTTTGTTGGATCCAAGATAAAATTTCATATTTACATGTCTTGTTAAACCTGTGTAATTCCATATGTTTAAGATTCAAGATTATTGGATCCAAATTAAAGTTTGCATTCACATGTCTAGTTGAACTAGTGCAATTCTATATGCTTAAGGTTTATGTTCATTGGACCCAAAATAAAAGCTTACATCTACATGCCTAGTTGGATTTGGGTAATCTCATATGCTTAAAGACTAATGCTAGTTGGATCCAAAAATGTAAGTTCATTATATTATGCCACGTTTACATGACACATGTTTAGTTAGTTACTTATTATTTTATGTTGTGTGAATGGTACAAGCTCCCTTATTTCCCCTTTTGTATATAAGTTAGGCTAAGTTACGAGCCTAACATTTTATGTGAATTTTTCGAACGTATAACGGGGGTAACATTGGGAAAACCTTACAAATTATTATTGTCATAATTTAGCCCATACATGAATGAATGGTTAGTGGCATAAAACACTATAACTTTATATACCAAAAATTGAAAATATGATTTAGAGGGTAAATGGGGCATGACTTGAATGGCAATAATTGTGGATAATTTACATATAAATTTGAAAGATAAATATGTAAATTAAGAAAAAGACGAACATGCCTAACCCGAGGTTAGATTGAGATGCGGTGTAAAACTGCCCGAAACCGCCCGACACATCCAGTAACCACAACAACACCTATCTAATGTGAGAGGTTATTGCATCATGCCCAAGGAAAACCCGAGGTTAGATTGAGTTGTGGTGTAAAACTACCCACAACCGCCTGGCATATCCAGTAACCGCAACAACACATATCTAATTTGAGAGGTTGGTGCATTAATAAATCAATTAATGCTAATGAACAAGATGAATGACTAGGGTTAAGTTAATGAGAAACACTTAACCAATATAACAAGATGAATGGCTAGGATTAAGTTAATGAGAAACCCTTAACCAATATAACAAGATGAATGACTAGGGTTAAGTTAATAGGAAACACTTAACCAGTATAGCATGATGAATGGGTAGGGTTAAGTAATAAGAAACACTTAACCAATATGACTTGATTTGTGTAAGGTTAAGTTAAATCAAAAGGGTAACACTTAACCAATATGACTTTATTTGTGGTAAGGTTAGGTTAAAACAAGAGGGCAACACTTAACCAATATGACTTGATTTGTGGTAAGATTAAGTTAAATCAAGAGGGCAACGCTTAACCAATATAACTTGATTTGTGATAGGGTTAAGTTGACACAAGAAGGCAACACTTAACCAAAGTAACATGACAGGTAGGTGGGTTAAGTAACTTGAATTGATTGATGACACTTAACCAATACAACATGATGAACACGTGGGGTTAAGTTAACAGGGAACACTTAACCTATGTAACTTGATGAATGAACGGGGTTAAGTTAATAGGAAACACTTAACCAATCTGATAAGTGAGGAGGGTTAAGTTAATAGGAACACTTAATCAACATGACATGATAAATGGGTGGGTCAAGTTAACATGAATGGACAACACTTAACCAATACGACATAATGTGCAGAAGGGTTAAGTACATATCGGGTTGGTGGGTAATATTAGTAAATATAGGCCCACAAAATTAACCGTTAAATGAACATGCTTGAATCGATGAGAGGGTTAAGTACATCTCGTGTAGGTGGGTAATATTAGTACATATAGGCCCACAAACTTAACCATTAAATAAACATGCTTGAATCGGTGGGAGGGTTAAGTACATCTCGTGTAGGTGGGTAATATTTATATATATAGGCCCACAAACTTAACCTGTAGGAAACCCTAGTAACGGGGACCCATTTCAGAAGTAACCCACATAGATGTATCATGGTACCCTGAACTAGGCAAGGTGGGGCACGATTACTGGGCTATTATAAGCGGTCAAAACAACGGCAGTGGGTACATCAGTGTAGGTTCCAACGGTTTATGGGCATGCACATACTCCAGAGTGGGAAAAAGCAAGCACTGGGTACCAGTAGTTATACACTGTGCATCTTGAATCGTGTCGGGTCGCTATTATAAGGATTGATACACCTTATGGTGGGACCAGCACAGGGTATCTACACGTAAGAGAGGGCCGATTGACACAGACACATGGAACATGAATACAAGTAAGGGAGCAGATCGATAGAGTAGTAAGGGTACATCTAACATGTTCAAGGAAATTAGGTAGATTGAGGTGGAATCCTCATGATAGATGTACACCTGAAGGCTACCACAATTGCGGGGATTGGGATCACATTACAATATGATAATTTTATATATATTACTAGTTGGGACACTAGTTAGGTGGTGCAGAGAAGTGAAATGAGTGCGATAGCATTTTCAGCCTTATTATCTTATTTCTAGGATGTTGTCCTAGATTCAGTTTATTCATGTCATAACCCTTTTTCTTGTTTACATACTAAATAATCACTGGACTTACCAGACTCATGTCTGACCCATTTTCTTTCATCTTCTTTTCTTCTGTTTCCCCCCAGATCCACAGGGAGGGAACACTTCAGCTTAGATCGGATCATTTCCAGCTTGAAGAGAATAGATGTATTGCTTGGAATCTTTTTCCTTGGGCTATGGCTTTGGATACTCTCTTATTGGGGATTTGTGCTGCCTTACTTTTGTTTTAATGCTTCTTTATGTTTTAATTCAAGATAGAAGTTCTATGTATTACTTTTAAATATGATTCAGACAACTGTTGTAAAAGCATGACTGGACCACATTGTTTAAAAAATGATTTTTATTTTCCGCTGCTTTATTTGTCTGTCTTGCAATTCATCTGCATCTTTTACCTATAATGCTCCACCAAAGTTAAGGCATTTCCTTTGTGAGTGACCTTAACGGAGGTGTGGTGTTTCATGATACCTCCTACTGTGGGGCCGAAACAGGGTATCTACGGAGTAAGGAGCCAATCGATTAGGGTAGTAGTTAGGGTACATCCGGACGTATGCCTAAGTCTACCATCTTATGGTTGTTGGGATCATTTCATTCTAGTTATACTAGTATCAATGCAGAGAATAAGAGTAATCATTAGGGAAGCGTATACACTCTATCATGTTTACCTTGTCAAACCTATCTTTCATGATGTTATCTTTCTTATCCACTTTATATGCCTATCATGCTACTTTTGCTTATTTACTTGCTAAAAGTAACTGGACTCGCTAGACTTTATGTCTGAACCTTTTTGTTTCCTCTTCTTTCTTCCATTCCCCCTAGGTTCTAAAGGTGGGAATACTCAGGCTTAATCAGGACTCGATAATCATTTTACTAGGAGCTTCTTTTGAAGTATTGCTCAAGTTCTTGTCTTTACTACTATGGCTTTGTCTCTTTTGGTGAATTATTCTTTTATTTATTGTATTTCTATACTCTGATGGTACTAGACAGAAGCTTTACATTATTGTAATGGTTTTTATGTAGTTCCAAACTAGTGATATTTTGGACCACGATGCTTTATGATTGATACAGTTTTTTTTAATTCCGCTGCTATTTTTTATATCTATCTTAAAATGTTCCGTGTCTATTTACCTATAACACTTCACGAAACTTAATGCATTCTCTTAATGAGTGACATTAACGGATGTGGGGTGTCACATTATCAAATTTAGCTTTGAAATGAAAGAGCTATGGCCGATTGCGTTTCAATTTCAACGATAGAGCAAATGTTGTTTTTGTTCTCAGGATATCATTAGAAAATTTCAATTTTGATCCAGCTAACTTCAAAAATAAAGAAAACGCAAAACATGAAACTTGTAGCACATGTTATAAGCTTTCCGGAATATCAAAAGTCATCCAATTCCGATCAAAAACATGAATGATATGGAAAAAAAATTAGATTCAAATTCAGAAAATTCTATCAAAGACAGAATCATACTTCTATGTTCAAACCTGTTTCAAGCAAGTCAAATTGCAAAATATCGGAAAATGACCTAAATAAAAATGTTGCTTATTGAATCTAGTTTCAAACAAAAAAAATAGACCTAAATCGGACAGGAACGTGGAAGTTATGCCTATATTACTATAGTACATTTTTATCAAATTCAATATACACAAATTTTGCAACATTTTACACAAAAATTCATTTCTTTCCGATAATTTGTGAGCTTATACAAGCATGCTATAAGATTTACTGCTTAGCTTAGCTTGAGCTACGATTTGATGAATTTTGCAAGCAAGAATTTGAAGAAGAAAGCCTCCAAATTGATAAAAGCATAGACCTTTCAACTCCTTTCTACGCTTGAACATCTATAGATTACACTGCAATAACATGCAACAAAGAAGAAATGTAAATTTCTAAAAACTGAAGAAAAAAAATTGATGAATTGGAGATAACATAAAACGCTAGAGATAGATTACCTGCTGTAGATTATATTTTAGTTGAAAATTCTCTCTTGGTTTGTTGTAGGATGCTGAAATTCTAGTTTGAGAAGGTTAAAGATATGAAAGTTTGCTATTTCAAGGAAGAAGATGAGTTTTCTTTTCCCTGGAAAATGAATGATACGTATGTTTCCAAAGAACTCTCCATCTTTCTCACCTTAAACAGGCCTACTTAGTTGCTAATTAGGTCATTATCCCAATATTAGCTTAAAGAAGGTAACTAAGGCCATAAAGCTTTGTTTACACTATTTTTCAATGTTTGCTTCTCCAAATCACTTATCTTTACTTGTAAAATTATAAAATTAACACATGATAGCTATTAAAAACATAAATATGTATTTCAACATGTTTTTATGTATTTTTAACAATATTTTCACCTAATTTACATATTATTTACAATTTACACAAAAATGGACATTTTGGATTTAATTTACACAAAAATGAACATGGTTAAGATTTTATTTGTTTATAACATACAATCATAACCCAAGTAAGTTTTTAAACTCAAAAATATTATTATTAACATTTTTATAAATATTTTACAATAAATTTTAACAAGCCTTTAATATTTAGTTTACATAGACTTATTTCAAACACACACATACATAAAAGTTTTCTTATAAAAGATTAAGTAAAATTTCAAACTGAAGCTTCTAAGAATTTCTCAAATTGAAGCATCAAAATAATATTTATAATCAATATTACACTTTCTAAGAAATTATTTTCTTCTCATTTGTCCTTTTATTTTGCAATAAAAGGCTAACATTGGAATAAATTCCAATATCATTATATTTGACTCAATTAATTACCATCATGGTTTATTTTCAATCTAAATCTCAAATAAAATATTCAAACTTTATTTTCAGAACATTTCAAATTTATTAATTTTCCCACCTAGACATTTTAATATACTAATTTATTGCCAATTACTATATCAAATCATAACCTTTATCATAATTTAATATATCAAGTAATCTCCAGAAATTGGGCTTTTACATGTCGGAGTTATGATGGGCCTATTCTAGGTTCTTGATATTCAATGTTGATATGGTTGTCGTCTTGTTGGTATTTTTGGTTGGCTGTAGTGTTCTTAGTTTGCAGTTTTCTGCAGTTGCTCTGGACTATAATGTAGGGTTATAGGAGATTGTTGCATAAGAGTTTGTATGTCACATTTTTGGGAAATTTCTTTGGTCTGTTTCAGTTAGTTCAGTATGTAGGTGAGCGGGTCAACTTCCTCCGTCTCAGGCAAACATGGTGAAGCGTTAGCCCTCGACATGCCATCATGATGGTTTTGTGCCTTCCGCATACCTCCACCTTAGCAGGACAATTGTCATTCATGCCCAAATTTTTGCATATGGAAGATGCTTATGACATTTGCTTCTAGCTTGGATGTGTTGGGCCGAGTTGAGTTACCTTTGGTTCTTTGCCTGCGCTGCCTACGTCCTCATCTTGTAATTCTTCAATGATTCATGTGCGGTAGTTTCATAATTTGGATGTATAAAAATAGGAGACTGTGGGGATGATGTTTTCTTAAACAGTAAGTGGTTTTCTATTTTTGTGTATTTTATTGTGTTTCCTGTATTCCTATGTAATATTCACTTCTTTTGAAGTAAGTAATGAACTTTGTAAATCTCCCTGCGTGGAGTTTAAGGTTATAATGCATAGTCTAGAAATAGTGTATGGAAAATTCTATTCGAACCTCCCAGAATGTTGAGTTGCCCCCCCCCCAAATTGAGAAAAAGCACAAGTCCCGCTTTTTACTGAGTTGTCCCCCGTGTTTTAAAAAAAAAGACAAATTTACCCTCCCTCGCATTGCCAGTGCGAGGTTTCTTAGCGTACCACGTAGCAACACTGCGTGGTAATATAAGGAACCTCGCACCGTCAGTGCGAGGTTCGTTAATATACCACGCAGTACCTCTACGTGGTACGCTAAGGAACCTCGCACTGGCAGTGCGAGGGAGGTTGAAGCTATAAAAAAAATAAGTAAGCAAAAGGGTAATTTCGTCATTACGATTTTTGGTTTAATTGGGGGCCAACTCAGCATTTTAGGAGGTTTGAATAGAATTTGCCATAGTGTATAGCTTCAGTCATGTAATATAGTTTAGATATGGTGCATGAACCCCTTTAAACTCCGATAGTGTTGGACGGTCCACCTTAAAAACCAAACTAGCAGGTTGGTAATCTACCAAACTCTTGTAATATTGTAATTATTATTTGTTATAATAATAAGTGTTGCAAGCACTTTAAAAACTAGTCGTCTTTGCCAAAAAAAGAAATAAAAAATAGATTAGATTTTTAAAATTATAATATCGCATCTTAGAATAAAAATAGAGACAACTTATTGTACAAATTTTGAAATCATATAACTATGGTCCCTTTATTCTCTAAATTAATATTTTTGTTAACTTTGTTTAATACTACAACAATCGGGATACAAACAAAAATGTAACCAAATACGAAAATGAACCAACATTAGGTGATAACGAGCCAAAAAACGTTATTTAGTAATTATTTTTCCAAAATGTGATCTCAAACCAAAATGAAAATTGATCAATGGAAAGGGTTATGTTAATTTAATGCCACACGTCAATCACTAATGGAATAATTATGCACTTCATGCATGATGACTACATGCGCTTTACTTGTGAATGATTTTTTTTTCTATAATTGAATATGTTTACCATATTTAAGAGAAATGATGTGCACTAAAGTCAAACCATTTTCTATTGAACTAATGTAGGGCTATTTTTATTTTTAGTTACAACATGTTTATGTTATGCATTATTTCAAAAGGTTAAAACTTATATGCATAATATAATAAGATAATCATGTAATGGAATTACCTACGAGAAGAAGACGGCCTTTCAATTCATTCATCGCCTACAATCTATAGCCCTATGAAAAATAAAATATTAGCTTTATTTAAAAAATCATTATAAATAAAATAAAACTTGTGACGTTTGACCTACACCATTGGTTCGCGTATAACCCATTAATGCGTAATACATGCATCTGATCAATATAGAATAGCAATCAAGGGAAATAAATAGAAGAAAAAAGAGAAATGGAGATAAATGGAGAGAAAAGAAAGAAAAGGGAGGGAGGAGAAGGAAAGAAACACCAAGTACAAGAAATGAATCTATCGTATTTCCCACATCACTTCAGATAAAATATAATAGAAATAACATATATAAAACAGGAGAGACGGAAATAACTATATAAACCATACAATTAGATTATACTGGCTCTAACAGCTTTGTAAATAGAGTATACAAAATGGTAAATAAACTCAACTAGAAATCTATCTATAATAAGTAGAACACTATCAATGCTCTACTGTCTCCCACTGTAGAAATAAGCATCAAATGCATAAATATAAATATAAATACAAAAAGGCATCACCACCTGCTAATCTACCTTCTTTTCTCTAGATAACACTTGCACCTGTTATTTAGCCTACTCGTCAATATAGTTTATGAGTACCTAAGGTAATAAGAGGGAACATAAAACCTTAGGATAGACAACATCTAGTGTTAGCGATAAAGTCGTAATAGTGTATGGCACAAAGGGTATGAAGAATCATACTGGAGTTGTCCTTGTATCCATAAAGTTTATATATAAAATACTCTATGATAACATCAAGGGTGCATCCTACGTTAGAATAATAAAGGTCTCTAGATATCTGAATCGGTGGTACACATCACATGACACACTTGAGGTGGTAAATGATTAAGAAAACATAGTTCCATCATCCGTCCTCGCATTAACTCACTCTGTGCTTCAAGTATATGGAATCAAGTAATCTGACCACCCAATCCACCAAGGCACTAGAAAGTTGTAGTTTCAACGAACTCTTCCATACTATCGCTACATCATAACTTCAATAATAGTGAATGGTAACCCTACCATGTACAAAACACCAATAGGCTCTAGAGTACATTTAGATTACGTCAGAAATGTGAGTTGGCCTTTGATCCCATTGTTAACACCAAAATTTGCATTAGCCAAATAAAAAGAAGCGGAAGAGCAAGAAAAAGGGCTTTGGGTAGTGAAGCCAGAACCAAGTGGAAAGAGCTCCAAAAGCAAGCTCTGAAAGTTCTGGGACCAACACCAAGAGCAAGAAATTAGAGAATTGGTACTGGCAGCGAAAGGTTCAGATAATCAAGACCGATATCGGAAGCTTAGGATTATTGGTCCGACACTGATAGCAGAAGAAAAGAAGAAACAACACCAATAAAGAAGGAGGAAAAGCATTGTGTTAGCACTAGCATAAAATGTACCGCTATCCTAGTGACAACGTCGAAGCCAAGATAGCAAGGAGATCAGAAAGGAATGGCTATACCAAAAATCCCGAAGGAGTAAAGAAGAAAAAAGAGACTTGGTATTGATACCGATGGACAATGAACAATTTAGCTTGGCATCTATAGCAGAGCAAGAAGGGAAGCTTATGAAAATGACATCTAGAAGGTCAACATTAAAAGGGAAATAGGATCAAGAGGTAAGACTAGTAACAAAAGGGTATTTAGAAGCACATAATCGACACCAAACCACTGAGATAGTTGACACTGAAAGCAAAAGGAAAGGGACCTGGTCATAGTGCTATCGGCACCAACAAAAGAGGTAAAGCTTGGTGCCAATTCAAATGAGATGGCAGCAAGGCAACATCGAAAGCAGCGAAAGAGAAAGGAGCAATCAAGAGCAACTGTAGTGCCACTACTAAGAGTAAACAGTTTGATTTTGATCCCGAAAGTGCAAGACTAAACACAAAGACTTAGAATCATGAAGGAAAAGAATAAAGCCAAAATAGGAGAGAGCAAAGGGAGACACATAATATTCAAGATGAAAGCATCAAACATGAACCAGATTCATCAGAGGAGATAATCATACCGACACCCAAGCACATACAAAGCTTCTGTACTGGAACAAAGAAGTGCGGTAGCAGACCGAACCCAATGATCCCAAAGCCGAAAACTAGTTATCGGAATCAAGGCATGTCAAACACCGAGAAACAACTTCAGAAACAAAAGCCTATCGATGAAGTCTAAAAGAAACTCCTGAAGCAGTATGTACCACTGGACTTGGTATCGATATACATATGAATATCATCATCAAAGTTAAGCTCCTAAAGCCGAGACCGGCACCTCGAAAGCAAGATAAACCCAATAACAATGCCCAGTAGAGAAAAAGGCAATTGAAACTGTGCTCCCAGAACCAAAAGCTGCAATAGAGATCGAAACCACATTACCGCATCTGATAGGGGCTTCAACTGAGTTGATAATGAAAGAGGGCCCAATTTTCCTATAAATAAGACCCCAGGGTTCTCATTTTGGAGGACTTTCTTGTACTTATTTCCAAGAGAGCAAACCCTGATTTGCAGATCAAATTGAGGATTTCTTATGTAACTTCCTCCATGAATAGAATCATTAAAACCCTTAAAGTGGACATAGATTCAATTTGAGTCGAACCACTATAAATTGTTATGTTCTTACTATTTTCGTGTATTCTATTGTATTATCGCTATGCCTCTGATTATATTCTACTATGCTACCGAATTACCAAAATAACGCTTCGTTCACCGTTTAGCATTCCACTTGTGACGAGCTTACGAAACCCTTAATCCAATGTAACTGTTGGTCCTTAAGTCTCATAAGTGTGATACTCATCTCTTGAAGGAAGAGTAACTAATCTTCTGGCTTAAGACCATGACATCTAGGAAATGGTGAACTAACTCAAGCCCATAGGAACTAAATAATCCCTAAGTTTCCCTTAGGTCCACATACGCACCGTTATTTCCGATGTTGGCGAAAAATATCGTTAACACTTTGGCACAAGAAGGAGGGTCCGAGCCTTTGATCCTTTGGATAACCTACCACATCCCTAGTTGTTCCAACCTATTGGATTAAGCCTTGAAGAAATAAACCATGGATAAAGGGTTTGAACAAGAGTCTACTGCTTCAATCATCATTAATCCAAGATCTATTTGAAGAATAGCATAACCTTTAACCTTCGTCCTTATTGTGAACCTCAGTACTTATCTTAAACCTTCCGACCTTATTTCTCATTCCATCATAACAAAATATTCTGAAAATCAATTAAAGGATGATTCAATCGTTAAGGAGTGGTAAAGAAGGATCCAACATGTCATCCATCCCAAAAAACAACATCAGCTCGGCAAAACTAGAAACTGAGCACCTTCAACCCTAACGAAAATATCAAGTAATGAATTGGAAATATTACACTTGGCTACGCAAATTGATACCACTAGGAGATTTACTGAAGAAGACTTGTCCCGCAGGTCCTCTGAAGTAGAACCCTATGAAGCAGAATCAATAACAATAGCACCTCGAGAGCTTTATAACCAAATTGAGTCTTCATCAAATCTATATAGCAGTCCAGTTTTGTGGAGAAACAATCAAGCATCAAAAGAGGTAGTCAATTCAAAAGAAAACGAAAGCCTAACATGGATAAAAGACATGAAGTTGTAGGGAAACTCATTCTCTAGAGAAATAAAGATGGTATAGGTTCCATCTGAAATAAAAGAGAACAAACTTGCATATGATGGGACTACAGACACTGAAGAATACCTTGCCATTGTTGAGAATTACATGGATATGTATAACACTTCTAAAGCCTATCGATCTAAGGTTCTGCCAGACAACTCTTATAGAGGGATCTTCAAAATCAAACAAAGCAAGAAAGGCCATCGAGCAGCTTGGAGTATAACCATTAAAAAGGCGGTCTGAGACACTACAACAAGGGATTAGAATTTTAACAATAAGTTTCCTATCTTAATTGATTACTTTTATTAGTCGTTTAACATTTTATTTTATTTATGATCAAACAAATATTAATGTAAGTTCGAGTGCTATTACAGGTAAAAACCAAACCCTGTTCAGGCTTATGGATACAAAAAGTGCTAAGGAGGAGCACCTGAAATGCGCCCAACCACTGCCTATGTCCTGCCCCGCAGAAGAAAACAAAATCTTAGAAGAGAGCACTTAAAGAATGCAATGCATGGATAAGAGCATAGAAAAGCAATTAGTCAATGAGGACCCAAAGAAATATACCACAAAGAAGCGATCAAATGCTGATCATTGCATGACTTAAATGAGATTGCTAAAAATCTTATCTCCTTTGTTTTGAAAATTTCATAAATAATTCTCATCAAATGCATTAAAATATTATGACTGAGTATTTCTATAAAAGGTGTGGGACCTACCCTTGATAAAAGATAATCAACAAAGCCTTCATAAGAAAAGGCAAATCAACAAAGCCTTTGGAAGAAAAGGCGAGTCAATAAAGCCTTCAGAAGGAAGGGCAAGTCAACAAAGCCTTTGGAAGAAAAGGCGAATCAATAAAACCTTCAGAAGGAAGGGAAAATCATTAAAGCCTTCATAATTAAGGGAAAATCAATAAAGCCTTTGAGAGAATAGGCAAATCCACAAAGCCTTTAGAAAAAAGGCACAACAGACAAAGCTTCCAGGGAGAGAAGTATCAACAAAAAAAGCTTCTGAGAAGAGAAGAAACACAAGCAAAACTTTCAAAAGGAGAAGCAATAACAAATAAATCCCCCAAAAAGAGAGGACAACAAATTCACAAGCTCCTACAATCGAGCTTCCCCTGGAGTAGGGCTAAAAAACTCTCACAGTTCTATAATGGAGCTCCCCCAGGAGTAAAGTTAAAACACTCTCACTCTTCTTCAATGGAGCTGCCTCTGGAGTAGGAATAAAACACTCTCACGCTTCTACACGGAGCTTCCCCCAGAGGGGGGCTAAAACACTCTCATGTTTCTACAATGGAGTTGCCTTGGAGTAGGGCAAAATACTTCCACCTCCAGCTAGTGGAGTTACCCCCTAAGTGGGGCTAGTTATGCATGCATCTACCCCTAAAGGGACCAGTGTCAACCTCTTAGAGAATATTCATGCATTTTGCATATCCTATGTATTAGGAATAAGGCTAGATGTTAGATACCCAATAGCCGAATAATCAAATGGAACTACTACTGAATGACTAATCGGTTAAAGATAGAGTTAATTTATTCTGAAAGCAGTCCTCTATATATACACATCCGAAAATTACATCCCGTGATATTTAAGACTCTTTCGTCTACTGTTTCTCTGAACGAATCTTCGAGAATGCCACACATGATTCATGATTGCTTGATCACTTTTGAAGATGTTTGAGCTGTTCAAACATTGATTCACATAGTTGGTTTTTGGATATTTTTTTATGCCTCTATTGGACAAATTTTGAATAGCTTTCGATAATTCTTCTATACCTTCATTAAGGCATTTTATTTAACTATGACATTTAATGGTGACTTAAAATTAAGATATAATTTTAGATGAGGAGTTTTGATTTCCATTTACCCTAATATGAGTCTCGGGGTTTCTACTAATTTCATATGTGAAATTCTAATTTCTATTTAACTGAGCATGAGTCTCGTGATTCCTATTTCTATTTACTCGAGTATGAGTCTTGAGGATTCTATTATTTTCAGATGTTGATTTCTGATTTCTACTTGCCAAAGTGTTAGTCTCGGGGTTTCTACTAATTTCAAATACAAATATCTGATTTTCTATTTACCGGAGCATAAGTTTCGGATTTATATTATATTTAGAGGGGGGTTTCTAATTCTCTATTTACCAGAGTTTGAGTCCCGGGATTTCCACTGATTTCAGATGTGAATTTCTGATATCTTATTTACTCGAGCATGAGTCTCTAGGTTTCTACTAATTTCATATATGGATTTCTGGTTTCTATTTACCCGAGTGTGAGTCTCGAGGATTATACTAATTTCAGATGTGGATTTCTGCTTCCTATTTACCCACATATGAGGCTAGGGTTTCCACTAATTTCAGTTTACAGAGTTCTGACCTACTATCATAAATACCTATATTTAGGTACTGGACTTCTATTATTGCTAAAAGGAGTTCTGTTTCACCAACTCAAATCAGAGTTTTGGACCATGGCCTCATTATTCCAAATGAACACTCTGAGCTTATGATACTTTCAGAAATGAACCTTTATATTTTCACTATTCTAACACTTGGAATCTAGTTACGAATTTTATATTCTTATTTCTAGGTAAGAAGTGTTAGCTTCTATCACCATGCCCCAAGTATGGAATTTAGGTCTACAACCTTATTTACAAAATGAGTTTTTTTTAAATCGAGTACTCGGCTTAGCGCCTCAAGTCTTTTACTTAAAATCCCCAAACAAAGGTTATGGTTCCTTAACACCTTACATAGGGAAGTTTTCTAAACTTATGTTATTTTTACTCCTAACCTTATTGCTATAAGTTTTGATTAAAAACAATGCTTGACACATTATAAGTGAAATACCATACACTATGCAAGTCATATTACTTTTATTAGCACATTATATTTGTCAATAGTAAACTTCTAACTACAGATATCCAAATGAAAATTTTGGATTTGTTATTTTATACTTCTGAGAATGAATTCTTGATAACTGAATGCCTAGATAATTATACTGAGCTCCTTATTCAACATTGATAGGATAATGTTAAGCTTTAAAACCATATAGTCCCTCATGGATACAAATTTAAATTTGCACATTGTAAGTAAACTTATAAAAGTTCATAACATGAAGTTAGTATTCAAGCCCTACTCATCAAGGTATACTTCCTCCTATATCACTATTTTTAGGGTATACAAAACTAATACCAAAATCCTTCTAATGTTTCTTAAGTTATAGAAAAACGGTACGGGAACCACAGGATTCGTCCTAGGGAACAAAAGCTTCTTTATACTAAGGGGGATAACTGTTAACATCAAAATTTTCATTAGACAAATATAAAGAAGAAGAAGAAGAAGAACGAGAAAAAGGATTTCGGGTAGCAAAGTTAGAACCAAGTGGGAAGAGCTCCGAAAGCAAGCACCGAAAGTTGCAGAACTAGCACCAAGAGTGTAATGCCCTGTATTTTTGGGTAGCCAAATATTTTATTTATTTGTCGTTTTAAATATTATATTTGGGATATTAATGGATATTTAATATTTAATTCGTTATTAAAAATGAAGTTTTAACGTTGAATTTATAATTTAATATAAATCGAGCTCGAAATGGCGTGTTAGTTCGTAATATTGAGTTTTGAACTTCAATTGAATGTACAGGATCCGATATAAGTCGGATTTTTGTGTAACAAAAAACGTTGGAAACTTGTTGATTATAATTTTTATATGAAAGAGAAAAATCCATATTTTATGTTATAGATTGTTAGTTATTTCCAAATCAAATTTTGAAATGGTCGCTATGGAAATCGTTATTAAAATGTAACGTTTGTTTATTAAATAATAGCGTTTTAATATAATCTGGATATCGTTTAACTCAAAAATGATAATATTCGGTTGTATAAATTATACTTGAAGCTATATGATATTTCCTGTTGGGTATTTATGATAATAATAATTTATTATTATTTTATTTGATTATTCTGGAATTTAATAATATTTTATTAATATTATTATAGGCCTTTAAGATAGAAATTTTGCAAACGAACTCAGTTTTCGATGAAATAGTTTCATTGGAACCGTAACATTAAATTGTTGTATGGTATTTAATTTCGTGGCAAACCGATGTTATATGTGACAACAGTAGCCAAAAACGCCCATTCAATTTCTATAGCGCGAATCAAATTAAATTAATAAAGGGATACTTGTGTATAACTTGAGCAGATAATCGAATTAAGCTGTGAAATCGGTTCCGTTGAGTTCGTATCGATGAATAGAGTCAGAATAGGTATACAGTTTGTTATTTTTGGAGGCTGGTTAATTTGTTGTCCAAAATAGCATTGTAGTACGTACAAAAATAATGTACCAAGAGATAGTCTTGGAATGTGACGAAACTGTGTGCCGTTGGAACCGTATCAGTTAATTGTTATAAGATTCCAATTTTCGTGTCAATCGGACTTACCGTTTGATGGAGGCAACGATAAATGCCTTTATCGTTTATATTATTTTGGTCAATTTAGATATGAGTAACTTTAAAGGAATAAACGATTGGCCAAACTGTAATAACCCGGAAATCTGAGCCAATTTAAAAAATTTATTTTGGCAATTTTGGTGAATTTTGAATATTTAAAATGAATTATTTTAAATAATAACGATGAGAAATTTATTTTGAATAGAAATAAAACGGATATATTTATTTGAATCGACGTTAAAATATAATTATTTATTTATAATTATAAAAGGAATTGAAAATGGCGCGGTAGTCTGAAAATTCGATTTTAAATTTCAAATGAATGTACAGGATTCAAAATAAATCGGATTTTAGCGAAACCAAAAATATTTGGATCTAATTGAGAATATCTTTCCAACGAATCCGAAAAATTGAAATTTCATAGCGGGAATCAAAAGATATGCCCAGTTGAAAATTCAGAATAGTCACTATGGAATTTTGGCCCTTAAAAATGGGAATTTTGCAAACGACCTCGGTTTTCGATGAAAACACTTTTGTTGGATCCGTGATGTCAAGTTAATGCTAGGTTTCAAAATTCATAATTTTTCGAATCAATATGTAAGAATGGTAAAGGAAAACGCGTTTGACCAGTTTCAGTTGATTTCAATCGACTGGAAAATAGCCATTTTTCAAAAGGTCTCAAAATTTGATGAAATTAGTTTTGTTAGGACCGTATCGTCAATACGAAGCTAGGAAATATTTTTCGGGAATTTTTAGAGTTAGTATGTGGCCCCGGTAAATTGAAATGTGTGTTCAAATTCAATATATAAAGTTATATTTTGATTTTGACGAAAATTGATCGAAACGATCGAATCAGCCTGCGAAACATATCCCATTATGTTCGGAGTGGGGGTAATTAGCTATGAACGAAAGTCGGTAGGTTCGATTTCGAGTTCGAAATTAAAAGCTGCTTTTTGAAATCAGATAAATAAATAAATAAATAAATAACCCTCCCTATGCTCTCAGCCCCCCCCCCCCCCCGATTCATTTCATTCAAAGAAAATAAAAAAAATAAAAAGAAAAGGGGGAGGAATTGCGCGCCGCCAGGCCACGCTGGCCATCGCGCCGCCGGTGCGGGCGCAACTCCGACCACCCCCTACTCTCTCCACCTCCCTCTTCTCTCTCTTCTCTCTCTTCTTTCTCCTCTTCGTTGCACGCAAGCCCCAAAGCCCTGGTCCCCCATCCGCTGCTTGAAAACCCTACCGCGCCTCCATCAGAGAAGCCCCACCCCGTTGCCGCCTCATCAGGCTCTCCCCTCTCCTCTGCGACCCTTCTCTCCCTCCTCTCCACAAGCCCTGCCATCACCTGAAGAACAGCGTCCCCTCTCCGCCTTCATACCCAATCGAGCACCCAAAAAAAAACCTCTCGCTGAAAGAAAACATTGTAAGTTTTTTTTTTTTATTATTTATTTTTAATTCTCTTTTCAGCATTTATTTTAACATAGATAGGAATTGATTTTTATAATAAAAAGATTAGATTTTATTTTTATTTAGGTAAGGAAAGATGAAATTTTTAACAAGGTAAAGATGAGATTTTTAACAAGATTTTTATATGTTAAGGTTTGAAATAAAAATATAATATTGTATTGGTAAAGTAGCGTTATAAAAAAAATACGACATTTATATGAAAGATTTTGAAATAAAAATATAATTTTTATTATGAATAGCAAGTTAAAAATATAATTTTTATTATCTTACTAGTAAGATAAAAAAATAATTTTTATCATGGAAGTAGCGATGTGAAGGTGTGATTTTTTTACATATGTTACAGAGATATAAAAATATGATCTTTATATATAAAAATGTGATTTTTATATAGAGAATGGCGAGAGAAAAATACGATTTTTGTATATATGAAGTAACGGTAAAAATATGATTTTTAATATAGGAACATCATATTGAAAATGTGATTTTTCCTATGAACAGCGGGAAAAGATCGCATTGAAATGTTGGACAAATTCAAACCGTTCAGAAAGAAAGAACGACGAAGTGGATCCCCAAGGTGAGACCTCCTCACTTTTATTTCTATTTCTAGTTTGAAATATATACTAGGATACAGACGGTGCTTGGTAGCACCCGACACCCGTCGTCCACAGACCATGGATGACTTGTTTGTTTGTTTGTTGTGTTGTGAAATTTGATTGTGTGATGTGGAATGAAATAAAATATTTTATAGTGGAAAATATTTTATAGTTAAAAATATGATTTGACTGATATTGATTGGGACGATAAATTTTACACATCGCCCAACTGCACAAATAAAATGTGTGTTTGTTGATTTGAAACCCCACATGGGTATTGGGATTAGATTTGACATACACTAATCCCGATCATTTAGTTGTATGTCAATCGATGGGTTGACAGACTGTGTAAGCATTAATTATTTATATTTAATGCTTATGCAGTTGTGTGGTGCACTCTGAATGATGGTTGATGATTTATCGTTGTTGTTACCTACATGTGCGGTAGAAAATCCATATAATTAACATTATATGGTAATTGATTGGGCCTCATTCCAATTTGGAAAATAAGAAATATAAATTCATGTGTTGAATAGAAATATATATTCATATGTTGAATAGAAAAATAAATATCCATGTGTTGAATAGAATAAATATTCAAGTGTTGAATAGAAGTATAAATTCATAAGTTGAATAGAAAAATAAAAATTCATGTGTTGAAGAAAATATTCATTTGTTGAATAGAATAACGAAGTTATTGAAATATATATAAAGCCGTGTTGGTTAGATAGGCACCTTTTTTACGTGAACGATATTTATATCGATTTTATTCATTTTTATAATGAATATAGAAAAGGAAGTGATTTCAAAATATAACGTTTTGAAAATATTATCATTTGTATATCGATCAGGTGGAATATTCAATTTTGATTGGAAATTGAATAGGAAGTTGAAATCGTTTTGAAAACGAATTTAAAACGATTTATAAAATATGTTTTAAAAGGTAATCGACGAAATATATATAATATATATATTATATATATATAATGGCCTGAATAGAACGCGCCGCGCCGCGGCAGTTCGCGAATTTTGACCATTGACTTCGAATGGATATTACGGGAGATCCGACCGTCGGACTCTCCTAAAACCGGAACCGTTGGGTTCGTATCGAAAAGAGCTTTCTAACAAATATTAAAGAATTGAAATCTAATAGTTGGATTTGGAACTATGACCAAATCAAATTTGGAAAAGGTCGCTGTAAGTGCAGTTCGATGGCCGTTGATGGAAATCGACTGTGCGGGCCTTGATAAAATTATTAAAAATATCAATAATTTGTGTAAAATCATAAGAAATGATTTGTGAAGAATTGGGACGAAAAATTCCATATTTGAAAAGATAAAAATAGATTTTTATCGAAATGAACTAGTTTTGAACTAGAATTAAAATCAATTTATTTTTGAAATAAATAAATTGAATTTGAAAAGGGTTTTAAAAGTAACCAGAATTTCCAATAATTGAATTGGAATGGATTTGAATCGAAATTGTCTTTGGAATATTTCGATGTTGGATTTCGTGATTATACAGATATTGTTATGGAAATTTAAAAGGTATATTTATATCGTTATTTCCAATACGATATTTGTTGGTTGTAGAATTTGATATTAAATATAAGCCGATATATTTTCTATTCAGAGCCTTGTATTTAATATCAAATGTGATTTGGGTTTGTCGTGAATGATGTCTTCATTAACACAGTTCTTAAATCCAGTCGAGAAAAAAAGATTAAATCTTTTTATTTAGATTTAATGAAGTGTACCAATTAAATGGTATTTAATTGGAATTGAATTTGAATTGATTTTTGGGTTTATCGTGAACGGTGTTTTAAATAACACTTGTTCTTTAACCCAATAATTAATGGAATGTGATTTTGGGATTATAGTGAACCGTGTTTTAAACGACATTGGTTCTTTAACCCAGTTAAAGACAGGATATTGATTTTTAGGAAGATTAAAACTAAGTGGAGTTTTAATGAATCTTTAATTAGATTGAAATGATCGAGAATGGAGTATCACCAGTTTTTCTCCAGGCGATAGTTAAATCTTTAATTTGATTTGAACGTGAAATGGTAATTGAATTTACCGATAACACCGTGGTGTTAGATATGAAGTATGACCAGTTTTACTTCATGGGATGAATAGGTTGGGATTGGGAAATAAAATAAATGATTACTTCGGTGTGGTTCGCTAATCCCGACTAGTTTGAATTGATTTTCAAAAGAAGATTAAAGAATAAAATTTAAAGAATTTATCTTTGATAAAATTAATGAGAATCTTTCCCAAAGTATAAGAATATTTGAATAAAAGAATATTCTGAATAGGAATGAGGCGTATGTTGTGTTTGTGTAACACTTGTTTATTATATACGCGAGTTATTCAGAAAGACCGAGTTTATTCCATTCTGAATAACTGATTCGACGTGGTGTCGACGATGAACACGGTGATCGAAGACCAGAGGTCTTCACATCGTTTGGGTGATTACTGATGATCTTGATTGGGCTGTACACCCAACAAGAGAGAATCGGTTGGTGATCGTCCATACGTACTTGGAGATCAATGGATATGCGAGGTACAATGTGCCTCCGGTTTCGTTCAGACCCAGAACGAACTTGTAAATGGACTGTGTGTCTGACATTGGATTTTTTTCTGTGTGATTAATTTCTATTAAATATATATCTGTTTGGCAGCAGAGAATTTATTCTCTTGCTTAACGCCCTTCTTGAGACATACGAGCTCAGGGATTATATATAGATGGATATCAATCACATGGAGTGAATTGCCTATGTGGCATGCCTAAGTGGAAAATGATCAAGGCTTACGTTGAAAAGCAAAGTCTTGTGGTTGGTGATCAAAGCATGGCCTATGTGGCATAGCTTTGTGTAGCATGGATTCGCGAGCCTCACACCCCCGGTTGTGAACCAGAAACGGGAGAGGACATCAGGGAGGGCATGCATTTCTTTCTAGCTAGGGTGGTGTCAGTGACCTACCAGCCCTGACATTTATATTATTTTCACCTGTGTGGTTGTTGCTGTTGCGAGGCGCCTCGGATATATCGGTGACTGTGTGGAGCCGATGGAGTCATTTGGCTCATTTATGCCCCCAAAGGGCGGGGAAATGTAGTGTTCAGGCATTTTAATCCACATCGGTGGACCGGCCCTGACGATCGAAGGCTTGTCTGCGCGTTTGCCTGAGACATTGTAGGCTAGATTGTCTCGAATCGGTAGAGGACGATCCCTGGCCTCGGTTCACAGACGGAAATCCAATTTCCAAATACGTGACTTTGCTAGGCAGCTAGGAATTTAGTTGAATTTAAACCCCAGTTTAAATCAATTAAAATCGGTTGTTTTTAACAATTTCTATCCAATCAAGGTGAGAACTCCTTCTCACTAAATTCTTTTTATCATGTTATTGTATTCATGTATAAAAATATATAGAATTGCTAGTGTAGATTTTTATCAGTTTTAATCATTATAAATTGTATACGGTGCTTGTTAGCTCACCTCCCTCATCCACAGACCATGGACAATTTAATCGATTGTATTGTCCTTTGACTGTATTGTATGTTGATTGTGATGTTTAAAATATTTAAAATAATTTAATATTATTTTGTGGTAGTTGAAATTATAATATAAATATTTATTTATGATTTAAACAGTAAAAATTGGCTAATTAGAAAAATAATTCAAATCGAATTAGAACTGGTTGAATTTATTAACCAGTGATTATTTCGAATCGGCTGTTGTTATTTGGAAACCCCACACGGGTCTAGGGACGATAATTTATTCACATCTCCCCTGAACTTAATTATATGTCAATCGATTGATCGACAGACTGTGATAAGCATTATTTAATTATTTAATGCTTATACAGTTGTAAATTGCACTCTAGATGTGAATTGACTGTTTGATGATTATTTATGACTATTGTTAAATATATGCGATGTATGAAATCCATATAACTGAAATTATATGGTAATTGATTGAGTCGCATTATGATTCGGAAATAAAGAATATTTTAAAATAAGGAATATTTTAAAATAAGGAATGTTTTAAAACAATATTTAGTAAATAATCAAAAATATGATTTTGATGTCCGATTTTAAATGGAGACGAAAATATATGAAGCCGGGTTAAGTATAGAAATGCCATTATAACCCGAACGGGTTTATCGATCGATTTTATTCATTTTATAATGAATATCGAAAATAATTGATTTCAAAATCTGATATTTTGAAAATATTATCATTTTAATATTATAATGATATAGAATATTCAATTTTGATTTCAAATTGAAAATGTACTTGAAATCGTTTTAAAAATGAATTTATAAATGATTTATAAAATATGTTTTAAATGGAAATCGACAATATATATATATATATTATATATATATATATATAATGGCCACAATAGAACGCGTAGCGACTGTTCGCGAATTTCGACCATTAACTTCAGATTGGCATAACGGGAGATCTGACCGTCGGATTCTCCTAAAACCGGAACCGTTGGGTTCATATCGAAAAGGTCTTTCCAACAAATATAAGAGAATTAAATTTGAATGTATAGATTTTAAAATATGTCCAAATCAGTTTTGGAAAAAGTCGTTGTAAATGCAGTTTGATAACCGTATATGGAAATCGACTGAAATGACGATATTGAAATCATTAAAAATATGAACAAATTATGTAAAATCATAATGACTGATTTAGAAAGAGTTCGGATGAAAAATTCCATATTTGTAAAGGTAAATGATATTATTATCGAAATGAGCTGGTTATTAACTAGAATAATAATCCAATGTTTTTAAATAAATAAATTTGATTCGTAAATGGTTTTAATATAGCCATAATTTTTCCAGAGTATGAATTGGAACGGATTTGGAATAGAAATAATTTTCAGAATATTTCGGTACTGGATTCCGTGATCATATGGATATTGTTAAGGAATTTGGAAGATATGTATATATCGTTGTTCCCAATACAATATTTGTTGATTTCAGATTTGATATTGAATATAAGCCGATATAATTTCTATTTAGAGCCTTGTATTTAATATCAAATTGGATTTTGGGTTTGTCGTGAATGGTGTCTTGAATAACACTATTCTTAAACCCTGTTGAGAAAGGAGTAAATCTTTTAATTAAGATTAATGAAGTTTTCGAATTACATTTATTAATTGGAATTAAATGGAAGATGATTTTGGATTCATTGTGAGCGATGTTTTAAATAATATTTGTTCTTAAAACCCAATTAACAGTGAAGATATGATTTGGAATTTATAAATCTTTTTATTACGATTTAATGGAAATTTTCTCAAAGTAAAGTTTTCCAATTTAATGTATTAAATTGGAATTGAATGGAATTCGATTTGATAATCGAGATGAATTTCTGTAAAGGAAGATCGTTACTATTCATGGAATTTAAATGGCCCTGCCATTATTCCATTTATAATATTAGTTTGATATAGAAATTTATATCAATTATATACTGTTATGATTTCCGTGAAGATTCCATTTTGATGGAAGATGATTTTGGGGTTTATCGTGAACTTTGTTTTAAAGGACATTGATTCTTTAACCCAGCTAACGGTGGGATTAATTTCCATAAAATTGAACAATCATTAAATAATGATTTTTGATATGGAAACCAAGGGGAGTTTTAATGAACCTTTAATTATCTTGAAATGTGAATAGGTTAACTAAATTTATCGAATTCATAATGTGATCGAGAATGGAGTACTACCAGTTTTACTCCAGGCGATAGGTAAATCTTTAATTAGATTTGAACGTAAAATGGTAATCGAATTTACCGATAACACCACGGGTGTTAGATATGGAGTACTACCAGTTTTTCTCCGTGGGATGGATAGATTGGAATTGGGTTAATATAAATAAATGGTTGCTTGGGTAAGGCTCGCTAATCCCAACTAGTTGATAAACCTTAATTTGGTTGAGAATTGTGAAAAGATATAATAAAATCTTTTGAAATGATATCAAAAGGAAGATTAAGGAATAAATTTAAAAGAATTTATCTTTGATAAAATTTATGGGAACCTTTATCAAAAAATGTGAATATTTGAATAAACGATTATTCTGAATTGGAATGAGGCGTATGATGTGTTTTTATAGCACTTGATTATTGATTATAAAATATGCAAGTTATTTGGAAAGACTGGGTTTATCCCCTTTCTGAATAACTGATACGGCGACTAAAAGTCGACGATAAAGACGGTGGTTGAAGACCGGAGATCTTCACATCGTTTGGACGATTACTGATGTCTTGATTGGGTCGTACATACAAGACAAGGTAATAAGTAGTGATCATCCAGGCGTACTTGGAGATCGACAAAATATGCGAGGACCTCTCTCATGTATTGGACATATGGGACGAGGAATAAGGTGACTTCGATTTCGTTCAAACCCAGAACGGACTAGTAAATGGATGTGTGTCTGACATTTGATTTCGTTCTGTGTTGACTGATTTCTATTAAATATGTATCTGTTTGGTGGCGGAGAATTTATTCTCTTGCTTAACACCCTTCTCTGAGACGTACGAGCTTAGAGGTTATATATCGATAGACATCAGTCACATGGTGTGGATTGTCAGTGTGGCATGCTAAGACGCAAATGAACAAGGCTTTTGTTGAAAAGAAGAGTCTTGTGGTTGATGATCAAAGCACGACTTTAATTAGCATAGCTTTGTGTATAGCGTTAATTCGCGAGCCTCACACCTCGGTATGAGTCAGAAACGGGATCAGGGGTACAGGAAGTGCATGGCGTTTCTTTCTAGCTATAAGTGGTTTCATGGTATGGAGCCCAGATATTTTTTACTTACCTGGTTGATGGTTTGCGAGGCGACTTGATATATTGGTCACTACTGGCCAAGTGATAGGTCCGATAAGACTGGGAAACGTGTGTTCAGGAATAATTAATCCTCAAATGTAAGAGGGGACCGGCCCTACAGGATCCAGGGTTGCCCAGAGTGTGTAATCCTAAGGCATTTGCTAGAGTGTCTAGAAACCAGAGGAGACATCCCTTGCCTTGACTAATGACGGAAATCCAATTTCCAATACGCGACTTTTCAGTTTTAGTTGTTAACCTATATGGCGACATAATGGCCGCCTATGATTGATACATTTATATTTGAAGTTGATTTTGACACTATTCACTTATAGTAATATCAAAATGATAGGTTTTAAACGTGCCAAGCATATTTGGCTATTATAAGGGAAAACTCTATCCTCCGGCTTGCGTTGCATTGTGTGATGGGACCTGAGTCTTATAATAGCTTCATTTTTTAAAAAGCATTGCGTTGTTTTATATCTAAACTAGTATTCATATGGAGTAAACCCGTTCTGTGTTATACGGCGTGGTCCCATGATTTCCCAACTTTTAAAGTAAAGATTTAATAACTGTTTTAGTTCTCACACCAGTCCCATGACTGACTCGGAGTTTATTGTTTTAAACCTAAACTCTGGTTTCCCCCTATTTTCCACATGGGCAGCTAGTAGTTTTGGTTTTCGCAGATATTTCTTTTCCTTGGATCCTGGATTACAGCTGGAGCTATATTCGAAAAGCTTTGTATCTGTGTATTTCATTCAGTTGTGCTAGTTGATGTATTTTCCACTATACATTGTATTTATACATTTAAATATCCGCTGCTTTGTATTTTAATCTCTGATATTATTTTATTTCCGCTGTGTAATCTTATGTATTTGAACTCTGATATCTTGTACCTGATGAAATTGTTGTAATAGCAATGAAATGTTCTAGTGTTTGTGTTCTGATGTGTCGTGTTCTCAAAGCAATCTGGGCTTTCCCCATAGAGGAACTTTGGGTCGTTTCAGCATGGTATCAAAGCTTTGGTTTTCAAAGCTAGAGAGCAAGACATATTAGAACCAAACGAAAGAATTCATCAGAGATAGGATTAGTAAACATCTTATAAGAATAACTCGTTAGAGATAGGGTTAGTAATACCCTAGACTAAGTTAGAAGAGTGCTATTTCTAAATTTGAGTTTTGTTTTGAAATATTATTACTTATTATACATATTTGAGTATATCATTTTATTTTATTTTGGACAATCGAGTATATGAAGATTTTGCGTATACGTGTCATGAACGTATATTCGAAGTCTCAAATATACTGGATAGATATAGAATCACAATCTAGTCACCCGGAGATGATTCTGATGATAGTGATCGCATCATCAGCATTTATGTTCGAGTTTCGAAAGTGGGATGTCTATATATCACCAATTTACTGATGTGAGAACAAAAACTTAGATAGGGTTTATGTTTGTGATATGGCACTAAAAACATGATTTTGATGTCCGATTTTGGATGGAAACGAAAATATATGAAGCCGGATTAAGTATAGAAATGCCATTTTATCCCGAACGGGTTTATCGATCAATTTTATTCATTTTATAATGAATATAGAAAAGAATTGATTTCAAATCTGATATTTTGAAAATATTATCAATTTAATATTATAATGATATAGAATATTGAATTTTGATTTAAAATTGAAAATAAAGTTGAAATCGTTTTAAAAATGAATTTATAAATGATTTACAAAATACATTTTAAATGGAAATCGACGATATATATATATATATGTATGTATATATATAATGGCCTGAATAGAACGCGCAGCGCAGCGACCATTCGCGAATTTCAACCATTAACTTCAAATTGGCATAACGGGAGATCTGACCGTCGGATTCTCCTGAAACCGGAACCGTTGAGTTCGTATCGAAAAGAAATTTCCAATGAATATAAGTGATTTAAATTTGAACATTTGGATTTTAAAATATGTCCAAATCAGTTTTGGAAAAAGTCGATGTAAATGCAGCTCGATAACCGTATATGGAAATCGATTGAAATGGCGATATTGAAATCATTAAAAATATGGGTAAATTATGTAAAATCATAATAACTGATTTGGAAAGATTCTGGATGAAAAATTCCATATTGTAAAGGTAAATGATATTTTTACCGAAATGAACTAGTTATTAACTAGAATGATAATCCAAGTTTTTAAATAAATAAATTTGATTTGTAAATGGTTTTAATATAACCAAAAAATTTCCAAAGTATGAATTGGAATGGATTTGGAATGGAAATAATCTTTGGAATATTTCGATATTGGATTCTGTGATTATACGGATATTGTTAAGGAATTTGGAAGATATATATATATATATATATATATATATATCGTTATTCCCAATACAATATTTGTTGATTTCAGAATTTGATATTGAATATAAGATGATATAATTTCTATTTAGAGCCTTCTATTTAATATCGAATTGGATTTTGGGTTTGTTGTGAATGGTGTTTAAAATAACACTGTTCTTAAACCCCATTAAGGAAGGAATAAATCTATTAATTAAGACTAATGAAGTTTTTCGATTAGATTTATTAATTGGAATTAAATGGAAGATGATATTGGTTTTATTGTGAGCGATGTTTTAAATAACATTTGGTCTTAAAACCTAATTGACAGTGAAGATATGATTTGGAATTTATAAATCTTTTTTTTAAGATTTAATGGAAATTTTCCAATGTAAAGTTTTCCAATTTAATATATTAAATTGGAATTGAATGGAATTCGATTTGATAATTAAGATGAACTTCTGTAAAGGAAGATCGTTACTATTTATGGAATTTAAAAGGCTTTGTCGTTATTCCATTTATACTATTACTTTGATACAGAAATTTATATCGATTGTATACTGTTATGATTTCCGTGAAGATTCCATTTTGATGGAAGATGATTTTGGGGTTTATCGTGAACTGTGTTTTAAAGGACATTGATTCTTTAACCCAGTTAACAGAGGGATTAATTTCCATAAAATTGAACAATCATTAAGTAATGATATTTGATATGGAAACCAAGGGGAATTTTAATGAATCTTTAATTAGATTGAAATGTGAATGGGATAATTAAATTTATCGAATTCATGAAGTGATCGAGAATGGAGTACCACCAGTTTTACTCTAGGCGATAGGTAAATTTCTAATTAGATTTGAACATGAAATGGTAATTGAATTTACAGATAACACCACAGGTGTTAGATATGGAGTACTACCAGTTTTGCTCCTTGGGATGGATAGGTTGGAATTGGGTTAATATAAATAAATGATTGCTTCGGTAAGGCTCGCTAATCCCAACTAGTTGATAAACCTTAATTTGGTTGAGAATTGTGAAAAGATATAATAAAATATTTTGAAATGATATCAAAAGGAAGATTAAGGAATAAATTTAAAAGAATTTATCTTTGATAAAATTTATGGGAACCTTTCCCTAAAAATGTGAATATTTGAATAAACGATTATTCTGAATTAGAATGAGGCGTATGATGTGTTTTTATAACAATTGATTATTGATTATAAAATACGCGTGTTATTTGGAAAGACCGGGTTTATCCCCTTTCTGAATAACTGATACGGCGACCAAAAGTCGACGATGAAGATGGTGGTTGAAGACCGGAGATCTTCACATCGTTTGGATGAAGACGGTGATCGTCTAGACGTACTTGGAGATCGACCGGATATGCAAGGACCTCTCTCCTGTATTGGACATATGGGACGAGGAATAAGGTGCCTTCGATTTCGTTCAGACCCAGAACGAACTTGTAAATGGATGTGTGTCTAGCATTGGATTTTGTTCTGTGTTGATTGATTTCTATTAAATATATATTTGTTTGGTGGCGGAGAATTTATTCTCTTGCTTAACACCCTTCTCTGAGACGTACAAGCTTAGAGCTTATATATCGATAGACATCCGTCGCAAGGTATGGATTATCCGTGTAGCATGCTAAGATGCAAATGAACAAGGCTTTTGTTGAAAAGCATAGCCTTGTGGTTGATGACCAAAGCACGACTTTAATTAGCATAGCTTTGTGTATAACGTTAATTCGCGAGCCTCACACCTCGGTATAAGTCAAAAACGAGATCAGAGGCTCAGGGAGTGCATGATGTTTCTTCCTAGCCAGAAGTGGTGTCATGGTATGGAGCCCAGACATTTTTTACTTATGTGGTTGATGGATTGTGAGGTGCCTCGATATATTTGTAACGGCCCACATTCTATGCATCGGAGCATCGTAGAATATTTATTTCACTCACATGCGAAGCCGTATGGTTGTGTAACTTTGGGAAATGACTATTGGGGTCATTTCCCATGTTCCCGATTTTACCGATTTTTAAATGACCATTTTACCCCTGGCGAATCTTGTTTCGCCTATAACTTTTGATTGGTAAGGATTTTTGACCTGAAACCACTTTCATTGGATTTGGATGATGGTTTACCTTTTCGTAGAGTGGTCACATTAGCCAAACGGACTAACTGTTTAGGAGATATGGCTGAAACAGGGTTTGGAAGGTGAAAAACGGCTTAACCGGGCCTAATTAGGGTGATTAGCAGCTAGGTCCATTAGGTATTTTGGGATTAGTGTTGCATTAGGGAAGATAGGGGCTAGATAAACCCTCCTTTGTCATTTTCCACCCGCCACAAACTTTCTCTTCAACACTAGCAATGGCCTCCACCATTTAAATTCATCTCAAATCGCCTTTTAACCGTGTATTGGCTTAATCTACACCAAATCAAGGAAGATTAGTGTCAAATCAGAGTTGGAGCTGCTGTGTTGCATTCGAAACCGCACCAAAACAATAGAGTTTCAGATATAAAGTTTTATTTGTGGCTAAGGTGAGTGATTTGCATTGTTTTCTCTAATTACGGCTAATTAGGGGAGGTTAGTGTTAATTAACGAAATTATGCATGTTAAAATTATGGAAAAATATGTAAAAATTCTCAAATATTATTTTTTACGCCTCTGTTATAAATTTGGGTTAATTTAGACATGTTTTGCTAATTGCATGCTTAAATCATGATTAAGGGGATTAAGGGGAAAACTATAGATTTGGGTATGTTTGGTCAAAAATAACTCATATGATTAATGCTTGGTTGTTTATAGTTGATTCTATATGTTGTTATTACTGTTTGGAATGTGAAGTAATCTTGAAGAAAAGTCAGAATGGTTGAAAACGCTGTCGTATCGCGAAAATGGACGATATATGCTCGTTGTGAAATGTGCAGGGTTTCGGATCGGATCGGTTTATAGGGCTCGGATCGGATAGTGGAATCGAGCAAGAGAGTATTGAACCAAACCGGAGCCTAGGCAAAAGAAAGTGAGCATGGTAGAAAAGGATGGCCGCTAGTTTGGAGTTGGAATTGGGGTGAGCACTGATCCAAATCGGGATCCACGAGCATCGAACCAAACAGGGGATGGTGGACAGTTGTAGAGTATAAGAACCGAACCATTAACACCGAACCGAAACAGATGAGGGCACCCGAACCGAACGTATAAAGTATCATGATTGAACCGTCCCGGATGGAGTACCGCGACCGAACCGAACTGGATTGATGTCCAGGAGCTGAAGCATGTTGAACCGAACCGGGGGAGGGAAGCCGAACCGAACCAGTTTGGACCTCTTCTACTACCACGTGACGACTCTTCTGAAGACCAACTCTACCGATCAAACCCGATATGTAAAGGAAGTCCAAATGGGAGGATATTACTCCGGATCCAAATGGGGATCAATGAGTTAACTTCATGAGTTGGGCTTTGCTGCGGGACGTGTGCAAAGGGGTTATTGATGTATATAACTTTGACTCACCACTGAGAGGCGGATCATTGGCTATGGATCAGTGCAGTGGAGTTGTCATGACTCCATAGGGAAAAGTGATCATAGCAAGGCTATGAGCCAGTGCAGTGGAGTTGTCATGACTCCATGGGGCAGAGTGAACATAGCAAAGGATTAGTGGCTATGGATCAGTGCAGTGGAGCCGTCATGACTCCATGGGGCAGAGTGATCGTAGCAAAGAATAGGGTGATCAAAGCAGTAGATATCATATACTTTACACACTGAGTGGGAGATGTGAGGATGATTGCTATGTTTGATGTTTGTTATCACATGACATGCACACCCCCTCCCCATTATTTTCACACCACATGCTAGTGTCACCTTAGAGTATTGTACATCCTATTGTGTTAACTCTTTGGTTGCAGGTCCAGGTTCAGGTATGGTTATGTATACCTGTTATTGTTCTATTTTTGCTACTTATCGCTCATACCAGACTTTTGTTTGACCCAGAGTTTTATGTCTCTTCTTATTACTTTGGGTGCTCCTAAACGAGCAGACTAGAGACAGGTTAGTTGGTAATGCACGAGTAGCTGTCCGGAGACGAGCAGGAGGCTTACACGTATCATTCCCATATATTCTCTCTATGTTGTTGCTGGTCACTACTTTAGGCATTAGTGGTGTACCTTCCTATTTTGCTTTAGAGATAGTTTTAAAAGTTGTAATAAAGATGGTTTGGATCATAAGATGTATTTTGAATTTTCCGCTGCTATGATGGTTTAGTTCTTAGCTTATGCACTGTCTCGCCTGTTTATATCAAGTTATGTTATTATTATGTTTTGTTCCATGCGTTGTGAGATATACTATAGGTTCTTTGATGATTCATAAGTCCAATTCCTCTTCTTTGACGACCGTCCTGTGCTAGTTGGACATCGACACAACGCATTTCATGGAAATGTCGGCTGGAGCGAGGTGGGCTGTCACACTTGGTATTAGAGCTCTAGGTTGCGTAGTTAACCTAGGGAAAGACACCAGGGAGAGATAGTATACATATATAAGAGCGCTTATTTGTGATACTTTGGTTTTCAAAAGTTATATATATATATACATATACTATTAGTATAACTAAGGATGAAGTCGCACTACACTGGCACCACTGAAGAGATGGTTAATCGTTTTCTCTTTACAGATTGAATGATGAGCCGATATACGAGGAATACTTGTTCAGGAGCCAATAATAGGAATGTCCCTGACATGAGGACAGTGTTTACTACCTTCATGCTAGAGATGCTGAGAGGTGTTCAGGGAGCAGCTCCTAATGCTGCAAATGGTGGTGGCGCAGCGGTGCAGGTGCCTAGGGACGATTTCCCCAAACTCTGTAAGGACTAAACTCGTGTTGGTGGGAAGTCGTTCCATGGAATAGAATCGGCTACAGAAGTTCAGGATTAGGTTGATAGTTGTGAGCATATCTTCGAGGAGCTGGGAATCGAAGACGCAATGAAGAGAAAGCTAGCATCCCTCCAACTGCAAGGATAGGCTATGAATTGGTGGAACGTTATAAAGGCAGCTACCCCTGAGGATTAAGTTACCTGGAATCAGTTTAAGACCCGATTCGGTGATAAGTTTATCCCAGCTGCCTAGAAGTCAGAGTTGTTTAGGAAGTTCTTGGAGCTTAAACAGAATGGTAGGGCAGTCTTGGAATATATTGTTGAGTTCGATATTTTATCGAAGTATGGATTATCTCTTATCGATACTGTAACACCCCGTATTTTCTATAAACATAAAAGTAACAAAACAAAGTATACTTAATTTTTAAAAGAAGAATTAAGGGAAACGGGTTACGCCATTGTGTTCATCTCGGAATTATGCTTGGAACAGAGTGCAAGTTTGCGTAAATCGGACTTCGTATGAAGTAGTTATGGCCTTCAGAAGATTCAACAAAAAATCAGAATTTACATAGAAAAATACCCAGGCAGGTCGACCTACCCAGGGGGGTCGACCTCCCCCCTACAGGTCGATCTTTTTTGGCCCAGATCCGATTTTCTTCGGCTTGTGATGTGGTTTTGGCTGTTTTGATGGTCCGGATTGGTTCTAGGTTGATATCTAAGGCCCTAAACACTTCTGTTCTCCTATAAATGCATCCCTAAGCCAAAATCTAAATCTCTTACATTATTCTCTAATCTGAATAGGATTAAAAGATAACAAATCAACGCCTACATCAACGAAAAGCTAAATCAACTCCAGAAAATCAGATCCCAGAACTGTTCTTCTCTTTCTTAAACCACGAATTGTGAGTACAGTTATTTTCAGATATGAAATTTAATTATGATCTTGGCATGGTTATAAATCTGAATTGGAGATTACGCATATTCCTATTTATTATATCTGTTTTATTCTATGTGGATCTATCTTATTCTTGTTTATCAGTCTGTTGTATTTTGTGTAGATCTATCTTATTGTAAATATTCTGTATCTCTTCCTTCTTTCTGTTCTATAGCCAGGCTACCACGAGCCTGAGCCAAATCTCATAAGAGATTGACACGCGAACGCTAAATTTAGGAAAAATATTGAATGATGCATAATCATTCATAACTAATTTGTCGCTAAATTGAGAACACAACATAAGTTGTAATTTAAAGATCTAGATCTAGGCATACTATATATGATAGTTTATGATTTGGAAGAAGGAGAATTATTGTATGAACATATGGCTTCTAATTTGGGGGACATAATGCATGTTATAATTCAAGATCTGATTTTAAGGACATAATACATGTTGTAACTTAAGATCTAGATTTGGGGTATATATTATATGGCGAATTATGACTTGGAAGAAAAAGGATTGAAAAACCTATACTAAAATAGGGATAACTATTAATGTGAATACGCCTAATTCGGATTTTTGGATATTTGACGTACGCGGTAATCAACGGTTATAATTTGGCATAATTTATATTGTGCATTATGATTTGGGGTTATTAGAGAATATTCTGTACGGTGCAAATTTAACTAAAATTTGGGACAAATGTTATATATTGAATTATGACCGTAATTTGGGCATGTAAAATTAGGCATAATTTTATAATTGGGCGAGGTATGTCAATGGAATTTTAAGGGATGATTAAATCTGTTAAATTGCCTAATCTGCTAAATCTATTGAAACTGAATACGGTAATTTGGGTATGAAATCTGTATGCTCGATCTAAAATTGGGCAAAACATGTTAATAGAACTTTGAATAATCTTCTTTAACTTGTGACGAAGTTAATTTGTTGAATTGGCATAATTAGTCTGATATTGGCATAAATCTGTAATGGAATACATTGGCTAAAATAAGAATGCTGAGACACGAGGTTCGACTCTGTTTGCTGTAGAAGCCTGCCCGGAACCAACCGGCTTAACCAGCAACCGCAAACTGTCAGTCTAATGTGAGAGGTCGTAGGCATAAAGATGCTTAGACACGAGATTAGGTCTGGCTTGTGGCAGAAGTCTGCCCGGAACCGCCCGACACATCCAGCGGCCACAAGCTACCGACCTAATGTAAGAGGTCTGTGCATTAATATTTAATAAATGCAAATCTAAGATAAATGTGATACCTAAAACGTGTTGGGTGAATAAGGTTAAAACAACTGGACTGATGAATCTAATAAACCCGTTTTGTAAATCTGTAGGCCCAATACAAGGTTAGGTGAAACATTCTGTAAGTCTGTTAATCTGTATATCTGATTTGTTAGTCTGAAAACTTGTTAATCTGTATATCTGATCCATTAGTCTGAAAGCTTGTTAACCTGTATGTCTGATCTAAGAACTAGTTAATCTAAACTTTGTACATCTGAAATCTGTAAGCAAGTTAATCTGAAATCTGTTAGTCTGTGGACACAAGGTTAGGAGGGGTAATCACTTGTGTCATCTGTTGTTTGGGACCCATATTAGTCAGTAACCCTTTATGGTATCAAAAACTATGACCCAACACTAATAGGGGCCCGGGTACGCTTACTGAACTAATTGTAAGAGGTTCACTCTGATAATGGCGAGGGGTGTTGATGGTGCATTCCAACTGGGTCATGTGCGTGCATGGATCTGGTCTGCTCTGAGGATGTAAGACACCGTGACATCTATAAATAGGTCTGTGTCTATAGGTTGCTAATTTAGGGAGTGATACACCCTTCTATGGGGTCGGCACAGGGTATTTATGTATTAGGGAGCTGATCGCTTGGGGTAGAATTTAGGGTACACTTAGTTCTGTCTGTTTCCATTGGGGTACCGTCTGTTTCTGTTGGGGTGGTAACATCTGTCTGTTTCTGTGTGGTATCGTCTGTTGGGGTGGTAAAGGCCCATTACTAGTGTACACCTAATTCTAATATTTTGTTTCCGTAGGGATTATTCTGTTTCCGTCTCTGATTCCGTTCCTGCTTCTATTTCTGTACGTTTGTCTCTGTTGGGGTGGTAAAGGCCCGTTAGTTGGGTTGGTAAAGGCTCATTATTAGCATTCTGTTTCTGTACCGTCTTTCTCTATTTGGGTGGTAAACGCCCATTACTATCATCATGTTTCTGAAGAGATCGTTCTGTTTTCTGTTTAGACATTAGGACAACACCTAATTCTGTTATACTGGTATTAGTGTAGAGAAGTGAAAACTAAGTAAGAAGCTTAGCTTAGCCTATATCATTCTGTTTCTTCTGTTAACCTGCTATTCCTGTTACGGTTATATCTCATCCAGTTTTATTTACATGTCATGGTACTATTATCTGTTTACATGCTGGAAGTCACTGGACTCACCAGACTTATGTCTAACCTAGTTTGTTTTGCCTCTTTTCTTTCCGTTTCCCCCCCCCCCTCCCCCGGTGCTCAGGGTGGAAACGTAGGAGCTTGATTCAGACTCTCTCTGCTTGAAGTGTTTGAAGTATTGCTTGGCTTTGACTCTATCTTTCCCAGGCAGTTTATGTTGGGGATTATGGCTTTAAAAACTATGCATTCTAAAGTTTTTTGTACAAGACCGAAATTTATGTACTTGAATTCCGATATTGTGGTTTTGAAAGATGTAACCAAACTTATTTATGTTTCTACTATAATAAAGTTATAAAATTTTCAAGTACTACTTTATTTGTCTTGTAAATTTCTGTTCTGTCTACTTATAATGTTCCATCGAAGTTAAGGTATTCCCTTTGCGAGTGACCTTAACGGAAGTGGGGTGTTACACTTGGTATCAGAGCTGAAGGTTACCAGATTTGATAAAAAGTTTTTGTGAAAACTATTTTCAAAAAGGTTTTAAAAAGGAAGTACTTTCAAAAGTAGAGTTTATTTTGAAAAACATAATCCCCAAGATCCATGTATCTTTCTTTCGATTCTCCGTTTTGAATCTCTTCCTTTTTCTTTTCAGCATGTCTGGGTTACCCGAGACACCCGAGGGCATACCAATACCAACTTGGTTCAGAAGGTATCTGGAAGCTAGGAACACCGCCGCAGGCCCAGCATACATTCCTCCTCCCCCTCCCCGCGTTGATACTTTTTCGAAGATATGCAAAGACTTTCGGGCAATGGGCGGGAAACCTTTTCACGGATCAGAGACGTTTGTTGAAGCTCAAAATTGGCTTAAGGAGGTGGAAGATTTGTTTAATATCTTCGAGATAGAAGACGGAAGGAAGGTCCAATTGGCTGCTTGGTTAATGAAGGTCGAAGCCTCGTTTTGGTGGGAGGTCACGAATGGAGAGCGTCCGGTGGAGACATGGAGGGATTTTAGGCATAGGTTCGAGATGAAATTCCTCTCACGAGCGGAAGAGAATTTGTACATGGAGAGGTTCTTAGCATTGAAGCAAGGGAATTTATCAGTAAAGGAGTACGTCAATAAGTTCAATCAGTTGGCGAGATTCGGCTTAGACTTGGTGAACACACCTGAGAAGAAGGCCTTGAGATTCGTTAAAGGTTTGAATGAGCCGCTACATGGGTTGGCTATGACCCACATTCCTATGGGGCTACCTCCGAGAAGTTGGTTGACATGGCGTTAATGCATGAAGAGGAAGCCAAAAGTGAGAAGAAAGAAGAAAAGCTCGAAGGACCACAGAACAAGAAAGCATGGCCCAAAAGGAAACACAAAAGAAGGATGAAAAGTCTGAAGATAAGAAGGAGAAATAGTGCTTTACTTGTAGAAGCTTGACTCATCTGAACAAGGATTACAAAAAAAGGAAGGGCGCTTGCTTCAACTGTGGTGAAATGGGACACTTCACTAGGGACTGCCCGAAGAAACGAGGGCAAGGGCAAAGGACAGAACCCACTTCTGGAGGGCAGGCGAACACTCTCGAGGCTAGTGGATAGGATGGAAATAGAAAAATTTCTGTAGAAGGTTTAATTTCCTTATCTGAATAATGAGTTAAAACTCTTTTTGATTCTGGCATTTTGATTCTGTAATTGAGACTCTGCACTTTAATACTAGTCTTGTTTCTGGTCCCGCTATAGTCTCAAACCCCATAAGGGTTACGACTCATCTGTTTGTGATAGGTTGGGGTTTGAGGGTATCCGTGTTGGGAATTAAGTTGACTATGATGCATACCTTCTGGTTTTTGTGGGATATGGTAAGGTTTTATCATGCTTAGTTTCCTAAGAATCATTTGATAATCTGATCTGTACCGGTAGTCTGTAAGTATCTGAATATTTCTTAAAAGGATAGGAGTTTTTACTCAAAGCGTGAAGTAGATTTCCAGTTTTGACATTGTTTAATGGGAGTAATTCTCTGAGTGTCAATCTGATGTTGATTTCGGTCTTTGGGGTTGATACTTAGGGATTTATTTTCTTAATCGATGTCTAATGGGAACATAACTTTTATTTTAATTGTACTTGCTTCTATGACTCGGCTGTATCCTATCGATCGAGTCTTCGACCTTTAGGTAGAAACTAATGGGTGCAAACATGTGTTTGAGACATGTTATGTTTGATGGTTGCAAGTGGATGCAAGTGGTTGCTAGTGGTTGCTCATGGATGCATATACACACACTAGGCACTAGATCGGCTCAAAAGCACTCTCATACTGCATATGGATGTGTGTGCATTTTTCAATTTTTGTGTATGAAAAATGATTGACTCACCACATGGATGTTGCATTTGGATGAATGGTTATGCACTCATATAGAAATGATGTGTATCAAATAGGATTTCTTGCATACATAATTGGACTCATGGCACTAACATAATTCGCATTAAGGAGGTCAACTGAATCAGTAGACCGCCTGATCTTTGCATTAGATAAGAGACATATACGCACACTTTTGCATATGTACATACAAATTAGAAGTTTTCTAAGGACAATGGATGCTTGTGGATGATGGTTGAGTAGATGGGTGATTGGATGGTAGGACACATTCTTCTTAACTTGAAGATTTCGGGGACGAAATCCTTTAAGGAGGGGAGAATGTAACACCCCGTATTCTCTATAAACATAAAAGTAACAAAACAAAGTATACCTAATTTTCAAAAGAAGAATTAAGGGGAATGGGTTACACCATTGTGTTCGTCTCGGAATTCTTCTTGGAATAGAGTTCAAGTTTGCGTAAATCGGACTTCATATGAAGAAGTTATGGCCTTCGGAAGATTCAACAAAAATTCAGAATTTACAAAGAAAAATACCTAGGCAGGTCGACCTGGGGGTCGACCTCCCCCCCCCCCCTACAGATCGGCCTGTTTTGGCCCAGATCCGATTTTCTTTGGCTTGTGACGTGGTTTTGGTTGTTCTGATGGTCCGGATTGGTTCCAGGTTGATATCTATGGCCCTAAACACTTCTGTTCTCATATAAATGCATCCCTAAGCCAAACCCTAAATCTCTTACATTATTCTCTAGCCTCCATTGCTCTCTCCTTCTCTAAAAATAAATCAATAGCGTCGCTACTCTGCTGAAACCTAAGCTAGAACTGGTAATTCTTCTTCTTCCAATCTAAATAGGATTAAAAGATAACAAATCAACGCCTACATCAACGGAAAGCTAAATCAACTCCAGAAAATCAGATCCCAGAACTGTTCTTCTCTTTCTTAAACCACGAATTGTGAGTATAGTTATTTTCAGATATGAAATTTAATTTTGATCTTGACATGGTTATAAATCTGAATTGGAGATTATGCATATTTATGTTTATCAGATCTGTTTTATTCTGTGTAGATCTATCATATTCTTGTTTATCAGATCTGTTGTATTTTGTGTAGATCTATCTTATTGTAAATATTATGTATCTCTTCCTTCTTTCTGTTCTATAGCCAGGCTACCATGAGCCTGAGCCAAATCTCATAAGAGATTGACACGCGAACGCTAAATTTAGGGAAAATATTGAATGATGTATAATCAAACATAACTGATTTGTGACTAAATTAAGAACACAACATAAGTTGTAATTTAAAGATCTAGAACTAGGCATACTATATATGATAGTTTATGATTTAGAAGAAGGAGAATTATTGCATGACAACATATGACTTGTAATTTGGGGGACATAATGCATATTATAATTCAAGATCTGATTTTGAGGACATAATACATGTTATAACTTAAGATCTAGATTTGGGGTACATATTATATGGCAAATTATTACTTGGAAGAAAACATTTGAAAAACCTATATTAAAATAGGGATAACTATTAATGTGAATACGCCTAATTCGGATTTATGGATATTTAACATACGCGGTAATCAACGGTTATAATTTGGCATAATTTATATTGTGCATTTTGATTTGGGGTTTTTAGAGAATATTCTGTATGGTGCAAATTTAACTAAAATTTGGGACAAATGTTATATATTGAATTATGACCATAATTTGGGTATGTAAAATTAGGCATAATTTTATAGTTGGGCGAGGTATGTCAATGGAATTTTAAGGGATGGTTTAATCTGTTAAATTGCCTAATCTGCTAAATCTGTTGAAACTGAATACAGTAATTTAGGTATGAAATCTGTATGCTCGATCTAAAATTGGGCAAAACATGTTAATAGAACTTTGATTAATCTATTGTAACTTGTAACGAAGTTAATTTGTTGAATTGGCATAATTTGTCTGATATTAGCATAAATCTGTAATGGAATACATTGGCTAAAATAAGAATGCTGAGACACGAGGTTAGACTCCGTTTGCAGTAGAAGCCTGCCCGGTACCAACCGGCTTAACCAGCAACCGCAAACTGTCAGTATAATGTGAGAAGTTGTAGGCATAAAGATGCTTAGACACAAGGTTAGGTCTGGCTTGTGGCAGAAGTCTGCCCGGAACTGCCCGGCACATCCAGCGGCCACAAGCTACCGACCTAATGTGAGAGGTTTATGCATTAATATTTAATTAATGCAAATCTAAGATAAATGTGATACCTAAAATGTGTTGGGTGAATAAGGTTAAAACAACTGGACTGATGAATCTAATAAACCCGTTTCATAAATCTGTAGGCCCAATACAAGATTAGGTGAAACAAGCTGTAAGTCTGTTAATCTGTGTATCTGATCTGTTAGTCTGAAAACTTGTTAATCTGTATATCTGATCCATTAGTCTGAAAGCTTGTTAACCTGTATGTCTGATCTAAGAACTAGTTAATCTGAACTTTGTACATCTGAAATCTGTAAGCAAGTTAATCTGAAATCTGTTAGTCTAGGGACACAAGGTTAGGAGGGGTAATTACTTGTGTCATCTGTTGTTTGGGACCCATATTAGTCAGTAACCCTTTCTGGTATCAAAATTATGACCCAACACTAAGAGGGGTCTGGGCACGCTTACTGAACTAATTGTAAGAGGTTCACTCTGATAATGGCGAGGGGTGTTGATGGCGCATTACAACCGGGTCATGTGCGTGCATGGATCCGGTCTGCTCTGAGGATGTAAGACACCGTGACATCTGTAAATAGGTCTGTGTCTATAGGTTGCCACTTTAGGGAGTGATACACCCTTCTGTGGGGCCGGCACAAGGTATTTATGTATTAGGGAGCCGATCGCTTGGGGTAGAATTTATGGTACACTTACTTCTGTCTATTTCTGTTGGGGTACCGTCTGTTTCTATTGGGGTGGTAACACCTGTCTATTTCTGTGTGGTACCATCTATTGGGGTGGTAACACCTGTCTGTTTCTGTGTGGTACCATCTATTGGGGTGGTAAAGGCCCATTACTAGTGTACACCTAATTCTAATATTTTGTTTCCGTAGGGATTATTATGTTTCCGTCTCTGATTCCATTCCTGTTTCTGTACGTCTGTCTTTGTTGGGGTGGTAAAGGCCCGTTAGTTGGGTTGGTAAAGGCCCATTATTAGCATTCTATTTCTGTACCGTCTATCTCTGTTTGGGTGGTAAAGGCCCATTACTAGCATCATGTTTCTGAAGAGATCGTTCTGTTTTCTGTTTAGACATTAGGACAACACCTAATTCTGTTATACTGGTATTAGTGCAGAGAAGTGAAAACTAAGTAAAAAGCTTAGCTTAGCCTATATCATTCTGTTTTTTCTGTTAACCTGTTATTCCTGTTACGGTTATCTCTCATTCAGTTTTATTTACATGTCATGGTACTATTATCTATTTATATGCTGGAAGTTACTGGACTCACCAGACTTATGTCTAACCTAGTTTGTTTCGCCTCTTTTCTTTCCGTTTCCATCCCCCCAGGTGCTCAGGGTGGAAACGTAGGAGCTTGATTCAGACTCTCTCTGCTTGAAGTGTTTGAAGTATTGCTTGGCTTTGACTCTATCTTTCCATGGCAGTTTATGTTAGGGATTATGGCTTTAAAAACTATGCATTCTAAAGGTTTTTGTACAAGACAGAAATTTATGTATTTGAATTCCGATATTGTGGTTTTGAAAAATATAACCAAACTTATTTTTGTTTCTACTGTAATAAAGTTATAAATTTTTCAAGTACTACTTTATCTATCTTGTAAATTTTTGTTCTATCTACTTATAACGTTCCACTGAAGTTAAGGCATTCCCTTTGCAAGTGACCTTAACGGAAGTGGGGTGTTACAGATACTGCCGAGAAGAAGAACGAGAAGTTCATAACTGGTTTAGATCAGTACTTGGGAGAAAGGCTTATAAACCATATTGATGAGACTTTTGAATCGATTGTTGGGAAAAGATTGAGATTAGAGAGCCTTTATCTTAATCCCAAGACTGAAGTCGATGTCGCATCTGCAGAGGGGCTAAAGCCGCAGGCAAGCGGTGGAGGCAAGAATAATTCTCAGAATAAAAGAAAGCAGAGTCAGACCAAGGATGGACAGAAAAATAAGGACAACAAAGATGTAGAGTGCTTTAGATGTGTCAAGAAGGGCCACTATGCTTAAGAATGTCAAGCAAAGCCAGCGGACAGAAAGTGCTTCAATTGTGGTCGAGTGGGACATCACAAGGAAAAATGTCCACAACCTCCTAGAGAGAAGAAGATTGTGAAAGCATATGCTATTAATGTTGTTCCTTCTTCGTCGAATGCCCTAACTGCAGCGGAGAAAGGAAAGAATGTCGCCATTCAAGGTATGTTTTCTATTTATGATGTTCTTGTTCGAGTATTGTTTAATACTAGTGCTTCCCATTCCTTCATATCCAGTGACCTGGTAGATAGGTTGGGATTGGAACCCGAGATAGTCGATAGACCTTTAGCGGTGACGAACCCGATTGGTGGTTCGACTAGCCTTAGTATGATTTTTTGAAATTTGGTCTTATCGAGTCATGGATGTATGTTTGCTCGTGATTGCTTTGTTTTAGGCTTTACTAGGTTTGGCATTATTTTGGGAGTCGATTGGCTCCAAAGGTACGGGGTGGTGGTAGTCTGTGAGGGATTTTCAGTATCTATTAGGGCGGATGATGTGTAGAGGGTAGTGTTTGGTGGCCTACCTAGTGATGAGGTGATGCCTAATTTTCTAAATTCCCTCAACATTCCGCAGGACGAGTTATCAGGGTTTCCCATTGCTGGTCAGTATCCAGACATCATCGAGGAAGTGACCGGACTTCCACCACACTTAGAGATCGAGTTCGGTATTGATTTAGTGAATGATGCCAGACCTATAGTGATGCCACTTTGTCGTATGGCACCAAGGGAGCAGCGAGAGCTCGGGGTGCAAGTAAGTGATCTTTTGAAGAAGGGATTTATCTAAAGAATTGTCTCCGAGTGGGGAGCACCAGTTGTATTTGCCACTAAGGCAGATGGTTCCCTTCGTTTATGTGTGGACTATCGTGAGTTGAATAAAGTGAGTAGGAAGAATAAGTATCCTCTTCCATGAATAGATGATTTGTTTGATCAACTGGAAGGAACAAGAGTGTTCTCCTAGTTTGACATCGCGACAGGATTTCATCAGCTTCGAGTAGCAACTGAGAGTATTCCTAAAAATGGCCTTTTGGACACCGTTTGGATTCTATGAGTGGTTGGTCATGCCATTCGGGTTGACCAATGCACCAGCATATTTTGTGGACCTTATGAATAGGGTATTCAGGGATCAATTAAATAGGTTTGTTCTTCTGTTCATGGACGATATCCTTGTTTACTCGAGAAAAGAGGAAGAACACAAGGAACATTTGAGGATAGTGATGGAGGTGTTGAGAAAACACCAATTAAAAGCGAAATTTTCTAAGTGTCACTTCTGGAAGAGGGAAATGAGATTCTTGGGCCATGTTGTTTCAGAGAATGGTATTGTCGTGGACCCTGCGAAGGTGGCTACGATACGAGATTGGTATACGCCCAAGAATGCAACAGACGTAAGAAGTTTCTTGGGATTAGCTGGATATTATCGTAAGTTTATCCAAGACTTCTCCAAGATAGCGGCACCATTAACTCAGTTGACCAAGAAGAATCAAGATTTCATTTGGGATGGAAGGTGTGAAAATGCATTCAAGAGTCTAAAGGAAAAGTTGACGCATGCACCAGTGTTAGTCATTCCTAAATAGAATGAAGAGATGACAGTATACACAGATGCATGTGGTACCGGACTAGGTGCTGTATTGATGCAAGGAGGTAGGGTTGTAGCTTATGCTAGTCGGCAACTGAAACCGCATGAGAAAAGATATCCTACCCATGATTTGGAGTTAGCAGTGATCGTGTTCGCAATGAAGATGTGGAGACAATATCTCTTAGGAGAAAGATTGAGTTGTTTACCGATCATAAGTCGTTAAAGTATCTCTTCTCTCAAAACGATCTAAATCTTCGACAGCAAAGATGGTTAGATTCTTGGCTTCCTATGATTTCGACATCGCGTATACACCAAGAAAGGGAAATGCAGTAGCCGATGCATTGAGTAGGAGACATGCCAGTTTAGGAGTTGTGTTTCTTTGATGGAAGCAACTGGAGTATATCGCAGGATATGATTTTAGACCGAAATGCAAATTAGATCCAGAGATGTTAGCAAGTTTGATGCTCAGACTAACTTTAATTGAGCGGATTGGTTCCAATCAGAGGGATGATCCTAATTTACTGGAAATCATCTCCAAGTTAGAGATGGGTACCGACGAGGAGATGAAAAAGTATGGGTTTGATCGAGAAGGATGGATTAGAAAGAATGGGAGGCTAGTTGTGCCCAATGTCAATGGATTGAGAGATGAAGTGCTTAGAGAATGTTATCACTCAAAAATGACTATACATCCCGGTGGTAACAAAATGTATCAAGACATGAAGCAGACCTACAACTGGGAAGGGATGAAAAGAGACGTTGGGAAGTTTATATCCAAATGCACGAATTGCCAGCTAGTTAAAGCCGAGAAAGATGGAAATGGGAACAAGTCTCAATGGATTTCATTGATGGCTTACCAAGGACTAGATCAGGCCATGATAGCATTTGGGTGATTGTGGACCAATAGAACTTGAGTGCAAGGTTTATACCCGTCAAGTCGAATAGAACAACAGCTAAGTTAGCAGAACTGTATATGAAATGGGTAGTGAGATTTCATGGAGTGCCCAAAGGCATTGTGAGTGACTAAGATCCGTTGTTTACTAGTGGATTATCAGGGAGCTTATAAGAGGCTTTAGGTTCAGAATTACATCTCAGTATCGCGTACCATCCTCAAACCGACGGTCAAACAGAGAGGGTGAATCGAGTATTAGAAGATCTCTTGAGAGCTTACATATTAGATTTTGGAGGGCCAAGGGATGACCATTTGCATCTGGTTGAATTCGCGTATAATAATAGTTATCAATCCTATATTGGTATGGATCCATTTGAAGCTTTATACGGAAGACCGTGCAACTCACTATCATGTTGGTTAGAAACCGGTGAGAAATTTATGCTTGGACCGGATGTGATAAGAGAAACCTCAGAAAAGATCATGGTTATCCAACAACGAATGAACACTGCCCAAGATAGGCAGAAGAGTTATGCTGATAAGAGACGAAGAGAATTGAAATTCTCCGTTGGCGACTTGGTGTTTGTCAAGATTTCTGCGTTAAAGAGCGTGATTCGATTTGGTAAGAGAGGCAAGCTAGCACCAAGGTTTGTGGGTCCATTCCCAGTTCTCGGGCAAGTTGGGAATTTAGGATATAAAGTTAGATTACCTGACAAGATGGCAGTAGTTCACAACGTATTTCATGTTTCCCAGTTAAGGAAGTTTGTGCACGACCCTAATATGACTATTTCACCGGATCAGTTGGATGACATCGAAGTAGAACCTGAGGCGGTTGGGAACCGCAGGCCGATCCATATTGTCGAGTACGATATAAAGCAACTTCGAAGGAAGGTGGTGAAACTGGTCAAAGTTAGGTGGGGTGGTAACAAGCATGACTGTACTTGGGAAACATAGGAGAGCATAAGGAAGTTGCATCAAGAAATCTTTGCCTGGTAAGATTTTAATAGCGATAGTTATTCCCTTGTAAGTAAACTGGATGCTAGGATAGATTTGTTGTGTTATTATGTGTGTTTGATTGTTATAAATGGCTATTAGGCATGCGGGACCCTTTGTATGTTTTAATTAAGGAATTTTGGGGGTGAAATTTCTTAAGGGGGGAGAGTGTAACAACCCGCATTCTACGCATCGAAGGATCGTGGAATATTTATTTCATTCACATGTGAAGCCGTATGGTCATGTAACTTTGGGAAATGACTATTTGGGTCATTTCCCATGTTCCCGATTTTTGCCGATTTTTAGATGATCATTTTACCCCTGGCAAATCTTGTTTAACCTATATCTTTTGATTGGTAAGGAGTTTTGACTTGAAATAACTTCCATTGGATTCAAATGATGGTTTACCTTTTCGTAGAGTGGTCATATTAGCCGAACGGACTTACCGTTTGGGAGATATGGCTGAAACAAGTTTTGAAAGGTGAAAAACAGCTTAATCGGGCCTAATTAGGGTGATTAGCAGCTAGGCCCATTAGGTATTTTGGGATTAGGGCTACATAAGGGATGATAGGGGCTAGAGAAACCATCCTTTGTCATTTTCCAACCACCACAAACTTTCTCTTCAAACCTAGCAATGGCCTCCACCTTCTAAATTCATCCAAAATCGCCTTCTAATCGTGTATTGGCTTAATCTACACCAAATCAAGGAAGATTGGTGTCAAATCAGAGTTGGAGCTGCTGTGTTGCAATGGAAACCGCGCCAAAATGGTAAAGATTCTGATCTAAAGTTTTATTTGTTGCTAAGGTGAGTGATTTGCTTTGTTTTTCACTAATTACAACTAATTAGGGGTGATTAGTGTTAATTAATGAAATTATGCATGTTAAAATTCTGGAAAAATATGTAAAAATTCTTAAATATTATTTTAAGGTTCTGTTAGAAATTTGGGTTAATTTGGACATGTTTTGCTAATTGTATGTTTAAATCATGATTAAGGGGATTAAGGGGAAAACCATAGGTTTGGGTATGTTTGGCCCAAAATAACTCATATGATTGATGTTTGGATGTTTATAGTTGGTTCTATATGTTGTTATTACTATTTGAAATGTTAAGTAATCTTGTAGAAAAGTTGGAATGGTTGAAAACGCCGTTGTATGGTGAAAATGGACGATATATGCTCATTGGAAAATGTGCAGGGTTTCGGATCGGATAGGTTTATAGGGCTCGGATCGGATAGTGGAATCGGGCAAGAGAGCATCGAACCGAAGCCTAGGTAGAAGAAAGTGAGCATGGCAAAACGGAAGGCCGCTAGTTTGGAGTTGGAGTTGGAGTGAGCACTGAATCGAGGTAGGAACCACGATCACCGAACCGAATAGGGGATGGTGGAATGAAGTAGAGTACAGGAACCGAACCATGAACACTGAACCGAACCAGATGAGGGCAGCCGAACTGAACGTATAAAGTATCATGATCGAACCGACCCGGATGGAGTACCACGACTGAACCGACCTGGAGGAAGTTGACTGAACTGAACAGGATTAATGGCCAGGAGCTGAAGCATGCCGAACCGAACCAGGGCAGGGCAACCGAACTGGTTCGGGCCTCTTCTACTACCGCGTGACGACTCTTCTGAAGACCAACTCCAATCCTACAAAAACTCGAGATGCAAAGAAATTCCAAATAGGAGGATATTACTCAGGATCCAAATGGGGATCAACGAGTTAACTTCATGAGTTGGGCTTTGTTGCGGGACATGTGCAAAGGGGTTATCGATCTCTATAGCTTAGACTCACCGCTTAGAGACAAATCATTGGCTATGGATCATTGCAGTGGAGTTGTCATGACTCCATGGGGAAAAGTGATCGTAGCAGGGGTATGAGCCAGTGCAGTGGAGTTTTCATGACTCCATGGGGCAGAGTGGACATAGCAAAGGATTAGTGGCTATGGATTAGTGCAGTGGAGCTGTCATGACTCCATGGGGCAGAGTGATCGTAGCAAAAAATTGGGTGATCAAAGCGATAGATATCGTATACTTTACAACAACATCTACTTTTTTTATACACAATCGTTTTGAGAGTCTCTAATGGTGCTAGGTTTTCCGCCGCCACCCTCTCCCTTCTCTCTTTTCTGCTTTTTGTCTTTTCGTTTCTATCTCTTCCACTCAACGCTTCATCCTCCATCCTCTTAAACACCTCATCCGCTATTGTGTTAGGGTTTTTCTGCTTTCGTTTTTTTTTCCTTTACATTTTCTGTGTCCGATTCCTTTCACCAATTTTGCAATCGCCTTTCCCTCTACTCTATTGCGCTTTATCGCTCAGATCTGAACTTTTGTCTGAAATCTTCAACCGCAGTTGCTCTTGAGCTCCTCCTAGCTAGGGTTTGTTGGTTCAGCAATGGCTGTTGGTTGGTTTGGCGGCTTATTTGCAGATTTGTTGTGTTTATTCGAGTTCGGGTGGTTGTTGTGATGTGGTTGTGGGTTCTGTGCTATGCTGCTCTGCAGGCTCCACTCTGATAGTTCCATCTTCCTGCTATTCTGGGCCCTAGCTGCTGTTCATTATCTATCAAGCTGGTTTCAGACTCCTTCTCGGCATGCCAGTGATGGCCTCCTTCTTTAACGATCTGCATGGTGTCACGTCGCCCTTCGTCTGGTAAGTTATCTCCCTCTTCTAGTGTGTTCATCACTTTTCGGTGGACCATTACAAGTGTCTCCGCTTTGCCATCTTTGGGTTGATTGTGCTGGCAATGAGTGATGTGGTGGTCTTCCTTGCTCTCTTTGTTGCAGGCCTGTTCTGTTCTGTTTTCGGTCCGTCTCCAGTCTGTGGTGATGCTGGACTTTTGCTGTTTGGGCTTTCTTCTTTGAAGTTTGGACTTGAGAGTCTGTTCTTGTTGGCTGTGCTTTGATCGTTTGCTGTTCTATGGGTTTAGTGGTTGATTCTGTTTCTGCTCTATGCGACTTTGTCTGGTTGGTTCAAGATTGGTGGAAGGAGTCTGGTCTTATTATGCTTGTTTTTAAGTCTGTTTTATTGGTCTGGTTGTCTCGAGTCTGTAGTAGTTTGTAATAGTTTGTTTGTTGAATGGTATTAATATTTTAAAAAAAATCGTATACTTTACGCACTGAGTAAGAGATGTGAGGATGATTACTATGTTTGATGTTTGCTATCACATGACATGCCATTATTTTCATACCACATGCTAATGTCACCTTAGAGTATTATACATCCTGTTGTGCTAACTCTTTTGGTTGCAGGTTCAGTTTCAAGTATGGTTATGTATACCTGTTGTTGTTCTATTTTTGTTGCTTATCGCTCTACCAGACTTTTGTCTGACCCAGAGTTTTATGTCTCTTCTTATTACTCTGGGTGCTCCTAACAGACTAGAGACAGGTTAGCTAATTATGCACGAGTAGCTATCCGTAGACGAGCAGGAGACTTACACGTATCATTCCCATATATTCTCCCTATGTTGTTGTTGGTCGCTACTTTTGGCATTAGAAGTGTACCTTCCTATTTTGCTTTAGAGACAGTTTTAAAAGTTGTAATAAAGATGGTTTGGATCATAAGATGTATTTTGAATTTTCCGTTGCTATAATGGTTTAGTTCTTAGCTTATGCACTATCTCTCCTGTTTATATCAAGTTATGTTATTATTATATTTTGTTCCATGCGCTGTGAGATATACTATGGGTTCTTTGACGATTCATAAGTCTAATTCCTTTTCTTTGACGACCATCCCGTGTTGGTTAGACATCGACACAGCGCATTTCATTGGAAATGTCGGCTTATGTGGGGCGGGCCGTCACAATATTGGTCGCTACTAGCTAAGTGATAGGTCCGATAGGACCGAGAAACGTGTGTTTAGGAATAATCAGTCCTCAAACGTAAGAGAGGACCGCCCTTCAGGATCCAGGGTTGCCCAGAGTGTGTAATCTTAAGACATTTGCTAGAGTGTCTCAAAATCGGAAGGAGACATGCCTTGCCTTGACTCATGATGGAAATCCAGTTTCCAATATACGATATTTCGATTTTAGTTGGAAACCTATATGGCGACATAGTAGGATGGGTAGCTCATGTCGTCTATGATTGATACATTTATATTTGAAGTTGATTTTGACACTATTCACTTATAGTAATATCAAAATGATTTGTCTTAAACATACCAAGCATATTTGGCTATTGTAAGAGAAAACTCTATCCTTCGGCTTGCGTTGCATTGTGTGATGGGACATGAGTCTTATAAATGCTTTATTTTTAAAAAAGCATTGCGTTGTTTTGTTTCTAAACTAGTATTCGTGTGGAGTAAACCTGTTCCGTGTTATACGGCGTGGTCCCATGATTTCCCAATTTTTAAAGTAAAGATTTAATAACTGTTTTAATTCTCACACCAGTCCCTTGACTGACTCGGAGTTTATTGTTTTAAGTCTAAACTCTGAGTGCCCCTATTTTACATACGAGCAGCTAGTAGTTTTGGTTTTTGCAAATATTCCTTTTCCTAGGATCTTGGATTACAGCTGGAGCTATATTCAGAAATCTTTTTATCCGTGTATTTCATTCAGTTGTGATATTTGATGTATTTTCCGCTATACATTGTATTTATACATTTAAATTTCCATTGCTTTGTATTTTAATCTCTGATATTATTGTATTTCAGCTGTGTAATATTATTTATTTGAACTCTGATATCTTGTACCTGACGAAATTGTTGTAATAGCAATGAAATGTTCTAGTGTTTGTGTTCTGATGTGTCGTGCTCTCAAAGCAATCTGGGCTTTCCCGATAGGGGAAGTTTGGGTCGTTTCAGAAGATCTACCCATTCTTGTAATCATGGAGATAGTACTTACATTCTTCTTCCCTAACAACCAACAGAAGCTATGATGGGGATTTGTACCATTCTTGTTAGACATAGAGAAGATGAATTATGTTTCTTGGCTAAAACAATCCAAACAAATTTTGTTGGAGATGTTGTTTTGATGACAACAACCTTGTTTCAATTATCATTATTAGTTGATTATAAAATATATACTAACATCTTTATCTAGAATATATATTCATATATATATATATATATATTCATATATATATATATATATGTATATATACATATATATTCAGGGTTTGTATACAGGATTTAATACTAAAGATTGTACAGTTTTAGAGTTTCGAAATATTCAGGATTCAATGAAGATTAAAGAGTCATAAGTATCAAGATATCAAGATTTCAAGAGCTGAAGAAAATATAGTAGTTGATTCTAGTTTATATGTAAGACTCTGAATAACACTTCATTTTTAAATTGTTTTTCAATTTCAAATTATATTTTTCAAAATTCAAACTTTATTTTTTAAAATTCAAATTCTGATTTCAAGTTATTTCAAAACTATTTCTAAATGATTTCAAATTATTATGATTTTAAACATATATATTTATAGTTTATAGAGCTTTATAATAATATGTTTGTAATATGCATATATAGTTTTAAATCATATAACTTTATAAATATATTTATATTATATAACACTATATTTTTATATGTTTTTATACTTTAGAAACTTAAACATTAGTCTTGATTCAAGAATTTCCAGAATATATATAAATATATATATATATATTGGTTTTTACACTTGAAATTTGATTTTAAAAATAAATGTACAAGTCATATGTCGACATACCCATTTTGACATGTCGACATATAACTGTTATATTTTTAATTTTCAAAGGAAGTGTCTTTTCACTATTTGAAATGTTTCAGAAAAGTTTCAACCTTTGGGACACTATAAATAGGGGCTGATTTCAAATTCTAAATTATTCTTTCTTCTCCTTCTTCACCCCTTTACTTACCACCATTAAAATACTTAATTTTCTTTATTTCTACACTTATACTTTGAAGATTTCAACAAAATTTATATCATTCTTCTTCTCTTCTCATTCACTATCAATTACTCCCTGTTTGATGTGTTATCAAAGAGTTCTAGCGGTATTGTAATCATTTCGGAATTTTTTGGGAAAGGGTGTGTTCCTTGTAGTCCTGAAATCAAGGAAAGGGGGCGGTGTTAACCTACTAGTCGTGGTATCAAGGGTGGTGGAATCAATGTTAACCTTGTAGTTGTGAAATCAAGGGTGTTGTACTTGGATATTGATAATAAAAAAACTTTGCGTAAAATTCGATGTGTTCTTTCCTTTTCTGCATTTTTATTTACTTATTTATGTGTCTTTGATCATTTCTATGTTTGTGATCATTTATGTTGTGATATTCATTGTGTTATTCATATAGTAATTCAAGTTAGTTTAAATTTTCTATAAATTCCTCATAAACACTATTTACCCCCCTCTGGTGTTAATTCTGCCTTAAGATCTGCATTCTGCATTCTTAACAGTTGGTTTAGAGCATAGGTTTTCAAAAGTTCAGCATCTGAATTTTGAAAATATTAAATGGCAAATTTTGAAATGACTTATAACACTAGCCATAATTCATGCATTGCATCAATGTTAGAAGAATCTACATTCAATTATGTTGAAAATTCAAGTGATCTACTGAATTGTTGTCCATTACAGGAAAAGACGTCTTGCATGACTATTGAAAATTCAAATTCTGAAAAGATGTGTTACATGGTTGTTGAAAATACAAATTCTAATGGACAAATGGTGGAGATCGAAAAGGACAAATGGTAATGGCTGTTCAAGATGTATGACGGGAAATCCAGAATTACTGAATAATCTAGTATATGAAGATGGAGGAATTGTTGACTTCGGAGATGACTATAAAGAATATATAGTTGGAGTCGGCAATGTCGGTAATTCTGAAACTCCTACTATTTCTGATGTTTAATTAGTTAGTAATCTAAAACATAACCTACTAAGTATAGATCAACTTTGTGATAAAGGTTATAAAATAAACTTTGAAAAAGATAAATGCTTTATAGAAGATAGGAATTCAAAAATAATATTCGAAGGAGATAGAAAGAAAAATATCTATATATTAAGTATGAAAATCTCCAAGGATAACTTATGTCTTACGGCCAATACAAGTGACCCTTGGATCTGGCATAGGAGATTCAGTCATATAAATTTTAAACACATCTCTAGGATTTCAAAGCTAGATTCAATTAGGGGATTACCCAAAATGAAATTTAAGGAGAATAATTTATGCGATGCTTGCCAGTTCGGAAAATTAAAAAGAAGTTCATTTAAATCAAAAGAAGAAATTACAACTTTAAAACCATTAGAGTTAATTCACATGGATCTATTCGGTCCATCCCAAACTCAATTAATTAATCACAATAGACATGCTTACGTAATAGTCGACGATTTTTCTAGATTTATTTGGACCTTGTTTCTTAAAAATAAAAGTGATGCTTTTAATCAATTTAAAACTTTTGCTTAAAGAATTCAAAATTTATTATCTTTAAAATCAAAACAATGCGTAGTGACTACGATGGATAGTTCAAAAATGAAAATTTTGAAAAAAAATGTAATAAAAAGGGGATAACCCATTATTTTTCCTTTCCTATAACACCTCAACAAAATGGAGTAGATGAACGTAAAAATAGATCAACTCAAGAGTGTGAGAGAACTATTTTATCTGATAGTAACTTACCAAGAAATTTTTGGACTGAGGCAGTTGCAACAACTTGTTATATTTTAAATAGAATTCTAATAAGATCCTTAACTCATAAAACAACATATGAACTTTTATATAATAAGAAAGAAAAAGTATCATATTTTAAAATATTTGGAAGTAAATGTTTATTTCTGAATTCTAAAGAAAATTTAGAAAATTTTATTCTAATTCTAATAAAGGAATATTTATTGGAAACTCAAATAGAAGTAAAGCATATAGAGTTTTTAATTTAAGAACTAATACTATATAAGAAACATTAAATGTATCTTTTGATGAAAATAACAAGAATACAGGACAAAATAACGAAGATGAATGAGAAAATGGAATTGATGAAGTAAATAATGAAATTCACCAACTAAATAAAAGAATTAGATTTCTAAGAGACCACCCAATCGAAAATATCTTTGGAGATATTGAATATGTTGTTATGACTCGAAACTAATTAAATAATATGAGTAATTCGTTGTTATTACTCGAAACCAATAAAATAATATAAGTAATTCAATGTTTATTTCAAGTATTGAACCTAAGAATGCAATGGAAGCATCATCCGACGATTCATGGATCCTTGCTATGCAAGAGGAATTTAATCAATTTACCAGGATGATGTATGGGAACTTGTTACTAAACCAGAGGATAAAAATTTAATTATATCTAAATGGGTTTATAAAAATTAAAATGAATAAACATGGTGAGATCGTAAGAAATAAAGCACGGTTAGTTGCACAAGGTTACAGTTAAGAGGAGGGAATAGATTATGATTAAACCATTTCCCCGTAGCTAGATTAGAAGCAATTAGCTACTAGCTTTTGCTAACCATAATAATTTCAAATTATTTCAATTAGATGTTAAAAGTGCCTTTTAAAATGGATATGTTAAAGAAGACGTATATGTAGAGCAACCACCACTTTCTGAAGACGAAAAATATCCAGATCATGTATATAAATTAAAGAAAGTGTTATATGGATCAAAACAAGCTCCTAAAGCTTGGTATAATCGATTAAGAATGTATTTATTACAATCAAACTTTGAGATTGGCAAGATAGATAATACGTTGTTTATTAAAAGAAATAAAAACTATATTCAATTAGTATAGATATACATTGATGATATAATCTTTGGATCAACCAATAACCAAATGAATAAAGAATTTTCAGATATTATGACCCAAGGATTTGAGATGAGTCATATGGGAGAACTAACATTCTTCTTAGGCTTACAAATCTGTCAATTAAAGAATGGAATATTTATTAATCAAGAAAAATATGCAAGATATTTAATCAATAACTATAATTTAATTACAATTATTGGGAGACCAACACCATTGGAAACTAATATAGCCCAATGTAAAGATGATACGTCAAAATACATTGATAAAAAATTATATAGAGGTATGATAGGATCATTATTATATATAACTGCTAGTAGACCAGATATAATGCACAGTGTATGTCTCTGTGCAAGATATCAATGACAAGCTACAGAATCACATTTGAAAGCAGTAAAACATATTCTAAGATATGTAAAACATACTTTAAATTTTGGATTATTTTATCCTAAGAATGATTCATTCGATTTAATTTCTTATTGTGACATTGATTATGCGGGATGTAAATCCGATCGTAAAAGCACTAGTGGAACATGTCATTTTGTTGGACATTCATTAGTTTCCTGGTTTTGTAAAAAGCAATTTATAGTATCCTTGTCAACAACCAAAGCAGAACATGTATCAGCTGCTTTGGCTTGTTCATAAGTAATATATATGCAACAAACTCTAAATGATTTTGGTTTAAATTTATGTAAATCACTAATATACTACAATAATACAAGCGCTATAAATATTTCTAAGAATCCAACTCATCGTTCAAGAACTAAACATATAGATAACAGACATTTTTTTCTAAGAGATAACATAAGTAAAGAGAATTTTTCACTCGAATTCATAGAAAATGAAAAACAAATAGCAGATATATTAACAAAATATTTAAATGAAGCAATAGTCACTAAATTTAGAAGAGAATTAGGCATTTGTTCTTTAAATGAAATAGAATAAAAAATATAACAAAAATCAGAAAAATTAAAAAGACACATATGTCGACATGTGTGACATGTAACTGCTAGTTTATCAAAAATTAATTCCCTCCAAAAGTTAGTTACAACATCTATTTAAACTTCTTATTTCGAATTTTCTTCTTCATCTTCTCATTTCATTTCTGGAAAAACTCTAGACTAAATAAAATAATGGCCTCTAATAATTTATAATAATCAAATCAATTCTAATTCATCCGCCGGACTATCCGAAAGTCCGTTTCAACGATCTACGCTCACTCGTCTGATGAAATTAGAGGAGAAAATGGAGAATGTACTACAAATTCTCACTGAAATCCAAGTTTTACAAATAAGGATGAATCATGAGCATGTGAAACAAGGAAAAATCATGCGGAATGTACAAAAACTTGTTATGGATAACCACTTTAATCCGATTATCATCAAAGATGATAATCAAATAGTGGAAGAGGAAGAGGAAGAAATGGTTGAAGAGGAGGAAGAAGAAGAAGAAGAACAAACTGAAGGCATGGAAGAGGATGACCAAGTCATATGCGTAGGAGAAGTACGCTTCGATAGAGAAGGGAATGTAGTTGAGCAAAATGGGGAATTCTGTCTCCAATATCCGCATCGCCCAATTCACAAATCCCAAATCATTAAAACCATTAAACATTTAAGTTTCTTGTTTATTCGTAAATACGATGTAATACGTACAATCCGTGTATTCATGGATGTTTTAATTTGAATATTGCTTGATTTGTAAAACATTGTTTGAATTATATGGTTTATTCAATGTTTATGTTCAATGTTTCCTTATTTAATAGTATAGATTTAGAATTATAAAATAAGTAATTAGAATTAAGTATTATAGCATATATTTGGGGGGAGTTGATCAAGTTAACTACATATATATTTAGCTTAAATATAATTTAGTTTAATATAGTATAGTATAAGATACCATAGATGTAATATAGTTACAGGTACTTTTTGTTGATGACTAAGGGGGAGAAATTATAAAATAGGAATTAGTTAGACTTAGTTAAAGGGGGAGTATGTAGGATTCATGGTGAAAGGGGAGTATTCGAAGAATCAGATTAACAAGTATTAACAAGTATGAATATTTTATAAATCAAGGTTGTCATCATCAAAAGGGGGAGATAGTTGGAGAATGGAGTTTTGATAACAACAACCTTGTTTCAATTATCATTATTAATTGATTATAAAATATATACTAACATCATTATCTAGAATATATATATATATGTGTGTAGGGCTTGTATACAGGATTTAATACCAAAGACTGTACAGTTTTAGATTTCCAAGAGATTCAGGATTCAGTGAACACTCAAGACTCACGAGTATCAAGATACCAAGATTTCAAGAGCTCAAGAAAATATAGTAATTGAGTCTAGTTTATATATAAGACTCTAAATAGCACTTCATTTTCAAATTATGTTTTTCAAATTCAAATTTTATTTTTCAAAATTCAAATTCTGATTTCAAGTTATTTCAAATATATATTTATAGTTTATAACGATTTATAAATATATGTTTATAATATATATATATATATAGTTTTATAGTTTTAAATTATATAACCTTGTAAATACATTTATATTATATAACACTATATTTTATGTGTTTTTATAATTTAGAAACTTTATTTCAAACATTAATTTTGATTCAAAGAATATATATATATATATTGGTTTTAACACTTGAAATTTGATTTTAAAATAAATATACAAGGCATATGTCGACATACCCATTTTGACATGTAGACATGTAACTGTCATATTTTTAATTTTCAAAGGAAGTGTCTTTTCACTATTTGAAACGTTTCAGAAACGTTGCAACCTTTAGGACAGTATAAATAGGGGTCGATTTCAAATTTTTAATCATTCTTTCTTCTCCTTCTTCACCCTTTTACTTACCACCGTTAAGATACTTAAATTTCTTGATTTCTACATTATACTCTGTCGATTTCAATAAAATTTACATCATTCTTCTTCTCTTCTCATTCTCTATCAACTGCTCTCTATTTGAAGTGTTATCGAAGAATTCTAGGGCTATTTTAATCATTTAGGAATTGTTTAGGAAAGGGTGTGCTCCTTTTTTCCCTGAAATCAGGGAAAGGGAACGGTGTTAATCTAGTACCCGTGGAATCAAGGGTGGTGGAATCGGTGTTAATCTTGTAGCCTTTAAATCAAGGGTGTTGTACTTGGATGTTGATAATAACAAAACTCTATGCAATCTAGCATTGCGTGGGACTGGACACAAAAGTAATCATAACCAGTATAAAATCCGGTGTGTTCTTTCCTTTTCTGCAATTTTATTTACTTATTTCTGTGTTTGTGATTGTTTCTAAGTTTGTAATCATTTCTGGTGTGATAATCATTATGTGATTCATATAGTAATTCAAGTTAGTTTAAGATTTCTATTAATTCCTCATAAACACTATTCACTCTCCCCCCCTCTAGTGTTAATTCTGCCTTAAGATCCGCATGCTTAACAAATTTTACCAAATTTGTAAAAAAAATCATCCACTAACCTAGGAACATGTCTGTATGTTCAATGGTTCCTTTCGTAAGAAAAAGTTTTTTACAAAATTCTTGTGAATATTTTCCAGAAATATGAATTTGTGCTTATTTTTATTTTTGTACACAGCATGTCATGTGTGAGAAGATGAAACTCATCAAACAAAACGAAACTTTAACAACACACTCCCACATTTGCAAGGTGGGATCTAAAAGGTTTGAAGAACGTTATCAACATAAGATTCAAGAATGAAGTAAAGCATGGAAAGGTATGAACTTTTAATTTAACATACTATTTCATTTTTTGCTAATATGTAAAACATTGTTCCTCTAAACTGATACCTTAAAAAACTCAAAAATGATACCTCTGTCCCATTGCATAATGACATTATTAAGATCTGACACTTAAAAAATGCTAAAATTGCTACCTTAAAATAGATATGTTAAGACTGATACGTAAAAATACTAAAACTTCTACCTAAAAACTAATACATTAAAACAGATACCTAAAATTGCTAAAACCGACACTTAAAAAATGCTAAAACTGTTACCTTAAAATAAATATGTTAAAACTGATACCTAAATAATACTAAAAATGCTACCTAAATACTGACACTTCAAATCTGATACCTAACTTATACTAAAACCGCTACTTTAAAACTAAGACTTTAAAAATGATACCTAAATATTTATAAATCTAACACCTACTTAATATCATTTTAATGTTTCAAAATATACAAGTTAAAGAAATATCAAATATTGAACCCCATGAGGCTAAGCTTTTGGAGACATCAGAAGCTTTATGAACAAGAACTACAAGAGGAAAAGCCACGAAAACAAAAAAAGACAACGTGGTGAAAAGCAAGAACAAGTGGCTTCTTTAGAATAAGACGTCTCAACCAGAATATTAAACCTCCACATTAAAGTTATTGAAGATGAAAATAAAGATTAAAAGAGGAGCTAAAGAAAGAAAATTGAGAAAACAAGCAGAAGATGAACTTTTCAAACGGAGACAGCAGCTGAAACAACAAAAGCCAGACTCTAAACATGAAAGAATAGAAGAAGAAGGTGATTCAAAAGCAATAGTGGATGATTTACCAATAGCAGAAAGAGAAAAAATTCATGAAAAAAGACAAATTGATCTGAATGCTGAATTAAAGGAGGGAGAAAAATAAATAGAAAGCATTTCAGTTGAGGAAGAAACTACACAGCTAAAAAAAAGACAAATCTATTGAAGAACAACATGAAACCACACCAAGAAATGATACTGAAATCATAAAGGCAGCGCCACAACTGAAGAGAAAAAACAAACACTTATAGACATCAGTGGACCCAGCTTTGATTTGAATGTCACGGAAGCATGTTTAGAAGCACGAATTGATGAATGTAACATCGAAACACCATCCAAAAAAAAAAAATCAGTCGTCAAGCCAACAACTAGCAAACTACCTTCTTACATTTAAATACTGAAGGCAAAAAGAAGAATTGAAAAAAGGAATGATGCATATGAATATTCTAAAAAAGAAAGAAAACATTTTTCAATTTTGTCAACACATATCATTCAAAAAAATGACAGAAGTAGCCGCACAAACGTCTCCTCTTTTAGCCGTTACTTCTGCACCTTCATCATCCCATCAAATCAATCCTCCCTCTCTCTCTCTCATCACTTCCGGCCTCGTCGATGGCTCCGCCCCAAGATCCTCTCAAACCTCCTAACCCCCATGACCCTTCACCTACTGTCAATCCCTTGGGTTTCCCAACTTTACCCAGGCATCCAATCACACTCAAGGTGAATGACAAAATGCCAATGACATCGTTGTTCAAAAATAAACCGAGAAACGCTGGTAAATATGTGCCAACTGACATGGTTCCTACCTTCAATGGTACGAAGATGAAATTGACTCCTCAAATCATTGAAGCAGGTACACAGCAATGGTCGGACGCTGTTGTAGGTTTTTTCTTGGACAGCCCTCTGCCATATACCCCTGTCATTGAAAAACTCAAGAGTTTGTGGAAATTGAAAGGACAAGTGAGAGTTCGATCTGATGGTACCCTATTTCTCTTTAAATTCTCATGCTTTGAAGACAAAGAAAAGATCTTGCAAGGAGAACCCATTCTTATGCGTAACAAACTCTTTATTGTTAAACAATTTGACCCGGCTATAAGCAATGTTCAAGGCAACATAAGAGCGGTTCCTGCATGGGTCTTCTTGTACAATATACCTATGGTTGCGTGGTCGCATATAGGGATTAATTACCTAGCTAGCAGGGTAGGTAAGTTGATATGTATAGATGAGAGTGCCGAGAGGTTGGAAAGACTCACCTATGCTAAATGTTTGATCGAGGTTAAAGCCGATGTTGATCTAATTGAAGAATTTGAGGTTGAAACACCTGAAGGAGGAACTCACGTTATAAGAGTCAAGTATGTTTGGAGACCAGATATTTGTGTGCATTGCAAAGTGTTCGAACATAAGACCATGAATTGTGAAATACAAAGAAAAATTGAAAGAGATAAAGCTAAAAAAGAGGCAGCTAGAAGAATGACTCACAAAGTTCAAGTTCATGTAAGTAACGTGCCTGAGAAAGTTGATAATCGAAGATGGTACAAAGTTGGACCTAAGGGAAGAAGCTTAAATGAAAAATACTACAGAGTTAAGGTGAATAATAATGCTTCGGAAAAGGAAAAGGCAACCCCTTCTTTTGGAGAGGTAAGGGAGAATGAATTAGAAGATGGTGAAATAATGCAAAGAAATACTAGCAATGTTGATCATGTGGAGCCTTCAAATGTTTATTCTGAAGATCAAATGAGGGACAACCCCAATAACACTCTTGTAGAGTTGAAAGGCAAGTCAAAAGCTACAACTGATGAAGGCTCAGGCTTCGCAAGTACCAGTGAAATCACTAGTGCTAAAACGCAAAACACAACCAATGTTGCTCTCTCTGATGTGAATGCCCAATTTACTAATACTAATGCTTTTGAATGTTTGAACATAGATGAGAATGATGACGATACGATGGCTGGAAATAATAATACTGAATAGTTGGTTATGGATTCTGAAATAGAAGACACTGATACCAAGGTATCATGCGAGCAATCAGATGATGATGACCATCTTGATCTGATAGCTGATGGAAGTGTTCACACTGTTGAAGGAGCTCAAAGGAAAAATAGTGAACGTCCAAATGATAATGAAAACAATGCCATATATACCTCTATTACCACTCTTATTGCTACAGACAATGATACCACTAATGTTATGAAGCCAAATAAAACAATTCTTCCGATTAAAGAAAAGGCAACTACTGGAAATGGAACTACGAAGGAAAATGATGAAGGTTCTATTAGAGATACAACTACAACAATTCTGGAAATGCTTAATCTTAGTAAAACTACACCTGGTTATGAATGTAACAGCAATACAGAAGAAGATGATGCGAGGTGTCAAGACAATCTGATTGATCTAGGAAGAGATCTATCTCTTGATAATTGTGATGAGAATCATGTGTCTGCAATTGACACTTTAGACTAAGCAAATCATAATTCATCTATCCCATCTGCTGAAGTCCTGGAAAAGCCATCCCCATACATTAATATCCTCCCACCTAATGCATTCAAACCTTCTCCCCCTCTTGACAATTGTAACTCTTTTATTTTTGAGAACCAGACTCGAGCATCTGATAAGTGCAATGAACGCAATCGGTACTGCTCTCCCAAAAGAAATCATTCCGCTGGCGGTTCAATTGAATCACCGGTATCTGCATCATTGCAAGGAAATGCAAGAACATCACCTCCTTACACTAGGAGCATGGCAAAGACAGATTTACCTTCTGAGTTTAATCCATGACACAAAGTATTGGTGTTTGGAACATAAGGGGGGCACACTTGGACACGAAACTAGATCAATATAAGTATTTAATTTCTGATTATAAATTAAGTATGCTTGCGATTCTCGAAACTAAGCTAAATAAAGTTTTAACTGCAAGAGCTGCGCACTACATTAATCCTTCTTGGAACATGATAAATAACATTGATAAAGCCCCTTATGGTAGAATTCTTATTATATTCGACCCTAATATACATCAATTATCGTTGCTTGATAGTGATAGACAAGTTATTCACTGCCATGACTGGAATCCCCCCTCTTCTACATCATTTTACATTTCCTTTATTTATGCTGACAATGCTGCTAGTGCAAGACATCACTTATTCCACTCCTTACCCAACTGGAGACATCACTTATTCCTTTGTGGTGACTTTAACTGTTGCCTTCAGATTGGTGATCGAACAGGTGGTAACACTCTTTCTATCAATGATATTACTCCCCTCAACCGGCTCCTTCAAAATGCGAATATTTCTTAAATAAAAACCACTGGATTATTCTACACTTGGACTAACACGAAAAAACAGGGTATTCGTACCTTCTCGAAGATTGACTATAGCTTTTGTAACTCTACCGCAATGCTTGCTTGGCCGGAACTGCACAATCATAAGCCTTCTCCCTTACTTCCAGATCATACCCCGTAGGTTTTATCCTTGGGAAAGAAGTTTCAAAGAGGTAAAGCTTCATTCAAATTTTTCAATCACTGGGTTTCCGAACCTGGCTTTCTTAATGTGGTGGATGCCAACTGGAGAATTCCTATCCTCGGCAACTTCATGTTCATACTCCACAAGAAGCTCAAAACAACCAAAGACGTTCTTAAAGCCTGGTCCTACTCAAAATTTGGAATTGGTAATAAGCAATCTCTAATATGTAAGGAGAGGCTTGCCAATATTCAGAAGGATATGGATCATGATTTGAATAATCCTAACTTAGCTGTGTTAGAGTCTGATGCTATCAATGACTATCTTAATGCTCTTCAAATTGAGAACACGATGATTAAGAAAAAAGCTCGTCTCAAATGGTCGGTTGAGGGAGATAGAAACACGTCTTATTATCATGCCTCCCTTAAGTCTTGACAATCTCAACAAAATATTTACAGGATAAAAGATATGCAGGGAGTTCTCTTCTTTACTCCTCAAGATATTGAATTAGCTTTTATCTCCCACTTTTCTAATCTTCTTGGTAATGTTGATAGGTTTTGTCCTTGTATTGATAATATAGACCCGATCATTCTTCCTCATCTAGGCTCGGAAAATAAATCTATGCCGATTGACGAAGTCAAGGAAGATGAAATTAAAGCAGCTTTCGCTTCTATGAAAAAAGATGCTTGTGGAGGCTCAGATGGCTTCCATGCGCAATTTTACAAAACTTCTTGGCCTCTGATAAGTAATGATGTTATAAAAGCGGTAAAGCAATTCTTTCTCGAAGCTAGAATGCAAGAATCTTCTAATAACACTAACTTAGCTATGATTCCTAAGGTGAAGAACCCCGAAAAGGTACATGATTTTCGGCCTATTTCCTGTTGTAATGTTATTTACAAAGGCATTTCTAAGATAATTACTAATAGGAAGAAAAAGTATTACCTTCTGTAATATCGAATAATCAGTCGGCCTTCCTTGAAAAAAGAAATATATTAGATAATGTTTTGCTTTCTCATGAATTGTTGAATGGTTACAAAAGTGCAAATGTCTTTCCTCGTGTTGTTCTTAAACTTGAAATTCAAAAAGCCTTTGATTCGATTCAATGGGATGCAATTGTGAGGATTTTAGGTTACATGAACTTTCCGATACCGTTTATTTCATGGATATATGCATGCATCTCTACCGTTAACTACTCCATTGTTCTTAATGGGTCTTGTGTAGGCTTTTTCAAAGGTAATCAAGGCATACGGCAAGGAGACCCAATATCAGCGTACCTCTTCGTTGTGGTGATGGAACTGTTAACGCAAATGCTGAATAAACTTGTCCGTCAGCGTCTTTTTATCCTTCATCTGAAATGCAAGGATCCCCAGGCTGTCTTGCTTCTTTTTGCTGATGATCTCATGATTTTCTGTAAACCTGATGTGATCACTATGTCTAACATTCTTAAATGTCTAGATGACTTCTATAATATAACTGGTTTAAAGATAAATCTAGCAAAATCTGAATTTTCATCTGCTGGTCTATCCGCTGAGCAAAATTATCACATTATCAACTCGACTGGTCTTAAATGTAATAACACAACTATGTCCTACCTAGGTCTACCCCTTGCCACTTCTAGAATCACAATGCACCAATGTTTTCCTCTTTATGACAGAATTATTAGCAAACTTGACTCATGGGCTAACAGTTTCTTAAGTCAAGCCGGTAGACTTACGATTATTAAATCTATCATCTTTTCTATGCAAGTTTACTAGGCAAGAACTTTTGTTCTCCCCTTCAAATTTATCAAAATGATAAGGACTGCGTTGATGAGGTTCTTCTGGTAAGGCAATACAACAAGCAAGTACCTAGCTCCAATCTCATTCTCGACTTTGGAGCAAACTATAAGCAAAGGCGCCCTAGGCCTGATTGACATGGTTGAATGGAATAGAGCTGCTCATGCTCAACATTTAGCGAATTTCATGCATCGACGAAGTAGTCTTTGGGTAGAGTGGTCGGCTAGACACGTCATAAAGAACAAGAGCCTATGGAGCATGGAAATTCCTCAAAAGTGCAGCTGGACGTTGCGTAGTCTTTTCAAACTAAGGGGAGTTTTGTTACCATATGTTAAATTAAATATGAATGTGAATAACGATGTTCTTTTCTAGCAGGACCCCTGGCTAAACTACGGACAAATTCTCTGCCGTCAACTCACTTACAATGAGATTACTCAAACGGGTATTCCCATACGTGCTGCGCTGACTGTCATTACAGGAAACTCTGGACCTCGTCTCCCAAATTCAACCAACCAGAATATTAATGCTTTGTGGCAACTAATAAGAATCAACTAGATGAACAACCATAGCTTATCCGATGTCAACTGGCTTGCGGACGACAAAACTTTCACTATCAAAACTATGTATGGCAAGCTGAGGAATAATGGAGAAATGCTCGACTGGAAATGGCGTAAACGGGTTTGGAAGACTAACAATCCGGCTAGGGAGAACCTCCTCTACTGGAAATTACTCAGTGGCGCGCTAATGACGAAGGACAAGATCATCCAACGTGGCATGAATATAGATGGAGCATGTATTTACTGTGGTGTTCAGTTTGAATTCATAGTCCATCTCTTCTTCGAATGCAGCGTGGTTGGAGGTATTTGGAGTAACATATGTAATAGAATTGGTAGAACAACTATTGCTGGAAGTCACATCTGTGAATGGGCGGAACTCTACACATTGACAGGCACAAAAAACTTGAAGAAAAGGCTGCTCAACATGATGTTGAAGAAGTTTATTTGGCGTGTGTGGAAAGAGAGAAATGTTATGGTGTTCAATCCGGAGAAAGCTAAGGCGCAGGCTGCTCGTATGAAGTGGATACTGATGGAGCTCTGGCAGTGCATGAAACATGCGACTTTTGCAATTGAGCCTGGGATTATTGATCTATTTGTTGCTTGATTCTTGTTTTTCTTCTTTGTTTTTTGTGTTTTTCTTTTTGTTCTCCCTGTGCTTGAGGCACTGTCTCCACTGTTTTTCTGCTTTATAGTGTTCGCGCTATATTGCCTTTGTATTTTCTCTTTGTGCCTCAATAAAGAGGCCGGGGTCCTTTAACCCCGTCAGCCATGCCAAAAAAAGAAAAAAGAAAGAAAACAGAAAACAAGAAAGAAGATGAAGCGACTGAAGAAAAAAGGAAGAACTACAGCTTGCATTGATAAAAATAGATGAAACAAAATCCGAAAACCAACAAACCAAACCAGATGAAAAAGAAGAAGAAGCAAACACACACAATTGAGCCAATTCAAGTAGTAGAACCTACATGGAGAGACCTACACTTGTCACACTGCAAAAGTGTGACAAGTCATCTAAATGAGGAAGAGCAAAGAGTTGTAAAGAAAAAAAATTCGATTGCAAAAGTTGATATAAAGTAGGTTTTCTATTTTAGTTGTCCTGTTAGATTATACTTAAATTTATATTTACTGTTTTTTTAAACAAATAGCCAAGTTGTTTCGGTAAACGAAGATGTGATTAGGGGAGGATGTGTTATTACCAAAGATATGCTAAGACATGTACCGGAAGGAAACTTCATAGAAGGGCAAATAAATACTTTTATCAAATTTTAATACTAATACACAATTTCATAACAAACTGATGCCCAAAATATGTATCTTAAATAGAATAAGTGTTGTTAACATGAAACTTATACCTACATACATATCAAACTGATACCCATAAACTAGAACTGTTTTATTCAAGCTACACAATACTAAAAATGATACCTTCAGAGGTACAAAACTACTACCTATTAGTTGTTACAATAAAAACTGATACTATAAAACAGATAAAAAATGATACCTAATAACTGTCCATAACAAAAAATTGGTACCTTCCAACATAAAAAAATAATATCTAACAAATAATAAATATAAAACTGATGGAACAACATATCAAATCGTCATATAGCAAAAGCTAACATATCAATTTAATTTGTGTAACATTTTGTTTTCATTCATAAATCAGATTATTGACTGGTTCAGCCTTAATTGCGACTTGGTCAAAACAGTTATATAATGTCTACAACCATGACAGCAAGTACAATCAAAATATAAAATTATTACTATTTTACATGATTGAATTACAGATTAAATACTAATATATATTCTAATTTGGGCAGAAAGGCATTGTTGAAAAAGGGATGGAATTATAAAACATTTAGTTATTCCATTCTTAAAAGAAGTAGCTTTAAACAAGTATACATAAACGATATACTTCCCAATGCACTGTGAAAGCCATTAGACATTACTTACATTAACATATCCATCAATGGTATGGTCGCACTTCGATTCTATAAGGTCAAGACATTCAAATGAAAGAAATAATCCAAATTTGAGAGATGCCATAACACTGGTATGGAAAATTCCAGCTTATTTGTTAAAAAAAAGGTGATATAATGTATTTTTATTACAGAGATTAGAAGTTGAAAAAATATTGCAGCAACTATGCACAGAGAATAATATTCAAGATATGCAGCTTAGACCGGCAGAAATGCATCGACTAGAATGTGCACAACAGCATTTTGATGTTTAATCTTTTTTATGACTTTTCTTTCTTAAAAACATTCTTTTGTATGTTGCAAATTTACAAAATGGTACTAACACAAATCCAAACTGATACCAACATTTATTCAAACTGATACCCACTGATTAAAAAACAATACCAATTATCACCATGCGCACTACAAACAGTGGAATCACAACCTGCATACATCAATTCTGTAACATACCGTCTTTCGTCCGCTTCAAGCTGGTAATTAAACCAACTCAAACCGTTCGAAATGACAGAATGTTATTAGCTTCTGAGGTAAATAGAATAAATCACAGAATCACAGACACAGAAAAACAGAATATCTCGCAGCGGAATAAATAAATTATACAATAGTGGTTCATGAAGCTACTAAATAAAATCAAAGTTTATACATAATATCAGAGTTACAAAATTAAATACAGTGGAAGTCTAAATACAAGAATTTCTAATACATAGAAGAAATAGCCAGAATCAACAGGTAGAGGATATCTTCAACCGTCCCCAGCTTCAAAAGGTGAAATCTCAACACCGCAATACTCGATCTGACCCGAGCAATAATGCAAAACAAAACAACTCAGATCAGGACTAACATTCTCATGGAAGTAAACCAACTTAAATGAAATATTAAATGAAATGCATCAGTAACTTAGAGGATGTTTGGGATCACCATCCTCTAAGGATCCGTTAAACTAATATCATATAATATAATACGCTATTATAATAGTGTCTATGTTTAAATATACTATTGAAAATAGTGTAAGCGGGATTACCATTATTACCCTTACACCATTTATACCGTTATCATACAGTTTGCATATAACACACCAGTACATCGGCGGATAGGGATGCGCCGTGATACGACAACGCTAAATCAAAATCGTAGGGGGCTCGATCAAGATAATATGACAAGGCACACGAGGAATACCCACGGTAGGATTCTACCGATGCACGCCCGGACCGGTGGTACGCATAGCCGCAACTACCGCCCACCTCGAACAACACTCCCATAATCAAGGGTGGCCACCAATCAAATCACAAAGTAATAGATATGGTCCGAAGAAGTGTGTCCGATGGAGGTGCGACCTCACTTAATCACGGTATAGCACCTGTTTTAGTCATTTTAATTATGACCCGAAGGTCAAGGCTATCCATCAACGTTCTCTTTCTTCAATCCAGTAATCGCCACCAAACCATCCTACTTCATTCTGGAACTCCACCGCGTACACAGTTGTTAAAGTGGTTTTCGGTATTGGCAGAGAGTATGACAATATCCGATCCCGGTCTCTTTAACAACCAAACGTTTACATTTTTCACACCGTGGCCATTTTAATAAAATCATATTCTGAAATAAAATTGATTTAAGAAATTTCTTTATTTCAAACCAAACAGTTTATGAATCAATTCCATATATAATATTATTTCAAATCATATTCAGTCAATTTATAATCGAATTCATATATTCATATCAATTATAAATTCAAATTCCAATTAACTACGTAGTTCACGTACATTTCCTATACAGTTCAATATTTATGTCAATTCAAAATTCGCATTTAGTTGATTAAAATTCAAATTCATTGAATCAAGTATCGTTATATAAATTTAATTCTTTAAACCTCGCTTTTAAATCACAAAATCAAAACTTATCCACCTTTTGAGTTTATTATTAAAGTTTATAAAATATATATAAAATAAGCATTGAAAATATTGTTTATGAGTTATAAATTTGTATAGAAAATAACTTTATAAACATATATAGGTTTAAATTAATTCAGAAATAGGTTTAAAAAGAATAATTTATTATAATATATTAATTTAAAGTTAAAAGTACATATATGATAAAATTATATGGATCTTAAATTAATATTATTACAATCAAACTTTCCAAATCATTTTAATTCGAAAACATGACCAACAGTGTCCATATATAGTTTTCTACCCTATGGTCAAGTGGTACGGATATTTATCATTTCAACCCGCAATTTATAAAATTTATACGGGTTTATCATTTCAACCCGCAATCCCAAATTCAGTAAAAATCGTTCAGGTCTATCATTTCAACCCATAACGATTTTTCCCTAATCTAATGTCCGTTCGGGTATGTATCATTTCAACCCTTAGTGATTTTTCTAAACTAGGGGTATATACAACATAACAAACCATCATATATAGTCAATCACATCATAGTAATATATATTCAGTGTACATACATGTCATATGAATATCGTGTCACATATAAAAGTGTATATTTAAACAAACAATTTCTACTGACAATCCTATACATTTCATAACAGTTCATTTAGTTGATCTAACATCTATGAAGTAATGTGAGTCAGGTGTGAGATAAACTCACCTTTCATGGAATAGATTGGAAACAACAGACGAATTTGACACCGAATTGAAACAGCAACTTCAAGGCATGTTCCAAAATAGATTCGATTACAGCAACCACTCAATATACTTTTATTTTATTTTGTATGAGGCGATAATGGAATTTCTATATTGATTGGTACAGCAATTTGGTGTTGGACGGTATGGTATTTGGGTTTTGGAAAGGTTCTCAAACTCAACACCAAACTTGACTCAAAATAAACCCAATAAATTCTTTACACAAAAAATATATATTTTTATATATACAAATGAACAATTTTTCTTTTACATACACATATATATATATTTAAAATTCGGTGCACAAAAATATATTTTATACATTATACATTTAAATAAAACACAACGCATACCATACACACAACACAAATTATAACAGTATATATATTATAAATTATACATAAACACACAACAAATCCTTTTTCAAAATAGTATTATATATATATAAATATATTTATTTAATATAACGTATACACAGTAAAATTAATATATACTTATATATTTAAAATTCGACACATTCCAAATCACTTATATAAATATATATATTAAATTATATAGCACCAAACCATATTTGTTTTTAAATTACATACAACGCAAACACACCTAAATAAAATCGTAAAAATGATATATATATATATATATATTTATTAATTTAAAATGAATATATATATAAACATATTTATTTTTTCAAAATAATTAAATTTCCGAAGCGACTCAACGCCACGCATTCAACATCGAAATATATGTTTCTTTTATATATAATCATAGATTTATAAACGCATACAAACATTTATCACACAAAACCACATATAAATATTTTATACAAATTGATGCACACAACCAAACTATATATATATCTATATGTCTATACATATATATTTTTAAAATAATAATTTTTTTACACAAAAATATACACACTCAACAAAAGGGGACACACACAAAATCAATCTCACGCACAAACAAGATCACTCACACCACACAGTAACACAAACACACACTGTCAACACACCACACAAACAAAATAACACATAGACATGTTAAAACTCATACCTCGACACATGAACGCACATGTAAAATCATACCCCATAAACTTTCATAGCTCACCAACTCATGCAAAGAAAAGAAAACGGCTCACACACATAAGAAAACACAGGAGGAGGGAGCAAGGCGGAGTGGAGGCTGTTGTTGGGCGCGGGCTGATGGCTAGGAGTGAGGGAAGGGAGAAGCATGGTCGGAGGGAAGAGTCGGCGCTGTGGGAAGGCTCGGTGGCATCCTTGCGTGAGAGCAGGAGGCAATGCAAAGGTTCGCATGAGAAAAACTATTGTTACTTTTCCATTTTGAAGAAATGTGAGATGCTTGATGGAAAAAGGAAAAAAGGCGGTGGGAAGATAATAATGGAAGCAACCTTTTTGTTTGCATGAAGAAGAGTAACGTATGCATTAGGAGAAGGCAATGGAAATGATAGAGAAAAATAAATAGGCAGAAGAAAATGGGCATGAGGCATTAAAATAGTAGCAGCATTTATTCAGAAGAGAGAGAAATGAATGGAGCGATTCTCAAGCAATTGCGTGTATGAATGGAAAGGCACGACTCAATCAGAGAATGCACCATTTAATGCTGAACGTTTGGTATAAAATTTCAAAACCAAATGGTTAGGAAAGGAAACCAAAATAATTATAAGTAAAAAAATCTCAACGGATGATTTCACAATGAAATTAAATATATTTTCACAAATAAAAGAAAAACAGGAGATGAATGGTTTTAATTTTTGAAAATAATGAACGTGCAAGGAAAGAAATTACACTAATAAATGAATGCGTATGAACGGTTTAATTTTTTGAAAATGAGGAACGTTCAAGGAAAGAAATAATATTAATGAATGAACATTGAACTCTAAATAACAAACATTAATTGCAAATAAAAGAAAAAAAATAGATATTAAATTCGAAGGAACCCATGGTTTTTGGCAACAATTAAAATGACTAATGAGGCAGATGGAGAATAAAACGGATTTGCAAATGAAAACGATGGCTTAGAAATAAATATAAATGGGATGGGTTGGGGATTAAAGAGGTGAACTTTAGGCAATAAATAAATAATAATAAAAACAAACATTTTGAAATTCAAAATGCACAATGACTGTTTTAGGAAATGAATGGATGAGATGTTAATTCGAACGGTGCATTGAAATGGGAAGGAAAAATAAATGTCATGAGGAACCGAAAAGGAATGAATGTAGGAAAATATATGGAAGAAGATGAACGTTTTAATTTTGAAAATAACAACTAGTTAAGGAAAGGAATAATAGAAATAAATGGACATTAAACTTTATAATGTAAACAGTGTTGGCAAATAAAAGGAACCAATATAAACGTGTTTGCAAATAAATGGAAAACAGTACAAATTTTTAAATTCAAAGGACAAACGGTTTTGACAATATATATTAACAACCGATTTTGCAAATCAAATATATAATAGATGATATTAAAAGAAAAATATATGTGACAAATAAAATTTGGTAATGTTTGCGTAACAATAATCAATACCAATTGAAATTAAATCAAAGATACAATTCCATTAATATTGAAAACGAATTGTATAATTGTACGAGTTTTAAATAATTAAATAAAAATTCAAGAATGAATCCACATAAATAACTTAATTAAAATTTACCATAAATAAGATACTAAAATACCCAATATTTATTTGTACTATTAAATTATATCTATATCAAAACACATTCATTTGTTTTATAAAATATAAAATAAATTTGGTTTTAATCAAAAATAAATATTATTTTAATAAAATCCAAACAAATAAAATAAATATAACAAAATTTAAATTAAATCATTAAATAAAATATACTAAAAATTTGAGGTTGTTACAATCTCCCCTACTCAAACCTTTTCGTCCCCGAAAAGGAACGAAGTAGGGAAATAGTAATTAAATAATTAATATATTCAAACCAAAGGTTCATATTTATATTCATACCTATATATATATACGTATCACAAATTAAAATCTTTATAATCCATTTAAATTTATATATTCCGATATATGCATAACTTTACAAACTATATCGTTATAGATTTCAACTAAGATAATATCATTTTCTTACAAAATCTACATCTTTACCTCTTATTCAAAATGTATAGTTTATAAAATATAAAGTCTTAAAGTATAAACATCAAATCCTTTCAAAATATTGGTATTACCAAAACATAATATTATTTACGAATATATATATATATATATATCAAAATTTCACATCAATATTAAATAAGAATCCTCTTCTTCTACTTCTTACCTTGTTATAGACAAGGATAAGTTATAGAATTTAAGGAAAAGCTGAACGAACGAAAGAACCTAATCAAAGAGGAACTACGAAGGAAGATAGATTCAAAGGAAAGGAAATTTCAGGAAAAGAATTTAAATATATATAAAAAATTGTATCCGAAAATATTTGTTTAAAACTTTTAAAACTATTTTAAAAACCATTTATACTTTTAAAAATACGCTCACTCGCAAGAAGGATTCAGCGACTGATTCCACTCATTCTAGGGTATCACTACCCTATCTCTAATGAGCTTTTACCTCATAGGCTAAAGCTTTGATAAACCAAAGCTCTGATACCAAATGTAACATACCGTCTTTCGTCCGCTTCAAGCTGGTAATTAAACCAACTCAAACCGTTCGAAATGACAGAATGTTATTAGCTTCTGAGGTAAATAGAATAAATCACAGAATCACAGACACAGAAAAACAGAATATCTCGCAGCGGAATAAATAAATTATACAATAGTGGTTCATGAAGCTACTAAATAAAATCAAAGTTTATACATAATATCAGAGTTACAAAATTAAATACAGTGGAAGTCTAAATACAAGATTTTCTAATACATAGAAGAAATAGCCAGAATCAACAGGTAGAGGATATCTTCAACCGTCCCCAGCTTCAAAAGGTGAAATCTCAACACCGCAATACTCGATCTGACCCGAGCAATAATGCAAAACAAAACAACTCGGATCAGGACTAACATTCTCATGGAAGTAAACCAACTTAAATGAAATATTAAATGAAATGCATCAGTAACTTAGAGGATGTTTGGGATCACCATCCTCTAAGGATCCGTTAAACTAATATCATATAATATAATACGCTATTATAATAGTGTCTATGTTTAAATATACTATTGAAAATAGTGTAAGCGGGATTACCATTATTACCCTTACACCGTTTATACCGTTATCGTACAGTTTGCATATAACACACCAGTACGTCGGCGGATAGGGATGCGCCGTGATACGACAACGCTAAATCAAAATCGTAGGGGCCTCGATCAGGATAATATGACAAGGCACACGAGGAATACCCACGGTAGGATTCTACCGATGCACGCCCGGACCGGTGGTACGCATAGCCGCAACTACCGCCCACCTCGAACAACACTCCCATAATCAAGGGTGGCCACCAATCAAATCACAAAGTAATAGATATGGTTCGAAGAAGTGTGTCCGATGGAGGTGCGACCTCACTTAATCACGGTATAGCACCTGTTTTAGTCATTTTAATTATGACCCGAAGGTCAAGGCTATCCATCTACGTTCTCTTTCTTCAATCCAGTAATCGCCACCAAACCATCCTACTTCATTCTGGAACTCCACCGCGTACACAGTTGTTAAAGTGGTTTTCGGTATTGGCAGAGAGTATGACAATATCCGATCCCGGTCTCTTTAACAACCAAACGTTTACATTTTTCACACCGTGGCCATTTTAATAAAATCATATTCTGAAATAAAATTGATTTAAGAAATTTCTTTATTTCAAACCAAACAGTTTATGAATCAATTCCATATATAATATTATTTCAAATCATATTCAGTCAATTTATAATCGAATTCATATATTCATATCAATTATAAATTCAAATTCCAATTAACTACGTAGTTCACGTACATTTCCTATACAGTTCAATATTTATGTCAATTCAAAATTCGCATTTAGTTGATTAAAATTCAAATTCATTGAATCAAGTATCGTTATATAAATTTAATTCTTTAAACCTCGCTTTTAAATCACAAAATCAAAACTTATCCACCTTTTGAGTTTATTATTAAAGTTTATAAAATATATATAAAATAAGCATTGAAAATATTGTTTATGAGTTATAAATTTGTATAGAAAATAACTTTATAAACATATATAGGTTTAAATTAATTCAGAAATAGGTTTAAAAAGAATAATTTATTATAATATATTAATTTAAAGTTAAAAGTACATATATGATAAAATTATATGGATCTTAAATTAATATTATTACAATCAAACTTTCCAAATCATTTTAATTCGAAAACATGACCAACAGTGTCCATATATAGTTTTCTACCCTATGGTCAAGTGGTACGGATATTTATCATTTCAACCCGCAATTTATAAAATTTATACGGGTTTATCATTTCAACCCGCAATCCCAAATTCAGTAAAAATCGTTCAGGTCTATCATTTCAACCCATAACGATTTTTCCCTAATCTAATGTCCGTTCGGGTATGTATCATTTCAACCCTTAGTGATTTTTCTAAACTAGGGGTATATACAACATAACAAACCATCATATATAGTCAATCACATCATAGTAATATATATTCAGTGTACATACATGTCATATGAATATCGTGTCACATATAAAAGTGTATATTTAAACAAATAATTTCTACTGACAATCCTATACATTTCATAACAGTTCATTTAGTTGATCTAACATCTATGAAGTAATGTGAGTCAGGTGTGAGATAAACTCACCTTTCATGGAATAGATTGGACACAACAGACGAATTTGACACCGAATTGAAACAACAACTTCAAGGCATGTTCCAAAATAGATTCGATTACAGCAACCACTCAATATACTTTTATTTTATTCTGTATGAGGCGATAATGGAATTTCTATATTGATTGGTACAGCAATTTGGTGTTGGACGGTATGGTATTTGGGTTTTGGAAAGGTTCTCAAACTCAACACCAAACTTGACTCAAAATAAACCCAATAAATTCTTTACACAAAAAATATATATTTTCATATATACAAATGAACATTTTTTCTTTTACATACACACACATATATATATATATATATATATATATATTTAAAATTCGGTGCACAAAAATATATTTTATACATTATACATTTAAATAAAACACAACGCTAATGCATACTAAATCATATACACTTATATATAATATATAATTTGAAACACACACATAAACTCACACACACACACATACCATACACACAACAAAAATTATAACAGTATATATATTATAAATTATACATAAACACACAACAAATCCTTTTTCAAAATAGTATTATATATATATATATATATAAATATATTTATTTAATATAACGTATACACAGTAAAATTAATATATACTTATATATTTAAAGACACATTCCAAATCACTTATATAAATATATATATTAAATTATATAGCACCAAACCATATTTGTTTTTAAATTACATACAACGCAAACACACCTAAATAAAATCGTAAAAATGATATATATATATATATTTATTTATTTATTTAAAATGAATATATATATATAAACATATTTATTTTTTCAAAATAATTAAATTTCCAAACGACTCAACGCCACGCATTCAACATCGAAATATATGTTTCTTTTATATATAATCATAGATTTATAAACGCATACAAACATTTATCACACAAAACCACATATAAATATTTTATACAAATTGATGCACACAACCAAACTATATATATATCTATATGTCTATACATATATATTTTTAAAATAATAATTTTTTTAAACAAAAATATACACACTCAAAAAAAAGGGGACACACACAAAATCAATCTCACGCACAAACAAGATCACTCACACCACACAGTAACACAAACACACACTGTCAACACACCACACAAACAAAATAACACATAGACATGTTAAAACTCATACCTCGACACATGAACGCACATGTAAAATCATACCCCATAAACTTTCATAGCTCACCAACTCATGAAAAGAAAAGAAAACGGCTCACACACATAAGAAAACACAGGAGGAGGGAGCAAGGCGGAGTGGAGGCTGTTGTTGGGCGTGGGCTGATGGCTAGGAGTGAGGCAAGGGAGAAGCATGGTCGGAGGGAAGAGTCGGCGCTGTGGGAAGGCTCGGTGGCATCCTTGCGTGAGAGCAGGAGGCAATGCAAAGGTTCGCATGAGAAAAACTATTGTTGCTTTTCCATTTTGAAGAAATGTGAGATGCTTGATGGAAAAAGGAAAGAAGGCGGTGGGAAGATTATAATGGAAGCAACCTTTTTGTTTGCATGAAGAAGAGTAACGTATGCATTAGGAGAAGGCAATGGAAATGATAGAGAAAAATAAATAGGCAGAAGAAAATGGGCATGAGGCATTAAAATAGTAGCAGCATTTATTCAGAAGAGAGAGAAATGAATGGAGCGATTCTCAAGCAATTGCGTGTATGAATGGAAAGGCACGACTCAATCAGAGAATGCACCATTTAATGCTGAACGTTTGGTATAAAATTTCAAAACCAAATGGTTAGGAAAGGAAACCAAAATAATTATAAGTAAAAAAATCTCAACGGATGATTTCACAATGAAATTAAATATATTTTCACAAATAAAAGAAAAACAGGAGATGAATGGTTTTAATTTTTGAAAATAATGAACGTGCAAGGAAAGAAATTACACTAATAAATGAATGCGTATGAACGGTTTAATTTTTTGAAAATGAGGAACGTTCAAGGAAAGAAATAATATTAATGAATGAACATTGAACCCTAAATAACAAACATTAATTGCAAATAAAAGAAAAAAATAGATATTAAATTCGAAGGAACCCATGGTTTTTGGCAACAATTAAAATGACTAATGAGGCAGATGGAGAATAAAACGGATTTGCAAATGAAAACGATGGCTTAGAAATAAATATAAATGGGATGGGTTGGGGATTAAAGAGGTGAACTTTAGGCAATAAATAAATAATAATAAAAACAAACATTTTGAAATTCAAAATGCACAATGACTGTTTTGGGAAATGAATGGATGAGATGTTAATTCGAACGGTGCATTGAAATGGGAAGGAAAAATAAATGTCATGAGGAACCGAAAAGGAATGAATGTAGGAAAATATATGGAAGAAGATGAACGTTTTAATTTTGAAAATAACAACTAGTTAAGGAAAGGAATAATAGAAATAAATGGACATTAAACTTTATAATGTAAACAGTGTTGGCAAATAAAAGGAACCAATATAAACGTGTTTGCAAATAAATGGAAAACAGTACAAATTTTTAAATTCAAAGGACAAACGGTTTTGACAATATATATTAACAACCGATTTTGCAAATCAAATATATAATAGATGATATTAAAAGAAAAATATATGTGACAAATAAAATTTGGTAATGTTTGCGTAACAATAATCAATACCAATTGAAATTAAATCAAAGATACAATTCCATTAATATTGAAAACGAATTGTATAATTGTACGAGTTTTAAATAATTAAATAAAAATTCAAGAATGAATCCACATAAATAACTTAATTAAAATTTACCATAAATAAGATACTAAAATACCCAATATTTATTTGTACTATTAAATTATATCTATACCAAAACACATTCATTTGTTTTATAAAATATAAAATAAATTTGGTTTTAATCAAAAATAAATATTATTTTAATAAAATCCAAACAAATAAAATAAATATAACAAAATTTAAATTAAATCATTAAATAAAATATACTAAAAATTTGAGGTTGTTACAAATTCAATTCAGTTCATACGAAAATTATAGTTATTCATACTGTTAGTTAAAACCATCATTTGTATTGATTGTTGCCATAATCTAATCACTTGTATCATATACTACAACAATTATTTATGATCATCAAAATATTTCATTCGTGCAGAGTTGATTGTGGAATATTTTTCGTGATTTTTATGGTCGCACATAACAGATCTGAAGTACCACTGAAAGTGGAAAAAAATGTTGAAAATCAGAGCAAGAATTGTATATGAAGTACTTGCAGATAGTGCATGTTGCTGAGATTTAGTTAAATTCATGACTCTGAATTGAGTAAAAGTACAAGTAAATGAATGAATTCATGCTTGGGTTGAGAAAATGTAATAGATATATTCAGGAACAGTGTTGCATGTAATTAGATCGTATAGGAAAAGAATGCTTTTTATGTCAATTATATATGTAAACAGTTTTATATGTTATGCATATCGGTGTTGATTGGATTTATGTATTCAAGACTAATGTTGCTAATATATATGTTGATGAATGAAATGTTCATAATATTGTTGTTTTGCATGACAAATTATTGAAGTGATGCCAATTATAATGCACAACTGATTTTTTTCAAAAACTGTTACCTACAAAGTCGTAAAATTGATACCCATAAACTACTAACAAACAAAAAAAGAAAACTGATTCCTACTAAGGCACAAAATTGATACCTCAAAATTGTGAAGAAAGAAAATAATAAAAACTGATAACTACTATGATATAAAACCGATACCTACAAACTGAACATAAGATAACAAAAAAATTATACTTACAATAATAAAAAACTGATACACAACCACTGAAGTAAAAAAAAAATCTAATACCTACAGTAGTGCAAAAACTGAAAACAAGAATAAAACTAAAACTGACACCTACCGAGACATGCAACTGATACCTAAAAACTGTAAGCATGAAAATAGTACAAAACTGATACCTATGGAGGTAAAAAACCGACACCCAACAGCTGAAAAAAAAAATATCACGTAAAATTGATACCAACAACTGAGTAAAACTGATACCCAACATACAAATCTGATATCAGTGATCATAAAAAAATGATATTATACCATACCAACAACACATCAATGTAAAAATAAAATAAAAACACAATAAGATATGAAGAATTTGTATAAAAAATATAGAATATTGAGCGCATTTTCAATGTATCAAACACCACTTTGCTAACGTATACAAGTCTATTTAGAAATAAAAATAAAAATACATGTATGCCCTGAAACCAATGTAATAAAAATCACATATTGTTGGAAGGTTGAAAATTACTCTTGTTATGCCTATATTGTTTGCACACACCGCATCTATTTTGCTTATTCTAAAAGAATGCAAAACCTCCTACTCGTTTTGTTGATGGTCTCCGAGGTCCACGTTTATCCTTGGGTTGCCTAATCACTTCATCACTGGTTGAATCAACATTGGGTTTATTATAGGTAGGTATAGGATTAACAATATTACAATACGATGATGATAAGCTTCCACAGTGAAATAGTGCTCAACGAAATTGTACACATCTAATTTCACTTTGTTAATGCATTTTATTGCATGAGCACAAGGAAATCTCGTCACTTTCAATTGATTACAACTGCAAGTCCAATCTTTGAGATCAACACGATGAGAAATTAGATATTTCACTTCAAAAGGAAATTTAGAAGAATGTAGACATCCTATCTGAAACCTTCTTCAACCAACTCTTTCAAGCGATTTTCCATCGTTACGCATAAAATCATAGTCCATAAATGAAATTCCTCTCTCTTTTTAGTTATTTGCTCCATAATTTTAATATGTATTTCATCCAAGCACGATGTGATAGGTAAAGCCCTCTCATCTAAAATCCAACTATTAAAACTTACAACCATGTTAGAGCTATACTCCCCATACCGTTTACCCCGGAAAAACAAATCAGCCCACTTATCAAATGGTTTATCTCTCAAAAAATTCACAACTGCATTACCATCAGTTTTCAAAAATTTAGAATGTGCATCATCAAACTCAAACACACTAGATGCTCTTGAACATTTCTTAAACAATTTAACAATTGAAATGTTTGCATTTCTGGACTTAACTGCTGAGAGCAAATTTTGTTCCATATGAAGGTAACAATAACTATGAAATGACGTAGGAAAAACTTCATGAACGCTAGAAATTAAACCTTGTTGACGATCCGACATAAAAACCAACCTCCGATCTTCTTGAAGCATTTTCTTCAAATGACTTAAAAACCATCTCTAGTTATCCACATTTTCTATAGAAACTAGGGCCATTGCTAGAGGGAAGAAATATGCGAAACAAATTTCAGAATAAAAAATTAAAAAACTAAAAAAAAAATCAAGATCATAATAATAAACTGCTACCATCTTAAATTAAAAGTGCAACCTACTAGTTGTAACTTTAAAACCGATACCTTCAGACAACGAAAAATGCTACTTAATAGTTGTAGCATAAAAACTGATACCTTCAGACATACAAATCTGCTATCTACTAGTTGTAGACTAAAGACTGATACCTTCAGACATACAAAACTGCTATTTGCTAACTACTGAGTACAAATTGAAACCTACAGACATACAAAACTGATATCTACCAAATGCAATATTAAAAACTGATACCTATCAAATGCAATACTAAAAACTGGTACCCTAAATAAAATAAAACTGATACCTCAAAAACTATATAAAAAAAGCTGATACCCTCCAACATACAAAACTAATACCTAACAAATAATAACTAACAAACTGATACTATAACAAAACAAACTAACACTACATCTACCTTGGTAACCATTCTTTGCAGTAACACCCATCAATACACCTGGCTTACCCTTCAAATGTGTCCCATCTAAAAATATCATAGGTTGAAAATGCTTGATCCCATGAATACAAGCACCTAAGCCAACAAACACTATCTCAGATTGATTTGTAGAAGGGTTAACATCCATCTCAACAAAAGAAACTAGATTTTGATTCTTTAATGCTTCTAAATACCAAGTCAAATCATTATAACACATTGCATCATTACTATACAATTTCGTTAAAGCAAGTTGCTTCCCACAATAAGCAAAAGAGTAAGACATTTGAAGATTAATCTCACAACGAAAATCTACCATGATATCTTTTGGTTTCTTACTCGTATGATCTCTAATTTCATATATTATCAAATATTTAACAAATGAGCTAGAAAGATGAGGATTGTTCTAATTTCTTAGACTACCACCACAAGAATGATTAACAACCAAAGTCTGAATAAAAAAAACCGACTAAGATGCCCAGAATCACAAGAAGCATGAACTTTAAATGGACATCCAATGGAAGACAATGAGCAAACTGTCGTAATCCTAGTAGATCTATTCTTAAGAAAATGTAACTCATGACCTGTTTTAATTTGGTATACCATTAAGAATTCTCTAAAGTCGTTGGCCCCTCCAAAACAAAAACCAATAAAATCGGAAATTGTTAATAAAAAAATCTCTTTTCATCAAGTCTTTCAAGTAACTATTCCTATGCACGACAATGTTTGCACCTAAACATCCAATAGAAGACGAATTAATTGAAACATTAGTAGAAAGTGAAGAAGAACCATCATTGATGTTTTCCAATTGAAAATCCCTCAAATTAACATAAAAAAAACATTCTTCTTGTATAGTTGAAAACAAATAATACTTTGAAGATCAGAAATGGTATCAGTAATTGTAATTTTATTCTCAAGCACATAGCTAATCTAAATCGACATAGGAGTGAGCTGAGACCAATTCCGACAAATTTCATTCTGCAAATCATAGACTGAGCCATCAACGGACAACTAAGTGCTAAAAGAGGATCAACCATTGAAGACAACTACAGTAAGAAGACTATTTTTACTACTGCAAGAAAAATATAATTCAAAAAAATTCAATTAGCAAGGCAAAAAAACTCAAAACTAATACCTACTGACATAAAACTGATATCTTTACTAATAAAACTAATACCCATAAACTGGAATAATCTTTTAAAGAAAAACCAATACAAAAAATGTTTACTTCACAGTTTGATTGATTAAAATGAAATAAGTTCGATTGATTTACAAAGTTAATGCAACGGTACAACTACAAAATTAATACAGCAACAAAAACATATGAACAAAAACATAATACAATTAATACAATAAAATTGATACCTATAAACTGCTGTAATGTTTTATATATATATATAAAAAACTAGTACAAAAACTATTTACATCACAGTACTATTGATTAAAGTAAAACAAGTTCGATTATAACACAGAGTTAATGCAACAATACAACTGCACAATAAATACAACATCAAAAACACAACAAACGACATATTGGATGACTATTCACAAATTTCCTAAACGAGTAATCTCAAGGATTGATTCAATCAGAAGCTCTTTCCTATGGAATGGTAATAAGGTCAAAAAATTGGTCAACTGGCAAACTGTTTGTTTACATATTAACCAGGGGTGTTTGGGCATAATTAATCTTTCCAATTTCAATTTAGCTCTTCTATCAAAATGGTTATGGCGTACAGTAACTCCTGGCTCTTTCTTATGGAAAGATTGGATCATTTCTCTTTACTATTCCAGCAATCCTCATTTAATTTTGCACTCTTTTCCCTCTGTTAAGCCTTCTCCCTTCTGGTCTGGAGTTTTATCTTGTATTCCCCGCATTAAAAATCTGTTTCATGTTAAATTGGGAGATGGAGAATCTTGTTTATTCTGGCATGACATTTGGCATGGACATATTCCTCTTTGTCAAGCTTTTCCTTCTCTATTTCCTTTCATTGCTAATGAATTTTCCTCTGTTGCAAATCTGTTGCATATTGGTCCCTCAGCGTTGTGTCCTTCCACCATTTTTAATGCCCAAGTCCTTGATAATTTCCTGCTAGCTTCCAACCTGATCATGCATACCCAACCTTCCCTATCTCCTGATTGCTATTTTTGGGCTTTATCACCAAAAAGAGGTTTTCTGTTGCTTCAGTATATAATTATATCAATTTTTTTGGAAGATTATTTTCTTTTCCAGAATATGGAAAATCCATCTTCCTCCAAAGGTTCTTTTCTTCAACTGGTGTTTGATTCATGGTAAAATCAATACAAGAGCTAAGTTGCATAGACTTAATTTGATTGAGGATCCTCATTGTGCTCTTTGCTCCGATCATGTTGAGACTATTGATCATCTATTCTTTGAATGTGAATATTCTTTCCCTGTCCTAGCAGCCACTGGGTCTTTCTTGCTTGGCTTTGTTCCCGGAATTAATTCAGTGTTGGATCATTGGGAATTTAATGATGCAAATGCAGCTTTGGACTCCTTTTTAGCAATATTTTGTTGGTGTATTTGAAAAGAAAGGAACGCAGTGATATTTAACAAACCACTGAAGCAATTTAGAGGGTTATGCAAACTCATAATTTTCTGTTTTAACTCATGGTCAGGTCAAGCTCCTTCCTCAGCCAATTTCATGCATGCTCTGCCGGCAACCAACAGCCCAGCGGAGTCAGTGGGCTCTAACCATGGCGATTCAAATCCGGACTTGCACTGATTTGCATAAGGTTGTTCGTGTCAGCATGCTATATTTCTATGGTTCCTTTTGGCTTTTAGATGATCTTTTTATTTCCTTAGCTGTGTTTTGGGTGGTGTAGACACTGTTGTTATGCTTGTTTTGGCTTGAACTATTGTATTTCTATCACTCTTTTGCTATCGAACTTTGGGCCACCAGTTGGGCTTGTCAACTGGGCTATTTTTATATATTAATATTATGTTTAATCGGCTGTGTAGTTTCGCGCTACACATCCGTCCTACTAAAAAAAATACAACAAACGAATAAAAACAAAGTTAATTAGACAAAAATGATACCTAAAAAAGTACAAAACTGATATCCAACAACTGAATAACTAAACATTAAAACGAACCTGCTTGTAGAACCAATAGAAATCATGAATCATGGATAGAAACAAAAAAACTATTCGCAATAATTATTGAAACGATTATAACAGGGAAAAAATCAATCGATGCAAGCAGAGAATAACCTAATCTCGACAATGATTTCCCAAACCAATATGCACGAAATCGAATTAGTAATCTGAAATGCGCGATTAATACGGATGTTTGAAGAGGATTGTTAGAGATCGAAATAAGCACGAAAAAAAAACATGATGGAGATCAATGGCGAGATCGAGATAAGTGCGAGAGCGAATTGACGAAGAAAACGGAAACTGCGCGTAAAATATGTTTTATGAAATATTTAGTATAATGTCATTCTCATTAAATTTTTAATGGGTTGTCCATATGCATAAAACAATCTTAATTTTTGTCTTTATGAATATTTTCTTGTTTCGTTTATTTGTTTTTTTCCAAAATTCTTTTCTGATGTTTTAAAAACTCAACCAAACTTTTAAGTAATGTTGTGTAAATTTACTTGGAATGTATAGTTAAAATTACAATATCCGTAGCAACAGTTGTTGTGAATGCAGCATTACCGTAACTTATCGTGGTTTTTTTTTGCGAAAATCAAGTTTTAATACCTTGTATGTTTTAAAAATATTTCATGCAGGATGATTAAACTTATACATGCAGACGCGCGGAAAAAAAACTCTTAAGGTGTCGTATGTATCAACTTTCCTATCATAATTTTTTCAACTCCATAACACGGTATAATTTGATGTGTTTTAAATGAACTTCGTTTATATGAATAATTGATCTTTAAAAATAAAAACTGTAAAAGCAAAAAATTTGCAACTTAACATTTGCATTCAACACGAATTTGTTAAATATTTGTCTTCGGCACAACGGGGCCTTAGATGGGCTAGGAACGGTAATGGGAAAAAATGCTGACCCTAGGTGCCGTAGGCATACTCTTAAGTCTTACAGACAACTTATATATTGCACCGCTTCTTCATCAAAGACGAAGCTAGACATGCATGCATATAATGATATAAAATGAAATTGATAAACGTAAAGCATAAAGAAACATTAGGAGATATAACGGGGACAACTTAGTAACATTCTGAAAAAATAATGACAGTAAAATAGGAAAGCAAGTTAGCAATGTAGTGCAAAATCAGAGATTTGGGCAGCGGAATACGAATTAACCCAATGATCTAGTCTGTCAACAATTTCAACGACGCCAAAAATAAAAACAAGTGGCACAAATTTATAGAGAGAACAAAAATAGAGGAAAGAGCACACCAATTTTAACGTGGTTCGGCTTTGCCTACGTCCACGGAGACCCAACAACCTTTATTTCTCAGTGAAGAAATGAGTACAACAGATTACAATAGAGAGAAGACTAATGGTGGATTACTCTCTTTTTTTCATACAATAACATGACCCCTAATTATATAGGGATTTCTTGGAGATAAAGAATAGAAGTTTCTAGGACATGAAGAAAAATAAATATCTTCCTTGATTTGATTGGAGCATAAATGGATGGCATAATTATGGTCTCAATCTCTTTCCCTTTCTTCATCAATTGATTGATTGGCCTATTAATTATTTTTCTTCCAAAAAAAAAATCTTCCTCTTATCCCTTTCCATAAACAAGCCAATTAATTGATTGACAATCAATCAATTTCTTTCCTTCTCCACTAATATTTGAATCATTAATTTCAACACTCCACCTTGATTCAAATATGGCAATCTTTCTTCATTAACTCATCTTCAACAATCAACATAGAAGTTGTTGGGCCCAGCGCCCCATGGCGCTCAAGTAACAGGAAGCAAACTGATCAAGTTTGAGCAATGCTCAAACTTGTCCTTTGGAAGTGACTTGGTCATCATATCTGAAGGATTATCTGAAGTACCCACCTTCAATAATTTGATCTTGCTTCGTTCTTCCTCAAGCATAAGAAAGAAGCCTCTAACATCAATGTGCTTCGTCCGTGAACTATAAGCCTGATTCTCAACAAGATGAATCGCACTCTGACTATCTGAAAATAGCTCCACTGTCCGCTGCTCCATTGAAAGATCATCCAACAACTGAAGTAAGTACAATCCTTCCTTTGTTGCTTCCACAATCGACATTAACTCTGCTTCGGTAGTCGACAAAGCTACGATTGACTGCAACTTTGATCTCCACGAAATCGGGCCTATGCCAAGTGTAAAAACATAGCCCGACACCGACTTCCGTCCATCTCTATCCCCAGCATAATCTGAATCACAGTATCCTCTAAGAGAGATGTCTCCATCTACTCCACCATATAACAAGCCAACTGAAGAAGTGCCACGAAGATATCTGAGTATCCACTTCACTGCTTGCCAATGCTCTTTACCTGGGTTAGACATATATCGACTGACAACACCAACTGCATGAGCTAAATCAGGCCTTGTGCATACCATAGCATACATAAGGCTTCCAACCGCACTAGAATAAGGAATATTACACATATCCCTTTTGTCTTCATCCGATGTGGGACACATATCTTTGGATAGCTTGAATTGAGAGCCTAATGGAGTAGCCACCGGTTTAGCATTCTCCATACCGAATCGAGATTGGACTTTCTCGATGTATTGAGTTTGAGTGAGCCTCAAAACTCTTTGCTTTCTATCCCTCTGAATATTCATCCCCAAAATTCTTTGTGCATTTCCCAAATCTTTCATCTCAAATTCCTTACTGAGCTCCATCTTCAACTCCGAAATTTTTGACATACTCTTAGAAGCTATCAACATATCATCAACATAAAGTAACAAATAGATTATATCATCATTACAATTTTTAAAATAGACACATTGGTCCTTAAAGCTTCTAGAGTAACCATGTGAGATCATAAACTTATCAAATTTCTTATACCACTGTCTAGGAGACTGTTTTAAGCCATAAAGAGATTTGTTAAGTTTACAAACATGACCTGGCATGCTGCTATCAATGAACCCTTCTGGCTGCTATAGGTAAATGTCCTCCTCAAGATCACCATGCAAGAATGTTGTCTTGACATCTAGTTGTTCCAACTCCATGTCAAAGTGAGCAACCAATGCCAAAAGAATGCGAATGGAAGTATGTCTAACGACTGGAGAAAAAATATCATGAAACTCCACATCTTTCTTCTGAACATAACCCTTCGCCACTAATCTTGCTTTGTACCTCAAGTCACCATTGCCGCCATCTTTCACCTTATAGATCCATTTACATCCAATTGCTCTCTTGCCGGAAGGAAGTGGCACTAAATCCCAAGTGTGATTTTTGTGCAAAGACTCAATCTCCTCCTCCATTGCTACTAGCCAACTGGAGCTATCAACTGAACTAATGGCATCTTTGTAGTCTCTTGGTTCATCATGAAATATGCTTAATGCATAAGCTGCCATGTCATCAAAGTCAATATCTTCAATGCTTAATCCCACAAAATCATCAAGCCATGTAGGTCTTTTCTTCTCTCTCGTTGGTCGAGTTTGAATTTGAGCTCCACCTTGAGATTGATCTTCTATCTCTTCCCTATCAACCACGGTGTCATCTGAATCACCATTTTTACTTGTATGAAAGTCCGATGATCTGCCTTGTGTTTGGTATTCTGAATTTGTCCTCTCATCATCATCATTAACTGAAGAAGAAGACTCCACCTTCAACATAGCCTTCTCATCAAATGTAACATGCCTGCTAGTAACAATCTTCTGGGTAGTAGGACACCACATCCTATAACCCTTAATTCCTTTCATATAACCAAGAAAAATACACTTGCGCGATCTTGGATCCAACTTCCCTTTGCTCTCATGCACATAAGCTGGACAACCAAACACTCTGAGAAAGGAATATGATACAGGCCCTCCCTTCCATACTTCTTCAGGAATCTTCATATCTATGGCGGTAGAAGGTGTGCGGTTGATAAGGAAAACCGCCGTAGATAATGCTTCTGCCCAAAATCTCTTATTTAATCCTGCAGTCAGCCGTAAGCAACGAGTTCTTTCCAACAAAGTCCGATTCATTCTCTCTGCAACCCCATTTGACTGAGGGTCTCCTGGTGTGGTGTAGTGTCTTTTGATTCCCTCGGACTCACAAAATTTGATGAATTTTTGAGAAGTGAATTCACCACCATTATCTGAACGAAGAACCTTCACTTTCTTTCCAGACTGCTTCTCAACAAGAGATTTCCAACTTTGAAACCTATCAAAAGTTTCATCTTTGGACTTCATAAAGTAAACCCATACTTTTCTAGAAAAATCATCAACAAATGAAACGAAATACCTGGCTCCTCCATAAGATAGGCATGGTGCGGGGCCCCAAACATCAGTATGAACATACTCTAAAACATCTTTAGACTTATGCTCTGCAATGCCAAAAGAAACCTTCGTCTGCTTTCCAAGTACACATCCTTCACAAAAGTCAAGTTTTGAATGATGAACACCGTCAATCAAGCCTCGCTTTCTCAATACTTCTAAACTGCGCTCTCCAATGTGGCCCATACGAAAATGCCACAATCTGGTAGAATCGGAATCAACTGAATCAATAACTGAAGCAGACTCCACAACAGCAGTTGTACCCTTCAGCAAATACAGATTTCCAGCTTTTACCCCTTTCATCACTATCAATGAGCCATTTGTAATTTTTAATGAATCTTTTTCTATTACACACTTTAAGCCAAAATTGCACAATGCTCCAATGGAGATCAAACTACGCCTTAAATCAGGCACATGCCTGACATCACATAAAGTGCGAACAACACCATCAAACATCCTGATTTTTACTGTTCCAATACCAATCATGCGACAAGCAGCATTATTTCCCATGAGAACCTCTCCTCCATCAAACTGACGATAAGTGGAAAAAACGTGTCTATCCGGTGTCATGTGATAGGATGCACCCGAGTCAATAATCCACATAGTGCTCTTCATAGGAGAGGCAGAGGCTGTAAAAATGCCAGGATCATTATCTGAATCTGATGTCTCCGCCGTAGATGCTGAAGCCTTCTGGGGAACAGCTTTGTTTTTATTCTCCAACTTGGGGCAATTTGCAATATAATGTCCAGGTTTTCTGCAATAATGACAAACTCCCTTCCGAGCTCCTCTTGACTGAGATCTGGACTTAGCTCTGTCTCCACCATATTTGGGTCTACTTTGACTTCTTCCTCTCTGTGCAACAAGGCTTTCAGAATCATTCTCCATGCTCATGCTTGCCAACTTTCCTCTCAACATCTCATTATGCAAATTTGTCTTCACATCCTCCAAGCAAATAGACGAACGCCCATAGATCATAGAGTTAACAAAAGTGTTATACTCTGCAGGCAAAGAACATAAAAGAATAACAGCTTGCGCCTCATCCTCAATCTTTACATCAGCTGCTCGAAGATTCATGACAAGTGTGTTGAGGGCATCTATATGAGCAAATACATCTGTTCCAGGCCTCATTTTGAAAGAATAAAGTTGTTGCTGTAAGATGATGCGGTTGGTGAGAGACTTGTTGTAGAACTTTCTCTGAAGAGCATCCCACAATTCCTTAGCAGTTTTCACATGAGAAAACTCTCTAAGTACTTCGTCAGAAAGGCTAAGTTGGATGGTAGTAAGAGCACCCTCTTCCAATTCTTCTAACTCTTCAGGTGGTAATTTCTTCAATTTCTCTGGATCTGAGACAACTTTAAATGTCCTCTCTTTCTTCAACACCGCTTCCATCTTCATCTTCCATGTGCCAAAATCCCCCTTTCCATCAAATCTAGCAACTCCATAATTTGTAGCGCTTCTACCACCGTTATTCTTTGCGGAATTTGACATGCTTGAAAAAGTCTTTGAACAGGACGACTGGCTCTGATACCAATCTGTAGTGCAAAATCAGAGATTTGGGCAGCGGAATACGAATTAACCCAATGATCTAGTCTGTCAACAATTTCAACGACGTCAAAAATAAAAACAAGTGACACAAATTTATAGAGAGAACAAAAATAGAGGAAAGAGCACACCAATTTTAACGTGGTTCGGCTTTGCCTACGTCCACGGAGACCCAACAACCTTTATTTCTCAGTGAAGAAATGAGTACAACAGATTACAATAGAGAGAAGACTAATGGTGGATTACTTTTTTTTTTCATACAATAACATGACACCTAATTATATAGGGATTTCTTGGAGATAAAGAATAGAAGTTTCTAGGACATGAAGAAAAATAAATATCTTCCTTGATTTGATTGAAGCATAAATGGATGGCATAATTATGGTCTCAATCTCTTTCCCTTTCTTCATCAATTGATTGATTGGCCTATTAATTATTTTTCTTTCAAAAAAAAATCTTCCTCTTATCCCTTTCCATAAACAAGCCAATTAATTGATTGACAATCAATCAAACACGGTATAATTTGATGTGTTTTAAATGAACTTCGTTTATATGAATAATTGATCTTTAAAAATAAAAACTGTAAAAGCACAAAATTTGCAACTTAACATTTGCATTCAGCACGAATTTGTTAAATATTTGTCTTCGGCACAACGGGGCCTTAGATGGGCTAGGAACGGTAATGGGAAAAAATGCTGACCCTAGGTGCCGTAGGCATACTCTTAAGTCTTACAGACAACTTATATATTGCACCGCTTCTTCATCAAAGACGAAGCTAGACATGCATGCATATAATGATATAAAATGAAATTGATAAACGTAAAGCATAAAGAAACATTAGGAGATATAACGGGGACAACTTAGTAACATTCTGAAAAAACAATGACAGTAAAATAGGAAAGCAAGTTAGCAAATCTAATTCAATATACCTGTTCTTGCTAAATCCGACATATAAGCATCTAGTAACAAACCGAAGAATATATAGCCGGCAATTGCCTATTAATAACTCGTTTGGAGTAAATAACGCAGCACAAGTGAACAAATTAACCAAAAAATGGTTGCGATATCACGGAAAATGCAACTTGTAAGCATGATAATGTTTCTGATAAACTCATCGTCAATGCTTGCTTATTCAGACGAAGCTTCAGCGTATTGTAGCGGCAGCACATACGAAAATGGAGATGCATACAACCGTAATTTAGATTACGTAAAAGGCCAGCTTAAGTTAGGTTATACTAGTGCATCGGCTACGGATCCAGGCGTTTACGGTTCTATTACATGCAATTTAGGAAGTGATGCGTGCATAACCTATGCTGTGGATATAATATCCTCATTAGAGAATGCATGTCCAAATGCCAAAGGAGCTCATCTTACCACAGCCGCTGGTGTTTATCTTGGTTATGACCAAAGTTGATCACACTTTATTGTCTATATTCTGATTCTTGCTTGAGATTCCTGTTTAGTTAGGATTGATTACGTTTCATGACATGTTTGTGTGTATGTTGTGAAAATAATGAAGAGAAAGTGTGCATGTTTCTATGTAATTAATTTGGTACGTGATGCATCAATACTATTTACTATACCGGATTTTCCAATGAAGAGCGTATATCAGATTAATATAGATGTTCCTTTGATTTAAGTAACTGTCAAGGTATAAGTAACCAATAATGGTCAGTGGAGAACATTTCTAAGGTGTATAGCTTGACATGGTTTTATATCTTCCAGAAAGATGCATATTTCAAAGACAGGAGAAAACGTCACACTTCTAAGCACAAAATATAAACCTGTAAGTGTAACCATCACCCCTAGCCTAGATATTAAGATATGTATGGGCGCATAGATATCGGAAACCAGTAATTGCGTAGCATGACCAGTTTAGCAAGATGGAACTTGAATAATATACATAGACTAAAATTGTGTTCCGTACTTGCACATAGAAAGAAAAGTTAAATAGCTGAATCGCTGATGTAGCATTTTCTGCAGAGGCCTTAAAAATTTTCAACTACATAATCAGAGAGGGGTGGATTTTTTTTTAAAAAAATTTATTATTATTATTATTACTTGGTAAATAAAACATTGATTGCATGCTTATGGGTAAATATATATTGAATCGGAGCAAGAATTGGAAGTAATGGGTTAAAATTCTCCTTTTATCTCATTTCAACATTTACAGTAGTTGCCTGAACCATAACCAGTTCATCATGTCCTATCTTATATGTCCTCGTGCAACACGTAGATCAAAATCATTCACTTGATATTTCTACCCATTCATCAAATATGTTGAGCTCCATCAATGAAACAAAGTTGTTGTGATTTGTGGCCTTAATTTGTTGAAAAATATGAGGATATTGAAAAAATGTGATCAATGATATGATATGAACCTTAACTAGCAACCAAACCCATCGCGCAAATTCATGGGCAGCAGATGAACAAAATGTGCTGTCTGAGGAACCTAAAATCGATCAGTAACAGAGCTAGTGAAAACCATGTCAATTTTGATCCATTTTTTCAGCGACTTGGGAAAAAGTAAAAACTGTATTTCTTGGATTTTGGACAGAAATGAGCTTTATTGGTGTAATAGGATAATACTTTGGTACAAATGTTCCTGAACAAAACTTCTGCTAGACACAACTCCTATTTATGCAAAATATATGTTACGACCTGAGAACTAGATTGAGATTTATGTATGTATCGGCTAAGCTCAGTAAAAGATGCTAATAAGACACAAATTTTTTTGTTAAATAATACACCACAGACATGATTTAGGAGAGTCCACATATTAAATTACCATATTATCTCTTTGAATTTCTTCAATTCCCCTTAATTACACTGTTCTGACATTTTGATAAAAAAAAATTTATTTTTGCCATGGTAGCAAAACTCAAACTCAATTATTGTTCGTTTTACGACCAAACACCCTCCTCCTGTTAGGGTTTCCTTAGGATCACTGCACAATTGGATTTTAAAAGAGCGAAGAAGAAAACGATAACAAACGAATTCCTCCAAATAAACATTTATTAATCCACCAATTAATTATAAAAAAAGACCTAAAATTGAGAAGATATCTCAATCCCTAAAAAAACAAAAACAAGTTTTTCTCTCTTCCTCATACAAATAAATCTATCTGTAAAGCGATGTCTAAATAGGAAAATAGAAAGACTAGGTCATTACCCAATTAGACCCTAATATATCTCAAGATAAATCTTTCCATAAAACTTGGTCAAAATAAGACCACGTCGGCTCAGACGTCTGACCAAACTCTAGGGAAACAATTCTCCAACAATGCAGACTCTGACCTGATGCCTCAGATGCACCTGCTCTGTCTATTTTCAGCCTCTTTCAGCTGCAATGTCCAGTATCTCGAGTTATCAAACTCCAGATCAACATCTTCAACATCCATAAGATAAATATCACAAATTCTAACACTCCACCTTGGTATGAAATCACATCAACACTCCAACAAACACCAATCTCAAAATAAACAAAAAAAAAAGTCTACCAATGATGCATCTCCCTCATGAGATACACCATACAAAAATGATCTCAAAATTGTTTGTAATACCACAATGGCCTCCATGTAGGCTTTATGGCTTTATGTTGCTGGCTCCACCTTGATCAAATGAACTTACATCTCCTAATCTAATTTGAGAACTCATAACAATCTCCACCGTTTTTCCAAGCAATTTATATCACCCTTTTTGTTCCAACCGTCCTATTAAAGCAAGATTCTTCTTAATTTCTGTGATGTACCTAACTCCTGTTAGCTTCACCACCTTTCCATCATTCTTCTTCAACTGAACCGAACATATGCCTTTAACATACAAATCTCAACCATCGGCAGATTCCACTTTACTATTTTGTTCTTCATAATCAATAAATGCTTGCTTTTGATGGCATACGTGAAAACAAGCTCCTGAATCAAGTATCCAATCTTTGTTTTTGCCTTCATTAATACATAAAACATTGCCCTCAAATTCCTCACCAAGATTCACCTCATTACCATTATTATTTTGTTCATCCGACTCTTCTTCCAATGCCTTCATCTTCTCCTTATCTCTTTTAATCTTATGACAAAATCTCGGTTGATGACCAGGTTTGTTATAGTAAAAACAAATGTATTCCTTTTTCATCTCTGGTCTATTCGATTGTCTTTCCATATTTCGATGATTAACCTTCTTTGCAATAAAAGTCTTTTCAATTGGAGTTTCAATTTCCGTTGCCTCCTTACCTTTTCCTTCCAGAAGGCTCTTCCTCCGCATCTCCTCATTAAGCAAACTACTAACCCCATTAAAACAAAGTCATCCGAATTTGAGTTATTCAATGCAACCACGAGTGTTTCCCAACTCTCCGGTAATGAAATCATCAACATTACAGTTTGTGTTTCGTCATCGATCTTGAAATTCACGGCAGCCAATTGATTCACATTTTTTTGAAAATCATTAAGATGCTCTCCAATTGATCCACATTCCTTAAGCTTCAAATTTATCAATCTTCTCATAAGAAGAGCCTTGTTTGTTGCAAAGTTCTTTGCATAAATTTCTTCTAATTTCTTCCATATTGCATAAGCAGATGTTTCATTAGCAACAATATAAAACATTGAATTATCCAAAAACATCGAATAGACATAGCAACCTTCTTATCCAAAGTCTTCCAATTTGCTTCAGATAAATTGCTAGTTTTTTCCCCATTATTCTCTAATGGTTGATGAAGATCATTTAGATAAAGAAAATTTTCCATCTTTACCTTCCATAATCCACAATTTCTTCCATTAAGCTTTTCAATAATTATTTTATCCATACTCAAACCCTCTTCAAAAAAAAGTTGTGTAGAAGGCTCTAATACCAATTGTTAGGGCTTCCTTATGATCGCTACACAATTAGAATTTAGAAGAGGAAAGATGACAACAATAACAAACGAATTTCCTCCAAACAAATCTTTATTAATCTACCAACTGATTACAAAGAAAAACATAAAATTGAGAAGATATCTCAATCCCTAAAAATCAAAATCAAGTTTTTATCCCTTCCTCGTACGAATAAATCTATCTCTAAAGAGATGTTTTTTTAAGTAAAACGGATATGTAGCGTGGTAGTACACGGCCGATCTCTAAAGAGATGTTTATATAGTCAAATAAAAGACTAGGTCAATACCCAATTGGGCCCTAAAATATCTCAAGATAAATCTTTCCAAAAAACTTGGTCAAAATAAGATAACCTCGGCTCAGATGTCTGACTTGGATGGTCAGATGTTTGACCAAACTCTCGGGAAACAATTCCTTGACAACTTAGACGTCTGATCTGATGCCTCAGACATCTGATCACATGCTTTGTCAAATTTTTGCCTCTTTGAGCTGCAACTTCCACTATCTCGAGTTACCGAACTCCAAATTCCATCTTCAGCATCCATGTGATAAATATCACAAATCACAACACCTACCCCCTGCACACACCCCTTCTCCCCTTTCCCACGCCTCCCCTCTCCTTCAAGAACCCTACAACCTTCTCTCCAAACAAAACCCATCCTAGTGTTTCTGCCAACTATGATGATAATCAAAGCATATACAATGGTTTATTGCTTTGGCAAGACGATTGGGAAAATTGGGTTACCAAGAATTTCAGATAAATAGAAATTCTCCTTATTGTGAGTTGCTTTCATCTTCAACCTTTAATTTTTGCGAGAACTGAAGAAAGCAAGCTTTAGATAAAGGCTTTGTGAAAGCACCGACGATTTGATAAGTTTCAGGTAATTGATAAATATATCAACAATCCAAATATGCCGAAAAGGAACGTTAATATCATTGCTAGAACAACATTACATAGCGACGGTCGTTTCCAATGACCGTCAACTTGTTTATGAATAATTCCAATGGATAGTCATTTCTGTGATATTATTGCAGGTAAAATATATCAATCGTTGGAATCTGTTTAAAATTGACATAAATATAGTTGTCAGTGATCGTCGAAAGCCATAAGAAATTATCATGTATATTGGACAACCTGAGACATGCTTTCGTATCCCTTTCTTCCCATGTTTTATTGAAAAACCTACCACCATCACATCCTCCTTGTTGTCAGCCAGCCCGCATGATTCGTCGATCATCTCCAATTTCATCATTCCCTACTCTAGCAAGTTTACCTACTCACCAATCCTCAATCATGTTTTATTCATAAACCTTAATTAATATTTATCTGCTAACTTATGGCTAATTTATTAGCTTAGTTATTTATAATACCTCGCCGATTGTGTAGTGCAGCTCATTGAATTCTAGTTACAATTGTTATAATCTATTTGTTATAATCAAGATATCTAAGATTGAAATTAAATAAAAATAAATTGGGTTGAAATTGAATTGGATATTGGTTGATTGATTGTTGATATATTAGGATTACATTGAATGCGAAATGATGGTGACGACATCCAATTGTAATAAATTAAACGACTATGATTATTGTCATTTTGTATAATCAAATATTAAGTCAAAATCTTTAATTTTAACTTAATAACGACATTTAACTTTAAACAAATTCGAGATTTACTATTGAAATAGATGAATCAAACTTTATTCGAATTAAAATGGAATTAATTTAGTTTGGATTTGGATGGTATTGGTTGTTATGGTGGACGAAAGCGTGATTGTTGATCATTGATGGTGATATATTCCTGTCATTGCCTTGTTAATTATCGAAATTATATTGGATGGTTATATACCATAACTGAAATTGAAATGATATTTACTTATATGATGAAAAGTTATAAATGTTCACTGAATGTGTTTTTCGTGGTAATAATCTAATGTGAATTCATAAATTTATACTAAAAGTTTGAATTTGTAAATAAATAGAATTATTGTTGTCGGATTATTCTAAAGGAATTCAAATTTGAGAATTATGATTTTGTTCAAAGAAAAATTTGTTAAAATTTAATTCAAGGGAAAATTTTGATTTAAATTAAATTCAATAATCCAAAATTTATTTCAAGCTTAAATTTAATCTCAATTTAAATAAGGAGTTTGAATTGTTTCTAATTGAAGTATGGAGTTTAAAATTGTTTGAAACGATATTTAAGGGATAATCAATTATGGAATTTGATAAAGGAATTTAAGCAATTTAATACTATTTAAGTGTTCGTTTATGATCAACTATTTTGATTTATGTAGTTTTATGATAGCTTAATGGAGATTATTTTAAACAAAATTTGTTTGCCTTAATGATATCGTAAAATTTGTTTATTATCACAAGAACTTATTTAATTGGAGTTTATCAACAATAATAACAAATTATTAAATGATTTTTGATATTTATAAACGAGTTTACAAATAGATAAGGAGATTTAATAAATAAAAGATTTATGTAAATGAGGCTCTGACATATTTATCGATTTTGTTAGTATGTTACTCGTTTATACTATTATTGGAAGAAGCCTCCCTTACATATATTTAATATGATTTTTTCATGGAATCTAGAATTTTAATAGATACATCAGATACTCTTTATGGTTTTGTAAAGAGTATTTATACCATTTTAGAATGTTTTAGTTAAATTTCAAAGAGAGAATAATTTAATATGAAAAATGAATATACTATTATTTAAAGTTTTGGAAATAATGGAAAAAAATAGATTTCATTCCAGAACATCTCCGCAGTTTATACACATATATTCCTGATATGAATTTACTTACATTAGAATATACAGTCCTAACTATAGTTAATTGTCTTTTCGTTACACTCAGGTTAACCCAAGTTGTTACAGTTATCGAAGATGGTAAATGTTAGAAGACGAAGACATAGTTTTGAATACCAAATTGATTACTATTTTTCAGCTTCATCCTTTTGGTATGTTTAGTTAAATGTATAATCATGATAATATTGTAAGGAAAATCAAATGTATATTGTTAAACAATTGTTTGATTATGTTTATTATTATATTTTGTAGTTCTACTATGAGATTCTATGCATTATTATTTTCTCTTTTCATCTTCATTTCTTGTAAACCCTATTGATTCTTTTTTAACGATTCAAGTTGGACAAGTGCAGTTTATTGTCGATTTGATCTATCCAAAAAGGTGGGTCGTTACAGACTGGGTTTATATACCCTTATAACTCGACCAATGGGCATATTGAAATGGTTGGAATGGCTTTTGTAAATTTACGTGATAATAACTAGAGAAGAAGGTATCCATGTGAGAAATTGGCATCGCATCAAGTTTCCAGACTGACTTTAACACACGTTTAGGAGTCACTTGAGTATGAGTTAGTGTATAACTTGAAAGTTTGAAACATGGATGTCACAGGAGAAAGGCATGATATGTTCCTTTTTTCACGTCAGGGAATGGTCTATCTAAATCCAAGCAATGAACTAGACTGAAGTGATATACATGTAAATGTGTATATTTTATCCGTGTATTTATCTTGTTTTCCCTTTAAAATAATTGATATTGTGTATTTATAGTTGTGTTTTCAAATTGTTTATAAAAAACATGGTTTAAAGCATTTGATGGATAAAGCAGGAAGAATTTGCTTAAAAAGAGTGAAGTTTGAAATTTCTAAAGTTTGAGGAGTTTAAAGCTTGAAGAACGGTTGCAAATAGAGTTCAGTTAGGTAGATTTGGCTCACTAAGGAGTCATGATGCGTTCACATTGGCTCATTTGCAAGGCCTCTCACTCTACAGCTGCGTTCACATTGTCTTATGTGTTATTTGGGCTAAATCTTTAGTCCCACATTGTGTAATTAGCCAATTGGTATTTGTCATATCAGCTATAAATACACTACATTTCCTTCATTTGTATTGACATTAGGTTTTATTATGTAAACTTTCTCTTGGAATAAAATCATTCTTTTTCCTTTCACTTTACTTTTTATTGTAATTTATTTATGTTGTTTATTTTATTTTTCTCGTCTCTTCTAGTTATGTCTAGCTAATCTCCTTTAATTAGAGGGTTATGATGCTTAGATTAGATTCAATATGAATCACATAGCCAAAGAGATTAGGACTTCATGTATATAGATCTAGATCTGAACCAAGGGTTAGATCTGAACCTTCATATTCTGTGTCGCTCAAAAGTTGTGTTCCTTCACATGGTATATTCGAGTTCGATCTAACACTTATCAGATTTAGATCTAATTTTTAGGGTTTTAGAAATAAAATAGTGAATGTCCTGACAGCTTATGGTTGTTTAAGAGCTTAGCTCCTGCATAGGCTATGCTTGTTGTTATTCACATGTTTGTTTCTATAAACCTAATTATCGTTGATTCATGTTTGTTACAGAAACATGAATTAGATCTGTATTAATCTTCTTGGTTATTAATTCATATAGTTTATGTCATTGCTCCCTAATTGCTTTATTTTATTATTAAAATCTCTTTTTTCATATATTTTCTGTGTTTTTAACCAATCAAACCTTTAGAATAACTTGATTGGATTAATTAATTTAAATAATTTTGGTACTAGATTTCGACACCCTTTACAACAACCCTTGTTGTTTAGGAAAGCCGAAGGAATTTAACAGTTGTTTACAATTGTTCAATTTATTCGCAAACAAATTTTGGCGCCGCTGTCGGGGATCAAAATAATTTTTATTAATAAATCCTTCGGGTTATATTTATATTTTCTTATTTTTTCCATTTAAAAAAAACACAAAAAATATTTGTATTTTATTTTGTTTCCTTTTATTTTCTTGTATAGACAAAAAAAAACTAGCTTCTTTCTCTCAGATGTCTTTCCTTTTTTATTTTTTTTTCCAATATTTACATTTTGTTTTCTACAAGTTTAAATAAAAAATAAATAAATAAAAGGCAACATTTCTTTTGTTTTATTTTCTTCCTTTTTGACTATTTTCTTCTCTTCCTTCTATAGCCGATCATCACAAATACCGGTTCACCACCACTTTCACTCCACTAATATCTTCAATCTCCAATCCATACAACTGCAAAATCCACAAGCCAGTTTCACCATCCACTTTCAAAACCACTACTGTCAAGCCGAACTCCAGCACCTCCAATTCAACAAATTGCCACAACTCCAAACCAATCCTTCACCACATCTTCACAATAACCCAAGCCCCTTTTCAATCAACCAAACACAGAACCACAAAACCCCTCACGAAAATGTCCATTGTACCAAACATACACCTTCAACTCCATCCCCTTTCTCAACATCCAAGAATCGCCACTTATGTCAACCTGCCACTATACTCCTCAATCCATCCATACATGCAACAGACCTTTAAATTCAGTGAACCACCACATCTCCAAAAATCGCAACAGACCCTCACAGAAACTCTAGCAACCTTTGCAAACCCTCCGTTCATCCATGCTACCCTCCCTCGTACACCAATGAACACCCAAATTCCTTATTGTTGTCATCTTCTAAATGCAATATACCAAGTCACATTCACCATACCCAATTCGCAATTCTTGAAAACCATAAAATCACAGAGCATACTGCAACCACGTCATAGCAAGTCGTCCCAGCCCCTCTAATAATTCACAAAATCATCATCAGCATAGCCTTTACAAACTCCTTACAAATACTCTCATTCATCCACATAAAAAAACAACTTTACATCTCAACACATCCTACTCTACCCTGCTCCTCCACTTTCATTCATCTTCACTCTTGTTTCCAACCTTAATTATAACCCGGACCATCTTCTTCAATTCGCATATCATAACCATCCATACATCTCTTCCTGCATCTCAAACCATCCAAACTCATCCACCATCTCCTCACATACTACCTAGAGAATCATCAACTCTCCTTCAACAAAACCGAACCAGTAAGCACACCTAAAAACATACTTTCACCCCTCGTTCAAATACCCCCGGGTGTGGCGACTAGGATATCACACCTCTTCAAAAGCTTCACTACCAAACAGTGATGAACCCCCATTGTGCAAACCTAAGAAGCCGCATACCATCAACACACTCTGACCCTCTCCGATCTTCTCCACCGCTGAAACAATCGGATTCGAGTTGAACGTTCGACTTTACAAATTAATAAAAGGAAAATAAGGGAGATTCTTGATTTACAGAAGACGGGGGTATAAGATGCTTGGTTCATCATAATTCCAATCGCGATTTAAAAGGAGGAAAGTTTCTACTGGGTCTTGCGTGTTTTCTTTTCTAGGTATATTTGGGGGCGTGATTTTTCTTTTCCTTATTTCATTTGGGTCTTGCTTGGAAACGAATAAATTACCTTGAGTGTATATACACGTTTGTGGATTCGAATTTCAAAACTCCAAAGGTGGTATGACTCAAGGTTTTAAATCTCGGACATCGGTCGCATTTCATCTTGGGGATTTTATAGACTCGGTCTCGTATCGGGGGAGATCTCAGACGAGATGAGTCTAACTCGGGAGTTCGTCCCAGATTTTCATCTCAGGTCTGAAAGTTCATATCAGAACAATCTCGGGGTACATGATATGTTTAAAATGATATTTTAACAAAATGATTTTTATGAATGCTATTAAAAGCATAGTAACTTAAACTTAAAATGCAAAATAACTTTATTATTCTTTATTTTACGGAAGATCATTCATACTCTAAATCGTAATATGCTTAAAACAGAAATATTGTTAGACAGGAAACATTAAAAGGATCCAAAACATTAAAAAAATCAGCATAAATAGACCATAAAATACATAATTTCATAAGTAATATGTATGTAAAAAGACGAATATGAAAATCCTAAGCATTGTAAAACATATATGAACATGCAATATAGTCATTTAACATGCAAAATGCAAAACAACAAAAGATTGATATAACTAGATCTGAGTTTTTTAATTATAGTTCTAGTTCAGGCACAAATTTAAATTTTGACCAAAAAAACTAATATTCCAGTATTTCGTCTCGGTCGATATATCGTTCGATATTGCAATATCTCGGGTGATATATTCAAAAGGAGATTCAGAGTGATATTTGTTGTTTTGTTTCGGAAGGAGCCCAAAACAAGATCTCGAAGGAGATCTCGGGCGATATTTGCGAGATTTGAAATAGTGGTACGACTGTTGTGTGATTTTATTTAATATTGGTAAACGTGCATGACCTTGTTTTATGATCTATTTTTTTTTACCCAGTGTGGTTGGACCACTTAGTTAGTGCATTTTGTGTTTTAGTGGATTACGAGGCTTGTTTTAATTGATCGGGGTGAGTGCATGAAGTCTCTTTTATTCTGAGTGTGTGAATTACTAGTTTGTTATATGAGTTTTTCTTGTTCTTTTTAGTTTAGTGTTTCAATTTTTCAATTTAGTTGTTTTTCTAGTTTCCATTTTTTCTTGTGTTTTCTGCTCTTTATAGTTGTTTATTATTATTATTATTATTATTATTATTATTTCTTTTGTTAAGAAAAAAGATAGAATCAATCAAAGAAAAAGAAACAGGGACTAAAACAAAAACAATCAAGCAACAACTCGAAGATTTCAGAGGTCAAATCGATTTGCAAACAGATTTGGTGAGGAGCGTTGCACACCAAGTAGGGTGTGAACGCGCTAGCGCTACCCAGTTGCACTGGACAGACTGCCGATCTAAGTGAAAAATTTCTAAACTCTACAGGTGCTCTGCTGCTTTAAAAAAATTGCTTGTAAGGATTTCGTGCATGTGTCGCAGCTTGCTTGTAAAAATTTTAACTCTGCAATTTATTATTCTGTGACTCTTCTATGATTGAATATTTGGCCTATTGATGTGTGGTTGAAATTTTAAAATGAACGTAGAATTACTCAAAAAGTTTGTTTTTGAAATCGAACCGAGGATTCTCCAAAGCTCATAAGACAAAATATTCGTTAAAATGACAATTAGAATTGATACTCTCTAAGGTGTCTAAGGAACGGTGGAGACTCGAATTCAAACAGGTTCTTAAACCTTCAGTCGAATTTCTACGGTGATTCATGGAACACTGATAACCCATGTCCGAACCTGGCCTGGACTTGTATTCATATAATCCGAAGTTGTTAATTTTAACATAATTTTTAAGAGCTTCTTTAGAGCCACAAGTTTTGAAACTGATTTTTCGACGTAAAACTCTCTTCTCTAGTACATGCGTGTTTGCCCCATGTACAACAAAAATTGCAATTCTTCTCAAAATTTAAATGATTTTGGTTGCAATTCAAATCAGAATGAATTTCAAGTCGAAAATTTTTCGATTCAGGAGAATTTATCTGAGATGCGCCAACTTTTAATGCAAATGGCTAAGCAAAGTGTTGAAAATCAAAACTATTGCAACACGGGTTTTAACGAAATTTCTGAAAACCAAAATGATTCTTATAATACAAGTGGATGTCAAATGTTGGTTATCGAATATGAAAAATGTGTTGCGAACAAGATAAATTTTTGGCGATGTTGTTCTTGGAAAATAAATAATGGACGACTTCTAAAAGATGAGGTGGATGAATTTTTAAGGTCAACCAGTGAGGAACACATAGGAGCGACAAATCTAAAAAACGACATTTTGAAGTCAAATGTGTCTACCGATTTTATTGAAGAGGGCCTGAGTGAAATTGATCAATTAATGCATGAAATTTGGATTTGTCGCGAGGATATCAAGGAATGGGCATGAACTTTAGATGAAAAACAAGATTCTGAAAATAAATATATTGAATAAATGCGTATCATCGAACAACTGGCTCAATACACTATTGAGCTTTAGCAAAATCTAGAAAAGTTATTACTTAAGGGAATTGATGACATTGATGAATTTGAAAATTTCATGAAACTTGGCTGGACTGACATCGAAGAGCTAGCTCAAAGAATAACATATATCAAACAAAGTTGCATTGGGATAGTGTATCAATTTCTCTTCTTCAAACTGAAATTATGAACTTGTACAACTTTAAATACCAATCTAGTGATAAACAAGTTTCTGCTAATGCTTCTTTTAAAAACAATAATCAGCCAATAACTTCATCACAACATTACATAACAATTATTGATGATTTTGACGATATGATTGTTGATGAAAATGAAAATTTTGAAAAATCTCTTGTGCAAAACACTGATTTCTGTGAAACTGAAATTCAAACTCAAACAGATGCTTCTGTTGAAAATTCAACTCTTACTGACATCAAAAAATTTCAACTAACAACTTTTGAAATTGATGAAAATATTAATAAAGTTGTTGAAATCTCTGTAATTGATTTGAATTTAAATTCTCCTGAAAATGAAGACATCGATCTTCAATTTGATCTTCCTCTCTCAGATTCTAAAATTTTTGAAACTATAGCAACTTTAGATTGTCAACCAGAAAGAAATGATGAAGTTGGTAACAACTATTTTGTTATATATAACAGTGTTGTATACACAATTATATGACTTTTTTTTGATGATAACAACCAAATATATTTTATTATTGAATGTGTTTGTAAATGCACTGATATACTACACAACAGACAGGAATATAATATTTCTATTTAAATAAAATATAACTGTGTAGAAATTTAAACAATCACACGGTAATTTTTATTTAAATATAAATATTTTATTTCAATATCAAAAAGTACATCTTTTATAACTCCACTATTTGACATACTACAATTCATTCATACAAATCTGTCACTCTATACAACTATATTTGCAGACACTGTTATACATTGACACTAATATTTTTCCACTACCTTTTGTCTTCTATCTTCTGCCTTCACAGCCTTCAGTTAAGTACTGTCGTCATACCTGTCACCAGAAACAAACACACACAGTAGACTGCAACAAAAATAATTTAAATACAAGAAAATAAAAATTTATTTTAAATTTTATCTGCCTCAGAATTTTGGTGTGTATCTCATCATTTTTCTAGACTGGGACTGATATGCAGGGACAGAAAAACTCATCTGATGGCTGCATGTACACACGTGTATAAATATACACGTGTGCACTGCCTCGCCGATCAGTGTACGACTGAGGAGTAGTCACAATGGAGCATCTCGACCCAGTGTACAATCAACAATGGGACGATCGAATACAAGTTTAAGAAATAAAGTCAACTCAGCAAAGTGGCCCAACATCAAAAAGTAGCATGAATACAAATATCAAAGAAGTAGCACAGTTCAAAACAACATATGGAAGCAATACAAATGAAAACATGGTGCAATACAAGCAAGACCAAAGAAGTACATGACAGAGCCGAGCACAGTTCAGGGTTAGGCCAAAACAAACAGTGTAACAAGTACTTTAAGCAAGTCAGTATGGATCTGGTGCCAAAACAGTGTGTATTTCAGTTGTTACACAACTAATGGATGCAACAAGCTATCTATATGGTAAAATAAATAAACAATTCTTAAGTAAAGCACAAAGCTTCAGGGCCACAAAGACACAAGACATTAATCATCAATGCACATACTGGTAAAGACATGGGCAAGGTGATACATGAAAGCAACAGTCCAGTCATACATGAATACATGGATCAGAATTGGTGCAACACATATAAACAGGTCAGCAAGATTGATTCAAATCTGAGTAAATGGTGGTGCAAAACTCATAAGTGCAAGCATAGCAGTATGAAGGCATAAACAACAGTGGCAAAGACAACATAGCAGCTCAATGATCATGAAGAACATAACAGAAATCTAGTAATGCATTTCATTTCAGCATATACATGATATAAAGTGATTCAATAAATGCATTTTTCCAAATCAGCATTCTTTTTAAATGGATTCCAGATTTATACAAATCAGTAAGCAACAATATTTGGCAAAGTCTCAAGTTGCAGTCCAGAAAGGTGCAGTGAAGCTTTGAGCATAAATCATGCGAGTTTGACACTAATTTAGTAAATGGGAAAACTTGTTTTTGGCAATCAATTATCCAAGATATGCAAAATGAATTAGGAAATTTGTTTCCAGTTGTTTAAATGAACATGCATGGCATATGATTTCCAAAAATTCACAATTAATCATGGTTGAAATATCTTTTCAGAAATGTGTTTCAATCATGCAAACAGATGATCAATATTTGGCAAGGATTTTTTTAACTGGAAATAAATTTCAATCAGGAGCATATGTGGAAAGAGGAGCAAATATATTTCTAGAGAATCAAATGCAGAATAAAACAAGGCAAGTATTCAGGGATTAATTCAATCAAGCTTTACAAAAGAGGAAATCACTTTCAAATCAAGGTCTCGAAAAAAGGATTGTTCCAGAGAAATCACAGGAAGAATTCAAAGACGTGTATTTTAAAACCCCAATATTTCAGCATATATATCATAACCAAGTCAAGTTATTGAAATTAGAGATTCGAAGGGTTTGAAACCCCTATAAATACACAATCATCATCGGCATCAGGATACACAGAAGAGAAATCGAAATTATCCAACAGGAATTCAGAAAAATCATTTCAACTCAGAGTACTCACCGAGGATTTCATTCGTTATCCAAAGGGGAAACCGATCGAAGACGAGGTGCTTCAAAGGATACAAATCTATAGTGGAATTCCAGAGCAAAATCGATCATCACGAATCGATTTGGGAGGATAACAGAAACCCTAGCGCCGCCATTTTTCAATTCACAGCAGAAAAGTGAACGGGTCAACCTAATTAAAGAGAAGCCGGCTATTATTTTATAAAAGGGGATGACCCTTAACTCTAACTCCTAGGGTTATTATCTCTTTATGTTTTCTTGTTTTTTTTTTAAATTCAAGTACCATCCTTAGGGTCAATAACTACTAGTGTCTGTAGTTGGAAAAATCACAACTTAACGGATCGAGTTGTGTCAAGGTCTTGAGCGTAGGGTTTAAACAGTCGGGAGCGAAAGTCGCGAGTTTATAAGAGTCTGTAAGCGAAGAGATTGTTTATAATTCCTAGTAGAAACCTTGAATGCAGCAGTAGGCATAGTTTTGCCGAAACTGAGTATTTTCTATGTGTGATTTTTTCTTTCTGCAATTATTCTGTGATTTTTTATTTTAAATTTATAAACCCTATTCACCCTCCCCTTCTAGGGTTAATTTAGATCCTACAAGTGGTATCAAAGCAGGTATTTTTTAACTCTAGAGTCATGAATCTATCTAATAACGCTTTTTCTGAGGGTCAGTCCATAGCTAGGCCACCAATGTTTAATGGAACCGATTATGCCTATTGGAAAGCTAGGATGAAAATTTACTTAAGTTCAGTTGATTATGATGTATGGGATATTATTGAAACAGGCTACAAACCTCCCATTACGATTATTAATGATATTGAAATTCCTAAGCCAAAAGATAAGTGGGATGCTAACGATAAAAAATTATTCTCAACTGATGCCAAAGCAATGAATGCTTTAATTTGTGCTCTTGATAAAATTGAATTTAACCGTATATCTCACTATTCAACTGCGCAGGAAATTTGGCATACTTTGGAAGTTACACATGAAGGGACATCTCAAGTCAAGGAATCTCGTCTCGCACTACTCTGCAACGAATACGAAAATTTCACGATGCGTAAAGATGAAGATATAAAAGAGATGTATGGTCGATTCTCAACACTGATTTATAATGCAAGGGCTCTTGGTAAAGTCTACACTGAAGTGGAATTAATACGTAAAATACTGAGAGTACTACCAATGAACTTTGAAGCCAAAGTAACGGCCATTCAAGAATCAAAAGATTTAAGTAAGTTGAGAATAAAAGAGTTGATTGGAAACTTGATCGCTTATGAAATGGAGTTAAAAGCCAAAGAAGGACGCGATGATTCAGAATCGAAGAAAAAGATAATTGCTCTAAACAACACTGTTGAAAGTAATGATGAAGCCGAGAATCCCATTGAAGAATTGGCTATGGTTCTTAAAAAGTGGTCTAACAAGAAATTCAAGTCACGAAAGAAGAATTCAAAATCCAACAAATCCAAGAATTCAGACAACTCAGACGATGAAGTCATATGCTACAACTGCAATAAACCACGTCATATCAAACAAATTGTCCACTACTTCAGAAAGACAGAAACAGAAGAAGAAAAAGAAAGCTTTTGCAGCTACATGGGACGATGAAGAAGGAGAGGAAGAAGACTCTGACTGTGATAAAGAGGAAGCCAATTTATGCCATATGGCACAGTCAGACTCAGAAAGTAGCGAGGAAGATTCCACTGAGGTACCAAACTACTCTTACAAAGATTTAATTTTAATATGTCATGAACTTACCAAAACCGTTGATTCTCTTGAACTAAAAGTTAAGAAACTAAAATCTGATAGGTCAAAACTAGTTCACGAAAACAATAGGTTAGAAACTGAACTTGAAAAAGTGACAAATCTTGATTGTGAAAACTGTAAGTCTTTAAAACAAGAGCAAATAGAATTTAAAGCAAATTTTGAAAAAATTGAAACAAGAACACCTGGCTTTAAAAGAAAATGATGACACAAAAAGAAAGAATTTCATCAACAGATGCACCTCTCTTGTAGATGAAAATGCAGCACTTAAAACCAAAGTAAAAAATCTTGAAATAACATTGAGCAAGTTTTTAAAAGGAGAAAAGTCATTTAGAATGCTTCTTGGAAATCAATTATATGCTAACAATAGAAAAGGATTAGGATTCGGGAAAACACACATTAATATGAATGATAATGCGAAGGGTGGAATTGTTTTTCCTAAATGTATAAAATGTGGAAAAAATGGACATAGCTATGAAAAATGTGAAAGTACGAACAATAATAAAAAATTCATACAAGTATGGGTTCCAAAAGGGTTGACAAGCAATTGTTACAGATTTGGAAGTGGTAAGTCTAAACAAATTTGGATTCTAAAAGGATCTGTTGTTCAAAATCAAAATTTTCAGTTACTAATTTTATTAGACCTATGAGTTTCTCTAGGTCATTCTCTTCTTCTTGTGTGTAGGTATGTTGGCGGGCTAAGGAGCAAAAAGAATGGTACTTGGATTCCAGTTGTTCCAAACATATGACAGGAGATAAATCAAAGTTCCTTAGCCTCGATAAACATAAAGGTGGAGGTGTGATAATGGGCGATAACAGAAAATGTAAAATTATCGGTAAAGGTAAAGTAGGTAATAGTACTTTCTCCTTAACTGATGTTTTATATGTTGAAAACTTGCATCACAATCTCATTTCCATAAGCCAACTATGTGACAAAGGGATGAGTGTGATATTTGATAGTGAATCTTGAAAAATTATTGAAAAATCCACTAACAATATTGTGTTCACGGGAAAAAGAAAAGGAAATGTTTATACGCTCTCATTTGATGATTTAACTCTCTCACGATGTCTAGTAGCTACAGATGAAGAAGTTTTCTTATGGCATAGGAGATTGGGTCATGCTAGTATGAGTCTCTTAGAAAAACTTGAATCAAAAGAATTGGTAAGGGGACTACCACATCAGAAATATAAAAGTAACAAAGTGTGCAAATCTTGTACTATAGGAAATTTCAGTCGATCATCATTTTGCTCCAAAAATGTTGTTAGTACTAATAGGGTACTTGAATTAATTCACATGGATTTATTTGGACCAAATGAAATTGCTAGCTTAAATGGAAAACATTATTGTTATGTATTGGTTGATGATTATTCTAGATTTACATGGGTCTATTTTCTAGCCAAAAAATCTGAAACTTTTGATTACTTTTCAAAGTTTGCAAAACTCGTTCAAAATGAAAAAGGTGTTTCAATAAAAACTTTAAGAAGTGATCACGGTGGTGAATTTGAAAATTTGGATTTTGAAAAGTTTTGTGAAGAGAATGGTTTTAAACACGAATTTTCTGCTCCTCGAACACCCCAACAAAATGGGGTAGCCGAAAGGAAAATCGTACATTACAGGAATTGGCTAGATCTATGATAAGTGAATATAAATTGCCTTTGACTTTTTGGGCAGAGGTAGTTAATACATCCTTCCATGTAAATGATTAGACCAATACTTAACAAAACGTCCTATGAATTGTGGTTTGACAGAAAGCCTAACATTTCATATTTTAGAGTTTTTGGGTTCCCTTCTTATCTTCTTAATACAGGTGATCAACTTGGTAAGTTTGAGTCAAAAGCAGATGAGGGAATTTTCATGGGTTACTCTTCAAGAAGCAAGGCTTATCGAATCTTCAACAAACGATCAAAACTATTGTTGAAACCATAAATGTGAAATTTGATGAATCAGATCTAGATACGGTGGACAAAGAGAAAAACGATGAGGGAATTACATATGAAGGTGAAAAAGGAAACAAAAAAGAAAAGACTGACAGTGATGATCCAACAAAACAAACATTTGAAGCTGAGGAATTGAAATTCAAAGCCAACCATCCTCCAGAATTGGTAATAGGAAATCCAACGGCAGGTATACGAACTCATTCATCATTTAATAAAGATATCTGCGCTTTTTGTATTCACAGTTGTTTTATCTCTGAAACCGAACCTAAAAATGTTGAAATTGCACTTAATGATGAAAGTTGGATTTTAGCGATGCAAGAAGAACTTAATCAGTTTGAACGGAATAAAGTTTGGAAATTAGTTCCTAGACCAAATGACTGTCAGTAGTAGGAACTAAATGGGTGTTCAAAAATAAACTTGATGAATCCGGAAATGTAATTAGAAACAAAGCTAAGTTGGTTGCAAAAGGATATAATCAAATTGAAGGTATTGATTTTGATGAGACACTTACACCAGTAGCTAGGTTAGAAGCCATTAGAATTTTGCTTAGTTTTGCATGTTATAAAGGTTTCAAACTTAAACAAATGGACGTAAAAAGTGTGTTTTTAAATGGAGAACTAAAAGAAGAAGTTTTTGTTGAACAACCCCCTGGTTTTGAAAATCATGAATTTCCAAATCATGTATTTAAACTTGAAAAAGCATTATATGGTCTCAAACAAGCACCTAGAGCATGGTATGATTGTTTAAGTGCATATCTTTTGGAAAACGGTTTTAAAATGGGTAGTGCTGACACGACATTGTTTCTATTACATGAAGGTGAAGATTTTTTAATAGTTCAAATTTATGTTGGTGATATTATATATGGTGCTACTAATCATCGTCTATGTGAGAAATTTGAAAAAGTCATGCAGGATAAATTCGAAATGAGCTTAGTAGGTGAATTGAAATACTTCCTTGGATTTCAAATCAAACAAAGCACCAAGGGCATTTTCATATCAAAAACAAAATACATCGCTGAATTGCTGAAAAGATTTGGACTAGAAAATGCAAAACCACTCAGAACACCGATAAGTCCTTTAACCAAGCTTGACAAAGACAAGAAAGGAGTTGCAGTTGATCAGAAAAAATATCGTGGAATAATTGGTTCACTTCTTTATCTCACCGCATCTAGGCCTGATATTATGTTTGTTGTTTGTTTATGTGCACGCTTTCAGTCTAATCCAAAAGAATCTCGCTTAAAAGCCACAAAAAGAATATTGAGATATCTTTTGCACACACACACAAATTTGGATTATGGTACCCTGCATGCAATAAATTTAAATTGACTGGATATTCTGATGCCGATTATGCTGGATCCCTTGTGGATAGAAAAAGCACTAGTGGAACTTGTTTTATGCTAGGACATTCATTAGTTTCATGGTCAAGTCGAAAACAAAATTGTGTTGCTCTATCCACAACTGAGGCCGAATACAATGCTTTAGGAAGTTGTTGTGCACAAATACTATGGATGATGCAAACTCTTTCGGATTTTGGTCTAATTTATAAAAAAGTACCACTAAAATGTGACAGTAAAAGTGCTATAGATTTGTCTAATAATCCTGTTCACCATTCACGCACTAAACACATAGATGTGAGACACCATTTTATTAGAGATCACATTTCACGAGAAGATATTTGTATTGAGTTTATTTCAACTGATTGTCAACTTGCTGATATTTTTACAAAACCTCTTCCCGAAGATAGATTTTCACGATTACGCTTAGATTTGGGAATTATAGAAATTGATTGATCATTATCCATTTTTTAAGAAATTCTTAAATGGTTATTCAAAAGTTAAATGATTGATCATTTGAACTATTTTGGAACTCATTGAAATTATGTCAGATCTTGAAATTGTGATGAGTATTGAATATAATATATTTTTTTATCATAAGGAAATATTTTAAATCTCATGATGATTGGACAGATTTTATAATATTTGTGAATTAGAGCTTATTTCACAACCATCTTCTATATTTACCATATTTCTGTCATTCATCATGGTTTTATTTAATTTGGGGAGTTCTAATTATTCTTGGGATTAAAATAATAATAATAATAATAAATAATAATAATAATAATAATAAATAATAATAATAATAATAATAAATAAATAAATTTTATCCTTGCTGTTCACTCCCATTTAAAAGTCCTTGCGGTTATGCGTGGGTGAATTACCTTAATCTCTACGTGCTTCCATTCTCACTTAAAAGACCTTTGGGCTGTGCATGGATGGAACTCATTAGAGAGGATAAAGTTAAGTTACTACTAACCCCATTTAAAAGACCTTTGGGTTATGCGTGGTTAGGAAGTGCTTAACACATTTTTGAGCATATTTAAAATCTTTAAAATTCATATTCAAATATTCAATTTTTATTGAACTCTCCTCATTCTATAAAATCCATCGTAAATCCATTCATTCTGAAAGTGAAATTTGCTTCTGATTTAAAGAATATTATGATTTTTGTTTGATTAAATGAGATTTACGATATATTTTCCTCTTGATTTGAACTCATATTTCTAGTTTATATTGATCACTGTTTTAATTTCTGTCATTCTTTTGATGATTACAAAAGGGGGAGAATGGTCAAGATTTTGATGGATGAGTAAACATTTATAGAACATTTCTCGAAATTAGGTTTTGGTATTAATTTATTTCAAAATTTTAAAATATATGCATCAATAAGGGAAGCTTAGTTGTATGGGAGCATACAAATAGGGGGAGTAATATACTTCACGTTTCAAACACATTCAAAATCTTTTATTTGTTTGTCATCATCAAAAGGGGGAGATTGTTGTATATAACAGTGTTGTATACACAATTATATGGTTTTTGTTTGATGATAACAACCAAATATATTTTATTATTGAATGTGTTTGTAAATGCACTGATATACTACACAACATACAAGAATATAATATTTCTATTTAAATAAAATATAACTGTGCAGAAATTTAAACAATCACACAGTAATTTTTATTTGAAAAAAAATATTTTATTTCAATATAAAAAAGTACATCTTTTATAACTCCACTATTTGACATACTACATTTCATTCATACAAATCTGTCACTCTATACAACTATATTTGCAGACACTGTTATACATTGACACTAATATTTTTCCAGTCTTTTGTCTTCTATCTTCTGCTATCACAGCCTTCAGTTAAGTACTGTCGTCATACCTGTCACCAGAAACAAACACATACAGTAGACTGCAACAAAAATAATTTAAATACAAGCAAATAAAAATTAATTTTTAAATTTTATCTGCCTCAGAATTTTGGTGTGTATCTCATCATTTTTCTAGACTGGGACTGATATGCAGGGACAGAAAAACTCGTCTGATGGCTGCATGTACACACGTGTACAAATATACATGTGTGCACTGCCTCGCCGATCAATGTACGACTGAGGAGTAGTCATAGTGGACCATCTCGACCCAGTGCACAATCAACAATGGGACGATCGAATACAAGTTTAAGAAATAAAGTCAACTCAGCAAAGTGGCTCAACATCAAAAAGTAGCATGAATACAAATATCAAAGAAGAAGCACAGTTCAAAACAACATATGGCAGCAATACAAATGAAAACATGGTGCAATGCAGGCAAGACCAAAGAAGTACATGACAGAGCCGAGCACAATTCAGGGTCAGGACAAAACAAACAGTGTAACAAGTACTTTAAGCAAGTCAGTATTGATCTCGTGCCAAAACAGTGTGTATTTCAGTTGTTACACAACTAATGGATGCAACAAGCTATCTATATGGTAAAAAAAGTAAACAATTCTTAAGCAAAGCACAAAGCTTCAGGGCCACAAAGACACAAGACAGTAATCATCAATGCACATACTGGTAAAGACATGGGCAAGGTGATACATGAAAGCAACAGTCCAGTCATACATGAATACATGGATCAGAATTGGTGCAACACATATAAACAGGTCAGCAAGATTGATTCAAATCTGAGCAAATGGTGGTGCAAAACTCATAAGTGTAGCAGTATGAAGGCACAAACAACAGTGGCAAAGACAACATAGCAGCTCAATGATCATGAAGAACATAACAGAAATCTAGTAATGCATTTCATTTCAGCATATACATGATATAAAGTGATTCAAGAAATGCATTTTGCCAAATCAGCATTCTTTTTAAATGGATTCCAGATTTATACAAATCAGTAAGCAATAATATTTGGTGGCAAAGTCTCAAGTTGCAGTCCAGACAGATGCAGTGAAGCTTTGAGCATAAATCATGCGAGTTTGACACTAATTTAGTAAATGGGAAAACTTGTTTTTGGCAATCAATTATCCAAGATATGCAAGATGAATTAGGAAATTTGTTTCCAGTTGTTTAAATGAACATGCATGGCATATGATTTCCAAAAATTCACAATTAATCTCGACTGAAATACCTTTTCAGAAATGGTTTCAATCATGCAAACAGATGATCAATATTTGGCAAGGATTTTTTTCTAACTGGAAATCAATTTCAATCAGGAGCATATGTGGAAAGAGGAGCAAATATATTTCCAGAGAATAAAATGCAGAATAAAACATGGCAAGTATTCAGGGATTAATTCAATCAAGCTTTACAAAAGAGGAAATCACTTTCACATCAAGGTCTCGCAAAAAGAATTGTTCCAGAGAAATCACAAGAAGAATTCAAAGCCGTGTATTTTAAAACCCCAATATTTCAGCATATATATCATAACCAAGTCAAATTATTGAAATCAGATATTCGAAGGGTTTGAAACCCCTATAAATACACAATCATCATCGGCATCAGGATACACAGAAGTGAAATCAAAATTATCCAACAATAATTCAGAAAAATCATTTCAACTCAGAGTACTCACCGATGATTTCATTCGTTATCCAAAGGGGAAACCGATCGAAGACGAGGTGCTTCAAAGGATACAAATCTATAGAGGAATTCCAGAGCAAAATCGATCATCACGAATCGATTTGGGAGGATAACAGAAACCCTAGCGCCGCCATTTTTCAATTCACAGTAGAAAAGTGAACGGGTCAACCTAATTAAAGAGAAGCCGACTATTATTTTATAAAAGGGGATGACCCTTAACTCCAACTCCTAGGGTTATTATCTCTTTATGTTTTCTTGTTTTTTTTTAAAAATTCAAGTTCCATCCTTAGGGTCAATAACTACTAGTGTCTGTAGTTGGAAAAATCACAACTTAACGGATCGAGTTGTGTCAAGGTCTTAAGTGTAGGGTTTAAACAGTCGGGAGCGAAAGTCGCGAGTTTACAAGAGTCTATAAGCGAAGAGATTGTTTATAATTCCTAGTAGAAACCTTGAATGCAGCAGTAGGCATAGTTTTGCCGAAGCTGGGTATTTTCTGTTTGTGATTTTTTTTTGCAATTATTCTGTGATTTTTTATTTTAAATTTATAAACCCTATTCACCCCCCTTTCTAGGGTTAATTTAGATCCTACATATTTAAGTGAGGATGACTTTGATGAGCGTAAACTTCTTGAACTGACCGACGATAATGTTGTTGGGTCTGAGACTGAAAATGAAACGTTTGAAAACTTTGAAATTCTTGAGGTTGAAAACAACAAAACTGCTGAATGCGATCTTAAACATGATAATGATTTCTCCGAAACTATTGAAACTTCTTACGACTTGATCGTTTCAACTGAACCTCATTGCGATCACTTGTTATTCAATGATAAATTTCTGCAGTATATGATCTCTTTTTGGAATAACACTGTTTTTGAGAAAACGCGATTTCGAAATTCATTGAAAATTCATTTGTTTGGTTTTCACTTTAGGTTTACAAATGAACCTTTAGTCAACAACATTTCACATATTAAAGAAAAACTGAACAATATTTCTCAAAACAAGTGTAGGGGTGAGAGTGATGCACACGTCTCTCAATTTATACATCATCTGAACAAATCAAACTTTATTTTTGAAACTTTTACTGAACCCCGACTCGATGACCTCTCTTTAGTTGCTACAGAAATTCAATTCAATTTTAGGATCGATTGCAAGCTCAAAATTTTAAAACTAGCAACTCAAACTTTTGAAAAAACAAAATTTGTTTTTCCAAATCTGACATGTAATATAAAATCCTTTATGATTTGGTTTTCTGCGCTTCAGCTCTGTCTCATAATCTTAATGAGGCTGATCCATTGGTCCATTGTGGACCGGTTCATCTATTCGACGACTGCGTATTTTCTACACACGCATCTGGTAAGCCACGCTTACCCACTTATTTTATTTTCCTTTCACTAAGATATGTCCGATTAACGACTATGGGGACACAATAATTCTCAAGTGTGGGGGGGAATTTACACCATCAGCAATCAAATTTTATGAACTAGCTAGGTCATTCGTTGAACAAGGACTAACTTAAAATTCATAAATAACACCTTGGTTCTTGTTTGATAAGCTGAATTACTTGGTGATGGGAATTGACATTATTTATTCATTGAGTCGTAATGTGTCTTTTTAAGATGCTAGCTTGAGACTGTGCAGACGTTAGTCGTGTTCTGGAGTAAGCGTGTCACCCTTGTTATACTTGTTAGAATGTTCAAGTAAAAATAATAAAAAAAATCAAATAAAAATGATTTTGCACCTACATTTGTTGGATTTTCTGAGTTTGTTTTCATGCATAATATTCTTTTCCACTCAAATTTGTAAACTCGTAAGTTCTAAATTCCACTTGGCCCACTTAAGGAGAAATGACTCATTGTAGCGTTCTTCTTCGATACCCTCACATTATTCAAACCCAAGTTTTAGTCGAATTACATCCATGTTTCGACAAGTTTTTCTTATATTGGTATACTTAAAAACCTTTTATTTTCAAAGGTTGAAAAACATCACTTTTATATCAATATTACACTACCCACTCCGTACTTGTTTTAAGGTAGGATAACCATATACCACATCGTATTTTATATAGGTTATCTATCTTACGAAACTATGCTTATCTCTCCTTTCAGCTTTTTAATAACATCAATCTAGACTTGTGTGCTGAATTTGGGTTATAGAAGTAGAGTAACAAGGGCACAAAACTTTCCTTCCATGAAGTGTTGGTAATGATTCGCTTAGTAGAGGAGGAACCAAATGAAATAATATACGGTATCATTCCATTCCATCTCCACTCAGCATTCATCATGCATTTATGGAAAAAAGGAAGAAAAAAAAGAAAAAATACAATGAAGAGAAAAACTCTCAGAATAAAATAGTCATCTATCATTCTTGGCTATAAAGCAAGCACTTCCATTCCATCTACATTCATCATACCGTACTTAGAAGAGAGGATTGTAGTAGATAAAAGGAAAAAAAACGTCCATATGTGCTTTAGTATAACTTTATCGTTTGTAGCCTGAAGTTCAACTAATACACTTGCCCTCTTATCTATAATATTTTTAGAACTTACAAAATTTTCCTTCATCTATGCATAACTCACTTCCAATTCATTACAGTTACACTGGTGCAAAATTATTCAAAAAAAAAAGAATGAATAAATGATTGGGTGCACATTGTTGATGTGTAGAACTTTGGTTGACACCACGCTCTTAACCTTCAAGGCAATTACAATGTTATCAAGGAATTACGATTCAGCTTGAAATTTTTTATTCATTTTTACACTAGTAATGGGATGGAATTTTGGACTAAACCATTGTTATTGAAGTTAGGTAAAGTCCTTGGAATGTGAAAGACCATAAATATATTGTTTGATTAATCCGCGTACATAATAATTTTTGGATTTTGTGGGTAGTATCCACTGAAAACCTTACGAGACAACAATCGTCCTATTAGGGACACCTAGGGGTTTAACGGCTTGTTGCATATGTTAAATGCAATCGTGTTTCCTACGAAAGTGTGACATATCTTAGTTTATTCGAGGACCCAAAAAAAGATAAGTGTGGCGGTATTTGATATACACATAAATGTGTATATTTTATTCGTGTATTTATAATGTTTTCTCTTTAAAATAATTGATATTGTGTATTTATAGCTGCGTTTTTAGATTGTTGATAAAAAGCAGGAAGAATTTGCTTAAAAAGAGTGAAGTTTGAAATTTCTAAAGCATGAAAAGTTTAAAGCTTGAAGAATGGTTGCAAATAGAGTTCAGTTAGGTAGATTTGGCTCACTAAAGACTCATGTTGCATTCATATTGGCTCATTTGCAAGGCCTCTCAATCTACAACTGCGTCCATACTGGTTATTTAGGCTAAATCTTTAGTCTCACATTGTGTAATTAGCCAATTAGTCTTTGTCATATCAGCTATAAAAACACTGTATCTCCTTCATTTGTAATGACATTAGGTTTTATTATGTAAACTTTCTCTTGGAATAAATTCATTCTTCTCCCTTTATCTTTACTTTTTATTGTAATTTATTTATGTTGTTTATTTTATTTTTCTCTTCTCTTCTAGCTATGTCCAGCTAATCTCCTATAATTAGGGGATGATGACACTTAGATTAGATTCAATATGAATCACATAGACAAAGAGATTAGGACTTCATGTATATAGATCTAGATCTGAACCAAGGGTTAGATCTGAACTTTCATATTCTGTGTCGTTTAAGAGCTATGTTCCTTCACAGGGTATATTCGAGTTCAATCTAATGCTTATCAGATTTAGATCTAATTTTTAGGGTTTTAGAAATAAAATAATGAATCTGTCCTGATAGCTTATGGTTGTTTAAGAACTTAGCTCCTGCATAGGCTATGCTTGTTGCTATTCACATGTTTGTTTCTATAAAGCTAATTATCGTTGATTCATGTTTGTGACAGAAACATGAATTAGATCTATATTAATCTGTTTGGTTATTAAGTCATATTAATCTAGTTTATGTCATTGCTCCCTAATTGTTTACTTTTATTATTAAAATCTCTCTTTTTCCATATATTTCATGTGTTTTTAATCGATCAAACCTTTGGAATAACTTAATTGGATTTATTAATTTAAATAATTTTGGTACTTGAGTTCGACACCCTTTACAACAACCCTTGTTGTTTAGGAAAGCCGAACGAATTTAATAGTTGTTTACAATTGTTCAATTTGTTCGCAAACATGAAGCCTCACATTTAGTATCGTGTAGTTGTCATGATATCTTTTGTAACACCCCGTATTTTCTATAAATATTAAAATAACGAATTAAAGAATACTTAATTTTAAAAGTGAGAATTAAGTAAAATGGGTAGTGCCATTGCGTTCGTCTTGGAATTCTGGTTGGAACAGAGTTCGAGTTTGCGTAAATCGGACTCCGTATGAGGAAGTTATGAAGCTTAGAAGATTTCAGTTCAAAGCAGAATTAAATTAAATAATAATTAAAAATCAGAAAACAAATTCAAATTTCGAAAATCAGCCAATAAAAGATGAGTGGGAAAAATCTCCCCCGAGGATGTTGACCCTCTTAAGTGTAACATCCCATATTTTTTGTATATTTAATTTTCAATTTAAATTAAATAAAATGGAATAATCTTGGGGAAAATCTAATTTAGTTGATTATAATGATAAGGATTGTTTGAATGGAGTATAAATAGATTTCAAAATTTTGTTTTATTTAGAATGTTGTAACTTGGGATTTGTATTTTTAATAACTAATTTAAATTTAAGTGGGTTAAGTTAAAAAGAGAATTCAAATTTAAATTGTTAAATGGGAGAATTCTAAGTTGTTTAATAATGATTGAAATATAAATCCAAATGGTTAAATAAATAAATTCAGGAGCAAAATATGTGAAATTGATTTATAAAATTTATTTAAGTTATAAATTGATTTAAATGGAATTTTATAAAATATTTAAAATTGAATTAAACAGTTAAATGAAAATTTTGAAAATTTTGTTGATTAATTTGTTGTTAAATTTAACTGATTTGACGACTGTCTCGGAATTTGATGAAACTGACTCCATCGGAACCGGAACGGCGAATTATGATAGGATTTCAGTTTGCGTTACAATCCGACTTATCATTTGATCGTACGGGATAAAAACGTGAAATAAGACGATGTAATTGGATAAGTGTTTGTTCTCCTATTGGGCCTCTTATATAGGTATAAACTTAAGTTTTCTACCTCACCGACTCTTTTTTTTCATTCAGTACGTACAGTTCCTCCTCATCTCTTTCTAATGGCAGAAATAAATTTCCAAATCAAAATACCAACTTGAAAATCAAATCTCCACAAACCCTAATATATTATATATCAAAATGAAGGCCTCAACCATACGAAGCTACTTGTATGATATATTTCAACATGCACTGATCAGATTGGCCGAAATCAACGGTCAAAGTTGGCTGATTTCGTAACCCTAAGCCTTAATTTAGGGATTTCTGATTTTGGAGTTAATTGGAGAATTGGACATTTGGGTCCTGTAGATATCGGCCAGAGGAGTCGAACCGTGGTGATCTCGAGGTCTGGAAGTTAGTGTGGTGGTCGATTTGGACAATTTTGTGCCGGAATAGGGTTCCGTTCATGAACCCGATAGCGGCGAAAGGATCCATCAGAGGCCCAGTCTCTAGTGTTGGTGGATGCGCAAGTCGGCGGAGGCCCGATTGCTGGTAGTCGGAGTTTCTGATTCGGGCAGAGGAAGGCATGGTTGGCAGTCAAAGTTGGTTCGAATATGGGTGCAGGTTTCTATGTTCGAATTTGAGAAGAACGACGGGACGGGAAATGTTCTGAGGCTGACGTGGCAATTTTTGGATAGGGTGAGAATTTATTTGTTTATTTTTATATATATTTAAAATTGAAAAGGTAAAACACTGATAACTTCTTCATATTAACTCGGATTTACGCACGGTTTGTTGCGTTGGGATCATGGCGAGATTGCGGACGATCTGAGACTGGTTTGGCTACGTTTGGTGACTGTGGAATTTTGGGCTTTGGTTGGACGTCCGATCCACTAAGGACCCAAATGTGAGTGATTTTCTCACTTACGAAATACTGAATTATTCTCATATTTATTGAATTGAATTATGGAATAAGTTGGTTGGATGGTTGTGTTTGATTGATGATTTGTTGCTTAGAAACTGGCATGCAAGTATGTTAATCTGAAAATTTAGGCCAATAATAAGTTATTTAATTTAATTAAATTACTGGTTGGGATTTCTGATCCTTGCGAACCTGTAGAACAGATTAATACTGATTAATTGGATGAATGGTGTGATGGATGCTTTGGGTGATTCTGAATGGGTATTGCTTGAAATGTTATTTATTTCAGTATATGGCTGTTGTTTGCTCATCATTGACGATGAATCCCAAAAAATTTCACCTTTGATGTTATTGGCATCGAATAAACCCAGGATTTATCGATTTAAAATCAATTAAGAACACAGATTGAAATGATAAATATCTGTGACCCTGATGTGGATTGAAATGATAGATCCATCACTGAATATCGAGAAATTTAAATTTAAAATCACTTGGCCATAGGTTAGCGAACTATAGATGGACATCGGTTGGTTAAATGATTTTAAATTTTCGAAATTCCTATTTGATGAAATTTTACTTAAAGAGAAGGTATCGATTTTCGATAAATTTTATTTCCTTTAAATTTGAACTTGAATGATTTTGAATTTGTTAAGGGAATTATCCAAACTAAATTTGAAAAAAAGGACTTTTAGTATATCTCGAAGTTTAAATTTATGGTAAATGTGAATTTATAAATTCTCCATAAATTAAGTTGGAAATGAAAGTTATTTGAGGATACTTGAAATTACTTCGAATTGACATGAATATGGATTTGAATCTTTGGAATCGAATGGTTAGTTTGAATGGTTTGAAACAAGATATTGAATTATGTAAACTCCATTGAGACTGGAGTGTAGATTCAAGTATTTGAAATTCGGGAGAAAGAACGTTATGGTTTAAAATTTTATTTTATTTTTATTCTATAAACTACATATATGCGTTGTTATTTTACAAATAAATTTATATTTTATTATTTAAAAATTATTTTTATAGATTTTGTAACATATATACTATTTTGTTATAAATGAATTTTTCTTATATGTTATTATTTGAAATTATTAGTAAAGCCTTTATTTGATATATATTTATATATATAGTGATTTAAAGTATCTTAGCATACTCTAATGATTTTTATATAAGTAAATTTTTTTATAAGGTTTATTTATAAGTATCTATTTTCAAAGGTTTATTAAATGATGGTAAATTTCTTCTGAATGGAAAGTGTTGGATTTGAACTATAGTTCGAAATGGAGTTGGAATAAAGTTATGTGAACATGAATCGATTTAAATCAATTTTAATATGGAAATATGAATTACATTCTTTTCGAATATAAATGGATCTCCTAAGAGATTTAAAATGAGTTGTTATGAGATATATATTCCAGTTGAATATGAATGGATTTCGAACATAAATCGATTTGAAATGATTATAACCTCAAATGTGAAGTATATTCTTCTGGAATATAAATCGATTTGGAAATATTATATGAGTATAATATAATGATATGAAAATATATTCTAATTGGAATATAATTGGTTTTAGGAATGATTGGGATATCTTGATATGAAATTATATTCTATCTGAATATAAATTTGGTTCGAAACAGAATATGATATTTCGATATGAAAGCGAACCTTTATGAAATAAAAAAAAAACAACCGATGTGAAAGATGTAAGCGTTGGTTGTTAAGGAGACCGGAGTCGACATAAGGCATACTCTCTGTCAATGTTGATACCACTTTGACAACTGTGAGCATTATGACGTATCCAAAATGAGTATGATGACTTGGAGGCGATTATTGAATCGAAAGAGATGAACGATGACGAAATAGCCCTGACCTTCAGGTCAGAATTGAAATGACTAAAACAGGAGTTATACCGTGACTAATTGAGGTAGCACCTTTGATCGGACACACTTCTTCGATACTATTCCTCTGACTATGATGATGATGATGATTTGGTTCCATTTATTAATGTGGGAGTGTGTTCCGAGGTGGGCGGTAGTGGCTGTTATGCGTTACCACCGGTCCGGGAGTGCAATTGGTAGAATCCTACCCTGGGCATTGCCTCGAACGCCTTGTCATATTTATCCATATCGAGCCCCATACGATTTTGATTTAGCATTGCCTTCTATGGAGTGCCCTCTGATAACACCAGTACGGTGAATTTACGGTACTGTATAGACTGTTGGTGCCTGTAAACGGCGTAAGGGTAATATGGTAATCCCGCTTACGCTATTTTTATGATATTTACTTTGTTGGATAGACATTATCATAATAGCATATTATACTATGTATGTATTAGTTTAACGGATCCTCGAGAGATGGAAAAATCCCGTAACATCTCTTGAGTTACTGCACCCATGACTCTAAAGTTGTTTCGTATTTTAATTTGACTAATATGAGAATGATTTAGGGCTGATCTGAGTGTTTGTTGTGTTTTCTTTTATGAAATGCGATCGGGTCAGCAGAACTTTGCAGTTAGCGAAGTTCCTTTGCCTTGGAGATCGAAGATGATTTGGTATATATCTATTATATATGTATTTCTGCTGCCATGTTAAGTATATCTATTTATGTGCAACTCTGATTTATCATTTGTACGTTATATTCAATGTATATATTCCAACTGTTTTAACTGCTATTTGTTATTATATGTTGTCCTTCCGCTGTGAGATTCTGTGATTGTTTTTTCTCTTCTTTCTTCTTTTTCTTCTTTTCCCAATAACTACCTGTATTTATGATTTGTTTAGGTCGACATGTGTGGTTTATTGTCGATTTGAACGGTAAAAAATGTGGGTCGTTACACTAGGGAGTGTCGACATAGGTGTCGACCCCCCTATAGGGGGGTCGACAGGGGTGTCGACCCCTATCTTCCCAGATCTGGGTGACGAATTCTGAAGGATTAGGGCTTTTGTGTTGCGTTGTAGTTGGCTGGGTGACATATCTCTTTGGTTTGGATGGCTCTGATGACTCCTATGCTAATCTAAAGGCCACAGTTTGTCTAACACATCTATAAATACATATCTAAACTTAACCCTAACCTCATAACCCTATTCTATGATGCCTCCATGCTGTCCATCTCTAAACTAGCCTAGCCTCCTTCTTCTCCAAACTAGAAATCAAATTAGAGAGCTTCAAGTTAAAGAAAAGGTTTTCTGCTTCAATCAACAAAGAAAGATTAGAATCGCTACAACGTCAACTAATTCTCTTTTTCTAATCATATCGCTATAAGTTCAGTTATTATTCAGATTTGAACACATAATAGAAATCATGACTGTAATGAATCGAATCTAGAACTATGCCTAATTGTAAGATAATCAATTCTGATTCATGCTTATTCTTTTGTCAAATCTGAAATTACCTATGCCTATGAGACTGTTGTGATTGAACCTATCATGTTGTACATCAAATTAGTAATTTCTTTATGTTCAATCCTATCGAATCTGCATACCTATGATGTATTTTCCTTAGTTTGCTCATATTCGTTGTCAATGTACAACATGCCTACTAGAACCATAATTCTTGTGTTTGGTACATCTTTACAAGCCTATTTTCCCATATGTCAATTCTTGTGTTTCTTCTCTATCCCCATTCAGTTTTATTTAATGAGTACTTGGAATTTGGAAACCTTGTTGAATCTTGTTGTACGTGCGATTGTGACATGGGGAATTGGGTATAACTTATTGGAGTAATCTTGGACATAACAAGTATATTGGTCATAACTTGAATTGACTACAATTGTGGATAATTGGCATACAAAAATCTAGACTTGGACATGAATGGTAAATATTTTTACTTATGTGGATGATGGATTGTGAGGCGCCTCGGATATGATTGGTCGACGTACTAACCATTCTAGAGGTCTGATAGGACCTTGAAACATGTGTTCAGGAATAATTAATTCACTAAAGTAAGCGTTGACCGGCCTTGGAGGATCCAGGGGTTGCGCGTAGGTGTGATCCTGGGTCATTCCGCTAGAGATGGCCCGAATCGGCAAGGAGACCATCCCTTGCTTGACTTATGATGGAAATCCAATTTCCAGTACGACATTTTTCGGTTTTAGTTGTAGAACTGGTATGGCGATATGAAATATGTTACCCATGTCGTCTATGATTGATACATATCTATAAATACATATCTAAACTTAACCCTAACCTCATAACCCTATTCTATGGTGTCTCCATGTTGTCCATCTCTAAACTAGCCTAGCCTCCTTCTTCTCCAAACTAGAAATCAAATTAGAGAGCTTCAAATTGAAGAAAAGGTTTTCCACTTCAATCAACAAAGAAAGATTAGAATCGCTACAACGTCAACTAATTCTCTTTTTCTAATCCAATCACTGTAAGTTCAGTTATTATTCAGATTTAAACACATAATATAAATTATGACTGTAATGAATCGAATCCAGAACTATGCCTAATTGTAAGATAATCAATTCTGATTCATGCTTATTCTTTTGTCAAATCTGAAATTACCTATGCCTATGAGACTGTTGTGAATGAACCTATCATGTTGTACATCAAATTAGTAATTTCTTTATGTTCAATCCTATCAAATCTGCATACCTATGATGTATTTTCCTTAGTTTGCTCATATTCGTTGTTAATGTACAACATACCTATTGGAACCATGATTCTTGTGTTTGGTACACCTTTACATGCCTATTTTCCCTTATGTCAATTCTTCTGTTTCTTCTCTATCCCCGTTCCGTTTTATTTTATGAGTACTTGGAATTTGGAAACCTTGTTGAATCTTGTTGTACGTGCGATTGTGACATGGGGAATTGGGTATAACTTATTGGAGTAATCTTGGACATAACAAGTATATTGGCCATAACTTGAATTGACTACAATTGTGGATAATTGGCATACAAAAATCTAGACTTGGACATGAATGGTAAATATGTAAATTGAATAAAAGATGAACATGCCTAACCCGAGGTTAGATTGAGTTGCGGTGTAAGACTGCCCGGAACCACCTGGCACATCCAGCAACCGCAACTATAGGACTAATGTGAGAGGTTAGCGCATCAAGCCCAAAACCCGAGGTTAGAATGAGTTTGCGATAGAAGTCTGCCCGGAACCGCCCGGCACATCCAGCAACCGCAAACAACAGTTCTAATGTGAGAGGTTGGTGCATTAATAAATTAATTAATGCCAATGAACAGACATGCTAAGAATGGTAAGGTTAAGTAACATATGAATAGGCTACGCTTAACCAATGCAACATGTTAATTAAACAAATGGGTGGGGTTAGGTTAAATTGGGAACACTTAACTGTTACAACATGTTGATTAGGAAACCCTAGCAACGGGTACCCATTTCAGCAGTAACCCACATAGATGTATCACGGTACCCTGAACTAGGCAGGGTGAGGCACGATTACTGGGCTGATTATAAGAGGTCAAAATAGCGGCAGGTGGTGCATCAGTGTCGGTTCCGACAGAGTACGGGCGTGCACGTACTCCGAAGTGGAAAAATCGGGCATTGGGCATCAGTAGTTATACACTGTGCATCTTGAATTGTGTCGGGTCGCCATCATAGGGATTGATACACCCCATGGTGGGACCAGCACAGGTATCTACAAACAAGCGGGGCCGAATGACACCGGTAATAAATACATGCGAGTAGAAGCCGATCGATAAAGGGATCATTTTATTATGAACACATGAGGCTAGTTGAAACAATTGTTAGTAGGTGCAGAGAAATAGAAATGGGTGCGATAGCATATTCAGTTTATCTTGCCTCGTCTTGTCTTATGTTATCTTGTTACTATGGTATTGTCTTATATTCGGTTTATTCATATCATGATCCTTTTTCTTGTTTACATGTTGAAAATCACTGGGCTTACCAGGCTTTATGTCTGAACCGTTTTCTTTCGTCTTCTTTTCTTCCGTCCCCCCCCCCACCCACAAAGTTCCACAGGGAGGGAATACTTCATCTTAGTTCAGACCTTTTCGAGCTTGAAGAGAGTAGATGTATTGCTTAGATTCTCTTTTCTTGGGCTATGGTTGTGGCTACACTTTTATTGGTGATTTATGTTGCTTTACTACTGTTTTATGCTTCTTTATGTATTTCGAGTTTTGAATCAAGACAGAGGTTTTATTGTAATGATTTGGAAGTTGGGTTTTGAAATAATGGTTGTAATGTTTCGACTAAACCACGCTGTTTATGAAATGATTTCAGTTTTTCCGCTGTTTGTATGTCTGTCTTGTAAATTTTATGTTTCTTTTACCTATAATGCTTCACCAAAGTTAATGCATTCCCTTTGTGAGTGACCTTAATGGAGGTGGGGGTGTTTCACTTGGTATCAGAGCTAATGGTTACCATATCAGATAAAAGTTTTTGAAAACAATTTTTCAAAAAGAAGTTTTAAAGAAGCATTTTCAAGAAAAGTGTTGTTTTATTTTAAAGGCATATTCCCCAAAGCCATATGCACTATCTTTCTACCCTTTGTTTTGAATCTTTTTCTTTTCGTTTCAGCATGTCTGGGGTTCTTAATCCTCTAGAGGGAATGCAAGTACCCGCCTGGTTCCTTCGGTATTTAGAGGCTACGGCCCCCGCCGAAGGACAAGCGGACGCTCCTTATCCCCCAGCCGCAGATGTTGCTCCTCCTCCTCCCCCAGCTGCGGATGCCATTCCTCCTCCTCCTCCGTGTCCGAATGCTTTCTCTAAGATATGTAGGGACTTTCGAGCTATGGGAGGAAAGAACTTTAATGGGACTGAATCATTCATGGAAGCAAGAAACTGGCTCAAGGAACAGAATATCTGTTTGTTATCTTCAAAGTGGACGATAGGCGGAAGATACAGCCGACTGTATGGTTACTTAAGGACGAAGCCTCTTTCTGGTGGGAAGTTACTAATGCTGAGAGACCAATTGGGACTTGGGAGGACTTCAGAATGAGGTTTGGGATGAAGTTCCTCTCGCAAGCTGAACAAAGCCTACAGATGGACAAGTTCTTAGCACTCAAACAGGGAAGCCTATCGCTTAAGGAATACGTCAACAAGTTCTTCGGACTGGAGTTGGTAAGCAATCCACATAAAAAGGCTCTTTGTTTCGCTAAAGGGTTAAATGAGCCACTGCACGGCCTAGCTATGTCCCATATACCTATGGGCGCGAATTATGAGAGACTGGTGGTCATGGCACTGTTACATGAGGAAAGTAAAGGGAAGAAGAAAGAGGTGAAGATGGAAGAACCTCTAAACAAGAAAGTGGAGGAATCGCAGAATAAGAAGACGGGTTATAAGAAGGGTGGAAAGAATAACAAACCCCATGACAAGAGGAAGTTCAATTTTTGTGGCATGCTTGGACATCTGATTAAGGACTATAGAAAGAAGAAGAGGAAGATGGGTGGTTGCTTTCAGTGTGGCAAGCCAGGACATATAGTTAACGATTGCCCAAGAAGGCAAGGGTAAGGGCAAGGGCAAGGGCAGAGGACAGGATCTACTTGTGGAGGGCAGATTCACGCTCTCACAGCACCTGCGCAAGCAAGAGGTAGAAATATTTCTGTTGAGAGTTTAGTTTATCTTTCTGATCATTCTGTTCGTACTCTTTTTGATTTTGGCGCATCACACTCTTTTATATCTACTGCTTTAGTTGAATCTTTGCACCTAGATACCAGTATAGTAGAGGATCCCATGGTTGTTTCAAATCCAATTGGGAGTTCGGCTTATTTATCAATGATTTGTTTGGATCTGGAAATTTCTATACTAAGCGCTGGGTTTAGATGCAATGCTTATGTTTTAGGTTTCACGGGCTATGGGTTAATTCTAGGCATGGATTGGTTATCCAGTAAAGGTGCCATCCCCGATTGTGAAAAGAGAGTGGTTAGACTTTTGACTCGCCTCGGTAATACTCTCGAAATCACTTGTAATCCTATGAATTCTGTTATGCTTAGCTACCTAAAATCTTTAGATGCGTCTGTTGAAAATTTGCAATCTGTTAGAGTAGTCCATGAGTACTTGGATGTCTTTGAAGAAGTGAAGGTTTTACCTCCAAAGCGAGAGATAGATTTCCGCATATACCTAGTTGATAATGCAAAACCAGTTGCTTTACCCGTTAGACACATGGCTCCAAGGGAAAGGAAGGAGCTCAGCAAGCAAGTTAAAGAGTTGCTCGAAAAGGGGTTCATAAGGCGGAGTATTTCTGAATGGGGTGCTCCAGTAGTGTTCGCAACCAAAGAAGATGGTTCACTTCGCCTATGCGTGGATTACAGGGAGCGAAACAAGCTGACCAAGAAGAATAGGCACTCACTTCCAAGAATAGACGACTTGTTCGGCTAGCTTGTAGGTGCATCAGTTTTCTCCCAACTAGATCTGGCTACCGGATTTCATCAGCTAAGAGTGGCTGAAGACATCATAGATAAGACTGCGTTCAGGTCTCCGGATAGTTTCTTCGAATGGCTTGTCATGCCTTTCGGTTTGACAAATGCACCTGCCTATTTCGTAGACTTGATGAGTAGGGTGTTTAGGGAGTTCCTTAATAAATTTGTAGTAGTCTTCATGGACGACATTTTGATTTTCTCAAAAAGTGAGGAAGAACATGCTTTGCATTTAAGGGAAGTTATGGATACTCTTCGAGCACATCGGCTTAAAGATTAATTCTCCAAATTCCATTTTTGGAGAGAAGAAGTAAGGTTTCTTGGACATGTGGTGTCCAAAGAAGGGATAGCTGTGGATCCCGCAAAAGTAGTGGCGGTGCAAGATTGGAAGATTTTAAGGAATGCAACCGAAGTACGAAGTTTTCTCGGACTAGCGGGCTATTATAGAAAGTTCATTAAAGACTTTGCGAAGATCTCAGCCCCACTTACTAGATTGACGAAGAAGAACCTAACTTTTTCTTGGGATTTGGATTGTGATGTTGCTTTCCAACGATTGAAGAGGGCTCTAATAACAGCTCCAGTTCTGACATTGCCTGATGGAAGTAAGATGTTTACAGTATACACAGATGCATGCGGCACGGGGTTAGGCGTTGTCTTGATGCAAGAAGGTAAGGCAGTTTGTTATGGAGGAAGGCAATTGAAGGTACATGAAAAGAACTACCGAACTCATGATTTGGAACTAGCTGCCATTGTTTTCGCTCTTAAGTCATGGCATCATTACCTACTAGGAGAAAGGTTTGAATTGTTTACTGAACATAAATCATTAAAATACCTTTTCTCACAAAAAAGATCTTAACTTAAGACAACAAATGTGGATGGAATTTCTTACCTCGTACGATTTTGAGATTGCTTATACCCCTGGCAAGGGTAATGTGGTAGAAGATGCCTTAAGTAGGAAAAGGCTGACCTTAAGTCCCCTCTTTGTAGAAAGGCAAAACTTGGAGTACATAGCAACCTTTGACTTTAGACCCTCCTTTGAGTTTGTACCTGGTTTGTTAGCATCGCTAGAGGTGCGGCCTACGCTTTTGGACTCAATAGGAGCCACGCAATGTGAAGACCCTCAGATAGTTGATGTGGTGGATAAGTTAATTAGAGGTGAGACTTCTAGTCACCTCAATAGATACTCCATAGATGACAAGGGTTGGTTGAGACAGGATGGAAGACTATGTGTCCCACAAGCAAGGGATTTGGTGAAGACAGTTCTTGAAGAAGCACACCATTCTAAGTTGACCATACACCCAGGTGGAGACAAGATGTATAAAAACATAAAAAAGGTTTTATTTTGGAATGGCATGAAAAAGGATGTAGCTGAATTCGTCTCTAAGTGCTTAATATGCCAGCAAGTCAAGGCGGAGCAGAAGAAGCCTGGTGGTCCGCTTCATCCTCTAGAGGTCCCATAGTTGAAATGGGATAGCATTTCATGGGATTTATAGATGGGTTGCCTAGGTCAAGAAGGGGAAATACCAGTATTTGGGTAATAGTTGATAGGCTCACTAAAAGCGCTCACTTTATACCTGTTAGGAGTAGGAGGACTGCCTCATCATAGCATCCATTTATCTTAAAGAAGTAGTTCGGCTGCATGAGATACCCTCTAGCATAGTAAGTGATCGAGATCCTATCTTTACAAGTGAGTTTTGGAAGATTTTGCAAGAGGCTATAGGCACACAGCCATGCTTAAGCACCGCCTATCACCCTCATAATGATGGTCAGACTGAAAGGGTGAACAGAGTATTAGAAGATCTTTTGAGATTGTGCATTCTTGATTTTGGAGGAACGTGGGAAGATCATCTTCCTTTGGTGGAGTTCGCCTACAACAATAGCTACTAAGCCACCATAGGCATGGCACCCTTCGAGGCTTTATATGGAACACCATGTCGATCACCAACTTGTTGATGGGAATCTACAGACAAGCTCGTACTTTGGCCCGACATGATCAGAGAGACTTCGGAGAAGGTGGACTTAATACGAAGACAAATGAAGACCACATAAGATAGATATAAGTCCTACGTGGATAAAAGCTGGACCGACCTTGAGTTTGAGGTTGGAGACAAGGTTTTCCTTAAAGTATCTCCTTTGAAGAATGTCGTTCGCTTTGGATTTGTACGAAAACTGGCACCAAGATTTGTAGGGCCATTTCCTATCATTGAGAGGATTGGAACGATGGCTTCTAATAGAGTATAGTTGCCCGAAAGATTAGCTGGAGTTCATAATGTTTTTCATGTTTCTCATCTACGAAAGTGCTTACATAAGTCTGCGGAAGTGGTGGAGCCGAGCATACTTGAAGAAGTAGAAGTGGAACGAGAAGCAACAGTGAGAAGAGTTCCAACTCGTATCTTGGGAACAGAAGTTAAGAAGCTACGCAATCGTGAGGTCAAGCTAGTTAAAGTACAATGGAGTGATGCTGAAGAAGACGCGACTTGGGAGACTGAAGACAAGATACGCGCAGCCTACCCTTTTCTTTTTTAGGGTACATCCTTGATCTCTTTTTCATAAGTTTATGCATGCTTGTAGATATCTTTTAAGTATATCTCCTCGTTCCTATTCTTGATCCTTAAGTAGAAACCAATGAATGTAAACATGTATTTGAAACATGTTATGATTGATGGTTGCAAGTGGTTGCAAGTGGTTGCTAGTGGTTGCTCGTGGATGCATATAAACACACATTAGTACTAGATCGGCTCAGTCACTTTCATATTGCATATGCATATATGTATTTGTATATGGATTGAAACTTGATGTGTTATCATATGGATGTTGCATTTTTATGAATGATTGTGCACTCATGTAGAAGTTATAAAGTATGATCAGGAATAATTGCATACATGATGGACTCATGGCACTGACATAATTCGCATTAAGGAGGTCCACTGAATCAGTAGACCGCCTGATTTTGCATTAAATAAGGACATATACACACACTATGCATATGATCATGAAAGCATTAGAAATATTTTTTTTAGTACTATGGATGCCTGTGATTGATGGTTGAGTAGATGGATGTTGGATGTTAGAATGCATTCTTCTTAACTTAGAGATTTCGGGGACGAAATCCTTTAAGGAGGGGAGAATGTAACACCCCGTATTTTCTATGAATATTAAAATAAGAAATTAAAGAATACTTAATTTTAAAAAAAGGAATTAAGTAAAATGGGTAGCACCATTGCGTTCGTCTCGGAATTCTGGTTGGAATAGAGTTCGAGTTTGCGTAAATCGGACTCCGTGTGAGGAAGTTATGAAGCTTAGAAGATTTCAGTTCAATGCAGAATTAAATTAAATAATAATTAAAAATCAGAAAACAAATTCAAATTTCGAAAATCGGCCAATAAAAGATGAGCGGGAAAAATCCCGCCCGAGGGTGTCGACCCCCTTAGGGGGTGTCGACCCCCTTAGGGGGTGTCGACATAGGTGTCGACCCCCTTATAGGGGTGTCGACCCCTATCTTCCCAGATCTGGGTGACGAATTCTGAAGGATTAGGGCTTATGTATCGCGCTGTGGTTGGCTGGGTGACGTGTCTCTTTGGTTTGGATGGCTCTGATGACTCATATGCTAATCTAAAGGATAGTTTGTCTAACATATCTATAAATACATATCTAAACTTAACCCTTACCTCATAACCCTATTCTATGGTGTCTCCATGTTGTCCATCTCTAAACTAGCCTAGCCTCCTTCTTCTCCAAACTAGAAATCAAATTAGAGAGCTTCAAATTGAAGAAAAGGTTTTCCACTTCAATCAACAAAGAAAGATTAGAATCGCTACAACGTCAACTAATTCTCTTTTTCTAATCCAATCACTGTAAGTTCAGTTATTATTCAGATTTAAACACATAATATAAATTATGACTGTAATGAATCGAATCCAGAACTATGCCTAATTGTAAGATAATCAATTCTGATTCATGCTTATTCTTTTGTCAAATCTGAAATTACCTATGCCTATGAGACTGTTGTGATTGAACCTATCATGTTGTACATCAAATTAGTAATTTCTTTATGTTCAATCCTATCGAATCTGTATACCTATGATGTATTTTCCTTAGTTTGCTCATATTCGTTGTCAATGTACAACATGCCTACTGGAACCATAATTCTTGTGTTTGGTACATCTTTACAAACCTATTTTCCCATATGTCAATTCTTGTGTTTCTTCTCTATCCCCATTCAGTTTTATTTTATGAGTACTTGGAATTTGGAAACCTTGTTGAATCTTGTTGTACGTGCGATTGTGACATGGGGAATTGGGTATAACTTATTGGAGTAATCTTGGACATAACAAGTATATTGGTCATAACTTGAATTGACTACAATTGTGGATAATTGGCATACAAAAATCTAGACTTGGACATGAATGGTAAATATTTTTACTTATGTGGATGATGGATTGTGAGGCGCCTCGGATATGATTGGTCGACGTACTAACCATTCTAGAGGTCTGATAGGACCTTGAAACATGTGTTCAGGAATAATTAATTCACTAAAGTAAGCGTTGACCGGCCTTGGAGGATCCAGGGGTTGCGCGTAGGTGTGATCCTGGGTTATTCCGCTAGAGATGGCCCGAATCGGCAAGGCGACCATCCCTTGCTTGACTTATAATGGAAATCCAATTTCCAGTACGACATTTTTCGGTTTTAGTTGTAGAACTGGTATGGCGATATGATATATGTTACCCATGTCGTCTATGATTGATACATGTATATTTGAAATTGGTTTTGACACTACGCACTTATAGCAATATCAAAATGATTTGTTTTAAACGTACCAAGCATGTTTGACTATTATAAGGGAAAACTCTATCCTCCGGCTTGCGTTGCATTGTGTGGTGGGACCCGAGTTTTATAATAGCTTCATTTTTCAAAAAACATTGTGTTGTTTTATGTTTTAAACTAGTATTCATGTGGAGTAAACCCGTTCCGTATTATACGGCGTAGTCCCATGATTTGCCCTATTTTAAAGTAAAAGTTTAATAACTGTTTTAGTTCTCACACCACTCCCATGATTGACTCGGAGTTTATTGTTTTAACCTAAACTCTGGGTGCCAATATTTTCCACACGGGCAGCTAGTAGTTTTGGTTTTCGTAGATATTTCTTTTCTCAGGATCCTGGATTACAGCTGGAGCTATATTCGGAAAGCTTTGTATCCATGTATTTCATTCAGTTGTGCTATTTGATGTACTTTTTGTTATTCATTGTATTTATACATTTAAATTTATGTTGCTTTGTATTTTAATCTCTGATATTATTTTAGTTTTGCTGTGTAATATTATTTATTTGAACTTCGATATCTTGTACTCTGATGTAATTGTTGTAATAGCAATGAAATGTTCTGTTGTTTATGTTCTGATGTGTCATGATCTCAAAGCAATCCGGGCTTTCCCATAAAGTGAAGTCTGGGTCTTTTAATTTCTTCTACAAAGATGATTAATATGAAGAAAACATTGATGACAACCAAACCATGAAATTGTCTTCCCATGCAATAAGGAAAATGCTTGTGTTTCTTCCATGCAACAAGGACAAATAAAATGACTGACCATACTCCAACCCGTAAGCATTGCATATGCAAGAAAAACGCTAATAGTCCATAACAAAAAGCAAACATATGAATTTTTTCTTTTTTGATGCATCGTATGTTTCATCTCTTTTATACCATAATGTTTCAACTCTTCGATTAACAGTTATAAATAAACATCGATGCCCTGTGTCGGATCATCAGGGCCAGGGACAACAACTGGGAGAAACATATACACAATTTTTGTACACATCCACGGGGGTGGATTGTAACGTGTAATTATTATAGGCCAAGATGAATATTTAGAACCAAACTGAGAAAATGGTGAGAAGCTATCCATACATAAATCTTGCCTAACGTTGTGGCTCTCGCTGCAAAATTGGGATATTTCTTATTAAAATATTTTCTTGCTTGTCCATCAGATGGGTGTGTTAACGCAAATTCTTCCGGTGTTCTCACTCGGTGTCATCTCATATGATGCGATGTTACAAATGATGCATATAACCTATGAAGTCTAGGAGTAATAGGTAAATAATGCAAATGATTATACAGAACTTCTTTTCCCTTTCTTTTTTCTTAGTTTGTATCTTTCTTGATTACATATTTTACAATTTCTAATATTGATGTCTACTTCCAAAACAACACGCAACCATTTGAACATGTATCTATTTTTTGATATGGCAAATCGAAAGATGACATAAGTTTTTTCACTTCACAATTATTTTCACACATTAAATTATTAGATGGTATATGCTGTTTAGCAGCTTGAACAACAACGAGAAATCCGACTTTCATAAGGTTATACTTTTATTTCATTGCAATGTACACTGCAGTTAACGATAATTGAGTGTTGCTTGTACATCCATTCCAAAAGGGACTTTTAGCAGCATCCAATATATCATTTTTGTTTTGCTTTAATATTTGGTTACTCTTCGACGTTAACATCAACGTTATCGATTTCAACCGTAGGGAACATTGATCGTACTGCATCTTCGACCATATGTTCTACGAGATTCGTCATACTAACTTCATCATGAATGACCTCCACTGACTGTTCTTGATTAGGCACTACAATTTCTCCATGATGATCCCATACCAAAAAATTAGGAACGAAACCGTATTGGAGCAAATGAACGTTAACCATATTCGGTATTAAATGCTTCAACAATGTGCACATACTATATGGACAACGAATTTCTACAACGATCACATACAACACATGTTAGACGGGGCCAAATAATACTTAAAGGGATTTAATATTTGTTTACATTAAATTTAAATATATAGTTTGTTTACATTATATCGTTTTATTACATAAGTACTAAATTATATATTTATACTGTTTCGCATAATATATAACTCGTTTTTACTTATATACTACATTATATTTTATATTAAATATATAGTTTGTTTATATACGTCAATTATACTATTTAATAAATTCTAACTACGATGATTCCTATCAAAATCATTTGAAATCATCCAAAGTTTGTTATACACCAAATCAATTTGTGTGATCACACAAATATATAACTTGTGTTCGCATAAATTATTCCAAACTACGATCAATCCTGACATAATATATACTTCATATTTGCATAAATTATAATATTTGCAAAACCTATCATACACCTACGTTCAGTAATAACAAAATCATCTTAAACATACATAATAGGTTAAATTAGAAAATTTTGCTATTATTATTGATTTGACCATTATTATGATAATAAGAGCAATTAGCTTGTAATATGATGTAATAAACATACACTAGCAATTATGAATCAAACTTGATGCAAAATTAGGCCTAAACCAAAAAACTAAATAAATAGGGTTTAGTCCAAAAACCTGATTTTGCAAGTATAGGAGGGTGGAGAGGGGCTGCACTCGCAAGTTGGTGGCGTTATAGGTCGTTTGGACGGTGATTTGAGTGGTGGTAGCATTGAGGAAGTTGGGGAAGGAGGGTTGAGGTTTTTTCGTTTTTTGGTTAGGGGAGCAAGTGAGAAGCAGGTCGCGGGTTCTGGTTCATATACAGAGAATTTTCAATGGCTTCCAATGGCTGCAAATGGTCTTTGTTCTAACGACTTCAGATGGCAAGTTAATTAAAATAACAATTTTACCACGAAATCAATGGGCAATTGCTAGTCGTTGGAAACTGCCCATGGCAATATAACGTAGCTCTAGTAGTGATGGTAGCTTATTTAAGTATCATTATGATCACTAAGTCCAATTGAATAAATGATTTAAATTTCAGGATTTTGGGCTGCAGTGTAGTTGTTTATGGTTTCTTTAAGATAGAGACGTAATCGTCGTGTAACTACAGTTAATAAGTCCATTTGAAACAAATATTTTCAAATCATTATTTATTTATTTCGTGATATGCATTTAAAAGAATCATTATTTAATAATGTTTTAAAATGAAGTTAATTTATTGTATATAATCATATTTTAATGTTAATAATTGTTTAGTTAAAAGTACTTCAGTTATTTTATAATAATGTATGAAGTAAATTGACTTTTATTTAAAAGAAGATTTAATAACTAATAACTATTTATTTAAAAGTTAAATTATTTCTTTCTAGCAAGATTTGAAGTTAAATAATTACCTTATTAAAAATGTTTAAAATGTAATATTTGTTTATCAATAATGGTTATATTTAGCACTTTATATTGTTAAAAGAAAATCAATTACTATATACTTGATAAGGATTTAAAGATTTCGTATCATTAAAAGTAATGATTATTTATTCATTTAGTTTAAATTTAATAATCATTTATTTATAATGGGTTGAAAATTATTAATTATTCATTAAGGATGTTTTAGAATAAAATAATTTATTTATCTTAGTTTAAAAAAATAAGAAACCGTTTACTTATGAAGTTAAAAATGCTTTTATTATCGAATAATAATATACTACTCTTTTGGAGTTGCTTGTAAGTCAAATTCTTAATTATTTATATTTCAGGGGCTATAAATCATTTTAAGTGTTTTAATTATAAATTGTTTTTTATAAAGAAATTATTTCAAAGGGTTGTACAAACATGAATATCTTTAATAAGAAATTTTATAAAAAGACTTATCGAAGATATCTAAAAAATGAATCGAGATTTGATTCTCCTAAATTTGATGATATTTGTTTCGCACTCAACACCCATGGTTTATTCTTATATTTGTTTACTTGTTAATAATATAAGTTATGAATATATTTTTCTAAGTATTGAAAATATAATATTTTGCAAATATACTTAGGTCGGGGAGATAAATATAACAATATTTTAATAAAATGAGATTTTTTATAAATGAAAGATTCATTTTAATCAGTCTTGTGATTATTATAAGAAGTTGAATCCTTGGACAATCATTGTTTACATGTTTGATAGTTAAATAACCAATCATCAAATTTGGATGCATAGTTTGGTTGTCATTTTGAAGAGACCGGGATTAGACCAAGTTGTCTGAAAACCTTTTCTATCTGTAAAGCATTTCGAACTGAATTTATCTTAGAGATGATAGAAAATAGAGTTATTTGGTTTCGTTCAATCCTAGAATGAACTTGTATAAATGAATCTGGCATTGCATATCTGCTTGAAGGCTGTGTTAGCATTCCAAGATGGTCTGTTTTTTATAAAATAAATACATGACCGTTAGCCCCATCTTTCAGTAAATGACTAAAGTTGGACATGCGACAGTGCTATATGAGTCGCCTACATTAGGATATGAATATTCCTCATTTAAAGTTGCTATCTTTGTATGCTTCGGAATCCTTTATGGTAGATTATCGACTGGGTGATCATACTCGGTGCCATCTAGTTTTTAAGTATGGTTCCAATCTTAAGTAGCTGAGGTGCAAATTAACGTAGCCTCCACTACACCAAATACACAAATTTTAAACATATGATATTTTTACTTAAAACCATTTTTTTGTTTCTAGGCTTGAAACCGTTATCTAGTGTTTCTATATCTACTGAAGTGTTTCCATTATTTTTTGATTATTTTAAATATATAATTTTACGTTCAATGAAGTTGAGTGCTTTCGTAATAACTCCTCTCTGAAACTACCGTTCCAGTCATAAAGCCCACTATCGTTTCGTGTTTTCAAAAGGTAAAAATTAGGCCACGTTCCTTTTTTCTCCCCAAACCCCTTTTCGTGCGATTCCCCCACATCTCTGACACTCGTCGCTTTCTCAGATCTCTCATTCAACCCTCGCCGCTTTCTCAGATCTCATGTTCTCCGAAGGTAATTCTCGATTAAATAGTCAAATATCTATTATATGCATGAAATTATATGTGAGCAGGTTTGAAATCAGTTCTCCTACCGAGCCTAATATTTAACCCATTTTATTTATACTCTGAATCAAACTAAATTGTTATATTTATTGTTTACCAATTTCAATAATTTGTGATCGGTTTTCTAAACTGACTGGGTAAAATTAATTAATTTTGAGGTTTCTTTTGATGGATTTCTTTGCTAAACTCATTCTGTTCAGTGATTAATATGTTAAATGGAAAAGTATAATTATTAGGTATATGTTAATAATTGTACATGGAAAATAAACTGATCGGTTTGATTATTTTTTATTGTTGACTTCTACCTGGTGTTGTTCACTATTTTTTGTCCATTGCTTCAATCGTTTACTATTGTATTTCATAACTAATATTGCAATCGCTAGTTGTAATCTAATATTGCAATATTAGGTCCCATTCAATTTCTAAATTCCTGGACATGTTGTTTTTGCTAGTTTTATTCATCAATTTGCAATGAAGAGAAGAGAAGTTGGCATGTTTTGTCTTATTACAGTGTCTCAGGCATTGCCAGGCTTATTCGAGAAAGGAAACTAGGCAAGTGTAGACCGCAAAAGTGGATCAACACCCATAAGATAGTTACACTATGAGACCTAGATCTAGTAGGAATGATGAAACAAATGGAAAATTTATGAAAATGACACAAAATCACTATAGTGGTCCAGTAGTCTATGGCATATGTCCGATTTATAGTTTTTATTGATTGATTTTTTTCTTCTGTAGTATATAAAGAGAAACAAATAAGTCACCAGTACTAGAGATTAAAAAATGATGTCAGCAATTTCTTCCTATGTGACTATTATGTTGGGGCAAATGGTTAAGAATCTAGTAGAGTTCCAACTAGATGAGTAATGAAGATATACTAATTAGAATCAAAACTCCAGATTTTAATGTGAATGGTCAAACTGGTTTAATCCTATTCGACAACAGGCTTAAGTGACAACTGTAAACCATTCAAATGTGAAATTGTATATCTTGATATTAAGAAAAAGGCCAAATAAAATAGGTAAAAAAATCAACTTGAAATTTTGTAATTAGCGAACTTGTTAGGTCAGCTAATTTGGGCTAAGTCACATGCATGAGAGGATAGGGAAATTCAGTTTCCTATCGAAGCTTCAAGCAAATTTCATTTTACAACGGTTTGTAATATTTTTGGGCGAATCTCATTTCACAATAATTGATATCTAGGTTGGATAAATTATGTTTTTGCATATACGGAGTTGACTAAGGTAATTTATTTAATACAGACTCAAGGTTGTTCCATCTAGATGGGGTTGGACCATCGGAGACACTTTTTGAGAGAGCCTAGTACTAATACGAGATATAGGACTGCATGTTTTCTAGCACAACATTATACTGACGGACATCGGTGTGGTATTACAAGTGGCTATGAGTATTGAGTAAATTATGGGCTGATTCTAGTGTGTTTTCATTATATATTAGTTACATTATATATTTTTGCCTTGAAGGGAATGAGCAAATGGGAGGAGATGGTTTTAAAGAACAAGATCCTTTGAAGCTCTGCTCTTTATCAATTGTAAGCCAAATAATTAATCAGGTATATGTTTTCCTTTTGTTTTTTTTTCTTTTCAAATTTAGTCAAGAATGTTGGAGGTGCAAGGTTTGCCGACTAATCAAGCTGAGGCGATTACATATATGAATAATGAGGTTTTAAGTGAAACGTTTCAGGTGATTATCTTTTACTTGGACACAATAGGTGTTAGTTTATCATGGAATCAGTTGATAAGATGATTGTACTGGTATTGTGCTCTCATATGCTTTGTCTAGAGATGTATGGATTTAGTGGGTTGACATTACTCTTTCATAGTTGGAATCCATTCTCTATAATATGAACCTTCGGACATGATTGTATACCTATTATGTTGGGTTGTGAGATGCAAGCATACTGGAAATTTTAATATATTTATTATAGATTATAAACATTATTATAATACTGCTAGAGTTATAATAAAAGTATTTTGGTTATCGTAAGGTAAAAGCTAGTTCATGTTTATATGCGACATGGTTTTATGAGATATCTTTGATTTCAAAGATTTTTAAGTTTAAGAATATATTACCTTTGATTTGAGTTTTCTCACGTTGGTTTATTAGACCAATCCGAATGTTATTTTGCTTTGAAGCTTTGGGAGAGAAGCCTGGGGCTAAGACATATTCTCGTATATTTTCTTTATTTTTCTACTGTGCTTGTTTATTGTATTCTCTGAAAATTATTAAGGATAGATTGTGCTATCAATATTGATTTATTCTCTTATGTATGTATTAAGTTTACAGTTTTGATTTGTGTAAAGGCTATTATCACTACAACAAAAAACACTTTTTGCAACAGGCAATATCTGTTGCAGCAGACCAATTGCAACAGGCCCGCGCCTGTTGGTATAGCCGAAGTTGCAAAAAGTCCGCAATGTTTTCTGCCTGTTGCAATAAAACGTTGCGGTTTTTTTTTGCAACTGCCCTCTGTTGTTGCAACAAACCATTTTGCAATAGTATATGCCCGTTGCAATAGATTCATAAATCTAAAAAAATATAGCTTATAGATATTACATATTAAATGTATTCGTTTTAGTAATATTGTATATCACAGAATGAAATAAACAAATAAAATTTTTATTTTAACAAAGTTTTAATAGTATAAACAATTACAATAAAAGTTTCTATAATTTTCATACACCATTCATGTATAACAATTTCTTCTCTCACACAACACATTTTTTCCGAATAGAGTATTTTCTACTCTATGATACATATACTATAACAAGAGAATAAACTTGGGCCATTGAGGGTCTTCTTTGAGCTGCTGCTTGTGCACAGAAGAGTGCAACTTATTCCTTAACATCTACAATGCATACTGCAGAGCCCAAGAAAAGACAATGGAAACAGAATATCAAAGCCATTGCAAGAAATATTAACTTAGAAAAATGATGAAATCAAGTAGGATGTTGCAGTTGTACTTTAATGTAGCACTAATCTTCAACAACAAATACATTGAAAGCTCTACTACTATAGAAAGCATAACAAAAGGCAAATGCAATAGGATAGAAAGTACATGGGAACAGTCTAAAAACAGAAATAAAAAAAATCAGTAACTTTCAGTACATACATGGTTTAGAAATAAAAAAGCTTGGAGCTCTACCATAGTCTCTTTTCTCTTTGGTGAATACTAAGCCAGTGTCTTTCCAAACTCGAGTAATCTTAATCAACAACTCAGTGCAAATATGACATCAGCTAAGTAAGGAACATGCTTTCCAGCAGGAGTGCTCATTGAAACTTAAAAATCTACTCGAAATACAATTGGCTCGGCCACCTGTTGCTGAAAGATAACATTGATCTTTGGGGAAGCAAGATGGTTGATTTCTCTATCTCTGTTGCCTTTGAATAAGTGGGATACTAAATAACATGAACTCTTCACAAATGATGAAGCAAAAGCTATATCCAAGAAAACATCAAAGCTTGTAAGATCATTGAAATCTTTCTGAAATTTGCCATGTTGAATTTTATAGCCAATATATGCTAATAAATTAGCACTAAATGGGTGCCTTCTTTTCATTTTTGGACTAATTTTTTCATTACCACGGCAATCTCCAGAAACTAATCATAACCCCTACGCATTGACAACCTACCTAAACTCCAGTAAACCTTCGCTTCTCTTTTATGCCGAATCTAACATAGCACTTCAACCATCACTGCTTGTTGAATCTTCATTTCCTCTTCGAATTTCACAATCATAGTAACATCACACATGACCTCTCCTTTATTTTATTCTGCATCTCCGCACAGCAACCACGAACTACACTTCATCAACATCCCATCACTATTCATACCATCCCTGTCAACTTGCTTTTACTCGGCCATCACAGTCCATTAGGCCACACACAACAACCACATCTCCTCCCATCAAACTCTCCCGCCATCAACCTCACAAACGCATACACTAAGCCAACAAGCATCTCCTGTACCGAACCACCGAATCTTTCCCTGCCTTTACAACTCACCCAAACCTTACCCTAGTCACCATCTACTCTTACCTCACAAAAAAAACATTTCCTGAACCCATTGCCATTCCCAAACTTGAAACCGCAAAAACTCAACAACCTCTTCCTATATCGCTGCTGTACCCAACAGTCATATCCTTATCTCCTACTAGTACCAAGCAACACCTAGCTTTTACCATTTTATGTAAACACGATACAATAACATCTACACTGCAGAGCCAGTTAGACCCTGCAACACCATGTCCTAAACCCAAACACCAAGTGATGCAAACCTAAAGGAAGTGAAGCTCACAAAAAACAAAGAAGCTCACCAACAGGAATAGATCTAAGTTCGATCCAAAAAAGGCCTCGCCAGCTATGAATAGTCTCGAATGAGGCATCAGGAGGTCGAAACAGATCTGAAACCGGTGAAATGGAGAAACGCTCACCGAGTCGCCGCCTAGATGGAGATTTGCGGGATGCTCGCCATCAACTGGATTTGAGAATCGCGATGATTTTCTTCTGCTCCATACCAGTAACGATGAATTGGTGGCCCTATTTATTCGGAGCCCTAAGAGATCAGGCGAGAACTGGAAGTAGGTATTTGATTTTGGGGCTTTCTAGAGATTAGGGTTTTCATTTTAGAGATAAAGCGATGGGATTGAAGCGGGAAACGAAAAATGGAAGCGAGATTGGGAAATTTGTGGACTCGTCGGGGAAAATGGAAGTGGGATTAAGTGAGGCAGTTCACTTATATTTTGGCCTGTCAAATGCGCATAAACTCACTTATATTTCGGCCAGTCAAATGCACATAAACTCAGTCCCCTTTATGTGAAATTGTAATTATTAACAATTTTAATTTAAAAATAATTATTAACAGTTTTATATTAACTTTTTATTCTATAAAGATTTGTTATTAATTATGACTAATATTTGATAGTACAATTTAATAATTAGCTTTTAATATTTATTCAATGCTTAAGAACCATTAATCAATATCTACTTTAATAAAAAAATTTATCAATAATATTTAATAAGTTGAAGCGATACTAATCATTAAATACTAATTATCGATTATAATAATTATTAAGTATAAATGACTAAAAATGTAGTACATATTATTACTTATGCATTATTATTTGAAAATATAAATAAATTAGTTAAGTATTGAGTATTAATAATTAATTATACAATATTATTAATTATTAAAAATAATTCTAAATTATTACTTAGTAATTACAAAAAAATTATAAACTATTAAAATATTACTTATTTATTATTTAAAAAATTAGTTATAAATCATCATAATATAATATTAATATAATTTAAAATTGTTAATCATTATTTATGAATTTTCGATTGTATGTTATCTAATAATTTTACTATTTTTTAACTATTAATTATAATAATTTGTTTATTATTAATTATTATTATTTGATTATAAATAATGAATACTAATAGTAATTCCTAAATAATATAATTTTTAATGACATAATATTAACTATATTTGCCAATTATTAATTATATATAGTTGTGTATATATATGTATGTATGTATATATTAACAATTATGCTTATACTTCTTATATTATAACCGAATATTACTTGGGGAAAAATAATTTTTAAAAGTATGATTTTTGCAAGTGGCTTTACCTGTTGCAAAAAACTACAGTTGTCGCAACTGGTGAAAACAGTTGCTAAATATATAATTTTTGCAATAGGTTTGAAAGTGTAGTTGCAAATAATATGTCTATTGCAACAGGAATGAAAGTGCAGTTGCTAAAAGTATGTTTTCGCAACAAGCATGAAGCGTTGTTGCGAAAAATATGCTTTTCGCAACAGGAAGGAAAAGCCTGTTGTTAAATCTTACCTATTGCAACAACTACGAAAGGTCTGTTGCTAAGTATCATTCACTGCAACTGACATTTGAGGCCTGTTGCAAATAGCTAGTTGCAATAAGGTATTTTTCTTGTAGTGTATTATATTATATATATATATAATATATTTCAATTTCCACTGTGAGATTTTATTCTGTGTCTTCTTTCTTTACCCCTAACAATCTATCTTTCGTACAACCAAATAATCGGCACACAAATACTATAGATGTATTAAGTGTGTCATCTTTAGTAGTAAAAAAGAAAGTTCGTTACATAAATTAAATGCCTTGATACAAATCCCAATATTTTTATAAACATTGGTTCACTTTGAAATCTATGCATTGTCCTATATGTACTCATTTCGAACATATGTTCAATAACAACTAATTAATTCCCACAATAAAGACGTGCACTAGTCCAAAATTATACAAAGCTACCAGCAGCTGAATCAAAGTATAATTTCAAATGATGATGTGCACTTTCAACTATGCTAGTAGATACATTATCAATTTATCATAGTGTCTTATTTTATTGGTCTAAGCAAAAAAACATCTTTTTATATTATTAAGCCAATTTTCATTACACACATTTTCCTTTTGTTTCACTAGCCATGCATCATGAAATGAGTATAAGATCCGATGGTACTGTTTTTCGGATAATGAGTATATCACATTCATCAAGCATCCCAAAAAGTTCATTCTTCTTTTTTCCTTCCTCATCCTCCGTCACTATCTCTTTATCCCAAATAAACAACCGTTTCTTTTTTATAAAATTGAATTTACAATTTGCTTGAATATTCTTCGAAATATGTCAAGCACAAAGAATGAGTCGTGCCACTGGAATCACAATAGCTACTGCGTTTGAAAGTGAAATTTTGGCAGATGCGATGATAACAAATAGATTTTTTTTATCTCATTAACATTTCTAACACATTCAAGAGCTTATACATATGATTCTGCAATCTCACACTAATAAAAGCTACGATAGTGTGCACTTTAAATGGATATTCGTGACTTCATATGAAAGCACAATAACTTAAATTCATTTGTTTTGGATGCGCAATCCAAGAATAAAATTTGATGAAAATATTGCGCTAGAACAACACATTTAAATTGACTAAAGAATGAGTCAGAAACTTCATTGGTTGTACTATTAACTCTATTATGTATGGAATAGTGATGACTAAAAGCAAAACTCATAAATAGCCGGATAATTGATTACCTTCCATATTTGAAGTTTGAGCTTTACTTTTGCATTTTAAACATTTTTTATGATTGATTGGTTCTTAGCATTTTAAAATATTTTGAGGTCTCACACCACTACTTGTCATTGTTTCAACGGTCTTAACTTTCTGATCTTTCAGCCTCGCCACATGCGGACGCCTAATTAATACATTAGGAAGCGTGTTATTGTGGCGTTCGTTCTTCACATTCAATACCCATCTTTCATCATTTTCTCAACATGCACTTAACTCAAAGGGACATCCCATATTTCCTACTTCTCGATCTTCGCCGTTTATGTTGGATTTTTGAAACATGACTTTTTTCCTTATGATATATCTACTTTCCGCTTCTTTCACATGCTAGAACCATCCACGGTCCTTTTTCATGAGCCAATAAATTTCTCATTCTAATTCATTTTGTTACAATAATACAATTTAAACTAATACCACGATTCGTGCATCAATCTCGTACACTTTCCTGTAACTTAAACAGTTGCATCATAAAACAATAACATAACCCATAACAATTTAAACTATACATAACTGAAATATTTATGTTGTACCTTATTGCAATGTGATAGAGCCAGTTGTGCACTTGGATTCTCATCACTATTATCATTTTTAAAAATACTGCTATTATCTCCCTTCTTTCCATTGTCCTTGCCGTCACAATGTCAAAATTTATTACAACTATCCTCCTCATACGATTCATTCTCCAAACCATTTTCAAGTTCATAAAAAAATCAACTTAGAAACTCTTTGATGTTACAAATGACAAATAAATTCGGCAATACAAATTCGTACTTAGATTAACAAATCGTCTGTTGCCAGTCATTCATAGATAATATATCAATAGATAATAACAATATACAAAAAAAAATTATTCTTCGTTAAGCAAATTAAAATGGCAAACCTTTGTCCAATATATGACTAACAATTGGTCTAATCGTAACGTTTTTATGTTCTATGGGCTAAAATTCACAAAACCCAATACGAAAAAATCTGAAATCATAAAACTCTAATTCATGAAAAAAGGAAAAAACGCACCAACCTCAACATTGTGTCGTTGATTACATACCACAAAGTGTTCACTTTTTCAAGTGAAAATCATGTTGCCATCTATCTCCTTTAAGCATCAGACTTTGATTTCTTCATTTCTTTTATTATGTTCGTATTACTGGTGTAGAAATAGATTACCGCACAATAAAAAATTAAGATAAAAAATGTAAAAGAGGTAATTGGTACTAGAATATCTGGTGATACAATATTTTTAAAATTAGTTAGATTTTGGAAATATTCTCGGTAATTTGGTTACTCGTTTTATGTAAGAAAGAAATAAAAAGGAATATTAAGGAAATAGGGATATTAGAGATATTTATCATTTATTTTGTTGCCATATTTCGTGAAAAAAAGGGAAAGAAATTAAATTGAGAAGGAATTGGTTGATGGGGAAAAGAGAAAGTTATCAATCAACTATATGACAAAAAAATTGATGGGAATATTAGTCTTACATGAATTGATTTATTTACATAAATCAATTACTTCATCCGCAAGTAATTTTTCCTCTATATAAAGAGAGACATAGAGAATGTTATTATCATCAGGTCATCTGTGTTTTTTCATTTCTTTGCTCTACCGTAAAACTCTGTAGTCTCTTGAGTATTAATAAAATCTCTTCCCCATTGAAGTGGACGTACACTATCTCTTGATAGTGGAACCATTATAAATATTGTGTATTCTCTGTTGCTTTTATTTTTTGTGATCTGTAATTGATAACCATTTCAATCTGTTTGTTCTATCATATCATTGCAAAATCCTGTTGAGGTTTTTCCGCTAAAATGGATTGGTCACCCCTTACAACTGGTATAAGAGTTAGATTTGCAAACACTACAAGAAAACACTGATTTGGCGTCATATATTTAGAAGCGAAAATTTCCGTCGCTAATTTGCGATGGATTTCCATGTGATCTGCAAATGATAGTTTTTTGTTTTTTCAACTTTTTTTCTTTTACTTATTATCGTCGTTTTCTGTCATCCCTCGCTAAGCCATTGCAAATTGCGTTAAATTACCGACAAAAAATTTCTGTTGTTATTGTCTACTGCAAATCCAGGCAGAATACCAACGAATATTTATCGAAGTTAATTTGCGGCAGAATTCCAATAGATTTGCAAGAAATGAAAAAAAATCAGGTTATTATAATAATTATTTAATAATTAACAAAAAAATTAATACTTATGAAATGATATCTAGTATTCAATAATTAATTTTAAATAATTTTATTTAATAATTAAAGTTGATAATTATAGTTGATACTTATATTATAGTTGATAATTAAATTTTATATTTCGAATTTTTTTAAAATTTGAAATCATCTTGAATAAATTTGAAATAAATCATAAAGTTTGTAAATCCAATTATTGTTTGACATGAAATAACGAAAATTTCTAAACTTTAAAATATTAAAAAAGTTCAATTAATAGTTTAATTTAAATTGTATAATACTTCATTTTCTAATTTAAAATTTTTCTATAAATACTAACTAAGATTAAGTACAATTTTTTTAAACGCTAACTGCACAGGTGAAATTTTGGCTTCAACGGGTTAAAGTTTTGGCTCCATCTTCGGGTTTCATTCAGATCTTATATTATTTATTAATAAGTACAAATTTCTAATCATTATTCAATAAATTTCAATCTACATTTTACAAATTAGTGAATGATCGACGCTTTCCTATGAAATAGAAAAGCACGAAATTTAAAATAAATTCTGCAAGTGCACAGATCGTGTAGTATGCAGATCGAATCACAGGGAGGTACATTAAATTAAATTATTTATATAATTTCTCGGGCGAGTTAGACAAATCTTCGAGGTTGGTTTTAAAAGCAAACGAAATTGAAACTGCAATTAAACTATTATTGAATTGAATCAGATCTGAATCTAATCAAATCTGTATTCAATCCAATTGACCTAAGGAAGCTGTAAAAAGAACAGAAATTGAAATTGCAGAAATTAAAATAACAAGCAGAAAATAAAATTAGGATTACCGCTAAATCTAATCAGATGGTCAATCACTAATGAAAATAAGTGCAAAATACAAATAGTGTTCTACCAAATCTAATTGCGTAGACAACACTAATTGCTAAAAAATGCAGAAAAGAGAAAAAAAGAAGAAGGCTTTATTAATTCCAGGACGATCCTTTACAATGAGATTACATAGATATTTATAGGAGATAGATAGCCAACCTAAAACCCTAATCCAGTCTATGCATATATGGGCCAATTAATTAGCAATTATTCCTCCCATCTTAATTAGCAATTTATTCCTCTCATCTTAATTAGCAATTTATTCCTCCCATCTTAATTAGCAATTTATTCCTCCCATCTCTTCCTTGTTTAGCATGTGACTAATTGAAGGGAGGTAAGTTTTCAAGAGATTTCTTCTACCAAAGATGAGCATATATTAAATTCCAAAAGAAACACAATGCGAATTCTTCATTTGCAGACCTTCATATGTATATACACAGCATTTTGATCTTTATTTTCTATTTTTATGGCTGCATGTGGCTTAGTTGGCATATATGTAAAAGTGACAAAATAACACCCAAGTAATATTTATTTATATACAAAAAAATAAGATATAGGAGCATAAAATAAACACATTTCTATGTTAATCAAATACTCCCACACTTATCGTTTACTCGTCCTAGAGTAAAAATAATGAAAAAACTAAACTAGATAAGTCACACTTTCGTAGGAAACACGATTGCATTGAGCGTATACAACAAGCCATTATACCTCTAGGTGTCCCTAGTAGGACGAGTGGTGTCTTGTGAGGGTTTTCAGTGGATACTACCCACAAAATCCAAATGCAGTATGTTATGATTCTAATGCAAATACACGAATGCAATGGACAAATGCAAATAAAAATGAAAAACAAGAGTTATTTCAGGAAAGTGGTACGACAAATTAAGTTAACAATTTCTATTCAGTTGATTTTATTTTAGATACCTCAACTTGTCACAAATTTTCAACATAAATCATGTTTTCAATGTTAAACTCTAGTTTAGCCAGTTGGTTCGTTCGATAACATAGTGCAGCCATGAAATAAATTCTTAGTTTGCTCGTCATAGTCTGTGAAGTGGTATTCTAATTTTCTTGTGTATGGCTAATCAAATCAATAAGGTCAAGAAATGTTTGGGCATCATTGCTTATTCTCTATCTCTATAAATGTTAAATTTTATGGTTAATTACATACACCTAACTTAAAAGACCAAGGTATACCACCCACACACTGCCTTGCGGACTGACGGAGAGTTGGGACAGAGCTTGGCGGATTGTGCAGATCGACGCTGACTTTGTCAACAACATGTCGGTAATCCTTAGGCATCCAACTCATAAAATGAGACCAAGATATTTTGACGCTGACTTTGTCAACAACATGTCAGATAGAGCTTGGCGGGTTTGCACACTAACGCTAGATATACAAGCAATGTTGGATACCCTTGAATTACTATTATTATTATTATTGAAAATATAAGAACAAGAGAGTTATGCGAATTCAGCTTAACACAACTTAGTTTTAAAGATTCGAAAAGCCAATATAAGTATTTTAAGTCCTCCACTCATTAAACAAAGACTGCAATTTAGAATAAACTTCATGGTCATCACCTAAGAATCTCCCTATGTACTAGTTACACTATTATCCCTCAAAATTCAACTTTTCATTATATTTCTTATTCGGTCTTAGTTGAGAGAGAAAAAATACTATCAACTGGTTAACGATCGTTAACTTATTTTATTGTATCAATCTAAAATGAGTCGTATTTCAAAAAAAAAGGTATGTTACTATGACCTAAAATGCATGATGGTCCTATCTAAATGCATGAAATTGGAATAAAAAAAATAAAATAAAAAGGATGCAATGCAGATTTCCCCCACACATGGACAAAACAGTGTCTACACTGTAAACGTTTCCTAAATGTGAAAGAAAGAACCCAAAGATGGATTAAATGCAAAATGATTTGTAAAATAAAATGAAAATCAAATGCAAGATGAAATGTACGAAGATGATGAATGGTTTGTGAAGAATGAAATTTCCTTTTCCCCCCGCACTTGCCTTTATCAAAAATGATGTATGATGATTTTGTATCTAATTTTTGAGGTACAAAAGGCATGTCAATAAAGTCTTAAATCAAAATCGTCCCTATGAAAAGTTTATTGTGACAATGATTTGTGTCATTCAGTAGAAGATGATCAAAATCCTGTAATTTTGAGTGTTTAACCGCAATTTCTTTTGATGATATGGAATTACGATTATCTTTGAGACGTTCTATATATTCATTCTCGTCATTTAAAAGTTCAAGCTCATCTTCAAATAATTCTTCAAAAGACATAGTGGACACATCTACTGAGGAAAGTGAAATTTTCTGAGGAGATAATTCAGACGTGCCATCTAAAACTGTTTCTATTATATCGACTTCTCCTATTTCGATCTCTTTGGGTTGATGAAAAATATACAGTTCAATGGTTAAGTGCTCAAATGATAGTCGAAGTTGGTCACTCCTACTATTAATGATAGCATTTGAGGTTGCTAAGAAGGGACGACCCAAAATCAATGGAATTTGACTATCATGATTCGAAACAGACTTGGTTTCAAGAACTATTAAGTCCACAGGGAAATAGAATTGTTCAATTTGTATCAAGACATCTTCAACAATGCCCAAGGGCTTTTTAACAGATCGATCGGCTAGTTGGATTGTTATGTTTGTGGGTTTCAATTCCCCTAGTCCTAATTGACGATAAACTGTGTAAGGAAGAAGATTGACACTTGCTCCAAGATCAAGTAAGGCATGATTGATATGGGTATTTCCAATTTTACAACCAATTGTGGGGCAATCGGGGTCCTTATACTTGATGGGTGATGGATTCGAGAAAACTGAGCTAGTGTTCGCGGTCAAGAAGGCAGTTTTAGGAATATTAGTGGCTCGTTTTCGGGTGCATAGCTCTTTTAGACACTTGGCATATTGAGGAATTTGTTCGATGGTGTCTAAGAGTGGAATATTGACACGAACTTGTTTGAAGATTTCAACAATTTTTTCGAAATTTGCATCCTTCTTCTTATTGTTAAGTTTATAAGGATATGGTGCTTCTAGTTTACAGACTTTTTCGAAAATTTGATCACTCGAAGAAGAAGGTTTCGATATAGGAAGTGACGGAGGTAAGGGTGTAGAAGATGGGATGTTGGGATTTCCAACATTAGAAGGCGATATATTAACGGGGTTGCCAACATTAGAAGACGGGATGTTGGGATTACCAACATTCGAAGAAGATGGAGGTTTGGAAGGTTCGGAAGAATTGGCCTTGGTTGCCGTTGAAAGAGTGTCAAGCTTTTTGTTTGTGCTCGAATTTGAATGATTATCGGGATTTCCAACATTATTGTCCATCATTTTTCCAGACCTAAGGGGGGTGACCGAGTCGACCGAATTATGATTTTCCTCCTCACAAGAGTTCATAATATGAGAATTATATTTTGGATTCACCTTGGGTTGACTAGGAAAGTTCACATTACTTTTCGTTAATTCCTTCATCATATTCATCATCTGTTCAATTTTTCTATCTTGATTGTTTATTTGTTCCTCCAATCGGGCAATTTCATGAGGAGATTGAGAAGATGAAGGAGACTGGGAGTTAGAATGCCTGTATGGTTGATTTGAAAGCATAGATTGAGATGGAACTTGAGAAGTTTGATGATTGAAAACTGGGTCTTGGTAATTCGAAGATGGATTCGTGACATTATTGGGATTAGATCAAGAGAAATTTGGATGATTTCTCTAATTATAGTTATGTGTGGATGAGTAAGGATTAATTTGAGCTATGACATTGACTTGGTCTTGGGGGTAATAACGGGGTTGTCCTTCGAATTGAGGAGTTTGAGTTTCTAAGGGAAATTGATTTGGATCCACGACATGCACCCCTCTAGTAGAAGCATGGATGGGAACACGAATTGACTCCCATTGCATGTCCTTTTCAGAATAATTTTCTAAGAATTCCCAAGCTTCATCGACCGTTTTAGACATAAATTCTCCTCCACACATTGATTCTAGTTGTGTTCGAGTCTGATAGTTTAGCCCTTCATATGCAAGTTGACATAGATAATATTTTGGAATTGCATGATGAGGACAACTATACAGAAGTTGGTTGAATTTCTCAAAATATTTTGAAAAAGTTTCCCCCTCATTTTGAGAAAATTGATTTATTTCAGTTCTGATTTTTATAGTTTTATGGAAAGGGAAAAACTTCTTCAAGAATACACTGAAAAATTCATCCCAACTTCTTATGGATTGTCTTGGAAGAGAATTTAGCCATCTTTTAGCGCTTTCGAGTAATGCAAATGGAATTAGCCTTAGCTTGATTGATTCATTAGACAATTGTTGCATTTTAGTTGTGGATGAATACAATTCAAATTCACTTAGAAATTCATAGGCATTTTCAGAACCAGTAAATTTTGGCACTCCTTGAATAAAAGAATGTTTAAGCTCAAAATTTCCTTCAACTGGTGAATATACGATGACAAAAGGTTGGACAATCCTAGTGGGGTAGCATTGTTCTCAAAGAGACAAGGGCCTATCCAATCCGACATTGAGAAATTTTGATTTATTCGATTGTTATCCATCCCGTTATAAAAAATTCTGATTTATATGACATAATAGTTGTTTATTACAAAATAAATAACGTACTCAAGTATATCTTATTAGTTGATAATCTCGATTTGAAGGGGGAAGAGGGTCTTATGGCCGTTCACGTATAATATAAATACTAAGGGATACAACCAATGTTTTACGGGTAGTATGCAACCTCTTTTGCTAGAAGTTCAATAAATTGAACTAATATATATCCGCGATCAAACCCTTGAGACAGTCAATTTCATAAAATACACTCTAGTCGTTAAATATTTGAAAATCAAATCAGATTTTATTGTTGAAAAATGATGAGAATGATGACTTCGGTTATGAAAATTTCAACCAACCACAACAATCAGAGAATAGTAACTGCAGAAATTAAAAGAAAATTGTACAAGCAAGCCCCTGCCCTTGCAGAAATCTTTTTACAAGCAATTTCTATTTTTTTCTTTGTAGTAGAGCACCTGTAGAGTTCAGAAAATTTTACAGTGGTGTATGGCAGTCCGTCTAGAATAATTTGAGTAGTGTCAATGATTAACATCCCATTGTTTGCAATTCGCTTGACTTTGATTCCTTGTTTGATTGAACGTATCCTTTCTTTGTTCCTTTGTCCTTTAGCCTTGACTTGACCTTTTTTTTTTGGAAAGAAAACAAGTAAAAGAAAAAAAATAAAAATAAAAACAAACGAAAAGAAAATTAAACTAACTCGGAATTAAAGAAATAAAACGACTAGTCTAATCAAAGTAAAAAAAACTAAATTCAGCTAAAAAAATACTAAACCAAGCTAAACAAAAATAATTGTAACTTTGAAAGAAAATAAGTCACTCACTCGAACAATTAAAACAAGCCAAACTTACACTCCACCATATTAGATTCAATTCACCAGAACATAAATTTAGTCAAACCACACATGGTATTTAAAGAAAATCATAAAATAGATTTCTCAATTCAATTCACGCAAACCAAAATACACTTAAGAGTCTAGGCGCATCAGTCCACTCAAACGGATATGTTGATGCTAAAGCGTGTTCTTTTTCCCAAATACAAAAGGAATTTCTTCTCCCAACTACGGTTCCTCAGCAATGAATTTGCAATCCTCTCTTTTCTATTTCAGGAAATGAATATCGCTAGGTTCTTTTTTTTTCTTTTAAATTGGTCTATGAGGCCGTGATGATTGGGGTTTCAGGAAACGGGTCTGTTGATGCTTTTGAAGGGTGCGGTTGTGAAGATCAGGAAGGGTTTTTTTTTGCGTGAGCAGTTGGATATGTGATGTGGGATGGTGTAAATTGCGATCTGATTTGTGGAGTACGAATTGGCTTGGTGAACATGAGGCGCAATGGTGATTTAGGGTCTGATGCTCGTTTGGGTGTGAAGGATGAAGGACGTTTGAAAGGGACGGATGTTGTACGGTGGCTTTTGTGAATGGTGAGGATGCGTGGTCAGGAGGTTTTGGTTGTGAAGGCGTTCAGGTTGAAAATGTGGCAGAGATTGTGTAAGTGATGAGCGGTGAATGATGGCAGTGGAGAAGATAGAAAAGGAAGTTTGCTTTTTTTTTTCTTTTTGAATTTTTGTGAAATTGTAAAAGGGGCAGATCGTAGAAGATTTGGGAAGAAAGTTGAAAGGGGAAAGAAATAAAGAAAAATTGTAAGTTTTTTTAATGAATGAGAGAGCAGGAAAGAAATAAATGAAAAAATGGAAAGAGAGATTGTAGGAGGTGAATGAGAAATGCAATTGGAAAGAAATAAATAAAAAAAAGAATGCAAGTTTTTTTTTATGAAAATTTGAACAAAAAGAAAGGAAAAGAAATGAATGGGAAAAAGCAAAACAAAAAAACAAAAAAAAAAAAGAGGAAGGAAATAAGAAAAAAAAGCAAGGTTTTTTGAGTAGAGAGGAAGGGTAGAAGAAATTAAGGAAAGAAATAAAAGCAGACAAAAATAAGAAAGAAATCAAAGTAGACAGAGAAGAAATTGCGAAAGTTTTTTTTTTAGAAAGTTGTAGACAAAAGATGGAAACAAATAAAAAGAAAAGAAAAGGGAAAAGAAAAAGGTGAAAATCAGCGAGGTGGTAGAAAGATGGAAAGAAATTAAAGAAAAATTAGCAAGTTTTTTTTGTATATGTTTTTTTTCTTTTTGAAGAAGGAATTAGATTGGAAGATATGCAAACAAATAAAGGAAATAAATAAATGGAAAAAAGGAAAATTAAAAGAAAAAGTGGCAAGATTTTTTTTCTTGTCTTAGAGATTATAATATCAATATGTGATACACAATCAACTAATCAAGATTTTTATCTATATATATGTACAAGAGAACAATAGGAAAATAAAATGAAATTAAAAGAAAATTTGGCAAGTTTTTTTTTTTTTTACAAAATCAAACAAAAAGTAAAAAAAAAAACTAACACGAATCAGAAATTAAATAAATAATAAAATTCAAATTATTGCCTCCCTGTCAACGGTGCCAAAAACTTGATTGACGCTTTCCTATGAAATAGAAAAGCACGAAATTTAAAATAAATTCTGTAGGCGCACAGATCGTGTAGTATGCAGGTTGAATCATAGGAAGGTAAATTAAATTAAATTATTTATATAATTTCTTGGGCGAGTTAGACAAATCTTCGAGGTTGGTTTTGAAAGCAAACGAAATTGAAACTGCACTTAAACTATTATTGAATTGAATCAGATCTGAATCTAATCAAATCTGTATTCAATCCAATTGACCTAAGGAAGAACTAAAAAGAACAGAGATTGAAATTGTAGAAATTAAAATAACAAACAGAAAATAAAATTAGGACTACCGCTAAATCTAATCAGACGGTCAATCACTAATGAAAATAAGTGCAAAATACAAATAGTGTTCTACCAAATCTAATTGTGTAGACAACATTAATTGCTAAAAAATGCAGAAAAGAGAAAAAAAAGAAGAAGACTTTATTAATTCCAGGATGATCCTTTACAATGAGATTACATGTATATTTATAGGAGATAGATAGCCAACCTAAAACCCTAATCTAGTTTATGCATATATGGGCCAATTAATTAGCAATTATTCCTCCCATCTTAATTAGCAATTTATTCCTCCCATCTTAATTAGCAATTTATTCCTCTCATCTCTTCCTTGTTTGGCATGTGACTAATTGAAGGGAGGTAAGTTTTCAGGAGATTTCTTCTACCAAAGATGAGCATATATTAAATTCCAAAAGAAACACAATGCGAAGTCTTCATCTGCAGACCTTCATATGTATATACACATCATTTTGATCTTTATTTTCTATTTTTATGGCTGCATGTGGCTTAGTTAGCATATCTGTAAAAGTGACAAAATAACACCCAAGTAATATTTATTTACATACAAAAAAATAAGATATAGGAGCATAAAATAAACACATTTCTATGTTAATCCGTGAACCATCAAACTTACCTAAACCTTCAGATGTGCCTATTACAAATTTCTAATCATTATTCACTTGTGAGCAGGACTCGAAAGTGTAGACAAGGTGATTACGTATGGATCCTCGATGTATCCATAGGGTGATATATAATGGACATCCATAGTGTAGGTACTGCGGATGTAGTCCACGTTTCCATATCGGATGACATTACATATGTGTTGCAGGCCTTACAAATCAAACCTTTACAGATGTACTTGCATCACTCTCTTGGCATGACGGTGGCGTCCTATCGAGGAGGATGTGAAGGGTACTATGGATAATATCTAGGACAAAGATGGTCCGATGACATGTAGCTATATATATATATACACACACACACACACATACTATTTGGTTTGGTATACGTGAGAGTAGATGAGTATGATTTACACATAAAGGTGAGAGTATTGTAACCATAATAAACCTAGTAAAACTAAAATGGAGATAGAGTAGTATATGTAGTGTTATGCTTAAAAATATATAATTTTCCATTCACTGGAATATTAGTTCTGACTCCCTTCTCATAACAATCTGCATGTTATATAGAAGGCAAAAGTTGTTCAATTTAGAGACTAGAAAGTGTCACTTCCTTGGCAAGTCTTTATTTACCGTTACATTTTAATCATTTCTAACTTAAGCTACTTACTAAGCTTTGATATATTATCTTTGTCTACGCAGGATACCAAACAACCAATTCGAACTTCAGTGGACTTGGATTTTAGCATTTTTACGAAAAATTCGGACCCGTTGGGTATTATGTTATTACAGTCTTTGTCTATAAAGTCTCCACCTACCAAATTTGTGATAGTCATCCACCTATTATGAAAGTGCCTTTGAAATATCTACTTATCATAAAAACACAATGCCTTTAAAATCTCTACCTATCATGATAGTGCCTTTGTCTTTTATAAATTCTACCTATCATAGTAACGATAGTCATCTACCTATTATGATAGTCATTGTCTTTTCTACCTATCATAATAATGTTGGTCATTTACAATCATTCCTTTGAAATATCTACCTATCATTGTAACGAAAATGCCTTTGAAATTTCTAACTATTATGAAAGTGCATGTATTCGTTACCTATCACAGTTATGATAGTCATCCTATACCTACCACAGTTATGACAGTCACTCTCTATCTATCATAATAGTCATTGTTTTTATCTTATTATAATTGAAGTTATAATTCGATCCCCAAGCATTAAACTTGGGTCTTTACCTACCTATTATAATTTTGGAAAATCCATAATAGTTATTGTTCTTTTCTTTTAGTTTCATTAGTCACTGTCTGTTTCTTTCCTTTTTTTTTTTTTTTGCAAGACTGACCAGTTTTTATAGTGTTCCGTAGCACTCTTTTATTTATTACAAAATAAAAAGTATAGGATAATACAGATGATATGTATAATACATATCAGCTATTGTTGCTTCCGCACAAGCAAGCAACGAACAGATAACTTAGAATATGACTTAAACAACGTTACATAACTAGCACAATACATATGACTTGACAATATGACATGAGTTACAAAAGAGAACTGCCGATAACGGTCTTCAACCTTTGTCGTCGTCAAGACCCTTCAGAAGCTCAATTTTCTTACTTCTCGTTAGCGACACACTGCTTTGCTTACGACCAGAAGCAGATTCAATAATAGGTGTATTAATAATAACTTCTGGTGGAGCTTTTTATCTGTAACAACCCGCATTCTACGCATCGGAGGATCGTAAAATATTTATTTCTTTCTTATACGAAGTCGTACGGTCATGTGGCTTTGGGAAACGACTATTGGGGTCATTTCCCATGTTCACGATTTTTGCCGATTTTTAAATGACCGTTTTGCCCTAGTTGGTAATGTTTTGGCCATAACTTTTGACTGGAAAAGAATTTTGACCTGAAACCACTTCCATTGGCTTCGAATGATGGTTTCTCTTTCCGTAGAGTGGTTACATTAGCCAAACGGACTTACCGTTTGGGAGATATGGCTGAAACAAGGTTTAGAAGGTGAAAAACAGCTAATTGGGCTTAACCGGGTGATTAGCAACTAGGCCCAATGGGGGATTTCGGGATTTGGGGTATTTAAGGGCTGCTAGGGTTAAGATTTCGGTTTTAGACTCATTTTTCCAGCCGCCACTTACCTCCTTCAAGCTCTAGCAATGGCCTTCACCTTCTAAATTCATCCCAAATCGTCTCTAATCACTTTCTAATCGAAGATTAAGCAAAACTACATCAAATCAAGGGAGGGTAGCACCAAATCAGAGGGAGAGCTGCTGAAACACATAGGGATTGGATCCAAATCAGAGATTATTTCAGATCTAAAGTTTGTTTGTGGCTAAGGTGAGTGATTTGCATTGTTTTTCACTAATTACAGCTAATTATGGTAATTAGCGAAAATTAGCGAAATTATGGCTCAGAAAAATCTAGATAAATTCCTAAAATTATAAAACATCATTTTATGTCTCTGATATTAATTTGGGTTAATTTCGACTAATTTTGCAAATCCCGGAATTTGGGGGATTAAGGGGTAATTAGTGATAATTAGCGAATTTGTGCATGTTAAAAATCTGGAAAAATGTTCATATATTCTGAAATATTGTTTTAGACCTCTGATATGAATTTGGGTTAATTTGGTTAAGTTTTGTTAATCCTATGGTGAGTTTTACCTAAACATGCTTAAGGAAAATTAAGGGGTTTTGGGTATGTTTGATCCATTTTACATGTTATGATTTATGTTTTGGTGTTTGGGGTCGATACTAGATGTTGCTATGACTGTATGGTATGCTTTGTGATTGTTTAGAAGTGTTAGATTGGTCAAAAACGCCGTCGAATGGCGTGAAACAAGTCGCAGGGAAGCTGTGTAGGGACCGGATCGCGGATCGCCCCTATGTGCCACGACCCGGACCGGAGACCACGATCCGATGGTGGGAGGAGCTCGAACTCGAACCGCGTCACGCGCTAGAGCACCCGATCGCATGCCACCTCCGATCCGACCCGATCCACTTCAGAAGCTCACGATCCGAACCTGTGTGCATCCACGATCTGAAGGGGGGGAGCATCATGACCGAAGGGAAGCGCCACGAGCTATGGAGCACGACCCGAACCAGTGGGAGTGCCTCGACCCGACCCGATCCGGTGCATCATGGAGGGACTTGAGGAACGCGACCCGATCCGTATGGAACGACTCGATCCGATGGAGGGAGCACGACCGACCCGATCCGAGAAGCTTGGATTTGAAGTGAAGACCACGATCCGACCCGAGCGAGGGTGATGACCACGATCTGAAGCAAAGTGAAGTGAAGACCGACCCGGATGAAGATGATGACTAAAACCCGAGATGCAAAGGTAGTCCAAATGGAAGTTAGAGCTCAGGATCCAGATGGGAACCAATGAGTTCACTTCATGGTTGGGCTTTGCTGCGGGACGTGTGCAAAGGGGTTGTCGGTATTCATAACTTTGGTTCACCACTGAGAGATGGATGGTGGGCTTGTAGTGATAGTTACACGGGATTGGATTCCGTCATGGCCCAAAGTATTAGGTGACCAAAGTAGTGGATATCGTATGCTTTACGCACTGAGTGAGGGATGTGAGGATGATTGCTATGCTTGATTGTTTGACACCACTATGACATGCACACCCCCACCCCCGTTATATTTACACCATTTGAAAGGGCACCTTAGAGTGTTGTACAGTATGTAGTGCTAACTCTTTGGTTGTAGGTCCAGGTTCAGGTATGATTGGATTATACCTGTTATTGTTATGTTTTGTTGCTTATCGCTCATACCAGGCTTTATGTCTGACCCAGAGTTTTATGTCTCCTCTTATTACTCTGGGTGCTCACATGAGCAGACTAGAGACAGGTTAGCTGGTGATGCGCGAGTAGTTGATTCGGAGGCGAGCAGAAGGCTTCCACGTATGATATATAGATATTCTCCCTGTGTCGTTGGTGGTCACTACTTGGGCATTAGTAGTGTACCTTCTTTATCTTGCTTTTGCTTTAGAGACAGTATTTTAAAAGTTGTAATAAGCTGTATTTTGGATTTCCGCTGCTATGATGCTTAGTTCTAGTTTTCAGCTTATGCATTGTCTCACCTGTTTTATGTCAAGTATGTTGTTATTATATTTTATTCTATGCGCTGTGAGACATTCTACAGGTTCCTTGTTAGTTCGTTCTCTTCTTTCTTTTCTTCTGACGATCTGTCCCGTGCTAACTGGACATGTGTACAGCGCACTATTGGAGTAAATGTCGGTTGGTGCGGGGCGGGCCGTCACACTTGGTATCAGAGCTCTAGGTTGCGTAGTTAACCTAGGGAAAGACACTAGGGAGAGATAGTACGTATATGAGAGCGCGTATTTGTGATTACTTTGGTTTTCAAAAGCTATATATATATACTATTAGTAGTATAAGGATGAAGTCGTACTGCACTAGCACCACTATGGGGTCGTTAATCGTTTCCCTTTTTCAGATTGACGATGAGTAGAGACACCAGGGGTGCTGGTAGAGGGACCAACCATGGGAATGCTCCTGACATGAGGACAATGTTCACTAACTTCACGAGGGAGATGCTTAGGGATGTTCAAGGGGTAGTTCCCAATCCCGGAAATGGTGGTGGTCCAGTAGTGCAGGCGCCTGGGGTCGATTTCGCCAAGTAGTGCAAGGATTACACTAACCTTGGTGGGAAGCCGTTCCACGGAACAGAGTCGGCCACAGATGTTCAGGATTGGTTGGATAGCTGTGATCGTATCTTCGACGACTTGGGTCTTGAGGATGCGATGAAGAGAAGGCTAGCGTCTCGTCAGCTGCAAGGGCGAGCGATGAATTGGTGGAATGCCATTAGAACAGCTACTCTAGAAGATCAAGTTACTTGGAATCAGTTTAAGACTCGCTTTTGTGATAAGTTTATTCCGGCTGCTCATAAATTAGAACTGTTCAGGAAGTTCTTGGAGCTTAAGCAGAATGGTAGAGCAGTCTCGGAGTATATCGCTGAATTCGACACTTTATCGAAATATGGATGGTCCCTTATCGATACAGTCGAAAAGAAGAACGAGAAGTTCATAACTGGCTTGGATGGGTACTTGGGGGAAAGACTTATAAACCATATCGATGAGACGTTCGAGTCTATTGTAGGAAAGGCATTAAGGTCAGAGAGCCTTTTCCCTAAGTTGAAGACTGAGGTTGCTACGGCATCTGCAGAGGAGCCAAAGCCGCAAGCAGGCGGTGAAGGCAAGAAGAATTCTCAGGGCAAGAGGAAGCAGAACCCGACCAAGGATGGTCAGAATAAGAAAAATAAGAAAGATGGCGAATGCTTTAGCTGTGGCAAGAAGGGCCACTATGCCAGAGATTGTCGAGAGAAGCCTGGGGAAAGGAAGTGCTTTAACTGCGGCCAGGCGGGACATCACAAGGATGATTGCCCACAACCTCCTAGGGAGAAGCAGATTGTGAAAGCGTATGCTATCAACGCTGTTCCTTCTTCGTCGAATGCCCTAACTGCGACGTAGAAGGAAAAAGGTGTCGTTATTCGAGGTATGCTTTCTATTTAAGATGTTTTGATCGGGTTTTGTTTGACAAACCCGAGTTAGTCGATAGACCTTTAGTAGTGACGAACCCGATTGGTGGTTCGACTAGTTTTGGCATGATTTGTAAATGTGGTCTTATCGAGTCATGGATGTATGTTTCCTTGTGATTGCTTTGTTTTAGGCTTTACTGGGTTTAGCATTATTTTGGGGAGTCGATCTACTCCAAAGGAATAGGGTGGTATTAGGTACCTACCTAGTGATGGCGATGGTAACTGGAGTTAAGGAAGCTAAGAGGTTATCGTTGTAATAAGTTCTAGTTGTCTCTGGGAGGCAAATGAGTACTCCAGTGCTAGATTGTTTTGCTAGTATCACCTCACGTGGGTTGTCCGAATTCGGAGGAGATGTTCCTTGGGCGCTTGTCTGATATTGGTTTAGGCCTTTGGGGCCTGTGCTTGGGGAATGTCGAGTTTGACTAGGATGGTTTGCGTGACGGATAAGTAGACGTTGCGATTTTCATTGGATGATATCTTGGTTCACTCGAAGAGTGACGGGCAGACGGAACATGATAAGACTGTTCAATGGTATAGACTGCCCAAGGTTGGACTCGATAGGGTTATGAGATTGCTCGAGTGAGACTCGAGAAAGATGCAAAGTAATGGATTGTTTAGGACCCTATGTTGATGTTCTCTATTGGATAGTAGAACTTTGAAGGAATAGGATGTGTTCGTTGATCATGGAAGATACAACGAAGACTAGAGCGATTCAAGTTGGACTTGAACTCGTAAAAGAAAATAGGTGTTCGTTGATCTTGGAGATGCAACGAATAGGGAGACGACTCACGTTGGACTAGAGTTTGTCGGTACTCAAGACTGGGTCTGAGTTATAGATTGACTCGAGTTGGACTCGAGAAAGCTGCAAGGAATTGGATTCAGCTCGAGTTGGACTCGAGAGGGCAGCAAGATAATGGATAGACTTGGGTTGGACTCAAGTATTTTAGGAGGACTAAAAGCAGGGGTATCTGGGGACGCCCGTTACCTTGGATCCGTTGGACGTGATCTAGTTATCCTTGGAGGATAAACGTACGTTGGACGTACGGTAGTCCGATTGGAGGCTGGGCTTCCATTAGTTTAATTATCCTTGGAGGATAAACGTGCGTTGGACGTACGATAGTTAGTAGGGAGGCGGGGCTTCCATTAGCCTGGGATTGGTTGGACCAGTCAAGTAGGCATCGGTGTATGTATGGGGGCTGGGCTTCCATTAGTTATTGATGTTGGTTGGACCAGACATACTAGAATCGACATATTGGGATTGGTTAGACCAGTCATGTAGGTGTCGATGTGTTTATGAATTTAGTAGGTGATAGGTAGGACCTGTTTGATGGATGTTATGGTTACTATGTTGTTCCTATTTTTTTTCCCTTGAGTAGACTATCACCTGTAGGGTTCCGGCGATGGGGAACAAAGTGATTGTAGTAGGACTATAAGCCAGTGCAGTAGAGTCATTGTGACTCGAGGGGCAAAGTGGACATAGTAAAGGATTAGTAAGGCTATGAGCCAGTGCAGTGGAGTTGTTATGACTTCATGGGGCAGAGTGGACATAGCAAAGGACTAGTGGCTATGGATCAGTGCAGTGGAGTCGCCATGACTCCATGGGGGCAGAGTGATCATAGTAAAGGATTTGGGTGCGGTAATAGTTGCATTGAGTAGGAGACATGCCAGTTTAGGGGTTTTGTTTCTAGGATGGAAGCAACTAAAGTATATCACAAGATATGATTTCGGGCCCAAGAGTGAATTGGATTCAGAAACACTAGTAAGCTTGACGATTAGATCGATTTTGATTGAGTGGATTGGTTCCAGTTAGAAGGACGATCCTAATCTATTGGAAACCATCTCTAGGGTAGAGATGGGTATCGATGGAAAGAGAATGATCAAATAAGGATTTGATTGAGAAGGGTGGCTTCGAAAGAATAAGGGACTAGCTGTACCCAACGTAGATGGACTGAGAGGTGAAGTGCTTAGAGCATATCATCACTCGAAATTGACTATACATCCCAATGGTAACAAGATGTATTGAGACATAGAGCAGATCTACTACTGGGAAGGGATAAAGAAAGACATTGGGAAGTTTATGTCCAAATGCATAAATTGCCAGTTAGTTAAAGCTGAGCAAAAAGAAGCCTAGTGGTTTGTCACAACCGTTGGGAACAAGTCTCAATGGATTTCATTGATGGTTTACCAAGGACTAGGTCAGGTCATGATGGTATTTGAGTGAATTGTATATTAGAGAATGAAGGCTACCCAAGATAGGCAGAAGGCTTATCTCGATAAGAGACGAAGAGATTTGGAATTCTTCGTTAACGACTTGGTGTTCGTCGGGATCTCTCCATAGAGAATGTGATTCGGATTGGTTGGAGAGGTAAGTTAGCACCAAGATTTGTTGGCCCATTCCCAGTCCTCGAGCAAGTTGGGAATTTGGCGTATGAGGTAGAGCTACCTGATAAGATGGCGGGAGTTCACAACGTATTTCATGTTTCCCAGTTAAGGAAATTCGTGCACGACCCTAGTGTGGCTATTTCACCTGATCAGTTGGATAACATCGAAGTTGAACTCGATGCGGTTGGGAACCGCAAGTCTATGCGTATTGTTGGGAACGATACGAAGCAGCTTCGAAGGAAGGCGGTGAAACTAGTCAAAGTCCAGTGGGGGTGAGAATGAAAAAGACTGTACTTGGGAAACAGAGGAGGATATAAGGAAGAAGTATCCAGAACTCTTTGCCTGGTAAGGTTTTGGTAGTGATAGTTTCTTCCCTTGTTAGTAAACCGCATGCTAGGATAGACTTGTTTTGGGGATGATAGGCATGCGGGACCCTTTGCGTGTTTTGGTTAGGGAATTTCGGGGGCGAAATTTCTTAAGGGGGGGGGGGGGAGAATGTAACAACCCGCATTCTACGCATCGGAGGATCGTAAAATATTTATTTCTTTCTTATACGAAGTCGTACGGTCATGTGGCTTTGGGAAACGACTATTGGGGTCATTTCCCATGTTCATGATTTTTGCCGATTTTTAAATGACCGTTTTGCCCTAGTTGGTACTGTTTTGACCATAACTTTTGACTGGAAAGGAATTTTGACCTGAAACCACTTCCATTGGCTTCGAATGATGGTTTCTCTTTCCGTAGAGTGGTTACATTAGCCAAACGGACTTACCGTTTGGGAGATATGGCTGAAACAAGGTTTAGAAGGTGAAAAACAGCTAATTGGGCTTAACCGGGTGATTAGCAACTAGGCCCAATGGGGGATTTGGGGTATTTAAGGGCTGCTAGGGTTAAGATTTCGGTTTTAGACTCATTTTTCCAGCCGCCACTTATCTCCTTCAAACTCTAGCAATGGCCTCCACCTTCTAAATTCATCCCAAATCGTCTCTAATCACTTTCTAATCGAAGATTAAGCAAAACTACATCAAATCAAGGGAGGGTAGCACCAAATCAGAGGGAGAGCTGCTGGAACACATAGGGATTGGATCCAAATCAGGGATTATTTCATATCTAAAGTTTGTTTGTGGCTAAGGTGAGTGATTTGCATTGTTTTTCACTAATTACGGCTAATTATGGTAATTAGCGAACATTAGTGAAATTATGGCTCAGAAAAATCTAGAAAAATTCCTAAAATTATAAAACATCATTTTATGTCTCTGATATTAATTTGGGTTAATTTCGACTAATTTTGCAAATCCCGGAATTTGGGGGATTAAGGGGTAATTAGTGATAATTAGCGAATTTGTGCATGTTAAAAATCTGGAAAAATGTTCATAAATTCTGAAATATTGTTTTAGACCTCTGATATGAATTTGGGTTAATTTGGTTAAGTTTTGTTAATCCTATGGTGAGTTTTACCTAAACATGCTTAAGGGAAATTAAGGGGTTTTGGGTATGTTTGATCCATTTTACATGCTATGATTTATGTTTTGGTGTTTGGGGTCGATACTACATGTTGCTATGACTGTATGGTATGATTTGTGATTGTTTAGAAGTGTTAGATTGGTTGAAAACGCCGTCGAATGGCGTGAAACAAGTCGCAGGGAAGCTGTGCAGGGGCCGAATCGTGGATCGCCCCTATGTGCCACGACCCGGACCGGAGACCACGATCCGATGGTGGGAGGAGCTCGAACTCGAACCGCGTCATGCGCTAGAGCACCCGATCGCATGCCACCTCCGATCCGACCCGATCCACTTCAGAAGCTCACGATCCGAACCTGTGTGCATCCACGATCTGAAGGGGGAGGAGCATCACGACCGAAGGGAAGCGCCACGAGCTATGGAGCACGACCCGAACCAGTGGGAGTGCCTCGACCCGACCCGATCCGGTGCATCATGGAGGGACTTGAGGAACGCAACCCGATCCGTATGGAACGACTCGATCCGATGGAGGGAGCACGACCGACCCGATCCGAGATGCTTGGATTTGAAGTGAAGACCACGATCCGACCCGAGCGAGGGTGATGACCACGATCCGAAGCAAAGTGAAGTGAAGACCGACCCGGATGAAGATGATGACTAAAACCCGAGATGCAAAGGTAGTCCAAATGGAAGTTAGAGCTCAGGATCCAGATGGGAACCAATGAGTTCACTTCATGGTTGGGCTTTGCTGCGGGACGTGTGCAAAGGGGTTGTCGGTATTCATAACTTTGGTTTACCACTGAGAGATGGATGGTGGGCTTGTAGTGATAGTTACACGGGATTGGATTCCGTCATGGCCCAAAGTATTAGGTGACCAAAGTAGTGGATATCGTATGCTTTACGCACTGAGTGAGGGATGTGAGGATGATTGCTATGCTTGATTGTTTGACACCACTATGACATGCACACCCCCACCCCCGTTATATTTACACCATTTGAAAGGGCACCTTAGAGTGTTGTACAGTATGTAGTGCTAACTCTTTGGTTGCAGGTCCAGGTTCAGGTATGATTGGATTATACCTGTTATTGTTATGTTTTGTTGCTTATCGCTCATACCAGGCTTTATGTCTGACCCAGAGTTTTATGTCTCCTCTTATTACTCTGGGTGCTCACACGAGCAGACTAGAGACAGGTTAGCTGGTGATGCGCGAGTAGCTGATTCGGAGGCGAGCAGGAGGCTTCCACGTATGATATATAGATATTCTCCCTGTGTCATTGGTGGTCACTACTTGAGCATTAGTAGTGTACCTTCTTTATCTTGCTTTTTTCTTTAGAGACAGTATTTTAAAAGTTGTAATAAGCTGTATTTTGGATTTCCGCTGCTATGATGCTTAGTTCTAGTTTTCAGCTTATGCACTGTCTCACCTGTTTTATGTCAAGTATGTTGTTATTATATTTTATTCTATGCGCTGTGAGACATTCTACAGGTTCCTTGTTAGTTCGTTCTCTTCTTTCTTTTCTTCTGACGATCTGTCCCGTGCTAACTGGACATGTGTACAGCGCACTATTGGAGTAAATGTCGGTTGGTGCGGGGCGGGCCGTCACATTATCCTGGAGGAGGAGGAATGTGACCATACAGGTTTGTCTTTTAAAGAACATTCTCTTTGTCTTTGCAACTAGCTATTGGTGTAGACGGGTGGCCAGTGCACTTAACTTTCATTTTACTATTCTCTTTACTGCTTTCACAGTGACTAACAACGCCACTTTTACTTGAGTTTAAGAATCTAGGTCTAAGAGCAGAAGTGGAAACTTTGATGTTGCTTAATTCAAGTTGAATATTACCCAGTTTTTCTCTTTCAACTGCGAACGTCTCTATGGTGTTGTAATTATTTGTCATGATTTCCATTAACTTCTTCTTCTCATTGCAAACTAGGTGATCAAGCTTTCCGCTCATTATTTCTTCTCCAACGCTAGCAATTGTCTCCCTCACCCCTTTCTCACATTGTCTATAAACAGCTTGTTTCGGTTTGGCTTGCTTCTCTACTGCATTATCACTTACTTCGAAACAATCGAAATTGGATTGCAAAAAAGGTTCTAGTTCAATAGTTGCATTCTGCTTGTTAAGTTGTCCATCTACACAACTTTCCTCATTTCTATTGTTTTCACTGTCTTTAATATCTCCTACAGTTATTTCAACACTGTTATTCAAGGCATTTGCTTCATTACTGTTTCCTGTTAGCTTACTTAGACTGACCTGAACCATGTTAGAATCAGCACCAGCTATACTCATATCAGCGTTCCGCACATCAGGCTTACTTGAACAAGCATTGATCAAAGAACTTGCTTTGTCATTGGGACACACAAACTTTGGGAAAGCACGAGATAGCAACTCGCTAACCTCTAACTCACTAACCTCTAACTCGCTATCCTGTCGTAATTCACCTTCCCCACAATCCTCCACAGCGTCGTCTTCCATTCCTTCCTGCACATCAGAAAGCATTGAAAACATGTTGGTGCTAGTGTTACCTTCATATAAAACTCGATTTCCCTTCTGGATAGTCGGATTATGCTGAGAAACATAATAAGTATCTTACAAGTAAATCCGCATTTTTCATATAAGGATCCACACACATGACTTTATGTTATTTTGACATATGCCAATAACAATCTAGAAATTATCTTTAAACCTAACTGCTTTGGGTAAGTATGTATAATTCAAGTATGAACTAAGTCTATTACAATAACCTTTCTGTTTCATAAAAATAGCAATTTCCCACTCATCTGAGGTCCTAAGCTTTATTCCTTGACCTCTTAAAGATCCTCTTTGTCCTAGATTCTTCAATAGGATATATCTTAAATTTTATCATCCTCTTTCTGAAAATATTTATTTTAGTCTCTACATCTGAAATTCATAGGGATAATGGGTAAGAAAGAATAAGATGAAGTTTAAAATCAAACGAGGGCTAGGTTTAACATCTTATTTGTAATTTCAGTTGAGAATCCAATGGCATCTGATCTAGCTTGATTTAATTTGGTGTTCTCTTGTCATAGTTTTAGTCCTATCCACCAGACTAACTTCTAGATTTAAATCCGACCTTCAGTTAAATTTTAAATCAAACCTATTCATTCAAATTTATCCATCCAATCTAGGTCGGTTAACCAGGTTCGAACCTGACTAAAGTTTACTCCCTAGTTCATTACGTACGTCGCCTACCAAATGGCCAGATACATTTCATATAGGTCGATTGATCTAGGGTGAGCAATACCCAGTTCAAACCGAATTAATCGAACAAAATGGTCCATTTAGGTCTGTTCGGTTCTGTTTTAAAACTAAATCGGTTTATATTTTTTTCTTCTTCTGGTTATCGGTTTAATCGAACTTTTAATTTATTATCTAATTTTATGGTATTGTAGTACTTTAAATAATTAATTTAGTGATATAATACAAGGCATTCATTGCAAAACTATCGAATTTTATTATAAACATAAAATTTACTATATAAATTTTTTCTAAACATGAATTTATGTTTTACTTTGAGTGAATTCATCATTTGAATAATAATACATCCTTCAAGTTCGGTTAAATAGGTTAACGATCGAATTAACCGAAATTAATTTGATTTGGTTTGGAAATTTTTGGTTCTAATTTAGTTTGACTTTTTCTACGTTAAAACCAACAGAACAGACCAAACGATTACCCTTAGACCGATCCTTAGGGGGCGACCGACCATCCCTGGGGCGGCCGACCCATTTTTTCCTTTTCAAGACCTTATTTTATTCTAATTTTGCATTTAAGTCTCTTCATTTGCTCATAACTTACCCGCTCAGACTCATATCATAATAAGTTATATATGGAAATCGTGTAGAAAATTGTCACATACTCAATGGTCAAGTTTCCATAGCAATATTCGAATATCTATACAAGTTTATTTCTTATTTAATTCATTTCTTTAATAATAATAATATTAATAATGCATGCGGTGTTACAAAACCGCTTTTAACCAACTTATGCATTTGGAAGTGTAGGCATCTTGATGATTATGATTTGAAGGTGCAGACCTTCGAAGCAGAAACGACTGGTTATGACCGTCTCTGGTTGGCTAATAGGACTATATTGTAGCGACAATCTCTACTTTCTAGGGATCTACATGATGTGAGGATGATGACTTCTTGTTGCCTATCTTAGGGGCGATTCCCAATAGGAAGCAGTAAAAGAGTACATTCGGTTTGTCCTTTCTTGAGCAAGTTGTATGGAAGAGTGTTTGACATTTTATTTCTAAAGACATATACATTGGTCCTTACAAATGTACATCTATTTGGTGGTGTAAGAGGCAATTCTTACATTAACACCCTTCTGTGAGACGTGCAAGTTCGAAAATTGTATTTGGGGGAAATCAATTAATGTGTCGATAGAGTTGGTAAATTGACATTCGAAATAAATAATGTGCTCCGTGATATGAAAATAATGCGCTAGCTCAGGCCTCATCATGCAGAAATAAGTAGAACAGGGAATGCCATAAGGCTATATGTGGATCGCAACCATTAGATGTGTTTACATCACCATTCAAGGTACAATACTTTACATATATCGGGTATGATGGTTACGTTGAGCGAGCCCAGATAGATCGGTAACGACCGGGGTGGTGTATGTTCGATCTATGCACCACCGTATGAGTCTGTGTGTTAGCGGTCTCGTCAGCAAAGATTCATACGTGGCGACTTCAGTAGATGCCTCTAGAGGTATATTGTACAGAAGATAGTTCTTTACCTTGCAATTGTATAGAATTCATTTCCCAATATGTGCTTATGCTTCTTGTTTGTAGAGCCTAATATGAACGAAACTTAATAATAGCAAGACACATATTTGATTTATTTTATTTTAAGAGTTTTATCTCATATATTGTTAGAAATAATATCACATGATTTAATAAAAATATTTGATTATCGTAAGACAAAACACTACATGAGTTTATGTGTAGTGTGTTCTTACAAGATATTTTTCTTTCAAATTAAGAAAGTTGTTTGTGATGTGTTTTCTTACTTTGGTGTTTCAGACTGATTCAAACATTATTTTCATTGATGCTCGGGTCAGACCGAGTATATTTTTCATATTCGATTTAAATTGTTTGGGGCTTTAGAAAAAAGGCTTGAGTTCGTGATGTACTTCTTGTATTATATTAATTTTTCGCTGCTATGTTGTGAGGACATGTTATTATAACTATCCCGACTGATTTATTGTTTTGAGCTCTAATTCATGTATGTCTATAAATGTATATAGTTTTCTATTTTATATAAAAAAACATTGTTATATAATTATAGTTTATTCACTCTACCATGAAATTTTGATCTGTTGCTTTATTCTCCTTTTTCTTATATTCTATACTTTCTTTCTTTATCCTCTTCTATTCTCTTTCTTCTTTCTCTCGACGTTCAGGTTGATTTTCGGGTTTTGGATCCATAACACAGTTTGGTGTGCGTAAGTTTCTAGCCTTAAAGATGGTCCAGTTGTCTCAATGCGCCTAACACGTTAGTCTTCAATGGTTTGAATTCCTTCAATGCGCTTAACATGACTAGAGGAAGGTATGGAATGTTGGTACTTTAGACGTGTTGGATGCATCCCAAATGCTAATGTGCCCTAGATTGGCTAGGAATGTACCTTGGTCTATGTGGATATAATACATCCACGTTTAACTGAATTAATTCAAACCAAAGTTGACTATTACAAGAATTTAACAAAACAAATTGTCGAATTAGCTACAGAACAACGAACACAATCATGCTTGATCTAACACCTCATCATCAATGTTAACTTCCTCATATGCACTGTTAGAACTCAAGCTCAATCTCCTAATTCTCAAATCATCTTCATATCCAACTTGTGCTCTAAAGTTTACTATAGGAGGCAGCAGAGCAGTAAACAAAGCTTCTTTTATGTTCCTTAGTGCTCCTTTATCATGGGGATTGTGAGATTAAATGTATCTATGCTTATAATTCTCATGCGCCGTCTACAAAAGCAAATATTTTTTTTTAAAAAAAAAATCAACCTAAAGTTACAAATTCCTTCATCCAGTATAACTGGTTGGTTCGAACAATGCTGAAACTTACCTGATTGAGAAGAAGGTAAAAGTGAAACACTGATAATCCTCCCACAAACCAAATAGCAAGAAAACTGAATATAAGAAGCCCGAAATTTTCAGGTATGCCCACAATCAATTTTGAAAAACCAGTCATCTACTCCTGATGCTCTCTTGTTAATTCTCCACAATGACAATGCAAACATATAAGCAAAGAAAATCAAAGCCGAAAGCAAAAGCATCATGTAATATCGATAATTTCTCTGCACAATCAAAATAAACACATTATGGTTTACTATTTAAAATTTTAAAATAAGCTGATAAATATTACTAACCAAGCCAATGCATTGGTCAATCCATGGACAATGATGATCGAACTTTGCAACACAGTCGTCGCAAGTAAAACAATGACAAGTTCTTGGTGAGCGAAAAATCATTCAAATTTTGCAGTATTTTAGTTTAACTTCAACTCCATATATATTTATCCTTCTGCTCTTAGTTCTTCTCAGTGTGCTAGTGCTTGGTAATACTACTTTACTCCTTGGAATTATTTTTGGATCTCTTGTGCTTGCTAGTACCAAGTTAATGATTGTCTACTTATATAGCACACAAAGAAAATTATATATAGTTCATGTAAGAACATAGGACATTATCGTTACAGAAATATACCAGAAAATGATTTTTTTTTTCATTTACAAGGTAAGAAGTGAAAATAACGTGAAGATTAGAGTAGAATATCGAGAAGATATGTCATCAATGTATGAACATAATATCCAATCAAAGATAAGAATTGAAGTTGACGTAAGAAGAAAATCGCGAGGATCAAGAACCGAAAATGATCCTTCCATGAAAGAAAAATACCTGTAAAATTAAACTATCTATCACAATAGTAGCAGTACAAATTCAAAGATGAATAAAAATGCAAACAGGTAAATTGCACTACTTCTTACATTTTTTCCAGGTCAAACTTGATAAACTCGTGCTGGTTCATTGCTTGAATTCTCTTTGTTGAAGAAACGAAAATTTAGAGAATTCCTTGCATGGATAAGTGTATGTTGAATTTATTCGATATACTGTGAAGGTTACAATACCTTATAATAGAATTTTCATTCGCAGTTGGATCATACTGTGAGTGGAATGAAGAACACATACTTCGATTTTTGTTTATTTTTCATGTTAATGGATAATTGTTTGATTTTGAAAGTCACGAATAACTGTTCGCTAACTACAAAACCCATTTTCTTATGTTTTCACCATTTTGACCCGAAAATTACAGGATCCGAATCCGGATCCAGGTCCTAAAACCCTACATTGGTGGCCCAAAAAGGTAAAGGAAAAAAGAAAAAAGAAAAAAAAGGTCTTCCTGTCTAAAGAAAACACGGACTCCTCGATTTGACTCCTTAATTGTAAGTAAATGCATCAAAGAGCAAAGATCCACTCGCTAGCGTTACTATGCGTTGCCGCAGCTGTCATTGCAACGGCTGTTATCTATCGGAGGCGTCGGCGGCGGAGCGTCGTTGGTCGGTTGTGTTGTTCAGACTTTGATGAAAAACCTCAGAATCAATTTAAGTGCGTGTTAGCTGATAACTCGTATGCAGGTTTTAAGCATTATAAAAGGGAAGGCAAAGAGAAAGGTAAGTTTTTATGTACTTTTATTCTTTAGTTTTTCTTTGTTTTTGTTTTTGCAATCAGATAGTGGTATTAAGCTAGAACAAGAGTAAAAGATAAAAACTGAATGTCATTTTAAATGCATGCAGAAGTTAAATGAGCTGCAACAGTTGATTTTTTTGGGCAATTACAAAACTAAAAAAGCAGTAAAGTTTTGTACTTTTGTTCGCTAGTTTGATTATCATAGCCATAAAATTTCATTGTGTTGAGCATTTTGCCTGAATGACGATCTCATTGATTATGTAAAAAGATACTATGTGAATGCCTTTGTGGTAGCCAGAAATTATTCATTATATTTCCATCCTTTTATCTTTAATCTGATAATCGTGGCTCGATTGATTTGTAAAATGAGGTTGTTGAGATGAGAGATGCACAAATTTGCAATTGTTGTATAAGCCAATAACACACACACACACACACATATTTAGAGCATTTTGGCAACAACTTAGTTTCAGAATCATTCAAAAGAGTTTTGAATAGAAACGTCTTAGTATTTAAAAGTGGGATTTATTTTTTCGACTAGCTTAATAGCACAAAAATATATGCGGTGAGAATTTTGTCCGTGGATTCGAAAATTTAAATCGAGGGTCTGATTTAGATTCAAATCATAGTTAATTTTGTACTTTAGAATCGGTTGTTTTAGCATTGGCCTTTTTAAATAGCTACATTTTGAAGTCTTCGTATGTAAGTTGACTTTTAATTAAAATAAACAAAATAATACGGTCAAAGTTATATATGAAATTTGCGGTATCGTTGTAGTACTACAAATGATATGGTTGTTTCATGCTAATTAATCAATCAATCATACAAGCTGTGTCCTGAGGCTAATTATAATGTAAAACCATTTTATTTTTCTCTATGCAAATATTATTGATTGTTTACACTGTGAGAAGATGAATTTTGTCTACTGCTCGTAAGTAGACTCAATGGTACTATCACATTGGTTGTCCAAATATTTTAAAGGGTGGAAACTATGAATAATTTTAATTAAATTTTGACTAATGATAATATTCCTAAGACCAAAAATCTAACATGTTTCTAATAGTATCAGAAAGCTCTCTGAAAGTGCATCCATTTGAAGAAGAAATCACTTTTTTGTTGGAGAACCCTCCAGCACCAACGCAATTTGCCACATGTGATGACAAACCAAGTATGGATGAGTCCTATGTTTGGGTAAGTACTGAGGATCAATTAGAGTCCCTTGCTAGTTTGCTGAGCAATGAAAAAGTGTTTGCTGTTGATACTGAGCAACATAGTGTCCGATCATTCCTTGGATTTACTGCACTTATGCAGGTGGGATTTTGGAAAGGTTGAATGTTTTTCGTTGTTAGATCTACATATTTATTGCCATGTTTTATTTAACAGATTTCAACACAAAACGAGGATTTCCTGCTGGACACGATTGCTTTGCATGATGTTATGGGCGTGCTCCGTCCAGTTTTTGCCAATCCTTCTATTTGTAAGGTATTAGGCATCATTGTAGTATTGCTAAATCATATGGATTCTTGTACAGTTGTATGCAACAAACAAGAAGGGAACATTTATATGTATTGTCATATGGTGAGATAATTAAAAGTATAATCTGTGACAAGACCTCCAATTAGCAGGTTTTATGTGATATTTTAGTCTAGAGTATGAAAGAAACATATAAAATATCCAAATGCAGTAATATACCATTAAAATTATTCTGTTATTCTGCTTGTTTACCACACACTACCTTGGTAACTGACAATGCGACTAATTTGGAAATGCAATTTCCCTTCCAATCCATCAAGCTAAAACTATAAAGATGTAATATTTGTTATACATTTAGCTGATTTATGGACGTTAGTGGTCTTAAGTGTCTAGACAGACATATTTATAGCTGTACGTAAGGATAATATATCTTTATCTTATGTATGCACATGCAATATTTGTATAAATGCCATTATGTTGTTTGTTTCTTACATGCTTAGGAATATGATTGGTTTTGCAGGTTTTCCATGGAGCAGATAACGATGTTGTCTGGCTTCAGAGAGATTTTCATATATATGTCGTGAACATGTTTGATACTGCAAAGGCAAGTATCATTACAGTATATACCAGAAAAATTTGGTTAAGTTCTTATTCTGGATCTTTGAGTTGATACAAAGGAGACAATTATAGTCTGGTGTCTCGTGACTCCCATTATTGTGTACATATGCATGCAAACACTCATGCATACATGTACATGCACTCAGACAAACATGAGTGCACACAGACACAAAATAGGGATGCACACCTGAATGGTTATTTACTGTCTTCTAATGTTTCATGGAAGATACTACTGTAAATTAACTTCTCAATAATCATATAATACCATGTCGTTGTAAAGATCTTTTTGTTCATCCGCGATAACCACAACGGCTTGTTTATGCATTTTTGTGTCCCTGGACTTGATTCTGGTTATATTCAACATAAAAATATAATTCAGTGACCATATTGTATAACGATGGATACACTTGTCAATTTGCTAATACCAAGCCATTTAATTATTTGCCTTGCTCCAATGAATCCTCCCACAGATGTAGAATATCAGCTGAATGGAAATACTCATGTTCTCTTCATACAACCGTATGAATTTGGAAGTGTTCAATTCCACTGTGGAACCTAAGGTTATAGTTTACCATCAGTGAGCGAAACAATTAATTTGCTATCTTGATGATACCGTAGTGGAAACCCATACATTCTTACCATTCATCGATGCAAGTCTTGAACACGACCTCCTGGAATATCCAAGGAAAGATTACTTAATAACCTTTTCCATTGCTTGCATTGCTATAGACCTAATGCGTTAGGTTCTGCTATTTAATTCAAATTATTATATTTTTGGATTTTTCCATGTTAACCAATCAACTCAAAACGTGTATTACTTTATTAATACTCAAATTATATTTGGAACTCATTTATTGTTATTATTATTATTGTTATTAATAAAGTGGTTTATAAATGTAACTAATCATTTCCTTCCAATATTACTGCAGGCTTGCGAGATTCTTCTAAAACCACAGAAATCATTGGCATACTTACTTGACACTTATTGCAGAGTATCAACTGACAAGACTTTTCAGGTTTTAGTTGACTACATAGAAAATATTCTTTTTGTTATGCCATTTCTTCATAGTGAATTCAGTTTGGGAAATATGTTTAACTGTTACTTTGTTTGGCATAGAATGCTATATTGATTGTAGGAAATCATTTCTTGCATCACCATTGTATATTTTCTGGATAAAAAGAAATTTTTTAGGCATGGCTATAGGTTGCTTGGCTCATTATAATTTACTAAACAGGTTCCAATCAATCCCGGTGAATCATTTTTCTTTTCAAACTTTACTTGTAATTCTGAGGTAGTATTTGTACTGCATCCCAGCCCATACTCTGAGTATGTTCACATATATAATGTAGCTAGCTGGGATCGAACTCCCTCAACTACTGCATTGAGTCCTCTTTACGCAGACTGCAAATAGTCTTCTTTAAAAATTCACTGTTTTATATGTTCTTTCGTTGGAAAATGTGTAATGTTTTAAAGTGCAACTAAATGGATAAAAAGATTGTGAAGGTGAGATTAAATTTGATCCTTATTGAACATGATCAATGTCTCTGTGACCTAATTTCGGCTTAAGTTATGTTTAGATTTGCTGTTGTGTTTCTATTTTTAGCTTGTTCTCAAACATTTCTAAATTGTGACCGGTGTGTTCTGAAATCTGATATTTGAATCATACCTTCCAATTTGGTGCGTATCTCTTGTTGATGTTGCGTGTATGCTGCCATTAGCGTCCACAGCCTTATTATTATGCATTTAAGGGGAGTGTTGCAGTGTGATCAAATGCCTAGTTTATCAGTACAGCGATCTCTGCAGCATTTATTTTTAGTTCCATACGTTTGACAATTTTCAAGTGGAGCAATATGTGATGAATTTTTCTCCGTTATCTATGGTATCATAAGTCATGCATTCATTAGCTCATCATTTTGAAGGAACATCACTTAAATTTTACAGTTTTTGCTTTAGAGCAGTATTATGTTTGTCTAAACATTAATCACTGATTGCATTTTCTGATATGTACTACCGAATCACAGCGTGAGGATTGGAGGCTGCGTCCGTTATCAGTAGAAATGGTTCAGTATGCTCGTGCTGATGCTCATTACCTGCTATATATAGCTGATAGGTTGGTGTCAGAACTCAGAAATGATAATCCTGGTATGAGTTCAACCTGTACATGTATACGACATGCACGAACATGCATGCCTATTATTTCAAACTCATGCATTAGGGGGTATTGTTTGAACTATTTAGTACCTATGTATGGTATCTTCAGTTAATGGTTTGTATGGATTTTAACGTCCCACGTTTTGTTTTTTTTATTGTGGCATTATCATACAAATATATTTATGTAGCTATTTCTACATAATATGTTTTTGTGAGCCGTTGGAGAATGGCTAGATTCTCCTTTTATATATATATATATATATATATATATATATATATATATATATATATATGTTAAAAAAAATTATCATACAAATAAGTTAATGCTTGTGTAGTTCTCTTTCTCTTTCTTCTGCTTAGTAATTTGAATACAGCTCAATACCTTTGAACATATCTACTTCTACTACTAGTAATGTAAGTTCAGCACACTTATTTCAACTGTCTTTTTGCAGTTCCCAAAATGCCCTCCATAGTTCTATTTACCTTCCTGCTTCATGAACCCTAAAATGCTGTTTCTTCCCCGGTTAGCCTACTTTCAAAAGCTCAGTTCCTCAAACCTTGATTCGAATTCAGCACTGCCAACATTCCAGATTCTTTAGAAATCTAATTTCTGCAGTCGTCGCCACCTTCCATCATAGTTGCTGTCATATTTAACATCTGCACTCACACTCCTTTAGTTAGTTCTCCTTTTCAACTCTGTTGCGAACTCCAAATTGAATTTGAAAAAGATATCGGTTAGTAGCTTGAATTTAATTTATGATTCAAATAGACTCAAGATGTACATACAGGTTTTCTCGAATTGAAAATTTTAATCCGATCGAAGTGATCTGACCGGAATTCATATCCCATTGGAGTTAGGAACCAAGTTCATTCAAATTTGAAGGTGTGCTAGTAAGATACTATTATGCTTAAGGCTGACATGTTTTCCTTGTTACTCTTAAAATATTTTTTTGAATTGACTGCCGCTGCTTAGTTCATGGAATGTGTTATGGTTAAATTGTTTTGTTACTAGTTTAAGTAATAATTATCTGCTGTGTTATTCTAAACTTTCAATATACTTGAGATAGTAGTCAAATTACAATATTTATAGCTATTATGAAAATCTATGTAATATCAAATTTATCTAGTTTATATGTTGATTGCCAAATACCATTCATGCAGCAAACGTTACTCTATGAATGGTCTTTTATGGCATCAATGTTTATAAACAAATAATTGATCATCAAGCTAGGCTAACTTGTTGACTATAATTTTATACTATATGGTAAAATGGCAATCCATCTTATATGGACAATTCTATGTTGCAAACCCACAATGAGTATGAAAATTCAAGCAATAATGAAAATGCATATTCATGTACATGGTATGCATGCCTATTACTTCAAACTCACACATTAGAAGGAGAAGTATTTAGTTTCTATTTATGATATCTTCAGCTAATGGTTTATACATAGTTGTTAAGGTGCGCGTTTAGGCGTGCTTAGCCGCAGGCTTTGCGCCTCAGTGGCGTTTGAGGCGCCTCGGCTAACCGAGGCGCAAATAAAGCGTGCCTTTTGCGCTTTTCTTGAGGTGCTGAGGCTCATATAAGCGTGCCTTGAGAAATAATTGATTTTGTGCCAAGCCCACTTTCGTTTGGACCCGATCTGACTCTCAGCTCTCAAATTCGAGTAGTTTTGTTCGATTTTTATGGTTTTCCCTTTCGTTTTAACGCATTCGACACTAAAAAAAACTGCCGCTGCTTCCGCTACTGCTGTCATCGTCTCCTCTACTGCCGCCGCCGTCAGGGGGTGTGTGTGTATATTTGAAAATGTGTATATATATATATACATATATATATACATACATACATACATACATATATATAGCAGCAGATTTTTTATTTAAATTAATTAGTTTAAAGGTTTAAACTTTAATCTAAACTTGTTAACTAATTTACTGAATTATGTTTTAAATTAAAACTTAGGTATGTTTTTATTTTAAAGTTTGAAGAGTTATGTTTTAAATAATTAAATTTATTGAATTTGTGATCGTTTTAGTTCCGAAATTGCATTAGTGACTTCGTACCTGCTAATCTATGTTTTTAATCACAAATTTATCATTTTTAGTATCATTTTGCAGTGTAGTTTTTTCTAGTAAAAAAGTCCACACTTTGTATAAAAGTCGCACAAAAAACCCGAGGCTTAAGCCTTGTGCCTTTTGCGCCTTAACTACTATGGGTTTATATGCATGTCCCATATTTGATTTTTTTTGTAAATCGTAGCATTATCATACAGTGTGTGACTAATTGTGTAGTTGTTTATTATTTATTCTATTTTTTTGGGAGGGTGTTGGAAAGGAGGGGAAGAGAAGGGTTGGTGGGTGGGGGCGGGGGCGGGGGCGATGTGGGGGTTGTGAACAAGATTATTACGACGCCAAGTCGAGCCAAGTCGAGCCACTACCGTCTAGAAGACTAGTCGACAAGTCGTCCGACTAGTCGTGACTAGTCGACAAGTCTTTTATATGCATATATTTATTAGACTTAAATATATAATATAATTAGATATAAAGATAACATAATAATAGGTTCAAATTCAACAAAGATAACATAATAATAGGTTCAAATTCAACAAACATAACATGATAGATCCTAGTCACAACAAAATAAAAACCATAATATCCATAATAGATCATAAAATGAGTATGAACTCAAGCAAAATCATCCATCTCAATATCATCTCCATCTCCTTCAACATTGACATTGCTTGGATCGGGTAATGTACACCATAATCATCCTCCACTTCTTCATCATCAAGAGGAATGGCTTCTTCATCAGATTCTTCATCAACTAATCCAAATGTTGAACTAGTATTACGACGAGTGTAGACCAACATATCACTACTAGAACCAACATGAGATCTCCTTGGAAGATTGCGTCCCTCAAGCGCATGTGATGCACCTTGAGCTTCATCCACAGCACTCCAAAAAGTATCCTCTTCATTGCTAATCCACTCATTATTCCATTCGAAGTCATCAAATACAAGTGGATCAAAATTCCTTCCAAGTTCACGCCTTTTTTTAAATCTTGAATCTATTTTTCGGTTGTATTGGACATAAACCAAGTCACTTAAACGTTGATGTTCCAATCTATTCCTCTTTTTTGTATGAATCTAAAAATATAAAATGCAATTAGGCCTAAAGTATAAATAGTGTAAATTTGAAAACAAATATCTTAAAATATATGGGAACTTACAAACTCAAATGTACTCCAATTGCGTTCACAACCGGAAGATGAACGACAAAGACCAACAATATGCTTCGGAAGCTCAAGTGCACGACCTCCATAAGCATCCCACCAATCAACTAACATAAATTAATAAATATAATTGTGTTTTAGTACTACTTGCGAGGATATAATTGCGCCATTAATACTATGCATCAAACGTAAAAATATACGAAACTTACGAGGATTTTTTTGCTTTCTTTGCTCAAGTGCCATCTCTCTCGCAAATGCTTCCCTTGAATTTTTATAGTCATCGGCATAATTACTTATCTTGTTTCGCGTACCCCGATCTATGATCATCTTCTCAAGCACATCATTAAAGTCGTCTCTTAACCGAGAGGCATAAGCATGATCATTTTCTAGAACATCAAAGTATTTACCCGGATTAAGAAATAAAGCAGCCCCATATATTGGTTTTCCCATTTGGTTCTTCCAACGATCATCAATGATTTTAACCAATTTGCTCAACAATGCTCGTTTCTTCTCGAATGACGCTTTGATCTTATTTTTTGCAAAGTCCATAGCATATGCAATCTCTGCCAAAGCGGGTCTCTCATCCCCATCAACAATCCGTAACATCACAAGAAGAGGTTGTGATGCTTGAATGCACTCTTCAACACTATTCCAAAAAAGTGATGAAAATAATGTCACAAAATTTCTTGCTATTTTCTGTTTTTGCTAACTTAGACCTATTCCAATCCTCGGCTCAAAACAAAAAACGCAACGACTCCCAATTCTTGTACAAACTTTGCAATGTGAGAAAAGCAGTGGCAAACCTCGTAGCTCCAGCCCTCACTAAATCCCTCCCATTAGTCTTGTCCCTCAATGCATCAAGTATATGCCCATGCCTATAAATAAATGTAGTACATCTTCTTGCTTGATTAATTGTTTTTTTAAAGCCCGGCAACTTGCCTATGTCCTCCAACATCAAATCAAGACAATGGACAACACATGGAGTCCAAAATAAAGTAGGAAATATAGCCTCTAAGAGCTCACCTGCTACCTTATAATTTACACCATTATCTGTCACAACTTGTACAACATTTTTCTCACCTATTTCCTTGATCTTGCTACCAAGTAAGTCAGCCAACATTGATGCATCGTGTGATTCACTAGAAGCATTAACCGAACCCAAGAAGAAAGTACCTTCGGGAGTGTTGGCAAGAAAGTTTATAAGATGTCTTCCTCGTCTATCCGTCCACCCATTCGACATAAGCGTGCATCCGTATATTTTCCAAGATTTTTCATGCTTCTCCTTCTGCTTTTCTGTCTCTTCTTTTGCTTTTTTAAGTAGAGGAACCCTTAATTCATGAAATGTGAGGAGCTTCAAACCCGGTCCATATTGGCCCATGGACTCAACCATGACTTCATAACTCCTAGAGTTGGCAGCATCAAAAGGTATTCCACACTCGTAGAAAAAGTTGGCAATGTGCATATGAACTTTTTCTTTCTCTTCTTGCGTTCTGAGGCGATTTTCCAACGTTGTTTGACTCGTACCTTTGGAATGTCTATCTTCAATAACTTGTTCTGGTGTCCTCATAAGCATCGAACCAACTGATTTAGAAGATTTAGGTTGGACTTTCTGAAATTCAAATGCCTTCTTTTTCTTTTTTGGAATAGTATTGGAGGCTGCAGTGGATTCGATTTCTTGAACCTCATCATCATCATCATCATCATCAAGTTGCACCCGTTTATTCTTCTTTCTACTTTGCATAAAATCACTCATTTCTCTAGCAGTCTCTCTAGTTGTCTTTGGACATTTATGAATATCCGGAAAACCGCCAATCAAATGTTGCTTGAATCTGTTAATGCCGGCATGATTTTCATTCCCACAAAGAATGCATTTAACCACATCTTTATTGCTCAAGTTTGGTCAAAATGCATACTTCCAACCGGGATCATTTGATTTAGCTTTCCTCTTAGAATCTTTAGCCATCTCATGCCAAGTATTTTCCGTGTTATTCTCCATTTCAACCGCTGCGAATATAATTAAAAGTTAATAACAAATCAGTTAATTAAAAACAGTTCAGTAAAAAAAATGAGAAGCTGCTACTGAAATAATTCAGTAATTAAAAATAATTCGGTCAAAAAAAAAAAAACAGTTCAGTAAAAACAAAAGCTGCTGCTGAAATAATTTTCTTCGATGGAAAAAAAACACAAATCGATTAACATACTTGGGCTGGCGACGGACGAGGGAGGAGCAGCGGTTGAAAATCGAAGTCGAAGTCGACTTTAGCTAATTAGGTTTTTTTTTTAATCGATGCTCGTTCAACTGATTAATGCATTATAAGAAGAGGAAAATCGAAATCGACGTCAGCTCAACTAGGGTTTTTGGGCTCGAATTAGGTTCTGGGCTCGATTTGGGTCCACCATCGTGGAATTGCACAAGTCGAGAGTCGTGGAATCCCTCCAGACGAATTCTTGACTAGTCGACGGCTAGTCGACGACTAGTCGTCGACGTGATAACAGTGGTTGTGAATACAACTCAATACCTTTGAACATATGTTTAACTAATAATTATCTACTGTGTTATTCTAAACTTTCAGTATACTTTGAGATAGTCAAATTACAATATTTATAGCTGTTTACCAAAAGCTATGTAATATCAATTCAACTAATTTATATGTTGGTCGCCAAATACCATTCTTGCAGCAGAAGTTCCTTTTTTTTTTAGAATAATGAAAAAAAATCTTGCAGCATTAGTCACTTTGTGAATGATCTTTAATGGCATCGATGTTTGTAAACAAGTAGTTCGGCTTCAAGGTAGGCTAACTTGTTGATTACATAATCTTATACTATATATGCTCTAAGAGAAATCCGTCTTATTTGGACAATTCTATGTTAAGCATCCACAGTGAGTTTGAAAATTGAATTTTAAAAATCCAAGCATACATGAAAAATAGACAACCGTCGAGCAATGTCATATGTTCAATAAGCAATCATAAATAGCCATCATGGAAATTTGTATTTGTGAGATTATATTATATAGTTAGACTCCTACGCTAATATCAATAAGCGAATAATATTTAATTCAAACATTAATACTAGAAATTTACAATTGAACTTTAATTCAACACCATATTTCTTGTGCTGCATATATAGCACTTTGACATTTTTTTTAAATGACAACGACGTACTAGTTTTTATTTGAATTTATATTTCTTATATCCAAAAATTGGATTAAATTAAAAAAATTTATTATACAGTTCGTACGTCTATTTCACACGAAGTAACCTAAGATTTTGAATATCAGTGATTGCAATTTCTCTTTTCCAGTCGAGTCACTATAAAAAACATTGTAGTTTTATCAGAATTATAACAAAAAATATTCAGATATTTAATTTTCAAAATTATAACTAAATATATTCAAATTTTAACCTATCTTTTGAACAAATGTAGCTATATTCGGAACATGTCTGTAGTGTAAACTTTTAGCTTTAAATACTAAAAATATACAGCACTTCTATATTTTGCATGAACGAAACATGGGGTGTGATTATTTTTTCACCATGTCATGTTATAACTATCAAATTACTTTACCATAGTGAATAAAACGGTTCAATACTTTCATCTACTACATACTCATAGCGTGGGGTCACTGCTAGTTGACCTTGAAAAAAAAAAACCTTCCGTATCATTCTTAATCCAAAATGATATGCTATTGGATGATTAACTACCAAGTCTTTTTTTTTTTTGTTAATCTTTCACTAACACCAAAATTTCAGTTGGCCACTCTTGAACTTTTCCTGCTTTTATAAACACCAGTAGCATCATCCACTTTATATTTTGTTTCCAACTATCTATCCAAGCCGGTTGAATGCTATGTATAGCACATTCAGTTATAATCTTAAATGTAATACTTATGAAAGATGGTTTGCATGCATTTTAATTTTATACTTCCTAATACATGGTTTATAATCCTGCAGTGTGCTACTAGAGCTACGCAATCTTTGAAGAGTGGACTATAATTTCACGCTATTGGTATTTGGTGGAAATTTATAGCCTTTTCAGGACATAATCATGGAGAAAAAGTAAACTCATAACAAATTAACGAATATGTTGCAAGTAATTTAGGTTGTCCAGGTTTTCTATGGAGAAAGAATTTAAATGGTATTCAGTTTGTAAAAAGTAGAGAGGAAGTATCAACTATGTTTATCATTTGGATAGCAAGAGCTGTAGCGACAAAGGTATTTCAGTAAGTGCATAGTGTCAATCAAAGTGTTGGGATCTGCGAGTGGGAGGTAGTAGTTTTGTATTTGGCCCAGTTAAGAATAATAAATATTTGAGAACATAATAGTTTAATGCTTTTTTTGTAAAGCAACCTAAATTCTCGGATATCGGTTGCGTTTCATCTCAGGGATTTTAGAGACTTGATCTCGTATCGGGGGAGATCTCGGATGAGATGAATTCAATTCGGGGGGTTCATCTCAGGTCTAAAAGTTCATATTGAAAAAATCTTGGGGTATATGATGTGTTAAAAATGATATTCTCACCCAATGATTTTTATGGATGCTATTATTATCATAGTAACTTAAACTTGAATTGTAAAGTCACTCATTATCCTTAATTTATGAAAGATCATTCATACTCTAAATCATAATATGCTTAAAATAGGAATATACACAATGCAAATAAATTACTGCTTACAATATATGATCCATGAACCTGAATTATTGTTGGACATAAAACATAAAAAAGATCCAAAATATTACAAGTTCAACATAAGTAGAACATGAAATACATAATTTCGTAGGAAACATGTATGTAAAAAAAAGACGAATATGAAAATTGTAAGCAGTGTAGAACATATATGAACATACAATATAGTTAGGGCTGTCAATGAATACCCGAAAAATCCGATATCCGTCTGAATCCGTATCCGAAAATATGAAAAATATATGTTATCCGACATTATCCGAAAAGTTTTTCCAATACGGATATGATTATAGTGGTATCCGTATTCGAAAAATATCCATCTGACTGATTGATGTAATATATATAACTCAAAACCGAAAAATAGAGTTAATAGTTATCAATTTTTGTAACTGTTGAATGTTATTATGATATAAGTTTTTATCAAATTTTAATGAAAAATGGTAGTTTAGTGTTTAATTTTGGAATATTTTTGGATATGCTTATGGATATTATTATAAACAAAGTTTCATCATCATACTTCTTTGTTTTCTTGTTTTTTTATAAACATTAGTATAAAAATTATTTTATGTTGATCCAAACTTTTTTATTTATACTCTTAAATTTTATAATTACAGGCGAAGCGGATAAATATCTGATTTTCGTCCGTATCTGAAAATTAAGCGGATACAGATATTCGTGGATACACAGTGCCAAAGGCTCCCATACTCAAGCGAGAGGACTTCCCAGACAGTCTCCCACCTAGTACTATTCTCACGACTTTCCGGGCTTTGGGGATGGTCGATTAGTGCGCACAGCCTTTCCCTCACATAAGTGAAGAGGCCAGGACTCGACCTGCGCGCTCCAGATTACCAGCCGGGTAACCTTACCGTTGCGCTAGGCACCACCTTCGGATATGGTCAATATCCGAAAATTAAACGGATACAGATATCCGAAAATAATTTCGGGTACAGATATGGTATTGTCCGTATCCGAAAGCATCCGTTGACAACCCTAGATATAGTCATTTAACATGCAAAATATTAAATAGTAGGAAATTATCATGGCTAGATTTGAGTTTTTCAATTATTATTCTGGTTCAGGAACATATTTAACTTTTAATCAGAAAAATCAAGATTTCGGACGATATTCCAATATTTTATATCAGTTGATATATCGTTCGATATTGCAATATCTCGGGTGATATATTTGAAAGGAGATTTACAATGAGATTTGCTGTTTCGTTTTGGGAGGATCCCAAAAAGAGATCTCGGACGAGATCCTGAGCGATATTTTGAGATCTAAAACAGTGAAAGATACAACTGTTATACGCGAAGGTGAGGACTTTGGTTGTTTAAATATGATAGAACATGTCATACAACAATAGTGTCATCTTGAATCTATATTGCATCTGTATGTTAGTCGCATACTAGTACCCATCAGCACAATATGCAATGCTGCTTAATTCCATGCCTACATATTCCCCTCTGGATATTACTTTTAACAATTACTTGATGCCGGTGTTGGTTATCATCTAGTATCAATGTATTATCACTTCACTGTATTCAACTCTCTATAAGTGAATGGATCATATCACACTTTATCAAAATTACAGTTTCTCCTGATGACGAGTACAGTCCATTCTTTGAAGCCACTCGTCGTTCAAATATGGTTTGCATGCAGCTTTATGCCAAGGATGTTAAATCTAATCCTGGTGCATCAGCAGCAGCATCTATATACTCTCGTATGCATAATCAAGAACTCACTGCAGTGAAAAATTCTGAAGTTGAAGTAATTTCATTTTTTTTTGATTCATTCTATTATTATTTTTTCATGAAAATTCAACTGATTGTGTAACATTTGATGGCTTATGATATATGTTACATATTTGCAGGAGCGTTTGTTGAAATTGTGTGCTTGGAGAGACTTAATGGTAGGTTTGATTGTATACTGCATACTGCTGGTGCTGATTAACCAAAATCTCTTCCTGAACACGCCTTTTATTGATTTTTCTTCTTAATTATACTAACATTTAATTGAATAAGATGCAAGCCCTCCAATCTTGGTTCTTATGGTGGTTAACTATGAACATGCATGTACAAATATGCACGTACATGTGTTTTTTTTTTAAAACTAATATTGAAGGTCTGCCCCAGAAATGTATGTCAGCACTGCCATGTATCCTACTTAACCAAAGGGGGTTATTCATCTACAGGGGTTCAAACCCTGCACTCCAGCATTCTCAAACTTGTGTCTTTTAAAGTGCACCAACGTAATTCTAAATTTCTATTTGTGCATTTTTAAAATGCGTAAATACGAAACCCCAAACAATGTCTATTTCTGTAATAGGTTTGTAAGCACGCCTACTCTTATAACAAGTTTTTTCTACAAACATTAATCATATAAATTATCATATCAGAATCAGATTCTTCTGTATCCACTTCTATTGATATCTGCCTAGGGCCGCTAATTATCACAATTCCATTTTTCACCTTAAATATTGTATTTGAATTTATTAGCGTGTATGCGTCTTGATAATTGGATGGATGTAAAAGTTCTAGGTGTTTGACAAAGTCATAGAAATCTGTGCAAGTATAATAATCAATGTTTGGATTTGTGTCAGTAAGCAAATTTGTATAGTATACATTGCATTTTAATACAATAAAGTTTGATGTCCTTTTGAACCCTGGATTTGTAACTGGATCATGATAAGATAGGATGCTATCTGCTCCATTAACTGCCGTAGATCTGAATATCACTTTCTGCTATAAACTGACTTGCAGCCTTTATTTTTTAAAATTAATTTGCACAAACCTGGCTGTATTACAATTTGTTTAAGTTGGGTGATTTTTGAAATATGTTTCAATGAAAGAGTTCAACAGTAGTTGGTTTAACTACTTTGTATTTGTGATGCATCTTGATGTTGCAATAAATGTTATTGCATTTCATCCTTGCAACTTTCTTCCATCTATATCGTTGCGCGGTGTCTCTATCAATCTCTCAGTATGTTCTTTTCGTTCATAATTCTATAAAAACGAAGTTATGAATGTTGTTTTATATAGCTATTTAGTATCTCCAGTACTTACGTTACAGACTCAAAACATCTTGAAGAATATTTCTATACTGCTGCTGTTATGAGTTAATGTTTTCAGTTGTTTCATTAGAGTATTTAGAACTATATGATTATTAAACATTACACCAACACCGTCTCTAGTTTGGTCACATATCGGATTACCATTCCACTGAATCACCCACCTACACATGCACACGTGTAACCTAATGTTATATGTATTTATGATTGTCTAATTAATTCGTGAAATGTGTTTCAGGCTAGACTACATGATGAAAGTTTACCCTATGTGTTATCTGATCAAGCAATTACCGCTATTGCAACAGAATTACCAAAGGACCCGACCGCACTATTTAATGCAATACAAGAAGCCGATTTGAGTACCGACTCTTTGGCCATCGCTGCTGCCATACCTACACCATCACATATTGTTAGTACTCATGCTGATGAACTTTGTTTTCTTCTTCATGAAGTTGATATCAATATTGATGATATTCTCAAAAAATATTTGCACATGCACCTATCCCCTACTGGGTGTTGTCCAATGTCGATTTATAATTATGCACTTTTATCTGGGTTCAGTTTGAAGCAGACCAATGCATCATTTTCTAAGCAAAACGGAGGAAGATCAAATGCACCAATTAGTAAAAAAGCCACTAGGGAGCTTTTTGTACAGAAATTCTCATGTAAATCTCCAGTGTACCATAACTGTAGGATCTATGCAAATGATGGGCGGTTGCTTTGTTATTGTGATCGGAGAAAGTTGGAGTGGTTAGTTTGTCTTTCTGTTATATATTCCTTTTCTGAATACCTATCGAACGTTGTTCAGTCATATTGAGTAATTAAATCCTACAGCAATGCAGTGAAATCTGCAATGCGTATTAATGTTTAGATAATAATGATCCATTCGGTAGAATCACCTTTTTAAACTGATTATGTACATAATTACTTTTGACTTGGATGGCTGGCTGTGTATACTTGATCAGTTCCTTTTGGATTTAGGTCCACTCAAGTACTTAATGACGTGTTTACATTGTTGTCAAAAATCTCATGGAACCTGTTTCAAATCGAATATCACCCTTTATGATTCAGTTCTTAAATCCTAATTTAATATTAAACTAAAACCACAACAGAGAAAAGCCATTTGGTTTATACTGAAAGAAAAATATAGAGATATTTATTTGAATCTACAGTTCATAATTTACTGCTTTCTATTATCTTCAAGATAAAATAAGAAAGAAAAATAACTTTTAGATTTAAATGTAGAAACTCAAGCATCAAAATCAATTTAAGATGCATAATTTGATGCTTTTACGTAGTCAGATGTCATGTAACAATCCATATACACCAAAAAATTAGCATGTGAGATCCCTTTAGTCTACGACCCTCGTTTAAAATTTAGTATTGATTTATAATTTGTACTTCACGATTTACAATCTGAGGAAAAGAGTGATTCTCACGAAGAGGAGAGCACTCAAACTATTTACAATTTAAATCCAGTTACGAAAGCCTTGGTATTTAGCATTATGCTGTGCAAATGTCTAGTATTATAATACACCATGGAGATCAAGCTGAACTGAACATGCTATAGTTGGCGGCAAACATGACATTGTAATTTGTAATCACAAGCTTGCTTGACGCATACCAAAATCAATGCAGTGATTAGTTCTTATTATTCAGGTATCTAAAACGTGAATTGGCATCTATTATAGAGGATGATCCTCCAGCAATTATGCTATTGTTTGAGCCTAAAGGTCGACCGGAAGATGAAGGCAACGACTTTTATATTCATAGTAAGAGAAATATATGTGTTGGATGTGGGGAGAAAAGTCATTACTTGCGATACAGAATTATACCCTCATGCTATAGAATGCATTTTCCAGAGCACTTGAAAAGCCATAGGTCGCATGATATAGTTCTTCTTTGTGTGGATTGCCATGAAATAGCACATTCTGCTGCTGAAAAATATAAAAGAAAGGTAGCTGCAGAATTTAAAATTCCCCTATTTGTGCGCAAAATAATCGACAGGAGTGAAAATGAAAATGAAAATTTGAGGTCAAAATCCTTGGATGGAGTTGAAGAGAATGGTGTCTCTCCATTACATTTGAGAACAGCAGCTATGGCATTACTTCGTCATGGAACCAACATGCCGACAAAAAGGCGTGATGAGTTGATGCAGGTTGGTTTAAATTTATAAGTTAATTTTTTGTCTGTTTATTATAATTTCTTTATTTTGGTAGTTGAAGTTCAGGTTCAGTTTGATTTGATATAACTTGATGGTGATTTGTTCTTTATAGTGTGTGTGTGTGTGTGTAACATAAGAAATATGCATTTTAGGTCTACATATTATAAAACAATTTGACTATTAACTTTGACAATTTTCTAAAGAACACTACTTGATGATTGCTCGCTTGATTTGTTCAAATATAACAAGAGAAAGGGAGGAGTGAATTTCCGTCATCTAGACATTTGCAGGTTTGCTTATCACCATTAAAACCAGGATGATTGTATGAAAGTACAATTAAGTGTAAGAATTTTATGGCTTTTTCCCCCTTTTTTTCCTTCTACGCCTTGGTATTGAATTCTAACAATGCAGACTGTCACTCCTTTATTTCTTAAATTTAAAAACAGAATAGATGCCAACTGAACTACTGTCTGGCAATCATAGTAAAATTTGATAACAAGTTAGCAACAAACCTAACCTTAATTTCAGACTTGTTCAGAGCAGGGAAGTTCAATATTCGGTCGCTTTGCTTATTGTAACATCGATCTTTGTTTTTGGCTTCACTTGGCAATTTTGTAATCTATCAAGTTATGCTTATACTTTGCAGATCGTAAAAAAATATTTCGGTGGAAGGGAAATTTCTCATGAAGATTTAGAAATGGCATTACTTGTTGGTATGAGCCCTCATGAGATTAGGAGGCTTGAGAAGAAAAAAGGTTTGAAGTTGAAGCATACTCAAACAGAGAACTTCCGTTTACTCGAAAAAAATTCTTGCCTACAAGGAAATGTAAATGAAAATGATGATGAGTTGAACAATGGTGATCATACTACTAATAAATCATCTGAAGAAGATGATGCCAACGATATAGCTAATGCGGAAACCGATCTTATTTCGAATCATGAAGACGAGAGCGAGATCACAGCACATGAAAATGGTGATACTGATGCATCGTTCAAACCTAATCAGCGCCGTTCCTCTAAAAATGCAAAGAAATTCTCATTATTAGGCCATGGACCACATGGTAAACAAGTTGTAGATCAAATATTAAAGAGTACCGGAGAGGAAGGTATTAGCCAATTTTGCCAGAAATGGAGACAGGTGTTTGTGGAAGCTGTTAATCCACGTTTTCTGCCTTCGGGTTGGGATGTACTGCACAGGTAATAGACTAAATTTAAATGCTGATTGTTGTTTGTTTAACTATTCTTTACGAATTCCGTTTCCTTGTTCTGTCAGTGGTATACAACTAAAATTCAACAAAAATCCTTCTGACTTATAAGCAATGAATTATTTATGGGAAGCCCTTGGTATATTCGAAACAAAGTTGATGTTGATTCTATTATTTAGTAAGCCAATTATCTCAAATGAATTATAACTGAACATCAGTAAATCTTTAAACATACCTAGACCGATGCTATTTACTTAATAAGCCAAATGCCATCTACCTACAGTTGTATTTTATCAGTGTATAGTTAGGGGACTCTTGACTGTAAGTACAACTCACGGTCAAAAGTACATAAGAGGAAAATTTGGTGATTAGTCTTCCTTTTTTTTAAACATCAAATATAGCGTTAATTTGTGCTATATTCTAAAAAAGAGTTGATTATCTGAGAAATGAATGAAGTTGTATCTTTAAATCGTTTGTTTATTTGGTACTAATGATATTATTGTTTTGGCAGTGGACGGAGAGACTTTGGCGAGTTCAGCGTCTACAATCCTGCGAAAAAAGCATCTGAAGTAACTAGTTAAAATTGATACAAGTTTCTGTAATGTACTTTGTTATTAATTGTTGAACTGTACTTGTTTTACCGTGTACTTGTCCCTTCGTTTTATATTCTGACGTGCAAGCAAACTAGCGTGAAGCATAGGAGCTGTTTAACGTTACAGTGTATGATTTTACTAAGCAACAATTGAATATGAACCAAGGACCAACTAGTACTTTCAATGCAATGCTTAGTGAAACAGGTTTGAATGAAGCTGCTTCTTATAGGGAATACAATGTTAATTGACCATTTAATACAAGTATGTTAAATTGAAAGATTAAGTATATGTTAATTGACCATTTAATATAAGTATGTTAAATTGAAACAGAGCTGGTAATTAGAACCGGAAACCGAAAATCCGAACCGAACTCGACGGGTCTTGGATTGGGTCTAGGTGATAAAAAATACAATTAAGACCCGATTAAACTTGACTCGCTATAAAAATAGAGTAGTCTAGTATGTATAACTAGCTTTTATGTTGTAATCTAGTACAGATGCAATGGACAAACCACTATAAAACCGTGTGCGGTGGACGATCCACTTTATAAACCGAAATAGTAGTCTGGCAATCTACCAAACTCCTGTACTTTTTGTAATTATTATTTATTTTAATAATAAGTGTAATGGATCACTATAAAAACTGGTCGGCTTTGCCAAAAATAATAATACAAATTGACTACATTTACACTTTTGATTCGTACAACCATAATGTTGAAAATACCAAATGATTTTATAACTGTTATAAATTAATTAAACTAATTAAATTTTTTACGTATTAGTTATTAAATTTAATTTGATTTGTTTGATTGTCATTAATATTTAATAAAACATGCATATAAATGTTATATATGTACATATCCATATATGATATCGACTGATATTTAAAGTAGGTTCAAACTAATTTAATTCTAATTGGATTTGGAGAGTTTTATCGGCCTATCTAACCCATGATACTACCAAACATAAGAAAGGCAATTGGTGAATGTTTAAATGTAGAAATTTATTTTTAATTGGTCTAAAAGAAGGAGAAAGGGATATGTATCTCGACTTTTTACTCAAATATGATGCATATTTAAACCTTACCTCTTCACTCATTTGAGTTTACTTTTTTCCCTCCTCTCCTTTGTACCTTAACCCGCTCTTCATTTCCAAACAAAATACAAATCAACTTCAATTTAAACAAGAGTGGCATCCATCTGTAGTATATTGCAAACTCAAGAGGTTTTTAGATTAGGTCTAAATGTGTAACGATATGAAGAAATTCGACGCCTGAATTTCGACAATAATACTTAATCCTATATTACTTTCCAAAGCCTAAGTATCGAAAACACCAGATAGTTAACAGAAAGAAATTAGAAGATGAGAAAAGAAAGAAATATTAGAATAGAAGAATAAGAAGAACCAAACTAACTAACACAACACAGAATCTCACATCACAACGGAATAAAATATAATATAAAAATAGATCTTTATTGAGAGCTTGAAATAAACTTATCATCATCAGAGTACAACTTACAGTTAACACATCTGGATAGTCATAACTCTGGATAGTCATAACTGTGATATAGCAGAAACAGAAATGCAGAAAATAAATCACACAAAATAAAACCAGCTTTGGCAAAACCCTGCCTATTGTTGTATTTCTAAGGTTTCTACTAGATAGAACATATCCCGCATACAAGACCATGTACACTCGCAAACCCTGCTCCTATTCTAACCCTACGTTCAAAAACCCTAGACTGGTCTATATTCACTAGACCAGATTTTCCCCTAGTTTTACAGGCATTAGTAAACTGTCAGTTAACCCCTAACTGAAACCCTAGATTTTATAGACTCTAGAACTGATTGATCGGTTTACAAAAGAAATTGAAAATACATAAAAAATAAAAAACAAAGAAAGACCCTTAAAACAAATTTAATCCTCCCCTTTTATAAACTTGGCTTAGCCAAGAATAAACTAGGCCGGCCCATCCATTTCTTTACTATTCTGATTAATTTCCCTTTTCAATGAAAATGGCAGCGTGGAAAAATAGGGTTTCCTTCTCTGATGCTCCAAATCCAATAGATGCTTGATGGAAATGATGCCGTGTTTTATCTGATTGCTCCAACGTTTTGTGTTGCTTTCTCGATCGATTTGGACAAGTAGTGGCGATCGAATCCCAGATGGAATTTTGTGAGTTCTCTGACTTTCCTCTCTTTGAATTTGCTGTTTGTAAATTCAATGATATAAAGCCGATGATGTAAAGGTGTTTAAATAGGATAATCAAATCCTTACATCTCTCTGATTTCACCATAAATGGCTTGATTTGATTTTCGTTTGTTTCCCCTTTTTGCTGCCTCGGCTTTGAATGAAATTGCTTGATTTTTTCCCTTGGTTTCGTAATGCTTGAAATGTTTCCTTGCCATAAAAATAAATAGTGATTTCTTTTCATATAAAAATGATATTGAACTCTTGCCATAAATTAATACTCTGATTTAGATTCCCTTGCTTGGCTAATTTTTCTTGCGTGGTTGTTGTTGATGAACATAGACATGTTCTTGGCATTCGAATGAATCTGAAAAAAAAAACGCTGAGTAGAAATTATGCCCCGAATTGATTTGCTGGTGAAGTAATTTCTTGAAATAGATTTGCACAATTCTATTTGTAAAAAAAAACTGGAAATTTGTTTCAGGACCATGAACACTCTTTCCATATATTTATTTGCACACCATATATGCTCTGTTGATTGAAAAACATTTATTTATTGTCCCTTGTGGAATCAACTTGAACATTTCTGGAAATTATTCTTTCACACTGTAAATTTGGCAATAACACACTTCCCAAAAATATTGTCAAGGATGAATATCTGGAAAGAAATTGAAAACAAATAAATGTTTTCTTGCCCAAAAACAAACAGTGACTTTTGTGCTTGAATTCAGGAAATACACATAAGCAATGCTGACTTGATTGGTTTTGCTTGAAATTCTTTTTGCCAAAAAATTGATTCCTTACCAACATTGACTCTTAAAAACAGTTTACAGAAAATCATGTGTGAATTTTTGGAGTGTCATAAAAGCTTGACAAATATATTCTTTCTTGCCAAACCTAGTTCCTGTAATTTTTGGAAAGACATAATTTGAAATTCTAGAAGACAAATAACACTTGCCACATTTAGTAGAATTTCAAAAAGAAATGTTTGTGATTTCTTTCTAAAAACTCTTGCATGCACTTGCTCATGTATTGTTCTTGTACATCTGACACATTAATTCACACATGCTTGAGTCTTGCTATTTATTTGTGAGATGAATTGCACTTGAACACTGAATGCTCATGTTGTCATGAGTTTTACCCCCCTATTAAAGCTTACATGCTAAGAAACATGTTGATTCATTGCCTATTTTTGAACACTGATGTCTTTCCTGGACATTTTGAACTTAATTGCTTCAACGTTGACTGGTATCTTTTTTTTTAAATTGTATATTCACTTGCAATTCTGGAAATTTGTTGACGACTTGCCAATGATGATTTGCAAAATTCTTTGCACTGATTTCTTGAACCTGAAATGCTTTGATGCGCTGCAAAATCATATATCCTTTGAGATGCTGATATGAACATTGTTGGTCCATGCATGCCGAACCATTTTGTTGTGTGAACAACTGACTTTGTCATGTGACACCATGCTATATCATGTTGCCTTTGTGTTTGTACCAAACTGTTTTGATCACCATTGTTCAGTAATGTGTTGATGTTAATGTATGTGTGCTTGAGTAAATGCTGAAACATTTTGGTCACTTTTTTCTGGCTTGCTTCAATCATGTTGTTCATTATTGAGTTTGCACCATTCACCATCTACATTGTTGCAATTTGCTGCTGCCATGTTTTTCTATGTATGATGTTTTGAACCTTTGCTGTGTTACTAGTCCACATGATTGTCTTGACTTTTACATTTGCACCATACTCCATTATTTGCTGTTGCACACTTGTCTATGCTCTATGCTGGCTCGTCCATTTTCTTGCTTGTATTCATTTTTGATTTCATACGTGCACTGAGTCGAGATGGTCCACGCGGCTACTCCTCAGTTGCACACTGTTTGGCGAGGCAGTGCACACATGTATATTCATGCGCGTGTGTACATGCAGCCAAACCGAATGATTTTTCTATCCCTGCACTATAATATACGTGTATACATACACACGTGTGTGTATACATGTATCGTGTGCGTGCTATATTCACATACTAGATCAAGTCATGAAAATGATGAGAAACACACCAAAATTCTGAGGCAAATAAAATTTTTAAAATTAAAATTTATATTTGTGTGTATTCAGTTTTATTTCTATTGCATTGTACTGTGCGTGTGTTTCATTTTACAGGTTAGCAGGCGATGACTGGACTGATAGTGAAGATGTTGGACTGACTGAAGCAGAAGACAGAAGACAAGTATATTGCAGTGTCAGTGTGTATAACAGTGAACGAATGTATATATGAAAAAGTACTAAGTGATGAGTGATGTAGTGAGGAACACTGTATATGAAATTGTATTTGATATGTAATACAGAGATGTACAAATAGTGGAGTTATAAAAATTTGTACTGTTTGAATATTGAAATAAAATATTCTATTTAAATAAAATACTGTGTTAAAATTTGAATTTCTATACAGTAGTATTTCACTTAAATATAAATATTATATTCCTGTCTGTGATGTAATATATGAAACAGTACGATAACAAACACATTTAGATTAATATATATTTGGTTGTTATCATCAAACAAAAATCATATAATTATGTATACAACTGCGTTATATACAACAATAACAACATATCCTCATATATAATACACATCGAAAATAAACTAATACGTCTGAACTCCTCCAGCATGTCTTCTGAAGTCTGTATCATCCAAACTTGAACCTATAAAAAACTCGGTCTAACCAGAGAATTGAAAATGCCATGAATCAGTCTGGTGAACCAACGTGAGAAAACTCACTAAGTTTATAAGCAACATCCAACTTAATTTTATTTTTGGAAAACTTCTTTTTTTGAAGAAAAGGATAATCGTAAGACCCTTCCACACATAAACATGAATGGTTTTTACCTTACGATAACCCAAACCTTTTTTATATCAAATTCTATTCTGATATTATAATAGTGTCTAAATCAAATAAATAACCATCTTGCAAAATGCTTGCATCTCACGCTTCACATACATAGTATATAATCAAAAACAGCGTGCACTTATTGGAGAATGGATTCCAACTATGACAAGGTATGAGACCACCTTACGATGGTGTACCTCTAGAGAGAAATACACTGGGTTCAACAAGAACATCTCACAATCCGGCCACATATGACCGACCATTCATTCCTTTGAGTGTACCGAATGTATATCACTTACGGTTAGGATCAACAACCGTCATCGAAGCATACATCAGCGATATAATAAAGAAGCAAATGGATTTTTCTCTAGATCAGGTAATTATACACCCCAGTGGGAGTGACCCACATAGCCATGCTGTCTGCCTAATTTTTGTGATTTCCTAGTTGATGAGGCTAGAAGTTACTATTACCTTTTTTAAAACATCATATTAGCTTTGAATGCCACATCGTCAGATCCACCAAATCACTAATTGACGTCCATAAAAGTATCCTGAGTATTAAGCTAAGAGAAGGTGAATTCTCCGCCACCAACAAAAATACGTTTGTAGAAATCAATATGCGTGACTCTTAAGAAATACTCTATCAGACATTTGTCCATACAAGTCATCCAGCAATAGGATAAACCGAAGGCACCCTCCTACAACATCCTAGGAATTATATTATGGATCAGTAGCAAGTAGTCTTTGCAATCCGCAAATTCCAATCACAACCGAATTACCATCGAAAACCTCTGGCTACACTCTAGAGAAATTTATCAAGTAGCCCTTTCGCTTATGAAGATCCACGTTCTTCAACTGCTCCATCTTTAATCAGCATATCTTCCCTGTTTACGTATTCGTTGGTTCAGAATGTTTTTCGAATACAAATTCGATCACGGTTTTTCTGTACCAACAATCGTATAGGACAGATTTGATAGTTGGTTATTTAACTATCAAAATAAACAACCATGCAACCATAAAAATAAAATGAATTTACTGGTTTAGTACTCAGCATCAGTTGGCTTCTTTAATTAAAATAAATTAATGAATGGTTAATTAAATTTCTAAATCTTTCAATATTTGAAACATAGCTTTTCACTTCTTATTTTAAAATAAGAATATTCTCAAAATCATTTCATTTTAATACTTAGATAAATGTCTTATAACCATATCCAATTTTTCATTTAACTATCATTTGCAAAACATTTGCTACAACATTATTCATTAACTAAAACTGGGAAATCAATGTAACTTATTATTCATAAAATAACATTACGAAACCTCTTTTGTTTCATTACTTGAAAAAAATAACCAATACTTATTCTTATAGAATAAACCTATTTCAAAACTCAATTTTTCATTTCCTTTTACCTCAAAAATATCGTTATATTTTCACGCATTCTCCTCTTATTTTCCTTTACTTTTGGAAATCTCATTATATATATTCTCGAATCCTTTTATTTCCTTTTACTTTGGAAATCCCATTATATATTCTCAATTTTTTTTATTTCCTTTACTTTGCAAATCCCATTATATGGTAACCCAATGGTGTATATACAATTATACTTCAAATCTGGGCCGAACAATGTCAAATGGCACATTGTTTAACATAGAACCCAAGAATTTTTATTATATCCCAAAACCTTGCAATTGCTTTGCATTATTATTTCTCTTATCTGAATAATAAAATATTTTTAATATATACACGTAAATGTGTATATTTTATCCGCTTATTTATCTTGTTTTCTTTTTAAAATAATTGATATTGTGTATTTATAGCTGTATTTTTAGATTGTTTATAAAAAGCATGGTTTAGAGCATTTGATGGATAAAGCATGAAGAATTTGCTTAAAAAGAGTGAAGTTTGAAATTACTAAAGCTTGAAGAGTGTAAAAGCTTGAAGAACAGTTGCAAATAGAGTTCAGTTAGGAAAATTTGGCTCAATGATTACTCATGCTGCGTTCACATTAGCTCACTTGCAAGGCCACTCACTCTACAGCTGCGTTCACACTAGCTTATGTGTTATTTGGGCTAAATCTTTAATCCCACATTGTATAATTAGCCAATTAGTCTTTATCATATCAGCTATAAATACACTTGTACCTTGTTCATTTAGAATTACATTGGGTTTTATTCTATAATCCTTCTCTTAGAATAAAATCATTCCCTTTTCCCTTCTCTTTACTTTTTATTGTATTTTATTTATGTTGTTTATTTTCTGATTCTCTTCTTCTTTAGCTATGTCTAGCTAATCTCCTTTAATTTGGGGGTGACGACGTTGGATTAGATTCAATATGAATCATATAGCCAAAGAGATTAGAACTACATGTATGTAGATCTAGATTTGAACCAAGGGTTGGATCTGAACCTTCAAACTCCATGTCGTTTAAGAGCTATGCTCCTTCACAGGGTATATTCGAGTTCGATCTAATGTTTATCAGATTTAGATCTAACATTTAGGGTTTTAGAAATAATAGCGAATATGTCCTGATAGCCTATGGTTGTTTAAGAGCTTAGCTCCTGCATAGGCTTCACTTGGCGTTATTCACATATTTGTTTCTGGAAACCTAATAAGCGTTGATTCATGTTTGTGATAGAAACATGAATTAGATCTGATTAATCTGTTTGGTTATTAATTCATGTTAATTTAATCTATGTCATTGCTCCCTAATTGCTTTCTTTAATCATATAAGACTCTCTTTTATTTAATTTCTGTTATTTTCTGCGTTTTCAACCAATCAAAATTCTGGAATAACTTGATTGGATTTACTCGTTTAAATATTTTTGGTCCTAGAGTTCGACACCCTCTACAACAATTCTTTTGTAACAACCCGTAAAATGCGAGCCAGTTTGAAATTTTTATTTTGGCCATTTTAGCGAATTTTGATTATTTAAAATAAATTATTTTAAATATTATCGACGAAAATTTATTTTGAATATAATTAGAACGTATATATTATATACGTCGTCGTTAGAATATATAATAATTATATATAATTATAAAAGGAATTGAAAATGGCGCGGTAGTTCGAAAATTCGATTTCTAATTTCAAATGAATATACAGAATTCAATATAAGTCAGAATTGAACGAAACAAGAAATATTTGAATCTGTATAACTATATCTTTGTAACAAAGTTAACAAACTGAGATTTCATTTTAGAAATGATAAGATATGTCCAGTTTAAAATTAGAAATAGTCGCTGTGGAATTTATATATATTTTTATATATATAAGGCCCTTAAAAATAGCAATTTTGCAAACGACCTCGGATTTCGACGAAACCAGTTTTGTTGGGTCCGTGATGTTAAGTTATTGTTAGGTTTCAAATTTCATAATTTTTCGAATTAATATGTGAGCGTGACAAAAGAAAACGCGTTTGACCGGTTTCAGTTGATTTTAATCGACTGGAAATTGGCCATTTTTCAAACGGTCTCAGAATTCGACGAAACTAGTTTTGTTAGGACCGTATCGTCAATACGAAGCTAGAAAATATTTTTCTGGAATTTTTCGAGTTCGTATGTGGCCCCCACTAAATTGAAATGTGCGTTTAAAATTCAATATAGTGATTTAAATGTAAATTCAAACGGAAACTGATTATAACGATCATATCAGCTTGCGAAACATATCCCATTGTGTTCGAAAGGGGGGTATTTAGCTAGGGGCGATAGTTGTTGGGTTTGATTTCGAGTTCGTATCAACATAAGGGTATTTTCGAAATTAAATAAATTAAAATATTTTATATACAAGCCATTCATTTCAAAACCCTAGTTCATTAATTGCGGCCACCGTCATCAACATTTCAAAGGCCAGAATCTCTCCGATTTTCACCCTTTAAATTCTTCAAATCCACACTATGAAGTTCGAAGCCATCAATTGAAAATTAAAGAGCTTTTCACGCCCTCCAAATCAATACTAAGAAGACCGATTCTACTTAGGAACTCCGTTCGAATTTCGTGGCCAAACTGCCAACAGTCGGGCTCGATTTCTGGTCAAGGACGACCATCGGACGGGACGTGCTTCAGGACGGAGGAAGGTGGGAGGGTGGCGCCTCGACGGGTGACCTCGGATCGGCGGTCAACCCCTCCGACGAGCGTGCGATGGGGGGGGAACCCTAATGGGTTCGGCTGTTCATTCGTGGACTGTAAGTAGCAGTTTTTTTTTATTTTTTTTTATTATTTTATTTAATCAATGCAGCAGTTTTTTTTTATTAATATAAATGCAGTGTTGAATAAATATAAAGGCAGCTTTATTTTTTTTTTTTTTTTTTATATATATATATATATAGCATTATGACGATAAAACTGATTTTTCAAAAGTTATAAAAACTGATTTTTGTTTTAAAAAAAAAAATAATAAGAAAAACTGATTTTGTTTTTTTTTAAAACAGATTTTGTTAAACATTTAAAACTGTAATTTTTATAAAAGATTTTAAAACTGTAATTTTTATAAAAGAATTTAAAATTGTAATTTTTATAAAAGATTTTAAAACTGTAATTTTTATAAAAGATTTTAAAACTGTAATTTTTATAAAAGAATTTAAAATTGTAATTTTTATAAAAGATTTTAAAACTGAAATTTTTAGAAAAGTTTTTAAAACTGAAAACATATTTATTTTAAACATAAAACTTGTTTATTTTAATTTAAAAAGCTATGATTTTTATATGTAGAGAATACGGGCGAAGAAAGTAATATCGACGAGAACGACGAAGACTTCTGCAAATGAAGAGCCGTGGAGCTAGGATAGCTATATGTGAGAACTTCTCACCTTTCAATTTAATTTTTTTTTTTCTAGTTATATATATATACTAGGATGCAGACGGTGCTTAGTAGCACCCGACACAATCGTCCACAGACCATGGACTTGTTTGTTTGGTTGCATAGAATAGTTGGATTATTTGTTTGAATTGTTTGGTGAGATGAAATTGATTTGATTGATGTGTGAATGGCGTGGGCCTTCACTAGACCGGGGATAAGGCTAGGCCTTGTCCCGTTTCTAGTATCGTGCCGTTATGCCGCCGAAATTTTCTAAAATATGTTAGAAAAATAAAAATATCATTTTTATTGAATAAATGAATTGAATAGAAATTCATAGGTTGAAATAAAATGTTTTATCGTTAAAAATATAATTTTTAACGTGAAGTGAATAAAATAAAATATTCATCTATAAACCGGACGGTTTGTTTATGTACACCTATTTGAATGACATTGATTGGGACGATAAATTTTACACATCGCCCAACAGCACAAATAAAATAGGTGTTTGATTGTTTGAAACCCCACACGGGTGTTAGGATGAAATTTGAAGTTCACTCATCCTGATTGATTAAATATGTCGATCGATTGATTGACAGGCTGTTATAAGCGTTGAATATCTATATTTGATGCTTATACAGTGTAGTGCACTTTGGTTGATGGTTGACTATTTTTCAATGCTATGATATACATGTGTTGTATGAAAATCCATATAATTAACTTTATATGGTAATTGATTGGGCCTCATTCCAATTTGAAAAATAAAGAATATTATAAAATAAAAGTTCATGTGTTGACAGTACTCATTCATTGAGATTGGTCATGTGTTGAACGAAATATTTTGATAATAGCAACTATTTTGAAAATAGAAATTTATGAAGCCGTGTTGATTAGATTGACGCCATTTTGACGTGAACGATATTTATATCGATTTTATCGATTTCGAAATGAATTGAATTGAAAACGAATTCAAAATGAATTGAAAACGATTTCGAAATGAATTGAATTGAAAACGAATTCAAAATGAATTGAAAACGATTTCGAAATGAATTGAATTGAAAACGAATTCAAAATGAATTGAAAACGATTTCGAAATGAATTGAATTGAAAACGAATTCAAAATGAATTGAAAACGATTTCGAAATGAATTGAATTGAAAACGAATTCAAAATGAATTGAAAACGATTTCGAAATGAATTGAATTGAAAACGAATTCAAAATGAATTGAAAACGATTTCGAAATGAATTGAAAACGAATTGAAAACGAATTCAAAATGAATTGAAAACGATTTCGAAATGAATTGAAAACGAATTCAAAATGAATTGAAAACGATTTCAAAATGAATTGAATTGAAAACGAATTCAAATGGAATTGAAAGCGAATTGAAATGAATTCAAATTGAATTGAAATTTGAATTGAATAGAAATGAATTTTAAAACGAATTTATAAAGAAGAATTCAATTTTGATTTGAATTGAAATGGAAGTTGAAATTGCTTTTGAAATGAAATTAAAACGATTTATAAAATTCGTTTTAAATAGAAATCGACGAAATATATATTATATATAATATAATGGCCTGAATAGAACGCGCCGCGTCGCGGCAGTTCGCGAATTTCGACCATTTATTTCGAACGGACATTACGGGAGATCCGACCGTCGGATTCTCCTAAAACCGGAACCGTTGGGTTCGTATCGAAAAGAGCTTTCTAATGAATGTTAGAAATTTGAAATCTAACGGTTGGATTTGGAGATACGTCCAAATCAAATTCGAAAAAGGTCGCTGTAAGTGCAGTTCGATGGCCATTGATGGAAATCGACTGTACGGGCCTTGATAAAATTATTAAAAATAGCAATAATTTGTGTAAAATCATAAGAAATGATTTAGAAAGAATTGGGATGAAAAACTCCATATTTGAAAAGATAAAAATGGATTTTTATCGAAATGAACTAGTTTTGAACTAGAATTATAATTCTATTTATTTTTAAATAAGTAAATTGAATTCGAAAAGGGTTTTAAAAATAACCAAAATTTCCAATGATTGCATTGGAGTGGATTTGAATCGAAATTGTCTTCGGAATATTTCGATGTTGGAATTCGTGATTATACAGGTGTTGTTATGGAAATTTGAAAGATATATATTGATATCGTTATTTCCAATACGACATTTGTTAGTCGTAGAATTCGATATTGAATATAAGCCGATATATTTTCTATTCAGAGCCTTGTATTGAATATCGAATGTGATTTGGGTTTGTCGTGAATGGTGTCTTCACTAACACTGTTTTTGAACCCAGTTGAGAAAAGATTAAATCTTTTTATTTAGATTTAATGAAGTGTACCAATTAAATAATATTTAATTGGAATTGAATTGATATTGATTTTTGGGTTTATCGTGAACAGTGTTTTAAATAACACTCATTCTTTAACCCGATAATTAATGAATGTGATTTTGGGTTTATCGTGAACAGTGTTTTAAATAACACTCATTCTTTAACCCGATAATTAATGAATGTGATATTGGGTTTATCGTGAACCGTGTTTTAAATGACACTGATTCTTTAACCCAGTTAACGATTAAAACTAAGTGGAGTTTTAATGAATCTTTAATTAGATTGAAAAGATCGAGAATGGAGTATCACTAGTTTTACTCCAGGCGATAGTTAAATCTTTAATTAGATTTGAACGTGAAATGGTAATTGAATTTACCGATAACACTGTGGTGTTAGATATGAAGTATTACCAGTTTTACTTCATGGGATAAATAGGTTGGGATGGGGAAATTAAAACAAATGATTACTTCGGTAAGGTTCGCTAATCCCGACTAGTTTGAATTGAGATTCAAAGATAGAATAAAGAATAAATTCAAGGAATTTATCTTGGATAAAATTAATGGGAATCTTTCCCTATGAATATGAAATTTAGAAACTAACTGTCGGTTGGCCAAGCAGAATGGTTTTCTGGATATTGATCTGATGTTGGTTTCGGCCTTCGGGGTTAATATTCGGGGAATTATTCTCTTGATTAATTTACGGTTAGCGACTAATGAATTGGAATGAGGCGTATGTTGTGTTTGTGTAACACTTTTATAAAATATACGCGAGTTATTCGGAAAGACCGGGTTTATCCCATTCTGAATAACTGATACGACGATAAGTCGAAGATGAAGACGATGGTCGAAGACCGGAGGTCTTCACGTCGTTTGGATAATTACTGATGATCTTGATTGGGCTGTACACCCAAGAAGATGGAAACAGTTAGTGATCGTCCAGACGTACTTGGAGATCGATGGATACGCGGGGTACTAGGTGCCTCCGGTTTCGTTCAGACCCAGAACGGACTTGTAAATGGACTGTGTGTCTGACATTGGATTTTAGTCCGTGTGATTGATCTCTATTAAATATATATCTGTTTGGCGGCGGAGAATTTATTCTCTTGCTTAACGCCCTTCTCTGAGACGTACGAGCTCAGGGGTTATATATTGATGGATATCAATCACATGGAGTGAATTGCCTGTGTGGCATGCTAAGATGCAAATGATCAAGGCTTCTGTTGAAAAGCAAAGTCTTGTGGTGATGATCGAAGCACGGCCTTTGTGGCGTAGCTTTGTGTAACGTTGATTCGCGAGTATCACACCCGGTATGAATCAAAAACGGGAGACGGACATCAGGGAGGACATGCGTTTCTTTCTAGTTAGGAGTGGCGTCAGTGCTTGAACTGGCTGACGAGTTTGACTCATGTGGATGTTACTTATTATTACTTGCTGAAAAGCGAGGCGCCTCGTGATATCGGTTTCGGCCGATGCTTCTGGTCGGCTGACGGGCCAGATTTACACCCCATAGGGTGGGGAAACGCATGTTCAGGCATTTTAATCCACATCGGTGGACCGGCCCTGACGATCCAAGGGTCACTCGAGCTCTGATCCTGAGGGGCGGACTAGAGCGTCTCGAATCATTGAGGATCTTGCCCCTAGCCTCGGTTCATACCATAAATGATAACCCAACTTCCAATACGACATTGGCGGTTTTGATTGTAAACTTATATATGGCGACATAGTGTTATGGGCCATTCATGCCGCCTATGATTGATACTTATGATTTGAAGTTGTTTTATACACTATGCACTTATAATAGTATCAAATGATTTGGTTTAAACGTATCAAGCATTCTTTGGCTGTTATAAGGGAAAACCCTATCCTCGACTGCGTTGCATTGTGTGATGGGACCTGGGTCTTATAACAGCTTCATTTTTCTTTATTTAGCATTGCGCTGTTTGTTTTATGCACTGGTATTCTTGGGAGGAAACCCGTTCCGTGTTATACGGCGTGGTCCCTTGATTTACCTTTGAAAATAAAGATATATAACTGTTTTAGTTCTCACACCAGTCCCATGACTGACCTGGAGTTTATTGTTTTAACCTAAACTCTGGGTGCCCCTATTTTCGACACGGGCAGCTAGTAGTTTTGGTTTTGCAGATTTATATTCACAGGATCCTGGTTTACAGCTGGAATGATATCCGGAAAGCTTTGTATCCGTATATCCCTTCTAGTTGTGTATTGTATTATTTTCCGCTGCTATGTATTTAAATGTAATTTAAATCTCTGATATTTCTGTGTAATATTGTTTCATACTCTGTATATTCTTGTATCTGATGCATTGTTGTAATATACAATGAAACGTTCTTCTGTATGCGTTCTGCTGTGGTTTGTTCTCGAACTATCCGACGCTTTCCTTTACGGGGAAGTTGTGGGTTTTCACAGTTGGTATCAGAGCTTTGGTTTACAAAGCTCAGAGAACAAGGCACATTAGAACCATACGAAAGAATTCATCAGATATTGGATTAGTAATATCCAATGGGAATGACTCGTTAGAGATAGGATCAGTAGTATCCTAGAACGAGTGTGGAGAGTATATTTTTAAAGTGAAAACAATTTTGTTTTGAAAATTTAAATCAATTATTCGTATTTGATTATCTATTTATATTGATGTGGACAATCCAGTATATATAGATTTTGCGTATACGTCTGATCCGCGTGTATTCGAAATTTTAATATATTGGATAGATATAGCATCACACTCTAGTCGCCCGAAGATGGTACTGATGATTGTCATGACATCATCAGTATTTATGTTCGTGTCTCGAAGGTGTGATTTTCTATATATTTCCATTAGGCTGGTGTGAGAACCCAAAACTTATATATAGCTAGAATTCATCGTTGTGATTTGGCATCAAAAATCTGATTTTTGACTATATATCAAAAGTATAAATTTGAAACGTTAAATTCACTAATTGATTGATGTTTGTGTTGTTTGTTTATTTGTTTGCTAATTTTTAGCCATTTAGCCTAATTGAACCGAATATTGAACTGTATTGAAAATTGGTCGCATCTGCTTGCATATACATGTATATCATTGAACAGGTCATAGCAAGGAGGCTAGAGCAGAGAATAAAATTTGTTTGCCCGACAAATAGGTACATGTTTACTACATAATTTCCTGTTTTGTTTGGGTGATGATGATTTTGTGAGCCTATTGGCTAGCCGCTTGGCTTTTTCTTTTTCTTTTTGAGATCTGAAGGACCGGGGAAGCTATTTGAAATTCCCCGATGCTCCCGGTGTAGGGGAGGTTATGGCGAAATTTTTCAAAAATTTAGGGTGTTAGCCAAATTTTTGAGATTTTAGAAAATTCTCAGAAACTGAAAAGTTAGAGAATAGAAGCCAGATCGAGCGTAGAGCTGAATAATCAAACCACTTTCGACTTTGTTCCTTTTCGGGGACGAAAAGTTTTAAGTGGGGGAGATTGTAACAACCCGTAAAATGCGAGCCAGTTTGAAATTTTTATTTTGGCCATTTTAGCGAATTTTGATTATTTAAAATAAATTATTTTAAATATTATCGACGAAAATTTATTTTGAATATAATTAGAACGTATATATTATATACGTCGTCGTTAGAATATATAATAATTATATATAATTATAAAAGGAATTGAAAATGGCGCGGTAGTTCGAAAATTCGATTTCTAATTTCAAATGAATATACAGAATTCAATATAAGTCAGAATTGAACGAAACAAGAAATATTTGAATCTGTATAACTATATCTTTGTAACAAAGTTAACAAACTGAGATTTCATTTTAGAAATGATAAGATATGTCCAGTTTAAAATTAGAAATAGTCGCTGTGGAATTTATATATATTTTTATATATATAAGGCCCTTAAAAATAGCAATTTTGCAAACGACCTCGGATTTCGACGAAACCAGTTTTGTTGGGTCCGTGATGTTAAGTTATTGTTAGGTTTCAAATTTCATAATTTTTCGAATTAATATGTGAGCGTGACAAAAGAAAACGCGTTTGACCGGTTTCAGTTGATTTTAATCGACTGGAAATTGGCCATTTTTCAAACGGTCTCAGAATTCGACGAAACTAGTTTTGTTAGGACCGTATCGTCAATACGAAGCTAGAAAATATTTTTCTGGAATTTTTCGAGTTCGTATGTGGCCCCCACTAAATTGAAATGTGCGTTTAAAATTCAATATAGTGATTTAAATGTAAATTCAAACGGAAACTGATTATAACGATCATATCAGCTTGCGAAACATATCCCATTGTGTTCGAAAGGGGGGTATTTAGCTAGGGGCGATAGTTGTTGGGTTTGATTTCGAGTTCGTATCAACATAAGGGTATTTTCGAAATTAAATAAATTAAAATATTTTATATACAAGCCATTCATTTCAAAACCCTAGTTCATTAATTGCGGCCACCGTCATCAACATTTCAAAGGCCAGAATCTCTCCGATTTTCACCCTTTAAATTCTTCAAATCCACACTATGAAGTTCGAAGCCATCAATTGAAAATTAAAGAGCTTTTCACGCCCTCCAAATCAATACTAAGAAGACCGATTCTACTTAGGAACTCCGTTCGAATTTCGTGGCCAAACTGCCAACAGTCGGGCTCGATTTCTGGTCAAGGACGACCATCGGACGGGACGTGCTTCAGGACGGAGGAAGGTGGGAGGGTGGCGCCTCGACGGGTGACCTCGGATCGGCGGTCAACCCCTCCGACGAGCGTGCGATGGGGGGGGAACCCTAATGGGTTCGGCTGTTCATTCGTGGACTGTAAGTAGCAGTTTTTTTTTATTATTTTATTTAATCAATGCAGCAGTTTTTTTTTATTAATATAAATGCAGTGTTGAATAAATATAAAGGCAGCTTTTTTTTTTTTTATATATATATATATATATAGCATTATGACGATAAAACTGATTTTTCAAAAGTTATAAAAACTGATTTTTGTTTTAAAAAAAAAAAATAATAAGAAAAACTGATTTTGTTTTTTTTTAAAACAGATTTTGTTAAACATTTAAAACTGTAATTTTTATAAAAGATTTTAAAACTGTAATTTTTATAAAAGAATTTAAAATTGTAATTTTTATAAAAGATTTTAAAACTGTAATTTTTATAAAAGATTTTAAAACTGTAATTTTTATAAAAGAATTTAAAATTGTAATTTTTATAAAAGATTTTAAAACTGAAATTTTTAGAAAAGTTTTTAAAACTGAAAACATATTTATTTTAAACATAAAACTTGTTTATTTTAATTTAAAAAGCTATGATTTTTATATGTAGAGAATACGGGCGAAGAAAGTAATATCGACGAGAACGACGAAGACTTCTGCAAATGAAGAGCCGTGGAGCTAGGATAGCTATATGTGAGAACTTCTCACCTTTCAATTTAATTTTTTTTTTTCTAGTTATATATATATACTAGGATGCAGACGGTGCTTAGTAGCACCCGACACAATCGTCCACAGACCATGGACTTGTTTGTTTGGTTGCATAGAATAGTTGGATTATTTGTTTGAATTGTTTGGTGAGATGAAATTGATTTGATTGATGTGTGAATGGCGTGGGCCTTCACTAGACCGGGGATAAGGCTAGGCCTTGTCCCGTTTCTAGTATCGTGCCGTTATGCCGCCGAAATTTTCTAAAATATGTTAGAAAAATAAAAATATCATTTTTATTGAATAAATGAATTGAATAGAAATTCATAGGTTGAAATAAAATGTTTTATCGTTAAAAATATAATTTTTAACGTGAAGTGAATAAAATAAAATATTCATCTATAAACCGGACGGTTTGTTTATGTACACCTATTTGAATGACATTGATTGGGACGATAAATTTTACACATCGCCCAACAGCACAAATAAAATAGGTGTTTGATTGTTTGAAACCCCACACGGGTGTTAGGATGAAATTTGAAGTTCACTCATCCTGATTGATTAAATATGTCGATCGATTGATTGACAGGCTGTTATAAGCGTTGAATATCTATATTTGATGCTTATACAGTGTAGTGCACTTTGGTTGATGGTTGACTATTTTTCAATGCTATGATATACATGTGTTGTATGAAAATCCATATAATTAACTTTATATGGTAATTGATTGGGCCTCATTCCAATTTGAAAAATAAAGAATATTATAAAATAAAAGTTCATGTGTTGACAGTACTCATTCATTGAGATTGGTCATGTGTTGAACGAAATATTTTGATAATAGCAACTATTTTGAAAATAGAAATTTATGAAGCCGTGTTGATTAGATTGACGCCATTTTGACGTGAACGATATTTATATCGATTTTATCAATTTCGAAATGAATTGAATTGAAAACGAATTCAAAATGAATTGAAAACGATTTCGAAATGAATTGAATTGAAAACGAATTCAAAATGAATTGAAAACGATTTCGAAATGAATTGAATTGAAAACGAATTCAAAATGAATTGAAAACGATTTCGAAATGAATTGAATTGAAAACGAATTCAAAATGAATTGAAAACGATTTCGAAATGAATTGAATTGAAAACGAATTCAAAATGAATTGAAAACGATTTCGAAATGAATTGAATTGAAAACGAATTCAAAATGAATTGAAAACGATTTCGAAATGAATTGAAAACGAATTGAAAACGAATTCAAAATGAATTGAAAACGATTTCGAAATGAATTGAAAACGAATTCAAAATGAATTGAAAACGATTTCAAAATGAATTGAATTGAAAACGAATTCAAATGGAATTGAAAGCGAATTGAAATGAATTCAAATTGAATTGAAATTTGAATTGAATAGAAATGAATTTTAAAACGAATTTATAAAGAAGAATTCAATTTTGATTTGAATTGAAATGGAAGTTGAAATTGCTTTTGAAATGAAATTAAAACGATTTATAAAATTCGTTTTAAATAGAAATCGACGAAATATATATTATATATATTATATATAATATAATGGCCTGAATAGAACGCGCCGCGTCGCGGCAGTTCGCGAATTTCGACCATTTATTTCGAACGGACATTACGGGAGATCCGACCGTCGGATTCTCCTAAAACCGGAATCGTTGGGTTCGTATCGAAAAGAGCTTTCTAATGAATGTTAGAAATTTGAAATCTAACGGTTGGATTTGGAGATACGTCCAAATCAAATTCGAAAAAGGTCGCTGTAAGTGCAGTTCGATGGCCATTGATGGAAATCGACTGTACGGGCCTTGATAAAATTATTAAAAATAGCAATAATTTGTGTAAAATCATAAGAAATGATTTAGAAAGAATTGGGATGAAAAACTCCATATTTGAAAAGATAAAAATGGATTTTTATCGAAATGAACTAGTTTTGAACTAGAATTATAATTCTATTTATTTTTAAATAAGTAAATTGAATTCGAAAAGGGTTTTAAAAATAACCAAAATTTCCAATGATTGCATTGGAGTGGATTTGAATCGAAATTGTCTTCGGAATATTTCGATGTTGGAATTCGTGATTATACAGGTGTTGTTATGGAAATTTGAAAGATATATATTGATATCGTTATTTCCAATACGACATTTGTTAGTCGTAGAATTCGATATTGAATATAAGCCGATATATTTTCTATTCAGAGCCTTGTATTGAATATCGAATGTGATTTGGGTTTGTCGTGAATGGTGTCTTCACTAACACTGTTTTTGAACCCAGTTGAGAAAAGATTAAATCTTTTTATTTAGATTTAATGAAGTGTACCAATTAAATAATATTTAATTGGAATTGAATTGATATTGATTTTTGGGTTTATCGTGAACAGTGTTTTAAATAACACTCATTCTTTAACCCGATAATTAATGAATGTGATTTTGGGTTTATCGTGAACAGTGTTTTAAATAACACTCATTCTTTAACCCGATAATTAATGAATGTGATATTGGGTTTATCGTGAACCGTGTTTTAAATGACACTGATTCTTTAACCCAGTTAACGATTAAAACTAAGTGGAGTTTTAATGAATCTTTAATTAGATTGAAAAGATCGAGAATGGAGTATCACTAGTTTTACTCCAGGCGATAGTTAAATCTTTAATTAGATTTGAACGTGAAATGGTAATTGAATTTACCGATAACACTGTGGTGTTAGATATGAAGTATTACCAGTTTTACTTCATGGGATAAATAGGTTGGGATGGGGAAATTAAAACAAATGATTACTTCGGTAAGGTTCGCTAATCCCGACTAGTTTGAATTGAGATTCAAAGATAGAATAAAGAATAAATTCAAGGAATTTATCTTGGATAAAATTAATGGGAATCTTTCCCTATGAATATGAAATTTAGAAACTAACTGTCGGTTGGCCAAGCAGAATGGTTTTCTGGATATTGATCTGATGTTGGTTTCGGCCTTCGGGGTTAATATTCGGGGAATTATTCTCTTGATTAATTTACGGTTAGCGACTAATGAATTGGAATGAGGCGTATGTTGTGTTTGTGTAACACTTTTATAAAATATACGCGAGTTATTCGGAAAGACCGGGTTTATCCCATTCTGAATAACTGATACGACGATAAGTCGAAGATGAAGACGATGGTCGAAGACCGGAGGTCTTCACGTCGTTTGGATAATTACTGATGATCTTGATTGGGCTGTACACCCAAGAAGATGGAAACAGTTAGTGATCGTCCAGACGTACTTGGAGATCGATGGATACGCGGGGTACTAGGTGCCTCCGGTTTCGTTCAGACCCAGAACGGACTTGTAAATGGACTGTGTGTCTGACATTGGATTTTAGTCCGTGTGATTGATCTCTATTAAATATATATCTGTTTGGCGGCGGAGAATTTATTCTCTTGCTTAACGCCCTTCTCTGAGACGTACGAGCTCAGGGGTTATATATTGATGGATATCAATCACATGGAGTGAATTGCCTGTGTGGCATGCTAAGATGCAAATGATCAAGGCTTCTGTTGAAAAGCAAAGTCTTGTGGTGATGATCGAAGCACGGCCTTTGTGGCGTAGCTTTGTGTAACGTTGATTCGCGAGTATCACACCCGGTATGAATCAAAAACGGGAGACGGACATCAGGGAGGACATGCGTTTCTTTCTAGTTAGGAGTGGCGTCAGTGCTTGAACTGGCTGACGAGTTTGACTCATGTGGATGTTACTTATTATTACTTGCTGAAAAGCGAGGCGCCTCGTGATATCGGTTTCGGCCGATGCTTCTGGTCGGCTGACGGGCCAGATTTACACCCCATAGGGTGGGGAAACGCATGTTCAGGCATTTTAATCCACATCGGTGGACCGGCCCTGACGATCCAAGGGTCACTCGAGCTCTGATCCTGAGGGGCGGACTAGAGCGTCTCGAATCATTGAGGATCTTGCCCCTAGCCTCGGTTCATACCATAAATGATAACCCAACTTCCAATACGACATTGGCGGTTTTGATTGTAAACTTATATATGGCGACATAGTGTTATGGGCCATTCATGCCGCCTATGATTGATACTTATGATTTGAAGTTGTTTTATACACTATGCACTTATAATAGTATCAAATGATTTGGTTTAAACGTATCAAGCATTCTTTGGCTGTTATAAGGGAAAACCCTATCCTCGACTGCGTTGCATTGTGTGATGGGACCTGGGTCTTATAACAGCTTCATTTTTCTTTATTTAGCATTGCGCTGTTTGTTTTATGCACTGGTATTCTTGGGAGGAAACCCGTTCCGTGTTATACGGCGTGGTCCCTTGATTTACCTTTGAAAATAAAGATATATAACTGTTTTAGTTCTCACACCAGTCCCATGACTGACCTGGAGTTTATTGTTTTAACCTAAACTCTGGGTGCCCCTATTTTCGACACGGGCAGCTAGTAGTTTTGGTTTTGCAGATTTATATTCACAGGATCCTGGTTTACAGCTGGAATGATATCCGGAAAGCTTTGTATCCGTATATCCCTTCTAGTTGTGTATTGTATTATTTTCCGCTGCTATGTATTTAAATGTAATTTAAATCTCTGATATTTCTGTGTAATATTGTTTCATACTCTGTATATTCTTGTATCTGATGCATTGTTGTAATATACAATGAAACGTTCTTCTGTATGCGTTCTGCTGTGGTTTGTTCTCGAACTATCCGACGCTTTCCTTTACGGGGAAGTTGCGGGTTTTCACATCTTGTTGTTTAGGAAAGCCGAACGGATTTTACAGTTGTTTACAATTGTTTAATTTGTTCACAAACAAATTTTGGCGCCGTTGCCGGGATCAAAATAATTTTTATTAGTAAATCCTTCGGGTTATTTTTTTATTTTCTTATTTAAAAAATAATAATTGGTTTGTGTTTTTAATATTTTTGTTAGTTTCCTTTTGTTTTCTTTCATAAGAAGAAAATTATTGTTTAAATTGATTTGGTATTACTTGGTGATTCCACAATCTTTATAACAAGAGCAAAAAAAAAAAAAATTTGTGTCAATTTCCTTCCATTTTTTTAATTTCCTTTCCAACTTCTTACATTTCTTCTCTCACAAGTCTCATATATTAAAAAAAATTTGCAATTTTTTGTTTGATTTGTTCCCCCTTTCATTGTCTTTTAATTTCTTTCCCATTACACTGTATTCCATTTTTCAATAATTTATATTAAAAAAATCGTGCTATTTTCCTATAATTTCTTTCCTGATTTCCATACAATTTCTTCCCTTTTGGTTTCATTTATTTCTTTCCGCTTTTCGACAAATTTCTTTCCGCTTTTCAATATTCTCTCTATTTCTACAATCTCTCACTCCTTTTGTCTACAAACTATTTCCAATAAAAAAAAATTCTTGCCAAATTCTCCCGATTCTATTTCCCTTTTCTCAACTATTTCTTTTATTTCTTTATTCCCCTGAATTCAATACACTAGTTCCTTTCTTCTTTTACAATAAATAAAAAAAAACATATTTCTTGTTTTTTCTTATTTCTTTCTGTATTTTCTTTTTCTCTTTGTAAAGCTTCCATCTTCACTGCCTTTCACCTTAATTCGTCAACCCTCCGGTTCCACCATCTCTTACCAAACCACAAACATATTTCCTGTTTTTTCTTATTTCTTTCCATATTTTCTTTTTCTCTTTATAAAGCTTCCATCTTCACTGCCTTCCACTATAAAACATTACCACCATACACCACGTTACTGCTACGTCCATCAATAATCACCATCACCCACGCGCAAGTTTCAACAAGCTCCACCGCATAAACCCATACCCCCTCAACCCGCAACCACCAACTCTTCAACCCAACAATCACCACCCATATTCGAACCCATAACTGTATCACCACAGTCTGTCATACCACCACTCGCCCCCTCATTAGTCTACTGCAATCCCCTAGAAAAAACCATTGTCACTCCAAAGTCCGGCACAACACCTTACATTACCTTTATCCAAACCATCCACTTGGACGATCAGCCGTTGCCCCAAATCAACCGAAAAAAATACTCCACGAACACCACATCGCAGTTCCAATGACCTTCTGACAACATCCCATCACAACTCGAGACACCATCACTCACCAGAACATCCCTCTTCTTCAATCCATCACAAATTCAATCCACGTTCAACACAGGCCCTTCCATTGCAAACCTCATCAACGTATAGCTGTAACACCCCACCTCCGCCAGTACCACTCTTGCAAGGGCACTCTGACTTTGGAGGGGCGTTTGAATCAGGTAAACATGCATAATGATATATCAAGGCAGAACAAGAACATATGTATATATGTAAACAGAGTAAATAACATAGATAAAACAACAGAAGATTTTAAACCATTTCAAAACAAGTCTAGTACATCATAATGTCAACTTTCCAAATAAACAAGTCTAGATAAAACAACATCAACTGACAGACTGAAATACATAAGTGCTATCCCCAAAATAAGTGAGAACCATAGCTAGCTTCATGTCGAAACCGTACATGAGCTGAAATCCCACAAGCAAGCTATCAGAAGTCCAAGCTAAGCTCCTGTATTCCCTCCCTGAGAACCTGTGGGGGGAAACGGAAGAAAAGAAGCGAAAGAAAACAGGTCAGTCAAAAAGACTGAGTAAGCCCTACTACAATCAATGTAAACTGATAAAGTTAACTGGCATGAGCAGCAAGGATGAACATGAGGGTAACAACATACTAGCATGATGATTAACTAACAAGGTAGATAAAGGTGTCATCGCATAATCAGGATTAAGGTTTTGCACCACAGGTGTACTAGCAAACTAACATGACTTGAATAAACAAGTATTGATCCCTTGGCCCAAGCTTTGGCCCAATAACATGAAGTGACCTTCATACGAGGTCCAATAACATGAAGTGACCCCACCACAAGGTCCAACCCAACGGTCTAGTCGATCGGCTCCCTAAGCCTAACTCGTCACGTGTCGGTGTCAATACGTCCCAAACGTAATTGTAGTCAAACTGTGCCGGGTCTCCCGTCGGGTGTATCAAGCCCTAGGGTGTCAACCCCTGGACACCATAAACATGAGTGCACAGTCTCGATCTACTGGTACCCGTGCATGTTTTCCCCGGCTTCGGACTGTGTGCACGACCATAGTCCGCCCAGAACTACACCGGCGTACCCTTCGGCCGTCGCTTTTGGTCGCTTACCTCCAGTCCAGTAATCGTGCCCCCACCCTAGCCTAGTCCCTAGGGTCATGATGATACAAACTAGGGATTACTGCTGGAGTGGACCCCCATTGCTAGGATTTTTCTAGTGGGTTAAGTACGGTTTAACCCCTTTTCTAATCATGGATTAACTTGGTTAAGTATAATGATGAGTTCACGACTTAACCCCGATTAATCTACCAAGCCCCAAATCGGTTAAGTATTAAATGGACCATGACTTAACCCTAATCATGAGGCATTAATTAATTAATGCGCCTTAACCTCTCACATTAGACTTTGTTGTGGTTACTAGTTAAGCCGGGCGGGTCCGGGTAGCTTTACACCACAACTTGGTCTAACCTCGGGTCCAAGGTACAACATGGCCAACTTCTCACATTGGGTCCTATTGTTTGTAGCAACTAGTTAAGCCGGTCGGTTCTGGGTAGGTTTACGCTACAAACTCAACCCAACCTCGAGTTGGTCACACTCATATTTTCTAAGTGTCATGTCCATCATGTTTCCAAAACACATTACAAGTTTTCAAGCAATTGGGTAGACCTAACTTAATAGGTAAATTCCCAATGGGTAGACCTAACTTAATAGGTAAATTCCCAAGCTTATGTTTTTATGTCTTTTAAGTTTACCCAACCCCAAACGCAATCCCATCGCTTACATATCGCAATAGCGCATAAAGGATAGAAAGAGGGAACTTGGCATAATCATGACATAAAAGTGTTGAAGCCACAAGTTCAACATGGTGGCATATGAAATGTACATATGTTCCTATACTTGCATTAGGCCTCAAAATCATGCATAAAACCAAACTTAGCATATTGGTGATACATGGTGCTAAATGACATGTGGAAATGGCCATAAGTTCGCATTTAGCCTCACATGCAAGTTATCATAAGGAATATGATAACTTACATGTTGCCAAAATGCAACCTTTAGCATAAAGCTTGAAGTTTTATGTTCATAAGCCCAAGACAAGCTTGCATAACATGATAACATGAGCTAAATGATCATCCCAAACTTGCATAACATAACTTGCATATCATATAGCAACTTGCATATCAAACTTGCATAACATACTTGCATATCATATGACAACTTGCATATCAAACTTGCATAACATAACTTAATGAACTTGCATATCAAACTTGCATAACATACTTGCATATCATATGACAACTTGCATATCAAACTTGCATAACATAACTTAATGAACTTGCATATCAAACTTGCATAACATACTTGCATATCATATGACAACTTGCATATCAAACTTGCATAACATAACTTAATGAACTTGCATATCAAACTTGCATATCATATGACAACTTGCATATCAAACTTGCATAACATAACTTAATGAACTTGCATATCAAACTTGCATAACATACTTGCATATCATATGACAACTTGCATATCAAACTTGCATAACATAACTTGCATATCATATGGCAACTTGCATATCAAACATTTAACTTTAGAGTTTAAGTATGAAAGGAATAGGGCTTACAATGCTTATGCGGACTCAAATGAGTATAGCAAATGTAAGAAGACCCTTATGCAACCAAATAACCCCAAAAATGCAAGCAAAATTGATCAAAACTCTATCTTTATGATGCAAATATAGAAACTTGACTTGGATGCAAGCTAATGATGATCATACAAGTTCAAAAACACTTGTATGCATGGAAAATCTCATAGAAATTTATTTAGGAATTTATGAAGAGAGTGGAGGCCATGAGAGGATTGATTTTGCCATAGTTTAGTTGCTAGAATGAATAATGATGATTTAGGGTAGGTTAGGGTCTTATTTATAGATTAGGCTAGTGTTTTAGGCCATAGGATTAAACCCTAGTTCCAATCTCAGCCCTCAAAACCGAATCTGGCCCCCAAGCTCAACACATTCTCAAAATGGTGCACAGGCAGGACTGGTCGTCTGAGTCAAGTCGACAGGGCTGTCGACTTGGTCAGACCAAGTCGACTCCCAAGTCGACAGGGCTGTCGACTTGGGTACTGTGGCGGGGATTTTCCCGCCTGGCCCAACTGGCCCAATTTTCCAAATTCAAGTTTGAATTTGAAATCTGTTTTTACTTAGAAATTTTCTGAAAACTTCGTTGGGCCTTAATCGGGTCATACGGACTCCGATTTTCGAAAACTCGGACTCTATTTCGCGTATTTTTCCGAGACGAACGCAATGGCATAGCCCGTTTCCCTTGATTCAGATTTATAAATTAAATTCTGCCTCGATTTATGTTATAATAGATTATTGAAAATACGGGTTGTTACAATAGCCATCTCACAACCATATCGTTACAACTCCCATTGCAGACCGACCATCACCCCAGTTTGCAACCCAGATACTACCACAAACTACAGATCACCACAAACGTCACACATACACAATCGACCTGCCACAAACTACCCTAATCCCACAACCGCACTGTCACTTTTCCGATTCCACTGTTCCACGCAAACAGCCAATACCCTCAACCATCTATACAGCGTCAGAACACACAAACCAACCTCCAGTTTTACCACAACAAATCCGTTCATACATACCACTTTCATCGTTCCCATTTCCAAACCTGCTTCTTATCCATTCTTCAAACTCTAGTGGGTACGAACCCCTTCCAATCCAGACAACCAACCTGCTGCACGCAGACTTCCAACAACAGCACCCACACAAAACCCACAAATCACATCACATTCCCAAAACAGTTTAACATACCCAAGCACCACATTCACATTTACTCCCTGCTTTACCTAATCAACATCACACTTCCCTCTTGAACCTAACAACAACATCCGATCCTCTTCAATACACCAAACTCGACACCCTTTGATTGAAACCCCATACTCCTCTCCAGTACACAAACCCACAAATCGCACATGTCGCCTGCAATTTCGAATAGCCAAACCCAAATCCCCAATCCGCAGTATACCCAATCGAATCGAAGTCTATAATCATCAGATTGAAACCCAAACTTTAATTTACGAACCAAAACCGATTCGAACTGACAACCAAAACCGCGTTCAACCCTTCACAATCACATCCGAAATCAACCCTCAGCCGAAGCCCCTCCCTCCATCGCAACCCTTGCGAACTCTGATTCGAAATAACCACTTCAGGCCTTAACGTGATTTCGAAGAAAAATAGACTGAAAAGAGGGCATGCATTCTGTTCAGGTTGATTATATTTCTTTGCTGGATTGTCATACTAGGAGAGTCGGTGTGGTTTATTTATTTTGGTGAGAAAAGAGGGAAGTAAGTATTATTTTGGGAACTGACGATTTTAGCTTTGATTCGTGACCATTTGTTTTGGAGTGCCAATATGGAAAATTCGGTATTGTTTTGGGTTATTTTGGTAAGGTGTGAAAAATTTGTTTTTCAATCGCAGGATCACGATTTATTTCCGAGTTTATATGGTATTGAGAAACAAGCAATTTTATTCTGGGGCGTGATTTATTTTGGGTTAAAACATAAAGAGAGGCTACATATGTTTGGACAAAGAAAGAGAATGGAATAAGGGGAATAATTATCTCGGGTTTTAGGTTATTTGAGGGAGTGGGCTTGTTTGAGCCTAGTTTAATTTTTATTTTATTTAATTTTTGTTTTTGTTCTTAGTTTAGTTGTTTTTTAAAGAGTTTGGTTAGTTTTGTTCATTTTTAGTCGATTTCTAGTTTATTTTTTTTGTTTTTGTTGCATTTTAGATTTTTTTTTCTTTCTTTTTTCGGTTGTTCATTTGTTTTCTTCTCAAAAAAAAAAACACGAAAAAAAGGAATAAACAAAGTTCAAGCACTTGAATAGGGAATTCAACAATCAAACGATTTGCGAGAAAAACTCAAATTGTTGGAGCGGTTACACACCAAGTGGGGTGTGAACACGATAGCGTTACTCAGTTGCACTGGACGGACTGCTGATCTAGGTGAGAATTTTCTAAACTCTACAGGATTTGCTGCTGCTTAAAAAATGTAGACATTGCTTGTAAAAATCTTCTGCAAGGGCCGCAGCTTGCTTGTAAAATTTTTATTTCTGCAATTTATTATTCTGTGACTGTTATGTGATTGATTACTCTACCTGTTGATGTGTGGTTAGAAATTTTAAAACGAACGTGGAATAAATTGAAAACTTTGTTTTTGAAATAAATTATTTTTGAAATCAAATCAAGGATTGATACTCTCTAAGGTGTCTAAGGAATGGTAGAGTCTAGAACTCAAACAGGTTCTTAAACCTTTAGTCGTGTTTCTACGGTGATTCGTGACACAGTGATAACCCTGTCCGAACCTGGCCTGGACTTGTATTCATACAATCCCAAGTTATTAATTTTAACATATTTTTAAGAGCTTCTTTAGAACTACAACTTTTGCAACTGATTTTTCGACCAAAAACTCTCTTCTTCTAATACATGTGCGCTTGCCCCATGTACAACCAAAATTGCATTTTTTTCTTCAAAATTTAAATGATTTTGGCTTCAATTCAAATCAGAATGAATTTCAAGTTGAAAACTTTTTGAATTATTTCCACCAAACTCATCAAACGATTGTACCCCAATATGAAAATTTCCATTCTAGGATTAATGAGAATTTATCTGAGGCGAGACGATTGTTAGCGCAAATGGATAAGCAAAATGCTGAATTTCAAAATGATTTCAACACGGGTTTCGACGAAAATGATTTTCATAATACGGATCGACATATAAGTTTGGAAATCGAATATCAAAAATGTGTTGCAAACAAGCTAAATTTGTGGCGAAGTTGGTGGTGAAAAATAAATAATGGACGACTTCTAAGAGATGAGGTGGATGAATTTTTATAGTCAACCAGTGAGGAACACATAGAAACAACGACTCTGAAAAACAACATTTTGAAATCTGATGTGTCTACCAATTTTATTGAAGACAGCCTGAGTGAAATCGATCAATTAATGCATGACCTTTGGAATTGTCGCGAGGACATCAAGGAATGTACGCGAACTTTAGATGAAAAACAAGCTTCTAAAATTAAAGATATCAAAAACATGTGTATCATTGAACAACTAGCTCAATACACTATTGAATTTTGGCAACATCTAGAAAAGCTATTACTTGAGGGAATTGATGATGTTGATGACTTTGAGGATTCCATGAAACTTTGTTTGACTTACATCGAAAAACTGGCTGAAAGAATAGACGATAGCAAACTAAATGTATCACATAGGATTGTTTATCAAATTTCTCTTCTTCAAACTGAAGTTATGAACTTGTAAAACAATTATAAATTCCAATCTAGCAGCAAACAAGTTTCTTCCAATACTTCTTTTGAAACAAATAGTCATTCAGTAACTTCGTCACAACATTACATAACGATTATTGATGATTCTGACGATATGACTATTGATGAAAATGAAAGTTTTGAAAAATTTCTTGTGAAAAACACTGATTTCTGTGAAATTGAAATTCAAACTCAAACTGATGCTTCTGCTGAAAATTCAACTCTTACTGAAATCGAAAATTTTCAACTAACAACTTTTGAAATTGGTGAAAATCTTAATGAAATTGTTGAAATCTCTGTAATTGCTTTGAATTCAAATTCTCTTAAAAACGAAGACGTCAATCTTCAATTTGATCTTCCTCTCTCAAATTCTGAATTTTTTTAAAATTTAGCAACTTTAGGTTGTCAACTTGAAAGAAATGACGAAGTTGGTAATAACTGTTTAGGTGAGGACGACTTTGATGAGCGAAAACTTCTTGAACTGATTGACGATAATGTTTTTGGGTCTGAAATTGAAAACAAAACATATGAAAACTTTGAAATTCTTGAGTTTGAAAACAACGAAACTGCTGAATGTGATTTTAAACACAATAACAATTTTTCTGAAACTATTGAAACTCCTTATGACTTGATCATTTCAACTGAACCTCACTGTGATCACTTGTTTTTCAATGATAAATTTCTGCAGTATATGAACTCTTTCTGGAATAACACTCCTTTTTAGAAAACGCGATTTCGAAATTTACTGAAAATTCATTTGTTTGGTTTTGATTTTAGGTTTACGAATGAACCTTTAGTTAACAAAATTTCAAATATCGAAGAAAAACTGAACAATATTTCTCAAAACAAGTGTGGGGGTGAGAGTGATGCACATGTCTCTCAATTTATACATCTTCTGAACAAGTCAAAATTTGTTTTTGAAACTTTTACTGAACCCCAGCTCAATGACCTCTCTTTAGTTGCTACAGAAATTCAACTTGATTTTTGGATCAATTGTAAGCTCAAAATTTTAAAATTAGCAACTCAAACTTTTGAAAAAACAAAATTTGTTTTTCCAAATTTGACACGTACTTTAAAATCCTTTATGATTTGGTTTTCTATGTTTAATCTGTGTCTCATAATCTTAATGAGGCTGATCCATTTGTCCATTGGGGACCAGTTCATCTATTCGATGACTGCATATTTTCTGCACACACTTCCGGTAAGCCATGTTGGCCCTCTTATTTTATTTCCCTTTCACTAAGATATGTCTAATTAATGACTGTGAGGACACGGTCACACTCGAGTGCGGGGGAATTTACATTACATCAACAATCAAATTTTATGAACTAGGTCATTCGTTGAACAAGGACTAACTTAAATTCATAAATAACACCTTGGTTCTTGTTTGATAAGTTGAATTGTTGGGTGACGGGAATGAACATTATTTATTTATTGAGTCATAATATGTCTTTTTGAGATGCTAGCTTGAGACTGTGCAGACGTTAGTCGTGTTCTGGAGTAAGCATGTCAACCCTTTTTATACACGTTAGAATGTGCATGTAAAAATAATAAAAAAAATTCAAATAATAATCATTTTGCACCTATATTTATTGGATTTTCTGAGTTTGTTTTCATGCATATTATTTTTCACTCAAAATTTTCAATTCGTAAGTTCTAAAATCCAATTCGCCCAATTAAGGAGAAATGATTCATTGTAGCATTCTTCTTCGATACCCACATTTTTCAAACCCAAGTTTTAGTCGATTTACATCCATATTTCGACAAGTTTTTCTTATATTGGTATACTATAGAACCTTGTCCTGATTTATTTTCAAAGGTTCAAAAACGTCACTTTTTATACCAATATTACACTACCCACTTCGTACTTGTTTTAAGGTAGGATAACCATATACCACATCTTAATTTATATGGGTTATCTATCTTACGAAACTTTGCTTATCATTCCTTTCAGCTTTTTATATAACATCAATCCAGACTTGTGTGTTGAATTAGAGTTATAGAAGTAAAGTAAGTAGGGGACAAAACTTTCCTTTCATGAAGTGTTGGTTATGATTCTCTTAGTAGAGGAGGAATCAAATGAAATAATATATGGTATCATTCCATTCCATCTCCACTCACCATTCATCATGCAAAAAGAAAAAAAAAGAAAAAAGAAAGAGGAAAAAAAGAAAGAAAAAAATGCAATGAAGAGAATATCTCTCAGAATAGAATAGTACTAGTAGTGCATTAAAGATGCAGTCATCGATTTTCCCAATAGACCACAATTAATGCGAGCAAACGTATTAATGATGAGGAACGCATCCATCATTCTTGACTATAAAGAATTCTTTACCATTCCATCCACCTCCATCATACCGTACTTAGAAGCGAGGATTGTAGTTGAGGAGATGAAAGGAAACAAAAATGTTCATATGTGCCCCGGTATTACTTTTTCTTTTGTAGCTTGAAGTTCAATTAATACGCTTGCCCTCTTATCTATAACATTTTTAGAACTTACAAAATTTTTCTTCATCTATGCATAACTCACATCCAATGAATTATAGTTACACTGGTGCAAAATTATTCAAAAAAAAGAATGAATAAATGATTGGGTGCACATTGTCAATGTGTAGAACTTTGGTTGACACCACGTTCTTAACTTACAAGACAATTACAATGTTATCAAGGAATTATGATTCAGTTTGAAAATTTTTATTCATTTTTGCACCAATTATGGGATGGACAATTTAGGACTGAACCATTATTACTAAAGTTAGGTAAAGTCCTTGGAATTTGAAAGACCTTAAATATATCATTTGATTAATTTGCGTACATAAGACGCTTTGGAATTTGTGGGTAGTATCCGCTGAAAACCCTCACGAGACAACACTCGTCCTACTAGGGACACCTAGGGGTTTAACGGCTTGTTGCATACGCTAAATGCAATCGTGTTTCCTACGAAAGTGTGACATATCTTAGTTTAGTTTATTCGAGAATGAATAAAAAGATAAGTGTGGGGGTATTTGATATACACGTAAATATGTATGTTTTATCTGCTTATTTATGTTATTTTCTTTTCAAAATAATTGATATTGTGTATTTATAGCTGTATTTTCAGATTGTTTATAAAAAGCATGGTTTAGAGCATTTGGTGGATAAAGCATGAAGAATTTTCTTAAAAAGAGTGAGGTTTGAAATTACTAAAGCTTGAAGAGTGTAAAAGCTTGAAGAATGGTTGCAAATAGAGTTCAGTTAGGAATATTTGTTTCAATAATTACTCATGTTGCATTCACATTAGCTCATTTGCAAGGCCACTCACTGTACAGCTGCGTTCACACTGGCTTATGTGTTATTTTGGCTAAATCTTTAGTCCCACATTGTGTAATTAGCCAATTAGTCTTTATCATATTAGCTATAAATACACTTGTATCTTGTTCATTTAGAATTACATTAGGTTTTATTCTGTAATCCTTCTCTTAGAATAAAATCATTCTTCTTCCCTTCTCTTTACTTTTTATTGTATTTTATTTATGTTGTTTATTTTCTGTTTCTCTTATTCTTTAGCTATGTCTAGCTAATCTCTTATAATTAGGGGGTGATGACGCTGGATTAGATTCAATATGAATCATATAGCCAAAGAGATTAGAACTACATGTATGTAGATCTAGATCTGAACCAAGGGTTGGATCTGAACCTTCGCAGTCTGTGTCGTTTAAGAGCTATGCTCCTTCACAGGGTATATTCGAGTTTGATCTAATGTTTATCAGATTTAAATCTAACATTTAGGGTTTTAGAAATAATAGCGAATCTGTCCTGATAGCCTATGGTTGTTTAAGAGTTTAGCTCCTGCATAGGTTACACTTGTCATTATTCACATATTTGTTTCTAGAAACCTAATAAGCATTGATTCATGTTTGTGATAGAAACATGAATTAGATCCGATTAATCTGTTTGGTTATTAATTCATGTTAATTTAATCTATGTCATTGATCCCTAATTGCTTTCTTTAATCATATAAGACTCTCTTTTATTTAGTTTCTTCTATTTTCTGTTTTTTCAACCAATCAAAATTCTGGAATAACTTGATTGGATTTACTAGTTTAAATATTTTTGGTCTAGAGTTTGACACCCTCTACAACAATCCTTGTTGTCTAGGAAAGCCGAACGGATTTTACAGTTGTTTACAATTGTTTAATTTGTTCGCAAACATTTAACATCTTTACCCTTACAAACTAATATCATCCTCGGATAATCCTGAAGTCGTTCAAGTTGGGGTATTTCATTTACCTCTCGAACTTTGATCAACAACGTCTTTATTTTAAGATAGATATGAGTTGTAATTCAAAAACTGATATTTATTCTAATATCAGAACAAATTCCATCTAACTGTCTTATTTAAAATATGGTTTTATCAACCCTTCTTATTTTGAAAATCTTCTTTTTAAATATAACTATTATCACTTAATTCATTGATTAAGTAATTAGTTACAAAAACATCACCTTTTAATTTTAACTTTTTTAAACAATTCGTTTTATAACTCGGATTTTTTAAACAAAATCCTATTACTATATCCTTTGCCAAGTCCAATTACAAAAATTCCTTTTACCCATTTTCCTCTCTGAAAATCTCATTTTAATTCCATTTATTTCACTTAATTCCATTATTAAGTATCACCAATTTAAAATCAATGTTTTAACTTCACATTCCGTTTATAAACTTAGTTTATAAATTCAGGTTTAATATAAATCCCTTTTTATCTCGGTTTCTTTTTACCTAATTCAAATATTAAGTAAGCATTTATTTTAAGCTATCGTATTCGCTTAAAATCTCTTTCATAACTTTGTTTATAAAACTTTGGTTTAAAATAAAACCCATTCATAACCTCTTTTCAAAACTCAACTATATTCTATTACAAAAATCAATTACTTAATTAAATGAATTTCATTTAAATAGTAATCACTTAAATTATTATTACTACTTCGTCATTAACTACTATAAAAGTAGTTAAATTATTTATTAACTAAAATAAATAATAAATTCTTTTTGAAGTCTTATTAAAATTAAAACAAATATTTGTTAAACTATTTTATTACATGAATAGCAAAAAAAATATGTGATTTTTATCCATATCAAATAGCGATAAAAATGTAATCTTTTATATGTATGAAGCAATATAAAAATGTGATCTTTTATATGTATGAAGCAATATAAAAATGTGATCTTTTATATGTATGAAGCAATATAAAAATGTGATCTTTTTATAGATGGAGCAATATAAAAATATGATTTTTATATATGAAGTGACGATATAAAAATGTGGTTTTTTATCATATATGTAGCAAAGTAAAAATATGATTTTTATCGTTTGAATGACAATATAAAAATGTGATTTTTATATATTCCTTAGCGATAGAAAGATTTGATTTTCATCTACATAGTAGCGATAGAAAAATGTGATTTTTAACTATGTAGCGTGGTTATGAAATTATTTTTAGAAAGATAAAAATATAATTTTTAGCTTATATATGTTATTTATAGAATAATCATACAAAGAAATAATTATTGATTGGTTAAAAATATAATTTTTAACGTAGGTATACTACATAAATCGACAATCAAAGAATGACGGAGTGGAAACCAAAGATGAGAACTCCTCACTAAAATTTTCTGGTCAGTTATTTATTTTATAATTGCATATGTAAATTGTTCCCCATCGTCCATAGACCATGGACGACTTGTTTGTTTGGTTGTGGGTTTGGATTGATTTGTTTGTGTGAATTTGGTTGGTGACGTGAAATGAAGTATATAAAAATATTCATATGTGAATAAATTGGATGAACAATAAAAATAACATTTTTATTGTATATATGAAGTAAATAAAATATTCATATTTTGAATAAATTGTTTAAACGATAAAAGTATACCTGAAGTAAATAAAATATTCGTATGTTGAATAAATTGTTTGAACGATAAAATTCACATTTTATCGTATATATGAAGTAAATAAAATAGACAGTTGTCGAAATATATTTTTATTCGCCAAAATTATCATTCTTATCATATGTATGATGTGTTAAAAATAACCAAGTGTTGGAATAAATATTTGTTAGTTAAAAATATTATTTTTAGCATGATAATGAGGTGAATAAAATAGTCATGCTAAGGAAAAATTACTAGTTCGTTAAAAATATGATTTTTAACGTATGTAGGCCATATAGTAAATATATACGCGTTGTATAAACTATATAGGACGTTATATGAGAATGTATACGTAGTATGAAAATATACATATACGTTGTATGAACATGTATATCACGTTGTAAGAAAATATATAAGTGTTGTGGAATAATAATAAACATTTATTATTATTCAAGTAAGTGATTAGCAATATAATAACCTCATTGTTGATCGTCATGTAAGTGTAGATAGACTTGAATGCCAAACTAGAATTGACAAAGCTAAGAAGTTAAATAAGAATTGGAATAATCAAACCAATAAAAGAATGAATGGTAAAGCGAACCAAATCGAATCAAATATTGAACTAAATTGAAATTTGATTAGAATTGCATACATGTACATGCATATATATTGAACAGGTCATAGCAAGGAGGCTAGAGAAGAGGAATAAAATTGTATGCCCGACAAATAGGTACATATTTACTGTTTTGTTTGCGTATGATGATTTTATGAGCCGATTGGCTTATTCTTTTTCTTTTTGGATTGGAGAGGCCTGTATGGAAATTTTGGGATTTTCCCGGTGCTCCCGTGCAGGGGAGGTTATAGCGAAATTTTTCGAGAATTTAGGGTGTTAACCAAAATTTTGAAAAATTAGAAAGTTCTTAGAAACTGAAAAGTTGAAGAACATGAGCCAGAATAGAAATTGAAATCATTTTCAAATGATTTATAAAATACGTTTTAAATGGAAATTGACGAAATATGTATTATATATATATCTATATATATAATATAATGGCCTGAATAGAACGCGCCGCGCTGCGGCAGTTCGCGAATTTCGACCATCGACTTTGAATGGACATTACAGGAGATTCGACCGTTGAATTCTCCTAAAATCGGAACCGTTGGGTTCGTATCGAAAAGAGCTTTCTAAAGAATACAAGAAATTAGAAATCTAATGGTTGGATTTGGAATTATGTCCAAATCAAATTTGTAAAAGGTTGCTGTAAGTGCAGTTCGAAGACCATTTATGGAAATCGACTGTACGGGCCTTGATAAAATTATTAAAAATATCAATAATTAGTGTAAAATCATAAGAAATGATTTGGAAAGAATTGGGATGAAAAATTCCATATTTGAAAAGATAAAAATATTTTTTTATCGAAATGAACTAGTTATGAACTAGAATTATAATCCGAATATTTTTAAATAAATAAATTGGATTAATAAATGGTTTTAAATAACCAGAATTTTCCAATGAATAAATTGAAATGGTTTGGAATGGAATTAATCTTCGGAATATTTCGATATTGGATTCCGTGATTATATGGATATTGTGATGAGAATTTGGAAGATATCGATATCGTTATTCCCGATATGTATCTGTTGGTTTCAGGATTTGATGTTGAATACAAGTCGATACTATCTCTGTTCAAAACCTTATATTTAATATCAAATTGGATTGATTGATTGTTTGGATTGTGCTCGACCAATTTATGAGCAAGATATGCTTTTACATTTAGCATTGGGTTGGGTAGAAATACTGGTAGGCTAACATCTTGTGAAACACTTCACGATTTGACTATGAGATGTGTAGCAATGTTGTTATGTTCATTTCAAATTTAATGAATGATTACGAAATGATATTTTTCTTAAGTGAAAAGAATGTATTCCCGATTTTGGACAGGGAATGTTTTATAAAAATGTTTTATAAAACAAAAAGGATTTCGAGGGCTAAAACCCGATGATTTCGAAATGATTTGGAAATGTGTTATGATTTTACATTGTAGTTCATCACATATTCGATTAGTTGCTATTAATGATGTATCTGTTTAGTGGCAGATAATTTATTCTCTTGCTTAACACCATTCTTTGAGACGTACGAGCTCAAAGGTTATGTGATTAATAGTGACTAATCATATGTGTGAATTGCTGATGTGAAGTACTATATTTTGAAAGTACTTGTGATTATTATGTTGTGAAATGATTTTCCCTACTTCGGGATATGAAATGATTTGGTATGTGGCTAGAGATTCGAGTAACCCGGACGACTAAAAGTATGGGTGAGATGGGCGGTGTATGATTCCATGCGTGGGAGGTGCAACGTCGGTGTAGCCTGCTCCATAGTGGGAGGTGCATCGTCGGTGTAGCCTGCTCCATAGTGGGAGGTGCACATATATATATCGAGTCGCTTAGGTGCGTGCCATTTGCCTTATCTAGGGGGAGCCCGATATTTGGTTGCATACTTGTTTGTATGCATTGTTATGCTTTAGAATTCACATTTCCAAACGATTTGATTTAAGATCCCGAAGTGAAATCTACGTTGTTATAAAAAGTTAGATATGTATTTCAAATGGTTTGAAATGGAAATCGGGGAATAAAGTCCAAAGGAATAATTTCTGTAAATTGAATTGGATTTGGCAAATCTAAGTGTGGTGATTAATCTAAACGGGTAGATTGAGATATTGCATGTTGATTGATGCATAGTAGATCCATATATCTATATAGATTGTTGTTTATACACTGCATTCATGGGGGTAAACCCGTTCCATATTAGCGGCGTAGTCCTATGATTTGCCTTATCATAAGTTTATAACTGTTTAGAGTTTCTCACACTAGTCCCATGACTGACCTGTAGTTTATTTTTCCCTTGCAAACTCGGGTGCCCCTATTTTCCATACGGGCAGTCGAATAGTTTATTTTGCAGATATATAAGCAGGATTCTGGATCGAAGCTTAAAGCTGTGTCCAAAGCATTGTTAGTCTTTCGCTGTGTAGTTTATATTTGTAACGACCCGGATTTTAAGCGACTTTGGTTATCGACATAAACTCGATGTCGATAACCAAAACATCGAAAAATCCCGCTAATTAATGAAAGAAATTAGAGGGTGAGAATAGATAAGATAGAAACTTAGAATAGAAGAAGAAGAACAACACAACATCAGAGTAACACGAACCTCACAGCAGAACGAATAACATATAATAGATAACATAACTTTGAAATATAACAGTTATGTATACAATTGCACTTATCAGAGTACATCACTTACAACACAGCGGAACAAAACTCTATATAACTAACGCTGAAGCCTCCTGCTCCAAGCTCCTTTAGATAGATCTGAAAAATCCTGAACTACTTGACTGCCCGTACAAATTTAGGCACCCAAGAGTTTAGGTAGAACAAAACAAAATAAACTCCGGGTCAGTCATGGGACTGGTATGAGTAAAACAGTTTAAAACAGTTCAAGCAGGTAAATGATATCTCATAAGACCACGCCGTATAACGGAACGGGTTTTCCCTTATGAGAATCCAAATTATCTTTATATCAAAAACCCTTTTGATATTATAATAATGTCTATCGATCACAATATAATAATCATCTAGCAGAAACGCTTTCATCTCACGTTCTACATATATAGTATACAATCAAAACCGCAAGCACGTATTGGGTAATGGATTTCCAACTATGACAAGGTATGGAACCACCTTTCGCTAGTGTACCTCTAGAGAGGAATACACTGGGTTCAACAAGAACATCTTGCAACCCGGCCACACATGACCGACCACTCATTTCGCTTGAGTGTATCGAATGTATATCACCAACGGTTGGGATCAGCAACCGTTTCCCGAATGGGACAGCATCAACAATAGATTTTTAGAAGTAAATGAAACTCTAGATCAGGTGATTATACACCCTACTTCGGTGCGACCGACTTAGCCATGCTGTCTGCCCGATTTCTGTCATTACCGGATGATGAGGCTAGAAGCTACGCTTTATCATCACACCAGATTCACTTTGAATGTCACATCGTCAAATCCATCAAATCACCGATTGATGTCTACAACAGTACATTACGTGTTAGCTAAAGAAGTGCCCTTCTCCGCTTCCACTCTTGGTACGGTTGAAGAAATCAATGTACGTGACCTTTCTGGAAATACTATGTCAGACATTCATCCATACAACTCATCCAGGAACAGGATGAGCCGAAGGCACTATTCAGTACATCCATCTTAGGCACTGTTATCTAAGACTTATACAATAGCCCTTGCACTTTACACCGTCTTCAATTATCTTTGGCATATATGATTCGCAACGCTTATGCCAATACAGAGTGGTTCTTTGGATAATAATCCAACCGGTCTCTCCATATTAACAACGTTAAAATGGTCAAAACTTCGATAGTCTGTGATTTAACCATCAAAGAAAAACAGTGTGCAAACAACGATATTATTTCCAGATGGGAATTATATCAATCAATCATCATTCAACATTTATCTCTTTAGTTTATTACTTTACTTATCTCCTGCTTCCATATATTCAATATTTCTTATTTCCTACTTCCATATATTCAATATTTCTTATTTCCTACTTTTAGGAAATATACTTTATTAACAATGGAAAACATTTCCATTTCCTATTTCCTATATCACAGAACATTTCTGATTTCTTATTTGGAAAACATTCCCAACGTTCCTTTATTGGATTTAAACAGATGTTTAAATAAAACATCGCTATGCCAACTCAAACCATTTACCGAATTCACTTAACCATCATTCACGATCAAACCTTACCATTCCTTAGTTTAGAAGGAAGTCAATCAAGTTAGGGTATAATTACCTCTCAGACCTTAACTGAACAACGTTATAACTTCGAAATAGTAACCGTTTATCTTTTAAACCTTTAACAACTTCTTTACGTAACTCTCGGATTCCAATTTACGAATCCACTTCTTTATTGAAAACATTGATTATAACGATAACGTTTAAATCCCTACTTTCGCAATATCTAACTTCAATTAAAATATTTATTCTTTAATTCGAATAATTAAACCTAACCCTAATTTATTAGTGTATACTCTTGATTTAAAAACCGGAAAGTAAATAATACTTTTCCCGAATTCGATATAATTGAATTCGACGTAAAATTCTCTTTCGAGAAATCTCTATTTGATTTACTCTTCTTCGAATAACCTGTATTCGATTATCTCTCTCTTCGAATAACTTATATTCGAAATCTCTCTCTTTCGAATAAACTATATTCGATCTCTTTCTTTCGAATACGCTATATTCGAAAATCTCCTTTCGATTAAACTAATCGATAGCTACTTTCCTTTAACTCTATTCGAATAAACTATATTCGACTAACTCTATTTAACTCCGTTTAACTCTATTCAACTCCATTCGAATAACTAATATTCGATAAATCTACTCACTCCATTTGAATAACTAATATTCGATTAACTCTATTTAACTCCATTCGAATAACTAATATTCAACTAACTCCTTTGGATTAACTCATTTGGATTAACTCGGTTTGATTAACTCATCTTGACTAACTTAACTTAATTAACTCGACTTATTTAACTCCTATCGAATAACTAATATTCGATTAACTTATATTCGAATTACTATGCCTCTTTAACTTTAATTCGAATGGCTAATATTCGATTTAACTCCATTCGCTTGACTCTAGATCACAGCGATCTCAATGGTTACGCCTGATTCCCTCAGGAAACATCCGACCGCCGTAGGCTATTTACAGTCCTGCGAATTACGCTAGCAGTCGTGCTAAATGGCATCTAATTTGGATTAACTCTAATTGTTCAATTCTAACTGTTTAACTCTAACTGGTTAACTCTAACAGATTAACTCTACTGTTTAACTCTATTTGACTAACTCGACTCGACTAACCCCTTTCGAGTAACATCTTCGATTTACTAACTTCGAATACCTCATCCGATAAATTAACTTTCGAATACCATATTTGATTTACTAACTTCGAATACCATATTCGATTTACTAACTTCGAATACCATATTCGATAAATTAACTTTCGAATACCATATTCGATTTACTAACTTCGAATACCATATTCGATTTACTAACTTCGAATACCATATTCGATTTCTCCTTTTTGATAACGTTTATCCATTTACAAGATTCCCTTTTAACAATGTTTATTCATTTGTAAAGATTTACCTTTTCGTAACGGTTCTTCACTTTATAAATGTCCTTTTAATAACGTTTTCCTACTTATAAGGGTTTCCTTTTAATAACGTTTTCCGTTTTATAACGGTTTTCCTTTTTATAACATCTTATTCCATTATAAACAAATTTCCTTTTTTATTAACTCTATTTATTTACTAAATAAATCCCTTTTCAATTCTATTTGTAAATGGTTTACAAATATTTCCTTTTTCTATTTTATTCTATTTGCAAATATTTCCTTTTCAAATTTATTCTTAAAAATATTCTAACTCCTTAAATTCTCGGGAAAATTCGCCATAACCTCCTTTGTATCGGGAGCATCGGGAAAATCCCCAAACCCGCCACACAGGCCTTTCTATTCAAAAAGAAAAATGTTTTGAAATTATTTCCTTTCTGAATATCTCGTATTTATAAATATTCCAATTTATAAATATTCCTTATTTATAAATATTCAAATTTATAAATATCTCTTATTTTCACTATCACTTTGAAAATTCCTTTATCAACACTCCGGTATGTTACGGTATTTAACATATCAAATTTCGATATCCAATATCGTTCATACACACACAATCAACAATAGGTTATAATTCACATCATATATCAAAATATATGAAAAACAATAAAAGAACTGTTGAGGAATCCAGTCGGATTCCTCCAACCTGTTTCCCTGCATCCACAGATGTTACACAACATGATTGTCATCACTTTCAGTTCAATATGAATTATTCTGATAAACAGAATCAATATATAACTATATAACTGCTTATATATTATATATATTTATATATATATATATAATATTTCATTAACTGACTAGCAGTTCAATCAAACAGTCAACACACAATCAAACAGACAATTTCTAACAGTTCTAAAAATACAACATGAAATTATAAACTGTTCAGAGTTAGTGAGATTTACTCACATTGGACTATCATTGTTAATAACGATAATTGCCGTTGATTTGGATCGGACAATTTATTTCGCCATAAATTGTAACGAGCTCGGATTCACTCCCGGTCAGTCTCATTGTGTTGCTCCCGTCCATACGATCCCAACACAACTTACCGTTCGAAATTCTGATATAGTATGATAAAGTTATACAATTTACAACTTCATATACAATTTCAAATTTTAATTAAACTAGTTAAAAAGGTTTAATGGCCTTAACCTTTTATATTTTCTTTTCCCGGCCCATCAAGAAAAACCCCCAGGCCCATCGTTCAACAGCCCACGCCCAAACCCTTTTCTTCCACAAACCGAATTGCCGTAACCTGCTCCACTTTCTAAAACCAAACCCGACCCTTTGACCGACGTTGACCTCCCAACTACTCCTACCTCGATCATGAATCTGGCGCATCACCACCCCAATTCCACTCAGCGTCACAACCTCTACCTCCTCGTCACAATTTCCTCCTGCTCAATGTCCCCTTCGCCACGACCTGCTCACTTCCACGGTGGCGTTGCCACTGTCGCAACCTTCCAAAAGCCATCGGAGCCGCCCTCAACGACACCACCAGTTGCGCCTCGACTCCCTCAGTCCAACCATCACCTCAAAAGCCCCTCCGGCGTCACCCATTCGATCGAAACTTCAGCCCTAGCTCGCCCTACCCTTCGCTGTAAATCATACAGTGAATGAAAATGGATCGAACCCACTCAAACCAGCATGAATTCGAAGAGAACTTCACGGGGATTTCATACATATATATGAAACGATTTTAGGAATTTTATCCCATTTGATTTTGATTTTTCTTTCTTTCTTGTTTGCTGAAAAACAAAGAGGAAGTGGCGGCTCATTTTTTTCTTGTTCTCAGAAGAGTGGATTAGGTCTTAAGAGAGGGAGAGGTTAGGCTATTTATAGGATTAAAAATTTAGATATTTATGGTTAGATATTTTGAGATATTTTCCACTTTAATATTCATATTTATCAAATTAAAAATTCCTGTGATCACATGAAATACCCAAAAATCACCAAACTGGACATACAACTACAGTTCGACATTACGGTCCCAATGAAACTGGTTTCGTCGAATTCCGACTTCGTATGCTCACACAGCGTATTTTTAACCGTCAAAATACTGACTGTTTTACACTCTAAAAATCGGCACGGCCACATACTGACTCTAAAAATCACGAAACTGGAAATCTAACAACTATTTGACATTACGAATCCAACAAAATTGGTTTCGTCGAATTCTGAGGTCGTATGAAAAACTGGCTATTTTTAAAGCTCTGGATGACCCATTTAAATATATAAATATATTTAAATTAAATATTTTAAAAATAAATATTATCGTCTATATTCACCGTGGAATACCATACAGCTCTACTGGGATTTATAACTCGATATTCCAAATCTGGGTCAACCCGATATTCGATTTATTTTGAAATTCCTTTTTAAAATATAAATAATTCCTTTATAATTTATAAAGGAATTCCACAGCGACTTTTCTGAAATTTGATTTGGACATAAATCAAAATCTACCCGATGAAATCCCGATTTTTCTCTTCCACTAGAAAGATATACTCCACCAGCTCCACACGTTTCTTGTTTCACAGAAATCCGGCTTAAAACGAATCCTGTACATTCAGTTGAAATTCGAATCGCCAATTTACGAACTGCAGCGCCATTTCGAGCTCGATTTTAATTATAATATAATTATACGTTCAAACTGTCGTTCAAATAATATATTCGTTATTTAAATTCAATTCTACACTGAATTAAATATCACAGATGATTCAGTTCACACCATATCGCCATTTCAGCCAATTCTGATCATTTCAGAATTAAATATACTATTTAATTTATTATTTTAATTAAATATTCACCATATTTTAATTAAACCACCATTAAATCCTTTTAATCACCCTTTAAATAATTAAATAAATTAATTATAATATCTCTGCCAATGCGGGTCATTACAATCTTTCCCACTTAAAATAATTTCGTCCTCGAAATTGCTAAAAGGCTAGGGGACGACCCTATCGACTGGTTAGAACATATTTGTCCACTTCTTAACTTCAGTTTCCAACTGGACCAATTTAATTTTAATTAAATTATTTATTCATTCTTATTATCGAAAATTTTCAAAAATCCTGAAAATTTTCTAACTCCTTAACTTTTCGAAAAATTTCGCCAGCACCTCCTTTGTACTGGTCAATAGGTCAAACCACCACTCGCCTCTCTGGGCCATTTCCATCCCAAAAGAAAATCAAACAGCCAAGCGGCTTGCCTAATCGACTCATAAATCTTATATCCAATAGAAATATAAACTTGTACCTTTTGTCGGCATATCATTATATCATTTCCACCTGTTATCAATTCAGCGGATACAAGGGTCATCCCAATCAAATTCTAATCTGCTTTTATCCACAACTTCAACCATTTGCTTATACCTAAGTCGAATTCAATTCAAAACTCAAATTCCAATCTCAATTCAAAATTCTTACTCAACACTTCATCTTACTCGATATCCTTTATATTATAATCCAATTCAATTTTCACATAATTGATTTCAATTTAATTCTAATTGCTTTTCCAACTTTCAATTCAAATTGGTTTTAATTCAACAAATTTTTTTTCTCTGGGAATTTTAAACAACTTCACTTTTCAAAAACCAAATATTCCTTTTTGGATTTCAACCCACTTGCTTTTCTAAACAATTTCAAAAACAATTATCTTTGGTAGTAATCCGTCACTTACAACTCGAAAATGAACACCGATGATGGCATGCTTCACCATTGGAATCTATTTTCCAGCAATCAAAGTGAGTTCAATACTATATCACTTTCAGTTTGAAAAGCGTTTTCAAAATCTCCAAGGAACTTAAAATTTCCTTATTTTAAATTCCAATTCTGATTTATTTTATCTTGATTTCATATATTATACTTATATGAATTCTGACTGATTATTTACATAACCATTTCACTTTTTATAATCTTATTCGATTATATTATCAACCCACACAACCAATTATACTATGTAAATTTCAAAACATATCATGTTGGTTCATCGTATTCAAGTGTTTATTTACTCCTACCGATACAGTGGATCAAACTGATCGACCAGAACTCATAAACAACTCAGCCAATGAATCTCCACAATATAAAACCATTTTTATATCAAATACAAATACGCACTCGTATACATACACTCAAACTCAATCTAGGGTATCACTAACCCTATCTCTACCGAGTCACGCCATAAAGCCAAGGTAATTCTTAACTTAAGCTCTGATACCAACTGTAACGACCCGGATTTTAAGCGACTTTGGTTATCGACATAAACTCGATGTCGATAACCAAAACATCGAAAAATCCCGGTAATTAATGAAAGAAATTAGAGGGTGAGAATAGATAAGATAGAAACTTAGAATAGAAGAAGAAGAACAACACAACATCAGAGTAACACGAACCTCACAGCGGAACGAATAACATATAATAGATAACATAACTTTGAAATATAACAGTTATGTATACAATAGCACTTATCAGAGTACAGCACTTACAACACAGCGGAACAAAACTCTATATCACTAACGCTGAAGCCTCCTGCTCCAAGCTCCTTTAGATAGATCTGAAAAATCCTGAACTACTTGACTGCCCGTACAAATTTAGGCACCCAAGAGTTTAGGTAGAACAAAACAAAATAAACTCCGGGTCAGTCATGGGACTGGTATGAGTAAAACAGTTTAAAACAGTTCAAGCAGGTAAATGATATCTCATAAGACCACGCCGTATAACGGAACGGGTTTTCCCTTATGAGAATCCAAATTATCTTTATATCAAAAACCCTTTTGATATTATAATAATGTCTATCGATCACAATATAATAATCATCTAGCAGAAACGCTTTCATCTCACGTTCTACATATATAGTATACAATCAAAACCGCAAGCACGTATTGGGTAATGGATTTCCAACTATGACAAGGTATGGAACCACCTTTCGCTAGTGTACCTCTAGAGAGGAATACACTGGGTTCAACAAGAACATCTTGCAACCCGGCCACACATGACCGACCACTCATTTCGCTTGAGTGTATCGAATGTATATCACCAACGGTTGGGATTAGCAACCGTTTCCCGAATGGGACAGCATCAACAATAGATTTTTAGAAGTAAATGAAACTCTAGATCAGGTGATTATACACCCTACTTCGGTGCGACCGACTTAGCCATGCTGCCTGCCCGATTTCTGTCATTACCGGATGATGAGGCTAGAAGCTACGCTTTATCATCACACCAGATTCACTTTGAATGTCACATCGTCAAATCCATCAAATCACCGATTGACGTCTACAACAGTACATTACGTGTTAGCTAAAGAAGTGCCCTTCTCCGCTTCCACTCTTGGTACGGTTGAAGAAATCAATGTACGTGACCTTTCTGGAAATACTATGTCAGACATTCATCCATACAACTCATCCAGGAACAGGATGAGCCGAAGGAACTATTCAGTACATCCATCTTAGGCACTGTTATCTAAGACTTATACAATAGCCCTTGCACTTTACACCGTCTTCAATTATCTTTGGCATATATGATTCGCAACGCTTATGCCAATACAGAGTGGTTCTTTGGATAATAATCCAACCGGTCTCTCCATATTAACAACGTTAAAATGGTCAAAACTTCGATAGTCTGTGATTTAACCATCAAAGAAAAACAGTGTGCAAACAACGATATTATTTCCAGATGGGAATTATATCAGTCAATCATCATTCAATATTTATCTCTTTAGTTTATTACTTTACTTATCTCCTGCTTCCATATATTCAATATTTCTTATTTCCTACTTCCATATATTCAATATTTCTTATTTCCTACTTTCAGGAAATATACTTTATTAACAATGGAAAACATTTCCATTTCCTGTTTCCTATATCATAGAACATTTCTGATTTCTTATTTGGAAAACATTCCCAAAGTTCCTTTATTGGATTTAAACAGATGTTTGAATAAAACATCGCTATGCCAACTCAAACCATTTACCGAATTCACTTAACCATCATTCACGATCAAACCTTACCATTCCTTAGTTTAGAAGGAAGTCAATCAAGTTGGGGTATAATTACCTCTCAGACCTTAACTGAACAACGTTATAACTTCGAAATAGTAACAGTTTATCTTTTAAACCTTTAACAACTTCTTTACGTAACTCTCGGATTCAAATTTACGAATCCACTTCTTTATTGAAAACACTGATTATAACGATAACGTTAAAATCCCTACTTTCGCAATATCTAACTTCAATTAAAATCTTTATTCTTTAATTCGAATAATTAAACCTAACCCTAACCCTAATTTATTAGTGTATACTCTTGATTTAAAAACCGGAAAGTAAATAATACTTTTCCCGAATTCGATATAATTGAATTCGACGTAAAATTCTCTTTCGAGAAATCTCTATTTGATTTACTCTTCTTCGAATAACCTGTATTCGATTATCTCTCTCTTCGAATAACTTATATTTGAAATCTCTCTCTTTCGAATAAACTATATTCGATCTCTTTCTTTCGAATACGCTATATTCGAAAATCTCCTTTCGATTAAACTAATCGATAGCTCCTTTCCTTTAACTCTATTCGAATAAACTATATTCGACTAACTCTATTTAACTCCGTTTAACTCTATTCAACTCCATTCGAATAACTAATATTCGATAAATCTACTCACTCCATTTGAATAACTAATATTCGATTAACTCTATTTAAATCCATTCGAATAACTAATATTCAACTAACTCCTTTGGATTAACTCATTTGGATTAACTCGGTTTGATTAACTCATCTTGACTAACTTAACTTAATTAACTCGACTTATTTAACTCCTATCGAATAACTAATATTCGATTAACTTATATTCGAATTACTATGCCTGTTTAACTTTAATTCGAATAGCTAATATTCGATTTAACTCCATTCGCTTGACTCTAGATCGCAGCGATCACAATGGTTACGCCTGATTCCCTCAGGAAACATCCGACCGCCGTAGGCTATTTACAGTCCTGCGAATTACGCTAGCAGTCGTGCTAAATGGCATCTCATTTGGATTAACTCTAATTGTTCAATTCTAACTGTTTAACTCTAATTGGTTAACTCTAACTGATTAACTCTACTGTTTAACTCTATTTGACTAACTCTACTAACCCCTTTCGAATAACATCTTCGATTTACTAACTTCGAATACCTCATCCGATAAATTAACTTTCGAATACCATATTCGATTTACTAACTTTGAATACCATATTCGATTTACTAACTTCGAATACCATATTCAATAAATTAACTTTCGAATACCATATTCAATTTACTAACTTCGAATACCATATTCGATTTACTAACTTCGAATACCATATTCGATTTCTCCTTTTTGATAACGTTTATCCATTTCCAAGATTCCCTTTTAACAATGTTTATTCATTTGTAAAGATTTACCTTTTCGTAACGGTTCTTCACTTTATAAATGTCCTTTTAATAACGTTTTCCTACTTATAAGGGTTTCCTTTTAATAACGTTTTCCTTTTTATAACGGTTTTCCTTTTTATAACATCTTATTCCATTATAAACAAATTTCCTTTTTTATTAACTCTATTTATTTACTAAATAAATCCCTTTTCAATTCTATTTGTAAATGGTTTACAAATATTTCCTTTTTCTATTTTATTCTATTTGCAAATGGTTTGCAAATATTTCCTTTTCAAATTTATTCTTAAAAATATTCTAACTCCTTAAATTCCCGGGAAAATTCGCCATAACCTCCTTTGTATCGGGAGCATCGGGAAAATCCCCAAACCCGCCACACAGGCCTTTCTATTCAAAAAGAAAAATGTTTTGAAATTATTTCCTTTCTGAATATCTCGTATTTATAAATATTCCAATTTATAAATATTCCTTATTTATAAATATTCAAATTTATAAATATCTCTTATTTTCACTATCACTTTGAAAATTCCTTTATCAACACTCCGGTATGTTACGGTATTTAACATATCAAATTTCGATATCCAATATCGTTCATACACACACAATCAACAACAGGTTATAATTCACATCATATATCAAAATATATGAAAAACAATAAAAGAACTGTTGAGGAATCCAGTCGGATTCCTCCAACCTGTTTCCCTGCATCCACAGATGTTACACAACATGATTGTCATCACTTTCAGTTCAATATGAATTATTCTGATAAACAGAATCAATATATAACTATATAACTGTTTATATATATATTATATATATATATAATATTTCATTAACTGACTAGCAGTTCAATCAAACAGTCAAAACACAATCAAACAGACAATTTCTAACAGTTCTAAAAATACAACATGAAATTATAAACTGTTCAGAGTTAGTGAGATTTACTCACATTGGACTATCATCGTTAATAACGATAATTGCCGTTGATTTGGATCGGACAATTTATTTCGCCATAAATTGTAACGAGCTCGGATTCACTCCCGGTCAGTCTCATTGTGTTGCTCCCGTCCATACGATCCCAACGCAACTTACCATTCGAAATTCTGATATAGTATGATAAAGTTATACAATTTACAACTTCATATACAATTTTAAATTTTAATTAAACTAGTTAAAAAGGTTTAATGGCCTTAACCTTTTATATTTTCTTTTCCCGGCCCATCAAGAAAAACCCCCAGGCCCATCTTTCAACAACCCACGCCCAAACCCTTTTCTTCCACAAATCGAATTGCCGTAACCTGCTCCACTTTCTAAAACCAAACCCGACCCTTTGACCGACGTTGACCTCCCAACTACTCCTACCTCGATCATGAATCCGGCGCATCACCACCCCAATTCCACTCAGCGTCACAACCTCTACCTCCTCGTCACAATTTCCTCCCGCTCGATGTCCCCTTCGCCACGACCAACTCACTTCCACGGTGGCGTTGCCACTGTCGCAACCTTCCAAAAGCCATAGGAGCCACCCTCAACGACACCACCAGTTGCGCCTCGACTCCCTCAGTCCAACCATCACCTCAAAATCCCCTCCGGCGTCACCCATCCGATCGAAACTTCAGCCCCAGCTCGCCCTACCCTTCGCTGTAAATCATACAGTGAATGAAAATGGATCGAACCCACTCAAACCAGCATGAATTCGAAGAGAACATCACGGGGATTTCATACATATATATGAAACGATTTTAGGAATTTTATCCCATTTGATTTTGATTTTTCTTTCTTTCTTGTTTGCTGAAAAACAAAGAGGATGTGGTGGCTCATTTTTTTCTTGTTCTCAGAAGAGTGGATTAGGTCTTAAGAGAGGGAGAGGTTAGGCTATTTATAGGATTAAAAATTTATATATTTATGGTTAGATATTTTGAGATATTTTCCACTTTAATATTCATATTTATCAAATTAAAAATTCCTGTGATCACATGAAATATCCAAAAATCACCAAACTGGACATACAACTACAGTTCGACATTACGGTCCCAATGAAACTGGTTTCGTCGAATTCCGACTTCGTATGCTCACACAGCGTATTTTTAACCGTCAAAATACTGACTGTTTTACACTCTAAAAATCGGTACGGCCACATACTGACTCTAAAAATCACGAAACTGGAAATCTAACAACTATTTGACATTACAAATCCAACAAAATTGGTTTCATCGAATTCCGAGGTCGTATGAAAAACTGGCTATTTTTAAAGCTCTGGATGACCCATTTAAATATATAAATATATTTAAATTAAATATTTTAAAAATAAATATTATCGTCTATATTCACAGTGGAATACCATACAGCTCTACTGGGATTTATAACTCGATATTCCAAATCTGGGTCAACCCGATATTCGATTTATTTTGAAAATCCTTTTTAAAATATAAATAATTCCTTTATAATTTATAAAGGAATTCCACAGCGACTTTTCTGAAATTTGATTTGGACGTAAATCAAAATCTACCCGATGAAATCCCGATTTTTCTCTTCCACTAGAAAGATATACTCCACCAGCTCCACACGTTTCTTGTTTCACAGAAATCCGGCTTAAAACGAATCCTGTACATTCAGTTGAAGTTCGAATCGCCAATTTACGAACTACAGCGCCATTTCGAGCTTGATTTTAATTATAATATAATTATACGTTCAAACTGTCGTTCAAATAATATATTCGTTATTTAAATTCAATTCTACACTGAATTAAATATCACAGATGATTCAGTTCACACCATATCGCCATTTCAGCCAATTCTGATCATTTCAGAATTAAATATACTATTTAATTTATTATTTTAATTAAATATTCACCATATTTTAATTAAACCACCATTAAATCCTTTTAATCACCCTTTAAATAATTAAATAAATTAATTATAATACCTCTGCCAATGCGGGTCATTACAATATTTACGTTGTGCATTGTATTACATTTATTGTAAAATTATATTCCGTTGTATTATTATATTTATTCGTACTATGATATTTCTGTACCCTGATGTAACATTATTACGATGTTTATAAAAGTCTTCTGTTATTTGTTCTGATGTGTTGTATGCCCAGAGTTAGCGTATGCGGGTTTTGAATGGTCTTGGTCAGTTTAGCGATCGATTAGGCCCGGGCGAAATCTGTATCGTTATAGTTTCGTACAATAATTCAATGTTACGGATCCAATGAAACTCGTTCCATCAAAAACCATGGATATTTACAAACTGGTCATCCTTAAGGTTTATATAATATCGATATAAATGTAATTAAATTCCAAAACAACTCTATTTAATAATAACAAAATTATTATTATTGTATATCTCCAAATGAAATCTTATACAACTTTAAAATAAACCAATGTTGATTTCAAACTCAACATTAAAAATTTCAGGTAAAATGATATTCAAATTATGTAAGAAACCTTTTTAATTTATAAAATAAACATTATGGTTTATAAACGATTTCCATATCGACTTTTTGGAATTTTGATTTTGCCATAACTCAAAATCCATAATATGAAATCTCCATTTTTTTTTCATTAGGAAATTATAATCAAATAGATTCATATAATTATTGTTTTAAAGAATTACGACTTAAAATGGATTATATATATTCAGTTGAAGTTCAGAACTCAATATTACGAACTACAAGCTCGATTTTAATTAAATATAACTACATGTTCAAACTTTGTTTATTAAATAAATTCTATATTAAAAACCATTAAAAATTCTAATTCAACATTTAAAATAAATTAAATATTGACTACCAAGGATATGGGACATTACAAAATGGGCTTTCTTTCTATATTCAAGGTGCACGATTAACTATTCGAAATTTAACCACTTTGATTTCTGAATATATTTTTTCATTTTAGATATTCAAATATTGGTTTTTTATAATTGAAGTACTCTCTTTTAACTTATAAAAAATGAAAAGAAATTTATTTTTAAATTTGGTAAATAAAAATATTAAGTTAAAAAAAATGCAATCAAAAAGATTTTTATCTTTAAAATCATGATTTCTAATCATCTAAAACTTGCTTCAAATGTTGTTGAAATTCTTTATTGTTATATATATAGTAAATAAGTATAATTAATCTATAGTTAGTTTAATTAGATATTAATTAGTTTAATTAATCATTAATGTAATTTGTAACCAAAATTAAATATAAAGGAAACGAAAAGGGCATCTTAAGTGCACTTTTGTGCATAGATGTGTACATTTAGTACACAATGACACATTTAGGGGAAATGATCAAGTTTGTGAGGTGATGAAGGAACCATGGAGGAGGAGAACGTGTATAAGGTGAGGTGGAATGTGGAGGGTGGTATGGCATGAGTTGAATGAAGGCCATGTACTTGAAAGGTTATATTAGTAATTTTCTAGATGTAATTTATATAAAACAATTTCTTCTTTGTCATTTTTAATTTCACTTCACTTTTTCATTTTTTTCTCTAAGTTTACATTTTCCTTCTAAGCTCCAAAGCTTGATAATGGCTTCCAAAGTCCAAGGTTTAAAATTCCATAACTTTTCTGCAGCGACCGATAATTTAACTATTTTAATTTAAAATAGTTATTTAATTTTAAATAATCAAATATAGTTCTAAATAATAAATAATTCATTTGATTTGTATATAATAATGGTTTTATAAATATATAATATAAAAATATACAAACTTCATCACACTTTAGCAGATCAATGTTATAATTTTATAAATAGATTTTAATATTATTTATTATGGTTTTATATCTTAAATAATCTTGTTTTAACTATTTGAAGATGAGAAGAATTTCTTTAAGTTTTGATTACATAAGTAAATAGTTTAATTAAAGCTAGAAATGTGACCCACAAATATTTCACTAACAATCAACTTTTTATTCAAGTGCAAATTGTGTAAATATTATGCAACTGGAATAGTTATCATATGAACACATTAATAAGAATAAAAAACATTATGTCAATTAAACTAAGTGATAATTAGGGAAAAATACAAAAAAAAACTAAACCTTTGAAAAAGTAAACTTACAATCACTTACACATGTGAAAACATGGTACATGGAGGGTAAGTGGGTTAGGCGCATGGGCGATTTGATGTTGAATAAGAGATATTTACAAAATTTGCTAATAAATAGCAAGATATACTCTCTTCATTTCATAGATCTCATTCCATCTTCACTTCCCTTCTTCATCTCCTATTCTTCACCATCCCGTCTAGGCATGGACGTAAGAAATTTTAGGAAAACCGTGGTGATGACTTTAAGTTATGAGAAAGTAGAGGTGATGGAAGGAAGTTATGTTGGAAAAATAAATGATGGAAGAAAGTCCTATTGATTATAAAGTAAGTTATTTTCACTTCGAATCAGGTTTATAACTTGATCATAACACTTGATATTAGTGTTAACACAAAGTGTGCATCAGCAAAATATAAAGGAGCAGAAGTTCCAAAAACTAAAAGAGCAAAGGGATTAAGGCAACGAAACCAGGACCATGTAGGAAAGATCCTTGAAGAAGGCTAAGGCGATAACGATGTTAAGGAATGCAGATTAAGGATCGTAAGGAAAAATTAACACTAGAGGGGGAGGGGTGAATAGTATTTTAAAGAGATTATGGTAAACTTAAACAATTAACGATTATTCAAACAACTATATGAATCACATAATGAATATCACAACGGAAACAATTACAGATGCAAATACAAATAGAAATAAAATGCAGAAAGGAAAGAATACACCAAATTTAATACTGATTCGGATTATTCCTACGTCCAATCCCATGCAATGTTGGATTGCACAAATTTTTATTAATACTAGTATCAATCTTACAATACCCTTGATTTCATGGCTACAAGGTTAACACCGATTCCACACCCTTGATTTCATGGCTACAAGGTTCACACCGCTCCTTTTCCTTGATTTCCGAGCTATAAGGGACACACCCTTTCCCAAACAATTCCCAAATGATTGCAATAGCCCTAAAACTTTTCAATAACACTTCCAAACATACAGTAGTTGACGGAGATTGAGAAGAGAAAGAGAATGATATAAGTTGTGTTGAAATCGATAGAGTATAAGTGTAGAAATCAAGAAACTAATGTAAGAGAATGGTGGTATAAGATAGGATGTAGATAGAGAAGAAGAAGTCATAAAAAATTCGGAATTAACCCCTATCAATAGAGTTTGAAAGGTTGCAACGTTTCTGAAGCGTTTCAAATAATGAAAAGGCACTTCCTTTGAATTTTAAAAATATGACAGTTATATGTCAACATGTGCGTTATGGTATGTCGACATATATATTATTTTTTGAATATTTAATGATTTTTAAAGTATTTAAACCAACGTATATATTCTGGAACAAAGCTAGTTGTTAAAACATTATTTTTCAAGTATAAAAACATAAGAAAATATTATTTGAACACATGATTAAAAACTTTATATATAAGTGATACAAAAACTATGTATAAAATAATTATAAACATATATATATATACATATATACAAGAATTTATAAAAAGATATTTTTAAACTATATAAACAAAAAAGTTATATGAAAACTTAGAGTTTAAATAAGAATATATGAAATTACATTCAAATATAAACTTAGTAATATATCTATCTATATATATATATAAATGATTTGATAAAACTATAAAAATAAGAATACTTATAAATTAGGAAATATATATTTGAAATCATAAGTTTGAAATCCTTGGATGATTAAAAATCATTTTGAGAGAAGTTTGAAATCAATTTGAAAATAGTTTGAAATCAATTTTGAAAAGAGAGTTTGAGTGCTATTCAGAGTTTTACAAAATTTCTAGACTCTATTACCCAACTAGTCTTGGACTCTTGAACTTTGATATCTTGATACTCATGAGTCTTAATTCTCCTTTGAAATCTTGAATCTCTTAACTCTTCAAACTCTTAACTATACAGTCTTCAATATCTTATTACCTATATATAAATTCTGTATATATATATATTCTGGATAAAAGTGTTAGTATATATTTTATAATTGGTAATGATTGAAACAAGGTTGTTGTCATCAAAACATCATCAAACATTCCTTTATCCAACAGTCTCCCCCTTTTTGATGATGACAACCTTGGTTTATAAAATATTCATACTTGATGTTACCTGTTGATCTGCTTCCTTAATTACTCCCCTTTTCATTATGAATTCCTTCTGACTCCCCCTTAAACTATGCCTATCTTTACTGTATATTATTTTATAATTTAGAATTTCTTCCTCTTTTCCATTATCAAAAACTATCCTATACTAAGCTAAGCTAAACTAAACTAAACTATATTATACTAGATTAGACTTACTAAACTAAACCGAACTATATTATACTAGATTAAACTATACTAAACTATACTCCCCCAAAATCTATGCTATAACTGATCCTAATGACTAATTATATATAAGTCCCCCTTAATCTATAACTCTCCCTAAACCTACAATTCTCCCTAAATATGTAAATTTCTATAACTGCCCCAAAATCTATGGCTACACTATACAAATATTGTGTAATTTAAGCCAAACAAGCAATTCAGACTAATAATTAAGTCAAACCAATCCAATACAAACTTTCTACATAAACAAGAATCCAATCAATCAAAATAAATTTGAATATTAGTTATATTAAATTCAAGTTTTAAGTTAGTCAAACCTCATAATTCTTAGTTATGTTACTTGTTATGTATAGATTATTCCAATTAAATAAACAATCCAGACCAAATCAAGATAATATATATCAATTCAAAAGCACTTCTTGAACCTTCAACTAATCCTAGAAACTATAAAAATCCCCTGTTAATCTAATATTAGACTAGACCTAGCCTAAACTCTAATTCCCTTAAAACCATAATAAGACTTTAATCTAGACTAAGAAGTAATTCTGATAAGATATCCTTAAAACTATGATATAAGTTAAGTAAAGTAATTTTATCTAAAAAATCAACCAATTTAAGTTTTGTTGTCACAAAACATCAATTCAAATAAATTCAAACATAAAACCAAACATTTCTTATAACTTCTATTTATCCTAATAACCTATAAAACCTCTATTAACAAATGAATAAGTATATTTCTAACACAACTATCAACCACTAATGAAATTCAACCATGTCAAACAAGTCAATCAAGTTATTCATGTCAAACAAATCAGACAAGTCAATTTAGTCAAACAATTCAACCAAATCAATCAAGCCAAACAAGTCAATCAAGCCAATCAATTCAATCAAGCCAAACAAGTCAATCAAGCCAGTCAATTCAATCAAGCCAAACAAGTCAAAGCAAATATGTTACGTAATTGATTAATAATCCTATATATTTCTAATTAGACAAAAACTCCTTTTACACTATACTTGTTATGTGTGGAGTTAAAGTTAATATGTAATGCAATGTGTATAGTTTGTTGGTTATAATGCAATATGTCATATGCAAAGCTATATGGAGTAAATACATTGAATGAAATGCAACATATGATGTGAATGATTTTAATTTGAGATGCACTATAATTTATAATAATGATGTATGATATGAAATAAGATGTGTAATGATAATATACAAATTGATTTGGTGATGATATCTATTTTGGTAAAAGATATTCATAGTACTACATATATTATAAATTATTTCAATCAAACAAAGGTAATCTTAATTTCTAGACTTTAGGTTAATGATTTGAAAGAAATTAAGATTTTAATGGTAATTAAAAATATATTCGTGATAGGTGGTAATATATTTATAATAATTCTATGAGAAATACGGAGTTAAATAATCTTAGTAGAGTGCTTTTAAAAAAATAATATAGTAAATATTGAAGATCATTTTAAAGGGAATATAAAGTTTTATCATATAAAGTAAACTATTTGGATATAAACATATATTCGTAATTGTATATATTAAAACTAACAAAATCTAATGTATTGCGAAATATACATCAATCTTTTAATACAGATTAACTTTAGATTTATACTATAGAATAAATTAATTTACTAAAGAACTATTAAAATGTTTGTGACGACCCAAATTTCGGTACCCTTTGAGTCGACCAAATACAACACAAGTCCAACTCTTAGAACACTAAAACGCAGATGTCGAAGGAAGAAATTAGAGGATGAGAAGAGATAAGATAAAAAATTCAGAATAGAAGAAAAGACGAACATACAATAGAGTCAGAGTTAAAACGAGTCTCACAGCAGAATGGATAAAATATAATATATATGGTAATCTTTGTAATACAAACTGTATTCGAATTTACGTACATCATCAGAGTACAACACATATACATCACAGTAGACATAAACTTATGTATCTAGCGTTGAAGCCTCCTGCTCCAAGCTTCTTCCAGTATCTGAAAAATACTAAACTACTTGGCTGCCCATACAAATTTGGGCATCCAAGAGCTTAGGGAAAAACATAGAAAATTAAGCTTTGGGTCAGCCATGGGGCTGGTGTGAGTCAACAATTTTTAAAACAGTTTGATTTTAACTTTCAAACGCCTTTTGAAAGAAAAGATAATCGTAAGACCGATCCACACATAAATACAAATGGTTTTTGCCTTACGATAACCCGAAGCGTTCTTTATACCAAAACTCTTTAGATATTGTAATAATGTCTATTAAACTACAAATAAATAATCATCTAGCAGAATGCTTGCATCTCACGTTCTACATACATAGTATACAATCAAAACCACAAGGCGCTTAGGGATAATAGATTTCCAACTCTGACAAGGTATGGAACCACCTTCTGATAGTGTATCTCTAGAGGGAAATACACCGGGTTCAACAAGAACATCTTGCAACTCGGTCACACACGACCGACCACTCATTTCTCTTGAGTGTATCAAATATATTATCACTACGGTTGGCCCTACATAACCGTTATTCAAAGATACAGAAGCGAAAGAAGAACAAATATGAATATTCTATAGATAGGTGACAATACACCCTAATTGGAAGCGACCCACTTAGCTATGCTAGCTGCCCGATTTTTGTCATTTTCGGTTGTGAGGCTTGAGATCGGAACTTACCGTTTGTAACAACACATCTTTATTAACTTCGAATGCCACATCGTCAAACCCATGAAATCATAAATTGATTTCCCCAATACCATGGGTATAAAGCTAAGAGAAATGAATTCCTCCGCCACTAAACATAGTTTGCAGAGATTAGTCATATGATTTTTTAGGAATACTCAGTTAGACCTTCGTCCATACAGGTCGTCCTGGGATTGGACAAACTGAAGGCACTATCCTGTAAATCCATCTTAGGCAATTGCTATCTAGGATTAATAGAACCTTTGCGTAAACTCCATCTTTAATAATCTCTGACTTGAAACATATAAATCGAATCGAAGTGGAATTTAAATTCCGACCACTTCGAAACAATAACGATAATAATGGTACAAATTTGATATTTTTCTATCAAATATAAAATAAAATAACAGTTTTGTTCCCATTGGACCTGCTAAGCTTCCTTTAAATAATATTTAATTATTTAATTTCAAATATCAACTTACTTATATATTTATTTGGGAATATAAATATCATATAACTTAAAAACCTTACATGGTAAATCCTACTCTTAAATATACGTTTTCCTAGTTGAAAGCAATATTAAACTCTAAAATTCATTTCGAACACAAACTAATACGATCTATTGGATAATAGTAAAATCGTTCATGTTAGGGTATTTTAATTACCCTCAGACCTTGAGTCAAAATCATTCTTATTGTTAAGATTTGTATAAGTTCAATATTCAAAATATTCGACCACCTAAGCTTTGTAAATTCACTTGATTTTCTTAAAATCTTAAATTATTTTAAAATAACGTTGTTGTTTTGAAAACATTTATCAAGTTAACTTGATTAACTTCATATCTAAAACCAAGGATTTTAATCAAATAAATCGACTAAATTCCTTTTTCTTTGATAATTAAATTACCTTTAAACCTTACTTTTTTAGAGATAAATTAAGTTAAAAATATCATCTTGGATAACTTATCACATTTCAACTGCCCAGTTTAACTGTATAACTTATCTTGCCAAAATAAGCTAGTCAAAATATTAATTAGATTTTAATAAAACATTTCTACGTTTAACAATTATTTCTTAGAAACTATTTCCATCAAATTAGTCAAAACAGATTAAATAACCCATTTCCCTTTAAACCAGTTGATTTAAATCAACTTAAGGATAATCTGTTGAATCAATTACAATTAATCTTCCTTTTTAAAATTAATTAATAATATAATTAATTTAAAATAATCACTTTTAATTGTTCTTAAACAATTATTTAACTATTATCATCTTAAATAATTTTTTGATCTACTTTATAGACAAGTTTAACTAAGCAGTTATAACGATATATAGCAGACGATATTCAAACTGTTAACTCAATTTACACAACAACCATATAAATACAATTCAGTATTATCGAGTGATAATATCTCAACAACATATATTTACTGATAAAATATATTAACAAATATAATAGCAGAACAGTATTTATTTCTGCTGGCAGGGTATTCAAACAATTCAGTTAATACAGTTTATAGTGGAACTGTGTTTATTTCCACTAATGGATGTCAACATATAATTATAATTACAATTATCGTAATTAAACACAACATAATTAATTAAATAATTTTATTGAACAAACAATTCAGGCTTTCTGAGTTATAGATTATCATAGATCAATTATAATAGTTTCTGCGTTAATTTAGTTTAACTAAATTACGTTTATTATATTATATACATTGTTATAAATAACCCTATTCTATTTACTTAATAATTTAATTAAGATTTTAAACTGTTAAAACTTGACAACTACGGCGAGTCGCTTACATAGCACATACTATTGATTGACTTGATTAACATATACACAAAAATTCATTCGAATGAATGTTCACTTATAAACACATATACTAATACACACACACACACACACACACACACACACACACACACACACACACACACACACACACACACACACATATATATATATATATAACTTTCCAAATCTTACTTAAACTCTCTCAGCTCAACTAACCCTTAGCCTAAAAATTGTATTTTTTTAACACCATAATATATGTATTATATATTTATTATACGATATATATTTAAATTAAACCTTTTCTTTTTAAAACCCTTCTTTATTAAACAAACTGTGCCAAAGTCCAACCTATTACACCCACGCACACAACTCTCTACGTTTCTTCTACTAAACCCATCCCATTCCTTCCTCTTATTCTATTCTTTTTTCCTCCAGTTACCAGTGTACGTACCATGCACAATGTACATGTGTAGATGATCCCATCGTCCAATGACCATCGCAACCCTCCCCTCACGTCTCTCCTCTGTCCTCGATCACCACTGACCATTCGGTCCTGCCTCCCAAGCCCTTCTTCTCGAATTCCCCTCTCAACCCCTCAACCTGAAAAGCACACACATCGGGTTGTCCAGAAACCCACCTCCACTGATCACCTCCGATCGTCTAGCACTTGCCATCGCCACCGAGACACCCTCCACATCAGTATGCCTCTCCACGTAAAACTGATCGAAACTCGATCAACCCAAAAACTCATACGATCAAATCAAAAACTCGACTTAAAAACAGACCCTTAAAACTTAAATCACCTCGACAAACCTCCTCAGGCCACTGGCACCAACAAAACCGCATCCACCTCTTCTGCTACCCCCTAGTAAAGCTCTCATAAAATCAGTTTGCAAAATTATTAGCCCAATCTCGAGTTTTTATTTTTCTTAACTCAAATCGAAAATAAATTCTAACTTGCATAATAGGGTAGTAAAAATCATGATTTCCATTTTAAAAATCATAATTTACAAGGAAAAACCTATTTGAATGCCTGAGATTATAATTTGTAATGATCAAAAATCTGATTGTTGAATCCTCTTTACAGTTTTTGACATTGTTCTATGAGACGACCCGAACTTCCCCGTGAAGGAAAGCACGGATAGAATTGAGGACAAGACAAAATAGAACGCAAACAGAAGAACATTTCATTGTTATTACAACAATTCCATCAGATACAAGAATATACAGAGTATAAATGAATAAATTACATTCGATAAATATCAGAGATTACAATCAATTACATAGCAGCGGAAAAACAATAGAAAACACAACTAGAAGTAATGCACGGATACAGAGATTTCCGAGCTTCGTTCCAGCTGTAAATCAGGATCTTGTGAATATAAATCTGGAAAACCAAAACTACTAACTGCCCGTGTCGAAAATAGGGGCACCCAGTTTAGGTTAAAACAATAAACTCCAGGTCAGTCATGGGACTGGTGTGAGAACTAAAACAGTTATTGATCTTTATTTTTAAAGTTAGGTAAATCAAGGGACCACGCCGTATAACATGGAACGGGTTTCCTCCCAAGAATACCAGTGCATAAAACAAACAGCGCAATGCTAAATAAAGAAAAATGAAGCTGTTATAAGACCCAGGTCCCATCACACAATGCAACGCAAGCCGGAGGATAGGGTTTTTACCTTATAACAGCCAAAGCATGCTTGATACGTTTAAAACACATTATTTGATACTATTATTAGTGCATAGTGTCAAAACAATTCAAATCATAAATATCAATCATAGGCGGCATGGGTACCATCTATCATGTCGCCATACTAGTTCTACAATTAAAACCGAAATATCACGTATTGGAAATTGGATTTCCGTCATGAGTCGATGCAAGGGGCAAGCTCCTCTCCGCGTTCGAGACACTCTAGCAAATGTCTCAGGACCCCACTCTGATCCTTGGATCTTCAGGGCCGGTCCTCTCTTACTTTTGAGGATTAATTATTCCTGAACACACGTTTCCCGGTCCTTATAGACCTATATCCGAGGCGCCTCGTATCCAACAACCACACAGGTGAAAAGTATATAAATGTCAGGGCTGGTAGGTCGCTGACACCACCCTAGCTAGAAAGAAACGTCGTGCTCTCCCTGTAGTCACTATCCCGTTTTTGACTCATACCGAGGTATGAAGCTCGCGAATTCACGTTATACACAAAGCTACGTGACACAGACCGTGCTTTGATCATCAACCACAAGACTTTGTTTTCAACAGAAGCCTTGATCAATTGCCACTTACGCGTGCCACACTGGCAATTCACTCCATGCGATTGATGTCCATCGATATACAACCTCTTAGCTCGTACGTCTCAGAGAAGGGCGTTAAGCAAGAGAATAAATTCTCCGCCGCCAAATAGATGTATATTTAATAGAGATCAATCAACACATAATAAAATCCAATGTCAGACACACAATCCATTTACAAGTTCGCTCTGGGTCTGAACGAAACCGGAGGCACTTTCCTCGCATATCCATCCATCTCCAAGTACGTCTGGATGATCAACAACTGTTTCCCTCATCTTGGGTGTACAGCCCAATCAAGATCATCAGTAATCACCCAAACGATGTGAAGACTTCCGGTCTTCAACCACCGTCTTCATCTTTGACATCTCGTCGAATCGGTTATTCAGAATGGGTATAACCCGGCCTTTCTGAATAACCCACGTATATAATAAAAAAATGTTACACAAACACAACGAACGCCTCATTCCAATTCGGAATATTCTTTTATTCACAAAATCACATTCTTAGGGAAAGGTTCCCATTAATTTTATCCAAGATAAATTCTTCTAAATTTATTCTTTAATCTTCCTTTGGATATCATTTCAAACTAGTCGGGATTAGCGAACCACACCGAAGTAATTATTTATTTTATTTCCCAATCCCAACCTATTTATCCCATGGAGAAAACTGGTAATACTCCACATCTAACACCACGGTGTTATCGGTAAAATTAATTACCACCTCTCGTTCAAATCTAATTAAAGATTTAACTATCGCTTTGGAGCAAAACTGGTGGTACTCCATTCTCGATCACCTTTCAGATTTGATAATTTATATCATCAATTCACATTTCAATCTAATTAAAGATTCATTAAAACTCCACTTAGTTTTAATCTTTTCAAAAATCAATATTCTGTCTTTAATTGGGTTAAAGAACCAATGTCATTTAAAACACGATTCACGATAAACCCAAAATCACATTTGATATTAAATACAAGGCTCTGAATAGAAAATATATCGACTTATATTCAATATCAAATTCTGAAACTAACAAATATCGTATTGGAAATAACGATATAAAATATATCTTTCAAATCCCCATAACAATATCTGTGTAGCCACGAAATCCAACATCGAAATATTCCGAAGATAATTTCGATTCAACTCCAGGCCAATTCACATATTGGGAATATTGATTATTTTTAAAATCACTTTCAAATTCAATTTATTTATTTCAAAAATAAATTGATTTTAATTCTAGTTCAAAACTAGTTCATTTCGATAAAAATCTATTTTTATCTTTTCAAATATGGAGTTTTTCATCCTAGTTCTTTCCAATCCATATATTATGATTTTACACAAATTATTGATATTTTTAATAATTTTATCAAGGCCCGTACAGTCGATTTCCATCAACGGCCATCAAACTGCACTTACAACGACCTTTTCCAAATTTGATTTGGACATAATTCCAAATCCAACCGTTAGATTTCAAATTTCTTATATTCATTGGAAAGCTCTTTTCGATACGAACCCAACGGTTCCGGTTTTAGGAGAATCCGACGGTCGGATCTCCCGCAACGTCAATTCGAAGTCAATGGTCGAAATGCCGCGGCGCGGCGCGTTCTATTCAGGCCATTATATATAATATATATATATATATATATATACTATATTTTGTCGATTTCCTTTTAAAACGTATTTTATAAATCGTTTTAAATTCATTTTCAAAACCATTTCAACGCTACAATCAATTTCAAATCAAAATTGAATATTTCATATCATTACTATATAAATGATAATATTTTCAAAACGTTATATTTTGAAATCACTTATTTTCTATATTCATTATAAAAATGAATATAATCGATATAAATATCGTTCACGTCAAAATAGCGCAACTCTAATCAACACGGCTTTATATATTTCAATAAATTCGGTATTCTATTCAACAAATGAATATTTATTCTATTCAACACATGAATCTATATTTCTTTCAACACACGACTAATCTCAACACAAGAGTACTGTCAACACATCACTATTTTTGTTATGTAAAATATTTTATAAAATTATGCTATCTATCGTTTGATTTTTAAATCAGACTCCACCATGAAGTAGTTCTAATTTTAAATATGATAAAGATGTAAATTTTATTGTTAAAATATTTTACTCAACACTTGAATAGTTTCAACACATGAACATCGTCAACACATGAATTTTCCCCGTGACACGGTGTTAAGGATAATCATTGGAATATAACACATTAATCATCATTAGCAGATCACAGATAATAGCAGAAACAGAAAATAGAATAATTTACACACATATGACAGCGGAATCATATAGATATCATCACATCAGAGAAGCACAGTACAGGATACAACTTAGTGCATAATGATACATAATCAGTCACCATCGCCTGAGGAGGAATCATACATAAAGAGTACACAAAATAAATATCAGTCTACATCGCCAATGGCGGAATCATAATATAGACACAATAATGGCGGAGAAAATCCAAGTCAGCACGGTGTAGTCAAGCCTCGCCATGAGCCAAAAGTGCGTCAGAAACCTGTAACTAGGCTGCCCGTGTGAAAATGAGGGCACCCGAGTTTGCAAGGTGAAACAAACTACGAGTCAGTCATGGGACTAGTATGAGAAATCTACTTAACTTATTAACAACAATAATAAGGCAAATCATAGGACTACGCCACTTTCGCGGAACGGGTTTACTCCAATGAGTGCTAGTGCATGAAACAAAGTAAATGATTAAATCATCGCGATGCTTTTTATAAAATGAAGCCATTATAAGACTCAGGTCCCATCACACAATGCAACGCAAGCCGGAGGATAGAGTTTTACCTTATAATGGCCAAAAATGCTTCATACGAATAAAACAAAAGTGTTTGATATTATTACTAGTGCATATATGTTTCGAAAGAAAATTCAATCATAAATATCAATCCTAGGCGGCATAGCTACCATCTACTATGTCGCCATACTAGTAATACAATCACGTCCGCATATTTCGTATTGGAAATTGGGTTCCTTCATGAGTCGAGGCAAGGGGCATGCTCCTCTCCGATTCGAGACACTCTAGCAAATGTCCCAGGACCCCACTATGATCCTTGGATCTTCAGGGCCGGTCCTCCCTTACTTTTGAGGATTAATTATTCCTGAACACACGTTTCCCGGTCCTTACAGACCTATATCGAGGCGCCTCGCATTCCAACAACCACACAGGTGAAAAGTATATATAATGTCAGGGCTGGTAGGTCACTGAGACCACCTTAGCTAGAAAGAAACGTCGTGCTCTCCCTGCAGTCACTCTCCCGTTTTTGACTCATACCGAGGTGTGAGGCTCGCGAATTCACGTTATACACAAAGCTACGTCACACAGACCATGCTTTGATCATCAACCACAAGACTTTGCTTTGCAACAGAAGCCTTGATCATATGCCACTTAGGCGTGCCACACAGGCAATCCACTCCATGCGACTGATTTCTATCAATACATAACCTATGAGCTCGTACGTCTCAGAGAAGGGCGTTAAGCAAGAGAATAAATTCTCCGCCGCCAAACAGATATATATTTAACAGAGATCAATCAGCACAGAACAAAATCCAATGTCAGACACACAGTCCATTTACAAGTCCGTTCTGGGTCTGAACGAAACCGGAGGCACCAATTCCTCGCATATCCGTACAATCAACAGTATGTTTGGACGGCTACTACTTCAGCTCCTTCATGGTAGCTACTCCAATCACGAGCATCAGTAGCGCCCATCCATCCAATGTGAAGATCGTCGGTCTTCAACTGTCTTCGACTCTTCGACTTCTCAACGTCGATCGATTATTCGAAATGAGATGAACTCGGCCTTTTCAAATAACCCACGTATATTTAGTTTTTTCAAATCAATTAATCACGTGGTTGGACTATTCAACATTCACATTTCAGTTCTTTAGTTATAATTCTCATGTTAAATACATTCAACCATCACATATCAAGCAAACACAACGAAATTGGTTTATTTCCATTCTATATCGTCTATAGTATTTTATAACGATATATCGCCATTTTTATTTAATTTAAAATGGCCATATTTAATTAAACGACGTTTCAGGTCGTGTCGATGCACTGGCGCTGTTTTTCACTAATTTCGTTTTACACATATCTGAAAATCTAACCGTTGGATCTTCACAAATTTTATATCATTAGGAAGGTCATTTCAAAACGAATCCAACGGTTTCAGTTTTGGGAGAATCCGACGGTCGGATCTTCCACACTAGCCATTTGAAGTTACGATTTCAATTTACGAACTGCAGCGTCGTTATTCGATTTAATTTAATTATATATATATATATATATATATATAAATATAATCGTTTCTGGCGCTGTTTTTCTTCAGATTTGAATTAAACATTCCAGACAATCCAACCGTCGGATCTTCACAAATTTGGTGCCGTTGGAAAGATATTTCCAAGGCGAACCCAACGGTTGCGGTTTCAGGAAAATCCAATGGTCGAATTTCTCGCACTAGTCGTTTGAAATCACGATTTCAAAACACGAACTGCACGGCCACGTTTCGTTTTAATTTATTTATATTTATATGTTTATATAAATATAGTTCATTCAAAAATTCCTATATCGTTTCCACTTCAATTATTTCACCAACGCCTTTAAATTTTGGAAAATTTCGCCATAACCTCCTTTGTACGGGAGGGGCTGGGAAAATTCCCAAATAGCCACACGGGCGTCTCATGTCGAAAAGAAAAAGAAAAAGCCAAGAGGCTAGCCAACAGGCTCATAAAATCATCACCCAAACAAAACAGTAAATGTGTACCTATTTGTCGAGCACAAAATTTTATTCCTCTTCTCTAGCCCCTTTTGCTATAACCTGTTCAATAAATATGCTGTGGGTGATCATGTTTATTTGAAAGTGTGTGTAGTGGAAAAGTTCATGTGTTGAATAAAAAGATCGAACAATAAAAATTACATTTTTTTTGAAACTGTGAAGTGTTAAAAATAGCCACTTGTTCAAATAAATATGCATGAGTTGAAATATACATTAATTAGCTAATGATATGGTTTTAGCATATGCATGCAACATTAGAATGAATGGTGTTTTTAAACCAAAGTAAATCAAATATGAAGTTGAATGGAAAATGTTAAGTGATAAATGAAGGAAAGAGCGGATACTTTGAGAACAACACACAAAAGAACGCAGACGAAAGAACATTTCATTATTTTCCCGATTGGAATGAGGCCCAATCAATTACCATATAACGTTAATTATATGGATTCCATACAACACATGTATATAATAGCAATGATAAACAATCAACCATCATCAAAGGTGCACCACACAACTGCATAAGCATCAAATATAAATAATTAACGCTTACACAGCCTGTCGACCAATCGATCGACATACAATGAAACAACTGGGATTAGTGTAAGCCAAATATCATCCCAACACCCGTGTGGGGTTTCAAATCAACAAACACAGATTTTTATTTGTGCAGTTGGGCGATGTGTAAAATTTATCATCCCAATCAATATCAGTCAAATCAGTGTATATAAACAAATCAGCCGATTTGTTTATAAATATTCATTTATTCACATTCACGTTAAAAATTATATTTTTAACGATAATTAATTTATTTCAACTATCTACATTTATTATCGATTTCACATCAACATCACAAACAATTTTCACATCAATCAAACAAACAAGTCATCCATGGTCTGTGGATGACGGGTGTCGGGTGCTGCTAAGCACCGTCTACATCCTAGTATATATATATAATAACTAGAAAAAGGAAATTTAGAGTGAGAAGTTCTCACCGATTGCTAATCCAAACGCTTCGACTCTTCTTATGCAGAAGTCTTCGCCGTTCTCGCCTTTTGTCACTTTCGTTGCCCGTATTCTCTACATATGTAAAAATCGAATTTGTACTTTACTATTCAATATATAAAAATCGAATTTTTACTTCGCTATTCAATATATAAAAATCGAATTTTTACTTCGCTATTCAATATATAAAAATCGAAATTTTACTTCGCTATTCAATATATAAAAATCGAATTTTTACTTCGCTATTCAATGTATAAAAATCGAATTTTTACTTCGCTATTCAATATATAAAAATTGAATTTTTACTTCGCTATTCAATATATAAAAATCGAATTTTTACTTCGCTATTCAATATATAAAAATCGAATTTTTATAATTACTCCATATGGATAAAAATTCTATTTTTACATTGCTACTATATTGATAAAAATTCTATTTTTACATCGCTACTATATAGATAAAAATTCTATTTTTATCACACTATTCTCTATATAAAGATTTCGCCTTTTCAAATATGAAGATTTAATTTTTATTTCATCACTATAAAAATCACCTCTTTATTTCAATATATATACAATAAAAATCAGATTTTTATTTTGCTATATTTATAAAGATGATATTTTTACAAGCTTGCCTATATAAAAATTATATTTTTATACTTCTACAATATAAAAGATTATATTTTTATATTTCACATATGATAAAAATCATATTTTTAGTTTATAAAAATTAAACCTTTTTATCTAATATATATATATAAGCCATATATTCCTAATGTAATGTCATTCAAAAATAAAGATACGATTTTTATTACACCCGCATATACACAAAACTGAAAATAAAATAAAATGTAATTAAAAATAAACACTTACAGTCATAGGTTGGAGGGGTGCTGTTCGATCTAGGGTTGTGGGGCTCGAGATGGGAGGAGGGGCGATAGGGAGGAGGATGGACGACCAAGGGGGGGGGGGTTCGCGGATGGGCTTAGAGGAAGGGAAGAAGGGAGCGGAGGGAGGAGAAGAAGGAGAAGGCACAGCGGAGGGGGGGGGGTTGCCTGGTGGCGCGACGCGCCTGAAAGGGGGAGGGCTTGGGGTCTTCGCGGTTTGACTGGAGGGAAGGGGAGGGAGAAGGAGGCGGAAACGAAGGGGATGGAGGGGGCTTCGTGCCGGCAGCGGCGGCGCCAGGGTGGAGGGGCTCCATCGATCCTCTTCCATTTTTTTTCTTTTGTAATGAATTTCAACGGGGGGGGGGGGGGGGGGGGGGCAGAGGTAATAGGAGAAGAGAGAGGATTTTTTATATTTTTAAATTTCAAAAAATTTGACTTTTTTATACGACCTCTAAACGAGGCCCACCGCCTGTCGTCCATAGCGTTTCACCCCCATTCCGAACACAATGGGATATGTATCGTCGGCTGATTCGATTGTTTCGATCAGTTTTCGTCAAAATCAACATATAACTCTATATATTGAATTTGAACGCGCATTTCAATTTACCGGGGTCACATACGAACTCTATAAATTGCAGAAAAATATTTTCTAGCTTCGTATTGACGATACGTTCCTAACAAAACAAATTTCGTCGAATTCTGAGACCGTTGGAAAAATGGCCATTTTCCAGTCGATTAAAATCAACTGAAACTGGTCAAACGCGTTTTCCTTTGGCACGCTCACATATTGATTCGAAAAATTATGAAATTTGGAATCTAGCAATAATTTGACATCACGGATCCAACAAAAGTGGTTTCGTCGAAATCCGAGGTCGTTTGCAAAATTCCCATTTTTAAGGGCCCGAATTCCATAGCGACTATTCAGAATTTTCAACTGGACATATCTTTTGATCCCCGCTATGAAATTTCAATTTTTCGGATTCGTTGGAAAGAAATTCACGAATAGATTCTAATATTTTTGATTTCACTAAAATCCGGATTGTTTTGCACCAGGTATGTTCAATTGAAGTTTGAAATCGATTTATCGAACTACCACGCCATTTTCAATTCTATTTATAATTATATATAATTATTTATATTCTAACGACGACGTATATAATATATACGTTCGAATTCTATTCAAAATAATTTTCTCGTCGATATTATTTAAAATAATTCATTTTAAATTATCAAAATTCGCTAAAATTGCCAAAATAAAAATTTTAAACTGGCCCAGATTTTCGGGTTGTTACATTCTATATGTATGAGATACCATTTTAAACTGTAAATATTTCTAAAATACACTAAAGACTAAACTGAATAATGTTTATGTTAATCTCGAATCTTGTTACACACTAGAATTTGGAATAGAATATTTTGGAAACTGGTATATGTGATATATGTTTACTAGTAGAACGTACTGATTGGTTTAAAAGGATTGACAATATTTCAATCCACTTACAACCTATATTTTTGATTCAGAAGTGTTTAACATGTCCAAATGCACATATAGGCACATGCCTATGCATTAATATTCAATAACATAATCATGGTATGACTTAAAATGATGAATTTAAAACAGTGGATGTTTACTCATAAATGTAATTCACTATTTCCATGGTATCATGCTATAGGATTTAGCATACTATTTCTAGATTTTCAAGTGTTGGTTTCAGACAAGCAAAAATATGGTGGATGAATGTATATATAAATATATTTACTTAACATAAAACAATCAGTGGATAAAGGAAAAAGTTTACTCATTTGGTTTAATGTCATTTTCCAGGTTTTCATATCTTATTTCAGATTTTCATTCATTCAATGCTCTAGTTCTAGGCTGACAGGAAGACTGAATTGATTTAAAACAAGACATGCATATATATATATATATTTGCAAACCATCAATGAACAAGAGAGAAGTTTACTCATTTAATTAATGTCCCTTATTTCTCTTTTTTTATTGTTTCCAGGTTTAATTGTTCAGTCCAATATGAAGATTTTATCTACTAAAACAACATTCCCATATATGCACCTATATTAATATATACCCATAAATAAGGATACAAAGAAAGAAAGAAGAAAGAGTTTACTCACGAACATGGTCCTCTGTTCCTTAGTTTCAATCTAGATTTTTCATGCACAGGTACTCATATTTCTTAGCATATTTCTTCCATTTTCATTTCGGTTTTGGATCAAATGATATATGCATGTATGTGGCTAGTGCTTGTATTTATAGGTGCAAAGAAATGATTAATCAATGGCAGCGTTTACTTGGTGTATGGGGAATAAAATACATAGGTGATGGAATGTTATAGCTAAGCTTGATTGAAAAATATCATAACTGTTGCTATTGATTGAAAAGAAAGAATTATAACTGTGTATGTGTAATTTGATTGGATGGATCAAAGAATAGCTATGAATCTAGTTGATGGGAAGAAATGTTGTTGTGCCTATATCTCAATTCGCATATTAATGCATAACAGCCACCCTTGAAGTACACATATATAAATATAAGTATAGCTCTGTTATTAGCTTTGTGTAGTCCTATCTTAAACAACAGCTAAATGATGTGGATGTGGCCCTGTGCAGATGAGGTTAAAAATGAAAACACTTTGCTTTCAAGCCTTCCAGGTTATATGATTGCAAATATTTGTGCAGCTACTAAGATGAAGTACACGAATTGTAATAACCCGGAAATCCGAGCCAATTTAAATTTTTTATTTTGGCAATTTTAGTGAATTTTGAATATTTAAAATTAATTATTTTAAATAATAACGACGAGAAATTTATTTTGAATAGAATTCGAACGTATATATTTATTCGAATCGTCGTTAGATTATAAATATTTATTTATATATATAAAAGGAATTGAAAATGGCGCGGTAGTTCGATAATTCAATTTCAAATTTCAAATGAATGTACCGGGTGCAAATTAAACCGGATTTTAGTGAAACAAAAAATATTCAAATCTATTCGTGAATATCTTTCCAACGAATCCGAAAAATTTAAATTTCATAGCGGGAATCAAAAGATATGCCCAGTTGAAAATTCAGAATAGTCGCTATGGAATTCTGGCCCTTAAAAGTGGAAATTTTGCAAACGACCTCGGATTTCAACGAAACCACTTTTGTTGGATCCGTGATGTCAAGTTATTGCTAGATTCCAAAATTCATAATTTTTCGAATAAATATGTGAGCGTGGCAAAGGAAAACGCGTTTGGCCAGTTTTAGTTGATTTTAATCGACTAGAAAATGGCCATTTTTCAAACGGTCTCAGAATTCAACGAAACTAGTTTTGTTAGGACCGAATCGTCAATACGAAGCTAGAAATAATTTTTCTGGAATTTTTCGAGTCTGTATGTGGCCCCGGTAAATTGAAGTGCGCGTTCAAATTCAATATATAGAGTTATATTTTGATTTTGACGAAAACTGATCGAAACGATCGAATCAGCTTATGACACATATCTCATTGTGTTCGGAATGAGGGTAATTAGCTAAGGACGACAGTCGGTGGGTTCGATTATGAAGTCGAATGAAAAAGTTACTTTAGAGAATTAAATAATAATAATAAAAAATATATAAAAAAAAGAAAACCTCCCTCTCTCCATACTCTCCCTCATCCCCCCCCCCCCCCCCCCGTTGACCATTTCAATCGAACAAAAAAAAAGGGCTGAAGGAAACGCGATGGACCTCCTCCCATCGGCGCTCGCAGTGGCCGCCGCCGCCCTAGCGGAGTTCCTCTGGCCTCACCACTCGCCGCCGCCACCTTCTCCCCCAGCTCTCCCTCTCTCCTCTAAAGCGACGTGCACCTCCCCTCGAACCCTAACTAAAACTCTAGCCCCCCTTTTCTCGCTACAGCCCCCAGCGCACTTCCTCCTCCACACCCCCTTGCTCCTCCCTCCTCCTTCCTCATCTGAAACGAGCCACCAACCCCCTTCCCTCCTCCGATTAGCGGTAAGTCCCTTTCCTTTTCTAATTTTGTTTCATTTTAAGTTATATAATCAATTTTTATTTTATAAAAATCAGTTTTTGTTTATACGAAAAGGTGAGTTTTTTTTATGATAGAAAAGGTGAAATTTTTATGATAGGAAGATTAAAAATATAATTTATATAATATAGGAAGATTAAAGATATGATCTTTATAGTATAGGAGGTGAGATAAAAATATGAACTTTATTTTTATCATGAAGGAATGAAAATAAAAATTTGATTTTTATACTATAGAATGAATAAAAATATAATTTTTATAAGGAAGAAGCATTAAAAATATGATTTTTATATAATAGAGATTATTAAAAATATTATCTTTATATATGTAGCGAAATAAAAATATGATTTTTAGTGAAGTAAAAATATGATTTTTATATTATATAACTAGCAAAAATTCGATCTTTATATAAGAAGTAGAAATATAAAGATATAATTTTTATATAGAAAGGAGCGTTGTAAAAATATATGAAATAAAAATATGATTTTTATTTATTGGAATGAAGTGATAAGAATATATTTTTTATCGTGTGAATGGTATTGATGAAAATCAATCGTGTAGGATATCGAGTTCGCTTGAGTGGTCGGTGTGACATTTGTCTTCTTCATTCTGAAGGAATGGCGGAGTGGAACCCTCGGTGAGAACTCCTCACCTTTTATTTATTTTTCTAGTTGAAATATATATACTAGGATGCAGACGGTGTTTAGTAGCACCCGACACCCGTCGTCCACAGACCATGGATGGCTTGTATCCTTGTTTGTTTGATTTTGATGTGTATTTGATTGTGTGATGTGATGTGAAATGAAATAAAATATTTATATAGTTAAAAATATTTTATAGTTAAAAATAGAATTTTTAACGTGTATTTAAAATGAAATAAATTTAAACAAATTGGACGATTTGTTTATATACACACATTTGACTGATATTGATTGGGACGATAAATTTTACACATCGCCCAAATGCACAAATAAAATCTGTGTTTGATTGATTGAAACCCCACACGGGTATTGGGATGATATATGACATACACTAATCCCAATAATTAGTTGTATGTCGATCGATTGATTGACAGACTGTCATAAGCATTAAATATATATATTTGATGCTTATACAGTGTGGAATGCACTCTGAACGATGGTTGATTTTTTATCGTTGTTATTTTATACATGTGTTGTAGAAAATCCATATAATTAACAGTATATGGTAATTGATTGGGACTCATTCCAGTTTTGAATAGAAATATTTGAAATAGAAATATTTGAAATAGAAATATTTGAAATGGAAATATTTGAAATAGAAATATTTGAAAAAGAAATATTTGAAATAGAATATTTGAAAATAGAAATATATGAAGCCGTGTTGATCAGATTGACGCCATTTTGACGTGAACGATATTTATATATCGATTTATTCAATTTTCAATGTATATTGAAAGTGTTTTCGAAATTTGAATTATATTGAAAGTGATTTCGAAATTTGAATTATATTGAAAATAATCGAAATTCAAATTAAATTGAATAGAATTGAATTCGAATTGAAATCGAAAGGAATTGAATTCAAATTGAAATTGAAAAGAAATTCAAATTAAATTGAAATTGAATTGAAATCGATTTGAAATGAATTTAAAACGAATTTATATTGGAATATTCGATTTTGATTTGAAATTGAATATGAAGTCGAAACCGTTTTGAAAATGAATTTAAAACGATTTATAAAGCACGTTTTGAATTGAAATCGACGAAGTATATATTATATATATTATATATATAATATAATGGTCTGAATAGAACGCGCCGCGCCGCGGTAGTTCGCGGATTTCGACCATTGACTTCGAATGGATATTGCGGGAGATCCGACCGTCGGATTCTCCTAAAACCAGAACCGTTGGGTTCGTATCGAAAAGAGATTTCTAACGAATATTAGAAATTAGAAATCTAACGGTTGGATTTGGAATTATGTCCAAATCAAATTTGGAAAAGGTCGCGGTAAGTGCAGTTCGATGGCCGTTGATGGAAATCGACTGTACGCGCCTTGATAAAATTAATAAAAATAGTAATAATTTTGTAAAATCATAAGAAATGATTTAGAAAGAATTAGGATGAAAAACTCCATATTTGAAAAGATAAAAATAGGTTTTTATCGTAATGAACTAGTTTTGAACTAGAATAGTAATTTATTTATTTTTAAAATAAATAAATTGGATTTGAAAGGGTTTTAAAAGTAACCAGAATTTCCAATAATTGAATTGGAATGGATTTGAATCGAAATTGTCTTTGGAATATTTCGATGTTGGATTTCGTGATTATACAGATGTTGTTATGGAAATTTGAAAAATATATTTATATCGTTATTTCCAATACGATATTTGTTGGTCGTAGAATTTGATATTGAATATAAGCCGATATATTTTCTATTCAGAGCCTTGTATTTAATATCAAATGTGATCTGGGTTTGTCGTGAATGGTGTCTTCATTAACACTGTTCTTAAGCCCAATTGAGAAAAAGATTGAATCTTTTATTTAGATTTAATGAAGTGTACCAATTAAATAATATTTAATTGGAATTGAATTGGTATTGTTTAGTTTGGGTTTATCGTGAACAGTGTTTTAAATAACACTTGTTTTTTAACCCGATAATTAATGGAATGTGATTTTGGGTTGTCGTGAACGGTATCTTCAGTAATACTGTTCTTAGACCCAAAGGAGTTAAGAAAATCAGAAACTAACTGGAGATTAGTTTAGTTGAATGGTTTCTGGGGTATTGATCTGATGTTGGTTTCGGCCTTCGGGGTTAATACTTAGGGAATTGCTCACTTGCTAATTTACGATTAGGAACTGATTGAAATGTGATGTGATTTTGGGGTTTATCGTGAACCGTGTTTTAAATGACACTGATTCTTTAACCCAGTCACAGATTAAAACTAAATGGAGTTTTAATGAATCTTTTATTAGATTGAAAAGATCGAGAATGGAGTATCACCAGTTTTACTCCAGGCGGTAGTTAAATCTTTAATTAGATTTGAACGTGAAATGGTAATTGAATTTACCGATAACACCGTGGTGTTAGATATGAAGTAAGACCAGTTTTACTTCATGGGATGAATAGATTGGGATTGGGAAATAAAATAAATGATTACTTCGGTAAGGTTCGTTAATCCCGACTAGTTTGGATAAACCAAAATTTGGTTTGAACTGATTTTCAAAGGATGATTAAAGAATAAATTCAAGGAATTTATCTTTGATAAAATTAATGGGAACCTTTCCCTAAGAATGTAAAATTTAGAAACTAACTGTAGGTTAGCTAAGTAGAATGGTTTCCTGGGTATTGATCTGATGTTGGTTTCGGCCTTCAGGTGTATGTTGTGTTTGTATAACACTTGTTTATTATATATGCGAGTTATTCGGAAAGACCGGGTTTATCCCATTCTGAATAACTGATACGACGATAAGTCGAAGGTGAAGATGGTGGTTGAAGACCGGAGGTCTTCACGTCGTTTGGATAATTACTGATGATCTTGATTGGGCCGTACACCCAAGAGGAGGGAATCAGTTAGTGGTCGTCCAGACGTACTTGGAGATCGATGGATATGCGGGGTACTAGGTGCCTCCGGTTTCGTTTAGACCCAGAACGAACTTGTAAATGGACTGTGTGTCTGACATCGGATTTCATTCTGTGTGACTGATACCGGTTGCATAGAGTAGTTTGCCTATGTGGCATGCTAAGATGCAAATGATCAAGGCTTCTGTTGAAAAGCAAAGTCTTGTGGTTGATGATCAAAGCACGGCCTTTGTGGCATAGCTTTGTGTAACGTTTAATTCGCGAGTTTCACACCCGGTATGAACCAGAAACGGGAGAGGACCTCAGGGAGGACATGCGTTTCTTTCTAGCTAAAAGTGGCGTCAGTGGTTTTACACGCCCTGACGAGTTTGACTTATGTGGTTGTTGTTGTTGCGAGGCGCCTCGGTTTGATCAGACGATCCGGGTCCGAAGGAGTCATCTGTTGGCTCATTTGCGCCCCAAAGGGCGGGAAAACGTAGTGTTCAGGCATTTTAATCCACATCGGTGGACCGACCCTGACGATCCAAGGGTCACTCGAGCTCTGATCCTGAGACATGGTAGGCTAGATTGTCTCGAATCGGTAGAGGTCTATCTTTTGCCTCGGTTCATAGATGGAAATCCAATTTCCAAATACGTGACTTTGCGGTTTTATTTGTAAACCTATATATGGCGACATAGTGGCATGGGACGCTCATGTCGCCTATGATTGATACTTATGATTTGAAGTTGTTTTATATACACTATGCACTTATAATAGTATCAAATGATTTGTTTTAAACGTATCAAGCATTCTTGGCTATTATAAGGTAAAAACCCTATCCTCCGGCTTGCGTTGCATTGTGTGATGGGACCTGGGTCTTATAATAGCTTCATTTTTCTTTATTTAGCATTGCGCTATTTGTTTTATGCACTGGTATTCTTGGGAGGAAACCCGTTCTGTGTTATACGGCGTGGTCCCTTGATTTACCTAACTTTAAAAATAAAGATTAATAACTGTTTTAGTTCTCACACCAGTCCCATGACTGACCTGGAGTTTATTGTTTTAACCTAAACTCTAGGTGCCCTTATTTTGACATGGGCAGCTAGTAGTTTTGGTTTTGCAGATTTATATTCACAGGATCTTGATGTACAGCTGGGACGATATCCGGAAAGCTTTGTATCCGTGTATCTTCTTCGGTTGTATTTTGTATTATTTTCTGCTGCTATGTATTTAAATGTAATTTAAATCTCTGATATTTCTGTGTAATATTCATTTATACTCTGTATATTCTTGTATTCTGATGGAATTGTTGTAATAAACAATGAAATGTTCTTCCGCCTGCGTTCCTTTGTGGCTTATTCTCGAACTATCCGCGCTTCCCTTACCGGGGAAGTTACGGGTTTTTACAGTTGGTATCAGAGCTTTGGTTTACAAAGCTCAGAGGACAAGACACATTAGAACCATACGAAAGAATTCATCAGAATTGGATTAGTAATATCCAACGAGAATGACTCGTTAGAGATGGGATCAGTAGTATCCTAGAACGAGTGTGAAGAGTATATTTTTGAAATGAAAACGAATTTTTGTTTTGAAAATTTAAATCAATTATGCGTATTTGATTATTTATTTATGTTGAATTTGGACAATCCATTATATATAGATTTTGCATATACGTCTGATCCACGTGTATTCGAAGTTTTAATATACTGGATAGATATAAAGTCACACTCTAGTCGCCCGGAGATGTTTCTGTTGATGACTACGTAGCATCAACAGTTTGTGTTCAAGTTTCGAAGGTGTGATGTTTATATATTTCTAATTGACTGGTGTGAGAACCAAAATTAGATAGGGCTTATTGTTGTGATTTGGCATCAAACTGTGATTTTTGACTATATATCAAAGTTATGAATTTGAAATGATAATCAACAAATTGATTGCTGGTTGTGTTGTTTGATTATTTTTTGAATTAATTAAATTTTTAACCATTTAGCCAAATTGACCAAAAAGTGAATTGTATTGAAATTTGGTCTCATTTGCTTGCATATACATGTACTTACATTGAACAAGACATAGCAAAGAGGCTAGAGCAGAAGAATAAAATTGTTTGCCCGACAAATAGGTACATGTTTACCATAATTTACTGTTTTGTTTGGGTGATGATGATTTTATGAGCCGATTGGCTAGCCGCTTGGCTTTTTCTTTTTCTTTTTGAGATTAGAGGGCCTGTATGGCAATTTCGGGATTTTCCCGGTGCTCCCGGTGCAGGGGAGGTTATGGCGAAATTTTTCGAAAATTTAGGGTGTTAGCCAAATTTTTGAAAAATTTGAAAAGTTTTTAGAAACTGAGAAGTTGAAGAACCTAAGCCGTAATGAAAATAGTGAAAGTTGAGTTGGTTTGTAAAACAACTTTCGGCTTCGTTCCTTTTCGGGGGCGAAAAGTTTTAAGTGGGGGAGATTGTAATAACCCGGAAATCCGAGCCAATTTAAAATTTTTATTTTGGCAATTTTAGTGAATTTTGAATATTTAAAATGAATTATTTTAAATAATAACGACGAGAAATTTATTTTGAATAGAATTCGAACGTATATATTTATTCGAATCGTCGTTAGATTATAAATATTTATTTATATATATTAAAGGAATTGAAAATGGCGCGGTAGTTCGATAATTCAATTTCAAATTTCAAATGAATGTACCGGGTGCAAATTAAACCGGATTTTAGTGAAAACAAAAAATATTCGAATCTATTCGAGAATATCTTTCCAACGAATCCGAAAAATTGAAATTTCATAGCAGGAATCAAAAGATATGCCCAGTTGAAAATTCAGAATAGTCGCTATGGAATTCTGGCCCTTAAAAGGGAAATTTTGCAAACGACCTCGGATTTCGACGAAACCACTTTTGTTGGATCCGTGATGTCAAGTTATTGCTAGATTCCAAAATTCATAATTTTTCGAATAAATATGTGAGCGTGGCAAAGGAAAACGCGTTTGGCCAGTTTCAATTGATTTTAATCGACTGGAAAATGGCCATTTTTCAAACGGTCTCAGAATTCAACGAAACTAGTTTTGTTAGGACCGAATCGTCAATACGAAGCTAGAAATAATTTTTCTGGAATTTTTCGAGTCTGTATGTGGCCCCGGTAAATTGAAATGCGCATTCAAATTCAATATATAGAGTTATATTTTGATTTTGACGAAAACTGATCGAAACGATCGAATCAGCTTACGACACATATCTCATTGTGTTCGGAATGGGGGTAATTAGCTAGGGACGACAGTCGGTGGGTTCGATTTTGAAGTCGAATGAAAAAGTTACTTTAGAGAATTAAATAATAATAAAAATAAATATATAAAAAAAAGAAAACCTCCCTCTCTCCATACTCTCCCTCACCCCCCCCCCCCGTTGACCATTTCAATCGAACAAAAAAAAGGGCTGAAGGAAACGCGATGGACCTCCTCCCATCGGCGCTCGCAGTCGCGCCCAGCAGTGGCCGCCGCCGCCCTGGCGGAGCTCCTCTGGCCTCACCATCCGCCGCCGCCACCTTCTCCCCCAGCTCTCCCTCTCTCCTCTAAAGCGATGTGCCCCTCCCCTCGAACCCTAACTAAAACCCTAGCCCCCCTTTTCTCGCTACAGCCCCCAGCGCACTTCCTCCTCCGCACCCCCTTGCTCCTCCCTCATCCTTCCTCATCTGAAACGCACCACCAACCCCCTTCCCTCCTCCGATTAGCGGTAAGTCCCTTTCCTTTTCTGATTTTGTTTCATTTTAAGTTATATAATCAGTTTTTATTTTATAAAAATCAGTTTTTGTTTATACGAAAAGGTGAGTTTTTTTTGTGATAGAAAAGGTGAAATTTTTATGATAGGAAGATTAAAAATATAATTTATATAATATAGGAAGATTAAAGATATGATCTTTATAGTATAGGAGGTGAGATAAAAATATGAACTTTATTTTTATCATGAAGGAATGAAAATAAAAATTCGATTTTTATACTATAGAAAGAATACAAATATAATTTTTATAAGGTAGAAGCATTAAAAATATGATTTTTATATAATAGAGATTATTAAAAATATTATCTTTATATATGTAGCGAAATAAAAATATGATTTTTAGTGAAGTAAAAATACGATTTTTATATTATATAACTAGCAAAAATTCGATCTTTATATAAGAAGTAGAAATATAAAGATATAATTTTTATATAGAAAGGAGTGTTGTAAAAATATATGAAATAAAAATATGATTTTTATTTATTGGAATGAAGTGATAAGAATATAATTTTTATCGTGTGAATGGTATTGATGAAAATCAATCGTGTAGGATATCGAGTTCGCTTGAGTGGTCGGTGTGACATTTGTCTTCTTCATTCTGAAGGAATGGCGGAGTTGAACCCTCGGTGAGAACTCCTCACCTTTTATTTATTTTTCTAGTTGAAATATATATACTAGGATGCAGACGGTGTTTAGTAGCACCCGACACCCGTCGTCCACAGACCATGGACGGCTTGTATGCTTGTTTGTTTGATTTTGATGTGTAGTTGATTGTGTGATGTGATGTGAAATGAAATAAAATATTTATATAGTTAAAAATATTTTATAGTTAAAAATAGAAATTTTAACGTGTATTTAAAATGAAATAAATATAAACAAATCGGACGATTTGTTTATATACACACATTTGACTGATATTGATTGGGACGATAAATTTTACACATCGCCCAGCTGCACAAATAAAATCTGTGTTTGATTGATTGAAACCCCACACGGGTATTGGGATGATATATGACATACACTAATCCCAATAATTAGTTGTATGTCGATCGATTGATTGACAGACTGTCATAAGCATTAAATATATATATTTGATGCTTATACAGTGTGGAATGCACTCTGAACGATGGTTGATTTTTTATCGTTGTTATTTTATACATGTGTTGTAGAAAATCCATATAATTAACAGTATATGGTAATTGATTGGGACTCATTCCAGTTTTGAATAGAAATATTTGAAATAGAAATATTTGAAATAGAAATATTTGAAATGGAAATATTTGAAATAGAAATATTTGAAAAAGAAATATTTGAAAATAGAAATATATGAAGCCGTGTTGATCAGATTGACAACATTTTGACGTGAACGATATTTATATATCGATTTATTCAATTTTCAATGTATATTGAAAGTGTTTTCGAAATTTGAATTATATTGAAAGTGATTTCGAAATTTGAATTATATTGAAAATAATCGAAATTCGAATTAAATTGAATAGAATTGAATTCGAATTGAAATCGAAAGGAATTGAATTCAAATTGAAATTGAAAAGAAATTCGAATTAAATTGAAATTGAATTGAAATGAATTTAAAACGAATTTAAAACGAATTTATATTGGAATATTCGATTTTGATTTGAAATTGAATATGAAGTCGAAACCGTTTTGAAAATGAATTCAAAATGATTTATAAAGCACGTTTTGAATTGAAATCGACGAAGTAAATATTATATATATTATATATATAATATAATGGCCTGAATAGAACGCGCCACGCCGCGGCAGTTCCCGGATTTCGACCATTGACTTCGAATGGATATTGCGGGAGATCCGACCGTCGGATTCTCCTAAAACCGGAACCGTTGGGTTCGTATCGAAAAGAGATTTCTAACGAATATTAGAAATTAGAAATCTAACGGTTGGATTTGGAATTATGTCCAAATCAAATTTGGAAAAGGTCGCGGTAAGTGCAGTTCGATGGCCGTTGATGGAAATCGACTGTACGGGCCTCGATAAAATTATTAAAAATAGTAATAATTGGTGTAAAATCATAAGAAATGATTTAGAAAGAATTGGGATGAAAAACTCCATATTTGAAAAGATAAAAATAGGTTTTTATCGAAATGAACTAGTTTTGAACTAGAATAGTAATTTATTTATTTTTAAAATAAATAAATTGGATTTGAAAGGGGTTTAAAAGTAACCAGAATTTCCAATAATTGAATTGGAATGGATTTGAATCGAAATTGTCTTTGGAATATTTCGATGTTGGATTTCGTGATTATACAGTTGTTGTTATGGAATTTGAAAGATATATTTATATCGTTATTTCCAATACGATATTTGTTGGTCGTAGAATTTGATATTGAATATAAGCCGATATATTTTCTATTCAGAGCCTTGTATTTAATATCAAATGTGATCTGGGTTTGTCGTGAATGGTGTCTTCATTAACACTGTTCTTAAGCCCAGTTGAGAAAAAGATTGAATCTTTTATTTAGATTTAATGAAGCGTACCAATTAAATAATATTTAATTGGAATTGAATTGGTATTGTTTAGTTTGGGTTTATCGTGAACAGTGTTTTAAATAACACTTGTTCTTTAACCCGATAATTAATTGAATGTGATTTTGGGTTGCCGTGAACGGTATCTTCAATAATACTGTTCTTAGACCCAAAGGAGTTTAGAAAATCAGAAACTAACTGGAGATTAGTTTAGTTGAATGGTTTCTGGGGTATTGATCTGATGTTGGTTTCGGCCTTCGGGGTTAATACTTAGGGAATTGCTCACTTGCTAATTTACGATTAGGAACTGATTGAAATGTGATGTGATTTTGGGGTTTATCGTGAAATGTGTTTTAAATGATACTGATTCTTTAACCCAGTCACAGATTAAAACTAAGTGGAGTTTTAATGAATCTTTTATTAGATTGAAAAGATCGAGAATGGAGTATCACCAGTTTTACTCCAGGCGGTAGTTAAATCTTTAATTAGATTTGAACGTGAAATGGTAATTGAATTTAACGATAACACCGTGGTGTTAGATATGAAGTAAAACCAGTTTTACTTCATGGGATGAATAGGTTGGGATTGGGAAATAAAATAAATGATTACTTCGGTAAGGTTCGTTAATCCCGACTAGTTTGGATAAACCAAAATTTGGTTTGAACTGATTTTCAAAGGATGATTAAAGAATAAATTCAAGGAATTTATCTTTGATAAAATTAATGGGAACCTTTCCCTAAGAATGTAAAATTTAGAAACTAACTGTAGGTTAGCTAAGTAGAATGGTTTTCTGGGTATTGATCTGATGTTGGTTTCGGCCTTCGGGGTTAATATTAGGGGAATTATTCTCTTGATTAATTTACGGTTAGTGACTGATGAATTGGAATGAGGCGTATGTTGTGTTTGTGTAACACTTGTTTATTATATATGCGAGTTATTCGGAAAGACCGGGTTTATCCCATTTTGAATAACTGATACGACGATAAGTCGAAGGTGAAGACGGTGGTTGAAGACCGGAGGTCTTCACGTCGTTTGGATAATTACTGGTGATCTTGATTGGGCCGTACACCCAAGAGGAGGGAATCAGTTAGTGGTCGTCCAGACGTACTTGGAGATCGATGGATATGCGGGGTACTAGGTGCCTCCGGATTCGTTCAGACCCAGAACGGACTTGTAAATGGACTGTGTGTCTGACATCGGATTTCATTCTGTGTGACTGATACCGGTTGCATAGAGTGGTTTGCCTGTGTGGCATGCTAAGATGCAAATGATCAAGGCTTCTGTTGAAAAGCAAAGTCTTGTGGTTGATGATCAAAGCACGGCCTTTGTGGCATAGCTTTGTGTAACGTTTAATTCGCGAGTTTCACACCCGGTATGAACCAGAAACGAGAGAGGACCTCAGGGAGGACATGCGTTTCTTTCTAGCTAAAAGTGGCGTCAGTGGTTTTACATGCCTTGACGAGTTTGACTTATGTGGTTGTTGCTGTTGCGAGACGCCTCGGTTTGATCGGACGATCCAGGTCCGAAGGAGTCATCTGTTGGCTCATTTGCGCCCCAAAGGGCGGGGAAACGTAGTGTTCAGGCATTTTAATCCACATCGGTGGACCGACCCTGACGATCCAAGGGTCATTCGAGCTGTGATCCTGAGACATGGTAGGCTAGATTGTCTCGAATCTGTAGAGGACTATCTTTTGCCTCGGTTCATAGATGGAAATCCAATTTCCAAATACGTGACTTTGCGGTTTTATTTGTAAACCTATATATGGCGACATAGTGGCATGGGACGCTCATGTCGCCTATGATTGATACTTATGATTTGAAGTTGTTTTATATACACTATGCACTTATAATAGTATCAAATGATTTGTTTTAAAGGTATCAAGCATTCTTGGCTATTATAAGGTAAAAACCCTATCCTACGGCTTGCGTTGCATTGTGTGATGGGACCTGGGTCTTATAATAGCTTCATTTTTCTTTATTTAGCATTGCACTATTTGTTTTATGCATTGGTATTCTTGGGAGGAAACCCGTTCTGTGTTATACGGCGTGGTCCCTTGATTTACCTAACTTTAAAAATAAAGATTAATAACTGTTTTAGTTCTCACACCAGTCCCATGACTGACCTGGAGTTTATTGTTTTAACCTAAACTCTGGGTGCCCTTATTTTGACATGGGCAGCTAGTAGTTTTGGTTTTGCAGATTTATATTCACAGGATCCTGATGTACAGCTGGGACGATATCCGGAAAGCTTTGTATCCTTATATCTTCTTCGGTTGTATTTTGTATTATTTTCCGCTGCTATGTATTTAAATGTAATTTAAATCTCTGATATTTCTGTGTAATATTCATTTATACTCTGTATATTCTTGTATTCTGATGGAATTGTTGTAATAAACAATGAAATGTTCTTCCGCCTGCGTTCCTTTGTGGCTTGTTCTCGAACTATCCGCGCTTCCCTTACCGGGGAAGTTACAGGTTTTTACACGAATGCAAGCAAAGCCATGTGCAAAAGTAGATACAAGGTAGGATCTAGCTGCTGCTAACGTATTAATCGTGTACGTTTAGATTGATAGAAAGCGTATTTCCTAGTGTATTAGCTTGTTTTGGAGAGGAAGACAGCATCTGTTATTGGTTTGTTGATTTGAAAGAAAATGATATGTCCATTCATATGTAATTCTCCCTAGATATGAATGCACAACCAACAGTATATAAGGGTACAAAAATCATGTGCAAAAGAAATGAGAGTACAAATCTTTGTGCAACCTATGAGCTTAAGTATTATAAAAATCAAGTGCTTTGTTTGTAAGCAATTTATTCAAATCAATGCACATCAATTCAAATGGTACACAAGCACATATTTATTTTAGATGTTTTAAATCTTAAGTACACAGGAGGTTACATCGCTTATAAATGTTGTATTCTTATCTATGAAGCACTCTATATTTTTCTTATTTTATTTACAATTAATTTTACTTAAGTGAAATCATATTTTATTTCACATGAGTTTGAAAAAATAAATCCACATGCAAGGCATTACATACTAGTTCGTACACACATAAATTCACCTGTTAAGGAATGATATAAATGTATATATAGGATTTTATCTATTATTACTTATTATTCAAATTTATTATTTTGACTCTATTACTGAATTAATCAATAATACTGTATTATGAGCTCAAGCAAAAACTGGGACATTACAATCTACCCTCATTAAAAGAATTTTGTCCTCGAAATTTAAGTGATGAGTAGATTCCAGTTATATTCCAAGTTGTAAATTTATAAAAAAAACACATACATGGGTCATCCCCTAAATGTCACAACAAACAAGGTATCCAAAATACACAGGTTAACTATCAAAATAGTTCACAATACATATAATACAATACTTATTAGTCCATAACTACAAATTGGTAAGAAAATAATCTTCTAAGCATCAATCCGAAAGACCGAAATCAACATCAGATCGATACTCAGAAAATCACTTAACTCAACCAATCTCCGGTTAGGTTCTAGTTTCATATCTTAACTCCTTATCAACTTATATCACCCATTTTCTATTTCAGAAAATATCCTGATTGATTTGGAAAATACTTCCAAAATCATTAACTTCGTTAATTTGAATCTAACTTGTTCAAATGTATTTATCTGCTTCAAATTCACCTTTTAAAACCCAATCTGGTTTAACTTACTCCAGTTAAAATTTAAAATTCCAAAATCCAAATTTCCAGTTTTTATCCCAAACCAGTTTGAAATCGTATATCTCAATTCCATTTTAAATTCAAAACCTTCGAATTTCCTAAAACATTTTGTTTTACCCAAATAATTCACAGTTTGTCTCATTCATATACTTTTTCCTATATAAACTCAGTTTGGTTATATATATATATAACCATTTCAATTTCTATAATCTTTATTTGATTATAACAACAATCGACACATCCATATAAAATAATAATTTCAGAAAATTATCCCTTTTATATAAAAACATAATTTTGGGTAAAATTATTTCATCTACCTAGCTTTTAAAACAATACTGTGTTGAATTATTCCGTTCAAGAGTTTATAAACACTTTTTGAAACATTTTGCACCCTGCATCGACCAGATTTTTTTTAAACAACTCGACAAACTAATCAATGCAATATAAAATAGTTTTTATATCTATTAACCTGTGCAGTTTATGCCCCACTATAACCTTGGTATATCCCATAGCAGATTACCACCGCTACGCTTTTCCCAAAAATCCTCTGATATAGCCTCTCCGCTTTAATCCCCGCTATATTCCGCTATTTCAGTTATATCCAGTTATTACCGCTATATTATGTTATTCCGGCTATATCTTTGATGAAAGAAACGAACTGCTAAATGACATCTATGCATTATAAAAAATATGAACTTGTTTTTTTAATTGAATTTTTTAGTACATATTTCTAGAAATAAAAATATTCTATATTCTAAAAAATTTAATTTAGTTAAATAGCAATTTACGTTTATATATAAATGTTTGTGCATTTTTTGTTTAAAATTAAGAATGTGCTCATCATAGTTAAACTAAGTTCTATTTGCTTTTACATTCAAAAAAACATTACAAATGAGTTACATGTGCTATTTCAGAGTCATCCGCTATATCCGCTTTATCCCCGCTATGACTTTTTGAACCTCCACCGCATTGGATCCGCTAAGCACTTTAACTGCACAACTATTAACAAATATGCACTCATATATAAACACTCAAACTCGATCTAGGATATTTCTAATTCCATCTCTATCAAGTTACGCCACAGAGCTAAGGTTATCACTCAACCTTCAGCTCTGAAACCAAATGTGATGACCCAGATTTCGGTACCCTTTGGGTCGACCAAATACAACACAAGTCCAACCCAAAGAACACTAAAACCCAGATGTCGAAGGAAGAAATTAGAGGATGAGAAAAGATAAGATAGAAAATTCAGAATAGAAGAAAAGAATTACATACAACAAAATAAAAGTAAACACGAATCTCACAACAGAATGGATAAAATATAATATGTATGGTAATATTTGGAGTACAAACTGTATTCGAATTTACATGCAGCATCAGAGTACAATACATATACATCACAACGAAAATAAACTTATTTATCTAGCGTTGAAGCCTCCTGCTCCAAGCTCCTTCCAGTATTTGAAAAATGCTGAACTAGTTGACTGCCCATACAAATTTAGGCACCCAAGAGTTTAGGGAAAACATAAAAAAATAAACTCTGGGTTAGTCATGAGACTGGTGTGAGTAAACTATTTTTAGAACAGTTTGATTTTAACTGTCGAAAGCCTTTTGAAAGAAAAGATAATCGTAAGACCGGTCCACACATAAATACGGATGGTTTTTACCTTATGATAACCCAAAGCATTCTTTATATCAAAACTCTTCTAATATTATAATAATGTCTATCAAACTACAAATGAATAATCATCTAGCAGAACGCTTGCATCTCATGTTTTACATACATAGTATACAACCAAAACCACAAGACGCTTAGGAATAATGGATTTCCAACTCCGATAAGGTATGGAACCACCTTCTAATAGTGTATCTCTAGAGGGGAATATACTGGGTTCAACAAGAATATCTTGCAACCCGGCTACACATGACCAACCACTCATTTCTCTTGAGTGTATTGAATATATTGTCACCTCGGTTGGGCCCACATAACCGTTATCCGAAGGTACAGAAGCGAAAGAAGAACACATATGAATATTCTCTAGATAGATGACAATACACCCTAATTGGAAGTGACCCACTTAGCCATGTTGCCTCCCGATTTTTGCACTTCTGGTTGTGAGGCTTAAGGTTATAACCTACCATTTGTAGCAACACCTCTTTATTCACTTCGAATGCCATATCGTCGAACCCATAAAATCACAAACTGATTTCCCCAACACCATGGGTTTAAAGCTAAGAGAAACGAATTCCTCCGCCACCAAACATAGTTTGCATAGATCAGTCATATGATTTGTTAGGAATACTCAGTCAGACGTTCGTCCATACAAGTCATCCCGGGACTAGACAAATCGAAGGCACTATCCTGTAAATCCATCTTAGGCAATCACAACATAGGATTAGCAGAATAGCCCTTATATAAATTCCTTCTTCAATACTCTCTAACTTGAAACGTATAAATCGAATTGAAGTGGAATTTAGATTCTGGTCTCCTCAAAACGATAATAATGGTCCAGATTTGATAGTCGGTGATTTTACTATCAAATATAAAATAAGATAACATATTTGTTCCTATTGGACCTGCTATGCTTCCTTTAAATAATATTTAATTATTTAATTTCAAGTATCAACTTATTTATATATTTATTCGGAAATATAAATATTACATAACTTAAAAAATCTTACGTGGTAAATCCCACTCTTAAATATACGTTTTCGTAGTTGAAAGCGATATTTAACTCTAACCCTCATTTCGAATACAAACGAATACGATCTATCGAATAATAGTGAAATCGTACAAGTTGGAGTATTTTAGTTACCTCTCATAACTTCATTCAAAATCATTCTTATCACTAAGATTTGTATAAGTTCAATATTCAAAATATTCAACCAACCAGTTTGTAAATTCACTTGATTTTTCAAATCTTGAATTATTTCAAAACAACGTTGTTGTTTAGAAAACATTTATCAAGTTGACTTGATTAACTTTGATATCTAAAAACAAGGAGTTTAATCAAATAAATCGACCAAAATTCTTTCGCTTTTGATAATTAAATTACCTTTAAACCTTACTTTTTTAGAGTTAAATTAAGTTAAAAAATGATCTTGGATAATTTATCACATTTCAACTACCCTGTTTAACTGTACAACTTACCTTGCCAAAATCTGTTAGTCAAAATATTAATTAGCTGTTGGCTAGCTTTTTGGCCAAGCCACCAAGGTTCACGCATGAGAAAAGAGTATAAAGCTTCATGCCTTTAATCCAGAGAAAACTCGATCGCGGTCATTCGCCAGCCTTCGGATCGCCACACTCCCGTCGGATCGCCACGAGCTGGTGCGAGCCGATCCGCCTACCTCATCGCGACCCCATCAGATCGCCACAAGATGGTGCGAACTGATCCGTCCACCTCATTGCGACCCGGTTCAGTCTGAGCCCAGAAGACGCAACGGTTACCACGAACTGGTCTTCAGCGATCCGAGATGCATGGATCCAGCGACACCTGTCCACAACTGTCATATTGACCAATTCTTCATCAAGCTTCGATCCGATCCGATATTCTCGGGATTTGCGCCACGTGTGACCGCGATCCGCCTGACAGAATCTGCTATAAATAGCCCAAAGATTGGCATTTTTCAGGATCTTTTGGCAGCATTGAGTATGGATTCCACCATTACTGTCATACCACTATCTCTTAACAGTTTTACTTTGAGATTACTGAGAGAAATCATAATTGTAAGAGTGAATTTGAGAGAAATCATTGGTTGTACTATCATTCCAAGTATAATCAACAATATTTAAAGTGGACGTAGGCTCGTTAACGCCGAACCACTATAAACTTTGTGTGTTCTCTGTTTTTCTCTTTTTTCTGACATAATTCTCTATTATTCAGAACAATTTGGGTGTTAGGTCCAAATTTCGATCTAACATTTTGGTGCTTTCACTGAGAATTGAACTCAGGACCTCCCGCTTACCAAACGTCTATCCATAGCAATCAAATTCTGGATGATCTTTGCCTTACAAGATCATCCAGACGTCTATCCATAGCAGTCAAATTCTGTCGCAGCATGGAGTTTTCCTGCCGTTGAGCAGCTATTTCATCAAACAGCCTATCCCATATTTCAACGAAGCAAGAGAGATCTCCTTCAGTAACTAGAGCAGAGGGGTCATACTGATCATCAACATTTTCCCTTATGCGCAGAGAGCTTGAGCCAGGTTGAACATTAACCCAAAGCACCCCCCTGTAAAGCAAAAAAGGCGAATGCTGGGCCCAGAGAGGTCCGCAGCCTTAAAAGAAGAAGTTGAAAAGTTAAGGAGTAACGGGTTCATCAGAGATTCAACCTACCCAGATTAGATTTCAAATCCAGTTTTGGTACATGTATTGATTTTTCGGATTTGAATAAAGCCTGCCCAAAAGATAGCTTTCCGTTACCCAGAATTGATCAGTTGGTAGATTCAACGGCAGGTCATGAGCTTCTCTCTTTCATGGATGCTTATTCAGGATATAACCAGATTCCTATGCATGTTCCAGATCAAGAACACACTAGCTTCATTACTGATCTGGGATTATACTGCTACGTGGTAATGCCTTTTGGTTTGAAGAACGCAGGTGCTACATATCAACGGTTAGTGAATAGAATGTTCTATAACCAGATTGGGAAAACGATGGAGGTGTATGTTGACGACATGTTGGTTAAGTCCAGACAATCAACTGATCACAATACAAACTTGGCAGAGATGTTTGGCATTCTTCGAAAGTATGGGATGAAACTCAACCCAACAAAATGCTCATTTGGAGTTGCATCCGGGAAATTCTTGGGATTCATTGTAAGCTCGCGCGGGATTGAAATTAATCCAGAACAGATTGCAGCCATCAGAGACATTCAGGAGCCTAGACAAATCAAAGATGTGCAGAGCCTTGCGGGGAAAGTACAGGCATTAAGCAGATTCATATCTAGAGCAACAGACAAATGCATCCCGTTCTTTGAATTGATAAAGCGAGGAAAACGCAATTTTAAGTGGACTCCTGATTGCATTGAAGCATTCCAGAACTTGCTGAATCATCTGGAGAGACCTCCGATACTGTCTAAGCCGGTGGATCACGAGGATTTATTCGTGTACTTAGCGGTGTCATCCCACGCGATCAGCTCAGCGTTAGTGAGAGAAGAAGACAAGATTCAAAGGCCAGTGTACTACGTGAGTAAAAAATTGGCGGCAGTGGAACACAATTATCCGAGGATCGAAAAGCTGGCGTACAGTTTATTGATTGCATCTAGGAAACTCCGACATTATTTCCAAGCTCATCCTATCACCGTGTACACAGATCATCCGCTCAAGCAAGTTCTACAGAGACCAGAAGCTTCTGGAAGGTTACTTAAGTGGAACATTGAACTGAGTCAATTTAATTTAAATTTTCAGCCCCGACGGTCAATACGGGGGCAAGTGCTGGCCGATTTCATAGCAGAATTTACTGCCTCGGAGGACGACATGGTAAACGAAGAGACTGACCCACCAAAGTTACTTCTCGATCCTAGTGCATGGAAATTGTATATTGATGGCGCTAGGAATGATAAATGATCTGGTGCCGGAGTGGTGTTTGAAACTCCTGAGAAAAGACTAATATCTTATGCTATCCGGCTGGAATTTCACGCCACTAACAACGACTCCGAATATGAAGCCCTGATAGCCGGGTTAAGGATCGCAAAAGAATTAAAGATCGCGAAGCTGGACATATTTTGTGACTCCAAGTTGGTTGTAAATCAGGTTTTTGGAAAATTTCGAGCCAAGAGCCCAAGATTGATTTCGTATTTGGAGAAAGTAAAGGAGTTGCTGATAGGTTTTGATCACTACAGTATCTCTCATATTCCGCGGTCAGAGAACCAACAGGCAGATAAATTAGCCAAGATGGCTAGTTCCGACGATCCTGAAGAGATCAGACTAGCCCCAGTTGAAGTGCTTCGGTTCCCAAGTATAGATCAGATGGAAATTGATCTGGTACTAGAAACTGAGCCAGAAAGGGAATCATGGATGACCCCACTAAAGAATTTTCTAATGAATGGAACGCTTCCGACCAAGAAGAGCGAGAGGCGTAAAATAATTCGTAAAGCTTCCCGATATGTTCTGCAAGACAGAGTCCTGTATAGACAGGGATTTTCGATGCCTCTCCTTCGGTGTATAGCCCATGACGACATCAAATGTGTACTGCAGGAAGTGCATGAGGGTGAATGTGGCGATCACACGGGAGGACAAGCTCTGGCAAAAAAGGTGTTGCGGTATGGTTATTTCTGGCCTACCATAAACAAAGACGCAACAAAGTACGCGCGACGTTGCGATGCTTGCCAAAGATTTTCGAGGATTCCCAGGGCCCCTCCTGGTCAGTTAAAAACAATTACAAGTCCGTGGCCTTTCGCTATGTGGGGAATTGACATCATTGGAACCCTCCCTATAGCAAAAGGCGGAGCAAAGTTCGCCATTGTAGCTGCAGACTACTTCACCAAGTGGGTTGAGGCCGAACCGTTGACTGCAATTACAACCAAGCGAGTGATCAATTTCGTTGTTAAGAACATTATTTGCCGGTTCGGGATTCCGAAGATCATCATAACTGACAATTGAACCCAGTTTGACAGCAACGAATTCAAGAACTTCTGCCTGAAATACCACATTGAGAAACGATACACCTCTGTGCTGCATCCGCAGTCGAACGGACAGATCGAAGCAACAAATAAAGTGATTAAGTCCATTATCAAAAGAAGATTGAAGCGGGCCAAAGCTATGTGGGTCGATGAATTACCCTTGGCATTATGGGCCTATAGAACGACGTATAAATCGGCAACAGGCCATACCCCCTTCTCCCTTGCTTTTGGAGCGGAAGCGGTCATCCCGGTTGAGCTAAAAGTACCATCTCAAAGAGTTACTTATTATGATCCGATGACTAATAACGAATTGCTCCTTGAATCCCTAGATTCAATAGAAGAGAAGAGGGATGAAGCAGACTTGCGTGCCTTGAGACACAAGCAACATGTCGCTCGATACTACAACAAAAAAGTTCGAGCCCGAACCTTTAAACCCGGAGGATTGGTTTCGAAGCGTGTCTTTCCACCCCCGACTTATATGGGTGGGAAGGACCGTACTCCATTCTACGAAAGCTTGATAATAGAACCTTCAAGCTAGCTACAGTGGATGGAGAGGAAATCCCCAGAGTGTGGAATGCCCAACATTTGCGGCCTTATCTGACATAAAGATGTTGAATTTATTCTTTTGTTTCATAGGACCATGTAAAAGGCACGACTTGCTTAGAATAGTCCTATTTTTTAAGCAAAATATTATAAAGTGGACGTAGGTTACGATTTGACCGAACCACTATAAAAATACCGGGTGTCGTTTACCTTTATTGCACTATTATTTATCCGCTTTTTTATCTTTATGAAATTTGCTGCAAACCATGCGGCAATCACAGGAACATGTGACTCCAGGTGCCTTCCATCAGGATGGAGAGCAATCCGCAGCTAGAACTTTGAAGGTACAATGGAATGAATCACATCATTGACAGAACTATAACCTTGGCAACCGCCAGAGAGTATAAAAGCGCCCATGATTAAGCGCTGAGAAAGAGCTCTTACCCCGCTGAAGGATCGAGGGGCGATTGAACAGCCGAGCTCAAACTCTAACCTTGGAAACCACCAGGAGAGTATAAAAGCATCTACGATTAAGCGCTGAGAAAGAGCTCTTACCCCGCTGAAGGATCGGGGGGCGATTGAACAGCCAAGCTCGAACTCTAACCTTGGCGACCGCCAGGAGAGTATAAAAGCATCTACGATTAAGTGCTGAGAAAGAGCTCTTACCCCGCTGAAGGATCGGGGGGCGATTGAACAGCCGAGCTCGAACTCTAACCTTGGCGACCGCCAGGAGAGTATAAAAGCGTCTACGATTAAGCGCTGAGAAAGAGCTCTTACCCCGCTGAAGGATCGGGGGGCGACTGAACAGCCGAGCTCGAATTCTAACCTTGGTGACCGCCAGGAGAGTATAAAAGCGTCTGTGATTAGGCGCTGACAAGGATGCTGGAGACTCAGCGTCCCCAGAATTCCGGCCCCGTTAAAGGATCGGTGAGCAGATCATGACACGAGTTCAAACTTTAACCTGTTGATGGATCGGGAAAGCATAGAGGCACCGGAGATTCGGCGCCTCAAGGACTATAATTCTACTAAAAAAATTCCAAGTCCCCCGTACTCGAATATAGGGGGCAACATGCATAGAAATTGTTAAATTCTTTCTGTTGCTTGAATGATTTGTGATATAATTTTAGTTTGGTTGTAGCCAAGTGACTAGTGACTAAATATGAAGAGTTTATTGACTGCAGGTACACGATGACGCAAAAGAAATAAACTTTCATTCATAAACTGCAAACCTACAAGATAAAGAGGGACCTAAACAAGAGTTAAGGCCATTCTCACTGTTACATTTCATGGCCAGTGGAAAGCCTAAAAATCCTAAGAACAAAATATGAACTGATATCTGCCTCCTACTTATGCTGGGGGGAGGGGACTATGTAGACTTCTTGCTCTTTTTCTGCTTCCCCGACGCCTCCTTGTCAACATCCGAACGACCACCTTTTTTCCTCTTCCTCTTATCAACAAGAGGCTCTGGTGAAGAACTAGAGGACTGAGAGGCTAGTTGTGAAGTTATCGATCGGGAGGAAAATCTTACGACCAACCCAGTTTTGGGATCGATCTCGGAGATAGGGGGCACATATACTGGATCCTGTCCCCCTTTCATAAGGAGCAACTGCTCCTCCCCTTCGGCCTGTTGTTCAGCCAAGATTTCCTCATCACCGCCTCTGCTCTCTTTTGTAATGATGACTTCCTCTTCAACGTCGTCGTGGCGTCCGTCCATGACTTTCAAAGCCTCAATGGGTTCAGCATCTGGGGGGACATCAACACCAACACTTGGCAGGATGTCAATCTTCTCTGCCTCTGCCTTCTTTTCAGCATCCTTGTCAACTGGCCCGCCACCTGTATCATGAGAAACAAATGTTATTTTGGGAGAAAATACGGTTTGCTCAGTTGATTGTCCGACAAGACGACGACAAGTGACAATTGCTTTGACAAGTTGCGGAGAAAATATAGAGATACCTTCCGCCGATCCTCCATCCAAGCTAGCAGCCGAACCCCGACAGCTGGAGGAGTTGGACCCAGAGGAATCAATGGATAATCTGGATTGTATTCCTCAATTTCGGAAGCCTTGGGCTCTACAGCTGAGCTCGGGCCTTCTTCCATTTTCTCTTTGCCCTTCGCCTGAGTTTTCTCTTTTTCAATTTCTTCTTGGAGCAGGCGTATGCCTTTCTCTAAATCCTCAGGCTCATTATCCCTCAAAATGGTCCGCATCAACTCATTCTCATCAATCTCGTCAACTCCTAATCGCTGTTTCTCGCTATCAACGATTGCATCCCATATGTTGGCTAGAGTGACATGGTAGTCTGGGATCCAGGAGATGTTACGGGTCTTGATGACCTGACCAAGGAAGTCGAACAACATTTCTTCAAATCCTTCGATCTCCTTCTCTCTCTCGAGGAGCTTTTCATTAGAAATAGTGGCCATTTCGATGGCACTCTCCACATTATTTTCAGCAAGAATAGCGCGCTTCTCTGCACGCGCGAGTTGATCATTCAGAATCATCTTCTCCTTTTCGGCCAGAGCTAAGCTATCTTTCAAACTTGCCTTTTCTTTCTCCCAAGCAGCTCTTTCGGCGTCGAAATGATCCTGTGCTGTTTTCAGTTCGGTGTTGGCCATCCTGAGATCTTCCACCTCTTGCTTCAATAACACTCGCTCTTTGCTATTAGAATCAAGCTCATTATGGAAACGTTGCCTGGCCTCCTCCAACTCTGTTTTGTAAGCCTTAGCGTCTCGTTGAGCCAAGGCAAGCAGAGATTGTGCATCCTCTAAGTCCTTCTCCATTTTTGCCCTGGCCCTTTCATTGTTATCTATCTTCACTTTGGATCTATGCGCTTCCATCTCAAGCGTTCGGATGACGTCTGAAAGATTGACAGCATGTTTCTTCATCGCCTCATACTGCCTGGCTACGTGGCGAATGTGCCCGATGACTTCAGTATCCCAGTTCCTAGGGACTGGTTCCAAGGCTGGAACAAACATCATCCTTTCGAAGAAGATATCGGCTAATTGTTTTCGCAACTTTTCCAGCTTAGCCTGAGTCTCAGGACCATGGATATAATCTCGTGACCCGGGGGCAATCAAACCTTGTTGGCTGGAAGGGACAATGTCAATTTTCTCCTTCTCAGAATCGTTGATTGGATCCTTGCTTTTGTCCTTGGGCTCGTGATGATCTGCTGTGAGAGGGTGCACTCTTCGGAGGGGTTAAGTCTTTGGGAAGTTGTTTTCCCGCTGTAGGCGGTACCGAATGACTGGGAGGCTTACCAGAGGTTGGTTTTGATGGAGACCTGGATTGTGAAGAAGTAGGCTTGTGAGAAAGGCCGCGAGCACGCTCAGGATTTGGATGAAGGCTAGGTGTGCCTTCACGGAGAGAGCCATAGGAATAAGATCGTCTGCGAGACATCTTTCCTGCAAAAGAAACAAGAACATATTAAAACCTTGAATACTGTTGATATAAAAGTGTGGGGTCAGGCAGTGCATGTGATTTGTGCATCCCATATAATTCCCCCTAACAGACCAGGGCCCGAAGTTAGGCTCATCTGAGTGGTTTCTCATTCTCCAACTGGAACAGTTGTTTCCTCAGAAACAGGGAAAAATGGCTCCCCTTCGAAGTCTCCCTGTGTATATACATCATCAGGCAAAGGAATTTTGCTCAGTTCTTTAAATAGCTGCTCTTCTATTAAATCATCGGGAGCAGCAGGTTCAACCGGTAGAGAGTCCCTTGAGGGGAAACCCCCCGGAGAGACTGGGATTTCCTTAGACTTATCAGCACGGGCCTCATCTCCTCTATATATGTTTAAGTCTTCGTCGTCCTGGATGACTATCGGCGAAGGACTCTTACGAAATTTAATTGTTTCTGTTGCCCACGACGTTCCTTCTCCCTCAGTCGGGGGCACGTATTTGTAGGGTTTTCCGCCTGCACCAAGTCCAAACTTTATATCCAGAAGGCGGTGCTTGTGAAGGTTCTCGTCAGTAATGCATTTTTTGATCTTTAGGAAATCGGATTTGCTTTGCAGAAGAAGGGACAGTCGATTATTGTATACCGAGCCTTCCGTCTTGGGGAAGGCGTGATCTGCTTAGAGAAAAGAAGCATGTTAATGCTTCGATTTCTTAAACAAGTTATTCAATCAAAAGTTTAAAGTTTACTTGATTTAAGCCATCTTATTGAACACCCAGCATGTCTCTTTATATAGAACCAATCGGCCTTGGGATCCCCTATGTTGCTGTATTCGTCAGACAAAACCTTCCTATTTGCTACCGATTCGAAGAAAGAGAAATTTGGGGTTGCCGAGGAGCGATGCTTGAAAAGGTAAAAGAATTTCAAATCTTTAAACGTGAGCTCGGTATGCAGGATTTCCGCGTATGCGATATATAGAGTGTATAGAGCTGCGTAGGCATTGGGATGAAGCTGCATTGGAGCAATACCCAATCATTTTAGGGTCTCAATGACGATTGGAGGAAACAGAGGAATAGCGCCTACCCAGCACATGAGTCGGCTAACTGTCATATACCCCTCCGGAGCCAAATGAGGTTTATCTTCGCTGCCAGGTGTCCTCACATCATCCCAGGGGATCCCGTGTCTCAAGCAAATTCTCTTTAGCTTTATGTCATCAAGTTTGGAAGCTAAAGAGTCTGTTAATTTCTCTATTTCTATTGCACTAGGAATTTCGTCGGTAGCTCGGCCGTCTACCTCAGACTCCTCATCAAGCGAGGTACTCTCGGACGGATTCGATTCTGTTTCTGCCTCATATTCGGATCCAGAATCCGCACCCTCTGGATTAGTTGGAAGAACCTAGAGGTTGTGATGCTCATACACCTAGGGATCCGTCTCTGTATCAGATCTTGAAGGGGAACAATTATCCGACATTACTGTTTAGGCGAGTAAACATGAGAAATAAGAATATAATTACCCGTCCCCCCGTGTGTGTGAGTGCAAGTGTGTGCATGTCTTAAAGAAAAAGCATAAAGGTTATCAAGATCATCGAAGTATTAGTCGTCATATGCGGTCAAGTTATGCTTTAGTCCAGTCCGGGAAGTCCATTTCCAAGGTTCTATCCTAACTGTCCATTGATGTACCGGAGTTAAGTTAGATTGCTTATTTTACAAGTTTGTTGGGTCGTTCGCCATCTGGATCGTGATACATCTCCGGATCGTGTGTGGTGGCATTCGGATCGCGGCATGAATCTGGATCGTGAAGCGAGTATGGATCCGCAGCGGGGGCGCTAGCCCATGAGAGTGTTCCGGATCGGGTCGCTATGAGCTCATCGCGATCCGTATCCTCGTTACATCGCCACGATCTGCACCCTTGCTTCGAGCACGATCCGATCCGATGCTAGACTCTACACCATAACTTCCTCTCTGACCCTCGCATCACCGCGAACCGATGTCCCGATCCGACTGCCAATCAAATCCTATCGTCTCGCCTCACTCACGATCCGATTCGACCTTCTCCTTTCTTCTTCTTCCTCTTCCCTGCCTCACCTCCGAGCTCGAACGATGAGATTCATGGCGTCTCCCCAACCTCCAACACCTCAAAAACCACCGAATTCCGTTCATTCCTTCCTCAAATCAGTCAAAAAACTCAGAAATCACGAGAGAGAAAGCTTTTAACATAAATACCTTTCTTAAAGATTGGGAAAGCGAGTGGATTTTTGGAAATTGAAAAAGAAATTAGGGTTTTCTTTCAGGAGGTCTGGAGGTGCAACGAGGAACGAAGAAGAAAAGGAAAAAGTAAAGGGGGGGGGGTTCGGTTTATATAGACCGGGAGACGGCCGTTAATCTTCCCTTTTTTGTTTTACTTGACCCGTGAAAATAGATGGGCCGTGGATCGAAGCCCATCGCGATTCGTGATGAAGCCTGCTCCGCCAACCAAAGTCCACCACGTTCCGAAGAGAAGCCTATTGCGCTCCATGGAAAAATCCGAATGCTCACCAAAAAACTCGAAGATGAACATTTCACACCTCGGATCGTGACACTAATATGCGATCCGAGCCAATGATTCAATATATATATATATATATATATATATATATATATATAGAAGTTTACCCGGCAAATTGGAGAATGAAGTCTTCAAAGATTCCAGAAATAAGAACTGCTCAATGAACGAAGAAACGATGGACGAGTTATACTGATATTTATATCGGTCAAAGAATGCAACTTTCCTGAGAAACACGGCATTTTAGACAGATGCGACCATTGATTCACACCGTTCGGTGAAAAGATATCTCTGCAATTTCGAAGCATGTTCCATCCTCGATAAAACATACTTCGAGGGGGAAAAATATTGGCTAGCTTTTTGGCCAAGCCACCAAGGTTCACGCATGAGAAAAGAGTTTAAAGCTTCGTGCCTTTAATCCAGAGAAAACTCGATCACGGTCATTCGCCAGCCTTCGGATCACCACACTCCCGTCGGATCGCCATGAGCTGGTGCGAGCTGATCCGCCTACCTCATCGCGACCCCATCGAATCGCCATAAGATGGTGCGAACCGATCCGTCCACCTCGTCGCGACCCGGTCCAGTCTGAGCCCAGAAGACGCAACGGTTACCACGAACTGGTCTTCAGCGATCCGAGATGCATGGATCCAGCGACACCTGTCCACAACTGTCATATTGACCAATTCTTCATCAAGCTTCAATCCGATCCGATATTATCGGGATTTGCGCCACGTGTGACCGTGATCCGCCTGACAGAATCAACTATAAATAGCCCAGAGATTGGCATTTTTCAGGATCTTTTGGCAGCATTGAGTATTGATTCCACCATTACTGTCATACCACTATCTCTTAACAGTTTTACTTTGAGATTACTGAGTGAAATCATAATTGTAAGAGTGAATTTGAGAGAAATCATTGGTTGTACTATCATTCCAAGTATAATCAACAATATTTAAAGTGGACGTAGGCTCGTTAACGCCGAACCACTATAAACTTTGTGTGTTCTCTGTTTATCTCTTTTTTCTGACATAATTCTCTATTATTCAGAACAATTTGGGTGTTAGGTCCAAATTTCGATCTAAAATTAGCTTTTAATAATTCATTTCTATGTTTAACAGTTATTTCTTAGAACCTATTTTCATCAAATTAACCAAAACAGATTAAATAACCCATTTCCCTTTAAACTAATTGATTTAAATCAACTTAAAAATAATCTGATTAATCGATTACAATTAATCTTCCTTTTTAAAATTAATTAATAATACAATTAATTTAAAATAATCACTTTTAATTGTTCTTAAACAATTATTTAATAGTTAACAACTTAAATAAATTTTTGATTTACTTACAGACAAATATAACTTAGAAGTTCCACCGGTATATAACATATGATATTCAAGCTGTTAACTCAATTTACACAATAACCATGTAAATACAATTCAGTATCATCAGGTGATGATATCTCAACAACATATATTTATTGATAAAATATATTAACAAATATAATAGCAGAACGGTCTTTATTTTTGCTGACAGGGTGTTCAAACAATTCAGTTAATACAGTATATAGTGGAACTATGTTTATTTCCACTAGTGGATGTCAACATATAATTATAATTACGATTATCATAATTAAACACAACAGAATTAATTAAATAATTTTATTGAACAAACAATTCTGGCTTTCTAAGTTATAGATCATCACGGATCAATTATATTAGTTTCTACGTTAATTTAGTCTAACTAAATTACGTTTATTATATTATATACATTGTTATAAAAAACCCTATTCTATTTACTAAATTTAATTTAATTTAGATTTTAAACTGTTAAAACTTGACAACTACAGCGACTCACTTACATAACACATACTATTAATTGACTTGCTTAACATCACATAAAAATTCATTCGAATTTATTTTCACTTATAAACACATATACTAATATATATATATATACATATTATATAACTTTCCAAATCTTACTAAAAACTCTCTCAACTCAACCAACCCTTAGGTTAACAATTGTACTTTATTTAACACGTTATAATATATGTATTATATATTTATTATATTATATATTAAAATTAAACTCTTTCATTTTAAAACCCTTCTTTATTAAAAAAAACTGGGCCAAAGCCCAACCTATTACACCCACATACACAACTCTTTACTTTTCTTCTACTAGGCCCATCCCATTCCTTCCTCTTATTCTATTCTTTTTTCCTCTACTTGCCAGTGTACAAACCATGCGCTGTGTACGTGTACAGATGATCCATCGTCCCATGACTGTCGCAACCCTCCCCTTACGTCTCTCCTCCGTCCTCAATCACCACCGACCAGTCGGTCCTACCTCCCAAGCCCCTCTTCTCAAATTCCCCTCTCAACCCCCCTCAACCTGAAAAGTACACACAGCGGGCTATCCAAAAATCCACCGCCACTGATCACCTCCGATTGTCTGGGCACTTGCCACCGCCGCCATTGAGACACCTTCGACATCAGTACGCCTCTCCACGTCAAACAGATCGAAACTCGATCAACCGAAAAACTCATACGGTCAAATCAAAAGCTCGACTTAAAGATAGAACCTTAAAACCTAAATCACCTCGACCAACCTCCTCAGGCCACCGGCGATGAAGAAACCGCGCCCACCCCTTCTGCTACCCCAGTAAAGCTCCCATAATATCAGTTTGCGAAATTGCCAGCTCAATCTCGAGTTTTTATTTTTCTCAAGTCAAATCAAAAATAAATTCTAACTAGAACTATAGGATAGTAAAAATCATGATTTCCATTTTAAAAATCATCATTTACGAGGAAAAACCTATTTGAATGCCTGAGATTATAATTTGTAGTGATCAAAAATATAATTGTTTAACCCTCTTTACAGTTTTTGACTTTATTCTGTATGTATGAGATACCATTTTAAACTGTAAATATTTTTAAAATACACTTAAGACTAAATTGAACAGTGTTTATGTCAATCTCGAATCTTGTTACACACTAGAATTTGCAATAGAGATTTTGGAAACCGGTATATGTGATATATATTTACCAGTAGAACATACTGATTTGTTTAAAAAGGATTGACAATATTTCAATCCACTTACAACATGTATTTTTGATTCAGAAGTGTTTAACATGTCCAAATACACATATAGGCACATGCCTATGCATTAATATTCAATAACATAATCATGGTTGACTTAAAATGAAGAATTTAAAATAGTGGAGGTTTACTCATAAATGTAATTCACTATTTCCATGTTATCATGCTATAGGATTTAGCATACTATTTCCATATTTTCAAGTGTTGTTTCAAACAAGCAAAAACATGGTCGACGAGGTATATATAAATATATTTACTTAACATAAAACAATTAGTGGATAAAGGAAAAAATTTACTCATTTGGTTTATTGTCATTTTCTAGGTTATCATATCTTATTTCGGATTTTCATTCATTCAACGCTCTAGTTCTAGGCTGACAGGAAGACTGAATTGATTTAAAACAAGACATGCATATATATATATATATATATATGCTTGCAAACCATTAATGAATAGGAGGAAGTTTACTCATTTAATTAATGTCCCATGTTTCTCTGTTTTTTTTTATTGTTTCCAGGTTTAATTGTTCAGTCCAGTATGAAGATTTTATCTACTATAACAACATTTCCATATATGCATCTATAGGATTCAAAAAAAGAAAGAAGAAAGAGTTTACCCGCAAAATTGTCCTCTGTTCTTTAGTTTAAATCCATATTTTTCATGCACAGGTTATTATATTTCTTGGCATATTTGCTTCCATTTTCGTTTTAGTTTAGGCTCAAATGATATATGCATGTATGTGGCTAGGGCTTGTATTTATAGGTGTAAATAAATGATTAAATTGTGGCAACATTTACTTGGTGTATGGGGAATAAAATACATAGGTGATGGACTATTATAGCTAAGCTTGATTGAAAAATATCATAACTGTTGCTATGGATTGAAACGAAAGGATTATAGCTGTGTATGTGTAATTTGATTGAATGAATCAAAGAATAGCTGTGAACCTAGTTGATAGGAAAAAATGCTGTTGTGCCTATATTTCAATTCGCATAATAATGCATAGTAGCCACCTTTGAAGTACACATAAATATAAGTCTATCTCTATTATTAGCTTTGTGCAGTCCTATCTTAAACAACAGCTAAATGAAGTCGATGTGGCCATGTGTAGATGGGGTTAAAAATGAAAATACTTTGCTTTCAAGCCTTCTAGGCTATATGATGTACAAATGTTTGTGCAGCTACTAAAATCCATGTACTAAAGTAGATACAAGGTAGGATCTAGCTGCTGCTAACGTATTAACTGTATATGTTTAGATTGATCGAAAGGGTATTGCCTAGTGTATTAGCTTGTTTTGGAGAGGAACATAGCTGATGTTTGTTAATTTGAAAGAAATGTGTTATGTCCATTTATATGTAATTCTCCCCAGATATGAATGCACGATCAAGAGTATATAAGGGTACAAAAATCATGTGCAAAAGAAATGAGAGTACAAATTTTTGTGCAGCCTATGGACTTAAGTATTATAAAAATCAAACACTTGGTTTGTAAGCAATTTATTCAAATCAATGAACATCAATTAAAATGGTACAAAAGAAGATATTTATTTTAGATGTTTTAAGTCTTAACTACACAGGAGGTTACATCATTTATAAATTTTGTATTCTTATCTATGAAGTAATCTTTATTTTTCTTATTTTATTTACACTTAATTTTACTTAAGTGAAATCATATTTTATTTCACATGAGTTTGAAAAAAATAAAACATTATGCAAGGCATTTCATACTAGTTCATGCACACATAAATTCACTTGTTAAGGAATGATATTAATGCAAGGATTTTATCTATTATTATTTATTATTCAAATTTATTATTTTAACTCGATTACTGAATTAATTAATAATAATACTGTATTACGACCTCATGCAAAAACCGGGACTGAAACACCCCACCTCCGTTAAGGTCACTCACAAAGGGAATGCCTTAACTTTGGTGGAGCATTTTAGGTAAAAGATGCAGATGAATTACAAGACAGAAAAAATAAAGCAGCAGAAAATAAAGTCATTTTATAAACAACGTGGTTCAGTTAAGCTTTTACGATAGTTGTCACAATCATACTTAAAAGTAATACATAGAACTAAAAAATTCCAAGTATAAAAGAAGAACAAAAATAGCAATGATATTCCCCAATAAAGCATGAACCAGCCATAGCAGTGGAAGAGAGAGTCCAAAGTAATACATCGACTATCTTCGAGCTTGGAAAGAAAACTGAGTTGAGTAACATTTCCTCCCTGCGAACCTGAGGGGGGGGGGGGGAAGAAAAGGGGGCGAAACAAAACTAGGTCATACATAAGTCTGGTAAGTCCAGTGACTTTCAGCATATAAACAGGCAAAAGCATCGTGACAGGAATAAACTGAATATAAGACAATGCCGTGAGAACAAGGATAACAAGATAACATACGATTAGTATAGATATTATATGGCAAGATAAAATGAATGCGCTTCTACTCTTTCGCTGCTTCGCTACTACCTTGTTATTTTGATTTTCATATCTCTACACCACCTAACTAGTGTCCCAACTAGTAATCTGTATAAAATGATAATATGATAACGTGATCCCAATCCCCGCAATTGTGGTAGCCTTCAGGTGTACATCTATTATGAGGATTCCACCTCAGTCTGCCTAATTGCCATGAATGTGTTAGATGTACCCTTACTACCCTAGCTATCTGCTCCCTACTTGTATTAATTTCTCTTGTTTCTGTGTCAATAGGCCCTCTTTTGCGTGTAGATACCCTGTGTTGGTCCCACCGTAAGGTGTATCAATCCTTATGATAGCACCCGACACGATTCAAGATGCACAGTGTATAACTACTGGTACCCAGTGCCTGCTTTTTCCAACTCCGGAGTACGTACACGCCCGTAAACCGTCAGAACCTACACTGACGTACCCCCTGCCGCTGTTTTGACCGCTTATAATCAGCCCAATAATCGTGCCCCACCCTGCCTAGTTCAGGGTACCATGATACATCTATGTGGGTTACTGCTAAAATGGGTCCCCGTTACTACGGTCTCCTACTGGTTAAGTTTGTGGGCTTATATATACAAATATTACCCACCTACACGAGATGTACTTAACCCGCCCACCGATTCAAGCATGTTTATTTAATGGTTAAGTTTTGTGGGCCTATATTTACTAATATTACCCACCAACCCGATATGTACTTAACCCTCCTACTGATTCAAGCATGTTTATTTAATGGTTAAGTTTGTGGGCCTATATTTACTAATATTACCCACCCAACTTGATATGTACTTAACCCTCTCGCATATTATGCCATATTGGTTAAGTGTTGTCCATTCATGTTAACTTAACCTACCTATTCATCATGTCATGTTGGTTAAGCGTTTTCTTGTTAACTCAACCCTCCTCACTTATCACGTTGGATTGGTTAAGTGTTTCCTATTAACTTAACCCCGTTCGTCCATCAAGTTATATTGGTCAAGTGTTTTCTTGTTACTTAACCCCATGTGTTCATCATGTTGTATTGGTTAAGTGTCATCAATCAATTCAAGTTACTTAACCCACCTACTTGTCATGTTACTTTGGTTAAGTGTTGTTTTCTTGTGTCAACTTAACCCTACCACAAATCAAGTTATATTGGTCAAGTGTTGCCCTCTTGTTTTAACTTAACCTTACCACAAATCAAGTTATATTGGTTAAGTATTGCTCTCTTGTTTTAACACAACCTTACCACAAATCAAGTTATATTGGTTAAGTGTTTCTTATTACTTAACCCTACACATTCATCATGCTATACTAGTTAAGTGTTTCTTATTAACTTAACCCTCGTCATTCATCTTGTTATATTGGTTAAGTGTTCCTATGAACTTAACCCTAGTTATTCATGTTATATTGGTTAAGTGTTCCTATGAACTTAACCCTAGTCATTCATGTTATATTGGTTAAGTGTTCCTATGAACTTAACCCTAGTCATTCATCTTGTTCATTAGCATTAATTGATTTATTGATGCGTCAACCTCTCACATTAGATATGTGTTGTTGCGGTTACTAGATGTGTCGGGCAGTTCCAGGCAGTTTTACATCGCAACTCAATCTAACCTCGGGTTTTTCTTGGGCATCATGCACTAACCTCTCACATTAGATAGGTGTTGTTGTTGTTACTGGATGTGCCGGGCGGTTCTGGGCAGTTTTACACCACAACTCAATCTAACCTCGGGTTAGGCATGTTCATTTTTAAGCATATTTACCATACATATACCCAAATCTAGATTTTACATGCTAATTAACCCAAATTCACAAAACTAGTCATGTTCCAATTCTCAAGTTATGCCTTAACAAAGTTAATTTCAGGTTATGCCCCACAAATTCCCTCTCAATAGATTTTAGCACATTAGTCAGTTTAACAAATTAAACCTCACCTAATATTCCATTAATATATCTTGCCCAACCATAAATTAAGCTTATAAACTTACATGCCCAAAATCATGGTCATAATTCATGATACAACACATGCCCTAAGGTTTAGTTATATTGCACCGTACAATATATTCTCCAAAAACCCCCAATCATGATTCAGAGTATAAGCTATGCCAAATTATAGCCTTTAATTACAATGCATACCAATTTACCCAAAAATCCCAATTTAGGCGTGTTCATATTTAACAATTATCCCTATCTTACTATAGGTTTTCATGCATAATCTCCTTCTCCCAAATCATAAGCTATTATATATAATATGCCCCAAATTTTTAGGTCTTAAATCACGACATGTACTATGTCTTACATGTTTACAGCTCAATTTACGCCCCAAACCCCAAGTCATATGTCCAATATACTTTATGCCTAATTTTTCAAGTCAAATGTTCGACCTACTTTATGTTTTAAATACAACATATGTTATGTCCTCAAATCATTTACAAATCAGTTATGCCCAATTATACATAATTTATTACTTTTTCCCAATTTTGGCGCTGGTCATATTCAAATCATATATTATGCCCAATTTTTGCGCTAGTTATGTCCAAATCATATATTATGCCCAATTTTATTTCCAACGTACGTTCATCTCTTATGAGATTTTGCTCAGGCTCGCAGAAGCCTGGCTATAAAAACAAAAAAGGGAAGAAGGAAAGTAGAGACAAAGAATGGATATAATAGTATCAAATGAGATAGATCCAATAGAAAGACAGATAGAAATAGGCATAACCTCAGATTCAGATTTATTAGAATGTCAGAATCACAATTGAATTTTACTTCTGAAAATAACATGAACTTACAAATTACAGAATGATTTTGAATTCTGGGATCTAATTTCTGGAACTGAAAAGCGATCCCTTGACGTAGATTATCGATTCTCTAATTTAGATTTGATTCTTAGAAAATAGTTGTTGAAGTCGTTGAATTAGCCTTTGAATCTCTACTTGAATTCTAAATTGATTCTACGAAGAACTTGAGTGGCATAACCCCGTCTTTGATTTATTTTTGATATGAATTATGATAGAGTATAGGCGTACTGAAGTTGTGTAGAAAAAACTATAACCTTAGGGGTGTTTATATAGCATAGGGATTAACGAACCTGGTCAGAACAGGCGTCCAAATGTAGAGAAACGAACCAGGCCTTAGATCTGGGAATAGGGGGGAGGTCGACCCCTAGGTCGACCCCAGGGTCGACTTATGTGACCCAGGTCGACCCCCTGGTCGACTTATGTAACCCAGGTCGACCCCCTGATCGACCTGGGTCCTGGGCGGGAAATTTACTGCCCAGCTCGGGTGTGTGATTTGAATTTTAAATTTGAATCTGAGCTGTTTTACTTTATTTAAATTCCTGAAACTTCTAAGGGCCATAACTTCCTCATACGAAGTCCGATTTACGAAAATTTGGACTCTTTTCCAAGCAGAATTCTGAGACGAACGCAATGACGTAACCTGTTTCCTTAATTCTCACTTTTAAATATAAATATTCTTTAATTTGTTACTTTGATGTTCACAGAAAATATAGGGTGTTACATTCTCCCCTCCTTAAAGGATTTCGTCCCCGAAATCTTCAAGTCAAGAAGAATGTATATCCTAACATCCAACATTCATCTACTGAACCATTCAATCACAGGCGTCCATTGTCCTTAAAAATATTTCTAATGCTTTCATGATCATATGCATAGTGTGTGTACATGTCCTTATCTAATGCAAAATCAGGCGGTCTACTGATTCAGTTGACCTCCTCAATGCGAATTATGTCAGTGCCATGAGTCCATCATGTATGCAATTATTCATAATCGTACTTTATAACTTCTACATGAGTGCACAATCATTCATATAAATGCAACATCCATATGATAACACATCAAGTTTCTGTTCACACATATGAAAAGTCACTCATGCATATGCAATATGAAAGTGACTGGGCCGGTTTAATGCCTAATGTGTGTATATGCATCCACGAACAACCACTATCAACCACTTGCAACCACTTGCAACCACCAATCATAACATGTTTCAAACACATGTTTACATCCATTGGCTTCTACCTAAGGATCGAAGATATGACCTAGAGGATATACCTAAAAAAAGATAGAAACAAACATGCATAGAATTCCTAGAAAAAGAGACCAAGGATATACCCTCAAGAAAAAGGGTATGATGCGCGTGTCTTATCTTCAGTCTCCCACGTCGCGTCTTCTTGAGCTTCACTCCACTGTACCTTAACTAATTTAACTTCACAGTTGCGAAGCTTCTTGACCTCCATTTCCAAAACTCACTACTAAAGATAGGACCTCGATCACTTACTATGCTAGAGGGTATCCAATGTAGTCGAACTATCTTTCCAAGATAAACAGGTGTAAGCCATGATACCAAATGTATATACTAAGATGATTAGAGGTTTCTCCTCTACCTAGCTTATCCATCATGTTACAAATTTGAGGGTCTAAAGCTAAAGGTTACTATGTACTTTTTACCTCTCTTAAGGTCAGTCTTTTTCTACTTAGGGTGCCTGCCACAACAATTTATTTCTCACGCAAACCATCCTAGTCGAACTCGACATCCCTCAAGTACAAGCCCCAAAGGCCTAAACCAATACCAGACAAGCACCCAAGGAATACCTCCTCCGAATTTGGATGATTTATGTGAGATGATACTAGCAAAACAACCAAACAATTGAGCACTTAACCGAGTCAGGCTATCCACGCCAATCTTGCTCCAAAATTATCATTGATCGTATAACTGGCTTTGCATTGTCAACTAGATATATGCGGAAGTCTACCTCGAGTTTTAATGGGAAAATCCCTAACCTAATCAAAAACATCTACGTACTCATGGACTACTCTAATGGATCGCAAATCGTCGATAGATGCATCAAGTGATTCTAGGTAGCTAAGCCTAACTGATCCCCTCAGGATCGCACGAAATCTCGAGGGTATTCCCGAGGCGAGTAAAAAGTCTGACTACCCTCCTTTCACAATTACTAGCTAACCAATCCATGCCTAGAATCAACCCATAGCCCATGAAACCAAAAACATAAGCATTACACTTAAACTCAATCCTTAATATAGATATTCTCAAATCCTTACAAACCAAAGATAAATGAGCCGAATCACCAACCGGATTTGAGAAAATAATGGGATCTTCTATTATACTAGTACTAAGGTGCAGAGACTCAACTACGGAAGTAGATATGAGTTAATGTGAAGCATTGAAAGAGTAATAACAGGATGATCAAAAAGGAAAACTAAACTTTACTATCTTTCTCTCAGGTACACTGGCGATGAAAGCATGCACTTGCCTTCCTGAAAATCCTGTCCTTTGTCCTTGTCCTTTGGGAAATCCTTGATAAGATGCCCTGTCTAACCATGCTGAAAACAACCACTTGTCTTTTACTTCCTATAATTAAATGACCTGCTATATCGCAGAAAAGATACTTCCACTTGTTGCGGGATGTATTATTTCCTCCACCCTTCTTATATTCCAATCCCTTGTTTGTGATTCTTCCCCTTTGGCCTCTTTCTCTTTACCTCCTTTGTGAACCATGTTGACAAGCCTTTCGAACGTTGCCTCCATCGCATGGGAAATCCTACAAAGCTTGGAAGAGAATTAGTCGTAGGTGAAACTACTACAACTATGGATGGAGGTTGGGCACTTCTTCGCCCTTTGACAGTGTCGTAGTCTCATCGAGCCTACGGAACCATGCCGCGATGAGGTTACCTCCCAGAAAGCCAGAAACCCCATAGACTTAGGAAAGAAGGAAACAAGGATTTAAACAGAGGATCAAAAGATAGTGCATATGGCTTTAGGGAATATGCCTTTAAAACAAAACTTTTCTTTTGAAAATGCTTCTTTTAAAACTGTTTTGAAAATAATTTTTCAAATCTTTTATCTGATCCGGTAACCTTCAGCTCTGATACCAAGTGAAACACCCCACCTCCATTAGGGTCATCACAAAGGGAATGCCTTAACTTCGGTAGAGCATTTTAGATAAAAGATGCAGATAAATTACAAGACAGACAAATAAAGCAGTGGAAAATAAAGTCATTTTATAAATAATGTGGTTCAGTCAAGCTTTTACAATAGTTGTCACAATCATACTTAAAAGTAATACATAGAACTAAAAACTTCCAAGTATAAAAGAAGCACAAAAATAACAATGATATTCCCCAGTAAAGCATGAACCAGCCATAGCAGTGGAAGAGAGAGTCCAAAGCAATACATCGACTATCTTCGAGCTTGGAAAGAAAACAAAGCTAAGTAACATTTCCTCCCTGCGAACTTGGGGGGGGGGGGGGAGGGGGACGGAAGAAAAAGGGGCAAAACAAAATTAGGTTAGACATAAGTCTGGTAAGTCTAGTGACTTTCAGCATATAAACAGGCAAAAGAACCATGACATGGATAAACTGAATATAAGACAATGCCGTGAGAACAAGGATAATAAGATAACATACGATTAGTATAGATATGATAAGGCAAGATAAACTGAATGCGCTTCTACTCTTTCTCTGCTTCGCTACTACCTAATTATTTTGATTTTCATATCTCTGCACTACCTAACTAGTGTCCCAACTAATAATCTGTATAAAATGATAATATAATAACGTGATCCCAATCCCCGCAATTGTGGTAGCCTTCAGGTGTACAACTATTATGAGGATTCCACCTCAGTCTGCCTAATTGCCATGAATGTGTTAGATGTACCCTTACTACCCTATCGATCGGCTCCCTACTTGTACTAATTTCCCTTGTGTCTGTGTCAATCGGCCCTCTCTTGCGTGTAGATACCCTGTGCTGATCCCACCATAAGGTGTATCAATCCTTATGATAACAACCCGACACGATTCAAGATGCACAGTGTATAACTACTGGTACCCAGTGCCTGCTTTTCCAACTCCGGAGTACGTGCATGCCCGTAAACCGTCGGAACCTACACTGACGTACCCCCTGCCGCTGTTTTGACCGCTTATAATCAGCCTAGTAATCGTGCCCCACCATGCGTAGTTCAGGGTACCATGATACATCTATGTGGGTTACTGCTGAAATGGGTCCCCATGGTTTCCTACTGGTTAAGTTTGTGGGCCTATATATACAAATATTACCCACCTACACGAGATGTACTTAACCCTCCCACCGATTCAAGCATGTTTATTTAATGGTTAAGTTCTGTGGGCCTATATTTACTAATATTACCTACCAACCCGATATGTACTTAACCCTCCTACCGATTCATGCATGTTTATTTAATGGTTAAGTTTGTGGGACTATATTTACTAATATTACCCACCCAACTTGATATGTACTTAACCCTCCCGCACATTATGCCATATTGGTTAAGTGTTGTCCATTCATGTTAACTTAACCTACCCATTCATCATGTCATGTTGGTTAAGCATTTTCTTATTAACTCAACCCTCGTCACTTATCACGTTGGATTGGTTAAGTGTTTCCTATTAACTTAACCCCGTTTGTCCATCAAGTTATATTGGTCAAGTGTTTTCTTTTTACTTAACCCCATGTGTTCATCATGTTGTATTGGTTAAGTGTCATCAATCAATTCAAGTTACTTAACCCACCTACTTGTTATGTTACTTTGGTTAAGTGTTGTCTTCTTATGTCAACTTAACCCTACCACAAATCAAGTTATATTGGTCAAGTGTTGCCCTCTTGTTTTAACTTAACCTTACCATAAATCAAGTTATATTGGTTAAGTGTTGCCCTCTTGTTTTAACTTAACCTTACCACAAATCAAGTTATATTGGTTAAGTGTTTCTTATTACTTAACCCAACCCATTCATCATGCTATACTAGTTAAGTGTTTCCTATTAACTTAACCCTCGTCATTCATCTTGTTATACTGGTTAAGTGTTCCTATGAACTTAACCCTAGTCATTCATGTTATATTGGTTAAGTGTTCCTATGAACTTAACCCTAGTCATTCATGTTATATTGGTTAAGTGTTCCTACGAACTTAACCCTAGTCATTCATGTTATATTGGTTAAGTGTTCTTATGAACTTAACCCTAGTCATTCATGTTATATTGGTTATGTGTTCCTATGAACTTAACCCTAGTCATTCATCTTGTTCATTAGCATTAATTGATTTATTAATGCGCCAACCTCTCGCATTATATATGTGTTGTTGCGGTTACTGGATGTGCCGGGCAGTTCCGGGCAGTTTTACACCGCAACTCAATCTAACCTCGGGTTTTTCTTGGACATGATGCGCTAACCCCTCACATTAGATAGGTGTTGTTGTGGTTACTTGATGTGCCGTGCGGTTCCGGGCAGTTTTACACCACAACTCAATCTAACCTCGGTTTAGGCATGTTCATTTTAAGCATATTTACCATACATATACCCAAATCTAGATTTTACATGCTAATTATCCCAAATTCACAAAACTAGTCATGTTCCAATTCTCAAGTTATGCCTTAACAAAGTTAATTTCATGTTATGCCCCCACAAATACCCTTTCAACATATTTCAGCACATTAGTCAGTTTAACAAATTAAACCTCACACAAAGTTCCATTAATATATCTCGCCTAACCATAAATTAAGCTTATAAACTTACATGCCCAAAATCATGGTCATAATTCACGATACAACACATTCCCTAAGGTTAAGTTATATTGCACCGTACAAAATATTCTCCAAAACCCCCCAATCATGATTCATAGTATAAGCTATGCCAAATTATAGCCTTACAGTGCATACCAATTTACCCAAAAATCCCAATTTAGGCGTGTTCATATTTAACAATTATCCCTATCTTACTATAGGTTTTCATGCATAATCTCCTTCTCCCAAATCATAAGCTATTATATATAATATGCCCCAAATTTTTAGGTCTTAAATCACGACATGTACTATGTCTTACATGTTTACAACTCAATTTACGCCCCAAACCCCAAGTCATATGTCCAATATACTTTATGCCTAATTTTTCAAGTCAAATGTTCGACCCACTTTGTGTTTTAAATACAACATATGTTATGTACTCAAATCATTTACAAATCAGTTATGCCTAATTATACATAATTTATTACTTTTTCCCAATTTTGGCGGTGGTCATATTCAAATCATATATTATGCCCAATTTTTGCGCTAGTTATGTCCAAATCATATATTATGCCCAATTTTATTTCCAATGTACGTTCATCTCTTATGCGATTTTTCTCAGGCTCGCAGTAGCCTGGCTATAAAAACAAAAAAGGGAAGAAGGAAAGTAGAGACAAAGAATGGATATAATAGTATCAAATGAGATAGATCCAATAGAAAGACAGATAGAAATAGGCATAACCTCAGATTCAGATTTATTACAATGTCAGAATCACAATTGAATTTTACTTCTGAAAATAACATGAACTTACAAATTACAGAACGGTCTTGGATTTTGGGATCTGATTTCTGGAACTGAAAAGCGATCCCTTGACGTAGATTATCGATTCTCTAATTTAGATTTGATTCTTAGAAAATGGTTATTGAAGTCGTTGAATTAGCCTTTGAATCTCTACTTGAATTCTAACTTGATTCTATGAAGAACTTGAGCGGCATAACCCTGTCTTTGATTTCTTTTTGATATGAATTAGGGTAGAGTATAGGCGTAATGAAGTTGTGTAGAGAAAACTGTAGCCTTAGCGGTGTTTATATAGCATAGGGATCAACAAATCTGGTCAGAATGGGCATCTAAATGCATAGAAACGAACCAGGACTCAAATCTGGGAATAGGGGGAGGTTGACCCCCTGGTCAACCTATGTGATCCAGGTCGACCCCTAGGTCGACCCCCTGGTCGACCTGGGTTATGGGCGGGAAATTTCCTGCCCGACCCGGGTGTGTGATTTGAATTTTAAATTTGAATCTGAGCTGTTTTACTTTATTTAAATTCCTAAAACTTCTGAGGGCCATAACTTCCACATACGAAGTCCGATTTTCGAAAACTTGGACTCTATTCCGAGCAGAATTCCGAGACGAACGCAGTGGCGTAACCCATTTCCCTTAATTGTTACTTAAAAATTAAGTATTCTTTAATTTGTTACTTTGACGTTCACAGAAAATATGGGGTGTTACAGGGACGATACAATGTTAAAACTTCGAATTAGAAAATTATTATAATATTAAATCTATAATTATAACAAAATTATTTTTTTGATAAAATGTAGTAATATAGAGTAAACTATAAAAATATATTTTATATACCAAAGTTTAAATATGCAAGTTTTATAAAAATAAGATAATCAAAATTAGTATTCAATTTACAATGTAACCTAAATCTTTATGTAATCATAGGTGCAAAATATATATAAGTTAGACTATGTATGTTTAAACTATATATAAAAGATATATAATTCTATATTTTATAACAATATCAAATGTTTGAAAATTTTAAATTATTTCAAACATATTAACATATCTATTTACTATAATTTCAATACATATTTTTGAAACAGAATATATGAAACATAGGTATATAAACAAAATTGATAATTAGACTTTAAACTGACATTTTCATATTGAAAAAGGCGTCGTTTCAAATTTTAAAAACCAAATTAAAGTGTAACAAATTTTAAATTTAGAATAAGAAAATATTTTTAATTAGATTGTTATAATATGGTGTATCAACATATGAACCAAAATGTCTAAAATCATAAAAGAGATCAATTTCTATACCTAACTATGTGCTTAGATGTTATTCCTAAATGTAATGATAATTATAAAAATATTATTAAGTTCACCTCCTTTTGCAATCCTCCATTTTATTGGTCTTCCGTTGCCATGAACCATACATTTACATCTTTCAGAATTTGGCGATGAGATCCGTTATGTTGCGATGTGCTCGTTTTTCTGATCAACATAGTATATTCATTTACTGAGTTTGTAGATCGTATGAGAAAGATACTGATGATTTTAACTAACTTGACGCCAAAATTTTGAATTTGAATTTTGAATTATGAATGAATGGACACTTCAACTACTATAAGCCCAAAAGTCATATCCCTTCATAAACTTTTCTCTTCTTGATTGATGAACGATCATCTTGGTGTCTTTCGGTCAGTAGTCATCAAACATAACTCTTCCCCTGCAAAACAACACAATTTTTCAAAGAATCAAGTGTCTTTTCAAAATAACTAATTGTAATTTTAAATAACATCATTATGAGTTTGTGACATATCCATATAATAAATAGTGTTAAAAAATTATTTTAAAGTTTTCAAAAGACAAATTATGATAACTTTATTTTTCAACATAATAAAATGCTGACCTATCTAATACTAATGCAATGCATGAATTTAAACTAGTGTTATAAATCATTTCAAAATTTGCCATTTATTATATCCAAAATTCAGATGATGAACTTCTGAAAACCTATGATATGATACCAATTGTTAAGGAATGCAGATTTAGGATCTTAAGGAAAAACTAACACTAGAGGGGGGGGGGGGGAATGGATAGCGTTTTATAGAGATTATGGAAAACTTAAACAATTAACGATTATTCAAACAACTATATGAATCACGGAATGAATATCACAACAGAAACAATCACATATGCAGATATAAACAAAAAAAAAATGCAAAAAAGGAAAGAATGCACTGGATTTTATACTGGTTCATTTTACTCCTACGTTCAGTCCCATGCAACGCTGAATTATGCCGAGTTTTATTAATACTAGTATTACTCTTACAATACCCTTCATTTCACGGGTAAAGGTTAACACCGATTCCACACCCTTGATTTCATGGCTACAAGGTTCACATTGCTCTTTTTCCTTGATTTCCAAGATACAAGGAACACAAACAATTCCCAAATGATTACAATAGCCCTAGAACTCTTTAATAACACTTTCAAATAGATAGTAGTTTATAGAGATTGAGAAGAGAAAGAGAATGATATTTTTTTGTTGAAATCAGCAGAATATAAGTGTATAAATCAAGAAATCAATGTGTGATACTGGTGGTATAAGATAGGATGAAGATGTAGGAAGTCATAAAAAGTTCTAAATTAACCCCTATTTATAGAGTCTGAAAGGTTGCAATGTTTCTGAAGTGTTTCAAATAATGTAAAGACACTTCCTTTGAAAATAAAAAATATGATAGTTATATGTCGGCATATGCATTATGGTAGTAACACCCTGAAATTTTAACAACTCTGAAGAGGACAAATTAAAGAATAAATAATTTAATATTCAGAACTAAGGGAAAAGGACTGCGCCATTGCGTTCGTCTCGGAATTCTGGTCAAAATAGACATCTGCTTTAGGTAAAACAGACACCATATGAAGAAGTTATGAAGGTTTTAAGTTTGTATACGTGCACGAGAATTATATGTATATATAATTAAACCCAGAAATTCAAAAATCAGTTCGAAAATAAAATTTCTGTGGGAGCTAAAAATCCCGTCTAGAGGTATCGACCTCTTAAGGGGGTGTCGACCCCTGGGTCGACCCCTCAAGGGGGTGTCAACCCATGGGTCGACCCTATAAGGGGGGGTCGACCCCCCTGCGACAGATGAGGCAGATTACTGTTTTAGGTTCGGCTATAAATATAGCCTCATTTCTCATGTTTTTGCACACCAAAAATAATGGAGAACTAGATGCTTCCTCTCCCCAGATCAAATCAATCCTTTTTCTTCTTCTGCAATCAAATTATTCAAGCTTAGATCTATGGTTCAATGCTAGCAATCCCTTCTCTATTTTTCTAGATCCAAACACTATGAGTTTAAGTTACTTTTAGATCTAAATAATTAAATAGTTAATCTTGACATGACTATAACTTGGATCTATGCCTGTGATTGTTTGAATCATATCAGATCTGTTATAATTTGTGTAGCTATGATATCCTGACATGACTATGACTTAGATCTTAATCTTTATCATGTCAGATCTGCCTTGATTGTAGATCTAAATCACTGTTTTGATCACCTTTTACCTGTTCTATTAAGTTCATGGCCAAATCAGATCTGCTATTAGTTGGACATCTAAATTATTGTTTAGATCACATCATGCCTGTCCCTATTATGTTAGAATCATTTCTATTATAACATGTTCGTTAGATCCGTTCCTATATGCCTACCTTGTCATTATGCCACTATGTGTTTTATGCCTATTTATGCCATTATATGTCCATCATGTTAGTATGATCATCTCTGTTCTATTCCTATATCTTTTCCCTTTTATTTTTATATAGCCAGGCTACTTTCGAGCCTAGGCATGCCGCTGAATATGTGAATGTGTTAGATTGGGAATGAGGGGAAAACGTTGAATTGGGGCATAACTTGTAATTGGGAATTTGGGCATAGTTTGAATAAAGTGTAATAATATGAAATTGGAGCACATAGTTTATTATGAACATGACTTGGAAAAAGGGGAATGAAAACCTATAACGAAATAGGTAAAATTGGTTAATAATGGAAATGCCTATGACTATAGTAATTAGAAACTGTAACCGCGCCTAGACACGAGGTTAGATTACACTTATGGTAGAAGTCTGCCCGGAACCGCCTGTCATATCCAGCGACCACAAGTGGTGAATATAATATGAGGGGTCTAGGTGCACAAACACGAGGTGTGCTAAGACACGAGGTTAAGTCCGACTTGTGGAAAAAGTCTGCCCGGAACCAACCGACATATCCAGCATCCATAAGTGGTAGGCTTAATGTGGGAGGTCTAGCACATTATAACCATAAATGGACATGGTAATAATGTTGACTACTTAACATAGTTGAATCCGTAGGGATTTTATGAACAAGTTAAAATGAATAAGGTTTAAGTAAACTTGTTTGAAACAATGGATGGGTTAAGTATATTTGGGGTTGGTGAGTAATATTTATACATATAGTCCCACAAACTTAACCTATTGGGGTTATGCAATTTTAAGATGCCAGTAGGTAGGCATAACCCGTGGAAAACCTTGTAGTGGGGATGCAACACAAAGGGGAGAGCTTGCATCATCTTGTGTGTGGGACCTGATTTAGTCAATAACCTATATATAGGTATTAAATGAGTACTCCGAACTAAGTCAGAGTCGGGGCACACTTACTGGGCTAATTGTAAGAGATCCAAAAGTGGGGATGGTGTTTGACGGTGCGTTCCATCGGGGTCATGTGCGTGCATGACTCTGCCTGCTCGGGAAAATAAGATGCTGTGACATCAGTAGATATGGTTGTGCATATCCGGGCAATGAAGGGTTGCCTCTTTAGGGAGTGATACACCCTACCGTGGGGCTAACACAGGGTATCGACGGAGTAGGGAGCCAATTGATTAGGGTAGTAATTAGGGTACGTCTAGACTCTGATAAGTTTAAGATCCTATTATTGGGCTGCCTGTTGATTGTATGGGGTTAAAACCTCTCACCAGAAAGTATGCCTAAATCTACCATCTGATAGTTGTTGGGATCATCTCATTTTGTTCGTACTAGTATCGAAGCAGAGAAATCATTAGAGAAGCGTATACACTCCATCATGTTTGCCTTGTCATACCTGCCTTTTATGATGTTTTCTTTCTTATTCACTTTATATGCCTTTCATGATACTTTTGCTTATTTATTTTCTAAAAGTAACTGGACTCACCAGACTTTATGTCTGACCCATTTTGTTTCCTCTTCTTTCTCTTTTGTTCCCCTAGGTTCTCAGGGTGGGAATACTCAAGCTTGACCTAGATCCCGCTTTCATCTTGCTTGGAGCTGCTTAGATGAATTGCTTGAGCTCTTAACTACTATGGCTATGTTTTTATTTGGGGGAGTTATGCTTCTTTTGTTATTGTACTCTGATGTTTTAAGTGCAAGACAGAGTTTTGATGATGTACTGGGTATATGTATTTTCAGACATATGATGTTTTGAACCACGATGCTTTATGATAAATAAAGTTTTTAAATTCTGCTGCTATTTTATATCTGTCTTGTAATGTTTATGTTTCAGTTTACCTATAATGCTTCACGAAACTTAATGCATTCTCTTAATGAGTGACATCAACGGACGTGGGTTGTCACATTTGGTATCAGAGCTGAAGGTTACCAAATCGGATAAAAGATTTTGAATCTGCACCCGTCGTTCCTCCTCTTCCTCCTCGTGCATATAACTTCTCTAAGATCTGCAAAGATTTCTGTGTCATGGGAGGAAAGCCATTCCGTGGAACCGAGACCTTCGTAGAGGCAAGGAATTTTCTCAAGGAGACAAAAAACTTGTTTTGAATTTTCGAAGTGGACGATCGTTGGAAGATTCAGTTAGCCGCCTGGCTACTGAAAGATGAAGCTTCACTCTGGCAGGAAGTAACCTAAGCGAGGTATCCGGTGGAAACTTGGGATGATTTTCGACAAAGGTTTGAAATGAAGTTTCTTTCTCAAGTTGAGAAAAGCATGCAAACGGAAAGGTTCTTGGTGCTCAAGCAAGTAGGCATGACTGTTAAAGAATATGTTAACAAATTCAACTAGGAAACAAGGTTCGGATTGGAACTGGTAGATACTCCACATAAGAAAACTTTGTGGTTTGTTAAAGGACTGACCCTTTATGGGCTAGCTATGTCCTATATACTAATGGGAGCAACTTTTGAAATGCTTGTTGATATGGCCTTGATGCATGAGGAAGACATGGGAAACAAGAAGGAAGTTAAGGTTTAGGAAACACAAAACAAGAAAGTATGGCCCAAGAAAGGACAACAACAACAACAATAGAAGAAGGGTGGAAATAATGATAAGACTATGGATAAAAGGAAGTGTCACAATTGTGGGCGTGAGGGTCATTTGATCAAGGACTACAAAAGAAGGAAGAATTCTTTCTTCAATTATGGAGAGGTCGGACACTTTGCTAAGGAGTGCCCGAAGAAACAGGGACAAGGTCAAGGCGCAGGAGCTTCTGGAGGGCAGGTGCATGCTCTCGCGACCAATGCTCTAGATAGAGGTAGGAATGTTTTTATGGAAGGTTTGATTTCTCTTTCCAATCATCCTATTAGAACTCTTTTTGATTTTGGTGCTTCACATTCATTTATATCTAGTTCTGTAGTTGAATCTTGTAACGAACTGGAATTTTCGACCCAGAAAATCAATACAAAACCCATGTCATTTATTCAGGCATCGAACATTCCAAATCATTAATAGAATGGAATTAGAGGGTGAGAATAGATAATAGAAAATTAGAATAGAAGAAAAAGAAGAACACACAACACATCAGAGTAACACGAACCTCACAGCGGAATGAATAAAATATAACATAACTTTGAAATAAATAGTATATATACAATAACATTATCAGAGTACACACTTACAACATAGCGGAAAATAACAATAACTAGATAACGCTGAAGCCTCCTGCCCCATGCTCCTCCAATGATATCTGAAAATACCTGAACTACTTGACTACCCGTACAAATTTGGGCAACCCAGAGTTTAGGGAAAAACAAAACAAAAATAAACTCTGGGTCAGTCATGGGGCTGGTGTGAGTAAACTCCAACCACTTGGATTAACTTTTGAAAATCCTTTTAAAAGAAAGGATAATCGTAAGACCGATCCGCACATAAACACGGATGGTTTTTACCTTTTGATAACCCAAAGCATTCTTTGAAATCAATATTCGTCTGATATTATAATAATTTCTAAATACAAGTAATATCAATCTAGCAGAACGCTTGCATCTCACGCTCTACATACATAGTATACAATCAAAACCGTGGGCTCTTATTGGATAATGGATACCAACTGGCAAGGTATGGGACCACCTTCCGACAGTGTACCTCTAGAGAGAAATGCATCGGGTTCAACATGAACATCTTGCAACCCAGGATAAACATGACTGGACCCTCACTTAGCTTGAGAGTACCGAATGTATTATCACTAACGGTTGGGATCAGCAATCGTTTCCCGAAAGGGACAACATCGATAGATTTAAGAAGCAAAAGGAATTTCTCTAGATCAGGTGACAATACACCCTGCTTGGGTATGACCCATCTAGCCATGCGACCTACCCTATTTTATACCATTTCCCGGTTGTGAGGCTAGAGGTTATAACGTATCTTTTGGTCTTCATTCACTTTGAATGTCACATTGTCATATCCGCCAAATCACAAATTGATTTCACCAAACATACTACGGGTATAAAGCTAAGAGAAACGAATTCCTCTGCCACCTAACGTAACTACGTTTGAAAAGATCAACTTACGCGATCCTTTAGATATACTATGTCTGACACTTGTCCATGTAAAATTGCCCTGGGACTGGACAAACCGAAGGCACTATTCTGTAAACAGGACAGCCCTTGCATAACTCCGTCTTCAATTATCTTTATTATATTTGATCGCAACGCTAACGTACATACAGAGTGGTTTTCAGATAATGAATCTGATCCCGGTCTCTCCGTATTGACAACATAAAAATGGTCTAAAACTTCGATAGTCGGTGATTTAGCTATCAAAGAAATAACACGTGTGCAAACAACGATATTATTTCCAGATGGAAATTCTATCGATCAATCATCATGTACCTCTTACATTCATTTATCATTGATTTATTCATTTTCCATTTCCTGATTCAGTATATTCATAAATTCTTATTTTCTACATTTAGAAAATATACGTTATTGACACTGAAAAACATTTCCATTTCTTATTCACGCATCACTGTCATTCCAATTTTTCTTATCAACAAACATTTCATTTTCTATGCTTAGAAAATATCTCTGATTATATTCGGAAAACGTTTCCAAATCTCATTTATATGGATTTCAAACTAATGTTATATAAAACATCATTATGATCACTTAATCCATTTATCGTTTATTTCCTAATGTATCTTTAATCAATCTTTGCCATTGAACTTCAACAATTCATTAGTTAATTACGAAGTCAATCAAGTTGGGGGTATAATTACCTCTCAGACCTTAACTGGACACGTTCTTAACCTTGCAACAGATAAAGTTCACAACTCAAATCTTAGCACTTATTGCTTACGCCAATTCTCGGATTTCAGTTTACAATTCCAATTCTTTTATGAAAAACATTTATTATAACAATAATGTTATAATTCGTACTTCCGGAATATCTAACTTTAAAACAATAACATCTATTTCTTTTATTTGATTAAATAATAATTTATTTATTTATTAATAAATAAACCTTGATTTAAAAAACCGGAAAGTAAATAGTACTTTCCCGAATTTGATATAATCGATTTGACGTATAACTCTCTTTCGAGTAATCTCTATTCGATTAACTCTTTTCGAATAACTTATATTCAATTAACTATTTATAGAATAACTATATTCGATAAATTCTCTTTCGAATGACTTACATTCGATTTACTCACTTTGAATAACTTAGATTCGATTAATTCACTTCAAATAACTTATATTCGATTATAACTATTAGTTTCTAGTTGAATGCTAATCACACACCTTTGCGGATTTTATTTAGTTCCTTTTTATAAAATCTTTCCATTGTATAAATGTTTCGCTTTATAAAATCTTTTCATTGTATAAATGTTTCACTTTATAAAATCTTTTCATTGTATAAATGTTTCACTTTTTACAATGTATATTTATTTAATATAAATATTTTATTTCCCATCTACACTGTAAAAATTCATTTTTCACATTCCAGTACCTCTTATAGTATTTAACGTACCATATAACAATGATCAGTATCATTAAATCATACAAAATCAGCTACAGATTGCATATCACATCATATAACACAATATACGAAAAACAGTAAAATAAATGTTGAGGAATCCAGTTGGATCCCACCGACCTGTTTCCCTGCATCCATAGATGTTACATAGTATAATTCATATCAATTTCAGTTCAATATAACATATTCTGATGAACAGAATAAATGTTTGTTTAACGATATGTGCGTACATCGTTAGCTATAATTTTAACCAATCAAACAACAATTCAACCAAACAATCATCACACAGAAATTAATCATCATTTATTAGCACTAGATTATATTTATAAAAATATAATTTAAATAGAGTTAGTGAGTTTTACTCACATTGGGCGATTATCGTTAAATAACAATATTCGATCATCGGATTGGTTCAGGCGTTTTATTTCACCATAAATTGAGACGAGCTCCAAATCACTCCAAACCAGTTTCATTGTGTAGCCTACATCCACACAATCCCAATGCGACCAGTTTCGCTAAATTTCGTTTCCGTATGACAAAGTTATGACATTTATAAGTTAATGCATATTTAAATCAATTAAAACATGGCATTTAAATGATAATGGGCTTTAGCCCTTAATACTTGAGCCCAATACCCGAATACACTAGCCCATCGTATTCCTCTTCCTCCTCCAACTCCCTACAGTAGCTCCATAAACGTTTTCAAGGCCACTGCCACCATTTCAAACCACCCCAACTCCTCCATTTCAACACCGAATCACTCCAAACCACCACCAATCTTCTCCTCTTCCGATTCTCCATCATCTCCAATCATCAAATCCAAGTTCGGCGCTACCCTAGGAAATGCGTTCGACAGCCTTCTCCGATCCAACAATGCACCACTCGACACATTTTCACACCGAAACTCCCCAAATTTCCCACAAGATGCTAGACAACACTACGAATCCGAAAACAATACTTAAAAAATGCATCGATCCTTCATTTGATCTAAAAACCCAACCCTACTCTACATGTCGCACGTTGCACGTTGTTTTGAGCGACCCAAAACTTCTCGAAACCCACCAACATGTATATAGAATCGAAAAGCATCAACCATTGATCAAAAATATATAAAGTTTTGATTTTATTGAGTTGATTTGAATTTGATTTTGATTTTTTAAACTTTGGGTTTCACAGTGTATTTTTTCCCAATGGAGGCGGCGCTATTTTGAATGTGGAGGAAATTGTCTAGGGTTAGTGAGATGGTAGGTATTTATAGGGTAGGTTATTTTATTATTTTATTTATATTTTATATTTTTTTATAGTCAAATACTCATTTTTCCGTCTTCTAAAAATCTCTGTGATCGCATAAAATATCCAAAAATCATGGAAATTGACATGCAGCTAGAGTTTGACATTACGGACCCAACGAAACTTGTTTCGTTGAATTCCGACTCCGTTTGCTCACACAACATATTTTTAACCATTAAAATATCGACTGTTTTCCACGTTAAAATCGCGCACAGCCACATACTGACTCCAAAAATCACGGAAATTGAAATCTAACAATAATTTGACATTACGGATCCAACAAAATTGGTTTCATCGAATTTGGAGGTCGTTTGCAAAAATGACTATTTTCTAAAGCTCTAAATAGACCAATTTAAATATTAATATATTAAAAATAATCAAATTAAATACTAGTAAATTAATATTATCGTATATATGTTCACATGTAATATCATACAGCTCTAAAATATAGATATTTGGATTTATAAATCGATATTTAAAAATCTCAGTTATATCGCTATTCGATTTATATTAAAAATCCTTTTATAATATAAATAAATCGTTATAACGAATTCCACAGCAACTATTTTAAAATTTGATTTGGACATAACTTACAATCTACATGACGAAATCTCGAATTTTCTGTTTCATTAGGAAAATACAGTTCAACATATCCGAGCGTTTCTTGTTTCATAGAAATCTGACTTAAAACGGATTCTGTATATTCATTTAAAGTTCGAATCGCCAAATTACGAACTGCCGCGCCATTTCGAGCTCTATTATAATTATAATAAAATTTATACGTTCTAACGTCGATTAAATAATATATTCATTATTCTAATTCAATTCTAAATTGTATTATACCTTATATATGATCCAACTCATACTGTATTGTGAATTCAGCTATTCCTGACTATTTCGGAATTATAATATATTTTTATATTATAAATATTAATTAAATATTCATTATTATTTAATTAAATAACCATTTAAATTTATAAATCACTTTTTAAATAATTAAATAAATTAATTATTCACCGTAAAAATACGGGACATTATATTCTTCCCCCCTAAAAATAATTTCGTCCTCGAAATTGATAAGGTAGAAAATAAACCCTATTGACAAGTTAAAAATTATTTGTTTACTTCTTTAACTTCAGTCTCATAATACCAATTATTTCCAAAACTAATATTAATTCATATATGGATAAATAAAATTTTCAAAAATTCTGAAAATTTTCCAACACCTCGAATTTTCGGAAAATTTCGCCAGCACCTCCTTTGTACGGCTCAATCGGTACAACTACAACTCGCCTCTCTGGCCATCTCTAACCCAAAAGAAAATCAAACAACCAAGCGGCTTGCCAATTCGGCTCATAAAACTCATATCCAATATAAAAATATAGACTTGTACCTTTTTGTCGGGCATATCAACTTTATCACTTTCACCTGCTAGCAATTCAACATATACCAATGTCATCTCAACCAATTTCCAATCAATATCTGTTCAACACTGCTATTCGCTTATATCCAAAACAAATTTCATTTCAAACTCGAGTTCCATTCTCGATTCCAAATCTTAACTTATCACTTCAACGTAATTCCAAATTCCTGTCTCATAATACAATCTTATTCGATATTTCCTATTTCAATTCAGTTTTCCATTTAACTGGCTTTAATTAAATTTTCAATTTCTATTGGCTTTTACAAATTCTACTTTAATTTATTTTAATTCAAATAATCTATTTCTGGGAGTTTTTAAATAGCTTAGCCTCTTCCAAAATCAAAATATTCATTTTGGAATATCAAAACAACTTGTTTTCTCAAAACAATTAAAAGACAAAAAATTTGGTAGTAATCCGTCATCTACAACTCAAAAATGAACACTGATGATGTCATGACCATCATCGAAATCTATTTCCCAGCTATCGAAGTGAGTTCAATACTATCTTACTTTCAAAACCATTTCTAAACACTTTTATTTTGAAATCCATTTCAAAATATCCTTTTCAATGCTTGTAACAAATTTAAAATCTCCCAGGATTTTAAAATTCACATATATTTAATCCAGATTTAATTCATAAACACTTTTCCAAATTTTAGGAATGTTAATTCCAACTCTGATTTAATTCATCTGATTTCATGTATTTCACATGTATGAATTCTGGTTGGCTATTTACATAACCATTTCACATTTTATAATCTTATTCGATTATAATCACAACCAACACATCCAATATACTATAATACTTCAAATATCTATACTTTGTTTATATCAAAATATAATTTAGGTAAAATTATTTCACTTACCCTCTTTTCAAAACATACTGTGTCGGTTCATCGTATTCGAGTGTTTATAAACCCCTACCGATACAGTGGATCAAACTGATCGGCCAGAACTCATAAACAACTCAACCAATAAATCTCCATAATATAAAACCATTTTATATCAAATAACAAATACGTTCACTCGTATATATACACTCAACTCAATCTACGGTATCACTAACCCCATCACTACTGAGTTACGCCACAAAGCCAAGGTAATTACTTAACCTTATGCTCTGATACCACTGTAACGAACTAGAATTTTCGACCCAGAAAATCAACACAAAACTTATGTCAATTATTCAGGCATCGAACATTCCAGATCATTAATAGAATGGAATTAGAGGGTGAGAATAGATAAGATAGAAAATTAGAATAGAAGAAAAAGAACACACAACACATCAGAGTAACACGAACCTCACAGCGGAACGAATAAAATATAACATTACTTTGAAATAAATAGTATATATATACAATAACATTATCAGAGTACAACACTTACACCACAGTGGAAAATAACAATAACTAGATAACGCTGAAGCCTCCTGCCCCAAGCTCCTCCATTGATATCTGAAAATACCTGAACTACTTGACTGCCCGTACAAATTTGGGCACCCAAGAGATTAGGGAAAAACAAAACAAAAATAAACTTTGGGTCAGTCATGGGACTGGTGTAAGTAAACTCCAACCACTTGGTTTACCTTTTAAAAATCCTTTTAAAGAAAGGATAATAATAATTTCTAAATACCCAAAGCATTGTTTGAAATCAATATTCGTCTGATATTATAATAATTTCTAAATACAAGTAATATCAATCTAGCAGAATGCTTGCATCTCATGCTCTACATACATAGTATACAATCAAAACTGTGCGCTCTTATAGGAATTAAATTAAAATAGTACTTAAAAGTCAAAACTGTTCAAAATTCAAAATTCGGTCAGAGCGGGCTGAGCGGGAAATTTCCCGCTTAGAGGTGTCGACCCCCCTAGGGGGAGTCGACATAAGTGCCGACCCCCTATAGGGGTGTCGAAATAGGTGTCGACCCCCCTTGTAGGGAGTCGACCCCTTTTTGATCCAGATTCAGTGATGAATTTTTATAGCCCTGAGCTGATGTGGCCTTCTCTGATTGGCTGATGACTAACTTCTGAGATATTAGGGCTTATGTGTTGTGCTATGGTTGGCTGGATGACACATCTCTTTGGTTTGATGGCTCTGATTTCTCCTAGACTAATCTAAAGGCTAGAATTAATCCTAGACTTCTATATAAACACCCCAAACCTTAACCCTAAACCTCACATTCTCATTCTATGAAGCCGTCATGCTGTCCATCCCTAAGCTAGCTTAGCCACCATCGTCTCCAAATTAGAAATCAAGTTTGAAATATCCATACCAAATCCAAACTAGAGAATCAAACGTCTACATCAAAGGATAACTTAACAAATTCAGAAATCAGATCCCAGAATACAAGATCCATTCTTTTTCTGTAAGTTCATTTTATTTTCAGATTTAAACACCTAATAGTAATCTTGGCATGTAATAAAATGGATCTAAGTCTATGCTTGATGATGAGACAATATTTTCATATTTACCCCTATCTTTCTATTGAATATATGATTTTACATGCCTAAGAAGTCATTATATCGATTCAATCATGCCTATCTTTGTTGAACATTGAATATATAATCCTTTTTGGTTCATGATGTTATTCTTATGCCTACGATAATGATTATATCAGCTTATTCAAGAATCTATCTTTGTTGGATCTAAATTTATTGTATTAGGTCTGTTGTTACATACCTATTTTTATGCCTATGCTTATTTTATGCTCCGTCTCTCTCCTCCCCTATTTCCTTTTTCTTTTATGAACTTGGGTTGCCTTCGAACCTAGACTGAAATCGCGAAATACGAACAATTGGAATATGGGGAATATTTGAATATAACCTATTTTGGTGAAATTGTTGGGCATAACTTGTAATTGATATTGGGGAATAATCTATTCGGTAATAATGGAACATAATTTGTAATTTGTGATTTGGGGGCATAATTGTTATTGTTGCGAACTTGAAATATTAAATCTAGATTGGAAGAAAACTGTAAATTGAAATATTAAATCTAGATTGGGCATAACTATTGGTTGGGACGCCAAGCATAATGTATATAGTGATTTTGGGGCATGACTATTATTGAAAATTTGGGAAGATTAGGTGTAACCTATTTTGAGCAATAACTTGAAATTTAATTTGTAGGACATAACTTGCTATTGGATTGGTTGGGCATAACTTGAGAATTGAACATGACTAGTTTTGTAAAATTTGGGATAATTAGTATATAAAATCTAGACTTGGACATGTATGGTAAATATGTAAATTGGCTAAAGATGAACGTGCCTAACCCGAGGTAAGATTGAGTTGCGGTGTAAGACTTCCCGGAACCGCCCGACACATCCAGCGACTGCAATAATATAGATCTAATGTGAGAGGTTAGCGCATTAAGCCGAATACCCGAGGTTAGAATGAGTTTGCAGTGAAAGTCTGCCCGGAACCGCCCGACACATCCAGCAACCACAAACAACGGGTCTAATGTGAGAGGTTGAGGCATTAATGAATGAATTAATGCTAATGAATGGACATGATGAATGAGTAGGGTTAAGTTAACCAACATAACATGATGAACGAGTGGGTTTAAGTCAAGGGGAAACGCTTACCCAATATAACATGATGAATGAAAAGGGTTAAGTTAATAGGAAACACTTAACCAATATAACAGATGAATGGGAAGGGTTAAGTTAATAAGAAACACTTAACCAGTATGACGTTTTAGGTGGGTGGGTTAAGTTAACATGGACAAGAAGACAACTAAACCAATATTATATGAACAAAATGGATAGGGTTAATGCAAGCTTAACCAATAATACATATGGACTTGATAAGGGGAAGGGTTAAGTAAATCTTGGGTAAGTGGGTAATATTAGTATATATATGCCCACAAACTTAAACGTCAAATAAACATGCGTGAATCAGTGAGAGGGTTAAGTAACATATGAATAAGCAACACTTGACCAGTACAACAAGTTAATTAAGAAAATGGGTGGGGTTAAGTTAAATTGAGAACACTTAACAATTAAAACCAAAACCCTAGTAACGGGGACCCATTTCAGCAGTAACCCACATAGATGTATCATGATACCCATTACTGGGCTGATTATAAGCGATCAAAATAGTGGTGGGTGGTGCAGTAGTGTAATTCCGATGGAGTATGGGCGCGCACGTAGTCCGGAGTGGAAAAGCAGGCACTAGGCATCAGTAGTATACACTGTGCATCTTGAATCGTGTCGGGTCGCGATCATGGGAATTGATACATCCTATGTGAAACGATCCGAACAAAACAGTAAATTATGGTAAACATGTACCTATTTGTCGGGCAAACAACTTTATTCTTCTGCTCTAGCCTCCTTGCTATGACCTGTTCAAGGTAAGTACATGTACATGCATGCAAATGCGATAAATTTCCAATACAACACACTATTTGATTTAATTTGGCTAAAGGTTCAACATTCTAATTAATCAACCAATAATCAAACAACACAACCATCAATCAATTAGTTGGTTAACGTTTCAAATTTATAACTTTGATATATAGTCAAAAATCACATTTTTGATGCCAAATCACAACAATAGGCCCTATCTAATTTTGGTTCTCACACCAGTCGATTGGAAATATATAGAAATCCCACCTTCGAAACTCGAACATAAACTATTGATGCTGACATGTCAATCACCAGTATCATCAGAGTCATCTCCGGGCGACTAGAGTGTGATTCTATATCTATCCAGCATAATAAAACTTCGAATACACGTGGATCAAACGTATATGCAAAATCTTTATATATTGGATCGTCCAAATTCAATACAAATAAATAATCAAATACGAATAATTGATTTAAATTTTCAAAACAAAAATTGTTTTCAATTTAAAAAATATACTCTTCACACTCGTTCTAGGATACTACTGACCCCATCTCTAACGAGTCATTCTTATTGGATATTACTAATCCAATATCTGATGAATTCTTTCGTATGGTTCTAATGTGTCTTGTTCTCTGAGCTTTGTAAACCAAAGCTCTGATACCAAAATTAAACGACCCGAACTTCCCTGGTAAGGAAAGCTCGGATAGTTCGAGAAAAACACACAAAAGAATGCAAACAGAAGAACACTTCATTGTATATTACAACAATTCCATCAGATTACAAGAACATACAGAGTATTAACAAATGATATACATTATAAAATATCAGAGATTATAATACATTACTTAGCATCGGAAAATAATACAATACACAACTAGAAGAGATATACGGATACAAATCTTTCCGGATATCATTCCAACTGTAAACCAGGTTCCTGTGAATATAAATCTGCAAAACCAAAACTACTAGCTGCCCGTGTCAAAATAAGGGCACCCAGAGTTTAGGTTAAAACAATAAACTCCAGGTCAGTCATGGGGCTGGTGTGAGAACTAAAACATTTATTAATCTTTATTTTAAAGTTAGGTAAATCAAGGGACCACGCCGTATAACACGGAACGGGTTTCCTCCCAAGAACACCAGTGCATAAAACAACAGCGCAATGCTAAATAAAGAACAATGAAGCTATTATAAGACCCAGGTCCCATCACACAATGCAACACAAACCGGAGGATAGGGTTTTACCTTATAACAACCAAAGAATGCTTGATACGTGAAATTTTATCTTTTGATTCTTAATCAGACTCCAACCGTAAAATAACAAGAGAACGATTCCCTAAGTATTAACCCCGAAGGCCGAAACCAACATCAGACCAATACCCAGGAAACCACCCATCTTAACTCGTTTCCAGTTAGTTTCTAATTTTATATACAACCATAAATATCAATCATAGACGGCATGGGTACCATATATCATGTCGCCATACTAGGCTCTACAATCAAAACCGCAAATGTCACGTATTTGGAAATTGGATTTCCATCTGTGAACCGAGGCCAGGGATCGACCTCTACCTATTCGAGACAATCTAGCTTACCATGTCTCAGGAACAGCCGCAACTACACCTTGGATCGTCAGGGCCGGTCCACACGGAGTGGATTATTATGCCTGAACAATACGTTTCCCTGCCCTATGGGGCACAACTGAGCCAACGAATGAATCCATCGGCTTCACATGGTCACTGATATATCCGAGGCGCCTCGCAACAGCAACAACCACATAAGTCAAACTCGTCAGGGCGTGTAAAACCACTGACGCCACTTCTAGCTAGAAAGAAACGCATGTCCTCCCTGAAGCCCTCTCCCGTTTCTGGTTCACCACCGGGGTGTGAGGCTCGCGAATCAAAGTTACACAAAGCTATGCTACACAGGCCGTGTTTTGATCATCAACCACAAGACTATGCTTTTCAACAGAAGCCTTGATCATTTGCATCTTAGCATGCCACACAGGCAATTCACGCTATGCAATCGATATCAATCACACAGAATGAAATCCGATGTCAGACACACATCCATTTACAAGTCCGTTCTGGGTCTGAACGAAACCGGAGGCACCTTGTACCTCGCATATCCATCGATTTCCAAGTACGTCTGGATGACCACTAACTGATTCCCTCCTCTTGGGTGTACGGCCCAATCAAGATCATCAGTAATTATCCAAACGACGTGAAGACCTCCGATCTTCGACCACCGTCTTCACCTTCGACTTATTGTCGTATCAGTTATTCAGAATGGGATAAACCCGGTCTTTCCAAATAACTCGCGTATATAATAAACAAGTGTTACACAAACACAACATACGCCTCATTCCAATTCATCAGTCACTAACCGTAAATTAAAAAGAGAATAATTCCCCAAATATTAACCCCGAAGGTCGAAACCAACATCATATCAATACCCAGGAAACCATTCTGCTTAGCTAACCTACAGTTAGTTTCTAAATTTCACATTCTTAGGGAAAGGTTCCCATTAATTTTATCAAAGATAAATTCCTCAAATTTATTCTTTAATCTTCTTTTGAATATCAATTCAAACCAAATAATGGTTTATCCAAACTAGCCGGGATTAACGAACCTTACCGAAGTAATCATTTGTTTTAATTTCCAAATCCCAACCTATTCATCCCATGAAGTAAAACTGGTAATACTTCGTATCTAACACCACGGTGTTATCGGTAAATTCAATTACCATTTCACGTTCAAATCTAATTAAAGATTTAACTATCGCCTGGAGCAAAACTAGTGATACTCCATTCTCGATCTTTCCAATCTAATTAAAGATTCATTAAAACCCCACTTAGTTTTAATCTTTAACTGGGTTAATGAATCAATGTCCTTTAAAACACAGTTCACGATAAACCCAAAATCACATTCCAATCTATCAGCCTTTAACCGTAAAATAACAAGTGAGCGATTCCATAAGTATTAACCCCGAAGGCCGAAACCAACATCACATCAATACCCAGGAAACCATTCAACTTAATTAATCTCCAGTTAGTTTCTGATTTTCTTAACTCAGTTGGGTCTAAGAACAGTATTATTGAAGATACCGTTCACGACAACCCAAAATCACATTCCATTAATTATCGGGTTAAAGAACAAGTGTTATTTAAAACACCGTTCACGATAAACCCAAAAATCAATTCAAATTCAATTCCAATTAAATACCATTTAATTGGTACACTTCATTAAATCTAAATAAAAAGATTTAATCTTTTCTCAACTGGGTTTAAGAACTGTATTAATGAAGACACCATTCATGAGAAACCCAAATCACATTTGATATTAAATACAAGGCTCTGAATAGAAAATATATCGGCTTATATTCAATATCAAATCCTACGAACAACAAATATCGTATTGGAAATAACGATATAAATATATCTTTCAAATTCCCATAACAATATCTGTATCATCATGAAATCCAACATCAAAATATTCCAAAGACAATTTCGATTCAAATCCATTTCAATTCAATTATTGGAAGTTCTGGTTATTTTCAAAACCATTTCAAATCCACTTTATTTATTTTAAAAATAAATAGAATTATAATTCTAGTTCAAAACTAGTTTATTTCGATAAAAATCTATTTTTATCTTTTCAAATATGGAGTTTTTCATCCTAATTCTTCACAAATCATTTCTTATGATTTTACACAAATTATTACTATTTTTAGTAATTTTATCAAGGCCCGTACAGTCAATTTCCATCAACGGCCATCGAACTGCACTTACACCGACCTTTTCCAAATTTGATTTGGACATAATTCCAAATCCAGCCGTTAGATTTCTAATTTCTAATTTCTAATATTCGTTAGAAAGCTCCTTTCGATACGAACCCAACGGTTCCAGTTTTAGGAGAATCCGACGGTCGGATCTCCCGCAATGTCCATTCGAAGTCAATGGTCGAAATTCGCAAACTGCCGCAGCGCGACGCGTTCTATTCAGGCCATTGTATATATAATATATATATTATATATTTCGTCGATTTCCTTTTAAAACGTAATTTTCAAATCGTTTTAAATTAGTTTTCAAAGCGGTTTCAACTTCATATTCAATTTCAAATCAAAATTGAATATTCCATATCATTAACATATAAATGATAATCTTTTCAAAACGTTATATTTTGAAATCACTTCCTTTTCGATATTCGTTATAAAAATGAATAAAATCGATATGAATATCGCTCGTGTCAAAATGGCGCAAATTTAATCAACCCGGCTTCAAATATTTCTATTTTCAAATATTCTATTTCAAATATTTCTATTCAAATATTTCTTTTTCAAATATTCTATTTCAAATATTTCTACTCAAATATTTCTATTCAAATATTTCTTTTTCAAAACTGGAATGAGGCCCAATCAATTACCATAGATTTTATTTCTATGGATTTCCACACAACGCATGTATATATCAAAAATGACAAATAATCAACTATCATCCAAAGTGCATTCTACAGTGTATAAGCATCAAATATAAATATTCAACGCTTATAACAGTCTGTCAATCAATCGATCGACATACAACTAATTATTGGGATTAGTGTATGTCATATATCACCCCAATACCCGTGTGGGGTTTCAAACAATTAAATACAGATTTTATTTGTGCAGTTGGGCAATGTGTAAAATTTATCGTCTCAATCAATATCAGTCAATTTTGTGTATATAAACAAATCATTTGATTTGTTTATATTAATTTTATATACACGTTAAAAATTATTTTTTTAACTATAAAATATTCTCCACTATAATATTTTATTTCATTCCACATCACATAATCAAATTTCACAACATAGCAATCAAACAAACAAGCCATCCATGGTCTGTGGATGACGGGTGTCGGGTGCTACTAAACACCGTCTGCATCCTAGTATATATTTTAAACTAGAAATAAATTAAAGGTGAGGATTTCTCACCTTTGGGATCCACTCTGCCATTCTTTACTATCGCTCAGATCCGCTGTTTTGATTCCAACGCAATCTGTTTCACGAAATCTTATATTAAAAATCACAATTTTATTCTGCTATTGTATAAATAAAAATCATATTTTTATATCGCTATATATATATATACACTCACACATATATATATATATATATATATCAGTCGTATTTTTATATCCGCTACTTTATTATATAAAAATACAATCTTTTCAGTTTTAAAAATATAATCTTTCTCCTTTGAAAAATATAGTCTTTCTGCTTTGAAAAATATCATCTTTTTGTTTTCAAAAATATAGTCTTTCTACTTTGAAAAATATCGTCCTTTTGTTTTCCAAAATATAGTCTTTCTACTTTGAAAAATATCGTCCTTTTGTTTTCAAAAATATAGTCTTTCTACTTTGAAAAATATCGTCTTTTTGTTTTCAAAAATATAGTCTTTCTACTTTGAAAAATATAAAATTAAGAATATTATTTTTAAACTAATGATGTTGATCTTCAAACAAATGATGTACATATAAAAGTTAATTACATTATCATTTCCCTAATCAAAGTCATTAAGGGTTAATTACCCTCTGTTGAGCCTTCTGTACATCGTCATCTTCCTGCTATTGAAGAAACCCATCGTTGCCATATATAATCTGCCACCGCACAAGAATCCAAGCGCCTTAACCACAATCGGAATTCACCACCTCGTCGAGCTTCGGCTCCTCCCTGCTCGCCTGCGACGGCGGTGCTCGCGATGGCCTGTGCGCCTCGAAAACGGCGCTCGAATGCTCCGCGTTTGGGTGGAAAGAACGATCGACACAGGCGATGGTCCCTCCTCAAACCTGTATAGACTTCGAGATCCCTCTGGGCTGGAGATTTTTCACTTTAGGAGAATCGGATTTTGTGGCCTGAGGGAGGAGATCGGAGATGTTCTTTGGTGGGGCGATTTTGACCATCGGGTTCAATTTGAGGCGGCTACATTTTATGAGAGAGAGGGGCTAGGGTTTTTTATTTATATATAATTTATTTAATTATTAATTTAATTGCAATATACCAGTTTATCAATACCAACCCCGAATCGAACCCAACGACTGTCGCCCCTAGCTAATTACCCCAATCCTGAAGACAATGGGATATGCATCGCAGGCCAATTCGACCATTACGATCAGTTTCCGTTGAATTTAAAATATAAATCTTTATATATTTAATTTAAACGTACATTTCAATTTACCAGGGCCACATACTAACTCTAAAAATTCCAGAAAAATTATTTCTAACTTCGTATTGACGATACGGTCCTAACAAAACTAGTTTCATTGAATTCTGAGACCGTTTGAAAATTGGCCATTTTCCAGTCGATTAAAATCAACTGAAATTGGTCGAACACGTTTTCCTTTGCTACGCTCACATATTGATTCAGAAAATTACGAATTTTGAAACCTAGCAGTAACTTGACATCATGGATCCAACATAAGTGGTTTCATCGAAAACCGAGGTCGTTTGCAAAATGACTATTTTCAAGGGCCTTTATATATATTAAAATATATATAAATTCCACAACGACCTTTCTGAATTTTAAACTGGACATATCTTTCAACTTTTAAAGTGAAATCTCAGTTTCTTACATCCGTTAGAAAGATATCGTCAAACAAATTTATATATTTCTCGTTTCGTCCAATTCCGACTTAAAACGAATTCTGTACATCCATTTGAAATTAGAAATCGAATTTTCAAACTACCACGCCATTTCAGGCTCGTTATATAATTAAAATAAATTTATTCGTTTTAACTTCGTCGAAAATAAATTTTTCGTCGTTATTATTTAAATAATTCATTTTAAATATTCAAAATTCACTAAAATTGCCAAAATAAAATTTTTAAATTGGCTCAGATTTCCGCGTTATTACAATCTCCCCCACTTAAAACTTTTCGTCCTCGAAAAGGAACGAAGCCGAAAGTTGTTTAACTAATCAACTCAACTTTCATTATTTTCTTTACGGCTTAAGTTCTTCAACTTTTCAGTTTCTAAGAACTTTTCAAATTTTTCAAAAAATATGGCTAACACCGTAAATTTTCGAAAAATTTCGCCATAACCTCCCCTGCACCGGGGAATTCGGGATATTTCATATAGCCTCTCATGGCCTTCTTCAATCCAAAAGAAAAAGAAAAAGCCAAGCGGCTAGCCAATCGGCTCATAAAATCATCATCACCCAAACAAAACAGTAAATTATGGTAAACATGTACCTATTTGTCGGGCAAACAACTTTATTCTTCTGCTCTAGCCTCCTTGCTATGACCTGTTCAAGGTAAGTACATGTACATGCATGCAAATGCGATAAATTTCCAATACAACACACTATTTGATTTAATTTGGCTAAAGGTTCAACATTCTAATTAATCAACCAATAATCAAACAACACAACCATCAATCAATTAGTTGGTTAACGTTTCAAATTTATAACTTTGATATATAGTCAAAAATCACATTTTTGATGCCAAATCACAACAATAGGCTCTATCTAATTTTGGTTCTCACACCAGTCGATTGGAAATATATAGAAATCCCACCTTCGAAACTCGAACATAAACTATTGATGCTGACATGTCAATCACCAGTATCATCAGAGTCATCTCCGGGCGACTAGAGTGTGATTCTATATCTATCCAGCATAATAAAACTTCGAATACACGTGGATCAAACGTATATGCAAAATCTTTATATATTGGATCGTCCAAATTCAATACAAATAAATAATCAAATACGAATAATTGATTTAAATTTTCAAAACAAAAATTGTTTTCAATTTAAAAAATATACTCTTCACACTCGTTCTAGGATACTACTCACCCCATCTATAACGAGTCATTCTTATTGGATATTACTAATCCAATATCTGATGAATTCTTTCGTATGGTTCTAATGTGTCTTGTTCTCTGAGCTTTGTAAACCAAAGCTCTGATACCAAAATGAAACGACCCGAACTTCCCTGGTAAGGAAAGCTCGGATAGTACGAGAAAAATACACAAAAGAATGCAAACAGAAGAACACTTCATTGTATATTACAACAATTCCATCAGATTACAAGAACATACAGAGTATTAACAAATGATATACATTATAAAATATCAGAGATTACAATACATTACTTAGCAACGGAAAATAATACAATACACAACTAGAAGAGATATATGGATACAGAGCTTTCCGGATATCATTCCAACTGTAAACCAGGTTCCTGTGAATATAAATCTGCAAAACCAAAACTACTAGCTGCCCGTGTCAAAATAAGGGCACCCAGAGTTTAGGTTAAAACAATAAACTCCAGGTCAGTCATGGGACTGGTGTGAGAACTAAAACATTTATTAATCTTTATTTTAAAGTTAGGTAAATCAAGGGACCACGCCGTATAACACGGAACGGGTTTCCTCCCAAGAACACCAGTGCATAAAACAACAGCGCAATGCTAAATAAAGAACAATGAAGCTGTTATAAGACCCAGGTCCCATCACACAATGCAACACAAACCGGAGGATAGGGTTTTACCTTATAACAACCAAAGAATGCTTGATACGTGAAATTTTATCTTTTGATTCTTAATCAGACTCCAACCGTAAAATAGAAATAGAACGATTCCCTAAGTATTAACCCCGAAGGCCGAAACCAACATCAGACCAATACCCAGGAAACCACCCATCTTAACTCGTTTCCAGTTAGTTTCTAATTTTATATACAACCATAAATATCAATCATAGACGGCATGGGTACCATATATCATGTCGCCATACTAGGCTCTACAATCAAAACCGCAAATGTCACGTATTTGGAAATTGGATTTCCGTCTGTGAACCGAGGCCAGGGATTGTCCTCTACCGATTCGAGACAATCTAGCCTACCATGTCTCAGGAACAGTCGCAACTGCACCTTGGATCGTCAGGACCGGTCCACACGGAGTGGATTATTATGCCTGAGCAATACGTCTCCCCGCCCTATGGGGCGCAAATAAGCCAACGAATGACTCCATCGGCTTCACATAGTCACCGATATATCCGAGGCGCCTCGCAACAGCAACAACCACATAAGTCAAACTCGTCAGGGCGTGTAAAACCACTGACGCCACTTCTAGCTAGAATAGCCGACGAAATCCGGTAGGCTTTGCAACCATCCCTTCATCCCCCAAGCAGCAGGTAATACCCACCGTGGCTCCTACATGGTCCCCCAGTTCACTTGTTTTACGGCGACCCTTTCGAGCCTCCCGGCCACTGCATAACCAACCCTCAACAGGGACATGTAGGGGTAAGAGTCTCCCGTTCGCCACCAAACCGGAAAGCGAGAACCCCCTATCATGCGTACCCAGCTTACACAGGACCGACAACAAGAACTGGTGATACTCCATTCTCGATCTTTCCAATCTAATTAAAGATTCATTAAAACCCCACTTAGTTATAATCTTTAACTGGGTTAAAGATTCAATGTCCTTTAAAACACGGTTCATGATAAACCCAAAATCACATTCCATTCTATCAGCCTTTAACCGTAAAATAGCAAGTGAGTGATTCCCTAAGTATTAATCCCGAAGGCCGAAACCAACATCAGATCAATACCCAGGAAACCATTCAACTTAACTAATCTCCAGTTAGTTTCTGATTTTCTTAACTCAGTTGGGTCTAAGAACAGTATTATTGAAGATACCGTTCACGACCACCCAAAATCACATTCCATTAATTATCGGGTTAAAGAACAAGTGTTATGTAAAACACCGTTCACGATAAACCCAAAAATCAATTCAAATTCAATTCCAATTAAATACCATTTAATTGGTACACTTCATTAAATCTAAATAAAAAGATTTAATCTTTTCTCAACTGGTTTTAAGAACAGTGTTAATGAAGACACCATTCACGAGAAACCCAAATCACATTTGATATTAAATACAAGGCTCTGAATAGAAAATATATCGGCTTATATTCAATATCAAATCCTACGACCAACAAATATCGTATTGGAAATAACGATATAAATATATCTTTCAAATTTCCATAACAATATCTGTATCATCACGAAATCCAACATCGAAATATTCCAAAAACAATTTCGATTCAAATCCATTCCAATTCAATTATTCGAAGGTCTAGTTGTTTTCAAAACCATTTCAAATCCACTTTATTTATTTTAAAAATAAATAGAATTATAATTCTAGTTCAAAACTAGTTTATTTCGATAAAAATCTATTTTTATCTTTTTAAATATGGAGTTTTTCATCCTAATTCTTCACAAATCATTTCTTATGACTTTACACAAATTATTACTATATTTAATAATTTTATCAAGGCCCGTACAGTCGATTTCCATCAACGGCCATCGAACTGCACTTACAACGACCTTTTCCAAATTTTATTTGGACATAATTCCAAATCCAACCGTTAGATTTCTAATTTCTAATATTCGTTAGAAAGCTATTTTTGATACGAACCCAACGGTTTTGGTATTAGGAGAATCCGATGGTCGGATCCCCCGCAATGTCCATTCGAAGTCAATGGTCGAAATTCGCGAACTGCCGCAGCGCGACGCGTTCTATTCAGACCATTTTATATATAATATATATATATATATATATATATATATATTATTTCATCGATTTCCTTATAAAACGTATTTTTCAAATCGTTTTAAATTCGTTTTCAAAACGGTTTCAACTTCATATTCAATTTCAAATCAAAATTGAATATTCCATATCATTAACATATAAATGATAATCTTTTCAAAACGTTATATTTTGAAATCACTTCCTTTTCGATATTCGTTATAAAAACGAATAAAATCGATATGAATATCGCTCGCGTAAAAATGGCGCAAATCTAATCAACCCGACTTCAAATATTTCTATTTTCAAATATTCTGTTTCAAATATTTATATTCAAATATTTCTTTTTCAAATATTTTATTTCAAATATTCTATTTCAAATATTTCTATTCAAATATTTCTTTTTCAAATATTCTATTTCAAATATTCTATTTCAGATATTTCTATTCAAATATTTCTTTTTCAAAACTGGAATGACGCCTAATCAATTACCATAGATTTTATTTCTATGGATTTCCACACAACGCATGTATATATCAAAAATGACAAATAATCGACTATCATCCAAAGTGCATTCTACACTGTATAAGCATCAAATATAAATATTCAATGCTTATAACAGTCTGTCAATCAATCGATCGACATACAACTAATTATTGGGATTAGTGTATGTCATATATCACCCCAATACCCGTGTGGGGTTTCAAACAATTAAACACAGATTTTATTTGTGCAGTTGGGCAATGTGTAAAATTTATCGTCCCAATCAATATCAGTCAAATGTGTGTATATAAACAAATCGTTCGATTTGTTTATATTAATTATATATACACGTTAAAAATTATATTTTTAACTATAAAATATTTTCCACTATAATATTTTATTTCATTCCACATCACACAATCAGATTTCACAACATAACAATCAAACAAACAAGCCATCCATAATCTATGGACGATGGGTGTCGGGTGCTACTAAACACCGTCTGCATCCTAGTACATATTTCAAACTGGAAATAAATTAAAGGGGAGGAGTTCTCACCTTTGGGATCCACTCCGCCATTCTTTACTGTCGCTCAGATCCGCTGTTTTGATTCCAACGCAATCTGTTTTACGAAATATTATATTAAAAATCACATTTTTATTCTGCTATTGTATAAATAAAAATCATATTTTTATATCGCTATATATATACACTCACATATATATATATATCAGTCGTATTTTTATATCCGCTACTTTATTATATAAAAATATAATCTTTTCAATTTTAAAAATATAATCTTTCTCCTTTGAAAAATATAGTCTTTCTACTTTGAAAAATATCGTCCTTTTGTTTTCAAAAATATAGTCTTTCTACTTTGAAAAATATCGTCCTTTTGTTTTCCAAAATATAGTCTTTCTACTTTGAAAAATATCGTCTTTTTGTTTTCAAAAATATAGTCTTTCTACTTTGAAAAATATATAATTAAGAATTTGATTTTTAAATTATTGATGTTGATCTTCAAACAAATGATGTACATATAAAAGTTAATTACTTTATCATTTCCCAAATCAAAGTCATTAAGGGTTAATTATCCTTTGTTGAGCCTTCTGTACATCGTCATCTTCCTGCTATTGAAGAAACCCATCATTTCCATATACAATCCGCCACGCACAAGAATCCAAGCGTCTTGACCATAATCGGAATTCACCACCTCGTCGAGCTTTGGCTCCTCCCTGCTCGCCTGCGACGGCGGTGCTCGTGATGGCCTGTGCGCCTCGAAAACGGCGCTCGAATGCTCCGCGTTTGGGTGGAAAGAACGATCGACACAGGCGATGGTCCCTCCTCAAACCCATACAGACTTCGAGGTCCCTCTGGGCTGGAGATTTTTCACTTTAGGAGGATCAGATTTTTTGGCCTGAGGGAGGAGATCAGAGATGTTCTTTGGCGGGGCGATTTTGACCATCGGGTTCAATTTGAGGCGACTACGTTTTATGAGAGAGAGGGGCTAGGTTTTTTTTATTTATATATAATTTATTTAATTATTAATTTAATTGCAATATAGCAGTTTATCAATACCAACCCCGAACCGAACCCAACGACTGTCGCCCCTAGCTAATTACCCCCATCCCGAACACAATGGGATATGCATCGCAGACCAATTCGACCCTTACGATCAATTTCCGTTGAATTTAAAATATAAATCTTTATATATTCAATTTAAACGTACATTTCAATTTACCGGGGCCACATACTAACTCTAAAAATTCCAGAAAAATTATTTCTAGCTTCATATTGATGAAACGGTCCTAACAAAACAAGTTTCATCGAATTCTGAGACCGTTTGAAAAATGGCCATTTTCCAGTCGATTAAAATCAACTGAAATTGATCAAGTGCGTTTTCCTTTGCCACGCTCACATATTGATTTAGAAAATTATGAATTTTGAAACCTAGCAATAACTTGACATCACGGATCCAACAGAAATGGTTTCGTTGAAAACAGAGGTCGTTTGCAAAATGACTATTTTCAAGGGCCTTTATATATATTAAAAAATATATAAATTCCACAGCGACCTTTCTGAATTTTAAACTGGACATATCTTTCAACTTCTAAAGTGAAATCTCGGTTTCTTACATTCGTTAGAAAGATATTGTCAAACAAATTTAGATATTTTTTGTTTCGTCCAATTCCGACTTAAAACGAATTCTGTACATCCATTTGAAATTAGAAATCGAATTTTCAAACTACCGTGCCATTTCAGGCTCGTTATATAATTAAAATAAATTTATTCGTTTTAACTTCGTCGAAAATAAATTTTTCGTCGTTATTATTTAAATAATTCATTTTAAATATTCAAAATTCACTAAAATTGCCAAAATAAAATTTTTAAATTGGCTCAGATTTCCGCGTTATTACACTATGATAGGGTCATCACAGGTATCTGCATGCAAACGGGGCCGAATGACACAAGTAATGAATGCATACAAGCAAGGTCGAATGACACAAGTAATGAATGCATAACACGAGGCCGAATGACTCAAGTAATGAATGCATACATGGGAGGTCGAATGACACAAGTAATGAATGCATACAAGGGAGGTCGAATGACACAAGTAATGAATGCATACAAGCAAGTTCAAATGACACAAGTAATGAATGCATACAAGTGAGGTCAAATGACACAAGTAATACATACATGCGAGTTAGGGAGCCGATCAATAGGGTAGTAAGGGTACACCTAACATATCCATGGAAATTAGGCAGATTGAGGTGGGATCCTCATAATAGATGTACACCTGAAGGCTAGCACAATTGCGGGGATTGGGATCACATTATCATTTTATACAGATTTCTAGTTGGGACACTAGTTAGGTGGTGCAGAGATATAGAAACCAAAATAACAGGGTAGTAGCGAAGCAGAGAAAAAGTAGAAGTGCATTCAGTTTATTTTGTCTTATGATACCTTATGCTAATCTTATCTTGTTATCCCTCTTATCACGATATGGTCTTATATTCAGTTTATTCATGTCATGTTGCCTTTACCTGTTTACATACTGAAAATCACTGGACTTACCAGGCTTTATGTCTGACCCGTTTTCTTTCGTCTTCTTTTCTTCCGTTTCTCCCCAAGGTAGTCAGGGAGGGAATAGCTCATCTCAGTTTGGACCGTTTCTCTTTCCAAGCTTGAAGATTCTTTGCTATATTGCTTGGATCCTCTTATCTTTAGCTATGGCTGTGTTTGCACTTTAATTTGGGGACTTATGCTACTTTGGTATGTTTTATGCTTCTTATAAACTTGGAAGTTTTTGAATCAAGACAGAAGTTTTATGTAGTACTTTTAAGTATGATTGAGTTAGTTGTTGTAAAAGCTTGACAGAACTACGTTGCTTATAAATCGACTTTGTTTTTCGTTGCTTTATTTGTATGTCTTGTAATTTATCTGCATCTTTTACCTATAATGCTTCACTGAAGTTAATGCATTCCCTTTGTGAGTGACATTAATGGAGGTGGGGTGTTACAGGACAACATCGATGGATTTAATAAGCAAAACGAATTTCTCTAGATCAGGAGACAATACACCCTACTTGGGTATGACCCAACTAGCCATCGACCTACCTGATTTTATATCATTTCCCGGTTGTGAGGCTAGAAGTTATAACGTATCTTTTGGTCTTCATTCACTTTGAATGTCACATTGTCATATCCGCCAAATCACAAATTGATTTCGCCAAACATACTATGGGTATAAAGCTAAGAGAAACGAATTCCTCCTCCACCAAACGTAACTACGTTTGAAAAGTTCAACTTACACGATCCTTTAGATATACTCTTCCAGACACTTGTCCATATAAAATTTCCCTGGGACTGGACAAACCGAAGGCACTATTCGGTAAACAGGACAACCCTTGCATAACTCCGTCTTCAATTATCTTCATCATATTTGATCGCAATGCTAACGTCCATACAGAGTGGTTTTCAGATAATGAATCTGATCCTAGTCTCTCTGTGTTGACAATGTAAAAATGGTCTAAAACTTCGATAGTCAGTGATTTAACTATCATAGAAAAACATGTGCGCAAACAACGATATTATTTCCAGATGGAAATTCTATCGATCAATCATCATTTACCTCTTACATTCATTTATCATTGATTTATTCATTTTCCATTTCTTGATTCAGTATATTCATAAATTCTTATTTTCTACATTTAGAAAATATACGTTATTGACATTGGAAAACATTTCCATTTCTTATTCATGCATCACTGTCATTCTAGTATTTCTTATCAACAAACATTTCATTTTCTATGCTTAGAAAATATCTTTGATTATATTTGAAAACGTTTCCAAATCTCATATATATGGATTTCAAACTAATGTCATATAAAACATCATTATTATCACTCAATCCATTTATCATTTATTTCTTAATGTATCTTTAATCAATCTTTGCCATCGAACTTCAACTATTCCTTAGTTAAATACGAAGTCAATCAAGTTGGGGTATAATTACCTCTCAGACCTTTTCTTAACCTTGCAACAGAAAAAGTTCACAACTCAAATCTTAACACTTATTTCTTATGCCAATTCTCGGATTTCAGTTTACAATTCCATTTCTTTTATGAACATTTATTATAACGATAACGTTATAATTCGCACTTCCGGAATATCTAACTTTAAAATTATAACTTTTATTTCTTTTATTTGATTAAATAATAATTTATTTATTTGTTAAATAAATAAATAAACCTTGATTTAAAAATTGGAAAGTAAATAGTACTTTCCCGAATTTGATATAATCGATTTGATGCATAACTCTCTTTCGACTAATCTCTATTCGATTAACTCTTTTCGAATAACTTATATTCGATTAACTATTTATCGAATAACTATATTCGATAAATTCTCTTTCAAATGACTTACATTCGATTTACTCACTTTGAATAACTTAGATCCGATTAATTCACTTCGAATAACTTATATTCGATTATAACTATTAGTTTCTAGTCGATTGCTAATTACACACCTTTGCGGATTTTATTTAATTCCTTTTTAAAAAATCTTTCCATTTGGATATCACATCATATAACAAAATATATGAGAAACAGTAAAATAAATGTTGAGGAATCCAATTGGATCTCTCCGTCCTGTTTCCCTGCATCCACAGATGTTACACAGTATAATTCATATCAATTTCAGTTCAATATAACATATTCTAATGAACAGAATAAATGTTTGTTTAACGATATGTGTATATCGTTAACAGTAATTTCAACCAATCAAACAACAATTCAACCAAACAATCATCACATAAAAATTAATCATCATTTATCAGTACTAGATTATATTTATAAAAATATAATTTAAACAGAGTTAGTGAGTTTTACTCACATTGGGAGATTATCGTTAAATAACGATATTCGATCGTCGGACTGGTTCAGGCGTTTTATTTCGCCATAAATTGAGACGAGCTCCAAATCACTCCAAACCAGTAGCCTATGTCCATACGATCCCAAAGCGACCAGTTTCGCTGAATTTCATTTCTGTATGACAAATTATGAAATTCATAAGTTAACGCGTATTTAAATTAATTAAAACATGACATTTAAATGATAATGGGCTTTACCCCCTTGATACTAGAGCCCAGTACCCGAATACACTAGCCCACCATATTACTCTTCTTCCTCCCACTCCCAGCAGCAGCTCCAAAAACGATTTCTTGGCCATTGCCACCATTTCAAACCTCCACAACTCCTCCATTTCAACACCGAATCACTCCAAACCACCACTAATCTTCTCCTCTTCCGATTCTCCATCATCTCCAATCATCAAATCCAAGTTCGTCGCCACCGTAGGAAATGCGTTCGATAGCCTTCTCCGATCCAACAGTGCACCACTCGAAACATTTTCGCACCAAAACTCCCCAAAACTTCCCACGAGATGCTAAACAACACTACGAATCCAAAAACAATACTTAAAACATGCAACGATCCTTCATTTGATCTAAAAACCCAACCCTACTCTACATGTCGCATGCTGTACATGGTTTTGAGCAACATAAAACTTCTTGAAACCCATCAACATGTATATAGAATCAAAGAACATCAACCACTGATCACAAATATATAAAGTTTAGATTTTATTGAGTTGATTTGGATTTGATTTTGATTTTTTAAACTTTGGGTTTCACTGTGTATTTTTTCCCAATGGAGGTGGCGTTGTTTTGACTGTGGAGGAAATTGTCTAGGGTTAGTGAGATGGTAGGTATTTATAGGGTAGGTTATTTTATTTTCTTAAATATATTTTATATTTTTTTTATAGTCAAATACTCATTTTTCCGTCTTCTGAAAATCCCTGTGATCGCATAAAATATCCAAAAATCATGGAAATTGTCATGCAGCTAGTGTTTGACATTACGGACAATTCCGACTCCGTTTGCTTACACAACATATTTTTAACCGTCAAAATATCAACTATTTTCCACATTAAAATTGCTCACGGCCACATACTGACTCCAAAAATCACGGAAATTGAAATCTAACACTAATTTGACATTACGGATCCAACAAAATTGGTTTCATTGAATTTGGAGGTCGTTTGCAGAAATGACTATTTTCTAAAGCTCTAAATAGACCAATTTAAATATTAATATATTAAAAATAATCAAATTAAATACTAATAAATTAATATTATCGTATATATATTCACATGTAATATCATACAGCTCTAAAATATACATATTTGGATTTATAAATCGATATTTAAAAATCTCAGTTTATATCGCTATTCGATTTATATTAAAAATCATTTTATAATATAAATAAATCGTTATAAAATAAAAAAAAAATCCATAGCAACTATTTCGAATTTTGATTTGGACATAACTTACAATCTACACGATGAAATCTCAATTTTTCTGTTTCATTAGAAAAATACAGTTCAACAGATCTGAGCGTTTCTTATTTCACAGAAATCCGACTTAAAACGGATTCTGTATATTCATTTAAAGTTCGAATCGCCAAATTACGAACTGCCGCGCCATTTCGAGCTTGATTATAATTATAATATAATTTATATGTTCAAACGTCGATTAAATAATATATTCGTTATTATAATTCAATTCTAAACTGTATTATACCTTGTATATGATCCAATTCACACTATATTGTGAATTCAGCTATTACTGACTGTTTCAGAATTATAATATATTTTTATATTATAAATATTAATTATATATTCATTATTATTTAATTAAACAACCATTTAAATTTATAAATCACTTTTTAAATAATTAAATAAATTAATTATTACACCGTAAAAATACGGGACATTACAAATCTCTACACCTAAATACTAGTATGGTAGTGGATCCCATTGTTGTCTCAAACCCCGTTGGTGGTTCGGCTCATTTGTCCATGATTTGTCGGGGTTTGAGAATATTGTGTTAAGCATCAAATTTGAATGCGACGCATATATGCTCGGTGTTATGGGCTGTGGTTTGATTCTAGGGATGGACTGTTTCAACCCTGTAGTGAAAACGCGGATCAAAATTATGAAGTATTCACATACATTGGCACGCGGCTTCATTTAGCTTGTGGTTTCATTTGGCCCATGACTCCATTTGATTCGTTAGCAAACACTTAGCTCGTAGCTTCATCCATCTCGCGCTCCAATTAGCTCACACATTTAGCTAGCTCTCAGGTCGCATATTCTCTTAGCTCGCAACCTCAGTTGGCACGCTGCTACAACTAGCTCGCCACATCATCAATATTTGGGCCGCTAGACCTCTTAAATTGCTCATGAAACTCTGTAGACCGTATGAAAGCTCTTAGGTCATACATGGAATGGAACCTAGTTGTTCTAGTATGTTTAGACTATAATCACATGCAAAGGAAACTATGCATCTATGCATGCTAGCTCGTTAGGAAAACTTGTGTACAATCGCTTGACTTGTTTAGGTCGTTACATCTTTTAGGCCGCTATAGATATGAAGTGATAAGGTTGGACACATGCGCACTCAACATCTTAAATGTTGAAAATACATGGACATCAAAAACGACATAGTCATATTTACAAATGGATCATCGTGTTAGTGTAAGACATTAGATCATTTGCACGGCCTAAAAAAGGTTATTTATGAAGTAAATGCAGTAGGACGTTAACAGTGCAAATCGACTACAATGAAAATGTTCAAGTCGCTGGGTATATATGTACATCAGGAGTGTTTCTATAGCTCAGCTAAGTCATGTCCACATCAACAAATATTAGACCGTTCCATTAACTGTTAGCTCGTGACATGCTTTGGCAAATGCTTCTTAGGCTGTTAGTTCAGTAATTAGCCAGCTGTGAAGTGAAAACCAGGTGCATCAGCTAATATGTGTTGGAACATTCCTGCCTTTAATACGCGTGGAATATTTTTAGGTCGTGCCTCCTTTAGACCATGCAGTGTCTTATTTTTGGCTCGAGGCATATTTTTAGACCGTGAGAAATATGGCAATAAAGTTAACGAAATGTATGAAAGGCACATCGTTATGTCATTGGTACAAGAGGTGTCTTTGGGTCGTGCTCCTTCTTTCAGACCGTGAACAAATGCTTAGGTCGTGGAAATGGTTTAACACATGGAGGAGTAGTTCAACCATAATGTTTCTTTACCATTTTAGGTCGCTGCTAAAACATATAGTAGTAGGTCGTTAAAATATAATTGGGTCGTCATTCATGTTAGATCGCAAAAATAAAGCAAGCCATTATGGCCATAATATTCAGATCGTGATTGCCACAATCAAGTAGGCTGTGAAGACTAAGTAATCAGATTGTGAAGAAATGATGCGGCAATAATAATGTTAACATATGGATATGTGGCACACATTTGTGGGCTGCGTGGGACAACGTAGGTATACAGAAATAAAGGGTTAATTCAGGTTGTAAATATATCAACTAGATCGTTCCAGCATATGGGGCGTTGGGCATGTTAATAAATATTCAGGTCGTGGGAGAAAAGCAAATACAGTCAGGTTGTTCTGCATTTCTTTTTTGGTCGTGAATTCAATGTTAGACCATTGGACTCATTTAGACCGCAAAAGATGTTATCTCGCAAACCATTATTTACAACTCCGCCACTATATCAACTCCAACTATAAATACCACTCTTCTCCATCATTGGGGGGGGGGGGGGTTCATTCCTACCACGATGTGCCGCCAAATTGGAAGCACTCCTCAAACTTCATTAATGGCCTCCATGGATCTAACAACTTATCTCCAACATCATATGGATCAAATCTCATTCAAGCTACATTAGAAATCTCTTCAACACAATTCAAGGGATCTCTAATCTTCTCCAATCCTTTCTAAATTTGGATCTAATACAAAATTCCTATCAAATCATGGAAGAGCATCAAAGCGCCTAAGTGATTAAAGATTTATACATCCACCATCACAAAGCTAGAGATCTCTCCCATTCCTTTGCCGATTCAAGTGTAATTTAGATCCTACAGAGAGAGAAAAGGGAGAAATGAATGTAAAGAGAGAATTCATGTATGATGTAAAGCAAAATACCATAATGAGAATTGATTGAAAAGTGGATGTAGATTCATTTTGGATTGAACAACTATAAAAATTCCTTTGTCATCATTTTATGCTCTTTATTTTGTGATTACGCAATTCCATATTCTAATCTAACTATTTGGTGAAGTGTTTACATAACACCTTTGGTGTTGAAATCAAATTTTAATATTTGGCACCCACCGTGGGGCCGCGTTCGCATCGCCATTTACCCTTTTCACAAACTCAAGGGCCTTGCCTTGGAATTATAAATCTACCTCTATCATAAATTTTACAAGTCTAAGATCATGTCTAAATCAAAGAAGACAGCAAGTAAAGCCAATGAAAAAAACGATAATGTTGCTAACAATAAAACTACTCCACTCACCAACTGCTTCAAATTTGGAGAAAATTCAATATTCGGAGCCGAAGTGACTAAAGCCAAAATAGATGCCTTCGTTACTAACTTGGGTCAATGCATAGACGCTTCCAACAAAGCTTTAGTGGAAGCTAATAAAATTTTGCTTGATGGTAATCAAGCTTTAATGGATAAAATGAGCGCTCTCCTAAATGCTAAACCGAATCCCGCTCCTCTTCTGAAGATCCATGTCAACCATGAAAAGATTACAAACTCATCGGCCTCCGATCATCATCATAATGACAATATAGAAGGATTTGTTGACAAAAGCAATGCTAGTATCGAAGACTCAAAACTAAAAGCTAAAAACTGTTTCAGTCGAAATACCCTATGAGTTGCGAGTCCCGATGCAGGGGCACCTTCCCATAGTGGAAGTAAAAGACCTTGATCTTCTAATCGCGATCGCTCGCCGCGACGAGCATCCGGAAAAGAGATCGAAGTTCGCTCTCTGGAACGACACAACTTAAAGGAATATATCATGGATATGGTAAAGAAAATCATGAACGATAACGTGCCTCGCAAAGATAGTGAAAGGGAATGGGACTTCGCCCTCGGCAAAAATCCATTCACAAAGAGGATCGCAAAGCCGAGTTCCCTTGGAAGTTTACTCATCCTACTCTACCTCCGTACAATGGGACTTCTGATCCAGATCACTTCCTATACAAATACGAGTGACACATGAATGCAGCCAAGGCAATGAATGAGATCAAATGCTTGTGCTTCCCTCTCTATCTAGAAAGTGTCTCATCGTTATGGTTCACAAGATTGCCACCCAAATATATCGAACGATTTGGTGATTTGACTCTGAAATTCAAGGAGCAGTTCAGGTTGCAAGTTACGAAGGATAAGGACGTTATTTCTCTTACATCCATTAAGCAGAATCCAGGAGAATCTGTCAGAGATTTCCTCAAAAGATTTAATGATGTTGTTTCCGAAGTAGGGAATCCCGAGCCCCACATGATCTTGATGTCTCTAATCGGCGCAATAGATGAGAATAGCAAATTTGGTAAATGGAATAAAATGAAGGAGCCAAGCACACTTGAAAAATTCTACAAAAAGGCCGAGGAATACATGAGATTGGATAAAAATCCTACACCTCTTCGGATGATAGACGCAAACTACCTCTTGAAGCTCCCAAAAACGATGCTACCCAGTACAATCAGAAAAATCCCGGAGGTCAGAAAAGAGGAAGCGACGGGAAAGACAATCGAGATGGCAAGAAGCCTCTCTTTTCCAACCCATTAATGCTAACACCTTTAAATGACACTCCAGAATACGTATTTGATGCAACTAAAGACACTGAAGATTATCCAATACCTAAACCTCAGAAAATAAAGTGACCACCAAGCAAACTCTGGAAAGTTTTGCCGGTTTCATAATCAGCCGGGCCACAACACCAACGAGTGCAACCATCTGAAATCACTATTCGAAGAGCCAATTAGGAAGAATCGTCTGAAACAATATGTGAAAAACCCATAAACCTCAAATGCTGTTCTGATTCCCCAAGGCCAAGGGGAAACAAGCAACGAAGCTCTTGTTCAAACTATGCCAAGGCTTATCATCAACTAATAACCGTTTATTTTGCTTCAATTTCTATGGCTTAGAATAAGCGATCAACATCGCCACCACTTTACTTCATGCTCTATTTTCTGCTTTAGTTCATGTTTTACTTCATATTTTACTTTCTGTTGTATTCAAAACTTTTTGTAAATAGTTTGTAATAATCTGTAAGTGATGCACTGAACATTAGCTCTACAACTAAGAGCGTATATGGTTGAATGAATTTCTAGTTTGCAAAATTACCTATCAAATCAAAACTTATTTAAAAGATGATTTCATATTGTAGGCCACCTGTCGAGCACTTGTCCTTGTAACATCGCGACCCCAACAATGCTAGTTCAAGTGCCAAATTCAAATGCTGCAGATATTAACATACACAAAAGCGAAAATAGGAAAGCACCGCCTTGAAAAGCGAAGGGGAAAAGTTGCAATGGTTCAAACAATGAACAAGCGCCATGACAGATAAAGTAGAATGTTGTAACTTTCATCAAAGGGACACTTCCCTAAGTGAGGGTTCCAAAGCTTTAGTTCCTAATCTGCGGTGGCTCGCCAAGTCGAGCATCCGACAAAGGAATAGATGCCAACTGTAAGCAGGAACAACCAGCACCATGTTGGAAAGACCGACAAAACCGATGTTGGAAGTACTAACATCAGGCCGGAAGGACCGACAAACACGTTGGAAAGACCAGCACCAAGTTGGAAGCACCGACAAACCTGATGCTGGAAGTAACAACATCAGGCCTGAAGGACTGGCAAACCGCTAGAAGGACCAACACCAAGTTGGAAGGACCGACAAACCTGATGTTTGAAGCAACAACATCAGGCCGAAAGGACCGGCAAACATGCTGGAAGGACCAGCATAAACTAAAGACCTCTCAGGGGTACCCAATTGATCGTTAGAATCAGGAAGCACCTGATGCGATAACGACAAACATTGGGGTTCTAACCAAAGTCCTCTCCAGGGGCACCCAATTGATCGTCAGAATCAAGAAGCCCTTAATGCGACAACGACAAACATTAGGGTTCTAACCAAAGTCCTCTCCGGGGAACCCAATTGATCGTCAGAATCAGGAAGCACCTGATGCGATAATGACAAACATTGGGGTTCTAACCAAAGTCCTCTCTAGGGGCACCCAATTGATCGTTAGAATCAGGAAGCACCTAATGCGATAACGACAAACATTGGGGTTCTAACCAAAGTCCTCTCCGGGGGGCATTCCTTCTGAATCTACCAACGCTTGGATTAATCAGTATAATTGAGTGACAGAAGTCTCCAGTGCTTGAATTAACCTAGCTGAATTATAGACGGAGTTCAGATTCAACTAACTAACTTGTGTAATGTCTGAAAATCCCAGATATGACAAGTGTCAGATTCTAGCCTAAACACGGGGAATATCAAAGCTTGTCCCAAAAGAAGCAGAAAATGAATCGTGGATACACATTTCCCAAACGAGAAATGTCGTATAAATCATTAAAACAATAACGCTTGAAATTCACAGTTGGCTTCTGTCGATTAGTGATCTTGAGCGTCAACGCGAGTTAAAAATGAGAATATCGTGTTTGTGCATATAATATTTGACGAATTTTAAACTGTTGAATAAAACAGTCCTGTGCTAACACTTTGTTTAATTCAAAAATAAAATTCGCTATAAGTCATTTCTAATGATTAACTAATCCATTATTTATATGGACCGTCGATGGTGAGTATAAGTCCAAAATCGTGCAAATGCTTGTTTTAATTATAGAATAGGTGGCATGCAACATACAAATTCAAAATATGATTTGTAGTAAACAAAAAGCAACAACTAGATCTCAGCGCGAAATTGTGTTTATTTCAAAGCCCGCATTTCTCGCAGGCTAAAAAATAAAAGCTTCGAGGGGCAAATGTTAACTCCGTAGTGAAAACGGGGTTCAAAATTATGAAGTATTCACAGACATTGGCACGCGACTTCATTTATCTCGTGGTTTCATTTAGCCTGTGACTCCATTTGGTTCGTCAACAAACACTTAGCTTTCAGCTTCATCCATATCGCGCTCATGTTAGCTCACACATTTAGCTAGCTCTCAGGTCGCATATTCTCTTAGCCCGCAACCTCAGTTGGCACGATGCTACAACTAGCTCTCCACTTCATCAATATTTGGGCCTCTAGACCACTTAAATTGTTCATGAAACTCTTTAGATCGTACGAAAGCTTTTAGGTCATACATGGAATGGAACCTAGTTGTTCTATTATGTTTAGACTGTAATCACATGCAAAGGAGACTATGCATCTATGCATGCTAGCTCATTAGGAAAACTTGTGTACAATCGCATGACCTATTTAGGTTGTTACATCTTTTAGGCTGTTATAGATATGAAGTGTATAAGATTGGACACATGTGCACTTAGCATCTCAAATGTTGAAAACACATGGATATCAGAAAACGACCTAGTCATATTTACACATGGATCATCATGTTAGTGTAAGACATTATATCATTTGCACAGCCTAAAAAAGTTATTTATGAGGTAAACGCAGCAGGACGTTAACAGTGCAAATAGGCTACAATGAAAATGTTCAAGTCACTGGGTATATATGTACATCAGGAGTTTTTCTATAGCTCGGCTAAGTCATGCCCACGTCAACAAATATTAGATCGTTCCATTAACTGTTAGCTCATGACATGCTTTGGTAGATGCTTCTTAGCCGTTATTTTAGTAATGAGCCAGCCGTGAAGTGATAACCAAGTGCATCAGCTAATATGTGTTGGAACATTTCTGCCTTTAACACGCGTGGAATATGTAACACCCCATATTTTTAACAAAACTAAAAGAGGATAAATTAAATAATAATTAATTCAATTTAGAATTAAGGGAAACAGATTGTGTCATTGCGTCCTTCTCGAAATTCTTGTCAAGGTAGACATTTGGTTTGCATAAAACGGACACCATATGAAGAAGTTATAAGGATTTTAAGTTTGTATACGCGTAGAAGAATTATATATATACATATGAGTCAGAACCTTATCCAAATCATTCAAAAACCAAAATTTCGTAAGCTAGCAAATTTCCCGCACTAGGGGGTCGACCCACCTCGGGGGTTGTCGACACCAGGGTCGACCCCCCTACAAGGGTGTTGACACCCCTAGGGCTGACGTGGGAGTTGGTTTCTGGAGGCTGGCAGCTATATATACATGTCCATTTCTCTTGTTTTCTTCATTAGAAATCAAGGAGGCCAAATGTTGCCGGTGTCTGAACTGAGACGAATACTATCTTCTACAACTATCAACCTAAGCAAATCAATTAGAAATTCAAGCATAGATCTACAACCCAACAAGCTTCTTTTCTAGTTCCATCTTCTTAGCCAAACACTGTGAGTTCTAGGTTACTTTTAGATTTAAATGACTAAAAGTATAACGTGATAGCACTGTGATTTGGATCTGTCTGGAATCATAAATCTATATTATCCTCGGATCTAAAACTTCATTATGATAGATTTATTTTTAAAGATTTAATTCACTTGTGGTTAGTTCATCATGTCACCTTTGTAGTTCTGAACCGTTATCTAAGTTTGTGGTTAATTTGGAACTATCACTATTTGGACAGTTAAATCTTTGCCTTGGTCTAGATCATCTTGTTGTGGTTAGTTTCTGTCATTATTGGACATATAAATTCTTATTTTGATCTGTTCATCCTAAGTATGTTAGATCTAGTTTTATCATTGCCCTTTTCACTAGTTATGTTTTTATGTCCAACTTATTATTATGCTAATTACACGTCTATGCCAGTATTAATGTTTATGTCACTTTTGTTAGAATGATCACTATTGTCATTTTTCCCATCACCTTTCCCTTTAATTTTTTATGGCTAGGCTACTTTCTAGCTTAGATGCCGCTAAAAATATACGAATAAGTTAGCGAAGGAACAGGGGAAAATATTAGAATTGGCATAACTTGGTTAATGGATATGAATATAGACATATAATTCACTTTGTACAAAATTGGAGAAAATGGAACCTATAACCTATAAAGACATAGGTGAGAATTTGGATAATAATGAAATGTCTAAGATTACAATTAGGAATTGTAGTTGCACTTATGACACGAGGTTAGGTTGCATTAGTGGTGGAAGTCTGCCCGGATCCGACCGACATATCTAACAACCACTAATGTTGAACCTAATGTGAGAGGTCTAAGTGCACAAATACGAATTGGGCTAAGACACGAGGTTAGGCCCAACTTATGGAAGAAGTCTGCCCGGACCCGACCGACATATCCAGCATCCACAAGTTGTAGGCCTAATGTGGGAGGTCCAGCCCATTATAACCATAAATGGATATGGTAATAAATTGGAATAAGCAAGGAATGATAGTAACTTATTATTATTAATTACTTTAATATAGTAGGTAGGCTTATCCTAGGGACAAGTGGAAATTATAACAAATGTTATAATAAAAAGGAAAGAAAGCTTATTAGAAAACCTTAGTTAAGAAAACTAAGTTAATAAGTGAACAACGCCAAGTTGTAGTGATATGTTAAACAGGAAAAAGGTGAACTGAGAAGGAGTATACTTAATTAAATATTAAGTAAAACATGTTATTGTAATTATGGAATCAGACAATGAATAATACAAAGGCATTGTAAGATTACTTCCATCAATTACAATCCAGGGGTGAAAGATTGTAAGATTACTTTGTGTAATTTCAATCTAAAGAATAATATGTAATAGGGATTATTAATGAACTTAAATAAATTAAGTTATATTTATATGAAATTAATAAGAAAGTGAAACTTTGGCAAGTGAAAAGCAGTCAATGTGAATGGGGATAATCTGTGAGTCTGTAATACTTAACCTAGTTGAATCCATAAGGATTGTATGAATATGAACTAAAGTTAGGGTTAAGTAAGTTTGGTTGAACAGTGGATGGGTAAAGTAAATCTGAGGGGGTGGGTAATATTTACATATAGGCCCACAAACTTAACCTGATAAGGTTATGTAATTAAAGACACCTAGTGGTATACATAACCGATGGGAATAATAAAGTTATGTAATTAAAGACACCTTTTAGGGTAAACATAACTTGTAGAAATGATAGGGTTATGTAATTAAAGACACCTATGGTATACATAGCCAATGAAAACCTAGTGGGGGATATAAGACAAAGGGGAAAGCTTGTATCATATTATGTGGGACCCGTTTCAGCCAGTAACCCGGAGTAGATATCAAACATGTACTCTGAACTAGGTTGGAGAAAGGGCACGCTTACTGGACTGGTTGTAAGAGATCCAAACGTGGAGGACGGTGTGGGCAGCGCAAACCGACCGGGCTATGTGCGTGCATGAGCTGGGCAGAAGGGGATAAGACGACCGTGACACCTATAGATATGTGGCTATGCATATCAGCGAAGGGTTTCCACTTTAGGACGTGATACATCCTACGGTGGGGCCGACACAGAGTATCTACGCAGATTAGGGAGCCGATTGATTAAGGTAGTAGTTAGGGTACATCTAGACTCTGGTAATTTTAGAAGTCCGTTATTGGGGATGCCTGTGGATTATGTGGGGTTAAAACCTCTTACTAGAAGTATGCCTAAGTCTACTACCTTGTACATTTTGGGGATCATCTCATTCTGTATACTAGTAGTAGTGCAGAGTAATCATTAAGGAAGCATATACACCCTATCTTGTTTATCTTGTCATACCTGCTTTTTATGTAGTTATCTCTCTTATCCACTTTATATGCCTGTCATGCTATTTTTATTTATTTAATAGCTAAAAGTAACTAGACACGCCAGACTTTATGTCAGACCCTTTTTGTTTCCTCTTCTTTCATATGTTTCCCCCACACCAGGTTCTTAAGGAGGGAATTCTCAGGCATAGTCAAGATTCTACTATTGTCTTGCTTGGAGCTGCTAGATGTACTGCTCAAGATTCTATCTTTGCTACTATGGCTATGTTTTCACTAGGGGATTATGCTTCTTCTATTTTGTACTCTGATGTTTAAGAATAAGACAGATGTTTTAACGATGAAATGGCTTTCATGTATTTAAGACAAGGGATGTTTTGACTATGCTACTTTATGATAAATAAATTTTTATATCCGCTGCTATTTTTATGTCAGGCTTGTAATATTTCTGTTTCTGTTTACCTATAATGCTTCACGAAACTTAATGCATTCCCTTTGTGAGTGACATTAACGGACGTGGGTGTCACACTTGGTATCAGAGCTGAAGGTTACCAGATTGGATAAAGTTTTTGAAAACTATTTTCAGAAAGGTTTTAGAAGAAAGCATTTTCAAAAGCAAAATCTGTTTTGAAAAACATATTCCACAAAGCCATAGGAAATATCTCTCGATTCTCTTCTTGATTCCTTTTTCTTTTTGTCTAGGGAACCAATCCTTCCCAAAGGGTGTTCCCATTGCGGCATGGTTCTGTAGGCATGTTAAGATTACGGCACATGTCGAAGGGCAATGAAGTGACTAACCTCCATCTGTAGCCGCAGTAGTTTCACCTGCATCTAACTTTCTCAAGCTTCGTAAGGACTTCCATGCGATAGAGGCATCTTTCGAGAGACTATTTAGCTTGTTACACAAATATGATAAAAAGGAGAATAAGGGAGTTAAGGAGCACAATCCAAGGATGAGAAAAATGATGGCCCAGGAAGGGAACATAGATAAAGTTCAAATAAAGGTAAAAAAGGAAGGAGGTTAAAGCTGAGGAAACAACGCAAAATAAGAAGGTGTGGCCCAAGAAGGGGCAACAGCAGCAACAATAACAGAAGAAAGGTGGAAAGAATGACAAGGCCAAGGATAAGAGGAAATATCACAGTTGTGGGAATGAGGGTCACTTGGTCAAAGACTGTAAAAGAAGGAAGAACACTTGCTTCAATTGTAGAGAAGTCGGACACTTTGCTGGGGAGTGCCTGAAGAAGCAGGGATCACAGGGACAAGGTCAACTGCAGGAACTTCTAGAGGGCAGGTGCATGCTCTTGTGACCAGTGCTCTAGATAGAGGTAGAAAAATTTATGTGGAAGGTTTAATTTCTCTTCCAAACCATCCTATAAGAACACTTTTTGATTCTGGCACTTCACATTCATCTATATCTAGTTCTATGGTTGGGTCTCTGCACTTAATTATTAGTATGGTAGTGGATCCCGTAGTTGTCTCAAACCCCATTGTTGGTTCGGCTCATTTATCTATGATTCGTCGGGGTTTGATTATATCTGTGTTAGGCGTCGAGTTTGAGTGCGATGCATATATGCTCGGGTTTATGGGCTATGGGTTAATTCTAGAAATGGATTGGCTTACCACGTATGGTGCCATTCTGTAACAATCCAGAATTTTAGAACCAATTTTAATTCTTAATTTAAGCTATTTTGAAGAATATGGAATATTTTTTACATCCCGTTTGTTTCGATTATTTAAGTGTATGTAATTTAATTTAGTTATTGAAATTAGAATGGTTTTAAATAAAAAGTACAAAAGTGGAAATGTTGAAAGGTATTGGAATTCCTTAGTAATAAAAGTGAATGTAATCAATGGTACATATATGGTAAGACAATATGATGCAAAATTAACGCTTAGCTTTAAAATAAAAATATGTTAATTGGCTTTGATTTGTAAACATGACATTTATTAAGTAAACATGCTATTTAACATTGATCCGTGAACATGTAAACATGTTAATATAGGCATTAATTAGAAAAAATAAGTTAATTGACATTAATTTTGAAATTATGTTCAATTAAGAAACATGTTAATTTGTCATTGACCTTAACTTAGAGAATATAAACAAAAAGGATTTTTTTTAGTTGTTTATTTGGTTTATCAGCACCTAATTTAACATGGAAGATAATCAAAACAGGAGCAACTTTCCAACAATATGGAAAGCCACTAGTTTGCAAGAAATATCACATATTCACGTGTTGATCCTTAATTATTTCAAAATATGAAGTAAGTAGTTTATGCCCATTATGACTCTTTTCACTACAAAATGGTAAGTTGCCTATTTTTGAGCTAAATATCTACAATTCTTAATAAAGAAATTATTTAATTACATTTTGAGTGGGATAAAATTTTGGTATGTAATTAATGAGAAATATTGAGACTTTATGCAAACTTATATGTGCAGAAATATGCGTTATTTCCTTTCATCATGCATTTACACTACATATTTTAATTATCTTTATTGCCTATGAACTTGATCAATTTGAAATTTCGTGTTAATATACAATTAAAACATGGTATATATATCTTGATTAAGGAAAAGGGTTGCGCATCTAACAATCAAAGAGAATATTTTGGAAACATGAATCCTTTCCAATTATTCATTTCATTTTCCTTGGTAACATACAAATTAAAGGGCCTTAAGGGTTGAATTAAATAATATTTTAATATAAATATACCCTTTTTAAAAACAAACACTAATCATATTTTCTAACAGTCGCTGCCCTCTTCATTTCTATGGCTGAAAACATCCCATTTTGATCTCTAAAATTCTCCAAATTCAGGAAACCATTTCGAATGTTTCCAACACCAAATTAAAGAGCATTCAGAGAGCTTTAATCCGGCCGATGGTGAAGCAGGTGATAGCAGTCGAGGTGGGAGGTCTGATCGAGTCCTAGTGGTCCGAGAGGAGGTGCGACAGGGAGGTTTGGAGGCGTTGGTTATGGGTTTTATCATGGCCTGTAGTTTAGAAGGAGGGAGAGGATTAATGCGACCTGATTATGATTAGGTGATAATTAAAATAATTAATTAATTATTTAAGTGACTATTCTTATACAAGGTTCAAACCTTTGTAACTTTTGCAAATCAAAACAGAAATCAACGAAACGAAATACGTTGCGATCGTATTGAAGAACACTACAACATGAAGTGACCAGATCTGAAACGGAGATTGTAACACCCCACCTCCGCCAGTGCCACTCTTGCAAGGACCCTAGCTTTGGAGGGGCGTTAAACGAGGTAAACATGCATGCAGATATCACAAGACAGAACATATAAGTAAAACAGAGTAGTAAAGCAGCGGATTAAACTAGCATTTCAAAACCATAGTCAAGTTACATCAAAGTACTTGGTCATTATTTTCCCATAAAACAAAGTCTAGAACATAAACTGAAAACTGAAAAAGAAACATAAAGTAACTATCCCCAAAGTAGCATAAGGCCATAGCATGCTCAAACCATACGTGAGCTATCCAGAAAAGCAGCTAAAGATCCAACTAGGTAACAGTGTTCCCACCCTGCAAACCTAGGGGGGGGGGGGAACGGAAGAAAAGAGGCGAAAGAAAACGGGTCAGTCAAAAAGACGGGTAAGTCCTATCTACTATTAGTATAAAAACTAATAAAGTTAACTGAACATGTAAAACAGAGATGAGATGCAGGGTGATAACTGGCATGGTGAAAAGTTAACAAGATAGATCAAGTGTGGCATCGCATATACAAGGTTAAGTTGCACCAAGTGTGTACTAGTATTCCAATCCATGTCAAGTATAAACAAGAAATGATCCCTTGGCCCAAAGCTGGCCCACATCATGAGATGACCTAAATCGAGGTCCAACTACTCGGTCTAGTCGATCGACCCCCTAAAAGCCTAACTCGTCAAGTGTCGGTGTCATACGGCCCAACCACGAAGTGTAGTCAAACTGTGCTAGGTCCACCCTAGGGTGTATCAAGCCCTAGGGTGCCAACCACGGACACAAATCAAGCAAGCACGGTCTAAACCTACTGGTGCCCGTGTCTGCTTTTTCAACTCCGGACCATGTGCACGACTATAGTCCGCCTGAATCTACACCGGCGCACCTACTCAGCCGTCGTTTTGGTCGCTTACATGTCAACCCAATAATCGTGCCCCACCCTAGCCTAGTCCCTAGGGTATCATGATACAATCAAGAGAGTTACTGGTGAAAAGTACCACGTAACTAGGGTTTCTAACGGGTTAAATGTGGTTAACCCAACCCAATCAAGTTGGTTAAGTGTACCCAAGGTTCATGACTTAACCCTATCAACCCATCGTGTTTAATTGGTTAAGTATTCAAGTGGTCCATGACTTAACCCTACCATGTGGCATTAATTATTTTAATGCACCCAACCTCTCACATTAGACTTTGTTGTGGTTACTAGTTAAGTCGGGCGGGTCCGGGTAGCTTTACACCACAACTTGGTCTAACCTCGGGTTTCTAGTGCAACATGACCAACTACTCACATTGGGTCCTATTGCTTGTAGCCACTAGTTAAGCCGGTCGGTTCCGGGTAGATTTATGCTACAAACTCAACCCAACCTCGAGTTGGCCACACTCATATTTTCTAAGTGTCATGTCCATCATTATGTTTACAAACATAATCACAAGTCAATGTTCATGTCATATTTTAAAACCATGTTTTCATGTCATTAATATTACCCAAACCCAACGCATTCCCATCGCATGTACGTATCGCATAACATAACATAACATAGATCAATAGAGGGAACTTGGCAAAAGCATGGCAAAAGGGCATAAGGTAATAAGGTTGGCCACAAGTTAAACATGGTGTTATATGAGACATAAATATGTTCATAAACTTGCATATTACATCATAGGCCTCAAAACATGCATAATATCAAATTTAAGCAAATAGGTGAAACATGATCATAAATGACATAGGATGATGGCTAGAAGTTCGCATATAACATTATATGCAAGTTATCATAAAGGTTATGAGGGTTCTCATGTTGCATAATGCAACATTTCAAATCAAAGGTCATAGCTTTCTATGCACAAAGTCAAGGTGATAGCTTTACAAACTTGCATAGGGTAAACATATGCATAACATGTTAGAATCAAAGCAAATATCATACTTAGGCCCAAACTCAACTTGCAACATGTAACATTTAACTTCATAGTTAGAATCTAAGAGTAGTATAGGGCTTACAATGTTATGAAGACTAGAATTAATATAAAATAAGATTGAGACGAAGCCACACTAGCAAATCCGCAACCAAAGACGATAAACTCCACTTCAAGGCTTGAGAACAAGAAGGAATAACCCCAAAGACAAAGAAAGATGGCTCTTTTACTTAAGAAAGATGGCTCCTTTATGACATAGATTGATTTGAGACACTCATGCTCTCATGAAGAAGGTGGAGGCCAAGATTAGTGAACATTTGGGCAGCATTTAGTTGTAGGAATGATTAATGAGGGTTTAGGCTAGGTCTAGGGGTCTTTTTATAGAGATTAGGGGTAGTTTAGACCATAGGATTAACCCTAAAACGAATCTGAGCCATCAACTCCCGTCAGAAACTTCCAGAACAAGACCCAACATGTCAAAATGGTGCACCAGAAAAATTGGTCCGACCGGGGGGGTCGACCCCTGGGTCGACATGGGGGTCGACCCATTGGGGGGGGGTCGACACTGGTGTCGACACCTATGTCGACCCTGCCTGGGGCGGGAAAATTCCCGCCCATTCTGCCTTGGTTGTAATTCGAATCTGAATTCGAATTTGAACTGTTTTCGGGCTTGGAATTTTCTGAAAACTTCATTGGGCCATAACTTGGTCATACGGACTCCGTTTTTCGAAAACTCGGACTCTATTTCGCGTATTTCTCCGAGACGAACGCAATGGAATAGCCCGTTTCCCTTGATTCAGATTTTAGACTTAATTCTGCCTTGATTTACATTATAACATGTTATTAAAAATACGGGTTGTTACAGAGATGGCTGAATTTTCAGCCAAACCGATGTGAGAATCTCTGATTTTCACAATTTAATTTATTTAATTAATTATTTTATTTCATTAAATAATTATCTGTGTGATCTGTGCTGTGATGTATTGTGCTGGTTGTTCTGATGGATTGTACTGAATTGTATTGCATTGTATTGTGTAGATCTGTCATTTTATCGCTTAGATCTGTATGGATCCAATATAAAACATCGCGTTCGGTAATTTAGATTAAACCAGAATTTTAATCTAATTAAAATATTGTTTTGTTTTGTGAATTTGATTAGGTTAATTTTTTTATCCAATTTACAATATCAAATTTGTTATGATTTGTAATTGAATTTGTTAAAATATCATTTATTTGAAATGGTTATGTTTAGCAAATCAAGAATTGTTAAATTATGTTAACATTAGAATTGTATATCATGTTGAGTACAGAGTTGTAATCAATTTGCCAAATCAAGACAAATTATTTCGTTGTCAGATTTACTTATTCATTTTTTTAAAAAATTATATTTTTGTCTACATTCCATATGTGAATAAAAATACGAAATTGATTATTATATGTTTATTCACATTCCATGTGTGAATAAATAGACAAACTTGTTTAACATATTTTTATTTGCATACTATGTGTAAAAAAAAGACAAGATTATGAAACACACTTTTATTTGGATTTTATGTTTAAATAAAAAGACCGTAATTGTTTTAACATGTTTAGTTACATTCCATGTACAAATAAAAGAAACAAGTTTGAAAATACATTTTTATTAACATTTTATTTGTTAATAAAAAGGTCAAGATTATAAACACATTTTTATTAACATTTTATTTGTAAATAAAAAGGCAAAATTAAAAATCGTATTTTTATTTTCATATTATGTGTAATTAAAAAGATATTTTTGTAAACCATGTTTTATTTACATTTAGGTGTAAATAAAAAAGTGAAATTTGAAAACCATATTTTTATTTACATTTTATATGTAAATAAAAAGACAAACTTATTTTATACATTTTTATTTATATCCTTTGTGTAAATAAAAAGGCAAATTTGTAAAATCACTTTTATTTACATTTCATTTGTAAATAAAAGAGCTGAAATGAAATTTAGTATTTTTATTGTAAATTCATTACAATAAAAAGAATGGGCATTAAAGATTTTGTTTTATTTATATTTTTATTTAAATATAAATATTTTACATTGAAGGCTATATCTTTATGTAGTACTGTTTTGAATAAAAGTTTATGATAAAAGAACTTATTCTTTTGTTGTAACTTTGTAGAATCAAATGAAATGTTTTAGTGTCATTATATATTTAGACTTAAAGATATACATCAAATGTTATATTAAATAAAAAGATGATCTTATTTGTAATGTCAATAAAAAGATTTAACCTTTTATTTGGGAATTTGTTCAGTATAAAAAGATAAGACATTTAAAATTACATTTTATGTAATACCATTTTACGTAAAAGATTGTGTTTACATTTTATCTTGTCACATTAGATAATAGAAATATAGAATTACATTTTGTTGTAATTTTCTTTATTTAAAAAGATTAGAGATTAAAATTTTGCATTTTTAATGTAGGATTGTTTTCAACAAAAAGAGATAGGAATTTAAGATTACATCTTAGTGTAATTTTATTTTACTTAATAAGTTTGGATACAATAAAAAGTATGGATTTGGAAATTATGTTTTTATTTCCAAATTGATTAAAATTATAAGAATAGATTCTTTAAAACCACTTTTTATTGTCATTTTATATTCAGTAAAAAAGGTTGCAGTTTTAATTGCATTTCTTGATGCAGATAAAACTAAGATTAGAAAGAATATAAAAGTTACATTTTGCAATGTAGTTATAGGTGAAATGAAAGATTTCATTTTACAATGTAGATAAAAGATTACAAAAGGAAATAAGAAACATTTACATTTTATTTGCATTGTAGATGCAAATAAGAAGATGAATTTAGAAAGGATTATTTTATTCACATTTTAGTTGTGAATAAGAACATGAATTTAAAAAAAGATTATTTATTCACATTATAAATGTTAATAAAAGACATGAAATTTAAGAAGTACATTTTATTTGCCTTTTTTATATGCAAATAAAAACCCATAGAAAATGAGGTACATTTTCATTTGTAAATTAGCTGGAAATAAACACATGAATATATAAAGTTACATTTTTCAATGTAAACAAAAGAAATAAAAGAAATATAGAAATTTACATTTTCCAATGTAAATAGAAAATGAAATCAAAGTTTACATTTCTCAATATAAATAAAATAGAAAATTACATTTTTCATTGTAAATAAAAGGATTACAAATTTATATTTAATGAATGGATTTTCATTAGAAACAATAATGAACCAAATATACATTTTGTGTAATTTGAAAGATAAAAGAAAAATATACATTGTTATGTTTATGATGTGTATGTAAATAAAAATAAAAATAAGCATTATTGTGTGTCATGTTATACCTCGACATTATATATACAAATAGGGATATTTGTTGTTAGCAAAATATAGTGAAATGAAATGGATGACGGAATTATATATAAGTATATATATGTAAATTATAATTAAACGAATCGCGCGCGGTAGTTCGCGATTCGACAATCGTAACTTTAAAATACCGAAAGATCCGACCGTCGGATTTTCCCAAAACTGAAAGTATTAGGTTCACCTTGGGAAGATCTTTCCAACGATATGAATTGTGTTAAATTCCAACGGTTAGATTTAGAGAAACTTGTAAAACAAATTTGGGTGGAAACAGCGCCAAGATCGCCTATTGACATGAAGTGTTGTTAAATTAAATTCAATTATTTTTATATAAATAAAAATAGTGATTAATCGTTATAAATCAATATTAACGATAAGAAATGATTTTAAATTATATATATACGAGGATCATTTGAAAAGTCCGAGTTCAATCTCATTTCAAATGATTATTCGTCGATCTAAGTCGAAGAGTTGAAGACGGTGATTGAAGACCGACGATCTTCACGTCGAATGGATGATTTACCATTGACGCCCAAGATTACCTTGAAGGGGCTACAATGGTGGCCGTCCATACTACTTGTTGATTGTTCAGATATGCCAGGAATAAGTGCCTCCCGTAACGTTCAGACCCAGAACGGACTTGGAAATGGATTGTATGTCTAACGTTGTATTCCTTTATACGGTATTCGTTGATCTCTGTTAAATATATATCTGGTTGGTGTTTAACACCCTTCTCTAAGACGTACGAGCTTAGAGGTTATATATTGGTAGGAATCAATGGTATGGTATGGATTGACAATGTGGCATGCTAAGATGCAGATGATCAAGGCTTTTGTTAAAAAGCAGGCCTTGTGGTTGATGATCAAAGCACGGCCTGTTTAGGCGTAGCTTTGTGTATAATGTAGCTTCACGAGCCTCACAACCCGGTTGAGTCTAAAATGGAGCAAGGGAACGCAGGGAGAGCAGCACATTTCTTTCTAGCTAGAAGTGGTGTTTGGTTTTTACGCGGCCCGACATTTTACTTATGTGGATGATGGAATGAGGCGCCTCGGATGATAGGTCCTATAGGACCTGGAAACGTGTGTTCAGGAATTGCCAATCTGCAAAATCGTATGTTCGGACCGGCCCTGCAGGATCCAAGGGTTCACTACGGGGAATCCTGAGACATTAGCTAGAGTGTCTCGAATCGGTAAGGAGATCGTTCCTAGCCTTGACTCATGATGGAAACCTAATTCCCAATACGACCCTACGGACTTGATTGTATTACTAGTATGGAGGCATAATATATGGTAGCTATGCTTCCTAGGATTGATACATTTACTTTGAAATGTTTTTGAAACATATATACACTAATAATAATATCAAATTCATTTTTATCGTAGCAAGCATGTTTAATCATCATAAGGTAAAACTCTATCCTCCGGTTTGCGTTGCATTGTGTGATGGGACTTGAGTCTTATGATGATTCCATTTTTCTAAAAAGCATTGTGTTGTTTAATGATTCACTTTATTTTATGCACTGGCAATCCAATGGAGTAAACCCGTTCCGCGTTAGCGGCGTGGTCCTGTGATTAGCCTTATTATTATTAGTTATATTAGTTAAGAATTCTCACACCAGTCCCATGACTTACTCGTAGTTTGTTTCACTTTGCAAACTCGGGTGCCCTCTTTTCCACATGGGCAGTCGAGTAGCTTTTTGCAGATATTTATCTCTTGAGCAGGATTCTAGATCGAAGCTTAAAGCTGTGTCCAGAGCATAGTTGTCTTCCGCTGTATCTATTTTATTGTTTCCGCTGCAACGTATTAAAATACTGTAATTTATCTTCCGTTGTAATTTTATCCGATGTACTCTGATATTCTGTACTCTGATGTAACATTATAGTAATGTTTATAGAAGTCTGCTGTTATTGTTCTGATGTGTTGTATTCCCAGAGTTAACGTGTTCGTGTTTTGAACGGTCTTGGTCGATTTTGCGATCGATTGGGTCCGGGCGAAACCCGGGCCGTTACACATTCTGGATTGCGAGAAGAGGGTCGTTAGGCTCCTGACTTGCCAAGGGAGGGCCCTCAAGATTTCTTGTGATCCCAAAGGGTCTGTTATGCTGAGTTTCCTAGAGTCACTTGACACATCTATCGATGATCTAAATTCTGTTCCAGTAGTCCATGAGTATCCTGATGTCTTTGATGAGGTTTGGGGTTTACCACAAGGTGCGAGATTAATTTCCGCATATATTTGGTGGACAATGCAAATCCATTTGCATTGCCCGTGCGCCATATGGCTCCAAGAGAAAGAAGGGAGCTCAACAATCAAGTAGGGGAGCTACTTGAGAAAGGGTTTTCTTTTGGGATGGGATGATGAAAGATGTAACAGAGTTGTTTCTCAATGTCTGATTTGCCAGCAAGGCAAAGCTAAGCAAAGGGAGCCCAGTGGTTTACTTCATCCTTTAGAGGTCCCGCAGTGGAAGTAGGGGAGCATCTCCATGGATTTCATCAATGGTTTGCCTAGATCAAGGAGGGGCAACATCAGCATTTGGGTGGTAGTAGACAGGCTTACTAAGAGCGCTCATTCCACACCAGTTAAGAGTAAAAGGATGGAAGCATGGTTGGCAATAGTTTACGTTTGTGAGATAGCCTGTCTTCATAGAGTACCTTCCAGTATCGTAAGTGATCGTGATCCTATCTTCACCAGTGAATTTTGGAGGAGCTTGCAAGAAGTATTAGGTACACATTTGCATTTGAGCACCGCTTATCATCCTCAGACTGATGGGAAGACGGAGAAGGTAAACAGAATTCTTGAAGATCTTTTATGGCTGTGTATCCTAGGGTTCGGAGGAACTTGGGAAGAGCATCTTCCTTTAGTAGAGTTTGCCTATAACAATAGTTATCAAGCTAGCATCGACATGGCATCCTTCGAAGCATTGTATGGACGACCCTATAGATCACCAACCTGTTGGTGGGAATCTACAGAAAGATTATTACTTGGACCAAATATGGATAGAGAAACGTCCGAGAAGATTGACCTTATTCGACGACGGATGAAGATAGCTCAAGATAGGCAGAAATCCTATGCAGACAAGAGAAGGATTGACATCAAATTTGAAGTAAGAGACTTAGTTTTTATCAAAGTGCCACCTCCAAGGAATGTGGTTCGCTTCGGATCGGTAGGGAAGTTGGCACCTAGGTTTGTGGGACCATTTCCCATAATCGAGAGGATTGGCCAATTGGTCTATAGAGTAAAGCTTCCAGAAAGTTTATCTAGTGTTCATTATGTTTTCCACATTTCTCATCAGCGGAAGTGCTTGCATGACACCACGGAAGTTGTTGAGCCAAGTATATTAGAGGATGTAGAAGTGGAATGGGAGGCAACAGTTAGATGAGTTCCTACCCGTATTCTTTGATCAGAAGTTAAGAAGCTACGCAATAAAGAGATCAAGCCGATAAATGTTCAATGGGGAGATAACCCAGAGGATGCGACTTGGGAGACCAAAGACAAGATTCAAGCTTCGTACCCTTTTCTTTTCGAGGGTATGTTCTTAACTTCTTTTCCAAAATTTTATCTATGCTTGTTTGTATCATCTGAATTTATCCTATCCATAATATTTTGACCTTTAGATAGGAACCCTATGGATGTAAACATGCGTTTGGGACATGTTATTTTTGATGGATGCAAGTGTTTGCTAGTGGCTGCTTGTGGATGCATATACACACACATTAGGCATTAGATCGGCTCAATCACCCTCATACTACATATGGATGTGTGTGCATCTTCTTTTATTTTATGGATGGAAATGGATGTATTAGCATATGGATGTTGCATTTGGACAAATGAATGCACACACATATAGAACTCACAATAGGATTATTTGCATACATATTGGATACATGGCACTAACATACATTGCATTAAGGAGGTCGACTGAATCTGTAGACCGCCTAATCTTTGCATTAGTATAGGAACATATACACACACCTTTACTTAGGTTCATATAAGCATTAGAAATCTTTAAGGACAGTGGATGCCAGTGATTGATGGATGGGTAGATGGATGATGTTTGGTAGGATATGCATTCTTCTCAACTTAGAGATTTCGGGGACGAAATCCTCTGAGTGAGGGGGGGATGTAACACCCCGTATTTTTAACAACACTAAAAGAGGAAAAATTAAATAATAATTAATTAAATATTCGGAATTAAGGGAAACAGACTGTGCCATTGCGTCCGTCTCGAAATTCTGGTCAAGATAGACATTTGTAGGGCTGTCAATTTTCAACACGACCTGAAACCTGACCCGAAACCCACACGGAAAATTAGCGAGTTGACCCGACCCATTTAATAACGGGTCATTTTAGGGTCAACTCGAGTTTGACCCGTTTATAAACGGGTGGGTTTAGGGTTGACCCGCGAAACCCGAATTTGACCCGACTAACTCGTTTATGGGCTCTATATTATTGTAAAATTCTCATCTTAGCTTGAAAATGAAGGATGTTGTCATTATTCAATTATTCATACGTATTAACACTTAGCAATTTTTCACGTTTTCATGTTTATTCCCACATTAATAACTTTTTACATTTTTATTCTCATCTTAGCTTGCAATAAGTGAATGACGACAATACCCTTTTTTCATATTTTCATGTTCATTCATATCTTTTTATACAAATATTTTTCTTAACGGGTTACATGAATCAAACCCAAAACCCGCACGATTATAAATGGGTCAACTCAAAACCGACCCGTTTAATAAATGGGTTGAGCTGACCCGACCCGACCCGAACTCAACTCGAACCCGACTTAATCTGACCCGACCCGAACTCAACTCGAACCCGACTTAATCCGACCCGAACCCGACCCATTAACAGCCCTGGACATTAGGTTTGTATAAAACGAACATCGTATGAAGAAGTTATGAGGATTTTAAGTTTGTATATGCGTAGAAGAATTATGTATACATATGAGTCAGATATGAGTCGGAACCTTATCCAAAATCATTCAAAAATCAAAATTTCGTAAGGCGGCAAATTTCCCGCTCTAGGAGATTGACCCCCCCTAGGGGGTGTCGACACTGGGGTCGACCCCCCTACAGGGGTGTCAATACCAAGGTTGACCCCCCTACAGGGGTGTTAACACCCCTAGGGCTGACGTGGCAGTCAGTTTCTGGAGGCTAGCATCTATATATACGTGTCCATTTCTCCTGTTTTCTTCATTAGAAATCATGGAGGCCAAATGCTGCCGGTGTCTGAACTGAGACAGATCCTATCTTCTACAACTATTAACCTAAGAAAATCAATTAGATATTCAAGCGCAGATCTACAATCCAACAAGCTTCTTTTCCAGTTCTATCTTCTTAGCCTCTAGGACACTGTTGACCCTATCTCTAATGGGTTTAAACCGAATAGGCTTTTCTTCTCTCACAACCATGGCTCTAATACCCACTGTAACAACCCACCTTTTAGGAGTTTAAATCGATAATACACCACTATGTCTGATTCAAACCATTCAAAACAATAAATTATCAATATTTGAAAAAAATTAAGACTTAGAAGAACAAGTACAAAATCTCCCAACGGGAGGACAAAATATAATAAACAAATATATAAATACATGAACATTTCATGAAGTTGTTTGCACAAAAAAATAAAAGTTTACATTTTTACATCATAAACAGAATTTTAAATTTAATAGACAAAATAAATTAGTATTGTTATAGTAATAATATATATGGTTTTCGACTTCGTCTTCGTCTTCGTAAATAAAGGTCTTCGAAATACCGAATTACTCGGCCTGACCGAAGCGTAAAGTATAATAAAACAATTCAGTTAGGACTAACATTCTTATGCAACTGAAGTAAAATGCTCAGGTGAAATGCTCAAGTCTAAATAGACATCATATTCATGTCATAAATCAGTTCGGTTCAAATACCGATTTACATTATCATTTTTCGAATCAATTAAATATTTTGATTCATTTTAAAGTTTGATTTTCCATATTATAAGAAGGTTTATTGAAAAACTTAAAATTTAGATTTCCATATCATGATTTATCTCAATGAAATATCTATATTCAAACAATTTTGACTTAAACTGATTTGATTGAAAATAGCCCTTTTATTCAAAATAATTATTTGAAAGTAGTAGTTATATTTAACATAAAATGGTTAAATTAGAATATTTATAAAATATATATAGTTAAATTTAATATAAAATAGTTTAAAAATAATTATAAATTTTGATATGAAATAGTTTAATTAAAAAAGTTTCAAATATATTAGTACTAATATAAATAGAGAAATTAGTTTAAAATAGTAATATAAAGTAATACTAATTAAAAGTAGTTTTGAATATAAAATAGTTCAATTAAACCATACGAATTCAATTTTGGGTTTCAAATTTCACTTTAAACTATTCTATATTTCATTGTCCAATCTAAACGATATATTAAACATTTCCAAATTTTGACTTAAAATTAATTCATATTTTAAATTTAAATTAACTTAATGTCTAAAGGTTTAAATTTATAATTCGAACATCGTGTTCAAATTTGTTAACACTTAAATTCCAATTGAAGTCCATAACGGTTTCATATATAGTTTAAAATGTTGAGAACTTGTAGTGTGATAACATGGATGATGTCAAGATAAATGAACTATTCATACAAACATAACAACAATCATTAATCAATCACTATTATTTCATTTGATTATCAGTTATCAATACATGTAAATACTAATTAACTTGCATGTGATTCCAACGGACAATACATTTGAATTATAACTAACATACTCATGATTATCGAAAAAAAATACATATGAATAATTGATAATTTTCATATGATTATCGACAAACTTGCTAACGAATATTGGTTATAAGTGAAGTTCTCAACTTTCGTGGGTTTGAAAAGGAGAAACAACATGGATACGAACTGGACTCAAGAACGACTTGAACACACACTAGCGAGGACAACAATGGCAATTCAGAACAAGCATAAGTTTATTTAGTTTTATTTAAAGCCAAGATGAGGAAAGGAGAGCACAAATTTGCAGGTTGAAAACCGAGGGAGTAGGAAATGGTTTTAGACGTGAGTTTCTAGTAGCTTGCTGATCTAAGTGGCGCATCGCGGAGGAGGGTTGCTAATGTAACGACCTACCATTTTAAACAATGAAATTTTTCTCAAAATGATAAATAGTTATTGAGGTAAATAAAATCAATCACAAAATCATAGACATAGAAAAAAAATACAACTTGGAATCTTGCAACGGAAGTAATTAAGCATACAAGTAATTTATAAATTTATATTCTCCTTCCTTTAAATAAACGCAATTAGAAATGGCATAAGTTTGCAAATACATAACTAAATTGTAATGGTGAAATAACTAGAATAAAATACAGTCTTAAACTAAGACTTCGTCTCCAAAAAGGCAATCCATAATTGTAATACTCAGGGCCGACACAAGTATTATGATATAAAACAAAAATCTTGGATCAAAACTAACATACTCATGTAAATATATAAATCAAAGTGCATAGTAACTTAAGATATGTTATAAGTTTTCCATCTCCTAAGGATCCATTAAACTATTTATATATAATAGTATATGCTATAATAGAAAATGTCCGTCAATGAAATAAATATCAAAATAACATTAAGGCTTTACATTGATCCACCTTAACATATTTAATTTGCAAACAAATTCCTAAAGGGCTTGTATAATAATTATGGCATGGCACATGAGGCTATCTCTAAGGTAGGATTCTACCAGTTTACCCTTTCTGACTGGTCATAACCCATCTGTAACACCCCGTAATTTTAAAGAACACTATAATGATAAACTAAAGAATACTTAATTAAATATTAGTAATTAAGTAAAACAGACTACGCCACTGCGTTCGTCTCAGAATTCTACTTAAGATAAACTCCAAGTTTGCGTAAAACAGACATCGTATAAAGAAGATATTAAAGTTTGAAGTTTGTATACACAAGTATAATATATATATATATATATATATATATATATATATATATATATATATATAATCAAGTCCATAAAATCAAAATCGAAGAGCGGGAAAAGGAGGGAAATCAGCCCGTTGGGGATCGACCCCACCCAAATTCAGGGTAGATCCATTCTTTGAACCAGGACTTGTTTCTTGACCAGATTCATTGATCGTAGGCTATAAACTGGACCTTATTTCTATTGTTTTATTCATAAAAAAAATGGAGACAACGAGGTGCTGCCCCAACTCAGATTGAACTAGCTTATTATTCTGCAACAATAACTTGTACATATTCAAGAATCTCTGCTACGACATCAACAATCATTTCTCTGTTCTTTAGAACCAGTCACAGTGAGTTTATGTTGCTTTTAGATATAAACATTTAGTAAGTAATCCTGACATGTTTATAAGTTTGGATCGAAACCTGTGCATGTTAATAACCTGAATCATAACTAAACAGATATGTCGCTACTTGTACGCCTAATCTACTGTTTAGTTCTTATATGCTTATTCCTGATATGCTTATTCTGTTATTATGCCAAATTATGTCCTCATATGCCCATTATGCTATTAGGCTTATTTCTGTCACCATACATCAATTCCGTTAGTATGCCTATTTCTACCATCATGTGCCTATTTTATTATTATGCTTATTTCTGTTCTCTATTCTCCCTCATTCCCTTTTTATTTTTATATAGCCAGGCCACCTTTGAGCCTAGCCCTATCGTTGAAATATGCGAACGTACGAAATTGGGAATGGTAAATTAGGGCATAACTTGTATTGTAAAACATGACTAGGATTTAGGCATAACCTATACCTTGATCTAAAACTTTAATTTGGGGGCATAGCTTGTATTGTGAATTAGACTAGGATTTGGGGCATAACCTTTGATGAACATGGAAAATTGTTTAAGAATGAATATGCCTAAATTTACAGTACGTAGAAACTGTGATTGCACTTAGATACAAAGTTAGATTACACTTATGGTGGAAGTCTGCCCGGAACTGCCCAACAAATCCAATGTCCACAAGTGGTTAATCTAATGTGAGGGGTCTAGTGTGAAAATGTATGCGTAATGGTGCTAAGACAAGGGGTTAAGTCAGACTTGTAGTAGAATTCTGCCTGGAACCGCTCGGCATACCCAGCATCCACAAGTGGTCGACTTAATGTGAGAAGTCTAGTGCATTAACAGACATGAATGGAATATCATAATAACCTGTTAACTGTAATACTTAACTTGTTTAAGTCTGTGTGGGTTATATGAACCTATCAAAATTGTGTAAGGGTTTAGTAAACTTTCTTGAATCAATTGGGGGGAGTTAAGTAAATCTGTGTGGGGTTATATAAACCCAGCAAACTTAACCTATTTTATATGGTAGGGTTATGCAGGCTTGTTAAATTTTTAGGCATAACCTGTCAAAATCCTAGTAGTGGGGAAGTAAGCCTATGGGGTGGCTTGTATCATCTATTGTGCGGGACCCGTATCAGTCACTAACCCATGTTGGTATCGAAAGGGGGACCCCGAACTAGGTAGGGGTCAAGGCACGCTTACTGAGCTGGTTATAAGAGGTTCATCTGTGTGGGGGTGTTGACGAAGCATTCCGACAGAGTCATGTGCATGCATGAATCCGCTTGCTTGGGATAATAAGACGCTATGACATCATTAGATACGGTTGTGCATCTTGGAAAAAGGGGTTGCCACTTTCAGAAATGATACATCCTACTGTGGGACTAGCATAGGGTATCTGCAGGATAGGGAGCCAATTGATTGGGGTAGTAATTAGGGTACATCTAATCGTGCTTGTTTAGGAGCCCGTTATTATCGTTGGGGGAAACACCTGTCATTTCTGTTGGACTGCCTATTATTATTGTTGGGGGTAAAACCCATCACTAGAAGTACACCTAAGTCTACCAACTATTTCTGTTATACTAGTATTGGTGCAGAGAAAAGTACTTGAGAAGCGCAATATATTTTGTTCAGTTTATCCTTCTCAGTCTGTTATACCTGTCTTATGATATTCTTATCTCTCTCATCCAGTTTATATGCCTATCATGATGCTTTTAATTATTTATATGCTAAAAGCAATTGAACTCGCCAGACTTTATGTTTGACCCATTTTGTTCCCTTTTCTCTCTTTTCCTTTTTCCCCCTGGTTCTTAGGTTGGGAATATTCAGGTTTGATTAGGATTCTCTCTTTCGTTCTTCTTGGATCTGCTTAGATGTACTGCTTTGATTACCTGTCTACTCTGATATGTCCTTTTTTGGGGACTATGCTTTTATGTTACTGTACTCTAATGATTTTAGTACAAGGGAGATATTTTAATTTGATGTAATGGGTTTTCTGTATTTCAGACTTATGTTGCAACTAGGTTTTGGACCACAATGTTTTCTATTTGGAAAACAAAGTTTTAAATTCTGCTGTTATTTTATATCTATCTTGTGATGTTCTGTTTCTATTTACCTATAACACTTTACGAAACTTAATGCATTCTGTTAAAGAGTGACATTAATGGATATGGGATGTCACATTTGGTATCAGAGACGAAGGTTACCAGATCTAGTAAAAGGTTTTGAAAATTGTTTTCGAAAGGTTTTAAAAGAAAGCATTTTAAAAAGAAAAGTCTATTTTTGAAAAACATATTCCCCAAATCCGTATGAAATATCTTTCGACTCTCTGTTTAAATCCTTTTTTCCTTTTCTTTTTAGCACGTCTGGGGAACCGATTCTTCTCGAGAGCGTTCTGATACCGGCTTGGTTCCGTAGGTATCTTGAGGCTTCGGTGCCTGCCGGAGGCCAAGCAGACGCCCCTCCTCCAACTGCAGCTGCTGTTCCTCTTGCTCCTCTACGAGTGGATAATTTCTCCAAGATATCCAAGGATTTCTGTGCTATGGTAGGAAAGCCATTCTGAGGAACTTAGATTTTTGTAGAAGCAAGGAATTGGCTTAAAGAGGCGGAGGATTTGCTTGGGATTTTTGAGGTTGACGGACATAGGAAGATTCAATTGGTCGTTTGGCAGCTGAAAGATGAGGCTTCATTCTGGTGGGAAGTGATGCAAGCAGGGCGTCCAGTTGAGACTTAGGATAAATTCCGATAGAGATCCAAGATGAAGTTTCTTTCTCAAACCGAGAAAAGTATGCAAATGGAAAGGTTTTTGGCACTTAAGAAAGGAGGCTTGTTTGTCAAAGAGTATGTCAATAAGTTCAATCAATTAGCGAGGTTTTGTTTGGAGCTAGTAAATACCCCACATAAGAAAGCTCTGAGGTTTGCAAGAGAGTTAAATGAACCCCTCAATGAATTGGTTATGTCTCATATTCTGATGGGGGGAACTTTCAAGAAACTCGTTGATATGGCATTGATGCATGGAGAAGATAAAGGTGAAAAGAAAGAGAATAATATTGATGAAACATAAAACAAGAAATTACAACCCAAGAAAGGACAACAACAACAAAAGAAGGGCGGAAAGATTGACAAAGCTCGAAAAAAGAGAAAATTTCATAGTTGTGGACACGTGGGTCATTTGAGCAAAGATTGTAGAAAAAGGAAGAATGCTTGTTTCCAATGTGGAGAGGTCGAACAACTTATTAAGGATTGCCCGACGAAGCAAGGACATGGCCAAAGGGCAGAATCTTCTAGAGGGTAGGTGCACGCTCTCATAGCTAGTGTACCGGATAGAGGTAGGAAAGATTCTGTTGAAGGTTCGATTTCCCTTTCCGATCATCCTATTAGAACTCTTTTTGACTCTCGCGCTTCACATTCTTTTATATATGATTCCATGGTTGAGCCTCTGCACCTTAGTACTATTATGGTTTTGGATCCTATCATTGTCTCAAACCCCATTGGGGGTATGGCTCATCTTTCTATGATTTGTCGGGGTTTGAGAATATCTGTGTTGGGCGTCGAGTTTGAATGCGACGCATACGTGCTTGGTTTCATGGGCTATGGTTTGATTCTAAGGATGGTTTGTCTAGCCATATATGGTGCCATTTCGAATTGTGAGAGGAGGGTCGGTAGACTTTTGACTTGCCATGGAAAGACCCTCAAAATTTCTTGTAACCCTAAGGGGTTTGTCATGCTTAGTTTCCTGGAGTTGCTTGATGCATCAATCGGTGATCTACGATCTGTACCAGTAGTCTGTGAGTATCCTGATGTTTTGAGGAGGTTCGGGGCTTACCTACGAGGAGCCAGATTGATTTCCAGATTTGGTGGACAATGCAAAGTCGGTTGCATTGCCTGTGCGCCATATGGCACCGAGAGAAAGGAGGGAGTTTAGCAATCAAGTAGGGGAGCTACTTGAGAAAGGATTTATTAGGCGAAGCATGTAACACCCCACCTCCGTTAAGGTCACTTGCAAAGGGAATGCCTTAACTTTGGTGGAGTGTTTTTAGTACACAAAACAGAAATTTACAAGACAGATAAAGTAGTACTTGAAAAATTTATAATTTTATTACAACAGAAACAGAAATAAGTTTAGTTACATCTTTCAAAATCACAATATCGGAATTCAAGTACATAAATATTGGTCTTGTACAAAAGCCTTTAGAATGCATAGTTTTTAAAGCCATAATCCCCAATATAAACTGCCATGGAAAGATAGAGCCAAAGCCAAGCAATACTTCAAACACTTCAAGCAGAGAGAATCAGAATAAAGCTCCTATGTTTCCACCCTGAGAACCTGGGGGGGGGGGCAGAAGAAAAGAGGCGAAACAAACTAGGCCAGACATAAGTCTGGTGAGTCTAGTGACTTCCAGCATATAAACAGATAACAATTATCATGACATGTAAATAAAACTGGATGAGAGATAACCGTAACAGGAATAGCAGGTTAACAGAAGAAATGGAATGATATAGGCTAAGCTAAGCTTCTTACTTAGTTATCACTTCTCTGCACTAATACTAGTGTAACCGGATTAGGTGTTACCCTAATGTCTAAACAGAAACAGAAGCGGAAACAGAATAATCTTTACAGAAACAGAATGCTAGTAATGGGCCTTTACCACCCGAACAGAGGCAGATGATATAGAAACAAAATGCTAATAATGGGATTTTACCACCCCAACAGATAGAAGGTACGGAAACAGAATACTAATAATGGGCCTTTACCACCCAAACAGACAGAAGGTGCGGAAACAGAATTATAAACGTAATCCGAGACGGAAACAGAATAATCCCTATGGAAACAGAATGTTAGAATTCGGTATACACTAGTAATGGGCCTTTACCACCCGAACAGATGGTACCATGCAGAAATAGACAGGTGTTACCACCCAACAGAAACAGACGGTACCCACATAACAATCAGAACTAGGTGTACCCTAATGTCTAAACTGAAACAGAAAAGGAAACAGAATAATCTCTATAGAAACAGAATGCTAGAATTAGGTGTACACCAGTAATGGGCCTTTACCACCCGAACAGACGGTACCACGCAGAAATAGACAGGTGTTACCACCCAACAGAAACAGACGATACCCACAGAAACAGACAGAACTAAGTGCACCCTAATTCCTACCCCCAAGCGATCGGCTCCCTAATACATAAATACCCTGTGTCATCCCCATAATAGGGTGTATCACTCCCAAAATGGCAACCTATTAGCACAGACCTATTTACAGATGTCACGGTGTCATACATCCTCAGAGCAGACCGGATCCACGCACGCACATGATCCGGTTGGAACGCGCCATCAACATCCCTTACCATTATCAGAATGAACCGCTTATAATTAGTTCAGTAAGCGTGCCCAGACCCCTACATAGCGTGGTGTCAAAGTTTTGATACCAAAAAGGGTTACTGACTAATATGGGTTTCACACAACAGATGACACAAGTAATTCCCCTCCTAACCTTGTGTCCCCAGACTAACAGAATTCAGATTAACTTGTTTACAGATTTCAGACAGAGTTAAGATTACTAGTTCACAGATCAGACAATAAAGTTAACAAGTTTTCAGATTAACTGATCAGATGTACGGACTTAACAGACTTACAGATTGTCTAACTTTGTATTGGGCTACAGATTCACAAACGGGTTTATTAGATTCATCGGTCCAGTTGGTTTAACCCTATCCACCCAAACGTTTTTAGACACCACATTTCTCTTAAATTTGCATTAATTAAATATTAATGCATAGACCTCTCACATTAGGTCGGTAGCTTGTGGCCGCTGGATGTGCCGGGCGATTCCGGGCAGACTTCTGCCATACCAGACCTAACCTCGTGTCTAAGCATATTTTAGTTATGCCTACGACCTCTCACATTAGACTGACAGTTTGCGGTTGCTGGTTAAGCCGGCTGGTTCCGGGCAGGCTTCTACCGCAAACAGTGTCTAACCTCGTGTCATAGCCAATTTATTCCAATACAGATTGTACAGATATCAGACTAATTATGTCCATTTATCAGATTAAACTTGGTTACAACAGATTAATCAAATTTCCATATTTATACTCAATCTTAGATCGAGCCTACAGATTTTCATACCGAAATTACAATTATTTAGCTTTCAACAGATTAGGCAATTCAACAAATAACAGATCTAACAAATTAGGAGATTCAATAGATTAGCAGATTAGGTAATTCAACAGATAACAGATCTAGCAGATTAGGCGATTCAACAGATTAGCAGATTAGGCAATTCAACAGATTTAGCAGATAACAGATTTAGCATATTAGGCAATTTTACAGATTTAGCAGGTTATATATTTCCAAAATTTTATTTACATATCTTGCCTAATCATAAATTAAGCCTTGACTTTCATATCTGAAAATAACTGTACTCACGATTGAAAAGGTAAATCTTGATTTCTGGGATCTGTATTCTGACACTGAATAGCGCTCCTTTGGCGTAGACTATCGATTAGATTAGAAAATAGTTGTTCTCTTTTTAACTCTATTCAGATTGGAAGAAGATGCACTAGTTCTAGTTTTGATTCTAGCAAAGTAGCGACGCCATTTTTATTTTTAATTAGAATAGAGGCAGAATATAGGCAGAATGAAATTGTGTGGAGAGAAAGCTAGGTTTGGGGGTGTTTAAATAGGTTAGAGCTCACGAATCCGGTCAGAGAGGTGTCCAGGTGCAGAAAAATGGATCTGTCTTCAGATCTGGAAAAGGGGGGGAGGTCGACCCTAAGGTCGACCCTAGTTGCAACAACCCACACCCGCTACGGTCACTCACTAAGGGAATGCCATAACATCGGTGGAGTATTTTAAGTGAATATAGAACAGAAAAATTACAACAAGACAGATATAAGTAATACTTGAGAATTTAAAACATCATTTCATTGCAGCGGAAAGTAAAACATGTTTGGTTACACCAAAACCATAAACAAGAGTCAAGTACATAATATCCATCCTGATAAAACAAAAGTACATAATCCCACTACATAACTTAATAGCCATAATAGAAAAGATAAACTGAGCTTTACATCCACGGTCCATGCTCCAAAAGATAGATAAAGCAGTCTGATCAAAGCCCACTAGTGCTAGGCCCACTCTGATAACCTGAGGGTTGGGAAAAAGATAAAAACAACGGGGTCAGACATAAGTCTGAGCGAGTCCTATAACCTTAACAATACAATCATTAAAGTAATTAGGGTATGATATAAACAAGGTATGGTACCTCTGGGGATAATGACTACACTAAGTAGCCAACTAAACACAGGATGTACTAAGATAACCGAAAAGACGCATTTACCCACCCAAGGATAATTACTACACTGCACCACCCCAGATCTACCCACCCAAGGGTAATTCCTACACTGCACCACACCAGATCTACCCTCCCAAGGGTAATTCCTACTTAAAGGTTGATCCCCCTAAGTGTACTTAGTAATTTTTAATAGTAGTTTCGTGTACCCCTAGCTGACTACATAGGTGCCGTCTGCCCCTATCTCCACTAGGTGTACCCACTACTCCCCAAGCGATCGGCTCCCTAACGTAGATACCCGTGCTGGCCCCACAGTGGGGTGTATCATCCCCCAAAGTGGCAACCTGATAATATCAACGGTGCACGGCTTATACCTACACGATGCAACAACGTCTTACTTACCAGCCCGGGTCCACACACGCATATGAAACCCGTTGGACTTGCGTTGCCACCGCTAACCCGTTTTGGCCTCTTACAGTCAAGCCCAATATGCGTGTCCCGTCCTCGACTTGGGTCGAGCCCACAAAGATACGTTTGGGATATTGGTTGAAATGGGCCCCCACAAGCTACCCACCTAAGCTTGTCATTTCTAGTGAATCCCACTTAACCCTTTAACCATGTCCACTTACATGTTATAAATTTTGGTTAAGTCTTTTAATCATATTTTAATTGCCACTTAAGGCACCCACTAGATTTCCACATGCCACCCAAGGCACTTACTTGATTCCCACATGCCACCCAAGGCACTTACATAACCCTTTAATCATGTTTAATTACATGTTCCACTTTGGTTAAGTATTCTAATCGTATTTTCTATTGCCACCCAAGGCAACCCACTAGTTTCCTCATGCCACCCAAGGCACCCCCACTAGTTACTACATGCCACCCAAGGCACCCACTTAACCCCTCATGCCCCACTACATGCTAATTTGGTTAAGTGTTTCTTAATTAATTAAGATCGTAACCTTTGTAAAGACCTCTCACATTAGACTGTCTTTTATGGCAGCTGGATATGCCGGTTGGTTCCGGGAAGCCTTACACCATAACAGAGTCTAACCTCGTGTCTTTACACTTGTCACGTATTTAGTTTATGACTAAGACCTCTCACATTGGGCCCATCATTTGTAGCCGCTGGATTTGCCGGTCGGTTCCGGGCAGTCTTATGCTACAAAAGGGTCCAACCTCGTGTCTTAGTCGATTAATTACACCTAATTAATCACCCCCATAATTTGTATTAATTATCCCTAATTAATTACAATTTCAAGAATATGGGTAGACCTAACTCAATAGGTAAATTCCCAATTCCATAATATGGGTAGACCTAACTTAATAGGTAAATTCCCAATTCCATAATATGGGTAGACCTAACTTAATAGGTAAATTCCCAACTATGTCCATTCACTTTATGTTATGCTTAAGCATAACCATTTCACACCATTTTATTAACATGCATATTAACCCCATCGTTCCCCACGTAATTCGTTCTCATAACATGACATAATAAAGGGAAGATTCATCACAAATGCCATGGGTTTAACCAACATAGCATATAACTTTATCATGGGTTTAAAAGGTGTCAACTTGCATATATGAGCATACATTAAACCCAACTAGCATTTAACCCAAACTTGCATGAAGCACATATGTCACAAAGGGGGTAACTTGCATATGATCCTTATGTCATACAAAGGTGTGAACTTGCATAGCATGTCACATGTTAACTTGCATATAACCAAACACATAACTTGCATAACATGTTACATATGAACTTGCATATAATCATGCACATAACTTGCATATAACCAAACACATAACTTGCATAACATGTTACATATGAACTTGCATATAATCATGCACATAACTTGCATATAACCAAACACATAACTTGCATAACATGTTACATATGAACTTGCATATAATCTCACATATAGCTTGCATAACATGTTACATATGAACTTGCATATAATCTCACATATAGCTTGCATAACATGTTACATATGAATCAATGTTCAACATAGTGTTTTGCATAATGAGCATCATAAAACATAGCATTAAACTTGCATAACATATAGCATAAAACTTGCAAAACACACAACATACACTTGCATAAACACATTGATCCACAAACATAGCCATATCTTATCATATCCTATCATAATCAATTTAACAATTGATTATTAAGGCTATAGAAACTCACAACTAAACTCCAATAAGCAAACCCTTGCCAAAAATCACCCAAAAACTCTAGCCTTGAAAATAAAGCTTGCAACTTGATGATGAATGCAAGCTAATGATCACTCATACAACTTAAAAATGCTTGTATGAACATGAAAGACTTCATAGAAATAGTTTAGAAAGAGGATGGAGGCTAGGATTTTGAGTGGAGGCCATGATCATAGAAAATTTTGGCATAGTTTAGTTAGAGGATAGGATTATGATCATTTAGGGCTAGCTTAGGGTCTTATTTATAGGATTAGGATGTGTTTTAGACCCTTAGATTAACCCTAGGTTAGTTTAGGTCCATCAGATTTCGGAAGTTTCCAGAAAACAGCCCAAAACACAGCCAAACCCTAAAATGGTGCACCAGGCCAAACTGGCCGAGCACCCCCTGTCGACACACAAGTCGACAGGGCTGTCGACTTGGTCCTAGCCAAGTCGACTGCCCAGTCGACAGGGCTGTCGACTTGGTTAGCTAGGCGGGAATTTTTCCGCCTACGCCCAATGGCCCCAATTTCGAAATTTGAACCTGAATTTTAAATCTGTTTTGAACTTTGAATTTTCTGAAAACTTCATTAGGCCATAACCGGGCCATACGGACTCCGATTCTCGAAAACTCGGACTCTATTTCGCGTATTTATCCGAGACGAACGAAATGACGCAGCCCGTTTCCCCCAATTCTCACATCTGAGATTATTTATTCTGTAATTAGCGAATATTAGTATTAACTAAAATTCGGGGTGTTACATTATCCCCTCCTTAAAGGATTTCGTCCTCGAAATCTCTAAGCTAAGGAGAATGCATATCCTACCATCCAAACAGCCATCTACTCAATCCATCAAACACGGGCATCCATTGTCCTTAAAACAATTTCTAATGATGTATGAGCATATGCAAAGAGTGTGTGTATATGTTCCCTATCTAATGTATGAACATATGCAAACCATGATAGTGCCATGCATCCAATATGTATGCGAGAGAACCCTATCGACACATACTGTATCTATATGAGTGCACAATCATTCACCAAAATGCATCATCCATATGATAACACAACCATTATACATCCATCAATTTAGCTACCTACACACAATTATATGCAATATGCAATATGAAGTGACTGAGCCGATCTAGTGTCTAGAGTGTGTGTATATGCATCCACGAGCAACCACTAGCAAACACTTGCATCCACATGCATCCATCAATCATAACATGTCTCAAACACATGTTTCAACCATAGGTTTACCATATCTAAAGGTCAAAGGTACTAACGAGAGGACATACTACAGATAAGATAAGTACTAGTCAAACGATAAAGGAGAAATTAGAAGGCATACCCTAAAAAGGAATGGGTATAATGAACGCATCTTCTCTTCCGTCTCTAAAGTAGCGTTGCTCTCATCTTCTCCCCATTGCACTTTGACTAGTTGAACCTCTCGATTCCTCAACTTCCTAGTCTCTGACCCAAGGATGCGAGTAGGAGCTCGTCGAATCGTCTCATCACGCTCTATCTCTACTTCTTTAAGCAAGCCCGGCTCTACCACCTCAGCGCTCTCATGTAGGCACTTCCTCAAATGTAACACATGGAATACATCATGTACACCACTAAGTCTGTCGGGCAACTCCACTCTATAGGCCATCTGTCCAATCCTTTCCTTAATAGGAAACGGTCCAACAAACCTTGGTGCTAACTTCCCAACAGATCCAAAGCGAACAACATTCCGTAACGGAGATACTTTGACAAAGACCATGTCCCCAACATCAAACTCAAGCTCTGTTCTCCTCTTGTCCGCATAAGATTTCTGTCTGTCTTGCGCCGCTTTCATCCTTCTTCGAATCAAATCAATCTTTTCCGAAGTCTTCCTAACCATATCGGGCCCAAGCAAGATCTTATCCGTAGATTCCCACCAACATGTAGGTGATCGACAAGGCCTTCCATAAAGAGCTTCGAAAGGAGCCATGCCAATACTAGACTGAAACCTGTTATTATATGCGAACTCCACCAATGGAAGATACTCTTCCCCTGTACCTCCAAAATTCAAGATACATAGCCTCAAAAGGTCTTCTAAAATACGATTCACCCTCTCGGTCTGGCCGTCCGTCTGAGGATGATATGCAGTACTCAAACATAACTGAGTCCCTACCGCCTCTTGCAAACTCTTCCAAAACTCGCTAGTGAAGATAGGGTCTCGATCGCTCACTATACTGGAAGGTACACCATGCAATCTAACAATCTCTCGAATGTAGATTGAAGCTAGCCATTGAGCAGTCCTCTTACTCTTCACGGGTATAAAATGGGCACTCTTAGTAAGTTTGTCTACCCCAACCCAAATTCCCGTATTACCCTTCCTCGATCTTGGTAATCCATTGACGAAATCCATCGAGACACTATCCCACTTCCATAGCGGAACCTCCAACGGGTGAAGCAACCCACCGGGTTTCTTCTGCTCCGCTTTCACTTGCTAGCACACCAAGCATCTAACGACATACTCGGCCACATCTTTCTTCATACCGGCCCAAAAGAAAACTCGCTTCAGGTCTTGGTACATCTTGTCCCCACCGGGATGAATGGTCATCTTCGACCGATGTGTATCATCAAGTATAGCCTTCCTCAAACCCTCGTCTTGCGGTACACAAAGTCTACCGTCTCTCCGCAACCACCCCTTACCATCTAGGGTGTACCTACTCAAATGGCTGGACGACTCCCCCCCCCTTATGAGCTTCTCTACTAACTCAACCAACTGTGGGTCGTCTCGCTGTGCCTCGCCGATCCGTCCCAAAAGAGTAGGCCTGACCTCCAAGGAGGCTAGCAAACCGGGTACAAAGTCAACGGAAGGTCTAAAGTCAAACATAGAAATAAACTCCAAGCTTCGCCATTCCACGAACAATGGACTCAAAGACAGCCTTTTTCTGCTTAAGGCGTCTGCCACCACGTTACCCTTGCCAGGGGTATACGCTATCTCAAACTCATAGGATGCTAAGAATTCCATCCACCTTTGTTGTCTTAAGACAATGCGCTCAACGAGTCTCCAACACTTCCCTAAGATGTAGGGCATGCTTTTCTCCACTTCTAGAGAAAATCAGGATATTCTCCCATGCGAAATCGTCACAACTATCCATCTCTCACGCAGACCACCCTAGTCGAACTCGACATCCCCCAAATGCAAGCCCCAAAGGCCTAAACCAATATCAGACAAACACCCAAGGGATACCTCCTTCGAATTCAGACGACCTACGTGAGATGATACTAGTAAAAACGGCTAAATAATTAAGCCCTTGTCCAACTCTGGATGTCCTCGCCAGTCTCGCTCCAAAACCCCCGTTTATCCCTTAACTGGCTTTGCTCAACCTATTGAGCACATATTAAAACTTATTTCGCTCCTAGAAAAGACCAAGATGTCATTTACAAAGACCATCACGAACTTATTTAGGTACTCCCTGAACACCCTTCTCATCAAATCAATAAAGTATGCGGGGGCGTTCGCCAAACCAAATGGCATCACCAACCACTCATAAAAACCATCCGTAGTCCTAAATGTAGTCTTCTCTATACTATCCTCAGCCACTCTCAACTGATGAAACCCCGTGGCTAAGTCCAATTACGAAAACACTGAGGCGCCAACCAACTGATCAAAGAGATCATCAATCCTCGGCAATGGGTGTCTATTCTTCTTTGTGAGTTTATTTAGTTCTCTTTAGCCTACACAAAGTCCGAGGGACCCATCCGCCTTCGCGGCAAAAACTACTGGAGCACCCCACTCCGATATACTTCGTCTTATGAACCCCTTCTCAAGCAAATCGCCTACTTGCTTATAGAGTTCCCTCCTCTCACGAGGAGCTATGTGGCACACTGGCCAAGATACTGGTTTGGCATTGTCTACCGGATATATTCGGAAGTCAATCTCCCGCTCCGGAGGTAAGCCCTTCACCTCCTCAAACACATCCGAGTATTCCCGGACCACTCTAACAGATCGCAAACTCTAGACCGACGTGTCAAGCGATTCTAGATAACTTAGCATAACAGATTCCATGGGATTACAAGAGATCTCGAGAGTGTTACCCAAGCGGGTCGTAAGCCTAACAACTCTCCTTCCACAAACAAGAACGGCACCATTACTGGATAACCAGTCCATGCCCAAAACTAACCCATAGCCCGTGAAGCCCAAGAAGCATCACATCTAAACTCAACGCTAAGTATAGAAACTTTCAAACCCAAACACATCATGGAGCCCCCAATTGGGTTTGAAACAACTAAGGGATCATCTACTAAACTGGTGTCTAAGTGCAGTGACTCAACTAACAACGATGAGATAAACGAACTCGATGCGTCAGAATCAAATAAAGTTCGAATCGGATAATAAAGAAATCCAAATTCAAACCTAGACGGTCTTATCCCCATCTGGTACACTAGCCGTGAGGGAATACAACTACCCTCCAGAAGATTCCATACCTTGCCCTTGCCCCTTTGGACAACCCTAATAAGGTGTCCTATTCCTCCCAAAATGATAACTACTCGCCTTCTTCTTCCCATTCTCCACTCGTAACTTCCCACCAATGAGGTTTCATCCTTCATTAACCAAACAACTATTTGAGCCTTCCTCCCATCGTCTATCCAATAGGTACCTACCAGTCCTCCTCCTTCTTGAACCAACTTCTAATCCGACTAACGTCTAAGTCCCTTGAAGTGGTTTTCCATTCTTATCTATCTTAGAAAGATCATCTATACACGGAGGGGAAACTCAAAACGAGAGGGGAAGAGATTCAAAACGGAGAATTCGAAAGATAAAGATATGGCTATCGGGGATTATGCTTTTCTTTCAAAAACTTTTCTCTTAAAAGACATGTTTTTGAAAATACTCCTTTCAAAAATATTCTTAGAAAATAGTTTTTCTAAAATTTTTATCTGTTCTGGTAACCTTAAGCTCTGATACCACGTGTAACACCCCACACCCGCTACGGTCACTCACTAAGGGAATGCCATAACATCGGTGGAGTATTTTAAGTGAATATAGAACAGAAAAATTACAACAAGACAGATATAAGTAATACTTGAGAATTTAAAACATCATTTCATTGCAGCGGAAAGTAAAACATGTTTGGTTACACCAAAACCATAAACAAGAGTCAAGTACATAATATCCATCCTGATAAAACAAAAGTACATAATCCCACTACATAACTTAATAGCCATAATAGAAAAGATAAACTGAGCTTTACATCCACGGTCCAAGCTCCAAAAGATAGATAAAGCAGTCTGATCAAAGCCCACTAGTGCTAGGCCCACTCTGATAACCTGAGGGTTGGGAAAAAGATAAAAACAACGGGGTCAGACATAAGTCTGAGCGAGTCCTATAACCTTAACAATACAATCATTAAAGTAATTAGGGTATGATATAAACAAGGTATGGTACCTCTGGGGATAATGACTACACTAAGTAGCCAACTAAACACAGGATGTACTAAGATAACCGAAAAGACGCATTTACCCACCCAAGGATAATTACTACACTGCACCACCCCAGATCTACCCACCCAAGGGTAATTCCTACACTGCACCACACCAGATCTACCCTCCCAAGGGTAATTCCTACTTAAAGGTTGATCCCCCTAAGTGTACTTAGTAATTTTTAATAGTAGTTTCGTGTACCCCTAGCTGACTACATAGGTGCCGTCTGCCCCTATCTCCACTAGGTGTACCCACTACTCCCCAAGCGATCGGCTCCCTAACGTAGATACCCGTGCTGGCCCCACAGTGGGGTGTATCATCCCCCAAAGTGGCAACCTGATAATATCAACGGTGCACGGCTTATACCTACACGATGCAACAACGTCTTACTTACCAGCCCGGGTCCACACACGCATATGAAACCCGTTGGACTTGCGTTGCCACCGCTAACCCGTTTTGGCCTCTTACAGTCAAGCCCAATATGCGTGTCCCGTCCTCGACTTGGGTCGAGCCCACAAAGATACATTTGGGATATTGGTTGAAATGGGCCCCCACAAGCTACCCACCTAAGCTTGTCATTTCTAGTGAATCCCACTTAACCCTTTAACCATGTCCACTTACATGTTATAAATTTTGGTTAAGTCTTTTAATCATATTTTAATTGCCACTTAAGGCACCCACTAGATTTCCACATGCCACCCAAGGCACTTACTTGATTCCCACATGCCACCCAAGGCACTTACTTAACCCTTTAATCATGTTTAATTACATGTTCCACTTTGGTTAAGTATTCTAATCGTATTTTCTATTGCCACCCAAGGCAACCCACTAGTTTCCTCATGCCACCCAAGGCACCCCCACTAGTTACTACATGCCACCCAAGGCACCCACTTAACCCCTCATGCCCCACTACATGCTAATTTGGTTAAGTGTTTCTTAATTAATTAAGATCGTAACCTTTGTAAAGACCTCTCACATTAGACTGTCTTTTATGGCAGCTGGATATGCCGGTTGGTTCCGGGCAGCCTTACACCATAACAGAGTCTAACCTTGTGTCTTTACACTTGTCACGTATTTAGTTTATGACTAAGACCTCTCACATTGGGCCCATCATTTGTAGCCGCTGGATTTGCCGGTCGGTTCCGGGCAGTCTTATGCTACAAAAGGGTCCAACCTCGTGTCTTAGTCGATTAATTACACCTAATTAATCACCCCCATAATTTGTATTAATTATCCCTAATTAATTACCAATTTCAAGAATATGGGTAGACCTAACTCAATAGGTAAATTCCCAAATCCATAATATGGGTAGACCTAACTTAATAGGTAAATTCCCAATTCCATAATATGGGTAGACCTAACTTAATAGGTAAATTCCCAACTATGTCCATTCACTTTATGTTATGCTTAAGCATAACCATTTCACACCATTTTATTAACATGCATATTAACCCCATCGTTCCCCACGTAATTCGTTCTCATAACATGACATAATAAAGGGAAGATTCATCACAAATGCCATGGGTTTAACCAACATAGCATATAACTTTATCATGGGTTTAAAAGGTGTCAACTTGCATATATGAGCATACATTTTACCCAACTAGCATTTAACCCAAACTTGCATGAAGCACATATGTCACAAAGGGGGTAACTTGCATATGATCCTTATGTCATACAAAGGTGTGAACTTGCATAGCATGTCACATATTAACTTGCATATAACCAAACACATAACTTGCATAACATGTTACATATGAACTTGCATATAATCATGCACATAACTTGCATATAACCAAACACATAACTTGCATAACATGTTACATATGAACTTGCATATAATCATGCACATAACTTGCATATAACCAAACACATAACTTGCATAACATGTTACATATGAACTTGCATATAATCTCACATATAGCTTGCATAACATGTTACATATGAACTTGCATATAATCTCACATATAGCTTGCATAACATGTTACATATGAATCAATGTTCAACATAGTGTTTTGCATAATGAGCATCATAAAACATAGCATTAAACTTGCATAACATATAGCATAAAACTTGCAAAACACACAACATACACTTGCATAAACACATTGATCCACAAACATAGCCATATCTTATCATATCCTATCATAATCAATTTAACAATTGATTATTAAGGCTATAGAAACTCACAACTAAACTCCAATAAGCAAACCCTTGCCAAAAATCACCCAAAAACTCTAGCCTTGAAAATAAAGCTTGCAACTTGATGATGAATGCAAGCTAATGATCACTCATACAACTTAAAAATGCTTGTATGAACATGAAAGCCTTCATAGAAATAGTTTAGAAAGAGGATGGAGGCTAGGATTTTGAGTGGAGGCCATGATCATAGAAAATTTTGGCATAGTTTAGTTAGAGGATAGGATTATGATCATTTAGGGCTAGCTTAGGGTCTTATTTATAGGATTAGGATGTGTTTTAGACCCTTAGATTAACCCTAGGTTAGTTTAGGTCCGTCAGATTTTGGAAGTTTCCAGAAAACAGCCCAAAACACAGCCAAACCCTAAAATGGTGCACCAGGCCAAACTGGCCGAGCACCCCCTGTCGACACACAAGTCGACAGGGCTGTCGACTTGGTCCTAGCCAAGTCGACTGCCCAGTCGACAGGGCTGTCGACTTGGTTAGCTAGGCGGGAATTTTTTCCGCCTACGCCCAATGGCCCCAATTTCGAAATTTGAACCTGAATTTTAAATCTGTTTTGAACTTTGAATTTTCTGAAAACTTCATTAGGCCATAACCGGGCCATACGGACTCCGATTCTCGAAAACTCGGACTCTATTTCGCCTATTTTTCCGAGACGAACGAAATGACGCAGCCCGTTTCCCCCAATTCTCACATCTGAGATTATTTATTCTGTAATTAGTGAATATTAGTATTAACTAAAATTCGGGGTGTTACACTAGTGTCGACCTGTTTACCCAGGTCCACCCCCAGGTTGACCTAGTGTCGACCTGGGCCCTAGGCAGGAATTTTCCCGCCCAGCCCGGGTGTTTGTTTTGAATTTCAAAATCTGATTTTTTGAATTTCGGACTGGTTTTTACTGAAACTTCTGAAGGCCATATCTTCTCCTACGGAGTCCGATTTACGCAAACTTGGACTCTATTCCAAGCAGAATTTCGAGACGAATGCAATGGCGTAACCTGTTTCCCTAAATTATTCTATTACAATTTAATTATTCTCTGATTTGTCATTCTTATGTTCATGGAAAATACGGGATGTTACAAAGCATATCTGAATGAGGTTCTCCAGTAGTATTCACCACTAAGGTGGATGGTTCGCTTATCTTATGTGTGGATTACAAGGAGTTGAATAAGCTCACTGAGAAAAATAGGCATCCACTTCCGAGGATAGATGTTCTATTTGACCAGCTTGTTGGTGCATCTGTTTTCTCCCGGTTAGACTTGGCCATAGGGTTTCATCAGTTGAGGGCGGCCGAGGACAGTATAGACAAGACTGCTTTTAGAACTCCAGATAGTTTCTTCGAGTGGCTCGTTATGCCTTTTGGATTGACGAATGCACCCGCCTATTTTGTGGATCTGATGAGTAGGTGTTTCGGGAGTTTCTAAATAAATTCGTTGTGGTCTTTGTTGATGATATCTTGATTTTCTCGAAGAGCGAGTAAGAGCATGCCCTACATTTAAGGGAGGTTTTGAAGACTCTCCGAGCGCATCAGCTTAAGGCAAAATTCTACAAATGTCATTTTTGGAGAAAGGAAGTTAGATTTCTAAGGCATGTGGTCTTTAAGGATGGTATAGCATTGGATCCCGCAAAAGTAGTTGCTGCTCAAGATTGACAGATTCTAAAGAATGCAACAGAGATGAGGATTTTTCTTGGTTTAGCGGGCTATTATAGGAAGTTCATTAAGGACTTCGCAAAGATATCAACCCCACTCACCAGATTGACAAAGAAGAATCTGACATTTTCTTGGGATATAGACTATGAGGATGCTTTTCAGCGATTGAAGAGGGCTCTGACAACAACCCTAGTCTTAACTTTGCCTGATGAGAACAAAGTGTTCACAATATACACTGATGCATGTGGAAAAGGGCTTGGTGCTGTTTTGATGCAAGAGGGAAGGGTAGTATGTTATGGAGGTAAACAACTGAGAGTTCATGAGAAGTATTACCCTACCCATGACTTAGAGTTGGCTGCCATTGTATTCGCGCTTAAGACTTGGCACCATTAAATACTTGGAGAGAAGTTCGATTTGTATACCAATTATAAATCTCTCAAGTATTTGTTCTCGCAAAAGGATCTCAATTTGAGGCAACAAAGACGGATGGAGTTCCTAGCGTCCTATGATTTGAGATTGCTTATAACCCTGGCAAAGGTAATGTGGTGGCGGACGCACTGAGTAGGCAGAGGATGACATTGAGTCCACTATTCGTAAAGAGGCAGAACTTGGAGTATATATCGACCTTTGATTTTAGGCCATCTATGGTTCTTATACACGGTTTGTTGGCATCCTTAGAGCTGCAACCTACTCTTATGGATTAGATAGGAACTTCGCAGCGAGAGGACCCACTGGTAGCAGACATCTTGGATAGGCTCAGTAGAGGGGAGACCTCTAGTCACCTCAGTAGATATTCCACGAATGACAGAGGGTGGTAGCGATGAGATGGAAGTCTTTGTGTTCCCCAAGTTGAGAGTTCGTAACAACCCACATTTTTTGTATCGAAAGATCGTAAAATATTTTTATTTCATACTCTGAGGGTTGGATCATTCTCATCTTTTAATATGTTGCTTATGGGGATGTGAGACATGCCCATAATTTTTTCCAATTTTGTTTGTGACCATTTTGCCCTTGTCAGCCTTGTACAGGGCATAACTTTTGACTCAGGTCGAATCAAAGGGTGAGATCTATGCCATTGGAAAGGAATTGATGATTGCCTTTCCATAGAGTGGTTACATTAAAGATTTGGCTCAGCGGTTTGGGAGAAATCGCTATTTTAAGGTTTTACAGTTGGCTATTCAGGTTTTGGAGCCTTGGTGGAATCCTATAAATAGGGGGTGAGAGTGGAGGGAAAAAGGTTTACTTTCCCATTCTCTCCTTTGGAGGCTATGATCTCCTTCTTCCTCTAACACATTTCCACTATTAAAAATCCAAATCTAAGGAGGGAAATCATAGATCTACACCATTAGAGGCTAGATCTACATCATTTCAAGTAAGGATTCATCAAATCGAAGGGCTAGGAGCTATCTCTTCGCTGTTTGGAATTCCATTTCATCATTTTGCTTTGTTTTGGATAATTGGTAAGTGATTTACATCTCTCACATGAATGCAATGAAGTATATGAGTATTTGTGCATGTTTCTCATCAAATTGGAATGTTTTACCATAGATTTACACCATTACATGTCCATTTTCATATGCATCATCTTATGATCTAATCTAACAAGTTTTACTTGTTAATTTCATGTCATTTTACATGTTTATGTTAGTTAGATCTCTCATTTTGATCATATGTTCATTTTAATGGTTTTTGGTGACATTTACATCATTTTTGTGGTAATCGTCATATTCATGTGGTTAGTAATGTTATGATATGTTTAAGATTATGTTTGATGATTTTGGTTGAGTTGGATCAGGTAGAAGTTGGCTTAGCCAGAAGTTGGCCCGGGCAGAAGTTGGATCGGCCAAAATTGGCTCATCCAGAATAGGCTAAGTCAGAATTGGCTCAGCCAGATGTTGGCATGACATGGTGATAGCAAACATCAAACATAGCAACCATCCACACATCTCTCACTCAGTGCGTAAAGCATACGATATCCACCGCTTTAATCACCAGAACTATCAGGGCCATGACGGAGTCCAACTCCATACAACCATCACTACGATCACTTTGCGCATAATCCGTCTCTTAGTGGTGAACCAAAATTATGGACACCGATAACCCTTTTGCACACGTCCCGCAGCAAAGTCCAACTCATGAAGTTAACTCGTTGGTTCCTATATGGATCTTGAGTTCTACTTCCTATTCGGACAACCTTTGCATCTCGGGTTTTGGTCATCATCTTGGTTCGTGATCATCACTTGGGTTTGGGACGTGAATACCCCTCTGATTTGCGGATCCTCTATCAAGTCGTGGCGATTCGGACTCCAGGATCCTTCATTTGGTTCAGTTCGTGGTCACCGATCCAGTTCGGATCGGGTTGCATCCTTCCGCCAGTTTGTGGCTCCTTCAAGCATTTGTTCGCGGTTCATGCTATGCCCCTCGGTTCGGTTCGTGAGCCTTCACCTTGAACGGTTCGTGGTGGCTCCGGTTCGGGAGGCTTGTGGTACCTACTCGTGAGTGCAAGCACGGTTCGTTTCGGGGGTGCATCAACTCGTAGAAGGTGGTTCAGAGGAGGTGCTTCGGGTCGTGGTGTCCATACCACGAGCGGGTCAGTTCGTGGAGATACTTCATGGTCGGTTCAGTTTTGATGAGCACGGGTGGGATCGGATTGTGACACCTTGGTCATGAACGGGTCGGTTCAGGGTCACAAACCCGATCCGGTCCCCTTTCCTGCACTTATTTCCAGCAACTATTTACGGCACACGACGACATTTTCAACTATTCTAGCTTTTCTATGAAAACTCAAGCCATTCCAAACAGTAATAACATCATATAGAACCAATCATAAACATCAAAACATCAATAGTGTGTGTTATATAGGATCAAACATACCCAAAATCCATGTTTCCCCCTTAATCTCCTTAATCATGATTTAACCATACGATTAGCAAAACATGTCCAAATTAACCCAAATTTCTAACAGAGGCCTAAAATAATATTTAAGAATTTCGAATTATTTTTCCAGAATTTTAACATGTATAATTTCGCTAATTATCAGTAATCACCCCTAACTAGCCGTAATTAGTGAAAAACAATGCAAATCACTCACCTTAGCCACAAATAAGACCTTAAATATGAAACACTACTATTTTGGGTTGAATTCCTAAGCTCCAACTCTGATTTGGTGTTGATTTGCCTTGATTTGATGTAGCATAGCTTAATCTTCGATTAGAAAGCGATTAGGAGTTGTTTAGAAGAGATTTAGAAGGTGGAAGCCATTGTTAGGGTCGAAGAGAAAGTCTGTGGTGGCTAGAAAATGACAAAGGAGTATTTCTCTAGCCCCTATCAGCCTTTATGCAATCTTATCCCGAAAAACCTAACGGGCCTAGCTGCTAATCACCCGATTAAACCCAATTATGCTGTTTTTCACCTTCTAAACCTTATTTTAGTCATATCTCCCAAACGGTAAGTTCGTTTGGTTATTGTGACCACTCTACGGAAAGCTAAACCATCATCCAAATCCAATCGAAGTGGTTTCAAGTCAAAACTCCTTACCAATAAAAAAGTTATAGGCAAAACAAGATTCGCCAAGGGCAAAACGGTCATTTAAAAATCAGCAAAAATCGTTAACATGGGAAATGACTCCAATAGTCGTTCCCCAAAGTTAAACGACCAAACGACTTCGTATGTAAATGTAAAAATATTCTACGATCATCTGTTGTGTAGAATACAGGTCGTTACATGTCAGAACAATTAGATGAATGTGCGCTCCCTTCGTGCCTTATAACACCTCGATGATCTACCCCGTTGGGTTATTCATCCTCAGACGTATAGATTGGTCCAAGCACCTCGCTTTAATATGTTGTTAGATGCCACGTCTAAACATTCTTTTACGCACTTGCCTTACCTCACCAGGTTTCCATTTAACTTGGTTATTCCTTTTCATACTGAATTCTTATTCAAATTACCAAGTTTCTATTACGTATTAATTTCAGTCATATAACTTAACCCATTTTAGTTTATTAATAAGCCCACCACATGTTATTCTCTGGATTGTGGTCCAAGGTCTGTAATCCACAATCCTTTTTTAGTCTTGTTTGATTTCAAGGTCACAATATCATGTTCTAATATGTTATTAAGTATCTCTTAGTTCACAAGTTTTCCAATTAACATGTCACTTACCACTTATGATTAAATATAGCTTATTTCATTTCATAAGTTTTCCTCATTCTTCTTATTTAATCATAATTTCATTTCCACAGTTTTACAACATATCATTGTTTATTAACTTAGTTCTCTTAAGTAAGGTTCACTAATAAGTTTTTCTTCTTTCCATGACTTATGTTGTTCTCATCCGTAGATTTCATACTCTCATTCTCACTAATAACTTAATTTACAATTAAGTCCAAATTATCTCTTAACATAAGTTATCTCCCTTTTCTTATTGTTTTCTTATAACCCAAGTTATAATTCTCACTTGTCGACAAGCCGTAACATATTATTCTATCAGCAGATTTCAGATTTCCAAGTTTACAGATTACTTAATTTATAATTAAGTACTACTTATCTCATTCCACCAGTTATATCACGTTCTTACTAGTTTATTATAACCTGAGTTATAATCTTCACTTGTCCCTAGGACATGTCTACCTATTATACAACATTCTCATTAATGTTATTAATTTATAATAGGTTATTATCAGTCCCCATTTATTCCAAATCATTTACTATTGTATCTTTCTTTCATTCAATTCCATTTATTACCATTAATTTCAATTAATACTGTTTATCAGTCCGGCTATTTATATATATACACATGTATCAGGCCTCTCACATTAAGCCTACAAACTGTGGATGCTGGATATGCTGGGCGGGTCCGGACAGACTTCTTCCACAAGTTGGACTTAACCTCTTGTCTTGGCACATTTCATGTTTATGCACTTAAACGCCTCATATTAGATTCCCCATTGTGGTTGCTGGATATGCCGGGCGGGTCCGAGTAGACTTCTACCACAAGTATAATCTAACCTCGTGTCTAAGCACGGTTACAGTTTCTAATTACTGTAATTCTAGGCATGTTCATTCTTTAATAATTATTCCTATATCATTATAGGTTTTCATGCCCCTTTTTTCCAAGTCATATTTATTAGCCCAATTTAAGGTCTTTAAACATAATTTGGTCAATGCCCCGATCCACATTTTTTTATTCAATTCTACGTTAACATGAAACTATATAATTGTAACACCTCACATTTTTAGTGATAATTAAAAATATACATATATGTATATATTATATGCATAGATATATTTAATGGAAATTTTAAAAATAATAATAATATATAAGTGCATTGAAATGAAGGAAAATGAATTGCATGCAATATACATATATATATATATATATATATATAAATTAAAAAGAAGTTAATGCAAGGAAAAAAAAATATGCAATACAATTGCGCATGTAATAATGTTAAAAAGGAAAAGGAAGTACATGCATGTAATTATGATAGAGGAAACAATTAAAAAAGAGAAACGTTAATGTAACTAATGTAATTGGTAAAAAGGTGAATTAATAAAATTGCATGCAACAATAAATGAGAAGGGGCATATGTGTATACATGTTATTTGAAATTCAAAATTTTGTAGGAAGATAATACATGCACTAAAAATAATAGGAATGTATAGATGCATGAACCTAAATAAAAATAAAAGAAATGTGTAGATGCATGAACCTAAATAAAAAACGAATTAATGTCATGCAAATAAAAGAAAAAGAATATAGAATTCAAACATGTCAATTATGCAATTAAAGCATGCATAGAAAAAAAAGGTTTAGAAAGAGGAACCAAGTAATTTAATGCACTAAAAAGAAGTAACATATCAAGTGCATGAAACGGGAAAGCATTAATGCATTTAAATAAGAATATTAGAAATACATGCAATAAATAAATAATGTCACATGGGAAAGTTTAATGCGTGGAAAGAAGTTGGAAAATAAACATAAATTGATTCAATTAAAGCAAGCTAATGTCAAAAGAATTAATACAATTCATATTATATATAAAATAATGACACATGGAAAGATGCATTAATGGAAAATAAATGTACTTTGCATATATTAAGGAGCGTTTAAGATTTTGCTTGTACAAAAAGAAAAGAAACCGCATACAGGCAGGTGTCAACACCATCAGTGTCCACGCGTTTGTATGGGTGCAACGTACCTGGGTTGGTTTAGCCTACTCTAGAACCTTCTTTTTTAGCGAGCTGGAAGGTTTAATGGATTTTATTTTAATCCTAAGGCCCTAATTCACCTACTACAGCTATAAATAAACATCAAACCCAACCCTAATCTCATCCATCTCTTTAACCCTAGCCTCCATGCTGCTAAATTCTCAACTAAGCTAGCCTCCACCTTCGACATAAATTAAAGTAGAGATTTTTAGAGACAAGTTCTTCATCAACAATCAATTTAGAAGGTTAAGCAACATCAAAGTGTTACAACAACTATTTATCTCTTTTCTAATCCTGGCAAGGTGAGTGGGTTTAAATTATTCTTATGAATAATTGTATACATATCATTTAGCAATTCCCCAATTAAAATGTTACAACTTTTATTATTATTCATGTTCTTTATCTCTTCCCTTCCTCCTTCCCTTTTTATTTTTATAGCCAGACTACCTTCAAGCTTGGGCCAAATCTCGTAGAGAGGAACGCACGAATGGTAATTTAGCAAATATTGGGAAATTTGGCATAATATATGTTGGGTTGATTTGGGCATAATTAATGTTAAATTTTGGGTATAACCTATAATTGAAGAATTGTAGCATAACTTATGACAAAATTGGAAATTTGGGGAATTATTGTACAACTTATAAAATACTTGAAATTAAGTGGGTTGATAATTTGGCACATAACTATAAATATTAATCTGGGACATTAGTGAAAATATGTTCAAACTAAGTTGGAACAATTAAGTATGTTGGGATAATTGGGAAGTGCGTGGATTAATAATGGACATGAATAAGCAAGACTGTAATTTGGGCGCAACTTAAGGTTGGGCAATTTGGGGCAAAACTGATAGGTTGGAATTTTAGAGCATAACTTCAATGAATATGAACAATTGGTAGAATTGGAATAATTTCACTTTATTGAAGTTAATTAAATGTAAGAAGAAACGCGACATATATGGGTAACTAGGCATAACTATGCTTGGAATTATGAATATAATTAGGGTGGGATTTATGTATATAAATCAAATTGGAATTATGAACATGAAATTGGGATTACAAGTTGAATTGGGATTATAGGCATAATCTGTTGATAGGATTATAAGCATAAATGTGATTTGAGGGTTTATGGGTAATTGACATATATTATAATCCAAGATTTGAATTATGAGTATAAGTTATAACAAGAACTTATATGCCTAAGACACGAGGTTAGATTTGGCCTGCGGTAGAAGTCTGCCCTCCGCAACCGGTAATCTAATGTGAGAGGTCTTAGGTCGAGATTGGACCCGTAATGGTGTCAAGACACGAGGTTAGATTCGGATGCGGTAGAAGTCTGCCCAGAACCACCCGGCATATCCAGCAACCGCAAACAGCAATCTAATATAAGAGGTCTTGCGTGTTTACGAACATAATAAATAATAATGAACATTTAACCAAGACGACACATGTATGGTTGACATGGATATAATAAAAGGGGTTAAGTGGGTAACATGGGTAGCACGATAATTTTTTAATTTGGAATACTTAACCTAATTAGATCTGTAAAGGTGTTACGAACCAGTTGAATTGAGTAGGGGTTACGTAAATTTGCTAAAGAAATGAGAAAGGTTAAGTTAATCTTAATTAATGCCAAAATGGGGAATGATGATAATAACCTATTATGAATGAACTTGAATAAGAAAGATAATAGGTAAGCTTGTCCTAGGGACAAGTGGGAATTATAACTTATGAAATAAGATAAGTTATAAGGAATGGTAGGAAAAAATGAAATTATTCTCTTACCAATGTATGTGTGAATTAAGATGTGCTTAATTATAAATTAAGTAGAACATGTTATGGTAACCATGGGATGGAATAATGAATAGATTATGAGAATAACATGTTGTAGGCTTATTAATGAACTTAAATGGGTTAAGTTATAAATTGAATTAATAAGCGAGGATAACTTTGTAAACTTGAAAAGGAAGTCAATGTGAAGGAGAATAACCAAGTTAAATGAGAAAACTCACGGGGTGGCGCAAGCGCGTGATTAATGGTTAGATGTAGGGTCTAATGACATATAAAACTGAGGCGCTTGGACCAGTCCATACGTTAGAGGATGAATAATCATAAGGGGTAGATCATCGGGATGACAAAAGACACAAATAGGAGCGCATATCCATCTAGATATTCTTGTAGGCTCCAATGGACTGGGTTAAGAAGCACGCGGCTTCCGGTGACGTAGGGTACTCTTGGTATTCCTCTGTGAGTGGCAGATGATCCGCCTATACTCATAGAGGTTAGTTCTGCGTAGGTGAATCAATGAGTATGCCTTGATTGCAATAATAAGGGGCAATCAAAAGACTAAGATGGACCAGCGTGATTCGGCGAGACCAGTTAATGCCCTATGATAGCAACTCGTCGTCTACCTACCATCTTCAGTCAGTACATAATGTGGAAAAGCGGAGAACTCCAAAAGACCATATACTTTGCTATTTAGTTATGAGTGATGTTGGCCAATAGGTTTGAAGTGCATAGGGGGCCGGGGTTAAGTTCTCATTCTTGATATTCTTGAGTGCCTTTCATTAGTTGAGGGAGGGGTTTAGTGGGACCACAACAACTGTAAAAGCAGACCTTAGCATCTACAATCGGTAGATATCTGAAAGCTCCCGACCTAGTTCCGTGTTTCTTGATTAGCCCTGCCACGGGACTCGGGTGCACATATAGAGAACATGTGCAATAGACATCGAGAACGATTGACGATACGCACGTGGTAAAGTCTAGGTACACTCATGTCGCTCTAGGTGGTGTATCATAAGACTAGAAGGCATTATTCGAGGATGGAACCTAATTCGATCGAATGGTTCAAAGATGGCAGTCCGAACGCTTACGTAATATAGAAGTAGTGGTTCTTTGCAGACGTAGCATTGACATATATACAGAAATCCATACGACATTTGGGCGTAGGATTTGGGACTGCTATATTCCTGCGATGATACGGTGGAGACCGTGCGAGTAGGGTACCATGGGGTGTACCTTAGTTAGGGGTTGCTACATATACACTGTATTAGGTTAATCTACTAGGGAGTAGATGGGTGCGACGTGTGTAAGCCTTGAATGCTAATAACACAAATAACAAAATAAATTAGAAAATGTAATTGAACGGTATATGTAGGATTATCCGTAAGTATAATTTAAATCCAGTCACACAGGACTTATGTTCCGACCCCCCCTCCTCACAACATTCGCAGGTTAGGTTCATGACAGAGACTATATAGCTTTGGATACTGGTTAAGAAGTATTATTATTAAGGTAAAACTATGTTTTAATTACATTATATTTTATTCCTTCTGCTGTGAGATGTTTTCCGAACACTAACATGTTTCGTGTCTCTGTCTTTTCTACAGGATACCAGAGCAAACCAACTCGGGTTTCGATGGATTGGGATTTTTGAAAAAAATTCAGTCTGTCAAAATCCAGGTTGTTACATCTGGTACCAGAGCTTAGGTTTAGGATTCCTTATTTAGATAATGAGTGAGCATATTCGTATTTTAAAATATAAATATATTATATATATGTATAAACCTAGATCCATAGAGGGGCCCACTAAATAGAAAATGGAAAATGGATTAGGAATATATATAGTTGAGAGAGTTGACCTTGTGGGGGTGTCTAGGAAAGCCTAGGTAAGTCGGAAGCCCATTATAAGTCTAACCCTTGTTAACTTTTAAGAACTTGAAATTGTAAAAGTTTTGGCAAAAGAGTTTATGATGTTTTCAGGTTTTAATCTTAAAAGTATTTTTGATGTTTGAAAAAAAAGAGGCCAAACCATGTTTTAAAATTAAGGGAGTAGTTAAGGGTTAGTGCCTAGAAAGAATGGTGAAATTTGAGGCTATAAAGTAAATAACGAAGGTCATCCTGGAATAGTAGAAAATTCCCGTAGAATGCATAGGCATTGTAAAGACTAGAACTGTTGCTCGAAAAAGAAAAAGTATAGGCTAGTGAAGCACAACAAGGACTAGTAGTGACTACTAGATAGTGAAGGGCAAGTGAGCGTTGAGAGTTTGTTATTGGACTTTTCATTAGTGAAATTGTCATTGATTCTTGGCCCTTAGTAGTAGCTGTGTAGTATGGAAAGGCTTATTTGAAAAGAATAAACTTAAATCCTGGGATTAAGTAAAATAAGCTAAGAAAGAAAAATAGCCTAACTTAAAAGAAAACAATAAATTCAGAGAAGCAACAAAACATGACGGGAAAAGAAAAAAAAAGTTATCTTATGTAGTTGTGCTTGGATAGGAAAATAGGAAACTTTGTATAGAGTAGTTACGTGAAATCCAAGTGCAATTAGAAAAGGAACATAAAAGAAAAACGGAAGATGTAAATTTTTCCGTTTTATACCTTTTTGTGACATAAGAAATCGAATTTAGAAAATTAGATTTTTCCTATAATTCGAAATTTAAAGATGGTTGGTAGGATTTTGGATGCAACAATTGGATGAACTATGCTCTTATTCTGTAAGTGTATGGGAAAATTGGATGAAAAGTGTTTTGATTTTCAAAAATATTGCATTCATATAAAACTGTAAGTATATTTAGGATGTGAGCATCATGTTTTGAAAGAATTTTTGAAAGTTTGCATACATATAGGTGGTGCCAAATTAGGCATACATGCACTACTATGATGTATTTCACTTTGCACATGTGCACATTGTTTGCAAAAATTGGATGCATACATAATGGATGTATAATATGCGAGTGATCATTTGATTTTACCCTTACCAAATTTCGAGGACGAAATTTCTGAAGGGTGGGAGAATGTAACACCCCGCATTTTTAGTGATAATTAAAATATGCATATATGTATATATTATATGCATAGATATATTTAACGGAAAATTTAAAAAATAATAATAATATATAAGTGCATTGAAATGAAGGAAAATGAATTGCATGCAATATATATATGTATATATAAATTAAAAAGAAGTTGATGCAAAGAAAAAAGTATGCAATACAATTGCGCATGTAATAATGTTAGAAAAGAAAAGGAAGTACATGCATGTAATTATGATAGAGAAAACAATTAATAAAGAGAAACGTTAATGTAATTAATGTAAATGGTAAAAAAGTGAATTAATAAAATTGCATGCAACAATAAATGAGAAGGGGCATATGTGTATACATGTTATTTGAAATTCAAAATTTTGCAGTAAGACAATACATGCACTAAAAATAATAGGAATGTGTAGATGCATGAACCTAAATAAAAATAATAGAAATGTGTAGATGCATGAACCAAAATAAAAAACAAATTAATGTCATGCAAATAAAAAAAGAATATAGAATGCAAACATGTCAATTATGCAATTAAAACATGCATATAAAAAAGAAAGGTTTAGAAAGAGAAACCAAGCAATTTAATGCGTTAGAAAGAAGTAGCATATCAAGTGCATGAAACGGGAAAGCATTAACGCATGTAAATAAGAATATTAGAAATATATGCAATAAAGAAACAATGTCATATGGGAAAGTTTAATGCATGGAAAGAAGTTGGAAAATAAACATAAATTGATTCAATCAAAGCAAGCTAATGTCAAAAGAGTTAATACAATTCATATTATATATAAAATAATGACACATGGAAAGATGCATTAATGGAAAAGAAACGTACTTTGCGTATAATAAGGAGAGTTTAAGATTTTGCTTGGTCAAAAAGAAAAGAAACCGCATATAGGAAGGTGTCAACACCATCATGTTCACGCGTGCGTATGGCTGCAACGCACCTGGGTTGGTTTAGCCTACTTTAGAACTTTCTTTTTTGTGAATATTAGGCACACATCCCTAAAACGAAACTTAATTAGGCTCACATCCGGTCTAACTTTTCATGTAAATTAGGTCCCTATTTTTTGAAAATTCATTAAAAAAATATAAAAAAAATATAAAAAAATCACGTAAATTCATAATTAAATAAAACATGTTCACGCCAAAAAAATCAGGTGGAAAATCAATCAACAAACACGTCAAAATAAAAAAATACACAAAACAGCGAAAAATGCAGTAAAATGCATAAAAACATGCACATATTTCAAATAGTTGCATACATGTATGCATCTATTTCAATTCCGCATCAAACAGCAGCATATATGCATACATGTATGCAGATTTTCTGAAATACATGCATGATTTCATGCATGTATTCGGTTTCTGCATGGAATGCACGCATGCTTGCATATGTGCATACTAACATGTAGTTATGCAGAAAATATGCATTCAAGTATGCACATATTGCCATGGCATCGGCCTTCAACGCATTACTGCATACATGTATGCAGCTATTCTTAATAACAGCATACTTGTATGCAATTATTCAGCAGGCTTGCGGATTTTATTTGCATGTGTATTTAAAAAGTTGCATACATGTATGCAACTATCAGCAATAGTTGCATACATGTATGCAACTTTTTTTTTTGATTTGCGTGGGCTCCTGGGATTATTTCCAGATTTTAGAATTTTTTTTTTATGCATGAGCGCATTTTTGTGGGTCAGAAATTGAAAAAGGCGAAGGGGACATGAGGAGCAGGCGAATGGACCAAATTTTTTGGGCGGCATGTGATTTTAGGGACCGGAAACGTATGGAAAAGTATGGGTGGACGTAGCTTTAATTTAAAACTTAAATAAGGACGTGAGACAAAAGTACCCTTCTTTTTTAGCGAGGTGGAAGGTTTAGATGGATTCTGTTTTAATCCTAAGGCCCTAATTCACCTACTACAGCTATAAATAAACATCAAACCCAACCCTAATCTCATCCATCTCTTTAACCCTAGCCTTCATGCTGCTAAATTCTCAACTAACCTAGCCTCCACCTTCGACATAAATTAAAGTAGAGATTTTTTAGAAATAAGTTCTTCATCAACAATCAATTTAAAAGGTTAAGTGAAACACCCCACCTCCGTTAGGGTCACTCTCAAAGGGAATGCCCTAATTTTGGTGGAGGTTTATAAGTATAAGTCACAGATATACAAGACAGATATAAGAACACATATTTTTGAACAGCGAAAAAACAACAACTTTTATTTCATTAAAAATACGTGTTACAACAACCATACCATAATTGTCTTACAATACTTCCAAAAACATAACATCTTCATAACTGTCTTGATTACATTATTTAAAGAAGCATAAAGAAAACATAAATAAACTGCAAAAGTCCCATAGTTGCTGTCCAAAGCCATAGTCCAAAACGAAAAGATCCAAGCAATACATTCTTTCTCTTCAAGCTGGATATGAAGGCTGGTCAAGCTGCGGTATTCCCTCCCTGTGGACCTTGGGGGGGAAACGGAAGAAAAGAAGACGAAAGAAAAGTAGAGTCAGACATAAAGCCTGAGTAAGTCTAGGACTATTCAGTCTATGAATAAAGAACTGGGTATGATAAGTATAAACTAGAAATGGAAAGCACCATAAACTTAGTTAAGTTGTCTAGGGTCGAATATACTATCGTACCCCGTATTAATCTCTGTACCCATATAAACTAGTTCCCAACAGGCACCCCATAATCAGGGTGAAGTGATCCATTTTATGATGATCGGCTCCTACTCGCATAGTTACATGTGTCTTACGGCCCCCGATGTTGTAGTTACCTATGCTGGTCCCACCATGGGGTGTATCAAGTCCCAAGGTGGCGGCCCGACACAATCCTAGAATGCACAGGTATGCTACTGGTGCCCAGTGCCTTATTTTTCTGCGCCGGAGTGTGTGCACGCCCGCACCCCGTTAGAACCTACACTGCTGCACCACCGCCGTCGATTTGACCTCTTACAGTCAGCCCAGTAATCGGGCCCCACCCTGCCTAGTTTCAGGGTATCATGATACCTTATAGGGTTACTGCTGAAAAGGGTCCCCCGCTACTAGGTTTTCTATTTCTAGCCAACATGCTAAGTTGGTTAAGTGTTTTATAAACCTAACCCCCAATCAGTCTGTTTAGTTTAGCATGTTCCATTTTGATTAAGTATTAATATAATTTACTTAATCCTATCAATCCTGACTCAGCCTTAATTGTCTTATTAAAGCCTTGACCTCTCACATTAGACAGGTATTGTTGTGGCTGCCTGTTGCCGGTTGGGTCCGGGCAGTCTTACGCCACAACTCAGTCTAACCTCGGGTCCTTATTGGGCTCCATGTTTAACCACCCACATTGGATAGGTATTGTTGTGACTACTGGACAGCCGGGCGGTTCCGGGCAGGTTTACATCACAACTCAATCCAACCTCGGGTTAAGCACATCGTATTTTCTACATTTACATATTTTGTCTTTCTTCTTTTTATATGTAAATATTTGCGGCCCATTATTCAAATTCATCTTTATTGGTTAAGATTTATTTATGCCACTTAATTGTTTTTCAAAGTTATTGGCGTGCGTCAAACAAGCCAACACATATGTTCTATATTTTTAACCCAAACGTCATTTCCCCCGTTTTATTCGTTCGTTCCAACGTAAGGTGTGTTGGGTTTAATATTTAAACCCAATTTAGCCATATGAAAAGGGGAGGCTATAACATGGTGTTTATAAGGTGACATAAAAAGGGGAGTGTGAACGCATGAACTTGCAACATACGATCTAATTATCATAAGATAGGCATATGAGAACTTGCAATTGTAACAACATATAATATAAGCAATACTTAAACATGAATCATTCTATTCACAAAATCATGATGTAAACGAAACATGTAGTCTTGGCATAAATAGTACTTAAACATGAACCACTCTAATCATATAATTATGGCATAATCATAATTAAACATGAGTCCTTATATGGTCATGGCATAAATATAATTGATTATGAATCCTATTATTCATATAATCATGGGTTTTTTTGTCCAATCTATGTAACTTGTAAGGGGATGCAATTCTAGTGTAAATTTCTAATGTAACTTATGTGCCAAAAATATATTATCATATGATTAAGATAACAACATAAGCTTAGAAAACATGTTTTTAACTAGGCATAATAACAAACATAGCTTAGACATGTTCATAAAATTAATACAAGCTTACAACGACGCTTGCTTTTGTCACTATCACAAAATCATGATTTTTATACTTGAACTATGATGCCAATTTCAACATAACCTTCATATGAATCATAATACTTAGGTGAATCAAATTACACTAAAGATGACCATAAAATTTTACATCATGTTGTCATAACAATAGATCATAGACTTGCATGAATTTCAAAATAAACTATTACAACATATAGTTGTTGTTTCAACATGAATCTTATACTTGCATTTACCAAATGGGTGTTGTAAATAACTACCACAAACATGTAGTTTTCAATATGAATCATATGCTTGCATAAGTCCCAATCAAAATTCCACAACATGTGGTTGTCAACATAAGCCACATACTTGTATGAATCAAACCATAGCATTGCCAAATCGTTTAAAATCAAAAACATACAAATATAAGTCATTATCGCCACAATTCCATTTCGTTTCCAACGCAAATCGCGTACTTGCAAATATCCAATCGTATACCATAATATTCCCAAATCGTTTTGCATCAAAGCAACATACAAATATAGATTATTATCGCCACAATTCCATTTCTTACATTACACAAATCAGCACAATTATTTAATTCATATCGGAATAGCACTCTACTTACAGCGTATGGCGAATCTTCAATTCAGAAATCTGAATTCTGAATTTGGAGATGCTATCCTTTGTTGTAGGCGTTGCTTTGATTTGATTAACGTTGCTTTAAGCTTTGAATTATCTCCTAGTTGTCTCTCTATTTTTGACGGCTATGTTCAGTCTCTCCTCAGCAGCATGACGGTCTCATCTCCATTTTAGTTTATGTGAATTAGGGTTAGACTTAGGTCCTTTTTATAGAGTTTGTGAGTTAATTTAGACCGTCGATGAAGCTTGGTTCAATAATAGCCGTTCGTTTGAAGGAGAGACCAACCAGGAGCTGACACCTAGCCCTAGTGACAAGGCAAGGCTCAGAAAATCGACCAAACACAGACCTGGCCAGCCAGGACTTGACCAGACCTGACCAGCAGGTCATTTTTGACTTGGGCGCACTTGGCAGGTGCGCCAGGTCAAAAATGTACTGGCGCACTTCCCAAGTGCGCCAGTGCATTTTTGTTCTGGCGCACTTCCCAAGTGCGCCAGTGCATTCTGACCCGTTTTCCGGTTTTTCGCCCAACTTCGTTCGTCCATATCTTCTTCATACGATATCCGTTTTACGCAAACTCAGACTCTATCTCAAGCAGAATTCCGAGACGAACGCAACGGCGTATCCCGTTTCCCTTAATTCTTTGTTTTAAAATTATTTATAGTTTAATTTATGAATTTCACAGTTATATAATACACAGGGTGTTACATTCTCCCCCACTTAAAAGGATTTCGTCCCCGAAATCTTCAAGTTCAGGAAGAATGTACATCCTAACGTCCAAACATCCATCTACTCATCCATCAAACACGAGCATCCATTGTCCTTAAAAGACTTCTAATGCTTCATGATCATATGCGAAGTGTGTGTGTACATGTACTTATCTAATGCAAAATCAGGCGGTCTACTGATTCAGTTGACCTCCTTAATGCGAATTATATAAGTGCTATGAATCCATAATGAATGCAAATCCCCCTATTCATGATTCTACATGAGTGCACAATCATTCATACACATGCAACATCCATATGACAACACATTAAAGTTCAACCATATACGAATGCAAACATATATGCATATACAAAATGAAGTGACTGAGCCGATCTAAAGCCTAGATTGTGTGTGTATATGCAACCACGAGCAACCACTAGCAATCACTTGCAACCACTTGCAACCATCATCCATAACATGTTTCAACTACATGTTTTCATCCAAAGAGTTTCTACCTAAAAGATAGGGTCGAGGAGATATACCTAAAAAGATAGATAAAAGCGCAACTTAAGGAAAAAGGAAAGATCAAAGATGTACCCTCGAAAAGAAAAGGGTAGGCTGCGCGTATTTTAGCTTCAGTTTCCCAAGTTGCATCTCCTTCAGCGTCGCTCCACTGAACTTTGACGAGCTTGACTTCGCGGTTGCATAGCTTTTTCACTTCCGTTCCTAATATGCGGGTTGGAACTTTTCTTATGGTTGATTCGCGTTCCACTTCAGCTTCTTCTAGGATATTTGGCTCTACCACTTCAGCAGACTCATGTAGACATTTCCGGAGATGTGAAACATGAAAAACGTTGTGAACTCCGGCCAGCTTTTCGGGTAGCTCTAGTCTATAGGCCATTTTCCCAATTTTCTCGATGATAGGGAATGGCCCTACGAACCTTGGTGCTAGCTTTCCTGTGGTTCCAAAACGAACAACGTTCCTTAGCGGAGATACCTTAAGAAAAACTCTGTCTCCAACCTTAAATTCAAGGTCGGTCCTCCTCTTGTCGGCGTAGGACTTTTGTCTGTCTTGGGCCGTCTTCATCCTTCTTCGTATTAAGTCTACTTTTTCTGTAGTTTCTCGGATCATATCTGGTCCAAGTATGAGCTTATCAGTAGAATCCCACCAACAAGTGGGCGATCGGCACGGTCTTCCATATAAAGCTTCGAAGGGCGCCATTCCGATGGTTGCTTGATAGCTGTTGTTGTAGGCAAATTCCACCAAAGGAAGATGGTCTTCCCATGTCCCTCCGAAGTCAAGGACGCACAGTCTTAAAAGGTCCTCCAAAACTCTGTTCACTCTTTCTGTTTGGCCGTCGGTTTGGGGATGATAGGCTGTGCTCAAGCATAACTGCGTTCCTACTGCTTCTTGCAGACTCCGCCAAAACTCACTAGTGAAGATAGGGTGTCGGTCACTAACAATGCTGGATGGTATTCCATGGAGTCGAACGATTTCCTTGAGGTAAAGAGATGCTAGGGATGAGGCAGTTCTTTTACTTTTGACAGGTAAAAAGTGGGCGCTTTTAGTAAGCCTGTCCACTATTACCCAAATGCTAGTGTTGCCTCTCCTAGACCTAGGCAGCCCATCGATGAAGTCCATTGAGATGCTATCCCACTTCCACTGCGGGACCTCTAGAGGATGTAGCAGACCGCCAGGCTTTTTCTGTTCCGCCTTAACCTGTTGGCACACCATACACTTAGAAACGAATTCTGCCACGTCCTTTTTCATGCCGTTCCAGAAGAAAGTTCTTTTTATGTCCTTGTACATTTTATCTCCGCCTGTGTGTATCGTCATCTTGGAGTGATGTGCTTCCTCGAGAACCCTCTTTACTAAATCCCTTGTCTGTGGGACGCATAGTCTTCCGTCTCGCCTTAGCCAACCCTTATCGTCGATGGAGTATCTATTGAGGTGACTTGAAGTCTCACCCCTAATTAGCTTATCAATCGTTTCCACAAGCCGAGGGTCTTCGCGTTGTGCTGTCCCTATTGAGTCCACTAAAGTCGGGCGCACTTCGAGAGATGCTAGCAAGCCTGGTACAAAATCGGAGGAAGGCCTAAAGTCGAAGCTGGCTATAAACTCTAGGCTTTGTCTTTCAACAAACAACGGGCTTAGGGTCAATTTCTTTCGGCTCAACGCGTCTGCCACTACGTTGCCTTTGCCCGGAGTGTAGGAGATCTCGAAATCGTACGAGGCAAGAAACTCCATCCATCTTTGTTGCCTCAAGTTAAGATCTTTCTGCGAGAAAAGATATTTCAACGATTTATGGTCAGTGTAAAGTTCGAACTTCTCACCTAGGAGATAGTGTCGCCAAGACTTGAGTGCAAAGACGATGGCAGCTAACTCAAGATCGTGGGTCGGGTAGTTCTTTTCGTGCACTTTCAACTGCCTCCCGCCATAAGCTACTACCCTTCGTTCTTGCATTAAGACGGCGCCTAGCCATGTCCCACATGCATCTGTATAAACAGTGAACATCTTGCTTCCATCTGGCAACGTCAAAACTGGGGCTGTTGTAAGAGCCCTTTTTAGTCGCTGGAAAGCAAACTCGCAATCCAAGTCCCAATTGAATGCTAGATTCTTCTTGGTCAATTTCGTGAGCGGAGCTGAGATTCTCGAAAAATCCTTTATGAACTTTCGATAGAAACCTGCTAGTCCTAGAAAACTTCGGACCTCAGTTGCATTCCTTGGGGTCTTCCAATCCAGTACCGCCACTACCTTAGCAGGGTCCACTGCTAACCCTTGTTTGGATACTATGTGCCCAAGGAACCTCACCTCTTCTCTCTAAAAGTGGCATTTGGAGAATTTGGCTTTTAGCTGATGGACTCGCAGAGTTTCCATGATTGCCCTTAAGTGCTGAGCATGTTCCTCTTCACTCTTTGAGAAGATAAGGATATCGTCTACGAAGACCACTACGAACTTATTGAGGAAATCTCTGAATACCCTACTCATCAGGTCCACGAAGTGAGCAGGTGCATTTGTCAAGCCGAAAGGCATGACAAGCCATTCAAAGAAGCCGTCTGGGGTTCTGAATGCCGTTTTATCGATACTATCTTCAGCCACCCTTAGCTGATGAAAACCGGTCGCTAAATCGAGTTGGGAGAAAACAGACGCTCCTACAAGCTGATCAAACAAATCGTCAATTCTGGGGAGAGGGTGCCTATTCTTTTTCGTTATCTTGTTGAGCTCCCTATAGTCAACACATAGACGGAGTGAACCATCCGCCTTTGTAGCGAACACCACTGGAGCGCCCCATTCTGAAATGCTCCTCCTAATGAACCCCTTTTCTAGAAGCTCTTTAATCTGTTTACTGAGCTCTTTCCTTTCCCGTGGAGCCATGTGTCTAACGGGCAACGCAACGGGCTTTGCATTATCTACAAGGTATATGCGGAAGTCTATCTCCCGCTTCGGAGGCAAGCCCTTCACCTCTTCGAAGACATCCGGATATTCCCGGACCACTCTAACTGATTGCAAATTTTCAACAGAGGCATCTAGCGATTCAAGGTAACTAAGCATAACCGTATACGAGGGATTACAAGAAATTTCCAAAGTATTACCGAGCTGGGTTAGGAGCCTAACAACCCTTTTCTCACAATCAAGGATGGCCCCATTACTGGATAGCCAATCCATGCCCAAAATCAAACCATATCCCGAAAAGCCCAAAACAAAGGCACTACATTGAAATTCTACGCTTAGAATAGAAATTTTCAATCCCAAAAAGATCATAGACAAATGAGCTGGGCCCCCAATTGGGTTTGAAACAATTAAGGGGCCCTCTACCATACTAGTTTTTAGGTGCAGAGATTCTACTAAAGCAGACGAGATAAAGGAGTGTGATGCGCCAGAATCAAATAAAGTGCGAACGGGGTGATCATAAAGATAAACTACACTTTCTACAGAAGTATTTATACCTCGCTGTTGCAGAGGTGGCGCTTCTAGCACATGAACTTGTGCCCCTGAGGTGGATCCAGCCCTCTGCCCCTGTCCTCGTTTCTTTGGGCAGTCCTTAGCCCTGTGGCCTGTCTCACCGCAAGAAAAGCACCCACCATTCTCCTTGGCCTTCTTTTTCCGGCAATCTTTCACTAAGTGTCCCACTTTGCCACAGAAATTACACTTCCTCTTCTCTTTGTTGCCTTTCCCGCCCTTCTTAAAGTCTGTCTTCTTAGGCTGCAAACCCTCTTTCTTCCCTTGAGAGCTTTCTGCCTTTGTCTCCTTCTTGCCCTTATCCTCTTCGTTCAACAATGCCATTTGTACCAACCTTTCATATGTAGCTCCCATGGGTATATGGGTCATGGCCAAACTGTGTAATGGCTCATTCAACCCTTTGACGAAACGGAGAGCCTTCTTGTGCGGGGTGTTGACTAGGTCCAGCCCAAACCTAGCCAGCTCATCGAACTGATTAACATACTCTTTGACTGTCTTGTTTCCTTGCTTAAGAAATAAGAATTTTTCCAACTGCAAACTCCTTTCCGCATCTGAGAGAAATTTAGCCTCAAACCTTGCCCTAAAGTCCTCCCATGTCTCCACCGGTCTTTCTGCATTAGTGACTTCCCAACAGTAGGAAGCCTCGCCCTTTAGTAGCCATACTGCCAGTTGTACTTTCTGTCTATCTTCTACCTCAAAGATGATGAATAAGTCCTCGGTTTCTTTCAGCCAATTTCTAGCTGCCACGAAGGACTCAGTTCCATGAAAATCCTTTCCTCCCATAGCTTTAAAATCTTTACATATCTTAGCAAACGTGTTTCCCCGTGGAGGAGGTGGAGGAAGAGGTGCTGCTGCAGCTGGATGATTTCCTGCAGCTGGGGGAGGAGGAACGGTAGGACCTGGCTGAGGGGCCCTTGCTTCTAAGAACCGCCTAAACCAACCAGGTATTGGTACACCCTCTGGCAAGTTAAGTTCTTCGGACATGCTGAAACAAAAAGGATAGATTCAAAACGAAGGATAAGAGATAGTACCTATGGCTTTAGGGGGACTTTGCCTTTTTAAAATAAAATAATATTTTTCTTTTAAAAATGCTTCTTTAAATTTCCTTTTTGAAAATAAATTTTCAAAACTTTTTATCTTATCTGGTAAACCTATGCTCTGATACCAAGTGAAACACCCCACCTCCGTTAGGGTCACTCTCAAAGGGAATGCCCTAATTTTGGTGGAGGTTTATAAGTATAAGTCACAGATATACAAGACAGATATAAGAACACATATTTTTGAACAGCGGAAAAACAACAACTTTTATTTCATTAAAAATACGTGTTACAACAACCATACCATAATTGTCTTACAATACTTCCAAAAACATAACATCTTCATAACTGTCTTGATTACATTATTTAAAGAAGCATAAAGAAAACATAAATAAACTGCAAAAGTCCCATAGTTGCTGTCCAAAGCCATAGTCCAAAACGAAAAGATCCAAGCAATACATTCTTTCTCTTCAAGCTGGATATGAAGGCTGGTCAAGCTGCGGTATTCCCTCCCTGTGGACCTGGGGGGGGGGGGGAACGGAAGAAAAGAAGACGAAAGAAAAGTAGAGTCAGACATAAAGCCTGAGTAAGTCTAGGACTATTCAGTCTATGAATAAAGAACTGGGTATGATAAGTATAAACTAGAAATGGGAAAGCAACATAAAATTAGTTAAGTTGTCTAGGGTCGAATATACTATCGTACCCCGTATTAATCTCTGTACCCATATAAACTAGTTCCCAACAGGCACCCCATAATCAGGGTGAAGTGATCCATTTTATGATGATCGGCTCCTACTCGCATAGTTACATGTGTCTTACGGCCCCCGATGTTGTAGTTACCTATGCTGGTCCCACCATGGGGTGTATCAAGTCCCAAGGTGGCGGCCCGACACAATCCTAGAATGCACAGGTATGCTACTGGTGCCCAGTGCCTTATTTTTCTGCGCCGGAGTGTGTGCACGCCCGCACCCCGTTAGAACCTACACTGCTGCACCACCGCCGTCGATTTGACCTCTTACAGTCAGCCCAGTAATCGTGCCCCACCCTGCCTAGTTTCAGGGTATCATGATACCTTATAGGGTTACTGCTGAAAAGGGTCCCCCGCTACTAGGTTTTCTATTTCTAGCCAACATGCTAAGTTGGTTAAGTGTTTTATAAACCTAACCCCCAATCAGTCTGTTTAGTTTAGCATGTTCCATTTTGATTAAGTATTAATATAATTTACTTAATCCTATCAATCCTGACTCAGCCTTAATTGTCTTATTAAAGCCTTGACCTCTCACATTAGACAGGTATTGTTGTGGCTGCCTGTTGCCGGTTGGGTCCGGGCAGTCTTACGCCACAACTCAGTCTAACCTCGGGTCCTTATTGGGCTCCATGTTTAACCACCCACATTGGATAGGTATTGTTGTGACTACTGGACAGCCGGGCGGTTCTGGGCAGGTTTACATCACAACTCAATCCAACCTCGGGTTAAACACATCGTATTTTCTACATTTACATATTTTGTCTTTCTTCTTTTTATATGTAAATATTTGCGGCCCATTATTCAAATTCATCTTTATTGGTTAAGATTTATTTATGCCACTTAATTGTTTTTCAAAGTTATTGGCGTGCGTCAAACAAGCCAACACATATGTTCTATATTTTTAACCCAAACGTCATTTCCCCCGTTTTATTCGTTCGTTCCAATGTAAGGTGTGTTGGGTTTAATATTTAAACCCAATTTAGCCATATGAAAAGGGGAGGCTATAACATGGTGTTTATAAGGTGACATAAAAAGGGGAGTGTGAACGCATGAACTTGCAACATACGATCTAATTATCATAAGATAGGCATATGTGAACTTGCAATTGTAACAACATATAATATAAGCAATACTTAAACATGAATCATTCTATTCACAAAATCATGGTGTAAACGAAACATGTAGTCTTGGCATAAATAGTACTTAAACATGAACCACTCTAATCATATAATTATGGCATAATCATAATTAAACATGAGTCCTTATATGGTCATGGCATAAACATAATTGATTATGAATCCTATTATTCATATAATCATGGGTTTTTTTTGTCCAATCTATGTAACTTGTAAGGGGATGCAATTCTAGTGTAAATTTCTAATGTAACTTATGTGCCAAAAATATATTATCATATGATTAAGATAACAACATAAGCTTAGAAAACATGTTTTAACTAGGCATAATAACAAACATAGCTTAGACATGTTCATAAAATTAATACAAGCTTACAACGACGCTTGCTTTTGTCACTATCACAAAATCATGATTTTTATACTTGAACTATGATGCCAATTTCAACATAACCTTCATATGAATCATAATACTTAGGTGAATCAAATTACACTAAAGATGACCATAAAATTTTACATCATGTTGTCATAACAATAGATCATAGACTTGCATGAATTTCAAAATAAACTATTACAACATATAGTTGTTGTTTCAACATGAATCTTATACTTGCATTTACCAAATGGGTGTTGTAAATAACTACCACAAACATGTAGTTTTCAATATGAATCATATGCTTGCATAAATCCCAATCAAAATTCCACAACATGTGGTTGTCAACATAAGCCACATATTTGTATGAATCAAACCATAGCATTGCCAAATCGTTTAGAATCAAAAACATACAAATATAAGTCATTATCGCCACAATTCCATTTCGTTTCCAACGCAAATCGCGTACTTGCAAATATCCAATCGTATACCATAATATTCTCAAATCGTTTTGCATCAAAGCAACATACAAATATAGATTATTATCGCCACAATTCCATTTCTTACATTACACAAATCAACACAATTATTTAATTCATATCGGAATAGCACTCTACTTACAGCGTATGGCGAATCTTCAATTCAGAAATCTGAATTTGGAGATGCTATCCTTTGTTGTAGGCGTTGCTTTGATTTGATTAACGTTGCTTTAAGCTTTGAATTATCTCCTAGTTGTCTCTCTATTTCTGACGGCTATCTTCAGTCTCTCCTCAGCAGCATGACGGTCTCATCTCCATTTTAGTTTATGTGAATTAGGGTTAGACTTAGGTCCTTTTTATAGAGTTTGTGAGTTAATTTAGACCGTCGATGAAGCTTGGTTCAATAATAGTCGTTCGTTTGAAGGAGAGACCAACCAGGAGCTGACACCTAGCCCTAGTGACAAGGCAAGGCTCAGAAAATCGACCAAACACAGAGCTGGCCAGCCAGGACTTGACCAGACCTGACCAGCAGGTCATTTTTGACCTGGGAGCACTTAGCAGGTGCGCCAGGTCAAAAATGTACTGGCGCACTTCCCAAGTGCGCCAGTGCATTTTTGTTCTGGCGCACTTCCCAAATGCGCCAGTGCATTCTGACCCGTTTTCCGGTTTTTCGCCCAACTTCGTTCGTCCATATCTTCTTCATACGATATCCGTTTTACGCAAACTCAGACTCTATCTCAAGCAGAATTCCGAGACGAACGCAACGGCGTATCCCGTTTCCCTTAATTCTTTGTTTTAAAATTATTTATAGTTTAATTTATGAATTTCACAGTTATATGATACACGGGGTGTTACATTAAGCAACATCAAAGTGTTACAACAATGATTTATCTCTTTTCTAATCCTGGCAAGGTGAGTGGGTTTAAATTATTCTTGTGAGTAATTTTATACATATCGTTTAGCAATTCCCCAATTAAAATGTTACAACTTTTATTATTATGCATGTTCTTTATCTCTTCCCTACCTCCTTCCCTTTTTTTTTTATAGCCAGACTTCCTTCGAGCTTGGGACAAATCCCGTAGAGATGAACGTACAAATGGTAATTTAGCAAATGTTGGGAAATTTGGCATAATATATGTTGGGTTGATTTGGGCATAGTTAATGTTAAATTTTGGGTATAACCTATAACTGAAGAATTATAGCATAATTTATGACAAAATTGGAAATTTGGGGAATTGTTGTATAACTTATAAAATACTTGAAATTAAGTGGGTTGGTAATTTGGCGCATAACTATAAATATTAATCTGGGACATTAGTGAAAATATGTGCAAATTAAGTTGGAACAATTAAGTATGTTGGGATAATTAGGAAGTGCGTGGATTAATAATGGACATGAATAAGCAAGACTACAATTTGAGCGCAACTTAAGGTTGGATAATTTAAGGCAAAACTATTAGGTTGGAATTTTGGAGCATAACTTCAATGAATATGAACAATTGGTAGAATTGGAATAATTTCACTTTATTGAAGTTAATTAAATGTAAGAAGAAATGCGACATATATGGGGAATTGGGCATAACTATGCTTGGAATTATGAATATAATTAGGGTGGGATTTATGTATATAAATCAAATTGGAATTATGACCATGAAATTGGGATTGTAAGTTGAATTGGGATTATGGGCATAATCTGTTGATAGGATTATAAGCATAAATGTGAATTGAGGGTTTATGGGTAATTGACATATATTATAATCCAAGATTTGAATTATGAGTATAAGTTATTATTATAACTTCTATGCCTAAGACACGAGGTTAGATTTGGTCTGCGGTAGAAGTCTGCTTGGAACCGTCCGACATGTCCAGCAACCGCAAACGGTAATCTAATGTGAGAGGTCTTTGGTGAAGATTGGACCCGTAATGGTGTCTAGCACGAGGTTAGATTCAGATGCGGTAGAAGTCTGCCCGGAACCGCCCGGCATATCAAGCAACCGCAAACGACAATCTAATGTGAGAGGTTTTGCGTGTTTACGGACATAATAAATAATAATGAACACTTAACCAAGACGACACATATAGGGTTGACATAGATATAATAAACGGGGTTAAGTGGGTAACATGGGTAGCATGGTAATTTGTTAATTTGGAATAAATTTGCTAAAGAAATGAGAAAGGTTAAGTTAATCTTAATTAATGCCAAAATGGGGAATGATGATAATAACCTATTATGAATGAACTTGAATAAGAAAGATAATAGGTAGGCTTGTCCTAGGATAAGTGGGAATTATAAATTATGAAATAAGATAAGTTATAAGGAATGATAGGGAAAAATGAAATTATTCTCTTACCAATGTATCTGTGAATTAAGATGTTCTTAATTATAAATTAAGTAGAACATGTTGTTGTAACCATGGGAATGGAATAATGAATAGATTATGAGAATAACATGTTGTAGGATTATTAATGAACTTAAATTCGTTAAGTTATAAATTGAATTAATAAGCGAGGGTAACTTGGTAAACTTGAAAAGGAAGTCAACGTGAAGGAGAATAACCAAGTTAAATGAGAAAACTCACGAGGTGGTGCAAGCGCGTGATTAATGGTTAGACGTAGGGTCTAATGACATATAAAACTGAGGCGCTTGGACAAGTCCATACATTAGAGGATGAATAACCATAAGGGGTAGATCATCGGGGTGTCAAAAGACACAAAGAGGAGCGCATGTCCATCTAGATATTCTTGTCGGTTCCAACAGACTAGGTTAAGAAGCACGTGGCTACCAGGGACATAAGGTACTCTTGGTATTCCTCTGTGAGTGGCAGATGATCCGCCTGTACTCACAGAGGTTAGGTCTGCATAGGTGAACCAATGAGTATGCCTTTATTGCAATAATAAGGGGCAATCAAAAGACTAAGATGGACCAACATGATTCGACGAGACCAGTTAGTGCCCTGTGATAGCAACTGGCCGTCTACCTACCATCTTCAGTCAGTACGTAAAGTGGAAAGGCGGAGAACCCCAAAAAACCATATACTTTGCTATCTAGTTATGGGTGAGGTTGGCCAATAGGTTTGAAGGGCATAGGGGGCCGGGGTTAAGTTCTCATTCTTGATATTCTTGGGTGCCTTTCATTAGTTGAGGGAGGGGTCTAGTGGGACCATAGCCACTGTAAAAGCAGACCTTAGCATCTGCAATCGGCAGACATATGAAAACTCCCGACCGAGTTCCGTGTTTCTTGATTAACCTTGCCACGGGACTCGGGCGCACATATAAAGAACATGTGGAATAGACATCGAGAACGATTGACGATACGTACGTGGGAAAGTCTAAGTATGCTCATGTCGCTCTGGGTGGTGTATCATAAGACTAGAGGGCATTATTCGAGGATAAAACCTAATTTGATCGAATGGTTCAAAGATGGCAGTCCGAACGCTTACGTAATATAGAAGTAGTGGTTCTTTGCAGACGTAGCATTGACATATATACAGAAATCCATACGACATTCGGGCGTAGGAATAGGGACTGCTATATTCCTGCGATGATACGGTGGAGACCGTGCGAGTAGGGTACCATGGGGTGTACCTTAGTTGGGGGTAGCTACATATACACTGTATTAGGTTAATCTACTAGGGAGTAGATGGGTGCGATGTGTGTAAGCCTTGAACGCTAATAACACACATAACCCAATAAATTAGAAAATGTAATTGAACGGTATATATAGGATTATCCAGAAGTATAATTTAAATCCAGTTGCACAGGACTTATGATCTGACCCCCCTCCTCACAACATTCGCAGGTTAGGTTCATGACAGAGACTGTATAGCTTTGGATACTGGTTTAGCAGTATTATTATTAAGGTAAAACTATGTTTTAATTACACTATATTTTATTCCTTCTGTTGTGAGATGTTTTCCGGACACTGACATGTTTCATGTCTCTATCTTTTCTACAGGATACCAAAGCAAACCAACTCGGGTTTTGATGGATTGGGATTTTTGAAAAATATTCGGTCCATCAGAATCCGGGTTGTTACAATAATCATATACTTACTCCAATTATTTCATTTATACAGTTGGGACAAATTATCATGTAACAAGAACAGTCACAGTTGATACCTATATTCTAACAAGTTTATAACATGTAAACTTTTTAGCACTTCAACTAATTCAATATATGAATTTTTCGACATGTTCATATTAATATTATAACATGTAAACATTCCAACATTTCAATTGATTCATATTAACAATTTGATGTTGTATCGTGTTAACCATTCCCGCATGTCATATATCATTATTAGCATATTTTTAGGTATTTTAACATGTCATATTCCAATTTGTCATAATGGGGAATGCTAAATGGTAATATACCATTACCTAAAATAATATGGCTTAAATCCACTCACCTCGTAAGCTTTCTAAATCCTGAATCTGATCCAGATCTACCCTTCCATGGTTTTCCGCTAATCAGATTCAGAACCTAACAACCATGGATTTTATAATTTTTACTAAAAGAAAATGGGAAGAAAAGAGAAGGGAATTGAAAAATAGACCAGATCTAGGAATTACCTGACTTCAATAAAGGATCTAAAATTAACGCAGATCCATTCTAGAAAAATTGAAAAAAGGATTGCTGATGTAGAATCCCAGATCTCCAAGCATGAATAACTCAATAGGTTGAAGAAGAAGAAAAGGCTAGAAAAACTACGTTGGAGCAGCACTTCGTCATCGCCATTGAATTATATAAATAAAACAATGGGCCTAGGGTCTTATTTATTGGTGCAGCGGAGGAACCAGAACACTTAAATCTAAATCTAAAACACTAAAACCGACTACGTGAGAAAAGAATGTTCCAGTTCCGTGGGTGGGTCGACCCCTAAGTCGACCGCCCAATTGGTGGGTCGACTCCTAGGTCGACTCCTCTGTTGGTGGGTCGACCCCCAACGGGCAAAATTCCCGCTCAACTTCCCACCTTGCGAATTTTGATGTTTGAACTGATTTCCGGATTTTCTGGACATATTTATTTAATATATATATATATATAAATATAAGCTCCTTATATGTATACAAACTTCTAACGCTCATAACTTCTTCATATGTTGTCCGATTTACGCAAACCAGGTGTCTATCTTGACCAGAATTTCAAGGCGGACGCAATGGCGCAGTCCGTTTGACTTAATTCTGATTGTTTAATTAATTTATTATTAATTTATTATCTTAAGTAAAAATGCAGGGTGTTACATTCTCCCACCCTTAGGAAATTTCGTCCTGGAAATTTAATAAGGGTAAAATCAATTAAGCCCTCGCATAATATACATCCATCATGTGTGCATCCAAATTTTGCAATCATTGTGCACTTGTGCAAAGTGAAGTACAACATAATAATGCATGTATGCCTAAGCGGTACCTCCTATGTGTATGCAAATTTTTCAAAAATCCTTTTTTTAAAATATGATGCTCACATCCTAAATATACAGGCAGTTCTACATGAATGCAATATTTTGAAAATAAAAAATGCTTTTTCATCCAAGTTTTCCCACACTCTTACTGAGTAAGAGCATAGTTCATCCAATTGTTGCATCCATAATCCAACCAACCAAATTTATTTTTTGAATTTCATAAAAATCTAATTTCCTAATTTCGATCTCTTATGTCACAAAAAGGTGGAAAACGGAAAACTCTACATCTTCCATTTTTCTTTTTCAACCTTTTTCTAACCATGCTTGGATTTTTATGTAACTATTTATAAAGATTCCCTATTTTCCTATCTATGCACAACCCACATAAGAAAATTTTCTTTTTCATCTTATCTTGGAAATTTTTATCTTTATCCATCTTTTCTCATAATTTTCCATTTGTGTTGCTTTACTGAATTTTCTGCTTCCTTTTTAGCTATACTATTTTTCTTTTCTTAGCTTATATAATCATCTGATCTTAGTTTAAATTTAAATAAGCCTTTAGTCTTTCAACTAAAATAGGAGAACAAACACCCTACACAACTACTGTTAAGGGCCAAGAATCTCGGCACTATGTCCCCCTTAGACAGAAAAGTTCAAAATATGGGATCCACGACAGGTTTATGTGTTAGCCTTACTACCCAAAATAATGGAACGATCCCAACAGAAATGCGATAACGGGTTTTACCCCTAACATGAAAATTAGTAACAGGGTCTAAACACTTACTTGCCCCTTTTCTATCTAGTAGTCGCCACTAGCCCTAGCTGTGTACCAACAACTATTTCAACCAACATCCTAGGATTTCCAATGCTTACGCATTCTGCAGGAACTCATTATTATTCCAAGATAATTCTCGCTATTTACTTTATAGCCTCAAAACTTTTCTTGTCTTTCATAGGCACTAGTCCTTACTACTCCATACATGGTTTGGCTCTTTTCCTTCCAAAAATTGGAAGTGCCAAAACTTTATTTTCCTCATGAAAACTTTCTTTTGCAAAACAATAAAAACATATCAGCTTAAAAATGTAAATCATAATTTATTTTTTCAAATCATAAAACTGCAGTAGATATGGACAACTATTTTCTCCATCGGGTTTATGACTTGTTCTTACCTATAAGATCAGTTTAGTCTCTTACTATGTAATGACCCGCATTTTCAGCGGTATAATAATTAATTTATTTAATTATTTAAAAGGTGATTAAAAGGATTTACTGGTCGTTGAATTAAATAATGGTGAATATTTAATTAAAATAATAAATTAAATAATATATATAATTCTGAAATAATCAAAATTGGCTGAAATGGCGATATGGTGTGAACTGGATCATCTGTGATATTTAATTCAGCTTGGAATTGAATTTGAATAACGAATATATTATATAAACGACAGTTTGAACGTAGAGTTATAATATAATTAAAATCGAGCTCGAAATGGCGCTGCAGTTTGTAAATTGGCGATTAGAACTTCAACTGAATGTACATGATTCGTTTTAAGCCGGATTTCTGTGAAACAAGAAACGTACGGAGCTGGCGGAATATATCATTCTAGTGGAAGAGAAAAATCGGGATTTCGTCGTGTAGATTTTGAGATATGTCCAAATCAAATTTTTGAATAATCGCTATAGAATCGTTTATCGACCGTAACGGTTTATTCGATATAACTAGAGATCGGGTTTGAATTTAGACAAGGTTCTTTTGGGAAGTGTGATAATTTAATTTTTAGAATTTTATGGAAATTTTTAATTAATTAAATAAATAACTTTTTATTTGGAGTAGGTTGCACCCTATATCGATACCTTGGGGTTTCACAATATGAGTCCAACTACAGGTATTATTATATTTCTAGAATCGAGGAACCTTGCTCGACATGACAATACCCTTATTTCCGTTGATAGCAAGCCGTAGTGAACGGAGTTTTATAAAATGGGATACAACTATATTCCAAACTTAAGAATATAGGGTTGGTTTTTGTAGATATATATTCATTAACTTTAATATAATGAAAACTCGTACGGGGCTCCCAAAAATATCTCAAATCCTTTCCAAGGCCAAGACTTGGTCCCTAAAGCACCACGTCCCTTCTTTTGTGTAAACGTTTTTTGTCCACCAGTATTGCACCTTTGGTTTGACTATATAATACCCTTACTTATTTCCCAAACCTAAAACTCAGTTTACAGTCGCCGATTATTCCTCCACAAAGAAAAACGAGAAAACCCAACTTCATAAAACCCACATAAATTCAAACAAAATTCCTAAATTAACCAAACTAGTATTTCTCCTTCGTATGAGGATAAGCTTCGATCCAGTATAGTTTTAAATCCATTTCCGCGATGCTCAATTTTTCGAGCAGTGGTGCTAGGGCCAATCCGTGGGGGGAACTGGAGATGATCGGAGGGAAAACCGAGCACGGATCTGAGTTTGTCGTAACGAATATCACCTTGTGAAAATTTGTGGGTATTTAATAAAATAAATTTGTGTAGCACCTGACACTGGGAGGCCGAAGTCGCGGAAGGATGCCGGGGTTCGAGTTCAAATCTTTGTGGTGGAGGAGGAGGAGAGTTTGAAGAGGTGGATAATGGCATCGGTAGTTTTTGGATTCATAGTGAAATGGAGGAGTGTGATTTGAAGAAAGTCGGCCATGAGGGTGTTAAGGAGCTAGAAGCGATTACAGGAACGGGAAGAAGCATGAGCAAAGAAAAGGGGGGTTAGCGGTTATCTTAATTTAAGTTTTGAAGTGAAGACAGTCAGTCAAAGTTCGGTCAGAGGGCTTTTGTTGAGGACGGGATTTTTTTCTGAAAGGAGTAACGGGTTCTATGCTTAGATGGTGGAAGAAGGAATGTGTGGGCTTGGGTTTAAACGATAATGGGCTGGGAGATAAAGAAAGAAAGAGTTAAGCCAAATTTAAAATAAGAGCTTTATGTTTTATTTAATTTAAAATTTTCGTATAAATTGTAAATGCGATAACTATCCCATACATTACCAGAATTCCGTGAAACAAGATCCGTTGGGATCGTATGGACAGACACTACACCATGGAACTGACGGGGAGCAAATCGAAGCTCGTTACAATTTATAGCAAAATAAATTGTCCGCCTAAATCAAGCGATGGTTATCGTTATTAACGATGATCATCCAATGTGAGTAAATCTCACTAACTCTGAACAGTTTATAATTTCATGTTGTATTTTTAGAACTATTAAATATTGGCTGATTGACTGTGTGTTGACTATTTGATTGAACTGCTAGTCAGTTAGTTGAGTTTCTATATTGATTCTGTTTATCGGAATATATCATACGGAACTGAAAGTAATGTTGATTTTATTGTGTAACATCTGTGGATGCAGGGAAACAGGTTGGAGGAATCCGACTGGATTCCTCAACAGTTATTTTATTGTTTTCATATATTTTGATATATGATGTGATTTATAATCTGTTGTTGATTATATATGTATGGGCGATATTGGACATCATAGCTTGATATGTTAAACACCATCAGTGATACTAGAATATCAAAAAGAAATTTTCAAATATGTATATTGAAAATGAAATGTTTATAAAATCATAGGATTTTATAAAAGAAATATTTATTTAGAAAATAAATAAAAGTAAATATTTATTTGGAAAATAAATAGAGAAAATAAAAAGGGAATATTTATTTAGAGAATAAATAGAATTATAAAAAGAGAATATTTAATAAAAAGGGAATATTTATTTAGAGAGTAAATAGAATTATAAAAAGAGAATATTTATTTAGGGAATAAATAGGATTATTAAAAGGGATTGGTCAAATGATTTAGTCAAAGGAGCTAGTCAAACTGAATCAATCAATTTGAGTTAGCGAGTTAAGTTATTCAAATTGAGTTAGCAAGTTAAGGTAATCAAATTGAGTTAGCGAGTTAAGTTATTCAAATTGAGTTAGCGAGTTAAGGTAATCAAATTGAGTTAGCGAGTTAAGGTAATCAAATTGAGTTATCGAATTAAGTGAATCAAATTGAGTTAACCAAAGCGAGTTAATCAAAGTAGAGTTAGCCAAGTTAAGTAACCATGTTAAGTGGGTCAAGTAAGCTCGTCAAGTTGGGTTAATTAAGTCGAGTTGGTAAACCGAGTTAATTAAATTGAGTTTATCAAATGGAGTTTATCAAAAGGAGTTATTCAAATTGGAGTCAATAAATTAGAGAATAAGAGTTAATCGAACATAGTTAATCAAATGGAGTTAAACAGAAATTGGAAACTGAATAGGGATTAATAAGTTGAATGGTTTCCTGAGTATCGATCTGATGTTGGTTTCGGCCTTTGGGGTTTATACTTAGGAAGTTGTTCTCTTGTTAGTTTATAGTTAGAATCTGATAGATGTGGAAGAATAGTGATACGTAAATAAGTTATGGAAATGTTTTCCAGTGTTATCGTATATTTTCTAAACATAGAAAATAAGGAAATATATATATATATATGATTGATGATTGATTGATAGAATTTCCATTTGGAAATAATATCGTTGTTTGCACACGTGTTTTTCTTTGATAGTTAAATCACAGACTATCAAAGTTTTGACCATTTTAACGTTGTTAATATGGAGAGATCGGTTGGATTATTATCCAAAGAACCACTCTGTATTGGCATAAGCGTTGCGAATCATATATGCCAAAGATAATTGAAGACGGAGTAAAGTGCAAGGGCTATTGTATAAGTCTTAGATAACAGTGTCTAAGATGGATGTATTGAATAGTGCCTTCGGTTCATCCTGTTCCTGGATGACTTGTATGGACGGATGTCTGACAGAGTATTTCCAGACGATCACGTATATTGATTTCTCCAACCGTTCCAAGAGTGGAAGCAGAGAAGGAAACTTCTTTTAGCTAACACATAATGTATGGTTGAGGACGTCAATCAGTGATTTGATGGATTTGACGATGTGGCATTCAAAGTGAATCTGGTGTGATGATAAAGCGTAGCTTCTAGCCTCACATCCGGTAAATGACAGAAATCGGGCAGGCAGCATGGCTAAGTCAGTTGCTCCGAAGTAGGGTGTATAATCACCTGATCTAGAGTTTCATTTACTTCTAAAAATTTATTGTTGATGCTGTCCCATTCGGGAAACGGTTGCTGATCCCAACCGTTGGTGATATACATTCGATACACTCAAGCGAAATGAGTGGTCGGTCATGTGTGGCCGGGTTGCAAGATGTTCTTGTTGAACCCAGTGTATTCCTTTCTAAAGGTGCACTAGCGAAAGGTGGTTCCATACCTTGTCATAGTTGGAAATCCATTACCCAATACGTGCTTGCGGTTTTGATTGTATACTATATATGTAGAACGTGAGATGGGAGCGTTTCTGCTAGATGATTATTATATTGTGGTTGATAGACATCATTATAATATCAAAAGGTTTTTGATATAAAGATAATTTGGATTCTCATAAGGGAAAACCCCGTTCCGTTATACGGCGTGGTCTTATGAGATATCGTTTACTTGTTCAAACTGTTATACTCATACCAGTCCCATGGCTGACCCGAAGTTTATTTTATTTTGTTTTCCCTAAACTCTTGGGTGCCCAATTTTGTACGGGCAATCAAGTAGTCAGGATTTACAGATATACTGGAAGATCTTGGAGAAGGAGGCTTCAGGATTATATAGCTATAGTTATTTCCGCTGTGTTGTAAGTGTTGTACTTTGATAATGATGTATATTCAAGTACAGATGTATATTTCAAGTTATGTTATATATATTATATGTTATTCGTTCCGCTGTGAGGTTCGTGTTACTCTGATGTTGTCTTCTTCTTCTTCTATTCTAAGTTTCTATCTTATCTTTCCTCACCCTCTAATTTCTTTCATTAATCATCCAGTATTTTTCGATGTTTGGTTAGTCATCATTGAGTTTATGGCGATAACCAAAGTCGTCAAAAACCCGGGTCATTACAGTTGGTATCAGAGCTTAAGTTAAGTGAATTACCTTGGCTCTGTGGCGTGACTCGGTAGAGATAGGGTTAGTAATACCCTAGATTGAGTTTGTGTGTATATATACGAGTGAACGTATTTGTTACTTGATATAAAAATAATTTTATATTGTGGAGATTTATTGGTTAAGTTGTTTATAAGTTCTGGTCGATCAGTTTGATCCACTGTATCGGTAGGAGTTTATAAACACTCGAATACCATGAACCATCATGGTATGTTTTGAAAAGAGGGTATATGATATAATTTTACCCAAATTATATTTCAATATATTGGATATATTGGTTGTTATTATAATCATGTAAGGTTATAAATTTAATGGTTATGTAAATAACCAATCAGAATTCATATAAGTGAAATACGTTAAATCAGATGAGTTAAATCTGAAATTAAAATCAGAATAGAATTAAAATTCTGGAAAATTGGATAAGTGTTTGTAAATGGATTTGGATCAAAAATAAGGAAAATTTAAGATCCTGGGAGATTTTAAATTGTTTTACAAGCAGTGTGAATTATATTTTGAAATGAATTTTGTAATACCCCACATCCGTTAGTGTCACTCACAAAGGGAATGCACTAAATTCTGTGAAGTATTATAGGTAAGAGATGCATATAAATTATAAGACAGATAAATAAAGCAGCGGAAAAGTGAATAAAACTTTATTTCATTTATAAACAGCTTGTACAAAGATTGTTTTCCAACAACAAAGTATCTATCTTGTTTAACAAAATAAAGAAGCATAAATATACAATGATATTCCCCAATAAAACATTAGCCAGCCATAGCGGTGGAAAAGAGAATCCAAAGCAGCACATCAAAGAGTCTTCAAGCTTGGAAAGAGTAACAGGTCCATACAAATCTGAGCTATTCCCTCCCTGACTACCTAGGGGGAAATGGAAGAAAAGAAGACGAAAGAAAACATAGAGTCAGACATAAAGCCTGGTAAGTCTAGTGGTGCTTCGGTATATGAATAAGGAAAAGGACATGATAGGCGTAAACTGAAAATGGGAAAATACCATAAACTAAGGCAAAGCGGTTTAGAATCGAAATTACTATCGCACCCTATACTAATCTCTGCACCACCTAACTAGTATCCCAACTGGTAATCTGTATAAAATGATAACGTTATACCAGTCCCTGTAATTGTGGTTGCCTTCAGGCGCACATCTATTATTTATTACCTAGATCTAATCTAGGGTTTTCTATCGAGCGTTTCCTAGATTCAACTAGGGTTTATGCGACTTATCTAATACTTCTCGGATTCAGGATTTATGCCACCTAGGTCCAACTAGGGATTATGCTACCTATCGAACGATGCCCCTAGTCTAGGGCACACTACCTAGAGTGGTATATGTTCCTAGACTTTCCCCACGTATGTGTCGCGAATCGTTTATCGCTGTCTAGATGCACATGTCCTGAAATGTGCGACCCGAGTCCCGTGGCAGGGCTATTCTAGAAACACGGAACTCGGTCGGAAGCTTTCAGATATCCGTCGATGCAGGTGCTAAGGTCTGTTTTCCAGTGGCTATGGTCCCACCTGACCCCTCCCTTAACTAATGAAAGGCAATCCAAGAAAATCAAGCACGAGAACTATACTCCTGCCACCTAAGCCCAACTTTCCTATTGGCCAGCCTCACCCATAACTAGATAGCAAGTATATGGTCTGTTGGGAGTTCTCTTCCTTTCTGCATGCGTATCTCGACTGACTCAAGATGGTAGGTAAACGACAGGTCGCTATCATAGGGCCATTTGCCCCGCCGAATCACGCTGGTCCATCCTAGTCTTTAGGTTGCCTCATATTGCAACCAAGGCATACCATTGGTTCTTCTAACGCAGACCTTAACCTCTGTGAGCCTAGGCGGATCATCTGCAGCCTCATAGAGGGATACCAAGAGTACCCTCACGTCCCCTCGAAGCCGCAGGCTTCGTTCCCTTTTACTTAACCCTGCCCCCTTCTGTTTAACTAACATGCCAAAGCGGTTAAGTGTTCTCTTAGTTAACTTAACCCTAACATCTGTTTAATTAACATGTTCTAATGGTTAAGTATTGTCCCTTCATGTTTCAACTTAACCCTGTTCAATTTATCACACTATGATTGTTAAGTGTTCTAAGTTTACTTAACCCTACCCTCTAGTCCAGCTAACATATTAATTTGGCTAAGTGTATTTACTTAACCTTACCCACTTATCTAGCTAACGTGTTATAATGGTTAAGTATTCTAAATTTACTTAACCTTACCCACTTATCTAATTATCAGGTTATAACAGTTAAGTGTCCTGAATTTACTTAACCTCACCCTCTAGTCTAGTTAATATGCTAAATTGGTTAAGTGTATTAACTTTACTTAACCTCACCTTCTAGTCTAGTTAACATGTTAAATTGGCTAAGTGTTTTCTTAGTTACTTAGCCCCTACAAGTCTTGTCTTGTTAACATGTTTAGTTGGTTAAGTGTTCAAATTAACTTAACCCTACCAATCCTAACTTAGCTTTAATTGTCTTATTAAAGCACCAACCACTCACATTAGACAGATATTGTGTAACACCCCACCTCCGCCAGGGTGGCTCTTGCAAGCAACTCTGACTTTGGCGGGGCGTTTTTTTTTTAAAACAAGGTAAACATGCATAATGATATAGCAAGGCAGGACATGACATATATATATATGTAAATAAACAGAGTAAGTAGATAAAACAGCGGAAGATTTTTAAACCATTTCAAAACACAAGTCTGGTACATCAAAATGTCAATTTCCCAAAATTACAAGTCTAGATAAATACATCATCTGATAAACTGAAAAACATAAGTACTATCCCCAAATGAGAGTGATAAACCATAGCGGCTCAAGTCCAAAGCATACTTGAGCTATCCAAGGAAGCAGCTAAAATCCAAGCTAGGCTCCAGTATTCCCTCCCTGAGAACCTGGGGGGGAAACGGAAGAAAAGAGGCGAAAGAAAACAGGTCAGTCAAAAAGACTGAGTAAGCCCTGCTACGATCAGTCTATAAACTAATAAAGTTAACAGCATGATGGAAACTGAGATGATCATAGATAACAACATACTGGCATGGTAAATTAACTACAAGATAGATAGAGGTGTCATCGCATAAACAAGGTTCAGTTTTGCACCACGGTGTACTAGCAAACCAACATAACAGGTATTGATCCCTTGGCCCAAGCTTTGACCCAATAACATGAAGTGACCTTAATATAAGGTCCAGCCCAACGGTCTAGTCGATCGGCTCCCTATAAACCTAACACGTCAAGTGTTGGTGTCCATATGGCCCACATATGGTTGTAGTTAGACTGTGCTGGGTCCACCTTTGGGTGTATCAAGCCCTCGGGTGTCAACCCCAGACACTTAAGCAATAATGCACAGCCCTAACCTACTGGTACCCGTGCCTCGAGTTTGTCCAACACCGGACTACGTGCACGTCCGTAGCCCGCCTGGACCCGCACCGCTGTACCACTCAGCCATCGCCTTTTGGTCGCTTACATCCGTCCAGTAATCGTGCCCCCGCCCTAGCCTAGTCCTCTAGGGTTGTGAATGATACCCAACTGGGATTACTGCTGGAACAGACCACGTTGCTAGGGTTTTCTAAGAGGGTTAAGTGTGATTTAACCCTTCACTAATTCATGGATTAATTGGTTAAGCGTAACCGACAGTACACAACTTAACCCCATTTCAATCCCTCGAATCCCCAAATTGGTTAAGTATTAGTGGACCCTGACTTAACCCTAATCATGAGGCATTAATTAACTTGGTGCACCTTAACCTCTCACATTAGTCCTTGTTGTGGTTACTAGTTAGGCCGGGCGGGTCCGGGTAGGTTTACACCACAACTCAGTCTAACCTCGGGTTTTGGCACCATATGACCAACTTCTCACATTGGGTCCTATTGTTTGTAGCCACTAGTTAAGCCGGTAGGTTCCGGGTAGAATTACGCTACAAACTCAACCCAACCTCGAGTTGGCCACACTTATGTTTTCTAAGTGTCATGTCCACTTTATTTCAAAACATAATTACAAGTCAACAAATGCTTGGGTAGACCTAACTTAATAGGTAAATTCCCAAGGGGTAGACCTAACTTAATAGGTAAATTCCCACTCTTATATTTTCATATATTTTAAGTTTACCCAAACCCCCCAATGTCATTCTATCGCTTACATATTCGTAGTAACGCATAAAGGATAGGAAGAGGGAACTTGGCACAACATACATGATGAACTTGCATATCACAACAAACATGCATAACATGTTAGACTTGCATAACTTAGCATAGTGAGCTTGCATATTACCATAAACATGCATAACATGTTAAACTTGCATAACTTAGCATAGTGAGCTTGCATATTACCATAAACATGCATAACATGTTAAACTTTGCCTAACATGGCATAGGGAACTTGCATAAACATGCTTAACTTATTAAACATGCATAACATGGTACAGTGAACTTGCATAAGCATGCTTAACTTATCAAACTTGCAAATCATGTCATAGTGAACTTGCATAAACATGCATAACTCAATAAACTTGCAAATCATGGCATAGTGAACTTGCATAAACATGCATAACTTATCAAACTTGCAAATCATGGCATAGTGAACTTGCATAAACATGCATAACTTATCAAACTTGCAAATCATGTCATAGTGAACTTGCATAAACATGCATAACTCAATAAACATACATAAATCCCAACTTGCATCACATATTAACTTTAGAGTTTCTAAAATGAAGGTAAGAGGGCTTACTATGCTTATGCGGACTCAAATGAGTATAGCAATTGTAAGGAACCCCTTATGCAACTAATTAAAACCCCCAAATGCAAGCAAACTTGATCAAGACTCCTCCTTTATGATGCCAATAGAGAAACGAGCCTTTAATGCAAGCTAAGGAGGATCATACAAGCCTAAATATACTTGTATGCATGGAAAATCATTTAGGAATTAATTTAGGAATTGTATGAAGAGGGTGGAGGCCATGAGAGTTTGGATTTTGCCATAGTTTTGTTGCTAGAATGAATAATGAGTGATTTAGGGTAGGTTAGGGTCTTATTTATAGATTAGGCTAGTGATTTGGACCATAGGATTAACCCTAGATTCAATTAGGTCCATCAGATCTCGGAACTCTCTAGAACCAAGCCCCCCTATCAAGCCCAAATCAAAAATGGTGCACCAGGCCAAGTAGCCCGGCCACCCCCTGTCGACAGGGCTGTCGACAGGGCAGTCGACATGCTAAGACCCCTGTCGACAGGCCTGTCGACATGGGGTCCTGGGCGGGAATTTTTCCCGCCTGCGCCAGTCTGCCCTATCCCTAGTTTTTAATTTTAAAATTTAAATCTGTTTTTACTTAGGAATTTTCTGAAAACTTCAATGGGCCTTAACTGGGTCATACGGACTCCGATTTTCGAAAACTCGGACTCTATTTCGCGTATTTTTCCGAGACGAACGCAATGGCATAGCCCGTTTCCCTTGATTCAGATTTTTGAATTAAATTCTGCCTCAATTTACATTATTACAGGTTATGGAAAATACGGGTTGTTACATTCTCCCCTCCTTAAAGGATTTCGTCCCCGAAATCTTCAAGTTAGGAAGAACATATCCTACCATCCAACATCCATCTACTCAAAACATCATCCACGAGCAATCATTGTCCTTAAAGGATTCTAAATGTGGTATGAACATATGCAAAAGTGTGTGTATATGTACTTACCTAATGCAAAAAAAATCAGGCGGTTACTGATACAGTACCTCCTTAATGCATATGTATGTAAATCAGGCGGTTACTGATACAGTAAACCTCCTTAATGCATATGTATGTCAGTGAAATGAATCCATATGTATGCAAATTCCTAAATTCATAGTATCTATATGAGTGCACATAACATTCATCCATATGCAACATCCATGTGGTGGCACAACAAGTTTCAATCATGAATAAGCATAAACACTCATGCATATGCAACATGAAGAGTGTGTGAGCCGATCTAGTGCCTAATGTGTATAATGCATCCACGAGTAACCACTTGCAAACACTTGCAACCACTTGCAAACATCAAGCATAACATGTTTCAAATACATGTTTCATCCAAAGGGTTTCTACCTAAGGTTCTCATGACAAGATAGACACGATAAACTAGATAAACTAGATAAACTCCTTTTTGGATTACAAGAAATCCATTTAAACTTTGACATATAGTACTAACCGACGAGTCTTAACCCCCTTATGGAGTTTACAACAGAAATAAGATCGAGAATGGGACCGAGAGGATATATACAAAAGATAACTTGCAAGCAAGCTCCACAGGAAAACAAGGATCAAGGATGCACTCTTAAAAAGAGATATGATGCGCGTATCTAGTCTTCACTCTTCTTAGTCACGTTTCCTTGAGCTTAACTCCACTGTGCTTTGACTATCTTTCACTTCATGATTCCTTGGCTTCCTAACTCCTATTTCCCAAATTCGAGTTGGAACTCATTTCATTATCGCCTCTCGTCTTTCTTTTCCACTTATTCTTCCTTCTGTATACTTGGCTTAAACATACTATAACCTCATGATTTCATGCAAGCTCTCCAAAATTCACTAGTGAATCCTGGATCTCGTCTACTTACTATAAAGTATTCCATGCAGCAGAATTTTTCTTGAAAATACCGATCCACGTTGCCAATTGCCCTTATAAACGTGATTTTCTATAACTCATGCTTAATCGAAATGAACCATCCGCCTATGAGTGATAGGCCATACCTAGATTCAATTGCCTACCCATGGCTTCCTGTAGGCTATTCCAAAACTGGCCAACTTCTTGAGGGTAAACCGTTGCTAACCATGATGCAGTCCTCTCGCTCTTCACCGGACTGAAATGAGCACTCTTCGTGAGTCTACCTATTATGACCCACATACCCGTATTCCCTTTCTTTGATCTAGGTAGTCCATCCACATAATCAATCGAGATGTTTTCACACTTCCCTTGCGAAACCTCCAATGGAGGTAATGGCCCGCTGGGCTTCTATGACTTGGCCTTAACCTGGTGGCACATCATGCATCCTGAGACCAACTCGGCCACCTCCTCGAGTGATGCGTATCTTCAAGAACCTTCTTTACCAAGTCTTCCACTCGAGGAACACATAATCTCTCATCGCGCCTTAGTCATCCCTTGTCATCTATAATATATCTAGCGAGGTGACTTAACATCTCGCCTCGAATCAACTGGTCCATGTTCTTGACCTACTGCGGGTCTTCTTCCTGTGAAACCCCCTTCTTGATCCAAAAGAGTAAGTCTAAGCTCAGGGAATGCTAACTAACTAGCCAAACGGAGAAAGCTTCTTACTTCAATTGCCCTCCTCAGAGTTTTTCGGTCTTAAACCGCAACCACTTTAGCGGAATCCACCGCTAAGCCTTACTTAGGAACTATGTACCCAAGAAATCCAACTTCTTTCCTCCAAAGTGACATTTGGAGAACTTGACCTTCAACTGGTGGCTCCAAGCGTATCCATCACCTCCTTGAGATGTCTAGAATACTCTTCCTCATTCTTTTAAGGAGATCAAAATATCGTCTACGACGACCACGACAAACTTGTTCAAGGACCCCCTAAACACCCTACCCATCAAGTTCACGTAATATGCGGGTGCATTAGTTAAACCAAATAGCATGACTAGCCATTCTAAAACCCATCTAGAGTCCTAAACGCAGTCTTGTCAATTCCATCCTCAGCCATCCTAAGCTGATGGAATCCGGTAGCTAGATCAAAAGAAAACAGATGCTCCTACAAGCTGATCAAACAAATCATTGATCCTTGGTAACGGTTATCTATTCCTCTCACGATAATCAACACATAAGCGAAACAAACTGTCCACATCAGTAACGAATACTACTGGAGCACCCTACTCGAAAATGCCTCGTCTCAGGAAGTTCTTCTCAAGCAACTCCTTGACTTACTTTCTTAACTCTCATCTCGTGAGGTCATGTGCCTAACCGGCCACGAAACTGGCTTGGTATTACCAACCAGATAATGCGGAAATCTATCCCACGTCTAAGGGTAACCCCTTCACTTCCCTCAAGATATCAGGATATTCTCGGACCACCCTCACAGATTGCAAACTATCGATAGACGAGTTGAGGGGTTCAAGATAACATAACATGACGGGACCCATAGGGTTGCTAGAAATTTCTAGGGTATTACCGAGGCGAGTCATGAGCCTCACAACCCTATATACAAAAACCCAGAATGGCTCCAAAACAGGACAACCATTCCATGCCCAAAACCAACCCATATCCCCGGAAACCGAGAATATAAACATCCCACGAGAATTCTATACTCAAGATAGAAATTTTCAAATCCACTCAGACCACAGACAAACGGGCAGACCCCCCAATTGGATTTGAAACACATACGGGATCATCAACTAGACTAGTACTTAGGTGCAAACTTTCAACTAGATCAGATGAAATAAAACTATGCGATGTGCCAGAATCAAACAAAGTACGAACAGGGAAAATCAGAAAATGTAAACAAGACTTTTAACAGAAACACTACCTCTATCATGAGCTGGAAGAACGGTGTTGAGGGGATGAACTCGCCCTCCAGATAGTCCTGCACACTGAGTCTGACCTTGCCCTTGTTTCCTCGGGCAATCCTTGCTGAGATGTCCAAACTCACCACAATGAAAGCATTCGCCCCGCTTTCTCTTCTCCTTCTTCCTACATTCCCTGGCTATATGTCCAACTTCACCACAGAAGTTGCATTTCCTATTCCCTCTTGGCTTGTCCTTGCGGTTGTTGTTATTCTTGCCCCGTTTCCCGGAATTTACCCTCTTGCCTTGAGACTCATTCGCCTTGACCTCTTTCTTGTCATTGTTATCTTCTTCTTGAAGTAGGGCCGTATTCACCAAATTCTCGAAAGTCGCCCCCAAGGGTATATGAGACATGGCCAAACCATGTAATGGCTCGTTTAATCCTAGAGCAAAGTGTAGGGCCTTCTTCTGAGCTGTATTAACCAAGTCTAAATCGACCCGAGCCAGTTGATTAAACTTATCTATGTATTCCCTAATAGTCATGTCCCCTTGCTTTAGTGATAAGAACCTCAGTCCAAACCTTCCTCTAAAGTCATCCCAAGTCTCAATTGGCCTAGTAGCGGTGGTGACTACCCACCAACGTGCAGCTTCTTCCTTTAGCAACCATACTGCTAATAAAACCTTCCTGCGGTCACTTATATCAAAGGTGGCTAAAAGATCTTCGGTCTCTTTCAACCAATTCCTTGCCTCTACAGAAGTCTCTGTTCCACTAAAATTCTTGCCACCCATCGTCTTAAAGTTCTTACAAGTTTCCGCAAACTCCGTTTGTGGAGGCTGAGGGGGAAGAGAAACATCAGCTACGGGAGGAGGAGGAGGAACAGCGGCCTCGACTGGAAAGACAACATTAGAGACACCCGGGACCGGTGCCGTGACTTCCAAGTACCGACGAAACCAATCGGGTATTGTTACCCCTTCGGGCAAGATGAGATTATCAGACCTGCTGGAAACGAAAAGAAAAGAGTTCAAACGAGGGATCAAAGGATAGTGCTAATGGCTTTTTGGGGAATAGCCTTTAAAAATAACTAGACTTTTCTTTGGAAAATACTTGGTTTTGAAAATAGTTTTTCTTTTCAAAAGTTTTAAAAACCTTTTTATCCCTTCTCGTAAACCATATGCTCTGATACCAAATGTAACACCCCACCTCCGCCAGGGTGGCTCTTGCAAGCAACTCTGACTTTGGCGGGGCGTTTTTTTTTAAAACAAGGTAAACATGCATAATGATATAGCAAGGCAGGACATGACATATATATATATGTAAATAAACAGAGTAAGTAGATAAAACAGCGGAAGATTTTTAAACCATTTCAAAACACAAGTCTGGTACATCAAAATGTCAATTTCCCAAAATTACAAGTCTAGATAAATACATCATCTGATAAACTGAAAAACATAAGTACTATCCCCAAATGAGAGTGATAAACCATAGCGGCTCAAGTCCAAAGCATACTTGAGCTATCCAAGGAAGCAGCTAAAATCCAAGCTAGGCTCCAGTATTCCCTCCCTGAGAACCTGGGGGGGGGGGGAAACGGAAGAAAAGAGGCGAAAGAAAACAGGTCAGTCAAAAAGACTGAGTAAGCCCTGCTACGATCAGTCTATAAACTAATAAAGTTAACAGCATGATGGAAACTGAGATGATCATAGATAACAACATACTGGCATGGTAAATTAACTACAAGATAGATAGAGGTGTCATCGCATAAACAAGGTTCAGTTTTGCACCACGGTGTACTAGCAAACCAACATAACAGGTATTGATCCCTTGGCCCAAGCTTTGACCCAATAACATGAAGTGACCTTAATATAAGGTCCAGCCCAACGGTCTAGTCGATCGGCTCCCTATAAACCTAACACGTCAAGTGTTGGTGTCCATATGGCCCACATATGGTTGTAGTTAGACTGTGCTGGGTCCACCTTTGGGTGTATCAAGCCCTCGGGTGTCAACCCCAGACACTTAAGCAATAATGCACAGCCCTAACCTACTGGTACCCGTGCCTCGAGTTTGTCCAACACCGGACTACGTGCACGTCCGTAGCCCGCCTGGACCCGCACCGCTGTACCACTCAGCCATCGCCTTTTGGTCGCTTACATCCGTCCAGTAATCGTACCCCCGCCCTAGCCTAGTCCTCTAGGGTTGTGAATGATACCCAACTGGGATTACTGCTGGAACAGACCACGTTGCTAGGGTTTTCTAAGAGGGTTAAGTGTGATTTAACCCTTCACTAATTCATGGATTAATTGGTTAAGCGTAACCGACAGTACACAACTTAACCCCATTTCAATCCCTCGAATCCCCAAATTGGTTAAGTATTAGTGGACCCTGACTTAACCCTAATCATGAGGCATTAATTAACTTGGTGCACCTTAACCTCTCACATTAGTCCTTGTTGTGGTTACTAGTTAGGCCGGGCGGGTCCGGGTAGGTTTACACCACAACTCAGTCTAACCTCGGGTTTTGGCACCATATGACCAACTTCTCACATTGGGTCCTATTGTTTGTAGCCACTAGTTAAGCCGGTAGGTTCCGGGTAGAATTACGCTACAAACTCAACCCAACCTCGAGTTGGCCACACTTATGTTTTCTAAGTGTCATGTCCACTTTATTTCAAAACATAATTACAAGTCAACAAATGCTTGGGTAGACCTAACTTAATAGGTAAATTCCCAAGGGGTAGACCTAACTTAATAGATAAATTCCCACTCTTATATTTTCATATATTTTAAGTTTACCCAAACCCCCCAACGTCATTCTATCGCTTACATATTCGTAGTAACGCATAAAGGATAGGAAGAGGGAACTTGGCACAACATACATGATGAACTTGCATATCACAACAAACATGCATAACATGTTAGACTTGCATAACTTAGCATAGTGAGCTTGCATATTACCATAAACATGCATAACATGTTAAACTTGCATAACTTAGCATAGTGAGCTTGCATATTACCATAAACATGCATAACATGTTAAACTTTGCCTAACATGGCATAGGGAACTTGCATAAACATGCTTAACTTATTAAACATGCATAACATGGTACAGTGAACTTGCATAAGCATGCTTAACTTATCAAACTTGCAAATCATGTCATAGTGAACTTGCATAAACATGCATAACTCAATAAACTTGCAAATCATGGCATAGTGAACTTGCATAAACATGCATAACTTATCAAACTTGCAAATCATGGCATAGTGAACTTGCATAAACATGCATAACTTATCAAACTTGCAAATCATGTCATAGTGAACTTGCATAAACATGCATAACTCAATAAACATACATAAATCCCAACTTGCATCACATATTAACTTTAGAGTTTCTAAAATGAAGGTAAGAGGGCTTACTATGCTTATGCGGACTCAAATGAGTATAGCAATTGTAAGGAACCCCTTATGCAACTAATTAAAACCCCCAAATGCAAGCAAACTTGATCAAGACTCCTCCTTTATGATGCCAATAGAGAAACGAGCCTTTAATGCAAGCTAAGGAGGATCATACAAGCCTAAATATACTTGTATGCATGGAAAATCATTTAGGAATTAATTTAGGAATTGTATGAAGAGGGTGGAGGCCATGAGAGTTTGGATTTTGCCATAGTTTTGTTGCTAGAATGAATAATGAGTGATTTAGGGTAGGTTAGGGTCTTATTTATAGATTAGGCTAGTGATTTGGACCATAGGATTAACCCTAGATTCAATTAGGTCCATCAGATCTCGGAACTCTCTAGAACCAAGCCCCCCTATCAAGCCCAAATCAAAAATGGTGCACCAGGCCAAGTAGCCCGGCCACCCCCTGTCGATAGGGCTGTCGACAGGGCAGTCGACATGCTAAGACCCCTGTCGACAGGCCTGTCGACATGGGGTCCTGGGCGGGAATTTTTCCCGCCTGCGCCAGTCTGCCCTATCCCTAGTTTTTAATTTTAAAATTTAAATCTGTTTTTACTTAGGAATTTTCTGAAAACTTCAATGGGCCTTAACTGGGTCATACGGACTCCGATTTTCGAAAACTCGGACTCTATTTCGCGTATTTTTCCGAGACGAACGCAATGGCATAGCCCGTTTCCCTTGATTCAGATTTTTGAATTAAATTCTGCCTCAATTTACATTATTACAGGTTATTGAAAATACGTGTTGTTACATATTGTTGTGGCTGCCTGTATGCCGGTCGGTTCCGGGCAGTCTTACGCCACAACTCAGTCTAACCTCGGGTCTTTATTGGGCTCAATGCCTTAACCACCCTCATTGGATAGGTATTGTTGTGATTACTGGACAACCGGGCGGGTCCGGGCAGTTTTACATCACAACTCAATCCAACCTCGGGTTAAGCATGCTCGTATTTTCTAGATTTACATATTTGTCACTTTTCATTTTTATATGTAAATGTTTATGGCCTAATTATTCAAATTCACTAATTTTGGGTATAACAATTTATACCGCTTTAAATGTCCCTAGTCATTGGCATGTGTCAGACATGCCAATACATGTATTTTATTTTAAACCCAACGTTTGTTTCCCCGTTTGTACGTACGCAGCATTATAACATATGTTGGGCTTAACATTTCAGCCCAACTCATAAACATAAAAAGGGGAAGCACAGAATCATGAATTGTTCTAGAATACATAAAAGTGTGTGGCGCATGAACTTGCAACATAGCGTTTTCACTAACGTAGATTGTGGGTCATGTGAACTTGCATTCAATAAGGATATAACTAAATTGGTGTCACATGAAATGGCGTACTTTTAGACTTGTTTAAACATGGTTTTACACACATAAAACTAGGCATAATGTCAAACACCAAACTAGCATAAAAATGTCCACTTTTTGACATAACCCAAAGGTGTAAACTAACTTTACATCAAGTAGCCTATTTCAACATGAAACTAGTATAATTTGTGTAACCAAAAGTTACTTGCATAAACCCAATTATCACTTGAAAATAAACATAATAATGTATACAAAGGTTTTGAGTCATGTAGGACATAAAAGGTTTCAACTTGGAACATGTTTACATGAGTCTCAACTTAGGCCTAAAAATAATGTATGCTAACCATGTTAATGGCATAACATAAAGATGTCAATTCTAGTTTTTACTACAAACTTGCAAGTGATATTTATTTTCATATACAAATGTCAATAGGCTTGCATCAACCAATTAATGTCACAAACACCCAATACAAAATATGACATAATCAACGCAATACACAGAATTTACATCAATATTTTACAATAGTAAAACCCCAATTTCATTTGCATCGAATCACATCGCAATTTCTATTCATATTCAGAAAACCACTATACTTACTACGGGCGCTGAAACTTGTTTTCTGGTTTCTATTATTCTGAATTTGCAAAGCTTTCCCTTGGAGTAGAAAACGTTGTGTAGAAATTAGATTAGACGTTTGTTTCTTGAATCGTTGTTCATCTCTTTTCAAGCGGAGGCTCTCCTTAGTTTTCTTCCGACAGTATGGCGGCTCAAGTTCTAATTTTTGTGTGAATTTTAGTTGGAGACCTAGGGTGTTTTTACAGAGTTGCAAGTTAATTAGAGCCGTCGATGAAGCCAGGTTTAATCAAAGCCATCCGTTCTAAGGAGAAGCCAATCAAAAGAAGACAACTCAGCCCTAGTGACAAGACCAGGCCCAGAAATTCGACCAGAACACAGACCAGGCCAGCCAGACCTGACCAGGTCGACAGGGGAGGTCGACCTGGGTCAACCAGGTCGACGCTATGGTTGACCCTATGGTCGACCTGGGCCCTGGGCAGGAATTTTCCTGCCCAGCCCGGGTCTGGTCCTATTTTTGAATTTTGAATCCGATTTTCGAGCTGTTTGAATTCTTAAATAAATTCTTAAACTTCCGGAGGTCATATCTCCTTCGTACGGAGTCCGATTTACGCAAACTCAGACTCTATCTCAAGCAGAATTTCGATACGAACGCAATGGCGTAACCCGTTTCCCTTAATTCTTCTTCTAAAATTTAATTATACTTTAATTTGTGAAACTTAATGTTACAGAACTACGGGGTGTTACAAATTTCAAAGTGGAAATGTTAAGAAATGGTTTTATAGTATTGAACTTACTTTGATCGCTGGGAAATAAATTCCGATGGTGCATCATCGGTGTTCATTTTCGAGTTTCTAAGTGACAGATTACTACCAAAGTTACTGTTTTGAATTTGTTTTGGGAAAGACAAGTTGTGTTGAATTTCAAAAAGGAAAATTTGATTTTTGAAAAGAGTAAATTGTTTAAAAACTCCCAGGGAAAGACTGTTTGAATTAAAAACAAATTTAACAGAAATTTGTGAAAGCAAAATTGAATTAAGATAAAGCCAGTAAAGTGGTAACTGAGATTGAATTAGAATGATATCAATACTAATTGGATTGTGAGATTCAAATTTGAAGTGTAATGTGATAATCAAGTTAAGAGTTGGGAATCGAGAAGAAACTCGAGTTAAAATGATATTTGGCTTGGTAAAAAGGCGAATGGTTGTGTTGTGGGTAAAAGCAGATTGGAATTTGATTAGGATGACCCTTGTATCCGCTGAATTGATAACAGGTGGAAAGGATAAAATGATATGCTGACAAAAGGTACAAGTTTATATTTCTATTGGATATAATATTTATGAGCCGAATTAGCAAGCCGCTTGGCTGTTTGATTTTCTTTTCGGTTGGAGATGTCCTAGAGAGGCGAGTTGGAGTTTGACCTATTGACCAGTACAAAGGTGGTGCTGGCGAAATTTTCGAAAAGTTAAGGTGTTAGAAAATTTTCAGGATTTTTGTAAATTTTCGTTGATAAGAATTGGTTAATAATTTAATTGAAATTAAATTGGTCCAGTTAAAAACTGGAGTTAAAAGTGAACAAATATGTTCTAACCAGTCGATAGGGTCGTTCTCTACCTTAGCAATTTCGAGGACGAAATTATTTTAAGTGGGGAAGATTGTAATGACCCGCATTTTCAGCGGTATAATAATTAATTTATTTAATTATTTAAAAGGTGATTAAAAGGATTTACTGGTCGTTGAATTAAATAATGGTGAATATTTAATTAAAATAATAAATTAAATAATATATATAATTCTGAAATAATCAAAATTGGCTGAAATGGCGATATGGTGTGAACTGGATCATCTGTGATATTTAATTCAGCTTGGAATTGAATTTGAATAACGAATATATTATATAAACGACAGTTTGAACGTAGAGTTATAATATAATTAAAATCGAGCTCGAAATGGCGCTGCAGTTCGTAAATTGGCGATTCAAACTTCAACTGAATGTACATGATTCGTTTTAAGCCGGATTTCTGTGAAACAAGAAACGCACGGAGCTGGCGGAATATATCTTTCTAGTGGAATAGAAAAATCGGGATTTCGTCGTGTAGATTTTGAGATATGTCCAAATCAAATTTTAGAATAGTCGTTATAGAATCGTTTATCGACCGTAACAGTTTATTCGATATAACTAGAGATCGGGTTTGAATTTAGACAAGGTTCTTTTGGGAAGTGCGATAATTTAATTTTTAGAATTTTATGGAAATTTTTAATTAATTAAATAAATAACTTTTTATTTGGAGTAGGTTGCACCCTATATCGATACCTTGGGGTTTCACAATATGAGTCCAACTACCGGTATTACTATATTTCTAGAATCGAGGAACCTTGATCAACACAACAATACCCTTATTTCCGTTGATAGCAAGCCGTAGTGAACGGAGTTTTATAAAATGGGATACTACAATATTCCTAACTTAAGAATATAGGGTTGGTTTTTGTAGATATATATATTCATTAACTTTAATATAATGAAAACTCGTACGGGGCTCCCAAAAATATCTCAAATCCTTTCCAAGGCCAAGACTTGGTCCCCAAAAGCACCACGTCCCTTCTTTTGTGTAAACGTTTTTCTGTCCACCAGTATTGCACCTTTGGTTTGACTATATAGTACCCTTACTTATTTCCCAAACCTAAAACTCAGTTTACAGTCGTCGATTATTCCTCCACAAAGCAAAACTAGAAAACCCAACTTTATAAAATCCACATAAATTCAAACAAAATTCCTAAATTAACCAAACTAGTATTTCTCCTTCGTATGAGGATAGGCTTCGATCCAATATAGTTTTAAATCCATTTCCGCGATGCTCAATTTTTCGAGCAGTGGTGCTAGGGCCAATCCGTTGGGGGAACTGGAGATGATCGGAGGGAAAACCGAGCATGGATCTGAGTTTGTCGTAACGAATAGCACCTTGTGAAAATTTGTGGGTATTTAATAAAATAAATTTGTGTAGCACCTGACATTGGGAGGCCGAAGTCGCGGAAGGATGCCGGGGTTCGAGTTCAAATCTTTGTGGTGGAGGAGGAGGAGAGTTTGAAGAGGTGGATAATGGCATCGGCAGTTTTTGGATTCATAGTGAAATGGAGGAGTGTGATTTGAAGAAAGTCGGCCATGAGGGTGTTAAGGAGCTCGAAGTGATTACAGGAACGGGAAGAAGCATGAGCAAATAAAAGGGGGGTTAGCGGCTATCTTAATTTAAGTTTTGAAGTGAAGACAGTCAGTCAAAGTTCGGTCAGAGGGCTTTTGTTGAGGACGGTATTTTTTTCCTGAAAGGAGTAACGGGTTCTATGCTTAGATGGTGGAAGAAGGAATGTGTGGGCTTGGGTTTAAACGGTAATGGGCTGGGAGATAAAGAAAGAAAGAGTTAAGCCAAATTTAAAATAAGAGCTTTATGTTTTATTTAATTTAAAATTTTCGTACAAATTGTAAATGCGATAACTATCCCATACATTACCAGAATTCCGTCAAACAAGATTCGTTGGGATCGTATGGACGGACACTACACCATAGAACTGACGGGGAGCAAATCGAAGCTCGTTACAATTTATAGCAAAATAAATTGTCCGTCTGAATCAAGCGATGGTTATCGTTATTAACGATGATCGTCCAATGTGAGTAAATCTCACTAACTCTGAACAGTTTATAATTTCATGTTGTATTTTTAGAACTATTAAATATTGGCTGATTGACTGTGTGTTGACTGTTTGATTGAACTGTTAGTCAGTTAGTTGAATTTCTATATTGATTCTGTTTTTCAGAATATATCATACGGAACTGAAAGTAATGTTGATTTTATTGTGTAACATCTGTGGATGCAGGGAAACAGGTTGGAGGAATCCGCCTGGATTCCTCAACAGTTATTTTATTGTTTTCATATATTGTGATATATGATGTGATTTATAATCTGTTGTTGATTATATATGTATGGACGATATTGGACATCATAGCTTGATATGTTAAACACCATCAGTGATACTAGAATATCAAAAAGGAATTTTCAAATATGTATATTGAAAATGAAATAGGATTTTATAACAGAAATATTTATTTAGAAAATAAATAAAAGTAAATATTTATTTGGAAAATAAATAGAGAAAATAAAAAGGGAATATTTATTTAGGGAATAAATAGAATTATAAAAAGAGAATACTTATTTAGGGAATAAATAGGATTATTAAAAGGGATTGGTCAAATGTGTGAGTCAAAGGAGCTAGTCAAACTGAATTAATCAATTTGAGTTAGCGAGTTAAGTTATTCAAATTGAGTTAGCGAGTTAAGGTAATCAAATTGAGTTAGCGAGTTAAGTTATTCAAATTGAATTAGCGAGTTAAGGTAATCAAATTGAGTTAGCGAGTTAAGGTAATCAAATTGAGTTAGCGAGTTAAGGTAATCAAATTGAGTTATCGAGTTAAGTGAATCAAATTGAGTCAACCAAAGCGAGTTAATCAAAGTAGAGTTAGCTAAGTTAAGTAACCAAGTTAAGTGGGTCGAGTAAGCTCGTCAAGTTGAGATAATTAAGTCGAGTTGGTAAACCGAGTTAATTAAATTGAGTTTATCAAATGGAGTTTATCAAAAGGAGTTATTCAAATTGGAGTCAATCAATTAGAGAATAAGAGTTAATCGAACATAGTTAATCAAATGGAGTTAAACAGAAATTGGAAACTGACTAGAGATTAATAAGTTGAATGGTTTCCTGAGTATCGATCTGATGTTGGTTTCAACCTTCGGGGTTTATACTTAGGAAGTTGTTCTCTTGTTTGTTTATAGTTAGAATCTGATAGATGTGGAAGAATAGTGATACGTAAATAAGTTATGGAAATGTTTTCCAGTGTTAACGTATATTTTCTAAACATAGAAAATAAGGAAATATATATATATATATATGATTGATGATTGATTGATAGAATTTCCATTTGGAAATAATATCGTTGTTTGCACACGTGTTTTTCTTTGATAGTTAAATCACAGAATATCAAAGTTTTGACCATTTTAACGTTGTTAATATGGAGAGACCGGTTGGATTATTATCCAAAGAACCACTCTATATTGGCATAAGCGTTGTGAATCATATATGCCAAAGATAATTGAAGACGGAGTAAAGTGCAAGGGCTATTGTATAAGTCTTAGATAACAGTGTCTAAGATGGATGTATTGAATAGTGCCTTCGGTTCATCCTGTTCCTAGATGACTTGTATGGACAGATGTCTGACAGAGTATTTCCAGACGATCACGTATATTGATTTCTCCAACCGTACCAAGAGTGGAAGCGGAGAAGGAAACTACTTTTGGCTAACACATAATGTATGGTTGAGGACGTCAATCGGTGATTTGATGGATTTGACGATGTGGCATTCAAAGTGAATCTGGTGTGATGATAGAGCGTAGCTTCTAGCCTCACATCCGGTAAATGACAGAAATTGGGCAGGCAGCATGGCTAAGTCGGTCGCTCCGAAGTAGGGTGTATAATCACCTGATCTAGAGTTTCATTTACTTCTAAAAATCTATTGTTGATGCTGTCCCATTCAGGAAACGGTTGCTGATCCCAACCGTTGGTGATATACATTCGATACGCTCAAGCGAAATGAGTGGTCGGTCATGTGTGGCCGGGTTGCAAGATGTTCTTGTTGAACCCAGTGTATTCCTTTCTAGAGGTACACTAGCGAAAGGTGGTTCCATACCCTGTCATAGTTGGAAATCCATTACCCAATACGTGCTTGCGGTTTTGGTTGAATACTATATATGTAGAACGTGAGATGAAAGCGTTTCTGCTAGATGATTATTATATTGCGGTTGATAGACATCATTATAATATCAAAAGGTTTTTGATATAAAGATAATTTGGATTCTCATAAGGGAAAAACCCGTTCCGTTATACGGCGTGGTCTTATGAGATATCGTTTACTTGTTCAAACTGTTTTAAACTGTTTTACTCATACCAGTCCCATGGCTAACCCGGAGTTTATTTTGTTTTGTTTTCCCTAAACTCTTGGGTGCGCAATTTTGTACGGGCAGTCAAGTAGTCAGGATTTACAGATATATTGGAAAAGCTTGGAGCAGGAGGCTTCAGGATTATATAGCTATAGTTATTTCCGCTGTGTTGTAAGTGTTGTACTTTGATAATGATGTATATACAAGTACATATGTATATTTCAAGTTATGTTATATATATTATATGTTATTCGTTCCGCTGTGAGGTTCGTGTTACTCTGATGTTGTCTTCTTCTTCTATTCTAAGTTTCTATCTTATCTTTCCTCACCCTCTAATTTCTTTCATTAATCATCTGGTATTTTTCGATGTTTGGTTAGTCATCGTTGAGTTTATGGCTATAACCAAAGTCGTCAAAAACCCGGGTCATTACATACTACAAGGTGCAGACATCCACTCTATTCTTAATTTCTACACTTATATTGTCCACCCAACAAAATTATCTTGTCAAAATAATTTATCCAAAAAAGGATTGTCACAAGAATAGAGATTTCAAATCTTTCTTTATTAAAAACTCTTGTATGAAATATAACAAGAAAACTAGCAAGCTATACATGCTCTATAATATGCACCTTTTTCTGAGAGAATTTTTCTTTAAAACTCAATATGTGTACTTCCTTCAATATTTAAAAATATAACTTTTAAGATTAAAACTTGAAAACATCATAAATTTTTTATAATCTCAAGTTCTTAAAGGTTAACAATGGGGTTAGACTCAAAGCGGGTTTCCAATTTTCTAGGCTTTCCTAGACATTCCCAAATATCAATTCTCTCAACACTATATATTCCTAATCCATTTTTATCTTTATATCCTTTTCTAATCTATAAGGTTTTACTGCCAAACCCACTAACCCAAAATACTAATCATATGGGATTCACTTTCCTTCCATATAAAGTATATTGTACACTCTCCACCCAAATTACCTAAGGTTCTCAGATTTCCTTATTCATTCCTTTAGTGTACAAACATCCCATTTCTCACCATGTTAAGACTCTTTCTATTTAGTGAGTTCCTCTATGGATCTAGGTATATATATACATTTATGTTTTTAAAGATACAGATACGTTCACTCACTATTTATAAAGGAATCCTAAACCTAAGCTTTGATACCAGATGTGGCAACCCCAATTTCGATAGACCAATTTTTTTCAAAATTCCAATCTATCAAAACTCGAATTGGTTTGCTCTGGTATCCTGCAGAAAAGATAGGGACATAAAACATGCCAGAGCTCAAAAAATATCTCACAACAAAAAGGATAAAATATAATAAAATCAAAGTATAGCCTTAATGTATTAATAATACTGCCTAACCAGTATCCAAGGCTATCATGTCTCTGCCACAAATCTAACCTGTGAGTATGCTATGATGTAACACCCCACCTCCGTCAATGCCACTCTTGCAAGGGCACTTGCTTTGGAGGTGCGTTAAACGAGGTAAACATGCATGCAAATATCACAAGACAGAACATATAATTAAAACAGAGTAGTAAAGCAGCGGATAAAACTAGCATTTCAAAACCATAGTCAAGTTACATCAAAGTACTTGGTCATTATTTTCCCATAAAACAAAGTCTAGAACATAAACTGAAAACCGAAAAAGAAACATAAAGTAACTATCCCCAAGGTAGAATAAAGCCATAGCATGCTCAAGTCCAAACCGTACATGAGCTATCCAGAAAAGCAGCTAAAGATCCAAGCTAGGTACTAGTGTTCCCACCCTGTAAACCTGGGGGGGGGGGAAACGGAAGAAAAGAGGCGAAAGAAAACGGGTCAGTCAAAAAGACTGGTAAGTCCTATCTACTATTAGTATAAAAACTAATAAAGTTAACTGAACATGTAAACAGAGATGAGATTTAGGGTGATAACTGGCATGGTGAAAAGTTAACAAGATAGATCAAGTATGGCATCGCATATACAAGGTTAAGTTGCACCAGGAGTGTACTAGTATTCCAATCCATGTCAAGTATAAACAAGAAATGATCCCTTGGCCCAAAGCTGTCCCACATCATGAGATGACCTAAATCGAGGTCCAGCTACTCGGTCTAGTCGATCGGCTCCCTATAAGCCTAACTCGTCGTGTATCGGTGTCATACGGCTTAATCGTGGAATGTAGTTAACTGTGCTAGGTCCACCCCAGGGTGTATCCAGCCCTAAGGTGTAAACCACAGACACAATTCAAGCATGCACAGTCTAACCTACTGGTGCCCATGTTCAACTCCGGACTTAATGTGCACGACCATGGTCCGCCTGAACAACCGGTGCACCCTTCAGCCGTCTCTTTTGGTCTCTTACAATCAGTCCAGTAATCGTGCCCCACCCTAGCCTAGTCCAGGGTACCCATGATACTTCTAGTAGGTTACTGTTGAAAATGACCACGTAACTAGGGTTTCAAGCGGGTTAAGTGTGGTTGACCCTATCCTAACCATGTATTGAGTTGGTTAAGTGTATTCAAGCAGTTCATGACTTAACCCTATCAATACATCGGGTTTAATTGGTTAAGTATATTCAAGTAGTTCATGACTTAACCCTACCAATCCATCGTGTTTAATTGGTTAAGTATATTCAAGTAGTTCATGACTTAACCCTACCAATCCATCGTGTTTAATTGGTTAAGTATATTCAAGTAGTCCATGACTTAACCCTATCAATCCATCGTGTTTAATTGGTTAAGTATATTCAAGTAGTCCATGACTTAACCCTATCAATCCATCGTGTTTAATTGGTTAAGTATATTCAAGTAGTCCATGACTTAACCCTACCATGTGGCATTAATTAACTTAATGCACCCCAACCTCTCACATTAGACTTTGTTGTGGTTACTAGTTAAGCCGGGCGGGTCCGGGTAGCTTTACACCACAACCTAGTCTAACCTCGGGTTTCAAGTGCGACATGACCAACTACTCACATTGGGTCCTATTGCTTGTAGCCACTAGTTAAGCCGGTCGGTTCCGGGTAGATTTATGCTACAAACTCAATCCAACCTCGAGTTGGCCATTCTCATGTTTTCTACATGTCATGTCCACGTTCGTGTTTTCAAGCATAAACACATGTCAAACTTTCATGTCAAATTTTCAAGTCATGTTTTCATGTTATTTAAGTTTGCCCCATTACCCATAACGTATTCCCATTGCACGTAAATTCGCATCAACACAAATAGATCAAAAAGGGAACATAACAATATGACAAGGTGGGCATAAGGTGGCAAAGTCTATCACATGTCAAACATGGTGATATTTGAAGCCAAAAAGGGGTTCAACATACTAGCATATGGCCTCAACATGTATGATAGCATAAAAGGTGTCTTGGCCTCAAACATATCAAATAGCATAGGGGTGATTTGGCCACTAGCATGCATAATAGCATAAGGGTGATTTGGCCACAAGCATGCACACTAGCATAAGGGTGATTTGGCCACAAGCATGCATAATAGCATAAGGGTGATTTGGCCACAAGCATGCATAATATCATTAGGGGTTAAGGTTTGGCCACAAATTAAACATGGTGGCATATGAGGCAAATGTGTTCATAAACTTGCATATTACATTATAAGCCTCAAAACATGCATGATATCAAACTGTAGCAAATAGGTGAAACATAATCATAAATGACATAGGATGATAGCTAGTGATTCGCATATAACATCATATGCAAGATAACATAAGGTTTATGAGAGTTTCCATGTTGCTTTATGCAACATTTCAAATCAAAGGTCATAGCTTTCTATGCACAAAGTCAAGGTGATAGCTTTACAAACATGCATAGGATAAATCTATGCCTAACATGATAGAATCAAAGCACAAATCATACTTAGGCCCAAACTCAAACTTGCAACATGTCATATTTAACTTCATAGTTAGAATCTAAGGGTAGTATAAGGCTTACAATGCTATGAAGACTTATAAAATATAAATAAGATTGAGACGAAGCCACGCTAGCAACACTAAAAGCCCCAAATGAATATAAGCTCCAAGTTGTTTTGAGAAACAATAAGCTCCTTTGATTTGTATGAAGAAAGATCCTTGTTTTGATGAAGAAAGGTGGCTCTTTTACTAGCTTAGGACACTCAAACTTGCATGAAGAGGATGGAGGCCATGTTATGAAGATGGAGGCCATGCTCAAGAAACATTTTGGCAGCACTTAGTTACTAGATTGATTTGTGTGAGTTTAGGGTAGGTCTAGGGGTCTTTTTATAGAGATTAGGGGTTGTTTAGACCATAGGATTAACCCTAAAACGAATCTGAGCCATCAACTCCCGTCAGAAACTTCCAGAACAAGACCCAACATGTCAAAATGGTGCACCAGAAAAATTGGTCCGATAGGGGGGGTCGACCCCTGGGTCGACATGGGTGTCGACCCCTGGGTCGACATGGGTGTCGACCCATTGGGGGGGGGGGTCGACACAGGTGTCGACCCTGCCTGGGGCGGGAAAATTCCCGCCCATTCTGCCTTGGTTGTAATTCGAATCTGAATTTGAACAGGTTTCGGGCTTGGAATTTTCTGAAAACTTCATTGGGCCATAACTTGGTCATACGGACTCCATTTTTCAAAAACTCGGACTCTATTTCGCGTATTTTTCCGAGACGAACGCAATGGCACAGCCCGTTTCCCTTGATTCAGATTTTATCATTGAATTCTGCCTTGATTTATGTTATAACTTGTTATTAAAAATACGGGTTGTTACATTCTCCCCTCCTTAAAGGATTTCGTCCCCGAAACCTCCAAGTTAGGAAGAACGTATCCTACCATCCATCATCCATCTACTCAAAACATCATCCACAAGTAACCATTGTCCTTAAAAAGATTCTAAATGTTGTATGAACATATGCAAAAGGTGTGTGTATATGTACTTATCTAATGCAAAAAAAATCAGGCGGTTACTAATTCAGTAAACCTCCTTAATGCAAAGTATGTTAGTGAAATGAGTCCATATGTATGCAAATTCCTAACATAATTTATAATCTCTACATGAGTGCACATAACATTCATTCATATGCAACATCCACGTGATATCATACAAATTTCATCCATGAATAAGCATAAACACTCATGCATATGCGGTATGAAAGTGTGTGAGCCGATCTTAGTGCCTAACGTGTATCATGCATCCACGAGAATCCACTTGCAAACACTTGCAACCACTTGCAAACATCAAGCTTAACATGTTTCAAATACATGTTTCATCCAAAGGGTTTCTACCTAAGGTTCCCATGACAAGGTTAACGAGATAACAAGATAAACAGGATAAACATGGATAGCAAAAAGAAAGATATGCTAATTAGGAAAGGAGATTGAGAATGTACCCTCAAAAAGGAATGGATAAAGCCCACGCATCTTCTCCTCGGTTTCCCAAGTTGCATCTTCATCGGCTTCACTCCACTGTACTTTCACCAGTTTGACTTCTCAATTCCTTAGTTTCTTGATCTCTGTTCCCAAGATACGAATCAGAGCTCTCCTCAAGGTTGCCTCTTTCTCTACCTCCATGTCTTCAAGAATGCTTGGTTCAACCACCTCAGCGGACTCATGTAGGCACTTTCGGAGATGCGAGACATGAAAGACATTATGCACTCCGGCTAACTTCTCGGGCAATTCCACCTTATAGGCCATCTTTCCAATTCTCTCTATGATAGGGAAGGGTCCTACAATCCTTGGTGCTAGTTTCCCAACTGCTCCAAAACGTACCACATTACGCAAAGGAGAAACCTTCACGAAAACCATATCCCCAACTTCGTATTCCAAATCTGTCCTTCGCTTGTCAGCATAGGATTTCTGTCTGTCTTGGGCCGCTTTCATCCGTCTTCTCACCAATTCAACTTTCTCGGATGTGTCCCGTATCATATCGGGCCCAAGTATAAGCCTATCTGTTGTCTCCCACCAACAAGATGGTGACCTACACGGCCTCCCATACAAAGCTTCAAATGGTGCCATCCCTATGCTGGCTTGATAGCTATTATTATAAGCAAACTCTACAATAGGAAGGTGGTCTTCCCAAGTACCACCAAAGTCAAGAACACATAGCCTCAAAAGATCTTCTAGCACTCTATTCACCCTTTCGGTTTGGCCATCCGTCTGGGGGTGATAGGCTGTACTCAGATTCAATCGCGTACCCATCGCTGCTTGCAAACTATTCCAGAACTGGCTAGTGAAAATTGGGTCACGATCGCTAACTATGCTAGAAGGAACTCCATGCAACCGCACTATCTCACGAAGATAAATAGATGCTAGCCATGATGCGGTCCTCTTGCTTTTCACCGGAATAAAATGGGCTCTCTTTGTAAGCCTATCAATTATTACCCATATCCCATAAAGCCCAAATAGTTTGGGGACGAACATCTTCACCCCAACTATATATCACAAACAGGCGAGTCATACTCCTTATGGGGTTTGCAACAGAACTAAGATTGAGGATAGGACCAAGAGGATATACTTAAAAGATAGCATGCGAGTAAGCTCTACGGGATAATAGGGATCAAGGATATACTCTTAGAAAGAGATTTAATGCGCGTATCTAGTCTTCAATCTTCTAAACCGCATTTTCTTGTGCTTAATCCCATCGTGCCTTGACCGTCTTTTAACTTCACAATTCCGTAGTTCTTAATTCTTATTTCCAAAATATGAGTTAGAACTCATTTCACCGTTGCCTCTCGTTCCACTTCCACTTATTCTTTTCCTAAAATACTTGGCTTCCACCCAACTGTGTACTCATGGTTTCATGCAAGCTTTCCAAAATTCGTTAGTGAATCTTGGATCTCGTTTACATACTATACGGTATCCCACGCAGAAAACTATCTCTTGAAAACAAGTGCCAATCCACGTTGCCAAATGTACTTACTAGGGTGATTTCTCTAACCCATGCTTGAGTGAAATGGACTATCCGCCTTAGTAGCGAATACCACCGGAGCATCCCATTCTGAAATGCTTCACCTAATGAAAATTTTCAAGCAACTCCTTGATTTTCTTGCCAAGCTCTCTTCTTTCTCGCGGGGCCATGTGCCTAACGGGCAATGTAACTGGCTTGGCATTATCGACAAGATAAATGCGGAAATCTATCTCCCGCTTAGGGGGTAACCCCTTAACCTCATCAAAGACATCGGGATATTCTCGGACCACTCTCACAGATTGCAGATCGTCGATGGATGAGTCAAGAGATTCAAGATAACATAACATGACGGGACCCATAGGGTTACTAGAAATTCCTAGGGGATTACCGAGGCGAGTCATGAGCCTCACTACCCTATGCTCACAGTCAAGAATGGCTCCATAACTGGACAACCAATCCACGCCCAAAATCAACCCATATCCCATAAACCCGAGAACCTAAGCATTACACATGAATTCTATGCACAAGATAGAGATTTTCAAATCCATACAAATCATAGATAAATGGGCGGAACCCCCAATTGGATTCGAAACACTGACGGGATCCTCAACTAGACTAGTACTTAGGTGCAAACTTTCAACAATGTCAGAAGAAATAAAGGTATGCGATGCGCCAGAATCAAATAAAGTGCGAACAGGAAAGTCAGAAATATAAACAAGACTTTCTACAGAAATACTACCTCGGTCAAAAGATGGAAGAGCGAGGGGAGCCTGCAACTGCCCTCCAGAGGGTCCTTCTTGCTGAATTTGCCTTTTCCCTTGTCCTCGCTTTTTCGGGCAATCCTTACTATAGTGTCCAGACTCTCCACAATGAAAGCATTCTCCCAACTTCCTTTTCTTCTTCCTACAGTCTTTGGCTATGTGCCCAGTAATCCTACAGAAGTTGCACTTTCTTGTCTCTCTTGCCTTGTTGTTGTTGTTGTTGTTGTTGCCCTTGTTCCCCTTCTTGTTGTTCTTGTCTCTTTTCTCGGTATCTTCCTTCTTGCCTTGGGACTCATTTGCCTTGACCTCCTTCTTGCCACTCTTATCTTCCTCTTGAAGTAGGGCCATATTCACCAAACTCTCGAAGGTCGCCCCCAGGGGTATATGAGACATGGCCAAACCGCGCAATGGCTCATTCAATCCTAGAGCAAAGTGTAGGGCCTTCTTCCGAGCTGTGTTAACCAATTCTAGACCGAACTGAGCAAGTTGATTAAACGTATCCACGTAATCCCTAACTGTCATGTCCCCTTGCTTTAGAGATAGGAACCTCTCCATCCGAAGGTTCTCTTCTGTCGATGATAGAAACCTCAATCTGAACCTTCTCCTAAAGTCATCCCAAGTCCGAATTAGTCTAGTAGTGGTGGTGACTACCCACCAATATGCAGCTTCCTCTTTTAATAACCATACCGCTAACAGAACTTTCCTACGGTCTTCTATATCAAAGATAGCAAAGAGGTCTTCAGTTTCCTTTAACCAGTTTCTTGCCTCAACATAAATCTCTGTCCCAATAAAATTCTTGCCACCCATCGCCTTAAAGTCCTTGCAAACCTTTGCGAAATCCTCTTGCGAATGCTGAGGAGGAGGAGGAACCTCAGCTACGGGAGGAGGAGAAATGTTAGCGACGGGGGAAGGAGGAGGAATGTTCGCGGGGCCGGCTTCATTCGCCCTTGCCTCCATGTACCTTCTAAACCAATTAGGTACTGGTACGCCCTCCAGAATGGCAAAATTATCGGCCATACTGAAACGAAGAAAAAGATAGATTGAGAACGAGGAAACGAAGGATAGTGCTAATGGCTTTTTGGGGAATAGCCTTTTTAAAATAAACTAGACTTTTCTTGGAAAATACTTAATTGGTTTTGAAAATAGTTTTTCAAAAGGTAAGTTTTAAAAACCTTTTGCTCAAATCTTGTAAACCTTATGCTCTGATACCAAATGTAACACCCCACCTCCGCCAATGCCACTCTTGCAAGGGCACTGGCTTTGGAGGGGCATTAAACGAGGTAAACATGCATGCAGATATCACAAGACAGAACATATAAGTAAAACAGAGTAGTAAAGCAGCGGATAAAACTAGAATTTCAAAACCATAGTAAAGTTACATCAAAGTACTTGGTCATTATTTTCCCACAAAACAAAGTCTAGAACATAAACTGAAAACTGAAAAAGAAACATAAAGTAACTATCCCCAAGGTAGAATAAAGCCATAGCGTGCTCAAGTCCAAACCGTACATGAGCTATCCAGAAAAGCAGCTAAAGATCCAAGCTAGGTACTAGTGTTCCCACCCTGTAAACCTGGGGGGGGGGGGAACGGAAGAAAAGAGGCAAAAGAAAACGGGTCAGTCAAAAAGACTGGTAAGTCCTATCTACTATTAGTATAAAAACTAATAAAGTTAACTGAACATGTAAACAGAGATGAGATGTAGGGAGATAACTGGAATGGTGAAAAGTTAGCAAGATAGATCAAGTATGGCATCGCATATACAAGGTTAAGTTGCACCAGCTGTGTACTAGTATTCCAATCCATGTCAAGTATAAACAAGAAATGATCCCTTGGCCCAAAGCTGGCCCACATCATGAGATGACCTAAATCGAGGTCCAACTACTCAGTCTAGTCGATCGGCTCCCTATAAGCCTAACTCGTCGTGTATCGGTGTCATACGGCTTAATCGTGGAATGTAGTTAACTGTGCTAGGTCCACCCCAGGGTTATCCAGCCCTAAGGTGTAAACCACAGACACAATTCAAGCACGCACAGTCTAACCTACTGGTGCCCATGTTCAACTCCGGACTTAATGTGCACGACCATGGTCCGCCTGAACAACCGGTGCACCCTTCAGCCGTCTCTTTTGGTCTCTTACAATCAGTCCAGTAATCGTGCCCCACCCTAGCCTAGTCCAGGGTACCCATGATACTTCTGGTAGGTTACTGTTGAAAAGGACCACGTAACTAGGGTTTCAAGCGGGTTAAGTGTGGTTAACCCTATCCTAACCATGTATTGAGTTGGTTAAGTGTATTCAAGTAGTTTATGACTTAACCCTATCAATACATCGGGTTTAATTGGTTAAGTATATTCAAGTAGTTCATGACTTAACCCTACCAATCCATCATGTTTAATTGGTTAAGTATATTCAAGTAGTTCATGACTTAACCCTACCAATCCATCGTGTTTAATTGGTTAAGTATATTCAAGTAGTCCATGACTTAACCCTATCAATCCATCGTGTTTAATTGGTTAAGTATATTCAAGTAGTCCATGACTTAACCCTATCAATCCATCGTGTTTAATTGGTTAAGTATATTCAAGTAGTCCATGACTTAACCCTACCATGTGGCATTAATTAACTTAATGCACCCCAACCTCTCACATTAGACTTTGTTGTGGTTACTAGTTAAGCCGGGCGGGTCCGGGTAGCTTTACACCACAACCTAGTCTAACCTCGGGTTTCACGTGCAACATGACCAACTACTCACATTGGGTCCTATTGCTTGTAGCCACTAGTTAAGCCGGTCGGTTCCGGGTAGATTTATGCTACAAACTCAACCCAACCTCGAGTTGGTCATTCTCATGTTTTCTACATGTCATGTCCACGTTCGTGTTTTCAAGCATAAACACATGTCAAACTTTCATGTCATATTTTCAAGTCATGTTTTCATGTTATTTAAGTTTGCCCCATTACCCATAACGTATTCCCATCGCACGTAAATTCGCATCAACACAAATAGATCAAAAAGGGAACATAACAATATGACAAGATGGGCATAAGGTGGCAAAGTCTATCACAAGTCAAACATGGTGATATTTGAAGCCAAAAAGGGGTTCAACATACTAGCATATGGCCTCAACATGTATGATAGCATAAAAGGTGTCTTGGCCTCAAACATATCAAATAACATAGGGGTGATTTGGCCACTAGCATGCATAATAGCATAAGGGTGATTTGGCCACAAGCATGCACACTAGCATAAGGGTGATTTGGCCACAAGCATGCATAATAGCATAAGGGTGATTTGGCCACAAGCATGCATAATATCATTAGGGGTTAAGGTTTGGCCGAAAATTAAACATGGTGGCATATGAGGCAAATGTGTTCATAAACTTGCATATTACATTATAAGCCTCAAAACATGCATGATATCAAACTTTAGCAAATAGGTGAAACATGATCATAAATGACATAGGATGATAGCTAGTGATTCGCATATAACATCATATGCAAGATAACATAAGGTTTATGAGAGTTTCCATGTTGCTTTATGCAACATTTCAAGTCAAAGGTCATAGATTTCTATGCACAAAGTCAAGGCGATAGCTTTACAAACATGCATAGGATAAATCTATGCATAACATGATAGAATCAAAGCAAAAATCATACTTAGGCCCAAACTCAAATTTGCAACATGTCATATTTAACTTCATAGTTAGAATCTAAGAGTAGTATAGGGCTTACAATGCTATGAAGACTTATAAAATATAAATAAGATTGAGACGAAGCCACGCTAGCAACACTAAAAGCCCCAAATGAATATAAGCTCCAAGTTGTTTTGAGAAACAATAAGCTCCTTTGATTTGTATGAAGAAAGATCCTTGTTTTGATGAAGAAAGGTGGCTCTTTTACTAGCTTAGGACACTCAAACTTGCATGAAGAGGATGGAGGCCATGTTATGAAGATGGAGGCCATGCTCAAGAAACATTTTGGCAGCACTTAGTTACTAGATTGATTTGTGTGAGTTTAGGGTAGGTCTAGGGGTCTTTTTATAGAGATTAGGGGTAGTTTAGACCATAGGATTAACCCTAAAATGAATCTGAGCCATCAACTCCCGTCAGAAACTTCCAGAACAAGACCCAACATGTCAAAATGGTGCACCAGAAAAATTGGTCCGACAGGGGGGGTCGACCCCTGGGTCGACATGGGTGTCGACCCATTGGGTGGGGGGGGGGGGTCGACACAGGTGTCGACCCTGCCTGGGGCGGGAAAATTCCCGCCTATTCTGCCTTGGTTGTAATTCGAATCTGAATTTGAATTTGAACTGGTTTCGGGCTTGGAATTTTCTGAAAACTTCATTGGGCCATAACTTGGTCATACGGACTCCGTTTTTCGAAAACTCGGACTCTATTTCGCGTATTTTTCCGAGACGAACGCAATGGCACAGCCCGTTTCCCTTGATTCAGAATTTATCATTGAATTCTGCCTTGATTTATGTTATAACTTGTTATTAAAAATACGGGTTGTTACATATGAGGAGGGGTCAGAACACAAGTTCTGGTGTCTGAATTTAAACTATACACTTTGGATAATCCTACATATACCGTTCAATCATATTATCTTATTTATCAGGTTATTTTGGTTATCATCACTCAAGGCTTACACACACGTCATACCCATTTACTTCCTAGTGGATTAACCTAATATAGTATATGTGTAGCTACCCCTAATATTAAGGTACACCCCATGGTACTCCACTTGCACAGTCTCCACCATAACACTATCGAAATGTACGCAGTCCCTCATCCTTCGTCGTAGTGATGTACGAATCTCTATATAACAATGTTACGTTCTGCATATATCTATCATTACTATGCTACGTAAACGTACGGACTGCCACTTTGTTCGAATCAGAATTCATACCAGAGTGATGCCCTCAATTCTACGATACACCACCCAGAGCCAACATGCATGTATCTAGACTGTCCACCATACATATCTTCATTTGTAGCTCGATGCCTCAATCACACGCCCTCTAATGTGCACCGAGTTCCACAGTAGGGCGATACAAGAAACATGGAACTCGTCAGGAGCTTTTCCAAATCTTTATAGGCCCGTCTTTAAGAGCCTCTACAGATATTTTTAGAGTCTGTTTTCACGGTGGCTATAGCCTCACCTAGGCCCCTCCCTCAACTAGCAAAGACTACAAGAGCGAGGCAACGTGCCCCTAACAACAAACAATCTAAACATCCATTTGGTGTCTCCCCTCAACCACCGTACCCTGTTAGCAAAAGGTGAATGGTTTCTTGGGTTTAGCTCTAGTCTTTTCGCACCCCCACTAGCCGTCGATGGCGAGTATCCGACGATCCACTATCTTTGTTGGTCCTGACCCCGCCTCGCGTTGAGGCAACCGCCGAATCACCCTGGTGGCACTGCGTCACAACATTCTGACTACATAACTACTTCTGCAGTCAAGGCCCACCCAACTAGTAGTTACGCGTAGACCCAACCTCTGCGAGCACAGCCTAAGACATCTGCCACTGCACAGAGGACTACTAAGAGCACCTTAGTTACCTCAGGAAGCCGCATGCTTCCCCTTCCAGTCCTTCGGAGCCGTCAGAACAATTAGAGGAATATACGCTCCCCTCATGCCTTATAACACCTCGATGATCTACCCCGTTGGGTTATTCACCCTCAAATGTATGGACCGGTCCAAGCGCCTCACTTTAATATGTTGTTAGACCCTACGTCTAAACATTTTTTTACGCGCTTACCTTATCTCACCAGGTTTCCATCTATCTTGGTTATTCCCTTTCATATTGAATTCTTATTCAAATTACCAAGTTTCTCTTGCTTATTAATTTCAGTCATATAATTTAACTCATTTAAGTTTATTAATAAGCCCACCACAAGTTATTTTCTGGATTGTGGTCCAAGGTCTGTAATCCACAATCCCTTTTTATTCTTGTTTGATTTCAAGGTCACAATGACATGTTCTAATATGTTATTAAGTATCTCTTAGTTCACAAGTTTTCCAATTAACATGTCACTTACCACTTATGATTAAATATAACTTATTTTATTTCATAAGTTTTCCTCATTCTTCTTATTTAATCATAATTCCATTTCCACCGTTGTTACAACTTATCATTGTTTATTCACTTAGTTCTCTTAACTAAGGTTCACTAATAAGTTTTTCTTTCCATAAATTATGTTGTTCTCATCCGTAGATTTCATACTCTCGTTCTTACCGATAACTTAATTACAATTAAGTCCAGTTTATCTCTTAACATAAATTATCCCCCTTTTCTTATTGTTTTCTTATAACCCAAGTTATGATTCTCACATGTCCCTAGGACAAGCCTTAACATATTATTCTATCAGCAGATTTCAGATTTCCAAGTTTATAGATTACTTAATTTATAATTATGTACTACTTATCTCATTCCACTAGTTATATAACGTTCTTACTAGTTTATTATAACCTGAGTTATAATCTTCACTTGTCCCTAGGACAAGTCTACCTATTATACAACATTCTCATTAATGTTATTAATTTATAATAAGTGAAACAACCCAACTCCATTAATGTCACTCACAAAGGGAATGCATTAACTTCAGCGAAGCATTATAGGTAAAAGATGCAGATAAATTACAAGACAGACAAATAAAGCAGCAGAAAACATAGTCATTTTATAAGCAACGCAGTTCAATCAAGTTTTTACAACAATTGACTCAATCATACTTAATAGTACTACATAAAACTTCTGTCTTGAATCAAAAGCTTCCAAGTATATAAGAAGCATAACACATAGCAAAGTAGCAGAAGTCCCCAAATTAAAGGGCAAACACAACCATAGCCAAAGAAAGAGGATCCAAGCAATACATCAAAGAATCTTCAAGCTTGGAAAGAGAAACGGTCCAAACTAAGCTGAGCTATTCCCTCCCTGACTACCTAGGGGGAGAAATAGAAGAAAAGAAGACAAAAGAAAACGGGTCAGACATAAAGCCTGGTAAGTCCAGTGATTTTCGGTATGCAAACAAGTAAAAGTAACCGTTGACACACTTTTTGGTAAAAGCTATCACACTGAATATCTGGATAGCATCGCGCTCAGATATGGAGAATATCGTCAGAAGGCAGACAGCGATTTGGTCAAAGTCGCATCACGAACAAAGAAAGGCCCGAAACTCCTATCAGACGACCTTTTTTGGGCCCGAAAATAGCAATTACGGAGCTATGCTCCGTAACTCTTGTAGCTATATGAATTAGCTTTAGTTTGAGCTTTGGTTTGGCTCAATCGGACTTACGGTTTGAAAGTTATGCTCGTTTCCGTGAACCGGTGTAACTTGCATCGACCGACGAACACTTGGATGAAGTGACGAAGCATCATTGGCTCAGATCGTGGGACTGGCTCGTGGGACCCACCTTGGATCGTGGATCGCCCACTCCTCCTGTCTCATGAAGCACCGAAGCATCGCCCCTGGTCGGATCGCCCCCTTGGACTCGCCCCCTGAACCACAACCCGGTCGTGGTAGGCACCTGGACCACGATCCGCTCGTGGTCTCACCACTCCAAGCTCATCACCCTGCTCGCTCCCTCCTAGGGGTCGTGGTTACCACGACCCAATCGTGGTGCATAGGGGGACCACGATCCGATCCCCGCACCTGCTCTTGCGCAGCTTGTCCTGACCTATTCTCAAGGCTATTTTCACTCCAACTTGCATGGATCTTATTACACATGTCATATGACGATTTGGAGATGATTTCTGGACGTTTTCCACTTCTTTTCGAGATTTTGGGGATGCATGCCATGTGTCCCGCGATTCGCCTGCTGTAAACGGCTATAAATACCCCCATTTGAAGGCATTTTCAAGGATCTTTTGGCCATTCTTCTTCACTGCTTCCACCATTACCGAAGTGCAAGGACTTTGCACTTTCCTACAGTCAAATTCTTCTCTTTTCTACATAATTAACATGTGGATTACGTGTATAAACCCTTGTAATCTCAATTAACACACGGATTGTGTGCCTGCATGTAACTGATTCTTGTAATCTGTCAGTATAACAATAAGATTATAAAGTGGATGTAGGCTACATCTACAGCCGAACCACTATAAAAACCTCGTGTGTCTCCTCTTTATTTATTGTTTTCTGCATTCTGTGATCTGTGATCTGCATTTGGGTGTTAGTGCCAATTTTTGGTCTAACAGTAACATGACATGAATAAACTGAATATAAGACAATACCGTGATAATAGGGATAACAAGATAAGATTAGCATAAGATATGATAAGGCAACATAAACTAAATGCGCTTCTACTCTTTCTCTGCTTCCCTACTACCATGTTATTCTGATTTCTATGTCTCTGCACCACCTAACTAGTGTCCCAACTAGTAATCTGTATAAAACGATAATATGATACCAATCCCCACAATTGCGGTAGCCTTCAGGTGCACATCTATTATGAGGATCCCAGATCAGTCTGCCTAATTGCCATGGATATGTTAGATGTACCCTGACTACCTTATCGATCGGCTCCCTAATTCGCATGTATTTATTACTTGTGTCATTCAACCTCGCTTGTATGTATTCATTACTTGTGTCATTCGGCCCCGCTTGTATGTATTCATTACTCGTGTCATTAGACCTCGCTTGTGCATATTCATTACTTGTGTCATTCGGCCTCGCTTGTATGTATTCATTGCTTGCGTCATTCGACCCCGCTTGTATGCAGATACCTGTGCTAGCCCCATCATGGGGTGTATCAGTTCCCATAATGGCAACCCGACACGATTCAAGATGCACAGTGTATACTACTGATGCCCAGTGCCTGATTTTCCACTCCAGAGCACGTGCACATCCATAGTCCGTCGGAACGTACACTGCTGCACCACCCACTGCTATTTTGACTGCTTATAATCAGCCCAATAATCATGCCCCACCCTTCCAAGCTCATGGTACCATGATACATCTATGTGGGTTATTGCTGAAATGGGTCCTCGTTACTAGGGTTTCCTAATAACATGTTATAATGGTTAAGTGTTCTCAATTTAGCTTAACCCCACCCATTTGCTTAATTAACATGTTGTACTGGTTAAGTGTTGCCTATTCATATGTTACTTAATCTTCTCACTAATTCACGCATGTTTATCCAACGGTTAAGTTTGTGGGCCTATATATACTAATATTACCCACTTACCCAAGATTTACTTAACCCTTCCCCTTATCAAGTCCATATGTATTATTGGTTAAGCTTGCCTTAACCCTATCCACTTTGTTAATTTAATATTGGTTCAGTTGTCTTCTTGTCCATGTTAACTTAACCAACCCACCTAACATGTCATATGGGTTAAGTGTTTCTTATTAACGTAACCCTTCCCATTCATCATGTTGTATTGGTTAAGTGTTTCCTATTAACTTAACCCTGTTCATTCATCATGTTATATTGGTTAAGTGTTTCCCCTTAACTTAACCCCACTCATTCATCATGTTATGTTGGTTAACTTAACCCTACTCATTCATCATGTTGAATTTGGTTAAGTGTTTCCTATTAGCTTAACCCTGTTCATTAGCATTAATTCATTCATTAATGCCTTAACCTCTCACATTATAACTGTTGTTTGTGGTTGCTGGATGTGCCCGGCGGTTCCGGGCAGACTTCTACCGCAAACTCATTCTAACCTCGGGTTTTGGGCTTTATGCGCTAACCACTTACATTAGACCTGTTGTTGCGGTTGCTGGATGTGGCAGGCGGTTCCGGCAGAATTACACCGCAACTCAATCTAACCTCGGGATAGGCATGTTCATCTTTTATCCAATGTACCTATTTACCATACATGTCCAAGTCTAGATTTTATATGCTAATTATCTCAAATTCACAAAACTAGTAATGTTCCAATTCTCAAGTTATGCCCAACCAAGCCAATTGCAAGTTATGCCCCACAAATTCAATTACAAGTTATTGCTCAAAATAGGTTACACCCTATCTTCCCAAATTTTCAATAATAGTCATGCCCCAAAATCACAATATACATTATGCTTAGCGTTCCAACCAATAGTTATGCCCAATCTAGATTTAATATTCCAATTTATAGTTTACGCCCAATCTAGATTTAATATTTCAATTTACCCCAAGTTCGCAATAATAAAAATTATGCCCCAAATCACAGGTTACAAATTTGTTCCACCATTACCAAATAGGTTATTCCCCAATATCCCCGCATTCCAACCACCCATATAATAAGATTCAGTCTAGACTCTAAGCTAATCTAGATTCATAAAATAAAAGGGGAAGAAAGAAGGAACATAAATGAGAGTAGTCATAAAAACAGGCATCATAATGATAGATCTGTCAAGTATGACATTATGGACCTAAGAGGATTACGGATCCGTAAAAATTGAGGTGTAACAAAGATAGATCTGAAATAAACTGATAGAAATAACCTCGTAGACATATAAATCTGATATGAATAACATCATGAACGTAAAAGGATTATTTATCCGATGTTCAACAAAGATAGGCTTGATTGAATCGATATAATAACTTCTTAGGCATGTAAAATCATAGATTCGATAGAAGGATAGGAATAAACCTGAAAAGATTGTCTTGTCATCAAGCATGGACTTAGATTCATTTTATTACATGCCAAGATTACTATTAGTGTTTAAATATGAAAATAACATGAACTTACCTTGCTAGGATTAAGAAAAGATAATTGAATCGTTGTTGTTGTAGAAAAACAAATCTTCTAATTTAATTTAAGGCTCTCAAATTTTCTTCTTGAATTTAGGTTGAAGAACGACGACTAGGCTAGTTTAGAGATGGACAACATGGTGGTAATAGGGAATAGGGTTGTGTGGTTAGGGTTTAGGTTTAGAGATGTATATATAGGAGTATAGGATCAATTTGAGCCTTTAGATCAACCTAGGAGTCATCAGAGCCATCCAAACCAAAGAGATACATCACCCAGCCAACCACAGCGCGAAACATAAGCCCTAATACCTCAGAATTCGTCACTGCTACATCATCCAAGTACAAAACGGAGTATTTCTCCCAGATCTGGGGGAGGGGGGGTCAACACCGGGGTCGACACCCCTATAAGGGGTCGACACTGGAGTCGACACCTATGTCGACACCCCTTAAGGGGGTCAACACCCTCTGGCGGGAATTTTCCCGCCACGCCTATTTTGGCTGATTTTGAATTTTGAACCCATTTTTGACTTTCTGGACCTATTTCTGAAGTACTTAACACAATATATATATATATATATATATATATTCTTCCTACACGTATACAAACTTCAAACCTTAATAACTTCGTCATACATTGTCCGATTTACACAAACTCGGATCTATCCCAAGTAGAATTCCGAGACGAACGCAATGGCGTAACCCATTTCCTCTAATTCTTCCATTAATAATTAATTATCTTTTAATTATCTCTGATATAATTATTTAGAATTACGGGGTGTTGCATTCCCCCCTACTTAAAGGATTTCGTCCTCGAAATCTCCAAGTCAAGAAGAATGTATATCCTACCATCCAACATCCATCTACTCAACCATTCAATCATATGCATCCATTTTCCTTATAAAAGGTTTCTAATGCTTTTCATGAACATAGGCATAGTGTGGGTATATGTCCTTATCTAATGCAAAGTCAGGCAGTCTACTGATTCAGTTGACCTCCTTAATGCGAATTATGTCAGTGCCATGAGTCCATCATGTATGCAATTACTCCTAATCGTACTTCATAACTTCTACATGCGTGCACAATCATTCATACAAATGCAACATCCATATGATAACACATCAAGCTTCAATCCATATACAAATACATATATGCATATGCAATATGAAAGTGACTGAGCCGATCTAGTATCTAATGTGTGTGTGTGTATATGCATCCACGAGCAACCAGTAGTAACCACTTGCAATCATCAATCATAACATGTTTCAAATACATGTTTACATTCATCGGTTTCTACTTAAGGATCAAGAATAGGACTGAGGAGATATACTTAAAAGATAGATACAAACATGCATAAACTTATGGAAAAAGAGAACAAGGATGTACCCTCAAAAAGAAAAGGGTAGGATGCACATATCTTGTCTTCAGTCTCCCAAGTCGCATCTTCTTCAGCATCACCCAATTGCACTTTAACTAGCTTGTCCCCACAATTTCGAAGCTTCTTGACCTCCATTTACAAAACTCACTAGTAAAAATAGGATCTCGATCACTTACTATGCTAGAGGGTATCCCATGTAGTCGGATTATCTTTCCAAGATGAACAAATGTTAACCATGATACCAAGTGTATGTACTAAGATGATTAGAGGTCTCTCCTCTACTTAGCTTATCCACCATGTCACAAATATGAGGGTCTTCATGTTACGCCGCTCCTATCCGATCCAAAAGCGTAGGCCGCTCTTCTAGCGATGCTAACAAACCAAGTACAAACTTGATTGAGGGTCTAAAGCTAAAGGTTGCTATGTACTTCAAACTTTACCCCTCTTAAGGTCAGTCTCTTTCTACTTAGTGCGCCTGCCACAACATTATCCTACTAGGGGTATAAGAAATCTCAAAGTCGTATAAGGCAAGAAATTCCATCTATCGTTGTTGCCTCAATTTCAAATCTTTTTGCGAGAACAAATATTTTAAGGACTTATGATTCATATGTAGTTCAAACTTTCTCTCTTAAAAGATAATGATGCCATGACTTAAGAGAGAACACTATAATAGCTAATTCCAAGTCATGGGTAGGATAGTCTTTCTCATGTACTTTCAGCTGTCTTCTTCCATAACTAACTGCCCTCTCTTTTAGCATTAAAACAGCGCCTAACCCTGTCCCACACGTATACGTATAAACTGTAAACGTCTTGTTCCCTTCGGGCAATGTCAAGACTGGTGTTGTCGTCAAGGTTCTCTTCATTCGTTGGAAAGCAACATCACAAATCAAATCCCAAGAAAAAATTAGATTCGTCAACCTAGTAAGTGGGGCTGATACCTTCACAAAGTCCTTAATTAACTTCCTATACCAGCCCGCTAATCCAAGAAAACTTCTTACTTCCATTACATTCCTTGGGACCTTCTAATCTTGCACTGCAACTACTTTTGCGGGATCTACCGTTATCCCTTCTTTGGATATCACATGTCTTAGAAACCTTACTTCTTCTCTCCAAAAATGATATTTGGAAAATCTAGCCTTAAGCTAATGCGCTCGGAGGGTATCCGAGATTTCCCTTAGATACAAAGCATGTTCTTCCCGACTCTTAGAGAAAACCAAAATATCATCTATGCACAAGCAAAGTGAACCATTCGCCTTTGTAGCGAAAACAACTGGAGCACCCCATTCAGAAATACTTCCCCTTATGAACCCTTTCTCAAGTAACTCTTTTACTTATTTACTGAGCCCTTCATTTCCCTTAGAGTCATGTGTCGTACAGGTAATGCAACTGGCTTTGCATTGTCAACTAGATATACGCGGAAGTCTATCTCGCGTTTTAGGGACAAACCCCTAACCTAATCAAAAACATCTACGTACTCATAGACTACTCTAACGGATCGCAAATCGTCGATAGATGCATCAAGTGATTCTAGGTAGCTAAGCCAAATTGATCCCTTAGGATCACACGAAATCTCGAGTGTATTCCCGAGGCAAGTCAAAAGTCTAACTACCCTCCTTTCACAATTACTAGCTAACCAATCCATGCCTAGTACAACCCTCAGCCCATGAAACCAAAAAAATAAGCATTACACTTAAAACTCAATACTTAATATAGCTATTCTCAAATCCTTACAAACCAAAGATAAATGAGTCGAACCACCAATTGGATTTGAGACAATAATGGGATCAAGTACTAAGGTGTGGAGACTCAACTATGGAAGCAGATATAACCGAATGTGAAGCGCTAAAATCAAAAAGAGTACTAACAGGATGAAAAAAAGAAAAACTAAACCTTCTCAACAGAAACTTTACTACCTCTCTCTCCGGTACGCTGGCAGTGAGAGCATGCACTTTCCCTCCTGAAAATCCTATCCTTTGTTCTTGCCCTTGTCCTTAATTGTATGACCAGTTATTCCATAATAAAGACACTTCCTCTTATCTTAGGTTTTACTATTCTTTCCTCCCTTCTTATCCTGTGATTCTTCCACTTACACCTCTTTATTTTTACCTCTTTGTGAACCAAGTCCATATCCATGAGTTTCTCATCCTTAGGTTGTTTTCTTTAGCCAAACTCCCTCATTCTCATCTTTACCATCCTTGTGTAACATGTTGACAAGTCTCTCGAAAGCTGCCTCCATCGCACGGAAAACCCAACAAAGCTTGAAAGAAAATTAGCCGCAGGTGAAACTACTGCTGCTATATATGGAAGTTGGGCACTTCTTCGCCCTTTGACAGGTGTTGTAGTCTAATCAAGCCTACAGAACCATGCCGCGATGAGGTTACCTCCCAGAAAGCTAGGAGCCCCGGAGACTCAGAAAAGAAGGAAACAAGGATTCAAACAGAGGATCAAAAGTTAGTGCATATGGCTTTGGGCGATATGCCTTTAAAACAAAACTTTTCTTTTGGAAATGCTTCTTTTAAAACCGTTTTGAAAATAATTTTTAAATCTTTTATCTGATCCGGTAACCTTCAGCTCTGATACCAAGTGAAACACCCCACCTCTATTAATGTCACTCATAAAGGGAATGCATTAATTTATTGAAGCGTTACAGGTAAAAGATGCAGATAAATTACAAGATAAACAAATAAAGTAGCGGAAAACAAAGTCATTTTATAAGCAACGTAGTTTAGTCAAGATTTTACAACAATTGACTCAATCATACTTAAAAGTACTACATAAAACTTCTGTCTTGATTCAAAAACTTCCAAATACATAAGAAGCAAAAAACATAGCAAAGTAACCATATTAAAGTGCAAACACAGCCATAGCCAAAGATAAGAGGATCCAAGCAATACATCAATGAATCTTCAAGCTTGGAAAGAGAAACGGTCCAAACTAAGCTGAGCTATTCCCTCCCTGACTACCTGGGGGGAGAAACGGAAGAAAAGAAGACGAAAGAAAATGGGTCAGACATAAAACCTGGTAAGTCCAGTTAATTTCAGTATGCAAACATGTAAAAGTAACATGACATATATAAACTGAATATAAGACAATACCGTGATAATAGGGATAACATGATAAGATTAGCATAAGATATGATAAGGCAAGATAAAATGAATGCGCTTCTACTCTTTCTCTGCTTCGCTAGTACCCTATTATTCTAATTTCTATATCTCTGCACCACCTAACTAGTGTCCAGACTAGTAATCTGTATAAAATGATAATACGATCCCAATCTCCACAATTGCGGTATCCTTTAGGTGTACATCTATTATGAGGATCCCACCTCAATCTGCCTAATTGCCATGGATATTGTAACAACCCAAAAAATATGAGCCAATTTAATTTTTTTTAAATTGGTTATATAAAAGAAATTAGAGCAATTGAAATAGAATACTTCAATAAAATAATGAGTTAGAAATGGTGCGGCGGTTTGAAAATTTGATTTCAAACTTTGACTGACTGTACCAGGTGCAAAATAAAACGGATTTTAGTGAAACCAAAAATATTTAAATCTGTTTATGATTATCTTTCCAACGAATCTGAAAAATCGAAGTTTCATAGCGGGAATCAAAAGTTATGGCCAAATGAATTTTCAGAAAGGTCGTTATAGAGAATATATAGCCCTTGAAAATAGACATTTTGCAAATGACCTCAGAATTCGACGAAACCACTTTTGTTGGATCCGGGATGTCAAATTATGGCTAGGCTTCAAATTCCATAATTTTTAAAGTTAATATGTGAGCTTGGCAAAGGAAAATGTGTTTGGCCAATTTCTGTTAAGTGAAAATTAGGCTCACATCCCTATTTTCAAACTTAATTAAAGCCACGTCCACCCATACTTTTATTTATAAATCCGGTCCCTAAAATCAGATGCCGCCCAAACTTTTGATCCCTTCCGCCTGCTCCTCGTGTCCCCTTCGCCTTTTTCAATTTCTGGCCAAAAAAAAATGCGCTCATGCATAAAAAAAAAAAATCTAAAATCTGGAAATAATCCCAGGAGCCCACGCAAATCAAAAAAAAAAAGTTGCATACATGTATGCAACTATTGCTGATAGTTGCATACATGTATGCAACTTTTTAAATACACATGCAAAAAAGATCCGCAAGCCTGCTGAATAATTGCATACAAGTATGCTGTTATTCAAAATAGCTGCATACTTGTATGCAGTAATGTGTTGAAAGCCGAAGGCGTGACAATATGTGCATACTTGAATGCATATTTTTTGCATAACTGCATACTCGTTTGCACATATGCAAGCATGCGTGTTTTCCATGCAGAAATCGAATAGATGCATGAAATCATGCATGTATTTCGGAAAATCTGCGTACATGTATGCATATATGCTGCTGTATGATGCGGAATTGAAATAGATGCATACATGTATGCAACTATTTGAAATATGTGCATGTTTTTATGCATTTTACTGCATTTTTCGCTGTTTTGTGTATTTTTTGATTTTGACGTGTTTGTTGATTGATTTTCCACCTGATTTTTTTGGCGTGAACATGTTTTATTTAATTATGAATTTACGTGATTTTTTTATAATTTTTTTATATTTTTTATATGTTTTTGAAAAATAGGGACCTAATTTACAATAAGTTTAGGACCGGATGTGAGCCTAATTTTGAAACTTAATAGGGACCTGTGACAAACGAACCCTTCTGTTAAATTGGGTCGACCAGAAAATAGCAATTTTTCAAACGGTCTCAGAATTCGACGAAATCAGTTTTGTTGGGACCGTATCATCAAAAAATAGCTAGATTTATTTTTCTGGAATTTTTGGGATCAATATGTGGCCCCGACAAATTGAAATGTACGTACAAAACAGAATTTGAATGTTTTATACATTAATTTGAAGAATAACTGACTGTAGCAGTCGAATGGGCCTACGAAACATATCCCATTGTGTTCGGAATGGAGGTATTTAGCTAGGGGCGACAGTCGTTGGGTTTGGATTGGAGTTCATATGGAGAAACACTATTTTAAAATTTTAATAAAGCACGGGCCAATAGGATTTTTCCATCATAAATTAAAAATATAAAAAAAAACTGAAAACCCCCGAAGCCCTCTCGATATCGACGACGGAAGGAGTTCCCCCATTACCTGCCATTTTCCGGCGAAACCACCGACCATTTCACCCCGACCCACTTCAACTTTTTGAAGCCCTCTTCCTCCTCTTCAAATCCATACCTGTGGCATCCCTCCTCGTCTTGTATTTCGTGTGAACGACCGCCCAAAGTTTTAGCCTTTCCGCCGCTGCCACCATCGCCAGAGGCGATCGAGCCTGACCGCGACCCCACCCCTAGGCGCGCCTCTCGGAGTGCTACGATGTTGTACCCTTCGATTTCAGTGAAGTACTATGGATTGAGCAAGAAATTAAAACCTAGTTTGGAAGCTATAAGGAAGGTAACGACCTTTATTACTCTGAACTGATTATAACACTTCTAAGTGTTGCAAATCTTGTTTTTTAAATAAAAATCTTTTCTTTTTGCTATGTTGACGAAATTCAATGAAACAGGAGACATCGGACTCGTAAGGATGCTCTCTACATTCTAGAAGTGTCCGTGGATTTTTCTGAACTCGCTACGATTTTTAGCAAAGCAACAAACCAATGTGAGATTTCTAAACTGAAATGTGAATGGAAATGCGTTATGTAAGTTATATAAGCGATGTATAAATTATGCATGCATGGTATAAATCATATATGTGTTGAAATGGAAGTGAAATATACTTATATATATATACACTCCCCTCATCCACAAACCATAGACGATAATTATTGATTGTGAATTAGCATGAAAAATTTAGTCAATAATGCGAATGGTTGATAGAATTGTTTGTGGTTGATATTGTTTGATTGTGGTTGAAAAATACCCGTTTGTGGTTGAAACAAAATTAGAATAGGTTGTGGAAAAGAAAAACATACTCGCCTGTGTGCGAACTAGATGTATGAAATCCCATTGTCAAAAACTGCGAGGTTTTAAGGTAGAGCGAGGAGTCGTACTCGGGACGGTGCCGGTTTTAAATACCCTGCCATTATGCTGCCGAAATTTTCAATAATATTCATGTGTTAGAATTATTTCATGTGTTGAAACTCTTTTCATGTGTTGAAACTATATTCATGTGTTGAAACAATATTCATGTGTTGAAACCATATTCATGTGTTGAATAGAAATTCATGTGTTGAATAGACATTCATGTGTTGAATAGAAATTCATGTGATGAATAAAATTCTTTGAAAACAAAAATAACACTTTATCACATATATAGAATATATAAAATATTCATGTTTTACATAAATTGTTTTAACACTAAAAATCACATTTTTATTATATATATAAAAACTATAGAAAACATTCATGTGTTGAATAAAGGACTAGAACGATAAAAACCATATTTTTATTGTATATGTGAAGTCGAAAATATTCATGTGTTGAATATATGGAGTGAACAATAAAATCTACATTTTTATTATGAATATGAAGTGCTAAAAATGTTCATGTGTTGAATATATATTTTTGATGATAAAAATATCATTTTTATCATGTATACGACTCGCTAAAAATACACAAGTGTTGAAATAAATATTTGTTTGCTATGAATATTATTTTTAACATGTATGTAAGCTAAATAAAATAGTCATGTGTTAAACTATATTTTTGTTCGCAAGAAATAATATTTTTAGCTTAGTTTCGCACACACACACACATATACATATATATATATACATGTGTTGAACAGGAAAATGGATTAGCTGTTGAGTAAAGAATTTATTTGCATGCCCGACAAATAAGTAAACCTTAATGAGTTGGATGTGCAATATTATTATACCAACTCCTGTGAATGCCATTGGATGCGAAGTGCTGGTTGTTCTGTGTGAAATAATAAACGTCGCCATAGGATTGTAACAATTAATTTTGAACTACACTACATGGCATACTTCTTGAAGATAGGCATACTTCATCATATACCATATAAGCATTTGGAGCTTGTGTGACGAGGTTGAAGATTTACCATACGAGCGAGAGGCTTGTATGGCGGTGACTGTAAATTACAGGTTGAACTGATGACTGATATGGACTATGTAAAATGTAACGGTAAATTGCAAGATTAATAAAAACCCCACACGGGTCTGGAGATGACAATAAACACGTCTCTCTGGTCATTAAGGCACAAAAACCATTTATAGGGTGACGAGAATTTATTCTCTGGAGTTATGATCTATACACACTCCCCTGTGGACACCGGAATATATCACTATAAATATGTGCATGCTTATTAAGATTTATTGGGTACCTAATACGGCCCAATAAATTTCCAAACCCCTTCTCGCACAAAGGAGGTTATGGCGAAATTTTCTGAAATTTAAAGGCGTTAGTGAAATATTTGAAGTGAAAACGATATTGAAATCGTCGAATAAATTATATATATATATATAAATTAAATAAAACGAATCGAGCCCCTACAGTTCGCGTTTTGAAATCGTAACTTTAAACGATTATACTGAAAGATCCGACCATCGGATTTTGATGAAACTGGAACCGTTGGGTTCGCTTTGGAAAATCTTTCCAATGATATAAACTTTTTTTGAGATCCAATGGTTAGATTTCCAGATATGTGTAAAACAAATTTGGAGAAAAATAGCGTCAGTGCCTCGGCACGACCTGACACGTCGTTTAATTAAATAAAGCCATTTTTAAATAAATAAAAATGGCGATATATCGTTATAAAATATTATAGACGATATGGAATGGAAATAAACCGGTTATACTTGGTTTTCTTGTCAATTGATGGTTGAATGTGTTTGACATGAAAATTATACTAAAGAACTGAAATGTGAATGTCGAATAATTTAACCACGAGAAGGATAGATCTGAAATCTAAATATACGTGAATTATTTGAAAAGGCCGAGTTAATTCTCATTTCAAATAATTGATCGACAATTGGAAGTCGAAGAGATGAAGACAGTTCAAGACCGAAGATCTTCACATCGGATGGATGGGCGCTACTGATGCTCATGATTGGAGTAGCTACCTTGAGGGGGCTGAAGTGGTAGCCGTCCGGACGTATTTGTTGATTGTACGGATAAGCAAGGAATATGGTGCCTCCGGCTTCGTTCAGACCCAGAACGAACTTGTAAATGGACTGTGTGTCTGACATTGGATTTTGTTCTGTGCTGATTGATCTCTATTAAATATATATCTATTTGGCGACGGAGAATTTATTCTCTTGCTTAACGCCCTTCTCTGAGACGTACGAGCTCAGAGGTTTTGTATCGATAGAAATCAGTCGCATGGAGTGAATTGCCTATGTAGCATGCCTAAATGGCAGATGATCAAGGCTTCTGTTGAAGAACAAAGTCTTATGGTTGATGACCGAAGCACGGCCTGAGTGGCGTAGCTTTGTGTATAGCGTTGATTCGCGAGCCTCACACCTCGGTATGAGTCAAAAACGGGATAAGGACCGCTGGGAGAACACGACGTTTCTTTCTAGCTACGGTAGTGTCAGTGACTTACCAGCCCTGACATTGATATTATTTTCACCTATGTGGTTGTTGGAATGTGAGGCGCCTCGATTATAGGTCCGTAAGGACCGGGAAACGTGTGTTCAGGAATTGCTAATCCTCAAAAGTAAGAGAGGACTGGCCCAGCCGATTCCAAGGATCACTGTGTGTGATCCTGAGACATTTGCTAGAGTGTCTCGAACAGAGAGGAGCTTGCCCCTTGCCTCGACTCATGATGGAATCCAATTTCCAATACGAAATTACATATTTGATTGTAACTTATATATGGAAAAATAATGGCATGGGACGCTCATGTCGTCTATGATTGATATTTATGATGGAAGTTGCTTTTGAAACATATATACACTAGTAATAATATCAAACACTTTTGTTTTATACGTATCAAGCATTTCTTGGCCATTATAAGGTAAAACTCTATCCTCCGGCTTGCGTTGCACTGTGTGATGGGACCTGAGCCTTATAATGGCTTCATTTTTATAAAAACCATTACGATGATTTAATAATTTACTTTATTTCATGCACTGGCAATCACTGGAGTAAACCCGTTCTGCGAAAGTGGTGTGGTCCTATGATTTGCCTTATTATTGTTGTTTAATTAGTTAAGTAGATTTCTCATACCAGTCCCATGACTGACTCGTAGTTTGTTTCACCTTGCAAACTCGGGTGCCCTTATTTTCACACGGGCAGCCTAGTACTAGGTAGCAGGACATATTTTGGCTCTGGCACTACAGCAGGAGTGCATCTTTTGGCTGATATGGCAAGGCTTGACTTCTCAGTGTTTTGACTATTGATATTCCGCCATTATTATCTATGTATATGATTCTGCTTCTGGCGATGTAGACTGAAATTTCTTTTATGTACTCTCATATGTATATGTACCGCTTATGGCGATGTAGACTGATCATGTACTTTTATGCACTAAGTTGTATCCTACACTGTGCTCTCTGATGTTGTGACATATTATGATTCCGCTGTCATATTTATGTAAATTATTCTATTTGTTGCTTATGCTATTATCTGTACTCTCCTAATGATGATTAATGTGTTATATTCCAATGATTATCCTTAACACCGTTGTACGGGGTTTTGGGATCATCACAGATATGTTAGATATACCCTTACTACCCTATCGACCGGCTCCATAACTCGCATGTATTTATTACTTGTGTCATTCGACCTCGCTTGTATGTATTCATTACTTGTGTCATTCGACCCCGCTTGTATGTATTCATTACTTATGTCATTCGACCTTGCTTGTATGTATTCATTACTTGTGTCATTCGGCCTCGCTTGTATGCATTCATTACTTGTGTCATTCGGCCCCGCTTGTATGTAGATACCTGTGTTGGCCCCATCATGGGGTGTGTCAATTCACACGATGGAAACCCGACACGATTCAAGATGCACAGTGTATACTACTAATGCCCAATGCGTGCTTTTTCCACTCCGAAGCACGTGCACACCCATACCCCATCGGAACCTACACTGCTACACCACCCGCTGCTATTTTGACCGCTTATAATCAGCCCATTAATCATGCCCCACCCTGCCTAGCTCAGGGTACCATGATACATCTATGTGGGTTACTGCTGAAATGGGTCCCCGTTACTAGGGTTTCCTAATCAACATGTTATAAAGGTTAAGTGTTCTCAATTTAACTTTACCCCACCTATTTGGTTAATTTACATGTTGTACTGGTTAAGTGTTGCCTATTCATATGTTACTTAACCTTATCACTGATTCATGCATGTTTATTCAATGGTTAATTTTGTGGGCCTATATATACTAATATTACCCACTTACCCAAGATTTACTTAACCCTTCCCCTTATCAAGACCATATGTATTATTGGTTAAGCTTGCCTTAACCCTATCCACTTTGTTCATGTAATATTGGTTAAGTTGTCTTCTTGTCCATGTTAACTTAACGCACCTACCTAACATGTCATATTGGTTAAGTTTTCTTATTAACTTAACCCTTCCCATTCATCATGTTGTATTGGTTAAGTGTTTCCTATTAACTTAACCCTGTTCATTCATCATGTTATATTCGTTAAGTGTTTCCCCTTAACTTAACCCCACTCATTCATCATGTTATGTTGGTTAACTTAACCCTACTCATTCATTATGTTGAATTTGGTTAAGTGTTTCCTATTAACTTAACCCTATTATTACCATTAATTCATTCATTAACGCCTTAACCTCTCACATTAGAACTGTTGTTTGCGGTTGCTGGATGTATCGGGCGGTTCCGGGCAGACTTCTACTGCAAACTCATTCTAACCTCGGGTTTTCGGCTTTATGCACTAACCTCTCACATTAGACCTATTGTTGCGGTTGTTGGATGTGCCAGGCGGTTCCGGGCAGACTTACACCGCAACTCAATCTAACCTCGGGTTAGGCATGTTCATCTTTTATCCAATTTACCTATTTACCATACATGTCCAAGTCTAGATTTTTTATGCTAATTATCCCAAATTCACAAAACTAGTTATGTTCCAATTCTCAAGTTATGCCCAACCAAGCCAATTGCAAGTTATGCCCCACAAATTCAATTACAAGTTATTGCTCAAAATAGGTTACACCCAATCTTCCCAAATTTTCAATAATAGTCATGCACAAAATCACAATATACATTATGCTTGGCGTCCCAACCAATAGTTATGCCCAATCTAGATTTAATATTCCAATTTACAGTTTATGCCTAATCTAGATTTAACATTTCAATTTACCCCAAGTTCGCAATAATAACAATTATGCCCCAAATCACAAGTTACATATTTGTTCCACCATTACCAAATAAATTATTCCAAAATATCCTCGCATTCCAACCGCACATATAATAAAATTCAGTCTAGATTATAGGTTAATCTAGATTCATAAAATAAAAGGGGAAGAAAGAAGGAACATAAATGAGAGTAGGCATAAAAACATGCATCATAATGATAGATCTGTCTAATATAACATTATTGACCTAAGAGGATTACAGATCTGTCAGAATTGAGGTATAACAAAGACAGATCTGAAATAAACTGATAGAAATAACCTCGTAGACATATAAATCTGATATGAATAACATCATGAACCTAAAAGGATTATATATCTGATGTTCAACAAAGATAGGCATGATTGAATCGATATAATAACATCTTAGGCATGTAAAGTCATAGATTCAATAGAAGGATAGGGATAAACCTGAAAAGATTGTCTTATCATCAACCATGAACTTAGATTCATTTTATTACATGCGAAGATTACTATAAGGTGTTTAAATCTGAAAATAACATGAACTTACCTTGCTAGGATTAAGAAAAGATAGTTGAATCGTTGTTGTTGTAGCAAAACAAATCTTCTAATTTGATTTGACGCTCTCAAATTTTCTCCTTGAATTTAGGTTGAGGAATGACGGCTAAGCTAGTTTAGAGATGGACAGCATGGTGGCAATAGAGAATAGGGTTGTGTGGTTAGGGTTTAGGTTTAGAGATGTATATATAGGAGTATACGATCAATTTGAGCCTTTAGATCAACCTAGGAGTCATCAGAGCCATCCAAATCAAACAGATACATCGCCCAACCAACAACAGGGCGACACATAAGCCCTAATACCTCAGAATTCGTCACTGCCACATCAGTCAGGTACAAAACGAAGTATTTCACCCAGATCGGGGGGGGGGGGGGGGGGGGGGTTCAACACCGGGGTTGACCCCCCTATAGGGGGGTCGATACCCTTTAAGGGGGTCAACACCCACTGGCGGGAATTTTCCCGCCCAGCCTGTTTTGGCTGATTTTGAATTTTGAACCCATTTTTGACTTTCTGGAACTATTTCTGAAGTACTGAACCCTATAATATATATATATATATATATTCTTTCTGCGCGTATACAAACTTCAAACCTTAATAACTTCTTCATACGGTGTCCGATTTATGCAAACATCAGATTGTATCCCAAGCAGAATTCCGAGACGAACGCAATGGCGTAGCCCGTTTCCTCTAATTCTTCCTTTAATAATTAATTATCTTTTAATTATCTCTGATGTCATGTTTTAGAATTACGGGGTGTTACAATAGGTATTATCATTCCCCATTTATTCGAAATCATTTACTGTTGTATCTTTCTTTCATTCAATTCCATTTATTACCATTAATTTCAATTATTACTGTTTATCAGTCCAGCTATTTATATATATACACACATGTACCAGACCTCTCACATTAAGCCTACAACATGTGGATGGTGGATATGCTGGGCGGGTTCGGGCAGACTTCTTCCATAAGTCGGACTTAACCTCGTGTCTTGGCACATTTCGTGTTTATTCAGTGTAATTCGAGGCATGTTCATTCTTTAATAATTATTCCTATTTCATTATTAGTTTTCATGCCCTTTTTTTCCAAGTCATATTTACTAGCCCAAGTTAAGGTCTTTAAAAATAATTTGGTCGATGCCCAAATTCATATTTGTTTATTCAGTTCTATATTAACATGAAACTATATAATCATATACTTACTCCAATTATTTCATTTATACATTTGGGACAAATTATCATGTAATAAGAATAGTCATAGTTGATACTTATATTTTAACAAGTTCATAACATGTAAACTTTTTAGCACTTCAACTAATTCAATATATGAATTTTCCAACATGTTCATATAATATTATAACATGTAAACATTCCAACATTTCAATTGATTCATATTAACAATTTGACGTTATATCATGCTAATCATTCCCGCATCATATATCATCATTAGCATATGTTAGGCATCTTACCATGTCATATTCCAATTTGTCATAATGGGGAATGCTAAACGGCAATATACCATTATCTAAAATAATATGGCTTAAATCCACTCACCTCATAAGCTTTCCAAATCCTGGATCTGGTCTCTACCCTTCCATGGTTTTCCCCTAATTAGAATCATAACCTAACAACCATAGATTTTATAATTTTTACTAAAAGAAAAAGGGAAGAAAAGAGGGAATTGAAAAATAGACCAGATCTAGGAATTACCTCACTTTGACAAGGGATTTAAAATTAACTTAGATCCGTTCTAGAAAAATAGAAAAAGGGATTGCTGACGTAGAATCCCAGATGTCCAAGCTTGAATAACTCTAATAGGTTGACGAAGAAGAAAAGGCTAGAACAAACTATGTTGGAGTAGCACTTCGTTGTTACCATTGAATCATATGAATAAAACAATGGGTCTAAGGTCTTATTTATAGGTGCAGCGGAGGAACTAAGACTGTTAGATCTAAATCTAAAACACCAAAACTGACCACATCAGAAAAGAATGTTCCAGATCCGCGGGTAGGTCGACCCCCCTGTTGGTGGGTCAACCCCCAACGAGAAAAATTCCCGCTCAACTTCCCACCTTGCGAATTTTGATTTTTGAATTGATTTTCGAATTTTCTGGATATATTCATTTAATATATATACATATAAGCTCCTTATATGTATACAAACTTCTAATGCTCATAACTTCTTCATATGTTGTCCGATTTACGCAAACCAGATGTCTATCTTGACCAGAATTTCGAGACGGGCGTAATGGCGCAGTCTGTTTTACTTAATTCTGAATATTTAATCAAATTATTCTTATTTTATTATCTTAAGTTAAAAATGAGGGGTGTTACAAGATGACCACGAGGATGCGACTTGGGAGACTGAAGACAAGATTCGCGCTTCGTACCCTTTTCTTTTCAAGGGTATGTTCTTAACTTCTTTTTGTAATGCTTTTATTCATACTTGCTTCTGTCATTTAAGTATATCCTATCAATCGAATCTTCGACCTTTAGGTGGGGAACCAATGGATGTAAACATGTGTTTGAGACATGTTATGTTTGATGGATGCAAGTGGATGCAAGTGTTTGCTAGTGGTTGCTTGTGGATTCATATTCACACACACTAGGCACTAAATCGGCTCAGTCAGTCTCATACTGCATATGGATGTGTATGCATATTTTTCTTTTTTTTCATGGATGGAAATGTGTGTATCATAACATGAATATTGCATTTGGATGGATGATTGTGCATTCATGTAGCATTTACATGATACAATAGGATTATTTGCATACATTTTGATTACATCGCATGAACATACATTGTTTTAAGGAGGTCAACTGAATCAGTCGATCGCCCGATCTTTCGCATTAGTATAGGGGCATATACACACACCTTTGCATATTTTCATATAAGCATTAGAAATAATTTAAGGACAATGGATGCTTATGATTGGTGGATGGGTAGATGGATGATTAATGTTAGGATATACATTCTTCTTAACTTAGAGATTTCAAGGACGAAATCCTTCAAGTAGGGGAGAATGTAACATCTCATAATTTTAAAGAACACTATAATGATAAACTAAACAATACTTAATTAAATATTGTAAATTAAGTAAAACGGACTACGCCATTGCTTTCGTCTCAGAATTCAACTTAACATAGACTCCGAGTTCGCATAAAATTGACATCGTATGAAGAAGATATTAAGGTTTGAAGTTGGTATATACATAAGTAAAAAATATATATATAATCAAGTCCAGAAAATCAAAATTGAAGAGCGAGAAAGGGAGGGAAATCGACCCATTAGGGGTCGATCCCATGCTCCATGGGTGTCGACCCACGGGTCAACCCCAACAAGGGTGTGTCGACCCCATGGTTGACCCCACCCAGATATGGGGCAGATCCATTCTTTCAACCTGGACTAGTTTCTTGACCAGATTCGTTGATGGTAGGCTATAAATAGGATCTCTTTTCTATTGTTTTATTCATCAAAAACAACGGAGACAAAGAGATGCTACCCCATCTCAGATTGAATTAGCTTATTCTTTTGCAACAACAACTTATACGTATTCATGAATCTCTGCTACAACATCTACAATCATTTCTCTATTCTTTAGATCCAGTCATAGTGAGTTTATTTTGCTTTTAGATATAAACATTTAATAAGTAATCCTGACATGTTTATAAGTTTGAATCTAAACCTGTGCCTATTAATAACCTGAATCATAACTAAACAGATCTTCCATTACTTTTATGCGTCTACTATTTAGTTCTCATATGCCTATTCCTGATATGCATATTCTGTTATTATGCCAAATTATGTTATCATATGCCCATTCTGCTACTAGGCCTATATCTGTCACCATATGCATATTCTATTAGTATGCCTATTTATGCTGTCATGTTCCTGTTTTGTTGTCATGCTTATTTTTGTTCTCTTCACTCCCTCCATTCCTTTTCATTTTTATATAGTCAGACTACCTTCGAGCCTAGGCCTGTCGCTAAAATATGCGAACAAACGAAATTGGGAATGGTAAATTGGGGAATAAATTTGTAAAACATGACCGGCATTTGGGCATAACCTATACCTTGATCTAAAACTTTAATTTGGGGCATAACTTGTATTGTGAATTAGACTAGGATTTGGGGGATAACCTTTGATGAACATGAAAAATTGTTTAAGAATGAACATGCCTAAATTTACAGTAAATAGAAAACACTTAGACATGCTGTTAGATTACACTTGTGGTAGAAGTCTGCCCGGAACCGCCCGACAAATCCAGCATCCACAAGTGGTTAATCTAATGTGAGGGGTCTAGTACGTAAATGTATGCGTAACAGTTCTAAGACACGAGGTTAAGTCTGACTTGTGGTAGAAGTCTTCTCCGAACCGTCCGACATATCCAGCATCCACAAGTGCTCGACTTAATGTGAGAAGTCTAGTGCATTAACAAACATGAATGGAAAATGATAATAACCATTTAACCTGTAATACTTAACCTTTTAAATCTGTGGGGGGTTATATGGACCTGTCAAAATTGTGTAAGGGTTAAGTAAACTTTCTTGAATCAATGGGGGGGGTTTAAGTAAATTTGTTAAATTTGTAGGGGTTATATAAACTCGACAAACTTAACCTGTTTTATATGGTGGGGTTATGCAGGCTTGTTAATCTGTTAGGCACAAACTATCAAAATCCAAGTAGTGGAGATGCAAGCCTAGGGGGTGGCTTGTACCATCTTTTTTATGGGACCCGTATCAGTTAGTAACCTATCTTGGTGTCAAAAGGGGGACCCCGAACTAGGTAGGGGTCAGGGCATGCTTACTGAGATGATTATAAGAGGTTCATTTGAGTGGTGGTGTTGACGATGCATTCCAACGGAGTCATGTGCGTGCATGAATCTGCTTTCTTTGGATAATAAGACACTATGACATTAATAGATATGGTTGTGCCTCTCGTAAAAAAAGGGTTGCCACTTTAGAAAATGACACATCCTATTGTGGGACCAGCACATGGTATCTATAGTATAGGGAGCCGATCGATTGGGGTAGTAATTAGGGCAAATCTGGTCATGCTTGTTTAGGAGCCCGTTATTAACGTTGGGGGTAACACTTGGCATTTTTGTTTGGCTGCCTATTATTATTGTTGGGGGTAAAACCCATCACTAGAAGTGCACCTAAGTCTACCATATGTTTCCGTTGTGATCGTTCTGTTTCTGTTATACCAGTATTGGTGTAGAGAAAAGTACTTGAGAAGCACAATATATTCTGTTCTGTTTATCCTGTTTTTCCTGCTCAGTCTGTTATACTTGTCTTGTGATACTGCTATCTCTCTCATCTAGTTGTTTTCCTTTTCATGATGCTTTTACTTATTTATATGCTAAAAGTAACCGGACTCGCCGGACTTTATGTCTGACCCGTTTTTTATTTTCTCTCTCTTCCTTTTTCCCTCCAGGTTCTCAGGGTGGGAATACTCAGGTTTGATTAGGATTCTCTCTTTCATTCTGCTTGGTGCTGCTTAGATGTACCACTCGGATTACCTGTTTACTCTGATATGGCTCTTTGTGGCTCTGATACCAGATGTAATAAACCAAATTTCGATAGACCAATTTTTTTTCAAAATTCTAATCTATCGAAACTCGTGTTGGTTTGTCTGGTATCCTGTAGAAAAGACAGAGATATAAAATGTATCAGAGATCAAAAAATATCTCACAGCGGAATGGATGAAATATAATATAATCAAAGTATAGTCTTTCCCAAGATAATAATACTGCCTAACTAGTATCCAAAGCCATCACATCTCTACCACAAATCTAACCTACGAGTATGTTATGAGGAAGGGGATCAAAACACAAGTTCTGGTGACAGGATTAAAATACACATTTTGGATAACCCTACATATACCGTTCAGTTACATTTTCTTGTTTATTAGGTTACTTGGGGTAATAGCACTCAAGGCTTACACACACGTCGTACCCATCTACTTCCCAGTGGATTAACCTATAACAGTATATATGTAGCTACCCCCAAATTAAGGTACATCCCATGGTACCCCACTCGCATGGTATCTACCGCAACGCCACGAAAATATACGCAGTCCCCTATCCTATGCCGGAGTGACGTATGGATCTTTATATAACAATGCTATGTTTCGCATAAACTCACTATCGCCATGATACATAAGCATACAAACTTCCATCTTTGAACCATTCTATCGAATCAGATTTCATCATAGAGTAATGCCCTAGAGTCTACGATTCACCACCCAGGGCAGATATCCATGTGTCTAGACTTTCCCACGTACGTATCGTCAATCGTACTCGATGCCTTAACCTCACATATCCTCTACTATGCACTGAGTTCCATGGCAGGGCTGTACAAGAAACATAGAACTCGATCGGGAGCTTTTCAGATATATTTTTACACAAATGCTAAGGTTTGCATTTTTAGTGGCTATAGTCCCACCTGACCCCTCCTTCAACTAGTGAAAGACAAATAGAATTGAAAACTAGCGACATGGCCCAAGAGCAAACAACAAACAACAAATCCTAATTGGCCTGCCCTCACCCATATCCTTGATAGCAAAAGGTCTATGGTATTTTGGTTTAGCTCTCCGTCTTTTCGCATCACACATCACGTATTAAGCTGACTGTCGATGGTAGGTACCTGACGACTTGCTATCAATAGATGGTTAGACCCGCCGGTACAAGATGGTCGTAACCCAGCCTAGTCATAAGGCAATTTGGATCATAGAATAACCTATGCCGCCCTACAATCTTTTGATTTCCCAATATCGTGGCAATCAAGGTATACTTACTGGGTAGAAACATGCAGACCTAACCTGTTTGAGCATAGTCAAATGCTGTCACAACACAGAGGACCACCAGGATTACCCTCCACGTCCCAGGAAGCCGCGTGCTTCCCCTTCCAGTCCTTCAGAGCCAAGAGCATATCAACAGAACAACAGGAAGAACAGGTAGAATATTCAGAAGGATGTGCGTTCCCCTCGTGTCCCATGGCACCACAATGATCTACCCCGTTAGGTTATTCACCTTCATACTTACGAACTGGTCCAAGCACCTCAGGTTAACGTGTTATTAGACCCTATGTCTAATCATTTAATTACGCTCTAACTCTTCCCTTTCATATTTCCATTCAACTTCGTTATTCTTAGTCATATTGACTTCTTATTCAAGTTACCAAGTTCCTCTTGCTTATTAATTTCAGTTATGACTTAATCCATGTAAGTTTATTAATAAGCCCATAACATGTTATTTTCTAGACTGTAATCCAAGATCTAAAATCACAATCTCCTTATATTATTCATTGTCCAATTTCGTAGTTACAATAACATGTTCTACTTAATATATAATTAAGTATACTTTATCTCAATCCACATGTTTTCTGTTTAACATGTCACTTGTTATTTATGATTAAATATAACTTAGTTCACCTTATTCTTTCTTATTTAATCATAATTCCATCCTACAATGTTACTACAACCTGTCGTTGTTTAGTTCTCTTAACTAATGTTTACTAATAAATTTTTAACATGTTATTCTTATCAGTGGATTTCAGATTCTCAAGTTTAAAAATAAATTAATTTATAATTAAGTACAACTTATTGCATTTCATGAGTTTTCCTCCTTTTTCTCTACTTATTACAAACAACAGATTTCAGGTTTCCCAATTTACAGATTACTTAATTTACAATTAAGTACAACTTGTCTCATTACATAAGTTATCCCATTTTCTTTACCGTATATTATAACCTGAGTTATAATTTCCACTTGTCCCTAGGACAAGCCTACCTTTTATCTTTCCTTTTTCCGCTTCAAATTTATCCATAATAGATTATTATCATTCCCCGTTCATTCCACTTCCTTTACTGTTGTAAGTTGCATTCATTTCCTATTCATTTTCATTAATTGCAATTAGTGTCACTTTTTTATATCCTTTTTTATATACATATATTTTTATATATGTTTTGTGCACTAGACCTCTCACATTAAGCCGACACTTGTGGATGCTGGATTTGCCGGGCGGTTTCAGGAAGGCTTCGACCACAAGTTGGACTTAACCTTGTGTCTTAGCACCGTTAAACGTATATTTACGCACTAGACCCCTCACATTAAATTAACAACTTATGAATGCTGGATTTGCTGGGCGGTTCTAGACTTCTACCACAAGTTGAATTTATCCTCGTGCCTAAGTGCAGTTTTAATTTTCCATTAACTATAAATTTAGGCATGTTCATTCTTACAGATTTTGCTGTAATCTATTATTACATTTCATGCTTAATATCATATTAAGTCCATTATCTGATTATCATGTCGCATGTTCTTCCTAACATGCAATTAACTTCATTTTAAAATAAGATGTAATCATCGAATCATGTAATTATTTCATTCTAACAAATTAACATGTAATTGTCCCATTTCTATAGTTAAGTGTTCAAGTGCATAATATGCCACAGATTAACATGTAATTAGAACCTGTGTGTATACAACAATAATCGTTTACACATATTTTAGCAGGTTTATACATTTCAACATATTAATATTTCAACCTATTAACATTTCAACATATTAATGTTTAAACATATCAAATTGACATTTCAACATATTAACATTCTAGAAGATTTGCATTGCATATTAACGGGGAATGTCAAACGATAAATATACCAGTATCAAAAAGGTATATTTTAAATCCACTGATCACCTAATTGCTTTCCAAATCATGAATCTGGTCCAGATCTAGCATTCCATGGTTAGAACCTAAACAACTATGGATCCACAATTCTCAACTAAAAGAAAAAAGGGAAGAAATATGGTAAAAAAATAAAATGACTAAATCAAAGCAATCTGTGGCCGAACACATCCAATACCCCTAATCAAATCAAGGTGCAACAATCAAATAACAAGTCAAGTGAGTAATACATAGAGGTGTATCCACTACAGGTAGTTAACCTCATTTTCTAGACGTAGACTCCTATTTTAATCATTTTAATTATGACACAAGTGTCAAGGTTGTCCAACATCGTTCTCTTACTACATTCTAGCAAATGTTCACTAAATCAACCACTTCATTCTAAAATATCCTCCGCATATACAGATATTAAAGTGGTTCCAGTATAGACATAGAGTAGGTAAATATCCATCCCTGGTCTCTTTAACAACCTATCATCATTTCTTTACACACCATGGTCATTTTATATTTAAATAAAACATCATATTTTTTGTCATAAAATGATTTATTTCAAACACTGATTTCACATTATCCTTTCTCAAATCAATTCGATATTGAATTCAAAATTCAATTTCATAATTTTATGACTAATCTTTTCATTATCAAAATTTCAGATTTTAGACTGTCATGTTATAATTATCATTATCTAATGAAGTATTGCATTTAAACCAATTTGGGCATAACTACTTGGAATGGAAATAAAATTTCCATTCAAAATATTTTGCGTATATGTAAAACAATTAAAACTAAATATAATAACTAGATAAAATTGTTATTTGTCGAATAACGTGAAATAAGATAATATAAGAGAAATAATTTAAATCGAATTATTTAGTACAAAATAATACTAATTTTGAAAATAGTAAAAGTATAAAATGTTTGGAATAAATAGTTGATTTCCTACGAAACCATCTGAAACCAATATCTAGTTTCCAAATCCACTCCAAACCATTTTTCGATTTCATATTCCGATTCAGAACAAAATTTTGATCATTTCAATTTACTAGTTAGAGTAAAATAAAAATCGAATTAATAAACTCAAAAGTCGGCGTTAGTTTAATGGATCATGTTTTAACTCACCAATTTGAATCTATTTCACTAAATATATTCCAACTTAAATTTCAAATTTCAAATTCCAAATCCCACTCCATTATATTGGTTTTAAACCTTAAATCCAGTGTAACAACCCAAATTTCTGTATTATCCGAGCTGACAAAATACACCACACGTCCAACCCAAATTGCACTAAATATATATCATTATGAATAAAGAAAAAGGAACAGAAATAACAACACAAAATCTCACATCGCAGCGGTATAAAATTTATTATACATAACATGTTTTGGAATATATAATTTGTAACTGTATATACATACCATCATCAGAGTACACTACAACACAGCAGAATAAACTATATATATATATATATATATCTAACATTGAAGCCTCCTTCTCCATGCTCCTCTAAGTATATCTGTAAACACCTGAAATACTTGACTGTCCGTACAAATTTGGGCACCCAAGAGTTTAGGGTAAAACAAAACAAAATAAACTCTGGGTCAGTCATAAGACTGGTGTGATTAAACTTCAATCACTTAGTTTAACATTTTTAAAAATCTTTTAAAAAAGGATAATTGTAAGATCGATCCACATATAAACACAGATGGTTTTTACCTTATGATAACCCAAAACATTCTTTAAATTAATATAATTTTGATATTATAATAGTGTCTAAATAAAGTAAATCACAATCTAGCGGAACAATTGCATCTCACGCTCTACATACATAATATACAATAAAAACCACGAGCTCATATTGGATAATGGATTCCAGCTGCAAAGGTATGGGACCACCTTCCGATGGTGTATCTCTAGAGAGGAATACACCGGGTTCAACAATAACATCTTGCAATCCAGACTAAACATGACTGGCCACTCACTTCGCTTGGTTGTACCAAATGTATTATCAGCAATGGTTGGGATTAGCAAACATTCCAAAGCATACAACAATGCTAGAATAAAGAAGCAAATGGATTTTCTCTAGATCAAGTGACAATACACCCTAATTGGGAGTGACCTAGTTAGCCATGTGACCTACCAGATTTTATACCATTTCCCAGTTGTGAGGCCTAAGGCCACGTCTTACCTTTTCGACATATCACATCTTCATTCACTTTGAATGCCATATCGCCAAACCCGCCAAACCATTTATTGATTCTCCAAAAATATCATGGCTATAAAGCTAAGAGATATGAATTCCTCCACCACAAAACTTAATACGTTTGAAGAGATCAATATAGATGATCTGTTAGGCATACTCTATTAGACATTGGTCCATATAAGTCGCTTGGGATTGGACAAACCGAAGGCAACATTTAATCAATCCATCTTAGGACCCAAGGTTAACAAAATACACCTTGCATTTTACTCCATCTAATGCTTATGCCCATATGAAGTGGTTTTTGGATAATAAACCCTAGAACTCTCTCCGTATTAACAACGATGATATTAAATTAATCGATACTTCGATAGTTGTTTGTTTAACTATCAAAGAAACACATATTCATTCAAGATCCTATTCCCAAAGGGAATACTGTTTATTTGTAGCAAACAATCACTGATCCCTTTTTATTAATACTAGTGCGAACCCATGCTACGCACATGGGTTTAACACTATAATTTTTGAAAATATAACATTTTACATCCTAATATTTATATTTGTTCGATATTTCAGTCTTTAGGATTGAGGATCTATGCTAAAAGTTAAATTCACTGCATGCACCACACCAAAGGACACCAAACACTGCAAAGCAGAAAATAGGCATATCTACAAACACTAAATTATAAAAAAAAGTACTTTGTTTAAATGAAAATTCATCGCGTGTAACAGTTTATGTTCATTATAAATAACACGAATAACTCGTCTAACTTTAAACGTGTTTTACACTACTTTCAAATATGTCTGGTACAATAAATTAAAGCAATCTACGTAAACCAAAATACAAATGGATCCCACCTCCAGCAGGTGCATAACAATATAATATTACAAATTTAATTATTTCACAACATATTCTACTACATCTTCGAAAAAGTAAATTAAACTTGTCATTTTCATGGAAACTATTGCTGCCTGTACCATTGGTCACTTTGACCTGCATAAAAGATGCAAAATATAAGGATAGTTCAACCACACCAACATAAAATATAATAACAAATTTATACATGAAAATTATGGATATAAATTTGTAGACTGTATAACATTTGAAACAAAACTATAATGTGAAATAAAACAACAATAACCTGATATCCTGCATAGTGCACCCACGGATAGTAAAAGTATATGGTGACATCTTTTTTTCTTTTGCTCAATAAGCTGTAATTTTAGTAATTGCCCAGTATGACACCCTGTACAAAAAGTATTTCATGTTTTTATTATGGGATTTTTCCCTCGTTCGCAGTAAAGCCCGAAAGACATGAAAATTATATTATTATTATTTTACATTCAGTAATCGAATACTAAAAGAAACATGAATATAATAAGATTCAAATACTATATGTTATAAAAAAATTGTTCTAAAGTAATACGTTTATCATTACAAACATTTTGTTTTTTTCCTTTCGTAAATATCAAATATTGCTCCGCTATTCAGTATTGAATAGTTGAGGCATAAAATAAAGGTGTGATATTGTATATTGTTGTTAAGTAAAAGTAATTTATATCATACTGTAGTGTCCAAATTACATATGGTCTTAAGTTTTTCTGATTTCTTTCATTCATGATGCTTAGTCGATTGTTGCTTAATATTTCCATACAAATCATATAACAATAGGTAACATCAATACATCTAAATATGTAACTCCTCCATTGAGGAGAGTATGGAAAGTAACTACGAATTATTCTTTAAAACTAAGAGATACCATAAGGCATATATTATATTTTGCAGTATTATATAGCATGCAAACTACCATATTTAATACAAAAATATCAGTTCACTAATATTATATCTTGGAAATTAATTTAAAAATTGGTGGCACACGTTTTCGGTATAGTCTAGGTGAGGAAAAAGAAGATGTTATAAATGAAGCAAACGGTGTCGTGTCATTAACATGTTCTTCCCTAGAGAAGAATTCTTTTTCTAGAGCATATCATCCAACTATTTAATGTGCAATAGTGATCATGTCACGAAAATACCACAGGACTAAGTAGAATCCAAAAGAGTCATTGGCAAAATATAAAGCGATTCAACCGAAATAATGCATAGTTATGCAACTTTATATTAATTCCAGTAATATTTATGGCAATGAAACAAATTGAAATCTTATGTATTCTTTTACGATTAATTTTTTCATTCGTGAATAAGCTACTATATCAAAGTCGGGCTAAAGCTATAACTGATTATTTGTATTATCTTTATTGAACCATATATGCATGTGTTTGTGCAAGTTAGTATAACTGTGGAGCATGTGTTTCTAAGCTAGAGAGTCACCATTACCATATCCATCTCTAACCAAGCCATCATCAACATGACATAATACATCAAATGAGTTAGATATACCTCATGTTCATTAATTACCGATCTTATATGCAATCCTCATGAACAAAGTAGCCAGTTGTTTGGCTGCACATTTCAGAGTGTCGCCCCTTTAAATTTCTTAATCTTCACTATACTGAAGAAAATTATTGCTTGATATCTCTATAAGATCGAATTGCATTTTTTTACATTACAAATTGTTTACTTTGCAAACCACATGCTTAATGAAATATTTTCAATAAAAAGACAAATAGGGACAATAACTGCACACAATAAAATTTCCGATAATAAAATGCTGGAAAAAGGTGTTTATGACTACTCGAAAGTGAATAATTGATCAAATATATATGTTATAATGACTAATCTTCCAGCTTACACACTTTCTGATTAACATATTACCCCTTTCAGATTAGCATACAACCAAATAGGGACATGTGGAATAATAGTTTTTTTTCGTAAGCATGTACAAACATTTGAAATTTTTTGTTAAAAATCAAATGTTTTTTATCACAAAGCCAGCGACACGCCTAGTTATTAGTTGCATTTTAATTCAAAGCCACCTCACATGGGCAACAAATGCATAATTTTTAATGCTGAAGTATAAATTGAAACCCACCATGCTAGAGCACGGGATTGGAAAAGGGAACTAAAGCATAATGCATGGTAGGGAAAGATAGGAAAAATGCTAGCAGATAGATCTGAGCATTGTACAGGTTGCGATAGTGAGTATGAGAGGAATGAAACTAAAAGGTCTTTAGAACAGTACTGAGCTTTCATATAATATAAGAGATATGTTTATAAATAGATGAAAAGGAAACATTGATAAAGGCATACACATATTTTAGCTATAATCAAAATTTGAAATAATAACATATCAAGACTCTAAAGCAAGATAGATAAACCAAATAACAGAAAAAGCAATCAGTTGAAACTATCAAGTAAACAAAACAGTGCAACATTTATTTTTGTTGTACAAATGCAATAGTCATAAAAAGCGTTTGAATTACAGCACACCCAAGTTTAATAGTCAGGAACAGGTTGTTAAAAATCTATAGTCAATCACGAACTATTTTACGATTGTCAAAATGAAAACAAAACTAAATTACTAATATTAGCTTTTTCTACTTAAAATGCAGTGCATATGCAAAGAGAAAAAACATAACTAAATTAAAAATGGGTTAGAATTGCTAGCAGCTTCAACACAATACACATCACTGAGTATGCTAAAATCCATTAACATATTTAATCAATATACCCATAGGCATTGTAAAAAAATAATTAACGGATGTGTAGTGTAAAACAAATTAACTGATGTGTTTTCTGAGAAGTTATTTTATTAAATATCAACTCGAGATCATTAGAAATTCGATTGGAGGAAACAAAATTCGTAAACATTAAAATGTAAACGTTACTCCCATAAATAAAAGCTTTATCATATTTATGTTGTCTTTGAAATGGTGTAAATCATATGACGATCTGAAATTGCCTTAACTGAATGAACAATGAGAGACAGTTACCAAAAATAGCAGACATGGAAAAGCATAGACAACCGTAAAGGCCGTGTTGGACGATGAGAAGGGGATATGTGAGGAGGATAGAGAAATTCGTTTCATTGCCACAGTTCTGACTTCTGAGGACGATTTTGTTAGGAGTCAACAGCCGCGAAGGATATGGGTATGGGTATGTTGGTCTACGGCTAGTATCGAATCAACTATACATGTATCAGATTGTGCTTTTTCGCAAAGCTGGAACGGAAAGGTCTTCGGGCTCGGCGTCAAAAGAAAGGAACCAAGGAAGAGGACACTGGTGCGGACGAAGGGTTTATTTTTTATCGGTATTGAAGGAAGGGGAGGGGATTGACTTTGGGGGAAATGATAGGAGAAAACAGGAAGGCATAGCTACGACAGAAAGGAGAGTGGTTCGATTTTGGGCGAAAGCGAAAAAGAAAACACAATGGCACATATGGGGAAGCGAAGGCCGTTCGATTATGGATGCAGACAGATGGCAAGTCCGTGTTTTTTTTTGTTGAAAAGTGGATTTGAAAGGACTTCGTGAGCAGATTGTGCTTTCATATAATATAATAGATTTGTTGATTCATGCATGCTTTAGTCTTTATTTACATTTTAGTGTTAATATTATGTTATTTACTTACATTAATTTCATAGACATTACATATTTGTGCAAAGTGTGAAAATTTGGGTTGTAGATGCTGCACCATTTCAAGATACCTTTAAAAACGTTATTTGTACTTTATTCATTAAAACACTTTTGTTGTAATCAACTAACCAGTTTAGATGAAAAATATTTACGTAGATTATCAGAAAATGCAGCCTTTCAACAAATGCCTTCGTTTTACTGAAATAATGTTTCATCTACCCGCTATATGAAGAAAGATGTAATAAAAAATGTAAGATTGAAGCCTGAGCAAAGCTAAGAGTTTTACTATTCATATTCACTGATAGGCATTGGACACACTAAGAATCGTGTGTTCATACTAAAAAGAGTATTAATCCGGCCTTGCCGAAAAAAAAGAGTACTTATTTCATAAATTTTTTGTTGTTTGATACTTTGATGTTTGTCCTAGCTGTAATCTCAAAGGATACTAACATCAGTTGTTCTTCCATGGAGTACACATTAACTTAAAGCAGCATGTACAAAACTATAAAGGCCTAATGGTAGATTTTATTTGTAGGAACATCTAGACATATAACTGTGGATATATTAAGCGGATGCTCTATTGTTGAGGAGTGGCAGTAAAAAACAATAGTTCTAAATAGTGCATGACATATACCATATATGGGTAATCTATAAAATCAAACCATATGTTCATAATACCAAACAGAAAATCAATTTCAGATCCATAATACGTCCATGTAGCAGGATTCATAATGGAAAAACAAACTACACTTGTAAATTGAGGAATACGAATGTGCCCTTGAAAATATATTTAAGAAACATTCAAAGTCCCAAATGAGTCAAAATAAATGTACCATGTAACAAACAGGATTTTTTTTTCTTTTTTTCTTGTTGATATTACACTATTTTGAAATTGTTTTCTACATCACAATTTAGTATGTTTGCTGTAATGATAAAGTGTAGACAGTGCAAATGAAGCTAAATGTTTTTTGCACCATCCCCAAATTCATTTGATTTTTAATTATTCTAGTACTCGTATATTCACGTTTAGGCTCGGCACAATTTTACAAGTAAACAAAAGTACAGTAAAAGATAACAACCAAATGAACCTAGAATAAGGTATTCAACTACAAAAAAGATACAACAACAGTTTAAAATGAAAAGAAAATGGTTATGAAATGAAAAAGCAAATTTGAAATAGCAGGAAATTAGATTATTTTTCACTATTTTAAATGGTTTGGCTAAACCTCAGATTCCAATATTCATAGAGTAATTATTTCATTTGCAGTTTTGCACAAGTCCAGTAAAAATCAAATTTGATAAGGAGGGGAAAAAACTTACTCGAAATCACAACAGCGAAAGTGTAGAGGTCTCTCGGATTATGAAACGGTAAAGGCAAGATGGAACCAAAAAGTATCCAATGTCTCCCTGGATAATACAATTCCTGAAGTTTTCTCTTTAAATCCAATCAAATGAAAAACAGCGCAGGGAAAATCAGCACCTCAGACGAAGCAGGGCTTGCAGCGAAACACGGTTGCGATAGGCAGAAGAAAGAGCAACGCTGAGTCATCAGGAGTAGGCGAAGATCAAAGGAAAAATGGAAAGTGGCGCAAAGGCGAGAGAGCGACAACTGAAATGGATGGCTAATCGGCAGCTGTATGGGCGTCAAAGATGAAGGAGAACATTCAGGTGCAGAAAATTGAGGGTTAGGGTTAAATGGAGCATTTCTTGTTTGGATTGTTTGTAAGAAGCCGTTTGTCATATTATACGATAACAACAGCAAATTAGCTATTAGGCAGATAGGATTTTAGTCGGCTCAGGTCGACATGAAATCAGTAAGCATGAATTGTCAAGAAGAAGATGATAAAAAGATATGTGAAGAGGCGGAGGAAGGTATTTTGGCACCAGCGGTTTGAGGAATTCATTTTAAAGCGTTTAAGTGGTCACTCAAGAGTTTGACCCGTAATCAATTGGATGGCGAGGATTGAACGTTATACACATGTAGACTTGTGAATTTTTTGAAGAATCTGAATCTGAAAGGTCTTCAGAAAAAGATTGTGCTTTCATATAATATAATAGATTTCATTAATTAAATGTATCATTTCCCAATTTCTCTTTAATATCTTTACCCATATATTTCTCCAAACTCGTTTAGCCTCTCACGATTCTTGGAAAAACATTTCCATCTATCATAACTATTTATTTTCTATATTCAAGAAAATATCTCTTTTAAACATCGAAAAACATTTCCATATATTCACAAGTCACTATTCTTCCATATTCATTGTTCTTTAACCGTAAACTAGTAAGAGAATAACTCCCCAAGTATCAACCATGAAGGCTGAAACCAACATCAGATCTACACTTAGGAAGCAATTCAACTCGACTAATCTCCATTCAGTTTCTAATTTCCTTAAATCCATTTCTTAACTTCTTATAAATAAAATCATTTTAATCCTCAAAACGTTTTCTTTTAAACCATCATTCACTTTAAAATGTGTATAGGTTTTTCCTTTCGACCTATAACAATCCGTATTTTTAGGGCCAATTTAAAATTTGAATTTATTCTATTTTAATGAATTTTGGAACAAAAAAGGTGATTTTGACTCAATAAAATTTGAGAACAATTTTTAAATTAGTTTAATATTTTATTTGACATAAAATAGGGTCAGTAAAAATTTTAAATCAATTTGTAAACTTATATTTTGAATATCGATATTTTAAAGCTATTTTAGTCGCTTATAAAAGGACCTTTACTGAGACATCCTCGGAATCCAGTGAAACCACTTTTATTGGATCCGGAATGTTGAAATATATTAGGATTTAAAATTTCAAGTCCAACCGAGTTCATAGGTAGAAGAACAACATATAAACATACGTTGAAAATTCGATTTGAATTCAATTTTAGCTAGAAATAAGGCCATTTTTGCAACAGTCTCCAAATTTGACGTGGTTAGATTTGCTAGAACAATATTTCCATAACATAGAGAGATTTCAAATTTTGTAATTTTTGGAGTTAACGTGTGGCCGTGAGACTAGAACGAAGTTTGGACGGTGTAATTAATACACCGTCAAATTCCATTGACTAATGAATAGTAATGGACCAATGAAAATCAAACAAAGAGGCTCTTCTCCCCTCCGCTTGGCATCCTATCCTTTGTTGGTCATTCCATGACATGGTTTGTACTTAATTAGAGTTTAATTAAGTTAAGTGTTCTTCCATTTCCAAAATACACTTAAAGCTTCCAAAAACTAGTCAATGGCTCCCTCTTCTCCTTGCATTCTTCCTCCACCCATCGTCTAGGCTATGCCACTCGTTCCCTACACGTCATCAGTCAGCACTTCCCTGCATAAGTAGGCCATGGGACCCTCCCCCCTTTCGTCCTCCTTAAACTCTTCCAATCTCCTCCAATGCATGAAAGCTTCCATCTTTAAGTATGTACACCCCTTCTACTACCTTTAGCTACTCTCTAGCGGAGCCCACGAGCCACATGGCACTTAGTGGACCCCACAAAAACTCCCTTCTTCACTGGACAGAAAAGCCCCGGGCCTCACCAGCCTTCAATCCACCAAAAATCATGACTTTCTTGCTTCAAACACTGGCTATGACTGTACAAGTGTCACCAAGAAGTTTGGAGCTAATCCGGGCAAAAAAGCGAGAGTCGTAGCGAGCTCGCGAAGGTCAGACATTATAGTGTATTATTATTCGGTGGCTAGGGTGAGAGCTTCTCACTCTAATTAGTATATTTGTGTAGTTTAAATAAGTTTGAACAGTTACATAGTTAGCCGTTTAACGATAGAAGTTAATATGGAAATGTTAAGAGAATTGCAAGTTAGAAAATAGCTAATTTTGTGGTTATTTCGACATCGAAACATTTACAGTTAGTGATTTAAACAGTAGAGAAAACTATAGTTTTGAATTAATTAATTATCCCAAAATATACGGTATATGGTATCTCACATCACTGTTGTTTACAAACCCGATGGATGAATTGTTGATTTATTGTGTTATGTTGTTATTGTGATTTTGAGTTGTTTAATATGATTAAAATAATGTTAATATATTTTTCGTAGTTGAAATTGGATTAAATATCCGTTATAATTTGAACGTGTACTTATTTTCATTCGTTTGAGTGAGATTGATTAGATTGAAAACTAATTTGAAATGAATTTTATATGATTAAATTCATGAATTATTAATAGTCTAAATTGATTGTTTGTTGGTTGTAAACCTCACACGGGTCTTGGGATGGTATTTGACTTACACATCTCCCTTGTATAGTGTATGTTGATCAGTTGATTGACAAATTTAAATAAGCCCCAATCAACTATTTTGGAGCATATAATGATGTAGGTGCACTCAGGATGTTATTCGAATGTTTAAATTTGTTTGCAACTATTGTTGGATGCATGAAATTCATATAAGTGAATCTATATGATGATTGATCGAATATTATTCCAATCCAGAATAAATAAGAATAATATAATATACAGTGAGAAAACTGAAGTTTGGTTTGGTTACTACCAAAATTAACTCCGAAACCAGTTAACGGTGAAGGGGTATCGGAAGAACATAAACACAAGAGAGCCTCCTGGAAACAGGAAGCCAAGTAATGGGAAGAGCCGAAAATAGTAAAGAATGATTCAAAAATGACATAAACCGACACCTTGCCAGAAAAAAGAAACTCAAGGTCTGTAGAATGCAAACAAAGTTCATCCGACAAGGATCTAACCAGAAGGATCTATCCGACAAGTTTAGATCGGCGGGATCCTTCTCGCAGCATCAACTCGATAGAGTGTTCCGTGGTAAAGGGCCATCCAGGTCAGAAACCAAGAAAAGTGAAGGCAAGAGTTCCATCTAATGGAGGTTCGAAAATACCTTCGGTATTGACCCGCCTAATATGGATATGACAGAAGGATAAAACACCAAAAGCATCAAGCCAGGAAAATGCAAGGATTATCTGGAACCTATTTCCGAAACACCCACTCCATAAATGTCGAGAGGTCGTTTTAATAAAGCAATAAACAAATCACTTAGAGCAACCTTCTGGATCATCAAGCTATACCTGGAAATCCCAACGAAAATCAGACCGTAACCCCAGAAGGGACACAAGCTAACCATGCTAGTCTATTCAGCACAGACACTGACAGTGATTCTGAACCAACAACTATCCACATACATAACGAGGGCAGGCTATTCTATGTATTCACAGGAAAACCGGAAGCCTATATTCAAAAGTTTATGACCGAGAGAAGGGAACCGAGGACTCAAAATACCTTCTGAAGACCTACAACGACAGCAAGCACATATCAATCTCAAAGAGGCTCTTGGCTGGTCGTAACCTTCATTGCGGAAGCTATAATTAACACTACGAAGCGACCGGAAGTAAAAATATTCAAGACTAAGGAAAAAGGGAGCCGACAAAGGTTCCGAGAAGCCCAACGACCCAACAGCGGAAGTGACCGCAAGTTCACTATAAATAAGACCCAAAGACCGCATTAAGGAGGGATCGCGCTCATTCTAATTCTTATACTCCTTCTCTAAAAACCAAAAAAGAAGGGATCCATTGGATGATTTCTTCCATCTTATTCATGTATTCTAAATAAAAAAATAATTGAGAATCCATCTATGCTTAAAGTGCTTTCCTGTGAGTTTATCATATTTTTTCCTAGTTAATTTTTCTATGATTTACTGTTTGCTTTCTATATGCATGGATTCTTGCCCAAGTCTTTCCGCATATTGGATGAAGCACTTCTTTCCTTAGGTTTAAATCTACCCTATCAATCTAGGTTTTCGTTATAAGATTAGATCTTTCCATGAACATAGTGTAGAATTCCTTTCTAACATCCATTGGTCCTTTTGTCAAAAGCGATGTTTAACAATCCCTCTCCTCAAAACCTTTGCATCTAGGTGTAACCATCTGGTCAAGAATCGTAAAGGCTAAATAACCCATCTCTCACATCTTAGATCCATTCCTCGTGGCCTATCTTCGGCGGTGACGAAAAATATCGTTAACATTTTGGTGCTAGAAGGAGGGCCTGAACCTCCGACCTTGTGGTTAACAGCCACATATCTACCTGTGTTGTTTCGTCTCGAATTGGACTAAAGCCTTAGAAAAGAAAATTTATGGGTAAGAGGTCCTATCATAAGGCTTCAGAATCTCGAATGGATGAGTCAGAAATCATGGACTCAGGTATCACAGAAGAACTAAGGTTGAGAGTGGAAGCCTTACGGATAATAAAGCGGAAAAGGGAAAGGAGACAATATGCTTCCGATATCAAAAATTATAGCTATTCCCGCATAGGGAAGACCCTAGCGCCTCCTCCAAACGACTCTACAACAAAGGGTATTAACATTTTCTCTCACCTAAAAAAATTTCTCCTCAAGCAAGTCAGTGGAACGACATTTGAACAAGAAATAAGGGACGATTTCGATACTCCACCAACAAATGGTCCGAAGGGATGACGTCTCAACCTCAATATATTTTAGGAAGAAAGAACGAGGGTATAGGAAAAACAACTAGGCTGGGTCACAAAAGGATTAAACCTCAGCGGCAAGAAGAGGGGCATGCACCAGGGTTACCCATGGGATACTACCTCACCACTTTAATGGAAAAATTTACTACCTGACCAAACACAAACTCAATTGTTGAACAATCACAAAGGAAAAGCAAAAATATGAAAGGAAAATAGGACGGCCCTACTGCCACTAGCACATGATGAATCGACACGAAACTAACCACCACATAGTCCTTGTGGAAACCATCGTTAGATTCACCAGTCAAGGTCAATTACGAGAATTTATGAAAATATCAAAGTGAATTCAGTAAAAATCCTTTGTAAAAGGATTATTAAACAAGTCTAATGGTATGGGAAACCTCCCTTTCAAAGCTTAAAACCCAAAAGTGGTCAAACAGCAAATGGATAAAATCCCTTGTCATCACCAAGTTGGTCGGGACGAAGCATCCTTCGAACGGGGAAGAGGTGTTAGTCTTTCTCCATGCCCAAATCAGAGGGGGCTAGGTTAAAGCATCAAAAGTGTAAGCCTCCGTTTCACACCAAAAATGGTCGTAGCGGTGCATCTAAAATTAGCACGCCCTGTCTCTGCTCGTAGAAGAGTACGTCCTGCCTCTGCTAGAACTAATAACGTCATAGCTCTGCTCGTAGAAGAGCACATCCTACCTTTGCTTATGTTTCGCATTACCCGCAGAAGGGAATGCAAACCCCTATAATCGTCTACGATGGTCAAGATAGGGCCCCCCTCGGAGGGGGTTGGTGTATAAGCCTCAATCAGATACTATGATGGTCAGTATAGAGCATCAAAAGACTATACCTTATTTTCGTGCCTATGATGGCCCCGTCTAAGTTTCTAAGAACTTATCATCGCCTACGATGGTCCAGATAAGGCGCCTCTTGGAGGGAGGTCGGGTAATTCCTTGGGCCCTGCTTGTGGATAAGCTAGCCAAGCGCAATGGATGCATAGGCCCAGAGAGTGGCCAACAAAGCACGTACATCCTCTTCTTTGACATCAAAAACCCAAGGAGTGGATGAGGAAGCACGTACAACCTATGCTTCATAAATAGAATCCAAAAGGGGTGCAAAAACAATCAATGTCGGAAGGGGTTTCCGGTCTTCTATATATAATACCCAAATCTGGGTTGATTCAGCTCCTCGCAAATGTTAGAAGGGGTTTCTGGTCTTCTATATACAATACCCAAATCTGGGTTGATTCGGCTCTTTGCAAATGCCAGAGGGGGAGCTCTGGTCTTCAATCCTTAAATCGCCCGAATAAGGGACGTTTCAGGACTTCTATTCAATGCCGCCAGGGGAGTTTTGGTCTTCAATCCATAAATCGCCCGAATATGGCATAATTCAGTACTTCTATTAATGCTGGAAGGTAGTCTTTTTTTACAACATTTAATACCCGAATTTGGGTCAGATTGGTTTCTCAATAAAGACCATAAGCGGTCCTTGGCCTTACAACTCAATACCTAAACCCAGGATGATCCTGAAGTAAATCACAGCCGGATGTAGGGTTCCGGTTCTGTCACAAATACCCCAAACTTGGGTAGATTCAGCCTCTTGAATCTAAATAAGAAGGAATTGATCGTCCCTCACGAAAATTCGAGTACGACTCAAAATTACACTTCCATTACTACCAAGGTTGGGCTTATGATCCTCTCAGGGAAGTGTCTTTAATTATACATTCATTAGTTTATTTTCCAAAATATTAGTCTCTTGCACAGCCCTGGAAACGACATCATATCATAAAACCGGTTCAGGGAAGAACCGAGGAAAAGATCCCAAACATTTCTTATAGCATCCTGTAACTAGGACAATCCCTTTTTCTAGAAGATCTTTCATTGGGAATTTTCCCAAGGATAATCGTTACACGAAAAAAAATTTACTAACATTTAGAACAAGTAGGTTTCTACCCATTACAACACCCTGGGTTATAGTAACATTGTCTTTGACAAAAGCGATACATCACATAAGTCATACAACACATAGACATGCCCACTAGAAGTCACGACATTAACTATTACACAGACACAATTATCGTTTTGAAAGGGTTTATGTTACAAACATATGGGAAAGATTTATCAATCTGAATCGGGTTTTGCAAAGCAAATTCTAAAGAAGCGCAATTCTCTTTAGCTTTCTTTAACTCATCCTCCAACTTATTGACTTGTTGGTACAATCTACCTACCGCCGCATCTGAACTCTAAAAGAATTTTTTTGCCATCCTACGTTGCAAATAATTTCATCTTTCTCCTTCAGTTGCTTTTCCAAGTGAAGCAACTATTCCTTGAGATTCATGACTACTATCTTTTGGAGATAATGCATCTTTTTGTAGCTCGACAGGGGGGCACTTCCAAAAATATCTCTGTTTTCAACATCGTTCGAAGTTTCCTCTCTAAACTGTGAAAGGGGGGTCTAGAACGAGTCCTCCTAACGACATACAAGATGAAATATCGTAATATGTAAAACACAAATAACAGATATACACTAATTATATCATGCATTCCAGAGAAAAACAATCACATGACTTTTGTGAATTCATATGGACATACACTTTGACATGTTAATACGACATCGTTAACCACCAGATGGCACGAAACCAACACGGTTCAAAGACAAATTAAAAGAAAATGTATACTTCATACAATAATATTCTAAACTCCTTATTAAATCGTTTTCACAAAATGGAATTCCTCTGAAATTCCCCCCAAATTTTTAAACACAGAATCTAAAGCATTACTATAACTTATACCTTCGAAGAAGCAGAGAACTGCTGTAACATGAGAAGACTGGTTATTAACAGAATTCAAGGAGAAGGAAAGTATTTCGAAAGAGAAAGTCATACCTGTGTAACATCGACATCGGACCGATCAGGAGCCCCTTTCTTCTTGGAGTCTGAAGAACAACCTTCCTTGGAAAGTGACCCCTTCACTATAGGAGAAGATGTTCCATCACACTTTCCGGGTCCACCTTGCTGATCTGTGTCTTCTTCTATCTCTCCTTCTACCATGTTTTCCTCCTCCACTTCTTCCTCATAATCCTCAGAAAACTCTTCAATAAACAAAAGCAATGCATGATTTATCTTGTCCATCGAAGGAATCGTATGCTCCGGTCTCACCTGCTCAATCTTTTCCAAAACCCGATCTCGGATAGAGGGCTCGATTGAAGAAAATTAAAATTTTGAAAGACTCTTATAATTGTTGGAAAATGCAAGAATGAGGGCGTCCTCATAATATTCCATGACTATTTTATTAAGATGATTAACCAAGAAAGTAGAAATTCTGTCACCAGCCTCGTAAATTATTCCTTTTGCAGTGAAGAGTTGGTCATTCAACCGATCCACTTCAGCAGCATGGTCAATCTTCATCCTTGACTTTTCTTCTTTGAGATCTGCCACTTGTTTTGCCAGAGCACCTTTGTCCTTTATCTCCTCTTCCAGCAAGCTCGCCAATTCGTTGCGTTCCTTTTCGCCCTTCGATTTCTACTGCAACAAAATATTAACCTCGCCCTTTAGCACCTTGTTCTCTTCTCTGAGAGCGTTGACCTCCATCACTGAAGCAAAAGCCATTCCTCCAGACAGAAACCAAGTCTTCATTATCTGAAAGAAGGTAAATGAGTTAAGCTTCTCACAAAAACAATATGAATACGAAGGTATCAAAAAAAGTTAATACCAAAAGTTTATCCCTGATTTGATGGCGGTGGAAGTATTCTATGTCTAAAGGTGAAGAAGTCGACGTGATGTTAGCCACTGCAAGAGATGAAAGAGCGAGATCCACAAGCTTATCAAAATCCGAAGTTGGAAAAGAAGATAAAGGGGGGGATAGCAGGCTGAGAAGAGGAAGGCATCGAAAACTATTCCCTTCCCCTCCCGACTAACCGGAAATGTCGGGAGGAACGGGGCTGCTTTCGGGCTTCCCTTTTGGCGAAATATCAGGAGAAGTGTCCACATGATCATCATCGATAGTGGAAGAATCGAAGGTCTATTTTGCTTTCGGAGTAACAATGATGTCTTCTATGCCAACTGATTTGGCATGTTTGGGCCTCTTCGATGGCGGTTCACCATTGGTATAGGCGAGCCTCTTTATGGCCTGGATACGACCGACTGTAGGCTGCAAGGGCAGACACACCTTGGGAAGTTGAAGACCCTAGGTGAAGAGGAATTAAAGTAGTAAAATAATGGTAACAAAAGAGCAAGAGAAAGAATGGGAAACGTTACTTGATCAAAAACATAGTGTTATCTAAATCACCTAGATAGATGGGAGAGCCAGCGTTGAGCGAGCTCGAACTCAACAATTGTCCTTTAGGACCAGAAAACTGGATGGGAGGTTGCCCCAGTATCTTCTATCCAGAAGAAAGCTAACCATATTCACAAAGCCTATCGACGGTCAAGAGAAATGACCAACACATATACTTCACCGGTGCATTGAAGATAGCGTCGACCACTTGAGCTTCCTCCGGGGTTAAAATCACATCTTTGGAAGGGGGGTTCTACGATAAGAGGAAGGGACAGATAAACGAAAACCATAATTATAAACAATTCACTTTCTAGAGCAAGAAGCCTATCGTAATCAGTAGATTGTCCTGATATGCCAGAGGGACATTTGACAAGAAAAAATTGATCATCCCACGCCTGGTTTTGTTAATATTATCGGTAATCATTCTCTTACGGGGCTAGCCCTCCATATCGGCAATGCTAAAGTTTTGGAAAACCGAACCATGTGACGAATGAGTTTTATTCTTAAAGAACCCTGACCCAGACGCAAGCGATAGAGCCTCCAAGCATAAGAAGGTTGTATATGTATTGGGAGAAAGTTGAATAGGGGCGACTTTAAAATCACTTAAAAGCTTGTGTAAAAAAAGGAGGGAAAGGAAGAAAACCTCCATGCCAGATACGAATTGCTGAAAACGCGAAATACCCTTCTGGAGGGTTCTTGAGAAAATTTAGGGAAGGAGTTGTGATGGCATCAACACCCGATATACCAAAGCTATACAATATGGCCTTGATAGAATGTTGGGAAGTAACTAGAGATGACTTTGAAACAAATTGTTTCTTAGAACGAAAAACCTTGGTATCTATGGTCCTCATCCTAGAAGAATTCTGGTTAGACATGATTCTTCCAGGTGATATCATTCCATCACAATATCGTTAGTAAACATACTCCTAACACAATTACATGAATAACATTAATGAAGGTGTAGAGTATCATTGTATATTGCTCACAGAAGGGATCGACTTATCATAAGATAAACCAAACTCAGATATTAAAGCGATTAAGACTGTGTATAATGTACTTTCATTGAAGTTCATATAGAGGAAGAAACAATTATCCTGGCATCATTGGCACTACAATTGGGATTACACCGGAATTAGATAATACACATCATCACCGAATATATATACAAAATACGAACAACGGTGAGAGATTAGTCCTAATTATGCTAGAATCATTTTATTTCATATCGACGGCATAAAATCTTAATTGGTAGGAAAGTTGTCTCCTCATGCGCCTTGTATTGAATATCGTATTTCCTAATCAAAGTAGCCTGTAAAAATGGGTGACCACTAATGTCAGACATTAATCATGGTAAAAAGAGGGATTATTGTTGCCAAAACCTATTTTTACGATTAGCGTAGTCCTAACCAACTTCCCCGTAAATCTTGGCACGTAATTAAGATTATGACTCACACATAAAGTAAAAGTACTTGTAAAAGATCGATCTTGGATTTTCAAAAAGAAATTTTTGAACAGCTTCTAGAAGGACAACAATCTTGCTCGATGATTTGATTTGTAGGTGAAAGGGCAGAAACGAGGGGGAAGAAGAATTTATATTCAAATTTCAAGACAAATATGAACTGTACGAGCAGAGATCAATCAACACTTATGATTGAGGGAGATCAAAAGACCCTGAAGTGACACTTCGGAAAAGACAAAGAGTTTGACTTGAAAAGTCAAAAACACCCCTTTACTTGGGGGGAAGGCAAATGTTACTGCCAAAATTAACTTCGAAACCAGTTAACGGTGAAGGGGTATCAAAAGAACAGAAACACAGGAGAGCCTCCTGGAAACAGGAAGCCAAGTAAAAATAGTAAAGAATGATTCGAAAACGACATAAACCGGCACCTTCCCGGAAAAAGAAACTCAAGGTCTGCAGAATGCCAACAAAGTTCGTCCGAAAGGGATCTAACCGAAAGGATCTATCAGATAAGTTCAGAACGGCGGGATCCTTCTCGCAGCGTCAACTCGGCAGGGGGTTCCGTGGTAAAGGTCCATCCAGGTCAGAAACCAAGAAAAGTGAAGGTAAGAGTTTCGTCAGATGGAGGTCCTAAAAGACCTTCGGTATTAACCTGCCTAATACTAATACGACAGAAGGATAAAATACTAAGAGCATCAAGCCAGGAAAATGCAAGGATAACTTGGAACCAGCTTCTGAAACACCCACTACATAAATGACGAGAGGTCATTTTAATAAAGCAACAGTAAAGTCACCTAGAGCAACCTTATGGATCATCATGCAATACCTGGAAATCCCATCGAAAAGCAGACCTTAACCCCGGAAAGGACACAAACTATCAAGCGCTAATCTATTTAACACAGACACCGACAATGATTCTGAACCGATAACTATCCACATATGTAACGAGGGCAGGCTCCTCTAAGTATTCACATGAAAACCGGAAGCCTATATCCAAAAGTCTATGAACAAGAGAAGGAAACCGAGGACTCAAAATACCTTCTGAAGAGCTACAATGACAACAAGCACACATCAATCTCAAAGAGGCTCCTGGCTGGTCGTAACCTTCATTGCGGAAGCTATAATTAACACTGCAAAGAGACCAGAAGTAAAAATATTCAAGACTCAGGAAAAAGGGGGTCGACAAAGGTTCCGGGAAGCCCAATAACCCAACAGCGGAAGGGAAACCAAGTTCACCATAAACAAGACCCAAAGGCCGCATTAAGGATGGATCGCTCTCATTCTAATTCTTGTACTTCTTCTCTAAAAACCAAATAAGAGGGGATCCATTAGAGGACTTCTTCCATCTTATTAACGTATTCTAAATAAAGAATAAATTGAGAACGCATCTATGCTCAATGTGCTTTCCTGTGAGTTTATCATATTATTTCCTAGTTATTGTTTCTGTGATTTACAGTTTGCTTTCTATATATGCATGGATTCTTGCCCAATTCTTTCCATATATTGGATGAAACACTTCTTACTTTACGTTTAAATCATCCTACCAATCTAGGTTTTCCTTATAAGCATGGATCTTTCCATGAACTTGGCATAGAATTCCTTTCTAACATCCATTGAGCCTTTTGTCAAAATCCGCGTTCAAAGATCCCTCTCCTCAAGAACTGAGCACTTAGGTGTAACCATCTGGTCAAGAATCGTAAAGGCTAAACAAACCATCTCTCACCTCCTAGATCCATTCCTCTTGGCCTATTCCGGTGTTGACAAATAATATCGTTAACAGATTTCGATGTTTGATTTTGGATGGACGAGTTTTCATTGAAATATAGATGAATATTCGTAACTGTAATGAACAATTTTGAAGTATTTTTAATATTCTTATGACTAGTCAAAGTTTTAATTTGAAATGAATAGTAACTTTTCAAAGTGAAGTTCGGTTAGGATATGTAGCGAGCGTTTGAAAAAAAAAGTTTTTTTCGAAAGTTCTTCGTTTATTTTTATGATGATTATAAAGAAATTTTGAATGTAAATTAAAGAATTTTGAAAAATAATATTATTTTATTCATTAAAATGATCTTAAAATCTAATGAACAGTGAAATATGCGATTTTAAAGAGAAACAACTGAAACGAGCTTTCAAAAATGATTATATATGTTTTATATGATTTATAAAAATGGTTTGGAAGAGTTTTTATTATATTTGAAATTTATAAATCGATTCAGGCTTGAATAGGACGAGTCGCGCAACGATAGTTCGCGAACGCCAACCTGTAAATCCGAATTGATATAATAGGAGATCTGACCGTCGGATTCTTCTAAAACCGGAACCGTTGGATGCGTATCAAAAAGATCTTTCAAATGGATATAAGAGTTTTAAAATTAAATGGTTAGATATTAAAATATATCCAGGTCAGTTTTGGAAAAGGTCACTATGGATGCAGTTAGGTGGCCAATGTTGCAAACCGACTATAAGAGCCTTAATAAAAATTATTAAAGTATACGTAAATTATGATAAATCATGATAAGTGATCTGAAAGGAGCACAGATAAAATGTTCCAAGTTTTAAATGATATTTTCATCAGAAAGAGTTGTTTCGAAATCAAGAGGAAAAAACCCAATATTTTATTATAACGAATTGGATTAAAAAGGGGATGTTGAATGTATATCGACATGATTTCCATTTAAGATCCTATATTAAATTCCAAATTGGATTTAGGGTTTGTTGTAAGCAGTATCTTAAGCAATACTATTTTTTGACCCAGTTGTAAATAAATCTTTTAAATAAGATTTAATGATGTTTTCCAGTTTATTTAATAAAATTGGAATTGAATGGAATTCAATTAATAATAATCGAGATGAGTTTCTATGAAGAAGTGTAACACCCCTTATTTTCTGTTAACGTTATAATAACGAATTAAACAATACGTAATTTCAAATGTGAGAATAAAGGAAAATGGGTTACGCCATTGCGTTCGTCTCGGAATTCTGCTTGAGATAAAGTCTGAGTTTGCATGAATTGGACTCCGTATGAAGAAGTTATGGCCTTCAGAAGTTTCAGAAATTCAAATAAATTCAAACAGCTCGAAACCGGATTCAAAATTCAAAACAGAAGTCTGAAGCGGGCTGGGCGGGAAAATTCCCACCAAGGACGCAAGTCGACCAGGGGGTCGACCCTAGTGTCGACCTTCCCCCTATAGGTCGACCTGGGGGTCGACCTGCCCCCCCGGGTCCGATCTGAATTTTGACGACTTATGACTTGTTGCTAAGTCACTAGGGTTTCTGAATAGTTCTGATCTGGTCTGAATGGTTGTTGTTAACTCTAGGTTCATCCGACGGATCTAATTAAATTGAAATTCTATATAAACAACCTAATACTCAACCTAAAATCACACAAAAATAATCTTGGAACTATCATGCCGTCGATAGAGATCTTGGAGTAGCCGTCACCACTTTCAATTCAAAGACGAGATAAAAGCCTACATCAAAATCAAATTAAAACTAATCTAATTCAACAATCTACATCAAAGGCGAGGATTTCAACTTCAGAATTCAGATTCCAGAAATCAAGAATTCCTTTTAGTTTGTAAGTTGGTTATTACGTAGATTTAAACGTCCTTTTAAATGAAATCATGACATGTTGTAACTCGAATATAGAATGATGCTTGTGTATAAGATAAATAAAGTATGATTTTCATTTATTTTAAATTACCGTTGCGATTGATCATGTCTATATGTTTGTGGTGATGAACGTACCATATTGTATGTCATTGGAATCTATTATGTTTGGTTAATGAACTTATTATGCCAACTTAGTGATGAACATGTTATGTTATAATTTGGTGATTAGTTGCAAGTTTATGATCTAAATCACATGCCTACATGTTAGATCAACATTTATGTATATTTAGAACTATGTTAAGTTGAACCTATTTATGTTGCTAGATTGGATTTGTGGCCCTCTTATGTTTTAACACACATAAGTTATCATGCTAAGTTGTTATTTAAATATGTTTATAATAGTTTTCTTATGTTTTCACAGACATAAGTTAATATGCTAAGTTGTGGTTTAAAATTGTGTTTATATGTTAAACCTCCATGTTAGACCTATATCAAGTTTACATGATAATTAGATCCAACTTAGTCACAAGTTCACCGTTACCTGTTTAATTAAGTTAGTGATGCTTCTATGCTAAGTTACACATGATAAGTTAAAAGTATGTTATTGTATGCTTATTTCATGTCCCTTGTTTGTTACCCTTTTTGTTTATTGGTTTGGGCTAATTTACTAGCCCAACATTTTATGTAATTTATGCGAACTTACCACGAGGGTAGCGTTGGGAAAACATGAAAATTTCATGGTATAGATTGGTTCATGAAATGGTATATTTGGTACACCATTTATTGTGAGCATAATCAAAAGGACAATTATGGCATGATTAAATTAAGATTAATTTACATATAAAATTAGACATATATATAGAAAATATGTGAATTTAGAAAAGACAAATATGCCTAACCCGAGGTTAGACTGAGTTGTGGTGTAAAACTGCCCGGAACCGACCGGCACATCCAGTGACCACAACAAGACCTGTCTAATGTGGGTGGTTAGTGCATCAAGCCCAAAAAGAACCCGAGGTTAGACTGAGTTGTGGTGTAAAACTGCCTGGAACCAACCGGCACATCCAGTGACCACAACAAGACCTGTCTAATGTGAGTGGTTGGTGCTTTAATGAATAAATTAAAGCTAAATCAAGATTGGTAGGGTTAAGTCAATTAAGGAAACACTTAACCGATTCAACGTGTTAACTAAACTGATGGGTGGGGTTAGGTAAACTTGGACACTTAACCAAATAAACATGTTGATTAGAAAACCCTAGTAACGGGGACCCATTTCAGCAGTAATCCACATAGATGTATCATGGTACCCTGAACTAGGCAGGGTGGGGCACGATTACTGGGCTGATTATAAGCGGTCAAAACATTGGCGGTTGGTGCATCAGTGTAGGTTCCGACGGAGTACAGGCGTGCACGTACTCCGGAGTGGAAAAAGCAGGCACTGGGCATCAGTAGTATACACTGTGCATCGTTAATCGTGTAGGGTTGCCACCAGCGGGACTGATACACCGCATTGTGGGACCAGAACAGGTATCTACAGTCAAGCGGGGCTGAATGACACAGGATATGAATGCATGCGTGTAGGAGTCGATCATTAAGGGGATCGTTCGTTATGAACACGTGAGGTTGGTTGAACCAATGGTTAGTAGCTGCAGAGACTATAGTAATGGGTGCGATCACATGTTCATCTTATCTTATATTAGGGTGTTGTCCTATGTTCTGTTATTACTGTCATGATCCCTTTCCTTGTTTAAATACTAGTAATCACTGAACTTACCAGACTTATTGTCTGACCCATTTTCTTTCGCCCTCTTTTCTTCCGTTTCCCCTCCCCCCAGGTCCATAGGGAGGGAATACTCCAGCTTAGTCAGACTCTTTGCAAGCTTCAAGAAAGTAGATGTACGATTGGGACTCTCTTACCTTGGCTATGGCTTTTGGACACTACACTTGGGGATTTATGCAGTTTTATTTATGGTTTATGCTTCTTTGTTAAATAATCAAGACAGAAGTTATGAAGTAATGTTTTGGAAGTTATTTTGAGATAATTTGCCGTAATGCTTTTGTATTGAACCACATATGCAATAAATGTTAGATTTCTGCTGCTTGTATTTATCTATCTTGTAAATTTTTCTGTGTCTTGTACCTATAACCCTCCACCAAAGTTAAGGCATTCCCTTTGTGAGTGACCTTAATGGAGGTGGGGTGTTTGACTTGGTATCAGAGCAAAGGTTTACCAGATCAAATAGGAGTTTTTGAAAACTATTTTCAAAAGAAATATAAAGAAGCATTTTACAAGAAAAAGTGTTATTTTATTTTTAAGGCATAATCCCCCAAAGCCATATGCCTTATCTTTCTATCCTTTGTTTTGAATCTTATCTTTTTCGTTTCAGCATGTCTGGGAATCTTAACCTTCCAGAGGGTGTGCCGTTACCTTGTTGGTTCAGGAGGTACTTAGAGGCTAGGGCCAACGATGCGGGCCCATCAGATATTCCTCCTCCTCTAGCTGCAGCGGTTCCTCCTCCTCCTCCTCGTGCAAATGCTTTCTCAAAGATTTGTAGAGACTTTAAAGCCATGGGTGGAAAGGATTTCAAGGGAACTGAATCGTTCGTAGAAGCAAGGAACTGGCTCAAAGAAACTGAGGATCTATTCATTATCTTCGAGGTGGACGATAGGCAGAACATACAGTTGGCTGTATGGTTGCTCAATGACGAAGCTTCCTATTGGTGGGAAGTCACTAACGCTGAAATACCAATTGAAACATGGATGGATTTCAGAATGAGGTTTGAGATGAAATTCCTCTCACAAGCTGAACGAAGCTTACAAGTGGAGAAGTTCTTATCAATTAAGCAAGGAAGTATGACGGTCAAGGAGTACGTCAACTAATTCAATCAACTGGCCCGATTAGGACTGCATTTAGTGAATACTCCTCATAAGAAGGCTCTTCGTTTTGTCAAGCGATTGAATGACCCACTTCACAGCCTGGCTATGACCCATGTACCTATGGGGGCTACTTACGAGAGGTTAGTGGACATGACACTCTTACATGAGGAAGACAAGGGCAAGAAAGAAGCAAAACTGGAAGTGCCTCAAGATAAGAAGGTGGAGGGGTCACAGAACAGGAAGGCTGATTCAAAGAAAGCGGGAAGAACAACAAACCCTGTGACAAAAGGAAGTGTAATTTTTTGTGGCATTCTTGGACATCTAGTCAAAGACTGCATGAAGAAGAAAAGGAAGATGGGTGGCTGTTTCCACTGTGGTGAGATAGGACACATGGCTAAGGACTGCCTAAGAAAGCAAGGGAAGAGAGCTGGACATTCTTCTGGAGGAAAAATTCACGCTCTCATGGCACCTCCGCAAGAACGAGGTAGAAATATTTCTGTCGAGAGTTTAGTTTATTTGTTTGATCATCCTATTCGTACACTATTTGATTCTGGCGCATCGCACTCATTTATATCTACTGCCTTAGTTGAATCTCTGCACCTAGACAGCAGTATAGTCGAGGATCCCTTGGTTGTTTCAAATCCAATTAGGGGCTCAGCCTATTTGTCAATGGGTTTGGATTTGGAAATTTCTATTCTAAGCGTTGGGTTTAGATGTAATGCCTTTGTTTTGGGCTTCACGGGCTATGGGTTGATTATAGGCATGGACTGGCTATCCAGTAACGGTGTCGTCCTCGATTGTGAAAAGAGAGTGGTTAGACTCATGACTCGCCTCGATAACACTCTCGAAATCTCTTGTAATCCCATGAATTCTGTTATGCTAAGTTATCTAGAATCTCTTGATGCATCTATTGAGAACTTGCAGTCTGTAAAGGTAGTCCGTGAATACCCGGATGTGTTTGAAGAGGTAAAGGTCTTACCTCCAAAGCGGGAGATAGACTTCCGCATATACCTCGTTGACAATGCAAAACCCATTGCCTTACCCGTTAGGCACATGGCTCCAAGGGAGCGGAAAGAGATCAACAAGCAAGTTAAAGAGCTCCTAGAAAAGGGGTTTATAAGGCGGAGTATTTCTGAATGGCTCCAGTAGTGTTCGCAACTAAAGAGGACAGTTCACTTCGCATGTGCATTGATTATAGGGAGCTAAACAAGATGACCAAGAAGAATAGGCACCCGCTCCCGAGAATAGATGATTTGTTCAATCAGCTTGTAGGTGCATCGGTTTTCTCCCAATTAGATTTAGCTACCGGGTTTCATCAGCTAAGAGTGGCTGAAGACAGCATTGATAAGACCGCGTTCAGAACTCCGGGGTTTCTTCGAGTGGCTTGTCATGCCTTTCAGCTTGACAAATGCACATGCTTACTTCGTTGATTTGATGAGCGGAGTGTTCAGGGAGTTCCTCAATAAGTTTGTGGTGGTCTTCGTGGACGATATTTTGATCTTCTCAAAGAGTGAGGAAGAGCATGCTCAGCACTTAAGGGAAGTCATGGATACGCTCCGTGCACATCAATTGAAAGCCAAATTCTCCAAATGCCATTTCTGGAGAGAAGAAGTTAGGTTCCTTGGACATGTGGTGTCCAAAGATGGGTTAGCTGTGGACCCTGCAAAAGTGGTTGCTGTACAAGATTGGAAGGTTCCGCGGAACGCAATCGAAGTCCGAAGCTTTCTCGGGCAGGCAGGCTTTTATCGAAAATTCATCAAAGATTTTGCGAAAATTTCAGCTCCACTTACAAGGTTGGCAAAGAAGAACCTAGTTTTCGCTTGGGATTTGGATTGCGATATTTCTTTACAATGATTAAAGAGGGCTCTGACAACAGCCCCAGTTCTGACATTGCCAGATGGGAGCAAGATGTTTACCGTATACACGGACGCCTGTGGTACGGAAATTGGTGTTGTCTTGATGCAAGAAGGAAAGGTAGTAGCTTACGGAGGCAGACAGTTGAAAGTACATGAGAAAAACTACCCAACCCACGATCTAGAGTTGGCTGCCATCGTTTTAACGCTTAAGTCTTGGCGCCATTATCTCCTAGTGAGAAGTTTAAATTGTTTACTGACCATAAATCATTGAAGTACCTTTTTTCGTAGAAAGATCTCAACTTGAGGCAGCAAAGATGGATGGAGTTTCTTGCCTCGTATGATTTTGAGATTTCCTACACTCCTGGCAAGGGCAATGCAGTAGCAGACACCTTGAGTAGAAAGAAACTGACCATAAGCCCTCTCTTTGTAGAAAGGCAAAGCTTGGAATACATAGCCAACTTTGACTTTAGGCCCTCCTTTGAATTTGTACCTGGCCTATCAGTAACATTGGAAGTGCGGTATACGCTTTTGGACTCAATAGAGACCGCGCAACGTGAAGACCCTCAGCTAGTTGATATAATAGATAAGCTGATTAGGGCTGAGACTTCGAGTCACCTCAATAGATACTCCATCGATGGTAAGGGATGGTTGAGATGGGATGGAAGACTATGCGTCCCACAAGCAAGGGATTTGGTGAAGAAGGTTCTTGAAGAGGCACACCATTCCAAGTTGACCATACACCCCGGTGGAGACAAAATGTACAAAAATATAAAAAGGGTTTTCTTTTGGAGTGGCATGAAAAGAGATGTAGCTGAATTCGTCTCCAAGTGCATGATATGCCAGCAAGTCAAGGAGGAATAGAAGAAGTCTAGAGGTTTGCTTTATCCTCTAAAGGTCCCACAGTGGAAATGGGATAGCATTTCAATGGACTTTGTTGATGGGTTGCCTAGGTCAAGGAGGGGCAATACCAGTATTTGGGTAATGGTGGACAGGCTCACAAAAAGCGCCCACTTTATACCCTTCAAGAGTAGAAGGACTGCCTCATCTCTAGCATCCATATATCTTAAAGAGATAGTTCAACTCCATGGGATACCATCTAGAATAGTGAGTGATCGAGATCCTATCTTCACGAGCGAGTTTTGGTAGAGTTTACAAGAAGATGTAGGCACACAACTATGTTTAAGCACGGCCTATCACCCCCAAATCGATGGTCAGACGGAAAGGGTGAACATAGTACACGAAGACCTCTTGAGACTGTGCATTCTTGACTTTGGAGGTACATGGGAAGATCATTAACCTTTGGGGGAGTTCGTTTACAACAATAGTTACCAAGCCACCATAGGCATGGCACCCTTCAAGGCTTTATATGGAAGACCGTGTCGGTCACCAACTTGCTGGTGGGAGTCCACAGACAAGCTCATACTTGGACCAGACATAATTAGAGAAACTTCAGAGAAAGTGGACTTGATACGAAGAAGAATGAAGACTTCGCAAGATAGACAGAAGTCCTACGCAGACAAAAGAAGAACCGACCTTGAGTTCAAAGTTGGAGACAAGGTGTTCCTTAAAGTATCTCCTTTGAGAAACGTCATTCGCTTTGGATCCGTAGGAAAGTTAGCACCAAGATTTGTGCGGCCGTTTCCTATCATTGAGAAGATTGGGAAGATGGCTTATAGGGTATAGCTGCCCGAAAGATTGGCTGGGGTTCATAATGTCTTTCATGTCTCTCACCTGCGGAAGTGCTTACATGAGTCTGCGGAAGTGGTGGAACCAAGCATGCTAGAGGAAGTAGAAGTTGAACGAGAAGCAACTGTGAGGAGGGTTCCAACCCGTATCTTAGGAATAGAAGTCAAAAAGCTACGTAACCGTGAAGTCAAGCTTGTCAAAGTTCAATGGAGCGACGCCGAGGAAGACGCGACTTGGGAAACTGAGGACAGAATACGTGCAGCCCGCCCTTTTCTTTTTGAGGGTACATCTTTGACCTTTTTTTCCTTAAGTTTATGCTTGTATCTATCTTTTTAGGTATATCTCCTCGACCTTATCCTTATCCTTATCCTTAGGTAGAAACCTATTTTGATGTAAACATGTAATTGAAACATGTTATGGTTGATGGTTGCAAGTGGATTGCTAGTGGTTGCTCGTGGATGCATATACATACACATTAGGTATTAGATCGGCTCAATCACTTTCATATTGCGTATGCATATATGTATTTGTATATGGATTGAAACTTGATGTGTTATCATATGGACTTGCATTTGTATGAATGATGTGCACTCATGTAGGGAATTTTGAGTAGGAAAAATTGCATACATAATGGACTCATGGCACTGACATAATTTGCAATAAGGAGGTCAACTGAATCAGTAGACCGCCTGATTTTGCATTAGATAAGGACATGTACACACACTATGCATATGATCATGAAGCATTAGAAGTCTTTTAAGGACAATGGGCACGTGTGTTTGATGGTTGAGTAGATGGGTGATTGGATGGTAGGATATAATTTCTTCTCTAGTTGAAGATTTCGGGGACGAAATCCTAAAAGGAGGGGAGAATGTAACACCCCGTATTTTCTGTTAACGTTATAATAACGAATTAAATAATACTTAATTTCAAATGTGAGAATTAAGGGAAACGGGTTATGCCATTGCGTTCGTCTCAGAATTCTGCTTGAGATAGAGTACGAGTTTGCGTGAATTGGACTTCGTATGAAGAAGTTATAGCCTTCATATGTTTTAGAAATTCAAATAAATTCAAACAGCTCGAAACCGGATTCAAAATTCAAAACAGAAGTCAGAAGCGGGCTGGGCGGGAAAATTCCCGCCCAGGACCAAGGTTGACCAGGGGGTCGACCCTAGTGTCGACCTCCCTCCTACTGGAACCGACCGGCACATCCAGTGACTACAACAAGACCTGTCTAATGTGCGTGGTTAGTGCATCAAGCCCAATAAGGACCCGAGGTTAGACTGAGTTGTGGTGTAAAACTGCCCGGAACCAACTGGCACATCCAGTGACCACAACAAGACCTGTCTAATGTGAGTGGTTGGTGCTTTAATGAATAAATTAAAGCTAAGTCATGATTGGTACGGTTAAGTCAATTAAGGAAACACTTAACCGATTCAACATGTTAACTAAACTGATGGGTGGGGTTAGGTAAACTTGGACATTTAACCAAATAAACATGTTGATTAGAAAACCCTAATAACGGGGGGCCCATTTCAGTAGTAACCCACATAAATGTATCATGGTACCCTGAACTAGGCAAGGTGGGGCACGATTACTGGGCTGATTATAAGCGGTCAAAATGTCGGCGGTTGGTGCGTCAGTGTAGGTTCCGACGGAGTACGAGCGTGCACGTACTCCGTAGTGGAAAAAGAAGGCACTGGGCATCAGTAGTATACACTGTGCATCTTAAATAATGTCAGGTTGCCACCAAAGGGACAGATACACCCCATGGTGGGACCAACACAGGTATCTATAGTCAAGCGGGGCCGAATGACACAGGATATGAATGCATGCATGTAGGAGCCGATCGTTAAGGGGATCGTTCGTTATGAACACGTGAGGCTGGTTGACCCAATGGTTAGTAGGTGCAGAGACTATAGTAATGGGTGTAATCACATGTTCATCTTATCTTATATTAGGGTGTTGTCCTATGCTCTGTTATTACTGTCATGATCCCTTTCCTTGTTTAAATACTAGTAATCACTGAACTTACCAAACTTATTGTCTGGTCCGTTTTCTTTCGTCCTTTTTTCTTCCGTCCCCCCTCCCCCAGGTCCACAGGGAGGGATACTCCAGCTTAGTCAGACTCTTTGCAAGCTTCAAGAAAGTAGATGTATGATTAGGACTCTCTTACCTTGGCTATGGCTTTTAGACACTACACTTGGGGATTTATGCAGTTTTATTTATGGTTAATGCTTCTTTGTTAAATAATCAAGATAAAAGTTATGAAGTAATGTTTTGGAAGTTATTTTGAGAAAATTTGTTGTATTGCTTTTGTATCGAACCATGTATGCAATAAATGTTTGATTTTCGCTGCTTATATCATCATGAATTATCCAAAATATCAAACTAGATACAACATCAAATTTTGTACAATTTTCCTCGCTACAAGTCACTCAGAGAGTACATCAAACAGCGGAAAACAACTAATAGCATAGAATAAAGTAATATGTAAACCTCATGCTCGTCGTCGCTTAGCAACATCAATCTCATCATGGTCAACTACCTATTACTTACTACTCAGTCTCCCCATCCACACAGTGGAAACATAAAAAATTCAGTTAGACAAGAGTCTTAATGAGTGGTAAAACACCTATCTAACATCATCAATAAAGTATATGAAAAATAGGTAGATCAATCAACTACCATCCGTCAAGGGCTAGAACCTACGACAACTCCTCGGCCTTTAATATCTCTAGTCGTCATCGGTGACCACTCATAAGCTTGAATCATCTTGAGCAGCCATTATCCATGAGCTCGAATCATCTTGAGTCGTCTTCGCATTCATTGCATTTCGATGATCAACGAACACTTCACAACACTTCGAACATTCCCTCTTGAATTAACTTCAAAGCCACAACTATCGTCAAACCAGAAACATGCATCGTTTGGTCGATATTCGATTCATGGAGTTTAAACCTTTGTTGTGAATAACATAATACAACGTTCATTTTTCCTTTCACAGCGTTTCACAAATGCTGTAATTTCCATTACCAATCCACCATGGTGACGTGGCCGATCCACATTTTCTCCATGCGCACCCTTGCCCGATCAACTAAAACATCCTGTGTAGGGTTTCACATCCATCAGCAAGTTAGTTGCTCGATCCATCATTCCACAACGTTTCTGAAATGTTGTGGTTTCTATATCATTGACCCGCCATTAAGAACCTTTCCCGATCCATGTTTGGCACCCCGATCCATTGGTGTGCGCATGCCGATCAATTCAAAAATAGGCTTGCCTGATCCAGCTTTGTTTACACCAATGCATCATCATCTACAACATTTCTGGAAACATCGTGATCCCTCAATATGGCCGATTCGATCCATGAAAATGCACACATCCGATCCATCTGAGAATGTCATGCCTGATCCATCAATTACAGCATTTTAGAAAACGTTGTCAATCCACCTAAGCCAAGCATTTGCCCGATCCATTTACACTTGATCGTTCCATGTGTGAATGCCATCTAATCCATGGCATTTTGCATTGCCTGATCCATGTTAACATACGTGACTGATCTATCAGGAAAATCACGCCCGATCCATCCAGAAAACATGCCCATCCATTGCGAAAACTTGCCCGATCCACTAATTAAAACTGTGTCTTGTCCATGTTTTTGCCAAGCGCCGATCCACCAAAAATTGTTGCCAAATTTGATTCCAATCCATCCTGCCTTACGCCGCAAGCCATGAGCGTTTGATCCATTTGAGTGTTGATCCATCAATGCTCATACTCACCCATTTAACTCGAATCAAAACCAACTAATTTCATTTAACGAATCAACAACCAATTCAAGCAACAATCAACAAACATTAAAACAACGATTATCATCATACAATTACATAGAATTAACCCAAATTATGATGAGTCAGTAATTGAATCAATAAATGGATCTAACCTTGTGTAAACACATGAATTAACATAAGAATTTACCGATTTAAGTTGCTAGATTAGATCCTATGGTGATTCAAATGAAAATACACATACCATGATGTAGATCTAGGTGAAAACGACTTATAAATGACGAAAACAAGATCAAATACCCCATATACTTGATAAAATCCATGTGAGAGATGCTTATCGCTCACCAAATCTTCAAGTTAGCTTGAAATCAATGATCTACAAATCTGGACAGTGAAGAACAATCTCTGAATCAATCACTTTGATGCGATCTACCTTTCTTCGATGTTGATCTTCAATCTTCTAATCTAGATCTATGAAATTAACAGAGTAGAGATGTATTTGATTGGAGTAGGGAGAATCCCAAACGCCAATAAAATATGAAATGAAGAAACTAAACTATTCTCCATGCCTCTAAACTCCTATGTGACGACCTGGAATTTCGACCCTCGAAAATCGAGAACACTTGCTCGCAACAAGTCTTCCAAAATCTTATTAACTCTTTTTGTTTGTCCATCTGATTATGGATGATAGGCAGTGCTAAAGTTCAACTTTGTTCCTAAAGCATCTTGAAAAGCTTCCCAAAAACGACTGGCAAAGATAGGGTCACGATCACTTACAATGCTACTTGGAATTCCATGTAATGTTTCATGCAAAATTACAAGTGTCTTAACGCTTGTAATAAAGAGGAAGGAGGTTTTTTTGGTAGCATTTACCCTTTAAATGCTATTAAAAACAATATACAACACTTAACCAAATGCTACCAAAGGTATATATATAAGATTATATACTTCTTAACTATATTTTATAATCTTAACAATTTATTCCAACTTTAGTTAATTTATAAATTAATCATTTAACTAGTCCAAAATTATGGATCATTACATTTCGTCGCACACTATTTATAGCCATCTAACCAGCGCACTAATGGGCCACACCAAATCAGCCCACTAATGACCAATTAGCCTGTCCAGAAATGTGTATCACTAAAATAACAGTTCCTCCCAAATCCCTGAACCAAATCTTTAATGTGACCACTCCACTGAATTGCAAAACATCATTTCCTTCCCAATGAATCAATCTCAGCAACTGATTTGACCCCAATCAAAAGTTATTCCATGTACAAAACTGATAGGGGCAAATGGTCACAGAAAATTATGGACATGTCTCACATCTCCATAACCAACATGTCAAAATATGAGAATGATCTGACCCTTAGGGAATTAAATAAAAATATTTTACAATCTTCCGATACATAAAATGTAGGTCATTACATTCTCCCCCCTTTAGGAAATTTTCCCCAGAAATCCCAAACAAACACATGCAACCAGAAACAATTCTGCATGCCTACTATCTAAAAGCAACCTATTTATCATCAAAACTAGCACCCATCAATCCATGCATTCATGCCTTAACCTAGCACGTGGAATTCTAATTAATATTACAAGTTACAATGGTGTAAGGTGATACAACACAAATGGCTCATACCAACGAAAATTTCTGGATGGATTGTCTTCATACTCTCTTCCATTTCTCATGTACAATCGTCATGATCCTCACTCCCTTGCACTTGACTAGCTTAACTGTCTTCTTCTTAAGCTATTTCGTGTCGTTCCCGTTAATGCGAAGTGGCTTATGAGGCTCGTAACTATGGCCTCGATTTCTAGGTCTTCGTACTGCTATGGAGATACCACCACATTCGAATCATATACACTTCCGTAAAAATGACACACGGAAAACATTGTGCACACTCGACATATTCTCGGGTAAATCCATCCTATATGCAAGCTTCTCAATCCGCTCGACTATTAGAAATGGTCCAACAAATCTTGGAGCTAACTTTCCTTTACTTCCGAATCGAAATACATTCTTCAACGACGAAATCTTCCCAAAAACCATATTGCCAACATCGAATTTCAAACCATTACGACGCTTATCATCATAACTCTTCTGACGATCTTGGATTTCCTTTATTCATTGTCGAACGATCTCGATACAATCCGATGTCTCTCTGATCATCTTTGGCCCTAGCACCAACTAATCTTCGGTTTCTAACCAACATGCCGGAGAATTACATGGTCTATCGTACAATGCCTGATACGGTGCCATCCCAATGCTCGACTGGTAGCTGTTGTTATAAGCAAAATCCACTAAATGTAGATGGTCTTCCCAGGATCATCCGAAGTCTTATACACAAGCTCTTAGGATATCTTCCAAAACTAGGTTAACTCTCTCAGTTTGATCATCAGTTTGGGGATGATAAGCCATACTCAAATACAACTCGGTTCCCAAAGTCTCTTCCAAACTCTTCCAAAATCCACTGGTGAATAATGGATCTCGATCACTTACTATGCTCTTCGGGATACCATGGAATCAAAATATCCATTTATATATAGCTCATCCAACTTCGATGATGTCCTAGTCGATATGACAGGAATAAACCTTGCACTCTTGGTCAAGCGATCCACTAGGACCCAAATTCCTTTGTTTCCTTCCCCCTTGGTCTAGGTATCCAACGATAAAATCCATCAATATCTACTCTCACTTACATGTAGGAACTTCTAGAAATCTACTCGGCTTCTTCTGTTCATCTTTCACCAACTGATAGTTCATACACTTGAAAATAAACTTTCCAATGTTCCTCTTCATCCCTTCCTAGTACTAAGCTCGCTTCATGTCCTGATACATCTTTTTACCACCAGGATGAATCGTCAACTTCGAGTGATGACATTCCCACAGAACCACATCTCTCAATCCATCAATATCAGAAACAACCAATCGTCCTTTTTTCGAAGCCAACCCTCTCGATCGACTTTGAATTCCTTATCCTCTGGTTCTAGTTTCTGGATAATCTCAGCAAGCTTTGCATAAAGCTTTTGTCTTTCGCCATTACTTTCGACGAGAGTAGGTCTTAATGATAAGCTTGCCAACATCTCAGGCTCTTACTCATACCGATGCCTAAAATCAAACCCTGCCAAGTACTCGAGGTGTATCCATTCTGAAAGCATTGGTCCCAAACTTGCGTGTCTTTGACTCAATGCATCTGCAACTACGTTACCTTTACCAGGAGTATAGGCTTGCTAAAATCATACAATGCTAGAAACTCTAACCATCGGTGCTGCCGAAGATTCAAATCCTTTTGGAAAAAAAGATAATTACAACTTATGATCCGTAAACAATTCGAATCGAACTCCCAATAAGTAATGTCTTTATATCTTCAAAGAAAAGACGATCACGGCCAACTCAAAATCATGAGTCGGATAATTCCTCTCATGCGGCTTCATATATCGACTTGCATAGGCCACAACTCTATCGTTCTTCATTAGTACTGCTCTAGGTCCAGTACCACATGCTTCGATGTATACCACCATTTTGTCATTCCCACTTGGAATTGCCAAAATAGGAGGACTTGTCATTCTCTCTTTTAGGTTTCCAAAAGCATGCTCACACTTCGAATCCCATATGAACACTTGATTCTTCTTTGTCAATCCTGTTAATGGTGCAGCAATCATGAAGAAATTCTATATAAAACGATGATAATATCCAGACAATCCAAGGAAACTCCTAACGTCCATTGCATTTTTAGGCCTATCCTAGTCCTGAATTGCTGCCACTTTAGCAGAGTCTATTGCTATTCCATTTCCAGAAACAACATGGCCTAAGAATCTCACTTCACTCTTCCATAAGTGACACTTTGAAAACTTAGCCCTCAGTTGGTGCTTTTGCAAGATTTCCAAAACAACTCTCAAGTGTGTCTTATGATCTTCTTCATTCCGGGAGTAAACCAGAATATCATCCACGAACACAAGCATGAACTTGTTTAACCGATATCTGAAACCCTATTCATTAGATCCACAAAGTACACTAGCGCGTACGTCAATCCAAATAGCATCACTAACCATTCGAAGAAACCAGATGGTATCCTAAAAGCAGTCTTCGGCACACTATCCTTTGCCACCCTCAATTGGTGGAATCCCATTGCCAAATCTATCTGAGAAAACACCTTAGATACTTGAAGCTGATAGAACAAGTCGTCTATCCTCAGTAACAGATACTTTTTCTTCTTGATCGCCTTGTTCATCTCACGATAATCAACACATAACCTCTAAGATCCATCAGTCTTGGTTGCAAACACAACTGGTGCACACCATTCGGACATACTCGTCTGAATGAATCCTTTTCCCAAAGGTCACGTACTTGCACCTCTAACTCTGATTGTTCCTTAGGCGCCATCCGCCTAAGAGGCATGACAATAAGTCTAGCACCTTCTACCAAATCGATCCTGAAATCAATCTCACGATGCGGCGACAACCCTTTGACCTCATCATAAACATCATCGAACTCACTAGCGATCGACACAGATCACAAGTCTTCCAATGGAATCACAAACGAATATAAATAGCTTACGAAGACCCCATCTTCTCGCTTACATCGAATCATAACCATTCGCCCTTCCACATTCTCGACTGTCAACTCGAGCTTCTCGAAATCCACTTTTGTCGCATACCTCTTGGCTAGTCCATACCAAAAATGATCCCAAACCTAGTGAAGTTCAAAAAAAAGCAATCATACAAAAAGAAGCAACCATGAATCAACAGTACTAGACCACGACAAATCATACACAAACTGGGTGAACCTCCTATTGAATTAGTCACAATCAATGGTCTATCACAAATCTTAGGCTCCAAACCCAAGCAGCATACAAGCTCATTACAAATTAAAGAATGTGATGCTCCAATATCAAACAATATTCAAACTGAAACATCTCTAACGGAAAGAATACCTTGAGCGTTGACACTCTTCCATTTCTCGTCCACCGTAGGATCCCTCGAAGGCGATGGCACAACATCCAAAGCATACGCCTTCACAATCTTCTTTCCCTAAGCTGGTTTTGGACAATCATTCTTGTTATTCCCAATCTTCCCACAGTTGTAGCATTTCTTCTCAGATTTTGAATTTTTACAATTCTTGGAATAATGGCCCTTCTGTTGGCAGTTGTAGCAAGTCACCTCGCTTTTCTGCTTCCTCTGTCCAACTTTTCCATTCTGCTGTTGTTGCTTCCTCCTTTTGTTATTACCACCCTGCTGTGGTTTTGGATTCTTTTTAGCTACAACAATCACCTCTTCCTTGAGAAACAAACTCTCGTGCCTCAAAGCTTTTTCCATGATCTTCTCATAGGTATCATCCAAATGATCAACCAGCTGATTCCCAATATATTTGTCCAAGTCCATAACAAACTTCTCGTTATTCTTGTAAGAAGTCTCAACATATGAATGATCATACTTGGATAAAGCTTCAAAGTCAGAAACATACTCCTATACGGGTCTACCATTCAACTTTATCTCAACAGATCTCTTGAATAGAGTATACTTCTGAATAGTAGATATGAGCTTAGTTTTCAAATTTGAATTGAAACTGATTCCATGTGATCTCGTCTTCTGGGGTCTCTAAAGTGACAGAGTTCCATTAATCCATAGTTCTACCCTGTAGCTTTCTCGATGCAAGCTTTCTCTTAGTCGCATCATCAATTTCCTAGTCTCTAAAAATCCGAGTGCAAGTATCAAGCCACCCTTGAATCTCTACAATCGGCTCTGTCCCTTTAAACGGTTTCCCGCCTAGGGTAGTAAACTCTTTGCATAGCATCGCAAAGTCCACAATCCTAGGCACTTGCACCTGAATCCCCATATCTACCGCTGCTGTCTCTTGAGCTGGTGCCCTTCTCATGATCGCTGCCCTCATGGCCTCGAACATAGCTGGGCAATCTGGTATACCTCCTTCACCCCCTCCAGGAACAGTCTCCTCCCTAGCAGTATGTCTCAACGTTCGAAAACTCATTCTAAATATGAAAAATAGAATGATGAGTCCACACATGAGAATAATTGCAAATGGAGTTTAAGCGCTACTATACTGTACACTATAATACAGCATACATCCATCAGAAATCTACAAAAATTTCTCTCATATGTCATTACCTTCTTGAACTTTGGCTAAAATCGATTAACTAGAGCTCTGATACCAAATGTGATGACCGCCATAACTCCTGCACTAAACAAAAGGAATAATGCACTGAAGGACGTGCCAAACAGCTATGGACGATCATCAGGGTATCACAACATATGCAGAACATGTCGTATAACTCATAATGTAAGGATAGAAAATAATAGAATATATACAATAGGCAATATTAGTGAAGTAGAATTGAGCAGAATTTTAACTTTCATATCATCATAAATTATCCAAAACATCAAACTAGATACAACATCAAATTCTATACAAATTTCCTCACTATAAGTCACTCAGAGAGTACATCAAACAGTGGAAAATAACTAATAACTAGAAGATAGTAATACGTAAGCCTCCTACTCGTCGTCGCTAAGCACAATCGTTCTCATAAAGATCAACTACCTGTTACCTACTAATCAGTTTGCCCATCCACACAATGGATGAACATCCCAAGGTAATAAGAGGAAATATAAAACCTTTAGTCAGACAACAGTCTTAATAAGCAATAAACAGCTATCTAACATCATTAATAAAGTATACGAAAAATAGGTAGATCAATCAACTAATCTACCAACACATCAGTGAAGAACCCAACCCGCCTCCTCCATATCCGACAGTGATAGACTTTACAACAATTAGATAGAAATAAACAATTCATTCTTGACAACTAGTTATCAAGCGTAGACCATCCTAACCGATACCGACATCCCCAAGAACAAGACCCAAAGGCCTAAACCAACATCAGACAAGCATCCAAGAGATGTCTCCTTCGATGTCAAATGTCTACACAAGATGGTACGAGCAAAACAATCATCATCCATGACTATGGCTATCACCATCAATCCTTCTTTGAAATCATCGTTAATTGTATGACTGGCCATATCATCGTGTCGTCCATCAAGGTCTAATGGTAACGTCGGTTCTAGCAAAAACTCCATATGCCTTCCATCAATACATATCTAGGCCTTTCATCGATACCCTGGGTATTCGACTTATCACCTAGTCTTTTAGGCACCCCTACTGCACCCCTGCTTTGGGTAGCTAAAACCTACGACAATGATAACTTAAATCATCTTGAGAAGCCATTATCCATGAGCTCAAATCATCTTGAGTCGTCTTCACATTCGTTGCATTTCAACGATCAACAAACACTTCGAACATTCCCTCTTGAACACACTTCAAAGCCACGAACATCGTCGAGCCAAAAACATATATCGTTTGGTTGATATTCGATTCACAGCATTTCAACCTTTGTTGTGAATAACATACTAGAATGTTCATTTTTTCCTTTCACAACATTTCTCAAACGTTGTAGTTTCCATTACCAGTCCACCATGGAGACATAGCCGATCCACATTTTCTCCACGCGCACCCTTGCCTGATCAACTAAAACATCATGGGTAGAGTTTACCGATCCATCAGCAAGTATGTTACCCGATCCATTAATCCATAGCATTTTTGAAACGCTGTGGTTTCTCTGTCACCGACCTGCCATTAAGAACCTTGCCCGATCCAACTTGGCACATCGATACCTTGGTGTGCGCATGCCGATCCATTCAAAAATAGGCTTGCTCGATCCATCTGTGTTTACACCGATCCATCATCATCTACAGCGTTTTTGGAAACAATGTGATCCCTCAATATGGCCGATCCGATCCACGAAAATGCACACATCTGATCCATCTGAGAATGTCATCTCCAATCCATCAATTACAATGTTGTAGAAAACGATGACAATCGATCTAAGCCAAGCACTTGCCCGATCTATTTACACTTGACCAATCCATGAGTGAATGTCATCTGATCCAGGCTTTTTGCGTTGCCTGATCCTTGCCAACATATGTAGCTGATCCATCAGGAATAACACAACCGATCCATCCCGAAAACATGCCCAATCCATTGCCAAATCTCGCCCGATCCATTGATTAAAACTGTGTCTGATCCATGTTTTTGCCAAGCGCCGATCCATTAAAAATTAATGCCCAATTTGATGTCGATCCATCCTGTCTTGCTCTGCAAGCCACGAGCGTTTGATCCATTCGAATGTCGATCCATCAATGCTCGTACTCACCCATTTAAATCGATTCAAAACCAACTAATTTCATTTAACGAATCAACAAACAATTCAGGCAACAATCAACAAACATTAAAATAACGATTATCATCATACAATTACATAGAATTAACCTAAATTATGATGAGTTAATAAATGAATCAATAAATGGATCTAAACTTGTGTAAACACATGAATTAACATAAGGATTTACCAATTTAAGTTGCTATATTATATCCTATGGTGATTCAAATCAAAATACACATACCGTGATGTAGGTCTAGGTGAAAATGACTTAGAAATCATGAAAACAAAATCAAACACCCCATATACTTGATTGAATCGGTGTGAGAGATGCTTATCACTCACCAAATCTTCAAATTAGCTTGAAATCAATGATCTACAAATCTGGACAGCGAAGAACGATCTCCGAATCAATCACTTTGATGCGATCTACCTTTCTTCGATGTTGATCTTCAATCTTCTAATTTAGATATATGAAATTAATGGAGTAGAGATGTATTTGCTTGGAGTAGCGAGAATCTCAAAACCCAACCAAATAAGAAATGAAGAAATTAAACTATTCTCCATGCCTCTTCCCCCTATTTATAGTCATCTAACCAGCTCACTAATGCGCCACACCAAATCAGCCCACTAATGACTAGTTAGCTTGTCCAGAAAATGTATAGCATTAAAACAGCAGTTCCTCCCAAACCGCTGAACCAAATCTTTAATGTGACCACTCCACTGAATTGGAAACATCCTTTCAATGAATCAATCTCAGCACCTGATTTGATCCTAGTCAAAAGTTATTCCCTGTACAAAACTGATTGGGGCAAAATGGTCACAGTCAAAATTGATAAAAATTATGGACATGTCTCACATCCCCATAACCAACATATCAAAATATGAGAATGATTCGACCTGCAAGGAATTAAATAAAAATATTTTTTTATCCTTCGATACATAAAATGCGGGTCGTTGCAGATTACGACGATTAAAAGTCAAAGATGAAGATGGTGGTTGAAGACCGGAGATCTTTACATCGTTTAGGCTATTGCTAATGTCTCGGTTGGGTCGTACACCTAAGATGACACTACACCAAAACAGGTGACTGCAAACGAGTATAACCGTCGCAAACAATTTCAACAACGCTTATTAGTGTTGCTACGGAGGGGTGGCAATGTAGTACCAACGCTTATAAGCGTTGGTAGATTTTCTCTCCCAACGCTTTTAAGCGTTGATATATTTTCATTCGCAACACTTATAAGTGTTGGTAGTTTTTTGTTTGCAACACTTATACATGTTGCAATATTTTTGTTTGCAACGCTTATACAAGTTGCAAGATTTTCATTCACAATAACTAACATGATTATAATATAGACGATATTTAATATGAATCCAAAATAGATATTATTCTCAATTTAAAAAGTATGATTCAATGAATACCAATAGACAACATTCATAATTAAGAACGACATAGAATTAATATCAGTTAACAATATACAAGTATAATACATAACTAAGTTGCTAAATTCGATACATAATTAAGTCGCAAAATTCAATAGATAAATGAAATTCTACAAATACCAAATACAAAACATGGTAGTACTTCTCTCGAATTTCTTTTATGTCCAGCCTTCCAAATCGTCGTTCGTGAAATATTTGCTTTTGGATTTGCTAAGGCCTACAAGAAAGATCAAAGTTGACAACAATAATTAATATAACATTCTATAAACAATTTACAAAAGATAATTTTAACCAATTATTTGGCATGGCATTTATTTGTGTTTTTCTTGGGTAAGTTAACTAAATTCTTTATTTAAGGCACTGAACTATAATGCTTCTATAACCTGTAGCAAGCAATAAAAGGCTCAATTTAGTTAACTTAACCAGGAAGGCTTAACAACATGTAATCAAAACTTATAGGAAACTTAGGGAATAATTCACTAAAATGCTCAATTTCGAAACGCGAAAGGCTTGGCGGTTTCGAAATAAAACCGAGCCTCAGCTTCTAAAAACTGAGCCTTTCGGCTCCGTTTCGATTCGAAACCGAGCCGGAAAGGCTCAGTTTAAATTGAGCCTGGCTCGGTTTCGACTCAAAACCAAGCCAGAAAGGATCAGTTCAAAACTGAGCCTGGCTCGGTTTCTAAACTGAGCCAGGCTCGGTTTCTAAACTGAGCCAGGCTCAGTTTAACTGACCTTTCCAGCTCGGTTTCGAATCCGAAACTGAGCCGGATAGGTTTAGAAATTGCGCCTTTCCAGCTCAGTTTCGAATCTGAAACTGAGATAGACTCAGTTTGGTTCCTTTCAAGTTCACTGATACTTTTCACTACCATGTACACAACATGCTTTTCACTACCATGTACATACCAAAAGCATTTTCACTACGATGTACACAAATTGCACATACCAAAAGTAGTTTTGAGGCTCGGTCTAATAAACAGAAGTTGGTTGTCATATGTATATACACACACTGCACATAACAAAAGCTACTTGCTAAGGGGGTTGACTGAATTTGATGAGCTTCTTCCTAACGAAATCTACAATGATCTTATTTTATTCTCATGAGACCATAGTTACGGTTACAGAACGAGTATCTAATTATCTGTAAATGTATTCAAACTGAAAACCCCAAATAGAAGTGCCTCTTTCATGCCAAAGAACGAGTGTCTAATTATCTGTAAATATATTCAAAACAATTCAATCCTGGTATAAGGTCGTGTATTTACGCACGACAAAGTTGAAATGTTGAACGATACAGAAAACCCCAAAAAAATCAGTGTTACTTCGTTTCTTTTACAGTTATAGATCTGATTATCTCAATTCTAATAATTGCAATCATCTACGAATAGTTGCAAAGAATATCTTCTAACGAAAAATAAGGGGATGAGAAATAAGAATATGAAAATTTTACCCGGATTGATGTCTGAATCGATGTAGTAAAACCTATAATTCCAGCAACAAATTGCATTGTGAATGATCTCCAGACTTTCTAATTAGCACAGCAAAAGTGGCATAAAATCCCAAATACCTATGGATAAACAACAAATATGGTGCAAGTTATGAAATTCGGACAATGCTGAAATGGTTGTTGGTGCGGAAAAATAATAAAAACGCTGAAAACTTATCTGAATGGGACGCTGAAATGGCTGTGAGAAGCTGTGAGAAACTGTCTGATTGACAAAGCTGTGCGACTTTTTCATGGAATGCCCTCTCACTAAACTGCGTAAGTAGTTTTTTATATTATCATTCAGAATACAAAGAGTAAAAAGGGCTAAATCATTTTTATACAAACTATCTACAGAGGGTAACACATGCATATATTAATTATACACAGTGTTTTCTCCTTTCAGCAGCCAAGGCCATAAAGATTCTAGCCATTCCAAATGAGTGTCACAACATATATTAATTATATGTTATGACCCTATATTTTGCCGATAACTATATGCATAGCAGGCTTATATCTGATACATAGAAAGGATACAAATCAATTCATCTCTATAAATCATAGTGTATCACAGATTTTTATTTATACCGAGCACGCAAAAACAATCAAACTTATATATTTTTAAATCAGTTTACATAAATTAGTAACGCACATTTTTGCAGCTTCAAAACATACAGTTTTCAAGAAACATCCTACTCATTACAATATAAAATCATATACTGTATCAAATATACTCAGGTAATAATACATAAATAACCATTAAATATATTAAAACAAATTTATATCTATCTGCTATTCACTGTTCTATAAATCAAATGAATATTTATAAAACAGGTGGCATATACAAACAGTTTCAGATCTATAATGTGTAATACTTAGTGTACAATTCCCTAGTATATTTATAGTTTTAATCAAATCACTACACATCACCTTAAATTGTATGAACAAATATGCAAAATGGGCCATGTGTCACTAAGCAATACACCAACCACCAAAAGATCTGGATAAATATGTAACTAGTAAATAGGTAACTAGTCATGTGTTTGCTATTAATGTGATATATATGCTAAACTGACTAACCATTTACATAGCAGGTCATTTATTCCTCATATAAAGCAGACATATCAAACTGTCTAAATAGGTATAGCAAGTTGTGTGATTATTAATCATATACAAATGTATAACTATGTAAACCAATATATATATTTCGGACCATGTGTTCATCAATCAAACACTAATGTATTACTGCTTAAACAAATAAGTAGCAGATCAAGTGTTAACCATACAATAGGTATGCATATCTATCCCAATTTGTTAACTGGTCTTTTAACATATGTATATAAACCTGTGGTCAATCGAATGCACAAAGTCAACCATGCAATACAACCAAGCATCCAATACACAAGATAATCAATTGAGTTAGAGTATTTAATCCCCCTTATTTCATTGTATTCATACCCCACCCTACTGTGAATACCCCAAATAAGACCTTTGTGCTTCTACTTATGTTTACATAGAAATATCCAGTAACTAACATTCTATTCAAAGTTAAACACCAAAAGCATGACTTCCAACCACTGTTTTAACAGTCATAGCATTCAGATCCATACAACATCAATCCACAAAAATACCCAAATCGGCATATATATCACTAACAAACCTCTGTGTTTTATTATAATGATCCTGACGTAAACGTATCCATAAATATGTTTCCTCTAAAACCAAGCATCCAAGCAAATAAACGTTTGCTTCTAGAAAACAGTAGAAAACCAAAACATAGAGTCAAAAATCAGACCACATAATCCAAGATGAGACACGTAGAGGCAAATAAACAGAAACAGGATTTAAGTGAGCAAAAATAAAATAAAAATATACCTGAAGCGACTGAATGGGATTGAAATCGAGATTGAAATCGGATTTGGATAACGATTTAGGCAGCCGCTTCCTAGATAATGAAATCAGATTTGGATTGAAATCGAGACTGAACGGGATAGAAATCTACTCGCGGATGAATCTTCGGCAAGCTGCTTTTTTTTCCTCTGAAATCGGATTTGGATAACCCGATTTAGGCGGCCGCTTCTTGGATAAGCGTTGGGCAAACGATTGGCACATGGTAAATAGGGTTATGGAAGGCAGTTTACGTTTTTACCCTTAGAAATCAGTGCTACCAACCCATATAAGCGTTGCCAATAAAAAAATTATAATTATGTATTTTTGGCGACACTTTTTAATATAGCAACGCTTATTATTGTTATTACACTGCAACACAAATAAGTGTTGGCGATTGTGAAAAAAAGGGTTGCCAAATGGCCATTATGGTGTAGTGATAAGTGGTGGTTGTCTAGACGTACTCGGAAATCGACCAGATGTGCGAGGACCACTCTCCTGTATTGGACATATGGGACGAGGAATAGGTGCCTCCAGTTTCATTCAGGCCCAGAACGGACTTCTAATTGGATTGTATGTCTGATGTTGTAATATATGTTATATTTGTTGACCTTTGCTAAATATATATCTATTTGGTGGAAGAGAATTTATTCTCTTAGCTCAACACCCTTCTCTGAGACGTATGAGCTTAGAGGTTATATATTGGTAGGAATCAATGGTATGTTATGAATTGACAATGTGGCATGCTGAGGTGCATGGATCAAAGCTTTTGTTGAAAAGCAGAGCTTTGTGGATGAAGATCAAAGCATTGCTGATATATAGTAGCTTTGTATATAGAGTTAATTCGCAAGATTCACACCCCGGTATGAGTCAAAAATGGGATGAGGGACAGTAGGGAGAACATACGTTTCTTTCTAGCTAGATGTAATGTTATGGTATGGAGCCCAAACAATTTACTTATGTGGATGATGGATTGCGAAGGCCCTCGGATTTGGCTACACAAGGACAAAGTAGTGAATCTGGCCGCACAAGGCCAAAGTGGTCGACGTACTTACCAAGAGTTCCTATAAGACGTGGGAAATGTATGATTCAGGCATAATTAATCAACAACATGCATGCTGACCGACCCTAACGTTCCAAGGGTCACATGCATGTGTTCCTGGACATCTTGCTAGAGATGGTCTGAATTTGGAGAAGAGTTGCCTTTGCCTTGACTCATGAGGGAATTCCAAATTCGAATACATGAGTTTTTGGTTTTAGTTGTAAACCTATATGGCGACATAGTAGGATGGGGTACTATGCCGTCTATGATTGATACAATAATATTCGAAGTTGTTTTATACACTATGCACTTATAATAATATCAAAAATATTTTTTTAAAGATGTACCAAGCTGTTTGGCTATTATAAGATAAAATTGTGTCCTCTGGTTTGTATTGCATTATGTGATAGGATCTAAGTCTTATAGTAGCTTCATTTTCCCAAAAGCATTGTGTTGTTTTATTTCTAAACTTATATTCATGTGGAGCAAACCCGTTCCGTGTCATAAGGCGTCATCCCATGATTTACCCTATTTTAAAGTCAAGCATGAATAACTGTTTTAGCTCTCACACCAATCACATGATTGACCTGGAGTTTATTGTTTTCACCTAAACTCCAGATGTCCATATTTTCCACACTGGCAGCTAGTAGTTTTGGTTTTACAGATATTCAATTAACAGGTTCCTAAATTAAGATTGGAGATATACCCTGGAAAGTCTTGTATCCGTGTATTTTTTTTCAGTTGTGTTAGATGATGTATTTCCGCTGTGCATTGTATTTATACATTTGTATTTCCACACTCTGATACTTTTGTACTCTGATGTTAATCATTGTAATAGAAATAAAATTTTCTATTATTTTTTGTTCCAATGCGTTGTATTCTCAATCAATCTGCATCCTTGTTCGGTCTATGTCGGCCGGGGGTTTCAGATCGTGACAGGTGGTATCAGAGCTTTGGTTTACAGAGCTTGAGAACAAGACACACTAGAACCGAACGAAAGAATTCATCAGAGATAGAACTAGTAACATTCTATTAAAAAAAATACTCATTAGAGATGGGGTTAGTAATACACTAGAATGAGTTGAGAGTTATATGTTTATAAAAAATGTATTTGTGTTTTGTATATATATATATATAATCTGATTTTGGAAGTATATTTTGTATATACAAAGAAATTTATGTTTTGATATAATACATGAATTTAAAATTTAGTAATCAAACGATCGTTTGATTTTCACCTTAATGTATTTAAGATGTTTGGTTAGATAAGTTAAACAGAATCTTCGGCGATTTTGGGCAGTTGATGAATTCTGACGCATCTTAGGATTTAAATGCTTATGGGAGTTATATTCAACTTTTTGGGCAGCGAATATACGAAAACCACTTGTTGTTTATTTTAAAATGATTTGGTTTAAATTTATGTCCTAGTTTAAAATTCTTTATTTCAAATTTATAGAGAGGTAAGCCAATAACCCATGGACAACACAGACTTCTGTTCATTCTATCTTTTTCATCTTCGGATGACAGTTCCTCCTTTAGCATAGGTGATAGTTTGTAACGACCCACACTATACGTATCGGTGGATCGTAGAATATTTGTTTTTTTTCGTACGAAGTCATATGGTCGTGTAACTTTGCGAAACGACTACTGGGGCCATTTCCCACATTCATGATTTTTTCCGAATTTTAAATGACCATTTTACCCCTATAGAATCTTGTTTCGCCTATAACTTTTGATTGTTAAGGAGTCCTAACCTAAAACCACTTCCATTGGATTCGGATGATGGTTTCCCATTTCGTAAAGTGGTCACTTTAATCAAACGGACTTACCGTTTGGTAGATATGGCTGAAATAAGATTTGAAGATGGAAAAACAGCCTAACTGGGCTTAATATGGTGATAATTGCTAGGCCCATAACCCATTTCGGGATTATGGTTATGGGAGGGCTGAAAGGAGTTGGAGAATTATCTCCTTTCATTTTTCTAGCGGCTACAAACATTTCTCTAACCCTAACCATGGCTTCCATCTTTCGAATCTCTCTCTAATCACTAATTGATCAAATCTACAACAAATCAAGCCGAATTACCACCAAATTCAAGGTAAAGTTGCTGCACCACATTGGAATCTAAACCAAATTAGTAAACTTTTCAGATCTAACATTTATTTTTTGCTAAGGTGAGTGATTTGCATGTTTATTCACTAATTATGGCAAATTATGGGTCATTAGTGATAATTAGAGAAATTATACATCTAAAAATTCTAGAAAAATATGTTAAAATTCTAAAATAATATTGTTGCTGATATGAATTTGGGTTAATTTTGATTAAGTTTGCTAATCTTATAGTTAGACATGGTTAAGGGGAAATCACATAGTTAAGGGGAAAATCATGGATTTGGGTATGTTTAATCTAAATTAACATGTGAAATTGTTGTTTTGATGTTTTCGATTGATTCTACATGTTACTACGGATGTTTGGTATGTTTATGATTGAATAATGTTTATGATTGCATATGGAAGTTAGAATGGTTGAAAATGTCGTCGTTTAGCGAAAATAGCTTGCTGGAAAAATTGCAGAGTTTCGGTCCGTTTAGGAGGAGACTCGAAACGAACCGGATAGGAGGAGTAAACCCGATCCAAACTGGATAGGAGGAAGAAACCCTATCCGAGGCAAGTAGGACGAAGAGACCCAAAACGAACCGGATATAAGGAAGGGACCCGAACCGAACCAGATAGGAGAAGGAGACCCGATCCGAACCGGATAGGAGGAAGAGACCCGAACCGAACCGGATAGGAGGAGGAGACCCGAACCAAACCAAATAGGAGGAGGAGACCAGAACCGAACCGAATAGGAGGATGAGACTCAAACACCAATTCGATTAAAACCCGAGATGCAAAGGAGGTCTAAGTGGGAAGTTTTCGCTTAGGATCCAGATGGGAAACAACGAGTTAACTTCAAGAGTTGGGTTTTGCTGCAGGACGTGTGCAAAGGAGTTATCGATATCTATAACTTTGTTTCACCATTTAGAGAAGGGGTATGTAGACGAACCAGAGCCAAGGCTGTGTGGACTGGTTGGCCCATAACTTAGAGCCAGGGCTATGTTGAATGGGCAAGGTTACTGACTATAAACCATGGCAGTGTGGTCATAACAATAGTTGTACGGAGTTGGACTCCATCATGGCCCCAATTGGATTCGATGATCAAAGCGGCGGATATCGTATGCTTTACACACTGAGTGAGAGATGTGAGGATGATTGCTGTGTTTGATGTTTGCTATCACCATGACACTCACACTTCCATTTTACACTTTGTGTTAGTGTTTATCTTAGAGTATTGTGCATCTTGTTGTGCTAACTTTTTTGTAGCAGGTTCAGGTCAAGTATGATTACATATAGCTGTTATTGCTCTATTTAGTGATATAGATATGATGTCACTCATACTAGACTTTCATGCGACCCAGGGTTTTATGTCTCTTCTTATTACTCTGGGTGCTCCTAAGTGGGCAGACTAGAGGCATGTTAGGTGGTTATGCACGAGTAGCTGTCCATAGATGAGCATGAGGATTTCATGTACTATATATATATATATTCTCCATGTCTTGTTGTTGGCCACTGCTTTGGGCATTAGTAGTGTACCTCTTCATTTGCTTTTACAGACAATATTTTGGAGTTGCAATAATTGGATATGAAGCTGTATTTCCACTACTCCATGGGTATGGTTGAGTTTTTAGCTTATGTAATGTCTTGCCTGTTTTATATCAAGTTATGTTATTATTATTTTTTATTCCATACACTGTGAAATATACTATAGTTCTTGGTAATTCATCATTTCAACCTTTTTGACGATCGTCCCGTGCTAGTCAGGCATTAGCATAGCGTATTTCGGGGTGGGCCATCACACTTGGTATCAGAGCCTAGACTGCGAAGTTTAAGCTAGGGGAAGACATCAGGGAGAGATAGTATACGTATATGAGAGCGCGTATTTGTGATAATTTGGTTTTCAAAAACTATATATATACTATTAGTATATCTAAGGATGAAGTCGCACTGCACTGGCACCACTAAGGAGATGGTTAATTGTTTTCTCTTTACAGATTGAACGATGAGCCGAAATATGAGGAGCAAAGTGAGGAACCCCGCATCGGGAGTTGAAGAGGGAGTGGGTTCAGGGGTCAACAATGGGAATGTCCCTGATATAAGGACGATGTTTACTGCCTTCAGGCGAGAGATGCTTAGGGATGCTCAGGGAGCAGTTCCTAATACTACAAACGGTGGTGCAGTAGTGCAGATGTCTAGAGCCGATTTCGCCAAGCTCAGCAAGGATTGTACTAGTCTTGGTGGGAAGTCGTTCCATGGAATGAAATCAGCTATGGAGGTTCAAGATTGGCTTGATAGTTGTGAGCGCATCTTCGAGGATTTGGGGATCAATGATGCAATGAAGACAAAGTTAGCATCGTGTCAGCTTCAAAGACGGGCTATGAATTGGTGAATGCCATTAAAGCGGCTATTCCCGAGGATCAAATTACTTGGAATCAACTTAAGACTCTCTTCAGTGACAAGTTTATTCCAACTACTCAGAAATCAGAATTGTTTAGGAAATTTTTGGAACTTAAGCAGAATGGTAGGGCAGTCTCGAAATACATTGCTGAATTCAATACCTTATCGAAATATGGATTATCTCTTAACGGTACTATCGAGAAGAAGAACGAGAAGTTCATAACTGGCCTAGATGGGTACTTGGGGGAAAGACTTATAAACTATATCGATGAGACATTTGAATCTATTGTAGGAAAGGCATTGAGATCAGAGATCCTTTACCCTAAGACAAAGACCGTGGTCGCTATTACATCTATAGAGGAGCTAAAACCGCGGGCAAGCGGTGAAGGCAACAAGAATTCCCATAATAAAAGAAAACAGAACCAAACTAAGGATGGTCAGAAAAAGAAGAATAAGAAATATATCGAGTGCTTTAACTGTGGCAAGAAGGGCCACTATGCCAGAGATTGTCGAGCAAAGCCAGGGGAAAGGAAGTGCTTCAACTATGGTCAAGTGGGACATCTCAAGAATGAATGTCCGCAACCCCCTAGTAGAAGCATATCGTGAAAGCATATGCTATAAACATTGTACCTTCCTCGTCGAATGCCCCAACTACGGCGGAGAAGGGAAAGGGTGTTGTTATTCAAGGTATGCTTTTTCATTTATGATGTTCCTGTTTGAGTATTGTTTGATATCGGGGCTTCCCATTCCTTCGTGTCTAGTGACCTAGTAGATAGTTTCGGATTGGAACCTGAGATTGTCGATAGACCTTTAGTTGTGACGAACCCGATCGGTGGTTCGACTTGCCTTCGTATGATTTGTCGTAATATGTTATTATCGAGTTATGGATGTATGTTTGCTTTTGATAGCTTTGTTTTAGGCTTTACTGGGTTTGACATTATGTTGGGAGTCGATTGGCTCTAAAGGTATAGGGTGGTGGTAGACTGTGAGGGGTCTTTAGTGACCATTAGAGCGAATGATAGGCGGAGGGTGATATTGGGTTGCCTACCTAGTGATGGGGTGATGTCTAGTTTTATAAATTCCCTCGACATCCTGCATGATGAGTTATCAGATGTGCCTATTGCTGGCGAGTATCTGGACATGTTTGAGGGAGTGACCGAACTTCCACCACACCAAGAGATCGAGTTTCAGATTGATTTAGTGAAAGATGCCAGACCTATAGTGATGCTACTTCATCGTATGGCGCCAAGGGAGCAGCAAGAGCTCGAAGTGCAAGTTGGCGATCTTTTGAAGAAGGGATTTATCCGAAGAAGTGTTTCCGAGTGGGGAGCACCAGTTTTATTTGCTACTAATGTCGATGGTTCCCTTCGCTTATGTGTGGACTATCGCGAGTTGAACAAGGTGACTAGGAAGAATAAGTATCCTCTTTAACGGATAGATAATTTGTTTGATCAACTAGATGGAGCAAGAGTGTTCTCCCAATTGGATCTCGCGGTAGGGTTTCATCAACTTCGAGTAGCAGCTGAGAGTATACCTAAAACGACATTTCGGACAACGTCTGGATTCTATAAGTGATTGGTCATGCCATTCGGGTTGACCAATGCACCCACATATTTTGCTAATTTTATGAATAGGGTTTTTAGGGATCAATTAAATAAGTTTGTTCTGTGTTCGTGGATGATATCTTGATTTACTCGAGGACAGAGGAAGAACACAAGGAACATTTTAGGACAGTGATGGAGGTGTTGAGGAAACACTAATTGAAATCAAAATTTCTAGGTGTCACTTCTGGAGGAGGGAAGTGAGATTGTTGGGCCATGTTGTTTCATAGAATGGTATTGTTGTGGATCCTTTAAAGGTGGCTACAGTGTAAGATTGGGCTACAGCCAAGAATGAACGGACGTGAGGAGTTTCTCGGGGTTAGCTAGATATTATCATAAGTTTATCCAAGACTTCTCCAAGATAGCGGCATCGTTAACTAAGTTGACCAAGAAGAATCAAATTTTTGCTTAGGATAAAAATGCGAGAATTCATTTAAGAGTCTAAAGGAGAAGCTAACGTGTGCACCAGTATTAGTTATTCCTAAGGGGAACGAAGAGTTGACGATATGCACGGATGCCTGTGGTACCGGACTAGGTGTTGTACTGATGCAAGGAGGTAGGGCTATAGCTTATGCTAGTCAGCGACAGAAGCCACATGAGAAAAGAAATCCTACCCATGATTTGGAATTGGCAGCGATCGTGTTCGCGTTGAAGATGTAGAGACACTACCTCTTGGAAGAAAGATTTGAGTTGTTTACCGATCACAAGTCCTTAAAATATCTTTTCTCCTAAAAGGATTTAAATCTTCGCCAGCAGAGATGGTTAGAGTTCTTGGATTCATACGATTTCAATATCGCATACACACCCGAGAAGGGCAATGCGGTAGTTGATGAATTGAGTAGGAGACATGCCAGTTTGGGGGCTATGTTTCTGGAATGGAAGCAACTGAAGTATATCGCAGGATATGATTTCAGACCTAAGTGTGAATTAGATCCAGAGATATTAGCAAGTTTGATGATCAGACTGACTTTGATTGAGCGGATCGGTTCCAGTCAGAGGGACAATCCTAACCTATTGGAAGTCATCTCCAAGTTAGAGATGGGTACTGATGGTGAGGAAATGAACAAGTATGGACTTGATCATGAGGGATGGCTTTGAAAGAATGGGAGATTAGTTGTGCCCAATGTAAGTGGATATAGAGATTAAGTGCTTAGAGAGTGTCATCACTCGAAACTGACTATACATCCCGGTGGTAACAAAATGTATTGAGACATGAAGCAAACCTACTACTGGGAAGGGATAAAGAGAGACATTGGGAAGTTTATATCCAAGTGCATGAATTGCCAGTTAATCAAAGTCGAGCAAAAGAAGCCTAGTGGTTTGCTACAACCATTAGAAATCCCTGAATGGAAATGGAAACAAGTCTCAATGGATTTCATCGATGATTGACCAAGGACTAGATCGGGTCATGATAGTATTTGGGTGATTGTGGATCGATTGACCAAAAGTGCATGGTTTATACAGGTTAAGTCGAATAGAACGACAACTAAGTTAGCTGGAATTGTATATAAAGTGGTAGTGAGATTTCATGGAGTACCTAAAGGTATTGTGAGTGATCGAGATCCATTATTTACTAGTGGGTTTTGGAAGAGCTTACAAGAGGCTTTAGGGTCAGAATTACACCTCAATACCGTGTACCATCCCCAAACCGACGGTCAAATAGATAGGGTGAATCGTGTATTAAAGGATATCCTAAGAGCGTGTATATTGTACTTTGGAGGGTCATGGGATAACCATTTGCATCTGGTCGATTTCTCATATAATAATAGTTATCAGTCAAATGTTGGTTAGAAATTAGTGAGAAATTTGTGCTTGGGCCAGATCTAATAAGAGAACTTCAGATAAGATCAAGGTTATTCAACAACGTATGAAGGCTGCCCAAGATAAGCAGAAGAGTTATGATGATAAAAGACGAAGAAATTTGAAATTCTCTATTGGTGACTTGGTATTCGTCGAGATTTCTCTGTTGAAGAGTGTGATTCGATTTGGTAAGAGGGGTAAATTAGCACCAAGGTTTGTTGGTCCATTTCCAGTTCTCGAACAAGTTGGGAATTTAGCATATAAAATTGGATTACCTGACAAGATGGCGGGAGTCATAACGTATATCATTTTTCTCAGTTAAGGAAGTTCATGCACGATTCTGATATGACTATTTCACTAGATTAGCTGGATGATATCGAGATAGAACCCGAGGCAGTTGGAAACCGTAGATTGGTTCGTATTGTCGGACAAGATACGAAACAACTTCGGAGGAAGACGGTGAAACTGGTTAAGTTCCAGTGGGGAGATAATAAGAATGACTGTACTTTGGAAACTGAGGAGAGCATAAGGAAGTCATATCCAGAGCTCTTTACCTGGTACGATTTTAATTACGATATAATTATTCCCTTGTTAGTAAACCACATGCTGGGATAGGCTTGTTGTGTTATTACGTATGTTTGATTGTTTGTAAGTGGTCGATAGGCATACGGGGTACCATTGTATGTTTTCTTGGTTAAGGAATTTTGGGGGCGAAATTTCTAAAGGGGGAGAGTGTAATGACCCGCATTCTACGTAACGGAGGATAGTAGAATATTTTTTTAATTTTCATATGAAGTCATATGGTCGTGTAACTTTGGGAAACGACTATTGGGGTCATTTCCCGCATTCACGATTTTTGCGAACTTTAAATCACTGTTTTACCCCTAACGAATCTTGTTTCATCTATAACTTTTGATTGGTAAGGAGTTTTGCCTTGAAACCACTTCCGTTGGATTTGGATGATGATTTCCCATTTCGTAGAGTGGTCGCATTAATCAAACGGACTTACCGTTTGGGAGATACGGCTGAAATAAGATTTGAAGATGGAAAAATAGCCTAACTGGGCTTAATAGGGTGATTAGCAGCTAGGCCCATAACCTATTTCGGGATTAGGATTATGGGAGGGTTGAAAGGAGTTGGAGAATCATCTCCTTTCATTTTTCTAACGGCCACAAACATTTCTCTAACCCTAATCATGGCTTCCATCTTCCAAATCTCTCTCTAATCACTTTCTAATAACTAATTGATCAAATCTACCACAAATCAAGCCAAATTAGCACAAAATTCAAGGTAAACCTGCTACACCACATTGGGATCTGAGCCAAGTCAGTAAAAGTTTAAGATTTAATATTTATTTTTGGCTAAGGTGAGTGATTTGCATGTTTGTTCACTAATTATGGCTAATTAGGGGTGATTAGTGATAATAGCGAAACTATACATCTAAAAATTCTGGAAAAATATGTGAAAATTCTAAAATCATTGTTTATGTTGCTGGTATGAATTTGGGTTAATTTGGTTTAAGTTTGCAAATCCTATAGTTAGACATGGTTAAAGGGAAAATCACATGGTTAAAGGGAAAATCGTGGATTTGGGTACGTTTGATCTAAATTAACATGTGAAATTGTTGTTTTGATATTTTTAGTTGATTCTACATGTTACTACGGCTGTTTGGTATGTTCTATGATTGCATAGGGAAGTTAGAATGGTTGAAAATGCCGTTGTTTGGCGAAGATGACTTGCTGGAAAAATTACAAAGTTTCGGTCCGGTTAGGAGGAGACCCGATCCGTACCGGATAGGAGGACGAGACCCGATCCGAACCGGATAGGAGGAAGAAACCCGATCCGAACCGGATAGGAGGAAGAGACCCGAATCGAACCGGATAGGAGGAAGAGACCCGAGCCGAACCGGATAGGAGGAAGGGACCCGAGCCGAACCGGATAAGAGAAGGAGACCCGATCCGAACCGGATAGGAGAAGGAGACCCGAACCAAACCAGATAGGAGGAGGAGACCTAAATCGAACTGGATAGGAGCAGGAGACCCGAATCGAACCGGATTGGAGGATGAGACCCGAACTGAACCGAACACCAATTCGACCAAAACCCGAGATGCAAAGGTGGTCCAAGTGGGAAGTTATCTCTCAGGATCCAAATGGAAACCAACGAGTTAACTTCAAGAGTTGGGCTCTGCTATGGGACGTTTGCAAAGGAGTTATTGATATCTATAACTTTGGTTCACCATTGAGAGAGGGGGCATGTAGACGAACCAGAGCCATGGTAGTGTGGACTGGTTGGCCTATAGCCTAGAGCCAAGTCTGTGTGGACTGGATAGGGTTATTGACTATAGACCAGTGCAGTGTGAGCACATCAATACTTGTACGGAGTTGGACTCCGTCATGGCCCCAATTGGATTCGGTGATCAAAGCGGTGGATATCGCATGCTTTACGCACTAAGTGATATATGTGAGGATGATTGTTATGTTTGATGTTTGATATCATCATGACACTCACACTTCCATTTTACATTCTATGTCAGTGTTTACCTTAGAGTATTGTGCATTTTGTTGTGTTAACTCTTTGGTTGCAGGTTTAGGTCAGGTATGATTACTTATACCTGTTATCGCTCTATTTAGTGATATAGATTTTCTATCGCTCATACCGTACTTTCATGTGACCCAGAGTTTTATGTCTCTTCTTATTACTCTGGGTGCTCCTAAACGAGCAGACTAGAGGTAGGTTAGGTGGTTATGCACAAGTAGTTGTCCAGAGACGAGCAAGAGGCTTCCACGAGCAATATATATTCTACCTATTTTGTTGCTGGTCACTGCTTTGGTTATTAGTACTGTGCCTCTTTATTTTCTTTTAGAGACAGTATTTTGGAGTTGTAATAATTAAATATAAAGCTGTATTTTGGATTTTGCTACTCTGATGGATACGGTTTAGTTTTCAATTTATGTACTGTCTCGCTTGTTTTATATCAAGTTATGTTATTATTATATTTTATTCCATGCGCTGTGAGATATACTACAGGTTCTTGGTGATTCATCATTTTAACCTTTTTGACGATCGTCTCGTGTTAGTCGGGCACTAGCACAACGCATTTCGGGTTGGACCATCAAATAGTTCTTCGGTCTCACTTCAAAGTGGAGAATTTATTTATGGTCAGGATAGCGATAGTTCGTATGGTAGTACAGACAGTAGCTCTCCTGAGCCTGATGGTTCGACCGATTATGATGCTTGGATATTGGAAGATGACGAGGGATCCCGCTTGACAAGCATGGACATGTTTGTGGGAGACCCAGTTCCTATGCCCCTTCCTAAGATAGATGCTATTGTTGAGGAGCAGCCACCTCTTGAGCTACCGATCATACCCGAGAGCTTGAGTTAGATGTAGTATTTTATGACGTAGTCCCCGAGTTTCTTGTCCTTCCGCACCCTGAGATAGATGCTATGATGTGGGAGTATACGATGATAAAGGGTTTTAACCCATGCGTAATCCTCGAGGTTGATGCCATATTGGTAGACCAACCACCTCCAGCATTGGAGTTTGTCCCTGACTATATACTGGAGGTTGATATGATGATTTCCTACTTTGCTCAGCCCGTAGTACATGTAGAGCCGCTTGTTTAGGACTTAGCCCTAGAGTTACTTGGTGAGGAGGAGAAAGAGGAAGAGGAGGAAGATGAAGTAGTCATCTACTAGTCGGATCATGACAGTGATGATGACTAACCCGACGACTTCTGTGTTAAGGACCATGTGCTAGGTAACTAGCTTGTTTTCCTTCTGGGTTTTGAGGACGAGTTTGTGCCAGAGGAAGAGGAGCTGACCTTATCCGGGCACTCCGTGAAGAGCTCCAGTACTAACCAGTGAGACTAGTTGTTAGTTTGTATATATATGATATGTATGTGCTAGTCGTGTTTTGGTCCGATATGGGCACATGGTGTATACTTTGGAAGTAGTATATTTTGTGATGCAGGTCACCTCAAGTACGTAGTTGTACTCAAGCGAGCATAGATATGGATAGTTTGACGCACACACATGGTTTATACCTTAAGTGGCTACACACTAGGGTGTACGCTATGTCTATGATTATAGTTGATCATTTTGGTGATGACTTCACTAGGATAAGATATATGACATGATGATGATAGTTAATCTTTTGTTATGACTTTACAATATAAAATAGTTGCTTGGAAATTTGGACGATTTGATTAAGTAACATATGTTATGTGATATGAGTACATCGCATAGCATAACATACACATATAAGCATGTGATTTTTGATGCTTATATGATAAGGACAGAGAAAAACCCATATGGACATTTTATATTTGAGTATGTATCTGTGTGTGCGTGAATATATATATATACATTGAGCAGGTTATTGATTTAAAGCTAAGAAAAGGAATAAAATTACAAGCCCAACAAACAAGTGCAAGTTTATTTTATTGATTGCGCAATTTAGTTATTACTATTACTGTGAGTGAATTGGATGCACTGTGATGGTTGCTTGTGTGTAATTAAATATACACCATTGGATGGTAAATAATTATGGACCAACTACATAGCATATCATAGCATGTAATTCCTTGATGCTTATACGATGAGGGAAGAAGAAGAAGAACCGCATATAAGATAATTGTGTGATGATCATTCGAGATGGATTGGAAAATATAACTATATAAATATGTTATTATTGATGCTTGTATGATATGGACTTAATAAACATATAACGATAAATTACAGGATTTAATAACAAACCCCGTCACAAGGTCTTGAGATGACAGAAACATACACGTCTATCTTGCGTGTATATAAGGCACATGGATCGCGATTAATCCCCATTGCAGGCTCTACGGATGATAATTTTTTACACATCTCCCTTGGGTGTAGACAAGTCACAATTGTTTATACACATGATGTAAACCCCACATGGGTATTGAGATGATAAATTTGAACACATCTCCCAATTATATATATATATATAAATATATATATGAGGGGCTAGAAAGGCGAGTTATGATTTTTCCGATTGACATGTACAAAGGAGGTTACGGCGAAATTTTCAAAAATTAAGGCGTTAGTCAAATTTCCGGAAAACAGGAAAGTTCTTAGAAACTGAAATGTTAAAGAACTTGGGCTTGAATGAAAGTTGAGTTGGTAAGCTAAACGACTTTCGTCTCTATTCCTTTTTCAGGATGAAAAAGTTCTAATTTTGTAAGACGTAATAACCAGTATTTTTGGGGCCAATTTATAATTTGAATTTATTCTATTTTAATGAATTTTGTAATAGAAAAGGTGATTTTAACTCGATAAAATTGAGTAATTTTAAAATTAGATTTGATGTTATATTTGACATAAAACAGGGTTAGCAAAAATTCTAAATCAATTTGTAAACTCAGATTTTAAATATCGATATTTCAAAGTTATTTAATCGCTTATAAAAGGACCTTTGCTGAGATAGTCTCAGAATCCGACGAAACCACTTTTATTGGATCAGAATATCTAAATATGCCAGGATTTAAAATTTCAAGTCCAACAGAGTTTGTAGGTAGAAGAACGTCATATAAACATATGTTGAAAATTCGATTTGAATTCGATTTTAGCTAGAAATAAGGCCATTTTTTCAACTATCCCCAAATTCGATGCAGTTAGATTCATTGGAACCATAATTTCATAACGTAGCGAGATTTCAAATTTCCTAATTTTTGGAATTAACGTGTGGCCATGAGACAAGAACGAAGTTTGGACGGTGTAATTAACGCACCGTCAAAATCCATCAACTCATAAATAGTAATGAAGTAATGAAAATTAAACAAAGAGGCTCCACTCCTCTCCACTTGGCATCCTATTCTTGGTTGGTCATTCCATGACATGATTTGTACTTAATTAGAGTTTAATTAAGTTAAGTGTTCTTCCGTTTTCCCAAGTACACATAAAGCTTCCAAAAACTAGTTAATGGCTCCCATTTTTCCTTGCATTCTTCCTCCACCCACTGCCTAGGCTACGCCACCTGCATCCCTGCTATGTCAGCAGCCGGTACCCCTACCCATGTCAGCAGGCCATGGGCCCCTCTACCCTTTCCTCCTCCTTAAACTCTTCCAGTCTCCTCTAATGCATTAGAGCTTCCATCTTTAAGTGTATACACCCCTTCTATTACCTTTAGCTACTCTCTAGTAGACCCCCACAAGCCACGTGACACTTCGTGGACTCCATAATAGCTCCTTTCTTCACTTGGCAGCAAAACCCCGAGACCCATGAGGCTCCAATCCACTAAAAATCGTGACTTTCTTGAGTCAAACACTAGCTATTGTGTATACAAGCATCACCAAGAAGTTTGGAGCTAATCCGGGTAGAAAAGCCGCGAAAATTTTAATCTGTAGCGAGTGCGCGAAGGTCCGACATTGCAATGTATTATTATTCGATGGTTGGGGTGAGAGCTTCTCACTCTAGTTAGTATATTTGTGTAGTTTAAATAAGTCTGAACAGTTAAATAGTCAACCGTTCAACGATAGCAGTTAATATGAAAATGTTTAGTGAATCGCAAGTTAGAAAGTAGCTAATTTTGTAGTTCATGCGACATTGAAATATTTGATAGTTAGTGATTTAAATAGTAGAGAAAACTGTATTTTTAAATTAATTATTTATCCCAAAAAGTTACATAGTATATGGTAGCTCACATCACTATTGTTTGCAATCCCGATGGAAGAATTGTTGATTGGTTGTGTTATGTTGTTATTGTAATTTTGATTCGTTTAACATAATTAAAATAATGTTATTACATTTGTGGAAGTTGAAATTGGATTAAATATCAGTTTAGAATTTGAACGTGAATTTTTTTCGTTTGTTTGATTGAGATTGACTAGATTGAAAAACAATTTAAACTGAATTGGATATGATTAAGTTCATGAATTAGTAATAGTCTAAATTGATTGTTTTTTGGTTGTGAACCCCACATAGGTCTTGGGATGATATTTGACTTACACGTCTCTCTTGTGTATAGTGTATGTTGATCGGTTGATTGATAAATTTAAATAATCCCCAATTAACTATTTTGGAGCTTATAATGATGTTGATGCACTCTGAATTGGAGCCATTGTTGGAAACCGACTATAAAGGCTTTAATAAAAATTATTAAAAATATATAAAAATCATGATAAATCATGATAAGTGATCTGAAAGGAGGCTAGATAAAATGTTCCAAGTTTTAAAAGATATATGATATTTTCATCAGAAAGAATTATTTCAAAATCAAGAGGAAAGAGCCCAATGTTTTAATATAACGAATTGGATTAAAAAGAGGATACTGTGACGGCCCGCTCTGCACCAGCTGACATTTCCTCGAAACACGTTGTGCCTATGCCCGACTAGCACGGAACGGTCGTCAAAGGGAAAGGATTTTAAATGACGGACTACCAAAGAACCTGTAGTATATCTCACTGCGCATGGAATAAAATATAATAATAACATGACTTGATATAAAACAGGTGAGACAGTGCATAAGCTGAGAACTAAACCATAGCAGAGGAATCCAAAATACAGCTTACGTTCCAAATCATTATTACAACTTCAAAATACTGTCTCTAAAGAAAAATTGTAAAGATACACTACTAATGCCCAAAGTAGTGACCGACAACAACACAAGGAGAATATATGTAAAAAGTGCGTGGAAGCCTCTTGCTCATCTCTGGATAGCTACTCGTGCATAACCACCTAACATATCTCTAGTCTGCTCGTTTAGGAGCAACCAGAGTAATAAGAAGAGACATACAACTCTGGGTAAGACAAAAGCCTGGTATGAGCGATAGCAGCAAAATAAAACAACAACAGGTATAAGTAATCATACCTGAACCTGGACCTGCACCCAAAGAGTTAGCAAAACAAGTTGTATAGTACTCTAAGGTAACACTAACATAAAGTGTAACATGGTAGTGTGTGTGTCATGGTGATAGCAAACACCAAACATAGTAATCATCCTTACTTCTCTCACTCAGTGCACAAAGTATACGATATCCACCGCTTTGATCACATGAAACATTAGAGCCATGACAGAGCCCAGCTCCACCAAACCTTACTACGACCACTTTGCCCTTTGGGGTATTGATGGAGTTCAACTCCATACAACTTTGACCCCACCGCACAGGTCCATAGTCAATGCCCCCCATCAATAGTGAATCAATGTTATAGATATCGATAACTCCTTTGCATACGTCCCGCAGCAAAGCATAACTCCTGAGTAATAACTTCCTATTTGAACTTCCATTGAATCTCGGGTTTCGACCATCTCCAGTTCGGTTCATTCCTGTTCTCAGTTTGGTTCGATGATCTTCACTTCACTTTGTCTCGGTTCGTGCTCCTTGAGGCGGTTCGGTTCGGATACCCCTCCGGTTCGTGAGTCATGATACTTGCTGAGTCAGTTTGGCCTCCATCGGCTCATGGTCAAGCTCCAGGTCGTGATTTACTTCCCCTGGCAGTTCGGTTCGTGAGTGCTCCATGGTCCGGGTCGGTTCGTATGGTATTCCCTCCTCACGACTGTGGTATGGTTCGGTTCTGTTCAGGTCTGTGTCTCCAATCTAATCCCTTACTCCAATTCAGTCTGAACCAGGCCTTCCTTGTTGCCCTTGTATTTACATGCTGTTGAAGATGCCACCGCTGCGGTTCGGTCCATGCGATCCGATCCGACCCCCTCCTCCGATCCGATCCGGAACCCTAACACTTTTCCAATAAGCTATTTTGCATCCATTCTCGCCATAAGACAGCGCTTTCAACCATTCTAACTTTAGTAAACAATCACAAAGCATCTCAAACAATAACAACATATGGGTTTCACAAATAAGATCAAAACATCAAGCATATAAGTCATTTTAGATCGAACATACCCCAAAAGCGTGATTTTCCCCTTAATCCTCTTAAGCATGTTTAACTATAGGATTAGCAAACTTAATCCAAATTAACCCAAATTTCTAATAGCCAATAAAAATATATTTTAGAATTTTAACATATTTTTCCATATTTTTCTGAGTCATAATTTCGCTAATTATCACTAATCACCCCTAATTAGTGAATAAAAGTGCAAATCACTCACCTTAGCCACAAACAAATTATAGATCTGAAACTCTAACTGATTTGGCATAGATCCCAATGTATTCCAACAGCTCTTTCTCGATTTCTATGCTAATCCGCTTTAATTTGATGTAGACTTGGCTAATATGTGATCAAAAAGTGATTAAAGATGAATTTAGAAGGTGGAGGCCATTACAAGGGTTGAAGAAATGAAAGTGGTGGCTGAGAAAAGTTAAATGAGATGGTTTCCTAACTCAATTCAGCCTCCCCATAACCCTAATCCTGGAATGGGTTATGGGCCCATCCACTAATTACCCTATTGATCCCGTTTAAGCAGTTTTTCACCTTCTAAACCTTGTTTCAGCCATATCTCCCAAACGGTAAGTCCGTTTAATCAATGTAACCACTCTTCAAAAAGGTAAACCATCATTTGAATCAAATGGAAGTGGTTTCAGGTCAAAACTCCTTACCAATCAAAAGTTTATAGGTGAAACAAGATTCGCCAATGGTATAACGGTCATCTAAAAATCGGCAAAAATCGTGAACACGGAAAATGACCCTAATAGTCATTTCCCAAAGTTACACGACCATACGACTTCGTATAAAAATGAAATAAATATTCTACGATCCTCCAATGCGTAGAATGCGAGTCGTTACAAATACTAATGTATATCGATATGATTTCCATTTAAGATCTTATATTAAATACCGAACTGGATTTAGGGTTTGTTGTGAGTGGTATCTTAAACAATACTGTTCTAGAGCCAATTGAAAAAGGATAAATCTTTTAAATAATATTTAATTAAGTTTTCCAGTTTATTTAAAAAAATTGGAATTGAATGAAATTGAATTAATAATAACTGAGATGAGCTTCTATGAAGGAGGGCATTTACTATTTATGGAATTTTATAGACTTAACTGTTATTCCTCTTGTACTATTAGTCGGATGCTGAAATTTATATTGATTATAAATTGTTCAGATTTCCATGAAGATTCCATATTAAATTAAAGATGGTTTTGGGTTTATTGAGAACAATGCTTTTGAATGGCGGTTGTTCTTTAACTTAAATAATGAAAGGATTAATTTACAAAAGCTAAATATTCATTAAGTAATGATTTTTGAGTTGAAAGGATGTTATAAAATATTTTGAGATGATTTCCGATGAAGATTTAAACGAGTTTAAATGAGATAATATAATGGGAACCATTCCCAGAGTAATGAATATTTGGATAAAAGAATTTTCTGGATCGGAATGAGATGTGTATTATCTTCATTTGTCCCTTGATTTTAAATGATGCGTGAATTATTCAGAACGAGCGGTGTAACCCATTCTGAATAATTGATTACGACGATTAAAAGTCGAAGATGAATATGGTAGTTAAAGACTAAAGATCTTCACATCGTTTGGGCTACTGCTGATGTCTTAGTTGGGTCATACACCTAAGATGAGGTAACAAGTGGTGGTTGTCCAGACGTACTTGGAAATCGATTGGATATGCGAGGACCTCTCTCCTTTATTAGACATATAGGGTGAGGAATAAGGTTCCTCCAGTTTCATTCAGACCTAGAACGGACTTGTAAATGGATTGTGTGTCCGACGTTGTAATATATGTTGTATTCTTTGATCTCCGCTAAATATATATCTGTTGGTGGCAGAGAATTTATTCTCTTTGCTAAACACCCTTCTCTGGGACGTATGAGCTTAGAGGTTATATATTTGTGGGAATCAATGGTATGGTATGTGAAACACCCCACCTCCGTTAAGGTCACTCACAAAGGGAATGCATTAACTTTGGTGAAGCATTTTAGGTAAAAGGCACAGATAATATACAAGACAGACATATAAACTGCGGAAAACTGAAATCATTACATAAAAACGTGGTTCAGTCAAAGCATTACAAGCATTGTCTCAAAAACCAACTTCTAAATTATTACAATAAATCTTGATTTAATACTCCAAGTACATAAAGAAGCATAAAACAGTAGTAAAGCAACATAAATCCCCAATAAAAGTGTAACCACAGCCATAGTCCAAGAAAAGAGAATCCAAGCAATACATATACTCTCTTCAAGCTGGAAATGGTCTGCACTAAGCTGAAGTATTCCCTCCCTGAGGACCTGGGGAGGAGGGAAACGGAAGAAAAGAAGGCGAAAGAAAATGGGTCAGACATAAGCCTGTTAAGTCCAGTGATTATTCAGCATGTAAGAAGCTAAAAGGATCATGACATGAATAAACTGAACATAGGACAATACCATAGCAATAAGATAACATAAGATAAGGCAAGATAAACTGAATATACTATCGCACTCATTTCCATTTCCCTGCACCTACTACGAATGTTTCAACTACCATCATGTGCTCATAACAAAGTGATCCCTTTTCTGATCGGCTTCTACTCGCATGCATTTATTACTCATGTCATTCGGCCCGGCTTGATTGTAGATACCTAGGCTGGTCCCACCATGGGGTGTATCAATTCCTATGGTGGCAAACTGACACAAAATTCAAGATGCACAGTGTATACTACTGATGCCCAGCGCCCGCTTTTTCCACTCCGTAGTACGTGCACGCCCATACTCCGTCGGAACCTACACTGCTGCACCAGCCGCCGCTATTTGGACCGCTTATAATCAGCCCAGTAATCGTGCCCTACCCTTCCTAGTTTAGGGTACCGTGATACATCTATGTGGGTTACTGCTGAAATGGGTCCCCATTACTAGGGTTTCCTAATCAACATGTTATAACGGTTAAGTGTTCTCAAATTAACCTAACCCCACCCATTTGTTTAATTAACATCTTGTATTGGTTAAGTGTTGGCATAATTAACTTAACCCTATCATTCTTAGCCTGTTCGTCCGTTAGCTTTAATTCATTCATTAAAGCACCAACCTCTCACATTAGATCTATATTGTTGTGGTCGCTGGATGTGTCGGGCGGTTCCGGGCAGCCTTACACCGCAACTCAATATAACCTCGGGTTTTTGGGCTAAATGCGCTAACTTCTCACATTAGATCTATATTGTTGCGGTCGCTGGATGTGCCAGGCGGTTTCGGGTAGTCTTACACCGCAACTCAATCTAACCTCGGGTTAGGCATGTTCATCTTTAGCCAATTTACATATTTGTCATATGTGTCCAAGTTTTGGTCTTTTTATGTCAATATTCTCTAAGTGTAGTCAGTACAAGTTTTATGCCACATTCACTTGTTATGCCCAAAATTTACTTAATTAAATTATACCCAAATTTTCCCGCATTATAATCGCATGTACAATGAGATTCAATCTAATTTCCGAATGAACCTAGTATTCATAAAGGAAAATAAAAAGGGAAAAATAGAGAAGGAGCATAAGAATTTACATAAGGAAAAATAGGCATGTAAAGGTGTACCCAATTCATGTTTACAATAGGCATGTTGTACATTAACAATAAATGCGGGCAAGCTAAGCAGTTTACACCATAGGTATAAAGATTAGATAGAATTGGACTTAAGAGAATCACTAATTTTGATGTACAACATGATAAGTTCCATTATCAATCACAATAGTCTCATAGGCATAAAATGGACAACATGATAGGTTCCATCATATCAATCATAACAGACTCATAGGCGTGATAGGTTCCATTATGTCAATCACAACGGTCTCATAGGCAAGATAGGTTTCATTATGTCAATCACAATAGTCCCATAGGCAAGATAGGTTTCATTATGTCAATCACAACAGTCTCATAGTCATAGGCAATTCAGATTTGACAAAAGGATAAGCACGAATCAGAATTAGGCATAGTCTTAGATCCGATTATTATAGTCATGATTTCTATTTAGGTGTTCAAATAGGAATAATAACTGAACTTACAGAAAAAGGACGGATCTTGTATCCTGGGATATGATTTCTGAACTTGTTAAGCTTAACCCTTGATGTTGACGTTTGATTCTCTAGTTTGGATTTGGTTTGGAGCTTTCTAGCTTGATTTCTAGTTCGGAGAAGATGAAAGCTAGGCTAGCTTAGACATGGACAGCATGACGGCTTTATAGAATGAGGTCTAGGGTTGAGGTTTGGGGTGATTATATAGAAGTTTAGGTTTAATATGGGCCTTCAGATCAACCTAGGAGTCATCAGAGCCGTCTATTCCAAGAAAATGCGTCATCAGGCAAATTAGAAGTCACCACGCAGCCCTATGACTTAGAAAATCGTCACGTGTCCAGCACAGTTGGCAGGGGTCGACCCCTACAGGGGGTCGACACCCATGTCGACACCCCTATAGGGGGGTTGACTCCCATGTCGACACTCCCTTGATGGGGTTGACATCCCTGAGCGGGAGATTTCACGCTCCGCCAATTTCTGAATTTGTGAATTTCGAACTGAATTGATTATTTAATTATTATTTTTAATTTATTTTCTGCTTACACTAGAAATCTTCTAACCTCCATAACTTCTTCATACGGAGTCCGATTCACGCAAACTCAAACTCTATCTCAAGCAGAATTCCGAGACGAATGCAATGGCATAACCCGTTTTCCTTAGTTAATCTTCTAAAAATTAAGTGTTCTTAATGTTGTTATTTTTAATATTCATGGAAAATACGGGGTGTTACAGTATGAATTGACAATGTGGCATGCTGAGATGCATAAATCAAAGCTTTTGTTGAAAAGCAGATCTTTGTGAATGATGTTCAAAGCGTGGCTGATGTAGTGTAGCTTTATGTATAACATTAATTTGAGAGCTTCACACCCCCGTATGAGTCAGAAACAGGATGAGGGACGGTGGGGAGAACTTGTGTTTCTTTCTAGCTACAGGTGATGTCACGGTACGGAGCCCAGACATTTTACTTATGTGGATGATGGATTGCGAGGTCCCTCCGATTTGGCCACACAAGGCCAAAGTAGTAGATCTGTCCGCACAAGACAAAGTGGTCGACGTACTGACCATGTGGTCTGATAGGACCGGTAAACGTATGATTTAGGCATAACTAATCAGCAACTTGCAGGCTGACCAACCCTGTCGGTCCAAGGGTCACATGCTTGTGGTCCTAGACATCTTGCTTGAGATGGTTGGAGTCGGATGAAAGATCCCTTTGCCGTGACTCATGATGGAAATCCAAATTCCAATACGCTACTTTTCGGTTTTAGTTGTAAACCTATATGACGACATAGTAAGATGGGGTACTATGCCGTTTATGATTGATATATTTATATTCAGAGTTGTTTTATACACTATACACTTATAATAATATCAAAAATATTTGTTTTTAAGACGTAACAAGCATGTTTGGATGTTATAAGGTAAAACTCTATCCTCTGGTTTTTGTTGCATTGTGTCATGTGTTTTGAGTCTTATAATAGCTTCATTTTCCAAAAAGAATTGTGTTGTTATATTTCTAAACTTATATTCATATGGAGTAAACCTGTTCCATGTCATATGGCGCGGTCCCATGATTTACCCTATTTTAAAGGCAAGTTTGAATAACTGTTTTAGCTCTCACACCAGTCATATGACTAACCTGAAGTTTATTATTTTCACCTAAACTCTAGATGCCCATATTTTCCACATGGGCAGCTGGTAGTTTTTGGTTTTGCAGATATTCAATTAACAGGATCCTAATTTAAGACTGGAGATATACTCTGGAAAGTCTTGCATCCATGTATTCCTTTCAGTTGTGTTAGTTGATGTATTTCCGCTATGTGTTCTATTTATACGTTTGTATCCCCGCTTCATTATTGTAATTTATTCTCTGATAACTGTATTTCCGCCATGTATATTATTTTCTGCACTTTGATATATTTTTACTTTGATGTATATTGTTGTAATAGCAATGAAAAGTTCTATTGTTCTGTGTTTCGATGCGTCGTGTTCTCAAATAATCCGCCTCCTTGTTCGATCCAAGTAGGTCGAGGGTTTTGCATCGTGACACAACCTCTCAAGATTTAATTTCATAAATTCCCTTTTCTTTCCTTATAAAATTCCATTATACATTTATTCTATTATTAAATTTAATATATAATTGATAAGTTAATTTCTAGTTATCAAACTTTCTTAAAATTTCCTATCTTGTTAAATTTCCGAAAAATTTCGCCCGCGTATCCTTTGTACGGCTCAATCAGTACAACTACAAATCGCCTCTCTAGGCCCTTTCCATTCGAAAAGAAAATCAAAAAGCCAAGCGGCTTGCCAAATAGGCTCATTAAAACTCATAATGAATTAAACTCGTACCTTTTTGTCGAGCAAATCAATTTATATTCCTTCCATTACTTCATCCCATACCTGTTTAACACATATCCAACTTGTCCCAATTTTATTACAACTCAATCCCATCGTTTTTAACTCAATTCACTAATTTATTTTCTAATTACCTCTTTTGCCTATTTCACGTTTATTTGAGCATATCATGTTCATATATATTTTTAATTTGCTTATAAAACAAACGAAATTCATTTCCAACTCAAGTTTCGTATACGATTTCGAATATGAATTTACAAATCCCATTTACTTATGATAAGTTAAACTCGATCCAAAACTCGATTAACTAATAATTCTTCTAATTAGTTAATTCTATTAAAAACTGTTTTTTTTTTCAAAAATCAATCCATTTATTCCCCTTGAGTTCATATTTATTTTATAACTCAAGTCTGGATTTTTTTCTAATGGAAATCCAAGTTTTATTCTCTTAAAATCTTTTTATTTTATTAAATAAACTGTTATGGTTTTTAAATGATTATAGCGATGTTTTTCTAAAAGTTTGATTTTGAAGTAACTCAAAATCTATAAGAAAAAATCTGGATTTTTCACTTCCATTAGAAAACTACCACTCAATAGGTCCGGACGATTCTTATTTCCAAGAATTCTGACTTATACTGAGTTATATATACTCAACTGAATTTTTAAAAGTGAAATTAAGAACTACGGTGCTCCGGCGAGCTCATTTTAATTATATTTAAATATAAACATTTAAACCTCGTTTATTAAATAAATTCCAACTCCATTCTTCCATATTTAAATATAAATTAAACTGTTTTTTAAAGCTAACTTAAAATTCTCGATCATCCTAAATCATCGATTATTTCATAACTCAGTTATAAATTTATTTACAATTCAATATTCTATATTAAATTCCAACTCCCTTGGAAATAAGTTATTTTATAAAAATCGATATAATCTAGTTTCAATTATAAATTCTTTAAATTTATCTCAATTCAGTTTATATTCCAAATTTCAAATAAAACCTATCGTTCTCTTTTTGAAACGATTTTTGATTTCCTTTTTAAATTCATGCTTGAATTCAAAATTCCAATTTATCCAATGACAATTACTTCACTATATTTATAAACATTGTTTATAAATTAATTTCTTTTTTGTATAAATTAAAATAAGTTTCCCTATTCAAAATCCATTTGAAATCCCAATTCCTATTTTGGAATATTTTATTATTATAACTTATATAAAAAACATAGAATCTATTTTCATATTTAATTTTAGTTTCTATCTAATACAATCTCAATATCCTTACTTGAAATAATTTATTTTTATAAATTCGACGTAGTCGAATTCAAATCATAAATCTGTATGAATTTATACTAATTCAATTTACATTCCGAATGTTGAATAAATTTCATTGTTTCCTATTTAAAACGATTCCCAATTCCTATTTTAAATTCACATTTAAATTTAAATTCCCAAATTTATCCAATGTTTATTCCTCTTCATTTATAAACATCATTCATAAATTCAACTACTTTTTAATTTTAAAAACAAGTTAAAATTCCCTAGCCCATTCAAAATTCAAATTCTATATTCGAAAAAAATAAAATTTCCTTTTTAAAACTCAAATCCTTTTCTTATCATTCGAATATATTTTACGGTATTTTGAATACCAATACCTTGGGCCAATTTTATTCAAACATCCAAAACACACAATCATCAAACACAGATTTTCTAACACATCATATACTACAATATATATGAAAACAATGATAAATAAATTTAAGAATCCAGTTGGATCCCTCCAACCTGTTTTCCCTGCATCAACAAATGTTAGACAACATAAATAATACCCATCCTGCTTCAAGGTAGGATATCGTGGTATAGAAGGTCTCCAATATATATTGTACGGTGCATAGGGTCATCCGCTAATGGTACTGCAGGAAATATCAATATCCAACGACCAAGCCTAAATATAACTAATATATATATAATATCCACAACCACCAAGCCTACTTATAAATAATATATATATATGTAATAACCACAATTTATCAACAATTATTCAATGCTTCTAAATGACCAACAAACATCATATCACTACGCCACAGATGGCCTATGGCAACCCCAGAGAAGTGACGCAGTAGGTGCCAAAAAGTGTTGCTATAGAAAAAGTGTTGCTATAGGCAAAAAATGATCTGTGGCAACACTTTTTTGTGGTTGCCTTTTGCCGCGTTGCCTTAGAGTCAAAGGCAACGCCTTTGCAACTATATGGCAATATCGGTACAGGTTTTGCCGCAGGTACCAATACAACAAAAAATACCCTTTCGCAACTGCCAAAAATAGTTGTAATATGTCTAGTACAGCTGGCAATTGTAATAAAGTCAACCATACAACTGTTTCTAGCAGTTGTTAAAAATTGTTTTACAACTGCTAAAAGTAATTACACCTCAACTGCTATTGATCAAAGATATCATAATATTATAATAAATGTTATTATAATATAGTATTTTATTTGAATAAATATTTTATTTCAACATTTCAATTGATTCAAAAAATTTTGACTCCACTATTGTACATTCACTCGTATATACATACATTCCTCACTACATTGTCACTCGGTTCACTCATATACAAACTTACACATAAAACCATAAACAAGAAAAAATACACGAAAATGATTATATAAACTACTACCTTTATTTTTTTCCTTCTGATGATTTGCTCGCAAAGTATGTGCAACTACCTCACGAGCATGTTTTCCTCTTCCATAATGTTGTGTATCAAGGCTGCCACCTTATTAGTCCACTCATTGCACATCCAATGTGTTCATCGATTTCATGCTAAATGGCTATGTTTATCCATGCATATCAGTCTATGCTTCTAATCAGCTAGATGGCTATGCTTTCCATGCTTATGAAGTGAAATATGCACAGCTGAAGCACATATATTGCCAGTGTTATCTGTAAGTGTGTTATACGATCAATTACGTATCTCAACTAAGAAGAAAAAAATATCAAGGCACCAGGTAGATACCGTTTACTGCCACTTAAGAAGCTGTGTCGCATGTGTATACTTTGCTTATCATTTGTACAATACTGGGGATACTAATTTAATACTGTTCTGGTTTAAGTTACTGATGTATACCTTATCTTACAACAACTTCTACGATTTTTTTTTTTTTTTTTTTTTTTTTTTTTTGCAGATTGAAGCTGACCTCAAGTCGGTAAACTCTCCTAGGTCTATATCTTTGTGTTCTTGTAGAGCTCTATTGCGATGACTTGGTCTAATGTAGAGTCACCTAGAAATTCAAGTCGCTAATGCAAACAAAGATGTAAAAATCTCTTTAGTAGTTGATATACCTGAGATAGTAGAAAACTGGTGTCAATCCTCAATTTTACATAGACTAAGGTTGAATTCAAAATATCAATGTTATCTAATTTCCTTAGAACTGTTTGTCATCCCGACATCATAAATTCATGTTTAATTTTTGCTCCTCAAAACAACAAAAAAATGAGGGATTCCTTCATTATTTGATTATCACATAATTTATGATAAAATTTTAATTTATTTCAAAGCATAACAACATATTTTCTACTACCTGGTAATAATACCCAGTTCTGAATTCTTGGTAATAACTGTCAATAAAACAGTTATGTGTTCAGGTGGCTTAAGATTCATATAAGGTGATCCAGACATAGAGGAGATAGACATTGAAGCACACTGATATGAAGAAGGAATATTTAAAGAAGAACTTGCATTCAAAGCAATTGCCGAAGCATTAGCAGTTGCCGAAGTATAAGCAGGACTTACAGATGTATTATGACTTAAAGAAGACGAAGACATAGAGGCTGCTAAAGATGAACCAGTTGCCGAAGTATTAGTAGATGAAGAAGATGGATCCATCTTCGTGCCATCATGAGAACCCACAAAGTTGCCATTTCTACACTGAACCTCAGCCTCATATTGTTCTACACTATTCATACCTGTTTCTTGTTGTCCATCCTGATTAACACTAGTATTAGCGTTCCCATTAACAACTGTTATTTGTTCATTATCATCTCCAATGAGCACAGTTGCTACTGTATCCAGATTTGCAAAAGGATTTGCATTTTCAATTCCCACATCCGCAGCTCCATTTACTTTATCCCTATTACCAATTCACACAAATGATACAATAGTAATGACTGCATTAACTAAGAACTATTTACCATACAACATAAAAAAGCATTCATAAGATTTCCACTACCGGGTGAAATATTAAGAAGAATATGACAGGTCATATACCTATAAGAGATCATGCAAGCAGGACATGGATTGCATTATAATTCCATTTCTGGATTCAGCCAGTTCCCATGCAAGCCAGCCAATCCATTAAAATACCAAGTTCCTGGATTCTGACATACCAGCCAATCCATTTATGGTTCCAGCCAGTTCCCATGCAAGCAGGACAAGGATTGCATTATAATTCCATTTTCGGTTCACACATAAAGGAAGTATGCTGTTCAAATGAGGTTAGTTTGTTGTATGCATATTGAAACAAAAAAGATACTCTACTAAATTTGGACAGAAAACACCACTTCAAACAAGTAGATTCAAACAATAAGAGGAAGAGCAGATAGCAAGAGAGCCAATAAAATCAATTAACCAATAAGATATAAGATGCTCACCTTCAGCTTCATAAACTTTGGCTCTCTGTTTGGCTTTATTTGATGATATTACTTCTCCACTCACAAGAGTTGTTCCTTTCTATACATAAAAGCTTATTAATACCTGAACGTAGTATATCCATTTGGGGTTCAATAACATTTTCAGTGTTATGTTAGAATAACTAAACCAAATATCAATGAATTTGACATCCATTTAATGAACTTGCAATTATCACCGACAATATATAAATGACTAGCTTTAGGTCTTTCACAAGCAGCCCACTATATATCTTTATACATATCATCCTCTTCATTTTAATTCTTACATAGCACTGGAGATACTGCTCAATTGTTTGTGAATTAATTGTATATACCTGAACCAAATACCAAATATAACCCAGTATCAGCCCTGAAGGTGTTCAATACCTGAACGTAGACTGTCCAGTAAAATAGCTTAAGCACAGCTTTGAAGCTTGAAACAACAAGCGTTTGTGCATCACAAATGATAATTTTGATGAAGAAGAAGATGAGCAATATTACTGTTTAGAAACATGACCAGATAAGGATGTGATGTAGGTGATCTCATATAAAGTTAAAAATGGAATAACAACCAAGATTGAAGTATTTTTAACTATAAAATGACCATGCTGATTGACATATAATTAAGGTAGCTGCAATGTGTTTTGGAGTATAGCTTAGTTTGTAAAATAGGATTGTCTGCACCCCAGAATTAGTTTTAATAAGATTATGGAAATGAAAAATGACTGTTACTCATCTTTCATGTAGTATTGACGATGGATAAATATCCATAAGATAGTGTGCCATTATTACTAACTAATGTCGTTGAGATTCCATCTCCCTTGTGTAATTATTACATAGTTAACTGCAACTCATAGTACCTTTCTACAAATAAAATCTCATTTACACTACAAGATTAGGACTGCTATTGGTGGTGCTTAGTACCAAACAAAATTTTTAACAAATCTTTCCTACGAATAAAGCAGTAAGTGCCTCAGAATTACCCCAAATAAGGTTAATCAAATAAGGCTTCAGAAGGAGTAGGAGGATTAAGTCGGTCATAAAATCATTTCAAAACAAAACAATTCATCATTACCCCAACTTCATATGGCTAATTTTTCACCAAGCATGGGTATAATCGAATCCATATAAAAAATTAAAAGCGAAAAATCACCTCAGACAATTTCGAGTCGATCGTTTCCTTCCTCGATAAAATTAACAAGAAGTTTATCCAAATAAAGCAATTGTACATTTGATTTGGAATTAGAGATCGATGATTTTGGAAATTAGGGATCAGTGATTTTTGAAACTAGGGATCGGTGATTTTGAAAATTTGGGGCGGAATTGAAATAAAAAGTGAGGCGGCTGAAAGAAAATAAAAACGAGAATAGAAATAGGTATGGCACGGATTGATGGTGTTGATGAATGACTGAGATTTTGTTTTAACTATGGTGTGGATCGCTGACGTGTATTTTTTTTAATTAGAATATATCTATAGTTGTTGTAACACCCCGCATTTTATGTGAACGTATAAGTAACAAATCAGAGAATAATTAATTTTTAAAATAAGAATCAAGGGAAATGGGCTGCGCCATTGCGTTCATCTCGGAATTCTGCATGAAATCGAGTCCGAGTTTTCGAAGATCGGAGTTCGTATGACCAAGTTATGACCCTTATAAGTTTCAGGAATTTAAATAAAATAAAACAGCTCAAAAACAAAGCCAGAAAATTCGAAATTCAAACCCAGAGAAGGTTGGCGGGAAAATTCCCGCCCATATACCCAGGTGGACTGGGGAGTCGACCCCCCCCCCCAACTAGGTCGACTGGGGAGTCGACTGGGGTGTCGACCTCCCCATGACCAGGTCGATTGGGGAGTCGACCTGGGGGTCGACCTTCTCCCGAAACCCAGTTTTTCAACCTGGTTCATTCTGATGTATCCGGTCTCCTTTTCTGTCTAGATTCATCTGCCTAATCCTATATAAACAGCCCCCTAGCCTCATTTTCTCTACACAATTTCATTTTGTCTATACTCTGCCTCTGTTCTAGTTAAAAATAAAAATGATGTCGCTACTCTGCTGGAATCAAAACTTGGACTGATACATCTTCTTCCAACCTGAATAGAATTAAAAGCTAAATCAATTCTCAAATCAAAGTTTAGAGCTACAACAACAATTAAAGAGGAGTAATTCAGTATTTCTGCATCAACAACAGTTTATTATCCTTTCTTAAAACCACGAAAGGCGAGTACATTTATTTTCCGCTATAAACTGTAACTATAATTGTGACATGATTGTAAATCTGAATTTGAGGTTGTGTACGTTCTGTTCTGATATATTTTATTCTGTATCTCTTTCTTCTTTCTGTTCTATAGCCAGGCTACCACGAGCCTGCGCCACATCTCATAAGAGATTAACGCACGAACGCTAAATTTTGGGACAAATAATAATGCACAATTGGACATGAAACTGTTGCCTATGAGACTATTGCCTATGACTATGATTCATGACTATGAGACTATTGCCTATGACATTGAATAAGAAACTATTGTGATTAGTCGCCCATGACAATTGTGGTTAGTTGCCTATAACTATTGTAGTTAGTTTCTTATGCATATTCCCTTAATGATGTTAGATCTCATATTTAGTATGTAACTTTGCTAGTTTATTCCCATTCACTGTTATGTACATCGAGCCTATAGGGCCATTTCATGAGTATTTAGAGAACTTGTGGAAACATGTTATACGAATGGGCGTAGCTTAATTAAGTAAATCTGGCATAGCAAATATGTTGGCATAATCTGAATTTTCTATAATAGAGAATGATTTACATGTGTATTAGTCTTGGACATAAACGGTGAACTAGAATATTAAATCTAGTTTTGACATGAACTCTAAATGGGAATATTAAGGCTAAAATTTGGGGCATATATTGTATTATGAATTATGACCTTGATTTAGGCATGTAAGTTTAGGCTAAATTTATGATTGGGCAAGATATGTAAATAGAGTTTTAGATATATATAATCTGCTAAATCTGTTATCTGCTAAATCTGTTAAATTGCCTAATCCGTTATCTGCTAAAACTGTTGAATTGCCTAAACTGCTAAATCTGTTATCTGCTAAATCTGTTAAATTGCCTAATCTGTTATCTGCTAAAACTGTTGAATTGCCTAAACTGCTAAATCTGTTATCTGCTAAATCTGTTGAATCGCTTAAACTGCTAGATCTGCTACATGTTGAATTGTCTGATCTGTTGAAACTAGATAATGGTAATCTGGGTATGGAAATCTGTAGGCTCAACCTAAGATTTAGTAGAACATGGAAATTTGATTAATCTGTTATATCCTATGAAGAAGTTTAATCTGTTAAATAAACAGAATTAGTCTGATATCTGAAAAATCGATATTGGAATGAATTGGCTATGGCACGAGGTTAGACTCTGTTTGCTGTAGAAGCCTGCCCGGAACCAACCGGCTTAACGAGCGACCGCAAACTGTCAGTCTAATGTGAGAGGTCGTAGGCATAACTAAAATATGCTTAGACACGAGGTTAGGTCTGGCTTGTGGCGGAAGTCTGTCCGGAACCGCCCGGCATATCCAGCGGCCACAAGCTACCGACCTAATGTGAGAGGTCTGTACATTAATATTTAATTAATGCAAATCTGAGATAAATATGATGTCTAAAACGTGTTGGGTGGATAGGGTTAAACAAATTGGACTAATGAATTTAACAAACCCGTTTCATGAATCTGTAGGCCCAATTACAAAGTTAGACAAATCTGTAAATCTGTTAAATCCGTATATCTGATCCGTTAGTCTGAAAACTTATCTGATTTGTGAACTAGTTGATATGAACTCTGTATGTCTGAACTTGTAAACAAGTTAATCTGAAATCTGTTAGTCTGGGGACACAAGGATAGGAGGGAAATTACTTGTGTCATCTGTTGTTTGGGACCCATATTAGTCAGTATCCCTTTCTGGTATCAAAACTTTGACCCAACAGTTGGTAGGGTCCGGGCACGCTTACTGAACTAATTATAAGTGGTTCATTCTGATAATTGGCGAGGGGTGTTGATGGTGCGTTCCAACCGGGTCATGTGCGTGCATGGATCCCGGTCTGCCTCTAAGGATGTAAGACGCCATGACATCTGTAAATAGGTCTGTGCCAATTGGTTGTCACTTTAGGGAGTGATACACCCTACTGTGGGGCCGACACAGGGTATTTATGTATTAGGGAGCCGATCGCTTGGGGTAGGTGTAACACCCCACGTCCATTAATGTCACTAAAAAAGGGAATGCATTAACTTCCATGGAGGTTTTAAGTGAATATAGAACAGAAAAATTACAACAAGACAGATAATAAGTAGTACTTGAAATTTTAAAACTTCATTTTATTGCAGCGGAATTGAAACATGTTTGTTACATCGTAAAACCATAAATCAGAGTCAAGTACATTATCCATCTTGATAAAACAAAGTACATAATCCCATTACATAAATAGCCATGAAAAAGATAACAAGCTGGACTTTACTTCAACGGTCCAAGCTTTCCAAGAGAGATAAAGCAATCCAATCAAACTCCACTGGAGCTGGGCCCAACCTGAGGACCTGGAGGGGGAAAAAGGATAGAAATGGAGGGGGTCAGACATAAAGTCTGGCGAGTACGATAATTCTAACAATTTTATTATCAAAATAACTAGACTAAGGCATAAGCTGGAAGACATGTAAATGTCTATGAACTATCAGGTATGGAATGAGCAGATAAAGATAACGTTTAAGATAACGGTAAAGGCATACCTAATTACTAACGAATAATTACTTCACTGCACCGCACATTACTACACTGCACCGCACCAGTCACCCTAAAGGTTGATCCCACTTGCTTCACACAGAAACAATATAAAAAGCTTTACGTACCCCTAGCTGACTACATAGGTGCCGTCTGCCCCTATCTCCACTAGGTGTACCCCACTACCCACTTTCGATCGGCTCCCTACTCGTAGATACCCGTGCTGGCCCCATAGTGGGGTGTATCACTCCGCTAAAGTGGCAACCCGATACAACTTGAGAACGCATGGCTTATACCTACACGATGCAACAACGTCTTACCTACCAGCCCGGGTCCACACACGCATATGAAACCCGTTGGACTTGCGTTGCCACCGCTCCCCGTTTTGGCCTCTTATAGTCAAACCCAGTATGCGTGTCCCGTCCTCGACTTGGGTCGAGCCCACAAAGATACGTTTGGGGTACTGGTTGAAATGGGCCCCCACAAGCTACCCACCTAAGCTTGTCACCACTTGTATATCCCACTTAACCCTCTTAGTCATGTTCATTTACATGTGTGTTTGGTTAAGTCTTACTAATCGTATTTCACATGCCACTAAGGGCACCCACTAGATTCCTCATGCCACCCAAGGCACCTACTTAACCCCCATGTCCCACCTTACATGTTTATCTGGTTAAGTATTTCTTAATTCATTCAGGCCATAACCTCATAAAGACCTCTCACATTAGACTGGCATTTATGGCAGCTGGATTTGCCGGGCGGGTCCGGGCAGTCTTACACCATAAAAGAGTCTAACCTCGTGTCTTTACAACTGTTATGCTTTAGTTTAGACCTAGGACCTCTCACATTGGGCTGACATTTGTGACCACTGGATTTGCCGGGCGGTTCCGGGCAGGTTTACGTCACAAACGAGTCCAACCTCGTGTCCTAAGCATTGATTATCACTTATAATCTTTTACCCCAGTTTTAATAATTCCCTATCCAAATTATTAATTAAATCCATTTTTATTGATGTCCATAATTGACTCAATTATGGTCGTCCACTCATGGCATGCAAAATCATATCAATTGCACCCCAACTTCTTTTTATTAAATACTTAACATTACCCCTATACCACGTTTATACATTCGCTTGTTCAACGCAGAATATACGTTAGACTCGAATAGTCTAACTCATAGCACAAAAATAAATTATCACGACATATAGACAATTAAAATGAATCTGATCATAATAGGGGTGAAACTTGCATAAACTACACATGTTAAGGATCTAAAGGTGTCAACTTGTTAAATGGCACAATTTACATGATATGATCATAACCCAAATTTATGTATGAACTTGCATATGGGGTTTTAGGCAACATAATGATGGTGTGAACTAGCATAGAATTTCACATAAGTCATAGCATAATTCTAGATGTCATAATAGGTGTCTTGGCATATGTTCATAACTTTTACTAATCAACCCAAACTTGCATATGTGACTTGTCATATAGATCAACATAACCCAAATAATATCAACATCATGATTTGATTAACATGAACTAGTTAGCATAGATAGTAACATCATGGCTTTTTAACATGTATGATTCATCACAACTTAGCATAGAAACTATCATAGCATGATTTACAACATATAGGATATCATCACCACATAGCATAGGATTTATAACATACATGATAGTATAAGGTTTACAACAACATATATGACAATTCACATCATCTACTCACAATCCATTCATAACTTAATCTAATTAATTTAATAATAACCTTGTTAAGACTATCATACTCACAATTTAGAGAAGAAAAGAGAGTTTTGCTTTGCTTTAGAATTGAGTAGAATTAGTATTTGATTAGCTTTTCTTCCTTCTTAGTTGGCGGCGGCTCCACTGAGTTCCATGGCGGCGGTATGACGGTAGCTATTCTATTTTTCTTATGAATTAGGGTGAGAGACTACCTAGGTATTTATAGAGTTAGGATTTATTTTAGACCGTCAGATCAACACAGAACTAATCCTAGCCAACCAGATTAGGTCAAAACCCTAATGGGTCATCACTCAGTCAAAAACAGGCTCAGTCAAAAACCCTAGCCGCCAGACCCAGGTCGACACCATAGTCGACCTGGGGGGGGGGGGCAGGTCGACACTATTGTCGACCCCCAGTCGACCTGTCTGGGCGGGAATTTTTCCCGCCCAGCCCGCTTCTGCACTTTTCTGTTTGAATTTTAAATTTCCTGCGAGCTGTTTTGAATTTTCTGAAACCTCTGATAGCCATAACTTCTTCATACGAAGTCCAATTCACGCAAACTCGGACTCTATTTCAACCAGAATTCCGAGACGAACACAATGGCGCAACCCGTTTCCCACAATTCTCACGTATGAGATTAGTTATTCTTTAATTTGTGAATATTAATATTATCAGAATCACGGGTTGTTACATTCTCCCCTCCTTAAAGGATTTCGTCCCCGAAATCTTCAAGTTAAGAAGAATGTATATCCTAACATCCAATCATCCATCTACTCAACCATCAAACACAGGCATCCATTGTCCTTATAGAATTATAATGCTTTCATGTTTAAATGCACAGTGTGTGTATATGTCCTTATCTAATGCAAAATCAGGCGGTCCACTGATTCAGTTGACCTCCTTAATGCAAATCATGATAGTGCCATGCGTCCATTATGTATGCAAAAGTTCCCTAATGCTACATATTATCTCTATATGCATGCACGATCATCATCTGAATGCATCATCCATATGATAAACAATCATCATACATCCATTTTACTAAATACAGCCATTTATATGCAATATGAAGTGACTGAGCCGATCTAGGTCCTAATAGTGTGTGTATATGCGTCCACGAGCAACCACTAGGAAACACTTGCATCCACTTTGCATCCATCATACATAAAATGTCTCAAACACATGTTTCAACCATAGGATTATCCTAACTAAAGGTTAAGAATACTAGCGAGAGGATACTCTAAAGGTAAGATAAGTACAAGATAAGCGATAAAGGAGAAATTAAAGGACATACCCTCGAAAAGAAAAGGGTATCGTGAACGCATCTTCTCTTCTGTCTCCCAAGTAGCGTTGCTCTCATCATCTCCCCATTGTACTTTGACTAGTCTGACCTCTCGATTTCTCAGCTTCTTGATCTCTGACCCAAGAATGCGTGTAGGAGCTCGTCGAATCGTCGCATCACGCTCTATCTCCACCTCTCTAAGCAAGCTCGGCTCTACCACTTCTGCGGTCTCGTGCAAGCACTTCCTCAAATGTGACACATGGAATACGTCGTGTACACCACTAAGTCTTTCTGGCAACTCCACTCTATACGCCATCTGTCCAATCTTCTCCTTAATAGGAAACGGTCCTACGAACCTTGGTGCTAGCTTCCCAACGGACCCAAAGCGAACAACGTTCCATAATGGAGACACTTTGACAAAGACCATGTCCCCAACTTCAAACTCAAGATCTGTCCTCCTCTTGTCCGCATAAGATTTCTGCCTATCTTGCGCTGCTTTCATCCTCCTTCGAATCAAGTCGATTTTCTCCGAAGTCTCCCTAATCATATCGGGCCCAAGTAAGACCTTATCCGTAGATTCCCACCAACATGTAGGCGAACGACACGGTCGTCCATAAAGAGCTTCGAAAGGTGCCATGCCAATGCTGGACTGAAAGCTGTTATTATATGCGAACTCCACCAATGGAAGATGCTCTTCCCATGTACCCCCAAAGTCTAGGATACATAGCCTCAATAGGTCCTCTAGAATGCGATTCACCCTCTCAGTTTGGCCGTCCGTCTGAGGATGATATGCGGTGCTCAAACATAACTGAGTCCCTACCGCCTCTTGTAAGCTTCTCCAAAATTCGCTAGTGAAAATAGGATCGCGGTCGCTCACTATGCTAGAAGGAACACCGTGCAAACGAACTATCTCTCGGACGTATACAGAAGCTAACCATGGAGCAGTCCTCTTACTCTTCACGGGAATGAAATGGGCGCTCTTAGTAAGTCTATCTACTATAACCCAAATCCCCGTATTACCCTTCCACGATCGCGGTAATCCATCCACAAAATCCATCGAGACACCCTCCCACTTCCATAGTGGAACCTCCAATGGGTGAAGCAACCCACCTTCCGCTTTTACTTGTTGGCACACCAAGCATCTAGCGACATACTCAGCCACGTCTTTCTTCATACCAGCCTAAAAGTAAACTCGCTTCATATCTTTGTACATCTTGTCCCCGCCGGGATGAATGGTCATCTTCGAACGATGTGCTTCGTCAAGAATAGTCTTCCTTAGGTCATCGTCTTTTGGTACACAAAGTCTACCGTCCCTACGTAACCAACCCTTATCATCTAGGGTATACCTACGGAGATGGCTTGATGACTCCCCTCCTTTGAGCTTTTCTACTAACTCAACCAACTGCGGGTCGTCTCGCTGTGCCTCGCCAATCCGTCCCAATAGCGTAGGTCTAACCTCTAAGGATGCTAGTAAACCGGGTACAAAGTCAACAGAAGGTCTAAAGTCAAACATAGAGATGAACTCTAAACTTCGTCGCTCAACAAACAAAGGACTTAAGGATAACCTTTTTCTACTTAAGGCATCTGCCACCACGTTACCTTTGCCAGGGGTATATGCTATTTCGAAGTCGTAGGATGCTAAGACCTCCATCCACCTTTGCTGCCTTAAGTTCAAGTCCTTTTGAGAGAATAAGTATTTTAGCGATTTGTGGTCAGTGAATAATTCGAATCTTTCGCCAAGAAGATAATGACGCCAAGACTTAAGCGCGAAAACAATAGCGGCCAACTCTAGGTCATGTGTGGGGTAATTCTTCTCATGCGCTCTCAACTGCCTTCCACCATAGGCTATTACCCTACCCTCTTGCATTAAGACTGCGCCTAGTCCTGTCCCACAAGCGTCAGTATAAACAGTAAACGACTTACTCCTGTCTGGCAATACTAAGACTGGGGCTGAAGTCAAAGCTCTCTTCAAACGTTGGAACGCATCATCACAATCTACGTCCCAAGTGAAAACTAGGTTCTTCTTCGTCAAACGTGTCAATGGAGCTGATATCTTTGCGAAGTCTTTGATAAACTTCCTATAGTAGCCAGCCAACCCCAAGAAACTTCTTACTTCGGTAGCATTTTTAGGGACCTTCCAATCTTGGATGGCTACCACCTTCGCGGGATCCACAACTATCCCTTCCTTGGAAACCACGTGCCCTAAGAATCGTACTTCCTTCCTCCAGAAGTGACACTTAGAAAATTTAGCTTTAAGATTATGCGCTCGTAGGGTCTCCAACACTTCCCTAAGATGTAGGGCATGCTCTTCTTCATCCTTAGAAAAGATCAAGATGTCGTCTACGAAGACTACCACAAATTTGTTAAGGTACTCCCTAAACACCCTACACATCAAATCAACAAAGTATGCGGGGGCGTTTGTCAAACCGAAAGGCATCACTAGCCATTCATAGAAACCGTCCGGAGTCCTAAAGGCAGTCTTGTCTATGCTATCCTCAGCCACTCTCAACTGATGGAAACCAGTGGCTAAGTCCAACTGCGAAAATACTGAGGCGCCAACTAACTGATCGAAGAGATCGTCAATCCTCGGCAGTGGGTGTCTGTTCTTCTTAGTAAGCTTATTAAGTTCTCTATAGTCCACACAAAGTCTAAGGGACCCATCCGCCTTCGTGGCAAATACTACTGGAGCACCCCACTCCGATATACTACGTCTTATGAACCCCTTCTCAAGCAACTCCTTCACTTGCTTATCGAGTTCCCTCCTTTCACGTGGAGCCATGTGGCGTACTGGCAAAGATACTGGTTTCGCATTATCCACAAGATATATTCGAAAATCTATCTCCCGCTTCGGAGGCAAGCCCTTCACCTCCTCAAACACATCCGAATATTCTCGGACCACTCTAACATATTGTAGATTTTCCTCAGACGCGTCAAGCGATTCTAAATAACTTAGCATAACGAAATTTATGGGATTACAAAAGATTTCGAGAGCATTACCAAGGCGAGTCATGAGCCTAACTACTCTCCTTTCACAATCAAGAACGGCCCCATTTCTGGACAACCAATCCATTCCTAAAATTAGCCCATAGCCCGTGAGGCCCAACACATAAGCATCACATCTAAACTCAACACTAAGTATAGAAATTTTCAAATCCAAACACATCATGGACAAATAAGCTGAGCCCCCAATTGGATTCGAAACAACTAAGGGATCCTCTACTAAACTGGTGTTTAAGTGCAGTGATTCAACTAATGACGTAGAGATAAACGAATGTGATGCGCCCGAATCAAATAAGGTACGGACAGGATGATCAAACAGAAAAACTAAGCTTTCAACAGAAATGGTTCTACCTCGTTCTTGCAGCGGTGGGACCGCGAGAGCCTGAACTTGTCCCCTTGCCTGCCCTGGTGCCATAAGAGCCTGCACCTGTCCTCCCGATGTAGCTCCTGTCCTCTGCCCCTTCTTTGGGCAGTCCTTCACTAAATGTCCCGCTTCGCCACAATGAAAACAGCCAGTCTTCTTTTTCTTTCGGCAATCCTTGCTGAGATAGCCTGGTGTCCCACAGTTAAAGCATTTCTTCTTTCCCTTGCCATTATCGTCTTTACCACCCTTCTTGTTTTGCTGTTGTGGTTTCTTCTGATCCCCTTTCTTCTCGGGTGCCTTATCAACTTTAGCGCTTTTCTCCTCATGCATGAGTGCCATGTCTACAAGCTTCTCAAAGGTGGCCCCCATAGGGATGTGGGTCATAGCCAACCCTTGCAACGGTTCATTCAATCCATTAACGAACCTCAGTGCCTTCTTCTCCGGCGTGTTCACTAAATCCAAGCCAAACCTTGCTAACTGATTAAATTTGTTGACATATTCTTTTACTGATGAGCTTCCTTGCTTTAATGTCAAGAACTTTTCCACATATAGATTCTCTTCTGCCCTTGAGAGAAACTTCACCTCAAACCTACGTCTGAAATCCGCCCAAGAATCAACAGGACGCTCCCTATTAGTGACCTCCCACCAGAACGAGGCCTCTCCCTTCATCCACCAAGCTGCTAATTTAACTCTCCTCCCTTCTTCCACTTCAAAGATTTCTAGGAATTCTTCTACCTCCCTAAGCCAATCTCTAGCTTCCACAAATGTTTCTGACCCTTGGAAGGGTTTTCCACCCATAGCCTTAAATTCCTTGCACGTCTTTGCAAAAGTATCTACGCGAGGAGGAGGAGGAATGGGTGCAACTGGCGGTGGAGGAACATTGGCCGGACCTGCGGCGGCCCTAGCCTCTAATAGCCTCCTATACCATCCTAGTATCGTTACACCATCAGGTAGGTTAAGATCTTCAGCCATGCTGAAACGAAAAAGGAAAGATTCAAAATGGAGAATTTGAAAGATAAAGATATGCCTATTGGGGATTATGTTTTTCTTAAAAACCTTCCTCTTTAAATTACTCATTAAGACATGTTTTCGAAAACACTTCTTCCAAAAATACTTTAGAAAAATAGTTTTTCTAAAAAAATTATCTGTTCTGGTAACCTTAAGCTCTGATACCACGTGTAGCACCCCACGTCCATTAATGTCACTCACAAAGGGAATGCATTAACTTCCATGGAGGTTTTAAGTGAATATAGAACAGAAAAATTACAACAAGACAGATAATAAGTAGTACTTGAAAATTTAAAACTTCATTTTATTGCAGTGGAATTGAAACATGTTTGTTACATCATAAAACCATAAATCAGAGTCAAGTACATTATCCATCTTGATAAAACAAAGTACATAATCCCATTACATAAATAGCCATGAAAAAGATAACAAGCTGGACTTTACTTCAACGGTCCAAGCTTTCCAAGAGAGATAACGCAATCCAATCAAACTCCACTGGAGCTGGGCCCAACCTGAGGACCTGGAGGGGGCAAAAGGATAGAAATGGAGGGGGTTAGACATAAAGTCTGGCGAGTATGATAATTCTAACAATGTTATTATCGAAATAACTAGACTAAGGCATAAGCTGGAAGACAAGTAAATGTCTATGAACTATTAGGTATGGAATGAGCAGATAAAGATAACGTTTAAGATAACGTTAAAGATAACGGTAAAGGCACACCTAATTACTAATGAATAATTACTTCACTGCACCCCACATTACTACACTACACCGCACCAGTCACCCTAAAGGTTGATCCCACTTGTTCACACAGAAACAATATAAAAAGCCTTACGTACCCCTAGCTGACTACATAGGTGCCGTCTGCCCCTATCTCCACTAGGTGTACCCCACTACCCACTTTCGATCGGCTCCCTACTCGTAGATACCCGTGCTGGCCCCACAGTGGGGTGTATCACTCCCCTAAAGTGGCAACCCGATACAACTTGAGAATGCACGGCTTATACCTACACGATGCAACAACGTCTTACCTACCAGCCCGGGTCCACACACGCATATGAAACCCGTTGGACTTGCGTTGCCACCGCTCCCCGTTTTGGCCTCTTATAGTCAAACCCAGTATGCGTGTCCCATCCTCGACTTGGGTCGAGCCCACAAAGATACGTTTGGGATACTGGTTGAAATGGGCCCCCACAAGCTACCCACCTAAGCTTGTCACCACTAGTATATCCCACTTAACCCTCTTAGTCATGTTCATTTACATGTGTGTTTGGTTAAGTCTTACTAATCGTATTTCACATGCCACTAAGGGCACCCACTAGATTCCTCATGCCACCCAAGGCACCTACTTAACCCCCATGTCCCACCTTACATGTTTATCTGGTTAAGTATTTCTTAATTCATTCAGGCCATAACCTCATAAAGACCTCTCACATTAGACTGGCATTTATGGCAGCTGGATTTGCCGGGCGGGTCCGGGCAGTCTTACACCATAAAAGAGTCTAACCTCGTGTATTTACAACTGTTATGCTTTAGTTTAGACCTAGGACCTCTCACATTGGGCTGACATTTGTGACCACTGGATTTGTCGGCCGGTTCTGGGCAGGTTTACGTCACAAACGAGTCCAACTCGTGTCCTAAGCATTGATTATCACTTATAATCTTTTACCCCAGTTTTAATAATTCCCTATCCAAATTATTAATTAAATCCATTTTTATTGATGTCCATAATTGACTCAATTATGGTCATCCACTCATGGCATGCAAAATCATATCAATTGCACCCCAACTTCTTTTTATTAAATCCTTAACATTACCCCTACCCCACGTTTATAAATTCGCTTGTTCAACGCAGAATATACGTTAGACTCGAATAGTCTAACTCATAGCACAAAAATAAATTATCACGACATATAGACAATTAAAATGAATCTAATCATAATAGGGGTGAAACTTGCATAAACTACACATGTTAAGGATCTAAAGGTGTCGACTTGTTAAATGGCACAATTTACATGATATGATCATAACCCAAATTTATGTATGAACTTGCATATGGGGTTTTAGGCAACATAATGATGGTGTGAACTAGCATAGAATTTCACACATGTCATAGCATAATTCTAGATGTCATAATAGGTGTCATGGCATATGTTCATAACTTTTACTAATCAACCCAAACTTGAAAATGTGACTTGTCATATAGATCAACATAACCCAAATAATATCAACATCATGATTTGATTAACATGAACTAGTTAGCATAGATGGTAACATCATGGCTTTTTAACATGTATGATTCATCACAACTTAGCATAGAAACTATCATAGCATGATTTACAACATATAGGATATCATCACCACATAGCATAGGATTTATAACATACATGATAGTATAAGGTTTACAACAACATATATGACAATTCACATCATCTACTCATAATCCATTCATAACTTAATCTAATTAATTTAACAATAACCTTGTTAAGACTATCATACTCACAATTTAGAGAAGAAAATAGAGTTTTGCTTTGCTTTAGAATTGAGTAGAATTAGTATTTGATTAGCTTTTCTTCCTTCTTAGTTGGTGGCGGCTCCACTGAGTTCCATGGCGGCGGTATGACGGTAGCTATTCTATTTTTCTTATGAATTAGGGTGAGAGACTACCTAGGTATTTATAGAGTTAGGATTTATTTTAGACCGTCAGATCAACACAGAACTAATCCCAGCCAACCAGATTAGGTCAAAACCCTAATGGGTCATCACTCAGTCAAAAACAGGCTCAGTCAAAAACCCTAGCCGCCAGACCCAGGTCAACACCATAGTCGACCTGGAGGGGGGGGCAGGTCGACACTAGTGTCGACCCCCCAGTCGACCTGTGTAACACCCCGTGTATTATATAACTGTGAAATTCATAAATTAAACTATAAATAATTTTAAAACAAAGAATTAAGGGAAACGGGATTCGCCGTTGCGTTCGTCTCGGAATTCTGCTTGAGATAGAGTCTGAGTTTGCGTAAAAAGGATATCGTATGAAGAAGATATGGACGAACGAAGTTGGGCGAAAAACCGAAAAACGGGTCAGAATGCACTGGCGCACTTGGGAAGTGCGCCAGAACAAAAATGCACTGGCGCACTTGGGAAGTGCGCCAGTACATTTTTGACCTGGCGCACCTGCCAAGTGCGCCCAGGTCAAAAATGACCTGCTGGTCAGGTCTGGTCAAGTCCTGGCTGGCCAGGTCTGTGTTTGGTCGATTTTCTGAGCCTTGCCTTGTCACTAGGGCTAGGTGTCAGCTCTTGGTTGGTCTCTCCTTCAAACGAACGGCTATTATTGAACCAAGCTTCATCGACGGTCTAAATTAACTCACAAACTCTATAAAAAGGACCTAAGTCTAACCCTAATTCACATAAACTAAAATGGAGATGAGACCGTCATGCTGCTGAGGAGAGACTGAAGATAGCCGTCAGAAATAGAGAGACAACTAGGAGATAATTCAAAGCTTAAAGCAACGTTAATCAAATCAAAGCAACGCCTACAACAAAGGATAGCATCTCCAAATTCAGAATTCAGATTTCTGAATTGAAGATTCGCCATACGCTGTAAGTAGAGTGCTATTCCGATATGAATTAAATAATTGTGTTGATTTGTGTAATGTAAGAAATGGAATTGTGGCGATAATAATCTATATTTGTATGTTGCTTTGATGCAAAACGATTTGGGAATATTATGGTATACGATTGGATATTTGCAAGTACGCGATTTGCGTTGGAAACGAAATGAAATTGTGGCGATAATGACTTATATTTGTATGTTTTTGATTCTAAACGATTTGGCAATGCTATGGTTTGATTCATACAAGTATGTGGCTTATGTTGACAACCACATGTTGTGGAATTTTGATTGGGACTTATGCAAGCATATGATTCATATTGAAAACTACATGTTTGTGGTAGTTATTTACAACACCCATTTGGTAAATGCAAGTATAAGATTCATGTTGAAACAACAACTATATGTTGTAATAGTTTATTTTGAAATTCATGCAAGTCTATGATCTATTATTATGACAACATGATGTAAAATTTTATGGTCATCTTTAGTGTAATTTGATTCACCTAAGTATTATGATTCATATGAAGGTTATGTTGAAATTGGCATCATAGTTCAAGTATAAAAATCATGATTTTGTGATAGTGACAAAAGCAAGCGTCGTTGTAAGCTTGTATTAATTTTATGAACATGTCTAAGCTATGTTTGTTATTATGCCTAGTTAAAAACATGTTTTCTAAGCTTATGTTGTTATTTTAATCATATGATAATATATTTTTGGCACATAAGTTACATTAGAAATTTACACTAGAATTGCATCCCCTTACAAGTTACATAGATTGGACAAAAAAACCCATGATTATATGAATAATAGGATTCATAATCAATTATGTTTATGCCATGACCATATAAGGACTCATGTTTAATTATTATTATGCCATAATTATATGATTAGAGTGGTTCATGTTTAAGTACTATTTATGCCAAGACTACATGTTTCGTTTACACCATGATTTTGTGAATAGAATGATTCATGTTTAAGTATTGCTTATATTATATGTTGTTACAATTGCAAGTTCACATATGTCTATCTTATGATAATTAGATCGTATGTTGCAAGTTCATGCGTTCACACTCCCCTTTTTATGTCACCTTATAAACACCATGTTATAGCCTCCCCTTTTCATATGGCTAAATTGGGTTTAAATATTAAACCCAACACACCTTACATTGGAACGAACGAATAAAACGGGGGAAATTACGTTTGGGTTAAAAATATAGAACATATGTGTTGGCTTGTTTGACGCACGCCAATAACTTTGAAAAACAATTAAGTGGCATAAATAAATCTTAACCAATAAAGATGAATTTGAATAATGGGCCGCAAATATTTACATATAAAAAGAAGAAAGACAAAATATGTACATGTAGAAAATATGATGTGTTTAACCCGAGGTTGGATTGAGTTGTGATGTAAACCTGCCCGGAACCGCCCGGCTGTCCAGTAGTCACAACAATACATATCCAATGTGGGTGGTTAAACATGGAGCCCAATAAGGACCCGAGGTTAGACTGAGTTGTGGCGTAAGACTGCCCGGACCCAACCGGCAACGGGCAGCCACAACAATACCTGTCTAATATGAGAGGTCAAGGCTTTAATAAGACAATTAAGGCTGAGTCAGGATTGATAGGATTAAGTAAATTATATTAATACTTAATCAAAATGGAACATGCTAAACTAAACAGACTGATTGGGGGTTAGGTTTATAAAACACTTAACCAACTTAGCATGTTGGCTAGAAATAGAAAACCTAGTAGCGGGGGACCCTTTTCAGCAGTAACCCTATAAGGTATCATGATACCCTGAAACTAGGCATGGTGGGGCACAATTACTGGGCTGACTGTAAGAGGTCAAATCGACGGCGGTGGTGCAGCAGTGTAGGTTCTAACGGTGTCCGGGCGTGCACACACTCCGGCGCAGAAAAATAAGGCACTGGGCACCAGTAGCATACCTGTGCATTCTAGGATTGTGTCGGGTCGCCACCATGGGACTTGATACACCCCATGGTGGGACCAGCATAGGTAACTACAACATCGGGGGCCGTAAGACACATGTAACTATGCGAGTAGGAGCCGATCATCATAAAATGGATCACTTCACCCTGATTATGGGGTGCCTGTTGGGAAATAGTTTATATGGGTACAGAGATTAATACGGGGTACGATAGTATATTCGACCCTAGACAACTTAACTAAGTTTATGGTGCTTTCCCATTTCTAGTTTATACTTATCATACCCAGTTCTTTATTCATAGACTGAATAGTCCTAGACTTACTCAGGCTTTATGTCTGACTCTACTTTTCTTTCGTCTTCTTTTCTTCCGTTTCCCCCCCCAGGTCCACAGGGAGGGAATACCGCAGCTTAACCAGCCTTCATATCCAGCTTGAAGAGAAAGAATGTATTGCTTGGATCTTTTCATTTTGGACTATGGCTTTGGACAGCAACTATGGGACTTTTGCAGTTTATTTATGTTTTCTTTATGCTTCTTTAAATAATGTAATCAAGACAGTTATGAAGATGTTATGTTTTTGGAAGTATTGTAAGACAATTATGGTATGGTTGTTGTAACACGTATTTTTAATGAAATAAAAGTTGTTGTTTTTCCGCTGTTCAAAAATATGTGTTCTTATATCTGTCTTGTATATCTGTGACTTATACTTATAAACCTCCACCAAAATTAGGGCATTCCCTTTGAGAGTGACCCTAACGGAGGTGGGATGTTTCACTTGGTATCAGAGCATAGGTTTACCAGATAAGATAAAAAGTTTTGAAAATGTATTTTCAAAAAGGAAATTTAAAGAAGCATTTTTAAAAGAAAAATATTATTTTATTTTAAAAAGGCAAAGTCCCCCCAAAGCCATAGGTACTATCTCTTATCCTTCGTTTTGAATCTATCCTTTTTGTTTCAGCATGTCCGAAGAACTTAACTTGCCAGAGGGTGTACCAATACCTGGTTGGTTTAGGCGGTTCTTAGAAGCAAGGGCCACTCAGCCAGGTCCTACCGTTCCTCCTCCCCCAGCTGCAGGAAATCATCCAGCTGCAGCAGCACCTCTTCCTCCACCTCCTCCACGGGGAAACACGTTTGCTAAGATATGTAAAGATTTTAAAGCTATGGGAGGAAAGGATTTTCATGGAACTGAGTCCTTCGTGGCAGCTAGAAATTGGTTGAAAGAAACCGAGGACTTATTCATCATCTTTGAGGTAGAAGATAGACAGAAAGTACAACTGGCAGTATGGCTACTAAAGGGCGAGGCTTCCTACTGGTGGGAAGTCACTAATGCAGAAAGACCAGTGGAGACATGGGAGGACTTTAAGGCAAGGTTTGAGGCTAAATTTCTCTCAGATGCGGAAAGGAGTTTGCAGTTGGAAAAATTCTTATTTCTTAAGCAAGGGAACAAGACAGTCAAAGAGTATGTTAATCAGTTCGATGAGCTGGCTAGGTTTGGGCTGGACCTAGTCAACACCCCACACTAGAAGGCTCTCCGTTTCGTCAAAGGGTTGAATGAGCCATTACACAGTTTGGCCATGACCCATATACCCATGGGAGCTACATATGAAAGGTTGGTACAAATGGCATTGCTGAACGAAGAGGATAAGGGCAAGAAGGAGAAAAAGGCAGAAAGCTCTCAAGGGAAGAAAGAGGGTTTGCAGCCTAAGAAGACAGACTTTAAGAAGGGCGGGAAAGGCAACAAAGAGAAGAGGAAGTGTAATTTCTGTGGCAAAGTGGGGCACTTAGTGAAAGATTGCCGGAAAAAGAAGGCCAAGGAGAATGGTGGGTGCTTTTCTTGCGGTGAGACAGGCCACAGGGCTAAGGACTTCCCAAAGAAACGAGGACAGGGGCAGAGGGCTGGATCCACCTCAGGGGCACAAGTTCATGTGCTAGAAGCGCCACCTCTGCAACAGCGAGGTATAAATACTTCTGTAGAAAGTGTAGTTTATCTTTATGATCACCCCGTTCGCACTTTATTTGATTCTGGCGCATCACACTCCTTTATCTCGTCTGCTTTAGTAGAATCTCTGCACCTAAAAACTAGTATGGTAGAGGACCCCTTAATTGTTTCAAACCCAATTGGGGGCCCAGCTCATTTGTCTATGATCTGTTTGGGATTGAAAATTTCTATTCTAAGCGTAGAATTTCAATGTAGTGCCTTTGTTTTGGGCTTTTCGGGATATGGTTTGATTTTGGGCTTGGATTGGCTATCCAGTAATGGGGCCATCCTTGATTGTGAGAAAAGGGTTGTTAGGCTCCTAACCCAGCTCATTAATACTTTGGAAATTTCTTGTAATCCCTCGTATGCGGTTATGCTTAGTTACCTTGAATCGCTAGATGCCTCTGTTGAAAATTTGCAATCAGTTAGAGTGGTCCGGGAATATCCGGATGTCTTCGAAGAGGTGAAGGGCTTGCCTCCGAAGCGGGAGATAGACTTCCGCATATACCTTGTAGATAATGCAAAGCCCGTTGCGTTGCCCGTTAGACACATGGCTCCACGGGAAAGGAAAGAGCTCAGTAAACAGATTAAAGAGCTTCTAGAAAAGGGGTTCATTAGGAGGAGCATTTCAGAATGGGGCGCTCCAGTGGTGTTCGCTACAAAGGCGGATGGTTCACTCCGTCTATGTGTTGACTATAGGGAGCTCAACAAGCTAACGAAAAAGAATAGGCACCCTCTCCCCATAATTGACGATTTGTTTGATCAGCTTGTAGGAGCGTCTGTTTTCTCCCAACTCGATTTAGCTACCGGTTTTCATCAGCTAAGGGTGGCTGAAGATAGTATCGATAAAACGGAATTCAGAACCCCAGACGGCTTCTTTGAATGGCTTGTCATGCCTTTCGGCTTGACAAATGCACCTGCTTGCTTCGTGGACCTGATGAGTAGGGTATTTAGAGATTTCCTCAATAAGTTCGTAGTGGTCTTCGTAGACGATATCCTTATCTTCTCAAAGAGTGAAGAGGAACATGCTCAGCACTTAAGGGCAATCATGGAAACTCTGCGAGTCCATCAGCTAAAAGCCAAATTCTCCAAATGCCACTTTTGGAGAGAAGAGGTGAGGTTCCTTGGGCACATAGTATCCAAACAAGGGTTAGCAGTGGACCCTGCTAAGGTAGTGGCGGTACAGGATTGGAAGACCCCAAGGAATGCAACTGAGGTCCGAAGTTTTCTAGGACTAGCAGGTTTCTATCGAAAGTTCATAAAGGATTTTTCGAGAATCTCAGCTCCGCTCACGAAATTGACCAAGAAGAATCTAGCGTTCAATTGGGACTTGGATTGCGAGTTTGCTTTCCAGCGACTAAAAAGGGCTCTTACAACAGCCCCAGTTTTGACGTTGCTAGATGGAAGCAAGATGTTCACTGTTTATACAGATGCATGTGGGACAGGGCTAGGCGCCGTCTTAATGCAAGAAGGAAGGGTAGTAGCTTATGGCGAGAGGCAGTTGAAAGTGCACGAAAAGAACTACCCGACCCACGATCTTGAGTTAGCTGCCATCGTCTTTAAACTCAAGTCTTGGCGACACTATCTCCTAGGTGAGAAGTTCGAACTTTACACTGACCATAAATCGTTGAAATATCTTTTCTCGCAGAAAGATCTTAACTTGAGGCAACAAAGATGGATGGAGTTTCTTGCCTCGTACGATTTCGAGATCTCCTACACTCCGGGCAAAGGCAACGTAGTGGCAGACGCGTTGAGCCGAAAGAAATTGACCCTAAGCCCGCTGTTTGTTGAAAGACAAAGCCTAGAGTTTATAGCCAGCTTCGACTTTAGGCCTTCCTACGATTTTGTACCAGGCTTGCTAGCATCTCTCGAAGTGCGCCCGACTTTAGTGGACTCAATAGGGACAGCACAACGCGAAGACCCTCAGCTTGTGGAAACGATTGATAAGCTAATTAGGGGTGAGACTTCAAGTCACCTCAACAGATACTCCATCGACGATAAGGGTTGGCTAAGGCGAGACGGAAGACTATGCGTCCCACAGACAAGGGATTTAGTAAAGAGGGTTCTCGAGGAAGCACATCACTCCAAGATGACGATACACCCAGGCGGAGATAAAATGTACAAGGACATAAAAAGAACTTTCTTCTGGAACGGCATGAAAAAGGACGTGGCAGAATTCGTTTCTAAGTGTATGGTGTGCCAACAGGTTAAGGCGGAACAGAAAAAGCCTGGCGGTCTGCTACATCCTCTAGAGGTCCCGCAGTGGAAGTGGGATAGCATCTCAATGGACTTCATCGATGGGCTGCCTAGGTCTAGGAGAGGCAACACTAGCATTTGGGTAATAGTGGATAGGCTTACTAAAAGCGCCCACTTTTTACCTGTCAAAAGTAAAAGAACTGCCTCATCCCTAGCATCTCTTTACCTCAAGGAAATCGTTCGACTCCATGGAATACCATCCAGCATTGTTAGTGACCGAGACCCTATCTTCACCAGTGAGTTTTGGCGGAGTCTGCAAGGAGCAGTAGGAACGCAGTTATGCTTGAGCACAGCCTATCATCCCCAAACCGACGGCCAAACAGAAAGAGTGAACAGAGTTTTGGAGGACCTTTTAAGACTGTGCGTCCTTGACTTCGGAGGGACATGGGAAGACCATCTTCCTTTGGTGGAATTTGCCTACAACAACAGCTATTAAGCAACCATCGGAATGGCGCCCTTCGAAGCTTTATATGGAAGACCGTGCCGATCGCCCACTTGTTGGTGGGAGTCTACTGATAAGCTCATACTTGGACCAGATATGATCCGAGAAACTACAGAAAAAGTAGACTTAATATGAAGAAGGATGAAGACGGCCCAAGACAGACAAAAGTCCTATGCCGACAAGAGGAGGACCGACCTTGAATTTGAGGTTGGAGACAGAGTTTTTCTTAAGGTATCTCCGCTAAGGAACGTTGTTCGTTTTGGAACCACAGGAAAGCTAGCACCAAGGTTCGTAGGGCCATTCCCTATCATCGAGAAAATTGGGAAAATGGCCTATAGACTAGAGCTACCCGAAAAGCTGGCCGGAGTTCACAACGTTTTTCATGTTTCACATCTCCGGAAATGTCTACATGAGTCTGCTGAAGTGGTAGAGCCAAATATCCTAGAAGAAGCTGAAGTGGAACGCGAAGCAAACATAAGAAAAGTTCCAACCCGCATATTAGGAACGGAAGTGAAAAAGCTACGCAACCGCGAAGTCAAGCTCGTCAAATTTCAGTGGAGCGACGCTGAAGGAGATGCAACTTGGGAAACTGAAGCTAAAATACGCGCAGCCTACCCTTTTCTTTTCGAGGGTACATCTTTGATCTTTCCTTTTTCCTTAAGTTGCGCTTTTATCTATCTTTTTAGGTATATCTCCTCGACCCTATCTTTTAGGTAGAAACTCTTTGGATGAAAACATGTAGTTGAAACATGTTATGGATGATGGTTGCAAGTGGTTGCAAGTGATTGCTAGTGGTTGCTCGTGGTTGCATATACACACACAATCTAGGCTTTAGATCGGCTCAGTCACTTCATTTTGCATATGCACATATGTTTGCATTCGTATATGGTTGAACTTTAATGTGTTGTCATATGGATGTTGCATGTGTATGAATGATTGTGCACTCATGTAGAATCATGAATAGGGGGATTTGCATTCATTATGGATTCATAGCACTTACATAATTCGCATTAAGGAGGTCAATTGAATCAGTAGACCGCCTGATTTTGCATTAGATAAGTACATGTACACACACACTTCGCATATGATCATGAAGCATTAGAAGTCTTTTAAGGACAATGGATGCTCGTGTTTGATGGATGAGTAGATGGATGTTTGGACGTTAGGATGTACATTCTTCCTGAACTTGAAGATTTCGGGGATGAAATCCTTTTAAGTGGGGGAGAATGTAACACCCCGTGTATTATATAACTGTGAAATTCATAAATTAAACTATAAATAATTTTAAAACAAAGAATTAAGGGAAACGGGATACGCCGTTGCGTTCGTCTCGGAATTCTGCTTGAGATAGAGTCTGAGTTTGCATAAAACGGATATCGTATGAAGAAGATATGGACGAACGAAGTTGGGCGAAAAACCGGAAAACGGGTCAGAATGCACTGGCGCACTTGGGAAGTGCGCCAGAAAAAAAATGCACTGGCGCACTTGGGAAGTGCGCCAGTACATTTTTGACCTGGCGCACCTGCCAAGTGCGCCCAGGTCAAAAATGACCTGCTGGTCAGGTCTGGTCAAGTCCTGGCTGGCCAGGTCTGTGTTTGGTCGATTTTCTGAGCCTTGCCTTGTCACTAGGGCTAGGTGTCAGCTCCTGGTTGGTCTCTCCTTCAAACGAATGGCTATTATTGAACCAAGCTTCATCGACGGTCTAAATTAACTCACAAACTCTATAAAAAGGACCTAAGTCTAACCCTAATTCACATAAACTAAAATGGAGATGAGACCGTCATGCTGCTGAGGAGAGACTGAAGATAGCCGTCAGAAATAGAGAGACAACTAGGAGATAATTCAAAGCTTAAAGCAACGTTAATCAAATCAAAGCAACGCCTACAACAAAGGATAGCATCTCCAAATTCAGAATTCAGATTTCTGAATTGAAGATTCGCCATACGCTGTAAGTAGAGTGCTATTCCAATATGAATTAAATAATTGTGTTGATTTGTGTAATGTAAGAAATGGAATTGTGGCGATAATAATCTATATTTGTATGTTGCTTTGATGCAAAACGATTTGGGAATATTATGGTATACGATTGGATATTTGCAAGTACGCGATTTGCGTTGGAAACGAAATGGAATTGTGGCGATAATGACTAATATTTGTATGTTTTTGATTCTAAACGATTTGGCAATGCTATGGTTTGATTCATACAAGTATGTGGCTTATGTTGACAACCACATGTTGTGGAATTTTGATTGGGACTTATGCAAGCATATGATTCATATTGAAAACTACATGTTTGTGGTAGTTATTTACAACACCCATTTGGTAAATGCAAGTATAAGATTCATGTTGAAACAACAACTATATGTTGTAATAGTTTATTTTGAAATTCATGCAAGTCTATGATCTATTGTTATGACAACATGATGTAAAATTTTATGGTCATCTTTAGTGTAATTTGATTCACCTAAGTATTATGATTCATATGAAGGTTATGTTGAAATTGGCATCATAGTTCAAGTATAAAAATCATGATTTTGTGATAGTGACAAAAGCTAGCGTCGTTGTAAGCTTGTATTAATTTTATGAACATGTCTAAGCTATGTTTGTTATTATGCCTAGTTAAAAACATGTTTTCTAAGCTTATGTTGTTATCTTAATCATATGATAATATATTTTTGGCACATAAGTTACATTAGAAATTTACACTAGAATTGCATCCCCTTACAAGTTACATAGATTGGACAAAAAAACCCATGATTATATGAATAATAGGATTCATAATCAATTATGTTTATGCCATGACCATATAAGGACTCATGTTTAATTTTGATTATGCCATAATTATATGATTAGAGTGGTTCATGTTTAAGTACTATTTATGCCAAGACTACATGTTTCGTTTACACCATGATTTTGTGAATAGAATGATTCATGTTTAAGTATTGCTTATATTATATGTTGTTACAATTGCAAGTTCACATATGCCTATCTTATGATAATTAGATCGTATGTTGCAAGTTCATGCGTTCACACTCCCCTTTTTATGTCACCTTATAAACACCATGTTATAGCCTCCCCTTTTCATATGGCTAAATTGGGTTTAAATATTAAACCCAACACACCTTACATTGGAACGAACGAATAAAACGGGGGAAATGACGTTTGGGTTAAAAATATAGAACATATGTGTTGGCTTGTTTGACGCACGCCAATAACTTTGAAAAACAATTAAGTGGCATAAATAAATCTTAACCAATAAAGATGAATTTGAATAATGGGCCGCAAATATTTACATATAAAAAGAAGAAAGACAAAATATGTAAATGTAGAAAATACGATGTGTTTAACCCGAGGTTGGATTGAGTTGTGATGTAAACCTGCCCGGAACCGCCCGGCTGTCCAGTAGTCACAACAATACCTATCCAATGTGGGTGGTTAAACATGGATCCCAATAAGGACCCGAGGTTAGACTGAGTTGTGGCGTAAGACTGCCCGGACCCAACCGGCAACAGGCAGCCACAACAATACCTGTCTAATGTGAGAGGTCAAGGCTTTAATAAGACAATTAAGGCTGAGTCAGGATTGATAGGATTAAGTAAATTATATTAATACTTAATCAAAATGGAACATGCTAAACTAAACAGACTGATTGGGGGTTAGGTTTATAAAACACTTAACCAATTTAGCATGTTGGCTAGAAATAGAAAACCTAGTAGCGGGGGACCCTTTTCAGCAGTAACCCTATATGGTATCGTGATACCCTGAAACTAGGCAGGGTGGGGAACGATTACTGGGCTGACTGTAAGAGGTCAAATCGACGGCGGTGGTGCAGCAGTGTAGGTTCTAACGGGGTGCGGGCGTGCACACACTCCGGCGCAGAAAAATAAGGCACTGGGCACCAGTAGCATACCTGTGCATTCTAGGATTGTGTCGGGCCGCCACCATGGGACTTGATACACCCCATGGTGGGACCAGCATAGGTAACTACAACATCGGGGGCCGTAAGACACATGTAACTATGCGAGTAGGAGCCGATCATCATAAAATGGATCACTTCACCTTGATTATGGGGTGCCTGTTGGGAACTAGTTTATATGGGTATAGAGATTAATACGGGGTACGATAGTATATTCGACCCTAGACAACTTAACTAAGTTTATGGTGCTTTCCCATTTCTAGTTTATACTTATCATACCCAGTTCTTTATTCATAGACTGAATAGTCCTAGACTTACTCAGGCATTATGTCTGACTCTACTTTTCTTTCGTCTTATTTTCTTCCGTTTCCCCCCCCCAAGGTCCACAGGGAGGGAATACCGCAGCTTGACCAGCCTTCATATCCAGCTTGAAGAGAAAGAATGTATTGCTTGGATCTTTTCGTTTTGGACTATGGCTTTGGACAGCAACTATGGGACTTTTGCAGTTTATTTATGTTTTCTTTATGCTTCTTTAAATAATGTAATCAAGACAGTTATGAAGATGTTATGTTTTTGGAAGTATTGTAAGACAATTATGGTATGGTTGTTGTAACACGTATTTTTAATGAAATAAAAGTTGTTGTTTTTCCGCTGATCAAAAATATGTGTTCTTATATCTGTCTTGTATATCTGTGACTTATACTTATAAACCTCCACCAAAATTAGGGCATTCCCTTTGAGAGTGACCCTAACGGAGGTGGGGTGTTTCAACCTGCCTAGGCGGGAATTTTTCCCGCCCAGCCCGCTTCTGCACTTTTCTGTTTGAATTTTAAATTTCCTGCGAGCTGTTTTGAATTTCCTGAAAATTACGATGGCCATAACTTCTTCATACGAAGTCCAATTCACGCAAACTCGGACTCTATTTCAACCAGAATTCCGAGACGAACACAATGGCGCAACCTGTTTCCCACAATTCTCACGTATGAGATTAGTTTTTCTTTAATTTGTGAATATTAATATTATCAGAATTACGGGGTGTTACAGTAGGGTTTTAGGGTACACTTAGTTCTGTCTGTTTCTGTTGGTACCGTCTGTTTCTGTTGGGTGGTAACACCTGTCTGTTTCTGCATGGTACCGTCTGTTCGGGTGGTAAAGGCCCATTTACTAGTGTACACCTAATTCTACATTCTGTTTCCGTAGGGATTAATCCGTTTCTGTACCTTCTGTTCGGGTGGTAATGGCCCATTATTAGCACTCTGTTTCTGTCTGTTTCTGTTGGGGTGGTAAAGGCCCATTACTAGCATTCTCTTCTATGGAAATTATTCTGTTCCCGTTTCTGTTTCAGTTTAGACATTGGGGTGACACCTAATCCTGTTATACTAGTCTTAGTGCAGAGAAATGAAAAGTAATATTATTCTGTTTCTTCTGTTTAACCTAAGTACATCTGCTGCTCCGGTTACAGTTATCTCTTATCCAGCTTATGTTCATGTCATAATTATTATTATCTGTTCATATGCTGAAAGTCACTGGACTTGCCAGACTTTATGTCTGACCTTGCTTGTTTTTGCCCCTTTTTCTTCCTTTTCCCTCCAGGTTTTCCAAGGAGGGAATACTTTAGCTTGATCCGGATTTCTTCTGCTTGAAGTACTTAGAGTGCTTAAAGTATGGCTTGACTCCTTATGGCAGCTTCTGTGGGGATTATGATTTTAAAGTTTTGTACTCTGATGATTTTCTGAACAAGACTGATATTTATGTACTTGAGTTTTTGGTAAAGATGTAACCAAACCGATTTCTGTTTTCCACTGTAATAAAGTTATAATTCCTCAAGTATTGTTTACCTGTCTTGTAAATTTCTGTTCTGTCTACTAAAACGCTCCATCAAAGTTAAGGCATTCCTTTTGTGAGTGACCATAACGGAGGTGGGGTGTTACACTTGGTATCAGAGCTGAAGGTTACCAGACTGGGTAAAGTTTTTGAAAACTATTTTCAAAAAGGTTTTAAAAGGAAGTATTTTCAAAAAGTAAAGCTTATTTTTGAAAAACATAATCCCCAAAATCCATATATCTATCTTTTGGTCCTCTGTTTGAATCTTTGTTTCCTTCTTTCTCTGGGGCTCCCGGCTTTCTGGGAGGTAACCTCATCGCGGCATGATTCAGTAGGCTTGATAAGACTACGACACCAGTCAAAGGGCAAATAAGCGCCCGACTTCCATCTGTAGCCGCAGTAGTCTCACCTACGGTTAATTTTCTTTTGAGCTTTGTAGGATTTTCCATGCAATGAAGGCCGATTTCGAGGGACTTGTCAACGTGTTACACACAGATAGTAAAGATGAGAATGAGGGAGTTTGGCTAAGGAGCACAACCCAAGGATGAGAGACTCATGGATATGGACTTGGTTCACAAAGGAGGCTAAAAGGAAACACAAAAGAAGGATGAAAAGTCTGAAGATAAGAAGGAGAAAAAGTGCTTTACTTGTGGAAGCTCGACTCATCGGAACAAGGATTGCCGAAAAGAGGAAGGACACTCACTTCAACTGTGGTGAGATGGGAAACTTCACTAGGGACTGCCCGAAGAAACGGGGGCAATGACAGAGGACATGACCTACTTCGGGAAGGCAGGCAAATGCTCTCTAGTTAGTGGATAGGATAGAAGTAGTAAAATTTCCGTAGAGATTTTAGTTTCCTTATCTGATTATTGAGTTAGAACTCTTTTCGATTATGGCATTCTGATTCTGTAGTCGAGTCTCTGCACTTTAATACTAGTCTTGTTTCTGATCTGGTTATAGTCTCAAACCCCATAGGGGTTACGACTCATCTGTTGGTGGTAGGTTGGGGTTTGAGGGTATCTGTGTTAGGCATCAAGTCGATTGTAATGCATACATTCTGGGTTTTTAAGGGATATGGTGGGATTTTCCCATGCTTAGTTTTCTAAGAATCATTCGATAATCTGATCTGTACTAGTAGTCTGTATGCATCTGGATATTTCTGAAAAGGTTAAGATTTCCAGTTTTGACATTTTCTAAAGAGGGTAATTCTCTGGGTGTCAATCTGATGTTGATTTCGGTCTTCAGGGTTGATACTTAGGGGAATTAGTCTCTCAACCAATGTCTAATGGGAACCAAGTTTTTGTTTTATCTGTACTCGCTTCCATCATTCGACTATATACTATCGATCGAATCTTCGAACTTTAGGTAGAAACTAATGGGTGTAAACATGTGTTTGAGACATGTTATGTTTGATGGTTGCAAGTGGATGAAAGTGGTTGCTAGTGGTTGCTCGTGGATGCATATACACACACTAGGCACTAAATCAGCTCAAATACACTCTCATACTGCATATGGATGTATGAGCATTTTCAATTTCTGTGGATGCAAAATGATTGACTCATCACAAGGATGTTGCATATGAATGAATGGTTGTCACTCATATAAGATGATATGTATCAAATAGGAAAATTGCATACATGTTGGACTCATGACACTGACATAATTCGCATTAAGGAGGTCAACTGAATCATTGGACCGCCTGATCTTTACATTAGATAAGGAACATATACACACACTTTTGCATATGTTCATACAACATTAGAAGTTTTATAAGGACAATGGATGCTTGTTGATGATTGTTGAGTAGATGGATGACTGGATGGTAGGACACATTCTTTTAACTTGAAGATTTCGGGGACGAAATCCTTTAAGGAGGAGAGAATGTAACACCCCGCATTTTCTGTGAACGTATAAGTAACAAATCAAAGAATAATTAATTTTTAAAATAAGAATCAAGGGAAACGGGTTGCGCCATTGCGTTCGTATCGGAATTCTGCATGAAATCGAGTCCGAGTTTTCAAAAATCGGAGTTCGTATGACCAAGTTATGACGCTCAGAAGTTTTAGGAATTTAAATAAAATAAAACAGCTCGAAAATAAAGCCAGAAAATTCGAAATTCAAACCCAGAGAAGGCTGGCGGGAAAATTCCCGCCCATTTGCCCAGGTCGACTGGGGAGTCGACCCCCCCCCCCTAACAGGTCGACTGGGGAGTCGACTGGGGTGTCGACCTCCCCATGACCAGGTCGACTGGGGAGTCGACCTGGGGGTCGACCTGCTCCCGAAACCCAGTTTTTGAACCTGGTTCATTCTGATGTATCCGGTCTCGTTTTCTGTCTAGATTTGTCTGCCTAATCCTATATAAACAGCCACCTAGCCTCATTTTCTCTACACAATTTCATTCGGTCTATACTCTGCCTCTGTTCTAATTAAAAATAAAAATGACGTCGCTACTCTGTTGGAATCAAAACTTGGACTGATGCATCTTCTTCCAACCTGAATAGAATTAAAAGCTAAATCAAATCTCAAATCAAAGTTTAGAGCTACAACAACAATTAAAGAGGAGTAATTCAGCATTTCTGCATCAACAACAGTTTATTAACCTTTCTTAAAACCACGAAAGGCAAGTACAGTTATTTTCCGCTATAAACTGTAACTATAATTGTGACATGATTGTAAATATGAATTTGAGGTTGTGTACGTTCTGTTCTGATATATTTTATTCCGTATCTCTTTCTTCTTTCTGTTCTATAGCCAGGCTACCACGAGCCTGCGCCACATCTCATAAGAGATTAACGCACGAACGCTAAATTTTGGGACAAATAATAATGCATAATTGGACATGAAACTGTTGCCTATGAGACTAATGCCTATGACTATGAGACTATTGCCTATGACATTGAATAAGAAACTATTGTGATTAGTCGCCCATGACTATTGTGGTTAGTTGCCTATAACTATTGTAGTTAGTTTCTTATGCATATTCCCTTAATGATGTTAGATCTCATATTTAGTATGTAACTTTGCTAGTTTATTCCCATTCACTGTTATGTACATCGAGCCTATAGGGCCATTTCATGAGTATTTAGAGAACTTGTGGAAACATGTTATACGGGGGTTGGGCGTAGCTTAATTAAGTATATCTGGCATAGCAAATATGTTGGCATAATCTGAATTGGCTATAATAGAGAATGATTTACATGTGTTTTAGTCTTGGACATAAATGGTGAACTAGAATATTAAATCCAATTTTGACATGACCTGTAAATGGGAATATTAAGGCTAAAATTTGGGGCATATATTGTATTATGAATTATGACCTTGATTTAGGCTTGTAAGTTTAGGCAAAATTTATGATTGGGCAAGATATGTAAATAGAGTTTTAGATATATATAATCTGCTAAATCTGTTATCTGTTAAATCTGTTAAATTGCCTAATCTGTTATCTGCTAAAACTGTTGAATTGCCTAAACTGCTAAATCTGTTATCTGCTAAATCTGTTAAATTTCCTAATCCATTATCTACTAAAACTGTTGAATTGCCTAAACTGCTAAATCTGTTATCTGCTAAATCTGTTGAATCGCTTAAACTGCTAGATCTGCTACATGTTGAATTGTCTGATCTGTTGAAACTAGATAATGGTAATCTGGGTATGGAAATCCGTAGGCTCGACGTAAGATTTAGTAGAACATGGAAATTTGATTAATCTGTTATATCCTATGAAAAAGTTTAATCTGTTAAATAAACAGAATTAGTCTGATATCCGAAAAATTTGTATTGGAATGAATTGGCTATGACATGAGGTTAGACTCTGTTTGCGGTAGAAGCCTGCCCAGAACCAAACGGCTTAACCAGCAACCGCAAACTGTCAGTCTAATGTGAGAGGTCGTAGGCATAACTAAAATATGGTTAGACACGAGGTTAGGTCTGGCTTGTGGCAGAAGTCTGCCCGGAACCGCCCGGCATATCCAGCGGCCACAAGCTACCGACCTAATGTGAGAGGTTACATTAATATTTAATTAATACAAATCTGGGATAAATATGATGTCTAAAACGTGTTGGGTGGATCGGGTTAAACCAATTGGACTAATGAATTTAACAAACCCGTTTCGTGAATCTGTAGGCCCAATTACAAAGTTAGACAAATCTGTTAAATCCATATATCTGATCCGTTAGTCTGAAAACTTGTCTGATCTGTGAACTAGTTGATCTGAACTCTGTATGTATGAACTTGTAAACAAGTTAATCTGAAATCTGTTAGTCTGGGGACACAAGGATAGGAGGGAAATTACTTGTGTCATCTGTTGTTTGGGACCCATATTAGTCAGTAACCCTTCCTGGTATCAAAACTTTGACCCAACAGTAGGTAGGGTCCGGGCACGCTTACTGAACTAATTATATGCGGTTCATTCTGATAATTGGCGAGGGGTGTTGATGGTGCGTTCCAACCGGGTCATGTGCGTGCATGGATCCCGGTCTGCCTATGAGGATGTAAGACGCCGTGACATCTGTAAATAGGTCTGTGCCAATTGGTTGTTACTTTAGGGAGTTATACACCCTACTGTGGGGCCAAAACAGGGTATTTATGTATTAGGGAGCCGATCGCTTGAGGTAGGGTTTTAGGGTACACTTAGTTCTGTATGTTTCTGTTGGTACCGTCTGTTTTTGTTGGGTGGTAACACCTGTCTGTTTCTGCATGGTACCGTCTGTTCGGGTGGTAAAGGCCCATTTACTAGTGTACACCTAATTCTACATTCTGTTTCCGTAGGGATTAATCCGTTTCTGTTTCTGTACCTTCTGTTCGGGTGGTAAAGGCCCATTATTAGCATTCTGTTTCTGTCTGTTTCTGTTGGGGTGGTAAAGGCCCATTACTAGCATTCTCTTCTATGGAAATTATTCTGTTCCCGTTTCTGTTTCAGTTTAGACATTGGGCTGACACCTAATCCTGTGATACTAGTATTAGTGCAGAGAAATGAAAAGTAATATTATTATGTTTCTTCTGTTTAACCTAAGTACATCTGCTGCTCCGGTTACAGTTATCTCTTATCCAGCTTATGTTCATGTCATAATTATTATTATCTATTTATATGCGGAAAGTCACTGGACTTGCCAGACTTTACGTCTGACCTTGCTTGTTTTCTCCCCTTTTTCTTCCGTCCCCCCCCCCCAGGTTTTCCAAGGAGGGAATACTTTAGCTTGATCCGGATTTCTTCTGCTTGAAGTACTTAGAGTGCTTAAAGTATGGCTTGACTCCTTATGGAAGCTTCTGTGGGGATTATGATTTTAAATTTTTGTACTCTGATGATTTTTTGAACAAGACTGATATTTATGTACTTGAGTTTTTGGTAAAGATGTAACCAAACTGATTTCTGTTTTCCGCTGTAATAAAGTTATAATTCCTCAAGTATTGTTTATCTGTCTTGTAAATTTCTGTTCTGTCTACTAAAACGCTCCATCAAAGTTAAGGCATTCCCTTTGTGAGTGACCATAACGGAGGTGGGGTGTTACACCTGTTGCAACACATGTTGATATCTATGCTAACACATCGAAGTGTGCGTTGCAATAGACAAAAAACAGCATAGCAATGACAACATTGTAGCTAGCAACACCATGAGTTTTCGTTGCGATATGTCATCTATGGCGTAGTGTATAAAATATTTTAGATAGAAATTCGCTTATAATAAAATTATAAATGAACCTAGAGAGTTAGTTTACTCACCGTGATTTTTAATCATCCCTTTGCGTTTAGATTCAATTTAAATTCCAAATGATTTGGTTGAGATTAACTAAAATTAAAGAGAGCTCAGAATTCATCCAAAGCACCTCAAGGTCTAGACAATAATGTTATGAGCCAAGTGTGGTAACCCTCGTTCGATTCAGACCTATATCGAATGAGATCCAATATTTTCAACCCATATATTTTAGTTAATGATTAAACTTGTCATTTATAACATGTAAGGTTATAAATAGTTTACTTTATATATATACACACTAATTTAACAAAAAAATCCTAATTACACCATTGACTAATTTAACTTTAAAGTAATTACCTTAAGCCGCCATTAACAGTTCTTCTTCCTCAATTTAAAAGGCCGAGACATGCTGCTTGTACACAACCTCACTATAGCTGACATCTCCCACTTTCTCTATCATCCCTTAATCTACTAGGCCACTGTAACACCCACCTCCGTTAAGGTCACTCACAAAGGGAATGCATTAACTTTAGTGGAGGGTTATAGGTAAAAGATGAAGATAAATTACAAGACAGACAAATAAAGCAGCAGAAAATAAATAAAACTTTACTTCATTGATAAAATAACAGCTTCTTCCAACACCAATACCCAGTACAACAAAATATCTGTCTTGTTTAACAAAATAAAGAAGCATAAAATGACAATGATATTCCCCAATAAAGCATGAGCCAGCCATAGCAATGGAAAAGAGAGGAAAAAGCAATACGTCGACTATATTCGAGCTTGGAAAGAGAAACGGTCCAAACTAAGCTGAGTTATTCCCTCCCTGACTACCTGGGGGGAGGAAGAAAAGAGACAAAACAAACTAGGTCAGACATAAGTCTGGTAAGTCCAGTGATTTTTAGTATGTAAACAGGTAAAAGTAAAATGACATGAATAAATTGAATATAATACAATACCGTGATAACAGGGATCATAAGATTAGCATAAGATATGATAAGGCAAGATAAACTGGATGCACTTCTACTCTTTCTCTACTTCGCTACTACCCTGTTATTCTGATTTCTATATCTCTACACCGCCTAACTAGTGTCCCAACTAGTAATCTGTATAAAATGATAGTATTAGAACGTGATCCCAATCCCCGCAATTGTGATAGCCTTCAAGTGTACATCTAGTAGGAGGATCTTACCTCAATCAGCCTAATTGCCATGAATATGTGGGATGTACCCTTACTACCCTATCGATCGGCTCCCTACTTGTATTAATGTTCCATGTGTCTGTGTCAATCAGCCCTCTCTTGCATGTAGATACCCTGTGTTGGTCCCACCATAAGGTGTATCAATCCTTATGATAGCAACCCGACACGATTCAAGATGCACAATGTGTAACTACTGGTACCCAATGCATGCTTTTTCCCACTTCGGAGTACGTGCACACCCATAAACCGTCGGAACCTACACTGACGTACCCCCTGCCACTATTTTGACCGCTTATAATCAGCCCAGTTATCGTGCCCCACTCTGCCTAGTTCAGGGTACCATGACACATTTATGTGGGTTACTGCCGAAATGGGTCCCCTTTACTAGGGTTTCCTACTGGTTAAGTTTGTGGGCCTATATATACAAATATTACCCACTTACACAAGATGTACTTAACCCTCCCACCGATTCAAGCATGTTTATTTAATGGTTAAGTTTGTGGGTCTATATATACTAATGTTACCCACCTACACGAGATGTACTTAACCCTCCCACTGATCAAGTCAATACGTATTATTGGTTAAACTTGCCTTAACCCTATCCTCTTCGTTCATGTAATATTGGTTAAGTGTTTTCCAATCATGTTAAATTAACCCACCCACACATCATGTTGTATTGGTTAAGTGTTTTCTATTAACTTAACCCCACTCGTTCGTCATGTTATATTGGTTAAGTGTTGCCCTCTTGTGTTACTTAACCCTATCATACATAATGTTATATATATTGGTTAAGTGTTGCCTTCTTGTGTTACTTAACCCTACCATACATCATGTTATATCGGTTAAGTGTTGCCTTCTTGTGTTACTTAACCCTACCATTTGTTTAATTAACATGTTGTACTGGTTAAGTGTTTCCTTAGTTAACATAACCCTATCATTTGTTTAATTAACATGTCCTGCTCATTAGCATTAATTGATTTATTAGTGCACCAATCTATCATATTAGATCTATGTTGTTGCGGTTACTGGATATGCCAGGCGGTTCCAGGCAGTTTTACACCACAACTCAATCTAACCTCGGGTTTTTCTTGGGCATGATGCACTAACCTTTCACATTAGATAGGTGTTGTTGCGGTTACTGGATGTGCCGGGCAGTTTCGGGAAGTTTTACACCGCAACTCAATCAAATCTCGGGTTAGGCATGTTTATCTTTTAGCATATTTACCATATTTATCCAAATCCAAATTTTATATGCTAATCATCCCAAATTCACAAAATAGTCATGTTCCAATTCTCAAGTTGTACCCCGACGAAGCTAATTGCAAGTTATGCCCCACAAGTTCAAATTCAAGTTATTACTCAAAATAGGTTACACCCAATCTTCACAAATTTGCAATAATAGTCATGCCCAAAATCTCAATATACATTATGCTTGGTGTCCCAACCAATAGTTATGCCCAATCTAGATTAATATCCCAATTTACAGTTTACGCCCAATCTAGATTTAATATTTCAATTTTACCCCAAGTTCGCAACAATAACAATTATGCCCTAAAACTCGATTTATATGCCAATTAACCCAAACTTGCATTTATAATGATAATAATGCCCTAATACAAGTTATACCCAAATCTTAATTACAAGTTATACTCAAATCTAATGTACAAGTTACGCCCAATAGTACATAAAATAGATTAGGCCCAATTCCCCCGTATTCCAATCGTATATATAACAAGATTTCGTCTAGGTTTGAGGCAACCTAAATCCGTAATAAAAGGGGAAGAAGAGGAAACATAAAAGATTAGGCATAAAGTAGCCATACGACGCTAGATTTGATAATAGCAATATCAGGAACATAAAAGAAGTATAGATCTGAATGAAATTACATCGCAGGCATAAATCCGATAGATTAGATTTAAAGAACATCGTAGGCACAAATCTGATAAAATAGATTTGAATAACATCGCAGGTACAAATCTGATAAAATAGATTTGAATAACATCGCAGGTACAAATCTAATAAAATAGATTTGAATAACATCGCAGGCACGAATCTGATAAAATAGATTTGAAAAACATCGTAGGCACAAATATGATAAAATAAATTTGAATAACATCGTAGGCACAAATCTGATAAAATAGATTTGATAAATCTGAAAGGATTATCTCATAATCAGGTATAGCCTGGATTCATATTGTTACATGCCAAGAATTTCAATTAAGAAGTCACACCTGAAAGTAATTTGAACCTACAGTGCTTAGATTAGGAGAAAATTGGTGTGCAGATGTTGATTTATCTCCAAGGTTGATTGTTGATGAAGGTCTTCTAATATGATTTAGGTTTTTAGAGGCGACGACTAAGAGGATTGAGAGTTCAGCAGCATAGCGGCGTCCAAAGGAATTGTTATGAATTAGGTTAGGTCTAGGCACTAATTTATAGGTGTAGAGAGTGTTTTAGAGCCTTCAGACCAGTCTAGGAGTCATCAGAATCGTCCATAGCAGAAAAATACGTCACACAGCGAATCAGGGAGTGACACATCAGCCAAAACATGTCGGTCTAGAAATTTCGTCCAGATCTTAAAAAGGAGTCGACACCTATGTCGACTCCCCTATAGGGGGTCGACTCCTATGTCGACTCCCCTTAAGGGGGGTCGACACCTATGTCGACTCCTCCTAGTGGGGGTCGGCACCTTTTGAGCGGGAGTTCCCGCTCATTTCCCTTTGGCTGATTTCGAATTTTAGACCTGTTTTGAACCTTCTAGACTTATAATATTCATATATAATCTTCCTTGTGCGTATACAAACTTCTTTGGCTTATAACTTCTTCATACGGAGTCCGGTTTACGCAAACTAGGACTCTATCTCAAGCAGAATTCCGAGACGAACGCAATAGTGCAACCCATTTCACCTAATTCTTCTTTTACAAATTAATTATTCTTTAATTTGTTATTTTAACATTCACAAAAAATACGGGGTGTTACATTCTCCCCTCCTTTAATGGATTTCGTCCCTGAAATCTCTAAGTTAAGAAGAATGTATCCTAACATCCATCTACTCAACTATTAATCATAGGCATCCATTGTCCTTAAAAAGATTCCTAATGCTTTCACGATCATATGCATAGTGTGTGTACATGCCCTTATCTAATGCAAAATCAGACGGTCTACTGATTCAGTTGCGAATTATGTCAGTGCTATGAGTTCATCATATATGCAATTATTCCTAATCGTACTTCATAATTTCTACATGAGTGCTCAATCATTCATACAAATGCAACATCCATATGATAACACATCAAGTTTAAATCCATATATATATACACATATATGCATATGCAATATGAAAGTGACTGAGCCGATCTAGTACCTAGTGTGTGTGTGTGTGTATGCATCCACGAGCAACTACTAGCAACCACTTGCAACCATCAATCATAACATGTTTCAAATACATGTTTACATCCATTGGTTTCTGCCTAAGGATCAAGGATTTGACCGAGAGGATATAATTAAAAGATAAAACTAGCAAATAAACTTTGCGAAAAAAGAGAGATCAAGGATATACCCTCAAAAGGGTATGATGCGCGTATCTAGTCTTCAGTCTTCTAAGTCGCATCTTTTTTGAGCTTCACTCCATATTGCTCTGACTATCTTAACTTCACGATTGCGTAGCTTCTTAATTTTTGTTTCTAGAATATGCGTTGGAAATCATTTCACTGTCGCCTCTCGTTCCACCTTTTCTTCTTTTAGTATACTTGGCACTACAACTTCTGCCGTGTCATGCTAACATTTCCTCAAAAGGTCTTCCAAAATCCTACTCACCCTTTTTTGTCAGAGGATGATAAGCGGTGCTCAAACATAGCTGCGTACTCATGGCTTCTTGCAAGCTTATTTATTAAGGTTACTAGAGGTCTCTTGTCTACTTAATTTATCCATTGCGTCAGCTATCTGAGAGTCTTTTCTTTGTGAAGTCCCTATTTAATTCAAAAGCATAGGTATTACTCCTAGCAATGCCGGCTACTAATTTAACCGAAGTTTTTAAAATCAAGGTTTGATATGTATTATGAATTTTTCCTTTTCACATAAAGAGGACTTAAAGTCAACCTTTTTCTTCTTAAGGCATTCGCTACGACCTTACCCTTACATCAAAATGGCGCGTAGTCCCGTGCCGCATGCATCAATGTGTATCGTAATCCTTTTACTACCGTAAGGTAAAAGTACAAACTGGGGCCGTTGTAAGAGCCCTTTTCGACCGTTGGAAAGCGATATCACAATCAATATTCCGAGAAAAGGTTAGATTCTTCTTTGTTAATCCAGCAAGTGGGGCTGATACCTTCGCAAAGTCCTTAGTTAACTTCCTATACCAGCCCGCTAAACCAAGAAAACTTCTTACTCCCGTTGCATTCCTTGGGACCTTCAAATCTTGCACCGCAACTACTTTTGCGGGATCTATTGTTATCCCTTCCTTGGATATCACATGTCCTAGAAACCTTACTTATTCTCTCCAAAAATGATATTTGGAGAACCTAGCCTTAAATTGATGCGCTTGGAGGGTATCCGAGACTTCCCTTAGATGCAAAGCATGTCCTTCCTCACTTTTAGAGAAAACCAAAATATCATATATGCACAAGCGAAGTGGACCATCCTCCTTTGTAGCGAAAACAATAGGAGCACCCCATTTAGAAGTACTTCGCCTTATGAAACCTTTCTCAAGTAACCTTTTCAATTGTTTACTGATCCATTCCTTTCCCTTGAAGTCATGTGTCGTACAGGTAATGCAACTGGATTTGCATTGCCAACTAGATATATGCGGAAGTCTATCTTGCGTTTTAAGGGACAAACCCGTAACCTAATCAAAAACATCTGCGTACTCATGGACTACTCCAACGGATCGCAAATCTTGGATAGATGCATCAAGTGATTCGAGGTAGCTAAGCCAAACTGATCCCTTAGGATCGTACGAAATCTCGAGGGTATTCCCGAGGCAAGTCAAAAGTCTAACTACCCTCCTTTCACAATTACTAGCTAACCGATCCAAGCCTAGAATCAACCCATAGCCCATGAAACATTAAACTCAATACTTAATATAGCTATTCTCAAATCCTCACAAACCAAAGATAAATGAGCCGAACCACCAATTGGATTTGAGACAATAATGGGATCGTCTACTATACAAGCACTAAGGTGCAGAGACTCAACTATGGAAGCAGATATAAGCGAATGTGAAGCGCTAAAATCAAAAAGAGTACTAACAGGATGATCAAAAAGAAAAACTAGACTTTTTCGACAGAAACTCTACTACCTCTCTCTCAGGTACGCTGGCGGTGAGAGCATGCACTGCCCTCCTAAAAATCCTGTCCTTTGTTCTTGCCCTTGTCTTTAATTATATGACCCGTTACACCATAACAATGACACTTCCTCTTGTCTTATATTTTTCTATTCTTTCTTCCTTCGTGAATCAAGTCCATATCCATGAGTTTCTCATCCTAGGGTTGGGTTCCTTAGCCAAACTCCCTTATTCTCATCTTTTCCATCTTTATGTAACTTGTTGACAAGTCTCTTGAAAGCTGCCCCCATCGCATGGAAAACCCAACAAAGCTTGAAAGAAAATTAGCCGTAGGTGAAATTACTGCGGTTATATGGAAGTTAGGCACTTCTTCGCCCTTTAACAGGTGTCGTAGTCTCATCAAGCCTACGGAACTATGTCACGATGAGGTTACCTCCCAGAAAGGCAGGAGCCCCGGAGACTCAGTAAAGAAGGAAAAAAAGGTTCAAACAGAGGATCAAAAGATAGTGCATATGGCTTTGGGGAATATTCCTTTAAAACAAAACTTTCCTTTTGAAAATGCTTCTTTTAAAACCATCTTGAAAATAATTTTTCAAATCTTTTATCTGATCCGATAACCTTCAGCTTTGATACCAAGTGTAACACCCACCTCCGTTAAGGTCACTCACAAAGGGAATGCATTAACTTCAGTGGAGTGTTATAGGTAAAAGATGCAGATAAATTACAAGACAGACAAATAAAGCAGCGGAAAATAAATAAAACCTTACTTCATTGATAAACTAGCAGCTTTTTCCAACACCAATACCCAATACAACAAAATATCTGTCTTGTTTAACAAAATAAAGAAGCATAAAATGACAATGATATTCCCCAATAAAGCATTAGCCAGCCATAGCAGTGGAAAAGAGAGGCCAAAGCAATACGTCGACTATCTTCAAGCTTGGAAAGAGAAACGGTCCAAACTAAGTTGAGCTATTCCCTCCCTGACTACTTGGGAGGAAACGGAAGAAAAGAGGCGAAACAAACTAGGTTAGACATAAGTCTGGTAAGTCTAGTGATTTTCAATATGTAAACAGGTAAAAGTAACATGACATGAATAAATTGAATATAAGACAATACCATGATAATAGGGATCATAAGATTAGCATAAGATGTGATAAGGCAAGATAAACTGAATGCACTTCTACTCTTTCTCTGCTTCGCTACTATCCTGTTATTCTGAATTCTATATCTCTGCACCGCCTAACTAGTGTCCCAACTAGTAATCTGTATAAAATGATAATATTACAACGTGATCCCAATCCCCGTAATTGTGGTAGCCTTCAGGTGTACATCTAGTAGGAGGATCTTACCTCAATCGGCCTAATTGCCACGAAGATGTTAGATGTACCCTTACTACCCTATCGATCGGCTCCCTACTTGTATTAATGTTCCATGCGTCTGTGTCAATCGGCCCTCTCTTGCGTGTAGATACCCTGTGTTGGTCCCACCATAAGGTGTATCAATCCTTATGATAGCAACCCGACACGATTCAAAATGCACAGTGTGTAACTACTAGTACCCAGTGCCTGCTTTTTCCCACTCCAGAGTACGCGCACGCCCGTAAACCATCGGAAAATACACTGTTGTACCCCCTACCGCTATTTTGACCGCTTATAATCAGCCCAGTAATCATGCCTCACCCTGCCTAGTTCAGGGTATCATGATACGTCTATGTGGGTTACTGCTGAAATGGGTCCCCGTTAAAAGGGTTTCCTACTGGTTAAGTTTGTGGGCCTATATATACTAATATTACCCACCTACACGAGATGTACTTAACCGTCCCACTGATCAAGTCAATACGTATTATTGGTTAAGCTTGCCTTAACCCTACCCGTTTCGTTCATGTAATATTGGTTAAGTGTTGTCCATTCATGTTAACTTAACTCACCCACACATCATGTTGTATTGGTTAAGTGTTTTCTATTAACTTAACCCCACTCGTTCATCATGTTATATTGGTTAAGTGTTGCCCTCTTGTGTTACTTAACCCTATCATACATCATGTTATATCGGTTAAGTGTTGCCTTCTTGTGTTATTTAACCCTACCATTTGTTTAATTAACATGTTGTACTGGTTAAGTGTTGCCTTAGTTAACTTAACCCTACCATTTGTTTAATTAACATGTCCTGTTCATTAGCAGTAATTGATTTATTAATGCACCAATCTCTCTCACATTAGATCTGTGTTGTTGCGGTTACTAGATGTGTCGGGCGGTTACAAGCAGTTTTACACCACAATTCAATCTAACCTCGGATTTTTCTTGGGCATGATGCATTAACCTTTCACATTAGATAGGTGTTGTTGCGGTTACTGGATGTGCCGGGAGGTTCCGGGCAGTTTTACACCGCAACTCAATCTAACCTCGGGTTAGGCATGTTTATCTTTTAGCATGTTTACCATACATGTCCAAATTTAGATTTTATATGCTAATAATCCCAAATTCACAAAACTAGTCATGTTCATTTTCTCAAGTTATGCCCCAATGAAGCCAATTGCAAGTTATGCCCCACAGGTTCGAATTCAAGTTATTACTCAAAATAGGTTACACCCAATCTTCCCAAATTTGCAATAATAGTCATGCCCAAAATCGCAATATACATTATGCTTGGCATCCCAACCAATAGTTATGCCCAATATAGATTAGTATCCCAATTTACAGTTTATGCCCAATTTAGATTTAACATTTCAATTTTACCCCAAGTTCGCAACAATAACAATTATGCCCCAAAACTCGATTTATATGCTAATTAACCCAAACTTTCAGTTATAATGATAATAATGCCCCAATACAAGTTATACCCAAATCTCAATTACATGTTATGCCCAAATCTCAAGTACAAGTTACGCCCAATAGTACATAAAATAGATTAGGCCCAATTCCACCGTAGTCCAATCATATATATAACAAGATTTCATCTAGGTTCGAGACAACCTAGATCCGTAATAAAAGGGGAAGAAGAGGAAACATAAAAGATTAGGCATAAAATAGCCATATGACGGTAGATTTGATAATAGTAATATCAGGAACATAAAAGAAGTATAGATCTGAATAAAATTACATCGCAGGCATGTATCCTGTAACACCCCACACCCGCTAAGGTCACTCACTAAGGGAATGCCTTAACTTCGGTGGAGTATTTTAACTGAATATAGAACAGAAAAATTACAACAAGACAGATATAAATAATACTTGAAAATCTAAAACATCATTTCATTACAGCAGAAGATAAACATGTTTGGTTACAATACCAAAACCAACTAAAACAAGAGTCAAGTACTAAATATCCATCCTGATAAAAACATAAGTACATAATCCCACTACATAACTAATAGCCATAATAGAAAAGATAAGCTGAGCTTTACATCAACGGTCCAAGCTCCAAAAGATAGATAAAGCAATCTGATCAAAGCCCACTAGTGCTAGGCCCACTCTGAGAACCTGAGGGTTGGGAAAAAGATAAAAACAACGGGGTCAGACATAAGTCTGAGCGAGTCCTATAACTTTAACAATACAATCATTAAAGTAATTAGGGTATGATATAAACTTGGTACGGTAATGACTGGGGATAAATGACTACACTAAGCAGCCAATTAGACATAGGATGAACTAAGATATCGGTAAAGACGCATCTACCCACCCAAGGGTAATTACTACACTGCACCACACCAGTCATTCCTAACTTAAAGGTTGATCCCACCCAAGGACTTAGAAAATTTAACTAGTAGTTTCGTGTACCCCTAGCTGACCACATAGGTGCCGTCTGCCCCTACCTCCACTAGGTGTACCCACTACTCCCCAAGCGATCGGCTCCCTAACGTAGATACCCGTGCTGGCCCCATAGTGGAGTGTATCACTCCCCAAAGTGGCAACCCGATACCACCAACGGTGCACGGCTTATACCTACACGATGCAACAACGTCTTACCTACCAGCCCGGGCCCACACACGCATACGAAACCCGTTGGACTTGCGTTGCCACCGCTAACCCGTTTTGGCCTCTTATAGTCAAACCCAGTATGCGTGTCCCGTCCTCGACTTGGGTCGAGCCCACAAAGATACGTTTTGGGTTACTGGTTGAAATGGCCCCCCACAAGCTACCCACCTAAGCTTGTCCCTTTTCTAGTGCATCCCACTTAACCCTTTAATCATGTTTAATTACATGTTTCCACTTGGTTAAGTATTCTAATCGTATTTTCTATTGCCACCCAAGGCAACCCACTAGATTTCCACATGCCACCCAAGGCACTTACTTGACCCCTCATGCCCCACTACATGCTTATCTGGTTAAGTGTTTCTTAATTGATTAAGAACGTAACCTTTGTAAAGACTTCTCACATTAGACTGTCTTTTATGGCAGCTGGATTTGCCGGTCGGGTCCGGGCAGCCTTACGCCATAACAGAGTCTAACCTCGTGTCTTTACACTTGTCACGTATTTAGTTTATGCCTAAGACCTCTCACATTGGGCCAATCATTTGTAGCCGCTGGATTTGCCGGTCGGGTCCGGGCAGTCTTATGCTACAAAAGGGTCCAACCTCGTGTCTTAGTCGATTAATTACACCTAATTAATCACCCCCATATTTTGAATTAATTTTCCCTAATTAATTCCAATTTAATGATGTACATAATTGACTCAATTATGTCCATCCACTTATGGTATGCAACATCATACCAATTTCACCACAATTTTGTTAACATGAATATTAACCCCATCGTTCCCCATGTAATACGCTAACATGACATATTTAAAAGAGAAGATTCATCACAAATACAATGGGTTCAACTTAGCATAACATTAGCATCAACATGGGTTTTAAAGGCGTCAACTTGCATATATGACCATAGCATCAAACCCAACTAGCATAAATAATCAACCCAAACTTGCATGAATCACATATGTCATAAAGAGGGTAACTTGCATAGATGTTCATGTCATAGACCTATCATAAAGGGATAAACTTGCATACATGTCATAGGTCTAAAAAGGGATGAACTTGCATATGTTACTCATATCATAAAAAGGGGTAAACATGCATATATATGAATGACATACAAAGGGGTAAACTTGCATATGTATGCATATCATACAAAGGTGTAAACTTGCACATGTTACTTGCATATAATCAAACACCAAACTTGCATAACATGTCATATATGAACTTGCATATAATCAAACACCAAACTTGCATAACATGTCATATATGAACTTGCATATAATCAAACACCAAACTTGCATAACATGGTGTCATAATGGATCAATGTTTATCATAGTGATTTGCATAACTAGCATCATGAACACATAGCATAAAACTTGCATAACTAGCATCATGAACTTATAAAATAAAACTTGCATAACTAACATCATGAACACATAACATATGATAACATAACTTGCATTGATCCACATACATAACCATAACCTCATTATATCCTATCATAATTAGTTTAGCAATTGCTTGCTAAAGGCATAGAAACTCACAACTTGTTGATTAGCACTCCTATGAAGAAGATTTAGTTGCTAGAGTTGATTAGAAGTTGATTTGAGAAGCTATCTTCCTCTTTAATTTGTGGAGGCTCCTTCTAAGTTGCATTTTGACGGCATGATGACGTTGTATCTATTTTTAGTATGGATTAGGGTAGTCTTAGGGTGTATTTATAGATTTAGGATGTAGTTTAGGCCCTTAGATTAACCCTAGATTAGGTTAGAGCCGTCAGATTTCGTCACAAACCCCAAAACACAGCCCAAACCGCTTCAGACTGCACCCAGGCCAAACTGGCTCGGCCACCTGTGTCGACTCCCAAGTCGACTGGGCAGTCGACTTGGGTCTTGTGGTGTCGACTCCCAAGTGGACTCCCCAGTCGACTTGGGGTGTGGCGGGAATTTCCCGCCTAACTCCATTTCTACATTTGAAATCTGGTTTTTGAAATTTGAATTTTCTGAAAACTTCTTCGGGGCCTTAACTGGGTCATACGGACTCCGATTTTCGAAAACTCGGACTCTATTTCGCGTATTTTTCCGAGACGAACGCAATGGAATAGCCCGTTTCCACTGATTCAGATCTTAAAATTTAATTCTGCCCTGATTTATATTATAACAAGTTATTCAACATACTGGGTGTTACATTCTCCCCTACTTAAACGATTTCGTCCCTGAAATCTCTAAGTCCAGAAGAATGTATCCTACCAACCAAACAACCATCTACTAAACCATCAAACACTGGCATCCATTGTCCTTAAAGTTTCTAGTGCTGTATGAACATATGCAAAAAGTGTGTGTATATGTTCCCTGTCTAATGCAAAATCAGGCGGTCTACTGATTCAGTTGACCTCCTTAATGCAAACCATGATAGTGCCATGCATCCAATATGTATGCGAAAGAACCCTATCGACACATACTATCTCTACATGTGTGCACAATCATACACCAAAATGCATCATCCATATGATAACACAACCATTATACATCCATTAATATAGCTACCTACACACAGTTATATGCAATATGCAACATGAAGTGACTGAGCCGATCTAGTGTCTAAAGTGTGTGTATATGCATCCACGAGCAACCACTAGCAAACACTTGCATCCACATGCATCCATCAATCATAACATGTCTCGAACACATGTTTCAACCATAGGTTTACCCTATCTAAAGGTCAAAGGTACTAATGAGAGGGCATAGTAAAGATAAGATAAGTACTAGAAAAACGATAAAGGAGAAGTTAAAAGACATACCCTCAAAAAGGAATGGGTATAGTGAAAGCATCTTTGCTTCTGTCTCCCAAGTAGCGTTGCTCTCATCATCTCCCCATTGCACTTTGACTAGTTGAACCTCTCTGTTTCTCAACTTCCTAATCTCTGACCCAAGGATGCGAGTAGGAGCTCGTCGAATCGTCGCATCACGCTCTACCTCCACTTCTCTAAGCAAGCTCGGCTCTACCACCTCTGCGGTCTCATGTAGGCACTTCCTCAAATGTGACACATGGAATATGTCATGTACACCACTAAGTCTCTCGGGCAAATCCACTCTATATGCCATCTGTCCAATCTTTTCCTTAATAGGAAACGGTCCTACAAACCTTGGTGCTAACTTCCCAACGGACCCAAAGCGAACAACATTCCGTAATGGAGATATTTTGACAAAGACCATGTCCCCAACGTCAAACTCAAGATCTGTTCTCCTCTTATCCGCATAAGATTTCTGTCTGTCTTGCGATGCTTTCATCCTTCTTCGAATCAAATCAATCTTTTCCGAAGTCTCTCTAACCATATCGGGCCCAAGCAAGATCTTATCCGTAGATTCCCACCAACATGTAGGTGATCGACAAGGCCTTCCATAAAGAGCTTCAAAAGGAGCCATACCAATACTAGACTGAAAGCTGTTATTATATGCGAACTCCACCAATGGAAGATGCTCTTCCCATGTACCTCCAAAATCTAAGATACATAGCCTCAAAAGGTCTTCTAGAATACGATTCACCCTCTCGGTCTGGCCATCCGTCTGAGGATGATATGCGGTGCTCAAGCACAACTGAGTCCCGACCGCTTCTTGCAAGCTCTTCCAAAACTCGCTAGTGAAGATAGGATCTCGATCGCTCACTATACTAGAAGGTACACCATGCAACCGAACTATCTCTCGAAGGTAAACTGAAGCTAGCCATGGAGCAGTCCTCTTACTCTTCACGGGTATGAAATGGGCGCTCTTAATAAGTCTGTCTACCACAACCCAAATTCCCGTATTACCCTTCCTCGATCTCGGTAACCCATCAATAAAATCCATCGAGACGCTATCCCACTTCCATTGCGGAACTTCCAATGGGTGAAGCAACCCACCGGGTTTCTTTTGCTCCGCTTTCACTTGTTGGCACACCAAGCATCTAGCGACATACTCGGCCACATCTTTCTTCATACCGGCCCAAAAGAAAACTCGCTTCATGTCTTGGTACATCTTGTCCCCACCAAGATGAATGGTCATCTTCGAACGATGCGCATCATCAAGAATAGCCTTCCTCAAACCCTTGTCTTGTGGTACACAAAGTCTACCGTCTCTACGCAACCACCCCCTATCGTCTAGGGTGTACCTACTCAAAAGGTTGGACGACTCCCCCCTTATGAGCTTCTCCACTAACTCAACCAACTATGGGTCATCCCGCTGTGCCTCACCAACCCGTCCCAAAAGAGTAGGTCTGACCTCTAAGGATGCTAGCAAACCGGGTATAAAGTCAACGGAAGGTCTGAAGTCAAACATCGAGATAAATTCCAAGATTCGTTGTTCAACGAACAATGGACTCAAGGACAACCTTTTTCTGCTTAAGGCGTCCGCCACCACGTTACCCTTGCCAGGGGTATACGCTATCTCAAAATCATAGGATGCTAAGAACTCCATCCACCTTTGCTGTCTTAAGTTCAAATCCTTCTGAGAAAACAAGTACTTCAAAGATTTATGGTCGGTGAACAATTCGAACCTCTCGCCAAGAAGATAATGGCGCCAAGACTTAAGCGCAAAAACAATAGCGGCCAACTCTAGATCATGCATAGGGTAATTTTTCTCATGCTTTCTCAACTGCCTTCCCCCATAAGCTATTACCCTTCCCTCTTGCATTAAGACTGCGCCTAGTCCTGTCCCACAAGCATCGGTATAAACAACAAATGGCTTACTCCCATCTGGCAACACTAAGACGGGAGCTGTGGTTAAAGCTCTCTTTAACCGTTGGAACGCATCATCACAATCTACGTCCCATGTGAAGACTAGATTCTTCTTTGTCAAGCGATTTAATGGGGATGATATCTTCGCGAAGTCCTTGATAAACTTCCTATAGTAGCCAGCCAACCCCAAGAAACTCCTCACCTCGGTAGCATTCTTCGGAACCTTCCAATCTTGGATGGACACTACCTTCGCGGGATCCACAGCTATCCCTTCTTTGGAGACCACGTGCCCTAAGAACCGCACCTCCTTCCTCCAAAAGTGACATTTAGAGAATTTAGCCTTAAGGCTATGCGCTCGAAGAGTCTCCAACACTTCCCTAAGATGTAGGGAATGCTCTTCTTCACTCTTAGAAAAGACTAAGATGTCATCCACAAAGACCACCACGAACTTATTAAGGTACTCCCTGAACACCCTACTCATCAGATCAACAAAGTATGCGAGGGCGTTCGTCAAACCAAATGGCATCACAAGCCACTCATAGAAACCATCCGGAGTCCTAAAGGCAGTCTTGTCTATGCTATCCTCAGCCACTCTCAACTGATGAAACCCCGTGGCTAAGTCCAACTGCGAAAACACTGAGGCGCCAACCAACTGATCAAAGAGATCATCAATCCTCGGCAATGGGTGTCTATTCTTCTTTGTAAGCTTGTTGAGTTCTCTATAGTCTACACAAAGTCTGAGGGACCCATCCGCCTTCGTGGCAAAAACCACCGGAGCGCCCCACTCCGATATACTTCGTCTTATGAACCCCTTCTCAAGCAACTCCCCTACTTGCTTATGGAGTTCCCTCCTCTCACGAGGAGCCATGTGGCGCACGGGCAAAGATACTGGTTTAGCATTGTCTACCAGATATATTCGGAAGTCTGTCTCCCGCTTCGGAGGTAAGCCCTTCACCTCCTCAAACACATCCGAGTATTCCCGGACCACTCTAACAGATCGCAAACTCTCGACCGAAGCGTCAAGCGATTCAAGATAACTTAGCATAACAAAATTCATGGGATTACAAGAGATCTCGAGAGTGTTCCCCAAGCGGGTCATGAGCCTAACAACTCTCCTTTCACAATCAAGAACGGCACCATTACTGGATAACCAGTCCATGCCCAAAATCAACCCATAGCCCGTGAAGCCCAAAACAAAAGCATCACATCTAAACTCAACGCTAAGTATGGAAATCTTCAAACCCAAACATATCATGGACAAATAAGTGGAGCCCCCAATTGGGTTTGAAACAACCAAGGGATCATCTACTAGACTGGTGTCTAAGTGCAGTGACTCAACTAATGATGATGAGATAAACGAATGCGATGCGCCAGAGTCGAATAAAGTACGGACAGGATGATCAAACAGAAAAACTAGACTTTCAACGAAAATAGTTCTACCTCTTTCCTGAATTGGTGGAACTGCGAGAGCCTGAACTTGCCCCCTTGCCTGACCTGGTGCCATAAGAGCTTGCACCTGTCCTCCTGAGGTAGATCCCGTCCTCTGCACCTTCTTAGGGCAGTCCTTCACTAGATGCCCTGCTTCGCCACAGTGGAAGCAGCCAGTCTTCTTCTTCTTCCGACAATCTTTGCTTAGGTGGCCTGGTGTCCCACAATTGAAGCACTTCTTCTTTCCCTTGCCACCGTTGCCTTTCCCACCCTTGTTTTGCTGTTGCTGTTGAGGTCTCTTCTGATCTCCTTTCTTCTCGGGTGCCTTATTAGCATTGGGACCTTTCTCTTCCTCATGCATAAGTGCCATGTCTACTAGCTTCTCAAAGGTGGCCCCCATAGGGATGTGAGTCATAGCCAATCCATGCATCGGTTCATTCAAGCCCTTAACGAACCTCAAAGCCTTCTTCTCCGGTGTATTCACCATGTCTATGCCAAATCTTGCTAGCTGATTAAACTTGTTGACATATTCCTTCACCGACAAGTTTCCTTGCTTTAGAGTCAAGAACCTTTCCATATACAGATTTTCTTCCGCCCTTGAGAGAAACTTTGCCACAAACCTTTGTCTGAAATCCGCCCAAGAGTCAACAGGGCGCTCTCCATTAGTGACCTCCCACCAGAACGAGGCCTCTCCCTTCATTAACCAAGCAGCTAACTTGACATTCTTTCCTTCTTCCATCTCAAAGATATCTATCAACTCTTCCGTCTCCTTAAGCCAATCCCTAGCTTCCACAAAAGTTTCTGATCCTTGAAAAGGTTTCCCTCCCATAGCCTTAAATTCCTTGCAAGTCTTAGCAAAAGTATCCGCACGAGGAGGAGGAGGGGGAGGAAGATCGGGTGCAACTGGTGGTGGAGGAACATTTGCTGGACCCGCAGCGGCGGCCCTAGCCTCCATCAATCTCCTATACCATACTGGTATCGCTACACCCTCCGGAAAGTTAAGATCTTCAGCCATGCTGAAACGAAAAAGGAAAGATTCAAAATGGAGAATTCGAAGGATAAAGATATGGCTATTGGGGATTATGCTTTTCTTTCAAAAACTTTTCTCTTAAAAGACATGTTTTTGAAAATACTTCTTCCAAAAATGTTTTTAGAAAAATAGTTTTTCTAAAAAAAATATCTGTTCTGGTAACCTTCAACTCTGATACCACGTGTAACACCCCACACCCGCTAAGGTCACTCACTAAGGGAATGCCTTAACTTCGGTGGAGTATTTTAAGTGAATATAGAACAGAAAAATTACAACAAGACAGATATAAATAATACTTGAAAATCTAAAACATCATTTCATTGTAGCAGAAGATAAACATGTTTGGTTACAATACCAAAACCAACTAAAACAAGAGTCAAGTACTAAATATCCATCCTGATAAAAACATAAGTACATAATCCCACTACATAACTAAAAGCCATAATAGAAAAGATAAGCTGAGCTTTACATCAACGGTCCAAGCTCCAAAAGATAGATAAAGCAATCTGATCAAAGCCCACTAGTGCTAGGCCCACTCTGAGAACCTGAGGGTTGGGAAAAAGATAAAAACAACGGGTCCGACATAAGTCTGAGCGAATCCTATAAATTTAACAATACAATCATTAAAGTAATTAGGGTATGATATAAACTTGGTACGGTAATGACTGGGGATAAATGACAACACTAAGCAGCCAACTAGACATAGGATGAGCTAAGATATCGGTAAAGACGCATCTACCCACCCAAGGGTAATTACTACACTGCACCACACCAGTCATTCCTAACTAAAAGGTTGATCCCACCCAAGGACTTAGAAAATTTAACTAGTAGTTTCGTGTACCCCTGGCTGACCACATAGGTGTCGTCTGCCCCTACCTCCACTAGGTGTACCCACTACTCCCCAAGCGATCGGCTCCCTAACGTAGATACCCGTGCTAGCCCCATAGTGGGGTGTATCACTCCCCAAAGTGGCAACCCGATACCACCAACAGTGCACGGCTTATACCTACACGATGCAACAACGTCTTACCTACCAGCCCGGGCCCACACACGCATATGAAACCCGTTAGACTTGCGTTGCCACCGCTAACCCGTTTTGGCCTCTTATAGTCAAACCCAGTATGCGTGTCCCGTCCTCGACTTAGGTCGAGCCCACAAAGATACGTTTTGGGTTACTGGTTGAAATGGCCCCCCCCAAGCTACCCACCTAAGCTTGTCCCTTTTCTAGTGCATCCCACTTAACCCTTTAATCATGTTTAATTACATGTTTCCACTTGGTTAAGTATTCTAATCGTATTTTCTATTGCCACCCAAGGCAACCCACTAGATTTCCACATGCCACCCAAGGCACTTACTTGACCACTCATGCCCCACTACATGCTTATCTGGTCAAGTGTTTCTTAATTGATTAAGAACGTAACCTTTGTAAAGACTTCTCACATTAGACTGTCTTTTATGGCAACTGGATTTGCCGGTCGGGTCCGGGCAGCCTTACGCCATAACAGAGTCTAACCTCGTGTCTTTACACTTGTCACGTATTTAGTTTATGCCTAAGACCTCTCACATTGGGCCAATCATTTGTAGCCGCTGGATTTGCCGGTCGGGTCCGGGCAGTCTTATGCTACAAAAGGGTCCAACCTCGTGTCTTAGTCGATTAATTACACCTAATTAATCACCCCCATATTTTGAATTAATTTTCCCTAATTAATTCCAATTTAATGATGTACATAATTGACTCAATTATGTCCATCCACTTATGGTATGCAACATCATACCAATTTCACCACAATTTTGTTAACATGAATATTAACCCCATCGTTCCCCACGTAATACGCTAACATGACATATTTAAAAGAGAAGATTCATCACAAATACAATGGGTTCAACTTAGCATAACATTAGCATCAACATGGGTTTTAAAGGTGTCAACTTGCATATATGACCATAGCATCAAACCCAACTAGCATAAATAATCAACCCAAACTTGCATGAATTACATATGTCATAAAGAGGGTAACTTGCATAGATGTTCATGTCATAGACCTATCATAAAGGGATAAACTTGCATATATGTCATAGGTCTAAAAAGGGATGAACTTGCATATGTTACTCATATCATAAAAAGGGACAAACATGCATATATATATATATATATATATATATCATGACATACAAAGGGGTAAACTTGCATATGTACGCATATCATACAAAGGTGTAAACTTGCACATGTTACTTGCATATAATCAAACACCAAACTTGCATAACATGTCATATATGAACTTGCATATAATCAAACACCAAACTTGCATAACATGGTGTCATAATGGATCAATGTTTATCATAGTGATTTGCATAACTAGCATCATGAACACATAGCATAAAACTTGCATAACTAGCATCATGAACTTATAACATAAAACTTGCATAACTAACATCATGAACACATAACATATGATAACATAACTTGCATTGATCCACATACATAACTATAACCTCATTATATCCTATCATAATTAGTTTAGCAATTGCTTGCTTAAGGCATAGAAACTCACAACTTGTTGATTAGCACTCCTATGAAGAAGATTTAGTTGCTAGAGTTGATTAGAAGTTGATTTGAGAAGCTATCTTCCTCTTTAATTTGTGGAGGCTCCTTCTAAGTTGCATTTTGACGGCATGATGATGTTGTATCTATTTTTAGTATGGATTAGGGTAGTCTTAGGGTGTATTTATAGATTTAGGATGTAGTTTAGGCCGTTAGATTAACCCTAGATTAGGTTAGAGCCGTCAGATTTCGTCATAAGCCCCAAAACACAGCCCAAACCCCTTCAGACTGCACCCAGGCCAAACTGGCTCGGCCACCTGTGTCGACTCCCAAGTCGACTGGGCAGTCGACTTGGGTCTTGTGGTGTCGACTCCCAAGTCGACTCCCCAGTCGACTTGGGGTGTGGCGGGAATTTTCCCGCCTATCTCCATTTCTGCATTTGAAATCTGTTTTTTGAAATTTGAATTTTCTGAAAACTTCTTCGGGCCTTAACTAGGTCATACGGACTCCGATTTTCGAAAACGCGGACTCTATTTCGTGTATTTTTCCGAGATGAACGCAATGGCATAGCCCCTTTCCCCTGATTCAGATCTTAAAATTTAATTCTGCCCTGATTTATATTATAACAAGTTATTCAACATACGGGGTGTTACATATCCGATAGATTAGATTTGAATAACATCGCAGGCGCAAATCTGATAAAATAGATTTGAATAACATCGCAGGTAAAATCTAGTAAAATAGATTTGAATAACATCTCAGGCACAAATCTGGTAAAATAGATTTGAATAACATCGGAAGCACGAATCTGATAAAATAAATTTGAATAACATCGCAGGCAAAAATCTGATAAAATAGATTTGATAAATCTGAAAGGATTATCTCATGATCAGGTATAACTTGGATTCAGATTATTAGATGCCAAGAATTTCAATTAAGAAGTCACATATGAAAGTTACTTGAACTTACAATGCTTAGATTAGGAGAAATTAGGTGTGCAGATGTTGATTTATCTCCAAGGTTGATTGTTGATGAAGATCTTCTAATATGATTTAGGTTTTTAGAGGCGGCGACTAAGAGGATTGAGAGTTCAGCAGCATAGCGGCTTCAGAAGGAATTGTTACGAATTAGGTTAAGTCTAGGCACTAATTTATAGGTGTAGAGAGTGTTTTAGAGCCTTCAGATCAGTCTAGGAGTCATCAGAATCGTCCATAGAAGAAAAATACATCACTCAGCGAATCAGGGAGCGACACATCAGCCAAAACACGTCGGTCCAGAAATTTCGTCCACATCTGAGAAAGGGGTTGATACCCTAAAGGGGGAGTCGACAGCTATGTCGACTCCCTTATAGGGGGGTCGACTCCTATGTCGACTCCCCTTAAGGGGGGTCGACACCTATGTCGACTCCTCCTAGGGAGGTCGACAACTATTGAGCAGGAATTTTCCCTCTCATTTTCCTTTGACTGGTTTCGAATTTTAGACCTGTTTTGAACCTTTTGGATTTATAATATTCATATATAGTCTTCCTTGTGCGTATACAAACTTCTTAAGCTTATAACTTCTTTATATAGAGTCCGATTTACGCAAACTCTGACTCTATCTCAAGCAGAATTCCGAGACGAATGCAATGGTGCAACCATTTCACCTAATTCTTCTTTTACAAATTAATTATTCTTTAATTTGTTATTTTAACATTAACAGAAAATACGAGGTGTTATAGCCACCATGTCTTTCACCAGCAAAACCTCGAGTTCCAGGGTACGCTTCCATGATTTCCGCACCCTAAACAAATCGCGATCTATGCCCAAGCTTTCTATTTATCATCGAACCCGAAATGCGGCATCTCCTTCACCCACGACATGTACCGCTCCTCCGACATTGTCAAGGTCGATTCCTCTTCTCCACTGCTAAAATCCATCACGATTTCAATCCCTGCTACAGTAAAAATAGCGACTCCATTCGACCCCATTTCCATCCAAAGTTCGCCGATAGCAACTCCATGCCACCAGAACCCTAATATGAATCTAGAATATTTCACCTAAAAATCCCTACAATAAAAAATCCTATCTCGTGATCGAAGACTTTGAACCCACTGGAATAATGTCGCATGTAATAGGTATTGAGCTCGCGATGTGAGTACGGAGTTTAATATCCCATTTTTCCCTGTTCAATTTCGACGCTGTAGAGGATGAGTTTATTTGAAATCGTTGACTAAAGAAAAAATGAACGAAAGGGAGTGGGTCGCGTATGGTTTTATTTAATGGAGTGTCCATTTTCGTTCTGAAATTTGATCAATTTTATTTGTAGAAGAATGAAAAACGAAAAAAAAATCAAAGGAGAGGTAGTCGCGTATTTCGGAATTTTAATTTCCAAGTGATTTGGTTTGTGATCCTGAAGTGAAAGCTAATTCGATATAAAAACTAGATATGTATTGCAAATGATTTGAAATGAGAATTTGAGAATAAAACCCAAAGAGATAAATTCTGTAAAGTTAATTAGATTTTGAAAATCTGAGTTTAGGGATTTATCCTATATGGGTAGTTTGAGGAATTGTATAATGTTTGTTGCATCGTAGGTTCGACAAGTCTATTTGTGGTAGTTGTTTATGCACTGGTATTCATGTGGAGGAAACCCGTTTCGTGTTATATGGCGTGGTCCCATGAATTACCTAGGTTTATTGTGAATTATAATTGACTTAAGTTCTCACATCAATCCTATGACTCGCTCATGGTTTATTTTTTCCCTGTAAACTCAGGTACCCTTATTTCCAAACAGATAGTTATGTAGTTTTGTTTTAAAGATACTTAGAGCTGGTTTTTGGATTGAAGTTAGAGATGTGCCCAGAGCATTAGTTAGTCTTCTGTTGTGTAATGTAATAATGTATTTCCATTGTACATTATATTTAAGTTTATCATAATCTGTTATGTAATCTTGTACACTGATGTAACATTGTATGATGTTAATGAAAAGTCTTTTGTTTCTATCTAATGTTGTTATGCGCCCAAAGTTAATGTCTCAAGGGTTTTTGTCGTTTTAGATCGAACTTGTGCCGTTTATAGTCGATTCGAAAGGAGGGAATTTTCGGGCCATTACATGGGATGAACTCAAAATAAGTTTGAAATAAACTTATAAGGAATTTTTGTAAAGGATTTTATATATAATAAAATCAAAGCTCATATACGATGTTGAAAGGATGTTTAAAGATAATAGATATGGTTTTTAAATTAAGTAAACATATTTAAGATTGAAATTAAGTTTTCAAAAGGAAGTGTATGGTTTTAAAGAACCATATTTTTAAATCGAATAGTCTATGGAAATTTTCATGGCATTTACTGAAGGTTGGGTTTCGTTAACAGTCTTTTATTGATTCTGAAGGTAAGAATGTTGTCAATCAAGGTCTGAGAGGTAAATAGAATACCCCAACTTTAATGACTTCATGATTATTCAAAGGATAATACTAGTTTGGGTATTATTTCCATTGATAATTGTTATAATCATTAAATTTCAAGTTTATAAGTTGAATTAAATAGTTTTAAGAATATTCTTATTTTAAAATAAGAAGTAAAATGTTGTGTTCTAAATATGGGAAAATGTTGTGTTCTAAAAATTGGAAAAATTTAGAAGTTTTGATTAACTATTAATAAATTAAAGAGGCCAAGTGACGCTATGTTCTAAAACAAATGGATCCATTTTATTTTTAAAGATGAATAATTGTTTATTTGATATTTAAATAACTGACTATCAAATCTATCATAATACGATTATTGGTACTGAAAGACCGGGATCTAATTTATATTCGAAAATCATTCCGAACCAGCAAATATGTGGAAGATGCTGATTGAAGTTGGAGAAGTTGAAGACCGTTGATCTTCATGAGCAGACGAACTACTTATTGAATTTCTAAGGGTAACTCCTGATGATAGTTTGACTTGTGATTCTGTCGTGATTGGAATCTATGGATTGCAAGGACTACCTGCTACTGATCCATAGGGTGATTCTTAGGATGTAGTAGGAGGGTGTCTTTGGTTCATCATATTCCTGGATGACTTGTATGGATGAATGTCTGACAGAGTATTTCCATAATAGTCACGTACATTAATTTTTACAAATGTACTTATGTTGGTAGCCAAGAAGACACCTTCTCTTAGCTTAACACCAGAGTATTTTTGTGGGCATCAATTAGTGATTTGGCGGATCTGACGATGTAGCATTTAAAGTAAATGGTGATGTGCTATCTTAAAAAGATAATCTTAACTTCAGGCCTCATCAACCGGGAAATGATAGAATTCGATCAGGCCACACGGTTATGTGGGTTGCTCCCATTAGGGTGCATTAACACCTTCTGGAGAAAATTCATTTATATTCTTCTTTCACTTCTGTATCTTCGGATAACGGCTATGTGGGCCCAATCGTTGGTGATAACATATTCAGTGCACTCAACTAGAATGGATGGTTGGTTATGTTTAGCCAGGTTGTAAGATGTTCTTATTGAACCCAGTGTATTACTCTCTAGAGATACACTAACGAAAGGTGGTCTCATACATTGTCATACTTAGAATCCATTCTCTTATAAGCACCCACAATTTTTGATTATATACTATATATGTGGAGCATGAGATGCAAACATTCTGCTAGATGGTTATCAATTTGATTTAGACACTGTAATAGTATATGAATAGTTTTAATACAAAGAATTTTTTTGAGTTATCGTAAGGTAAAAATCGTCCGTGTTTATGTGCGGACTAATCTTACGATTGTCCTTGTCTTTCAAAAGAAGTTTTTTAAAAATAAAATTAGATTGATGATACGTATAAACTTAGTAAGTTTTCCCATGCTGATTCACCAGACCGATCCATGGAGTATGCAATGCTTGGGACATACCGAGTTTTACAAGTTTAGGATAGGTTGCTTCAGAGCTCAGGAGATGAGCTGGAGAAGTTCAGACATATAATATTATCTAGTATTTACTCCGCTATGTGTTGTATTTGAGGGAAGGCGGTGATAACTATCAAGATGTATTGAATTTACGTTGTATTATGATGATTGTAGTTATTTTTCAAGCTCTTAATAAAAGATCTATTTCTATGTTATAATTTATTTCCGTTACGATGTGAGACTTTTTGTATTATTAGTTAATTCAATTCTTCTTATTTTCTTCTATTCTAATATTTCTTTCTTTCATTCCTTGCCCTCTATTTTCCTTCTTTTAGTGATCCATTTTTCAGTGCACTTGGGTTGGACTTGGGAGTATTTGGTCGACTCAAAGGGTACCGAAATTTCGAGAAGCTACAAATTCTATAAAAAAATCTCATACCACATTTCTGGTCAGAGTAGTACGAATAATAATAATTAGACAACAGACTTTATTTATGGAGTAACCAAGTAAAATTTTGATGTAATTGAAATTTTGATCTAAAATAAATTCGTTAAGTTCAAATATGTTATATTGTTGATGAAGAGTTTTTTATTAATTACATTATATCGCCAAGGTACTGCATATAATAAACACAGTTGGCTTTCAATGAATGATGTGTAGCTATAAATTTATCCAAAATCCCACACAACTTGCTAAAGTGACATATGGACATTAATGTTTGGATCATTCAATTTTAATTACTAATTGAATCTAAGCATTTGAGTTGCAAAAATGAAATGATGAATACTTCAAATGCACCTTTATTAATTTATAATCATACAAAAGAATTGAATCAATTATTCTATGAAATATTAATTAATTATTTTATTCTTCTTTGTCTGAATTCCCTTAGCATTTAGTAAAGCACATATATTACAATAATTAACGTACATGTCAATAGGCGATATCCGTAAAATATTTGAATCAAATTTAAATAAGATAATTGTGTTCTTAAAATTAACTAATATATATATGTTTGTTTGATTTTTAGTACAATTAGTATTTAATAAAGCGTGTAATATTAGTTATGAACTGTTAAGGATGGAAATATGGATCTTAAGGCAGAATTAACACTAAGGGGGGTGAATAGTGTTTACGGGGAATTTATAGAAATCTTAAACTAACTTGAATGACTATATGAATCACACATTGATTATCACACTAGAAATGATCACAAACACAAAAATAAGTAAATATAAAATGCAGAAAATAAAAGAACACATTGAATTTTATACTGGTTCGGATTACTCCTACCTCTAGTCCCACGCAACGCTTGATTGCGCAAAGTTTTATTGTTATCAATATCCAAGTACAACACCCTTGATTTCATGGACAAAAGGTTAACACCGATTCCATCTGTTACTACCAAAATTAACTCCGAAAACAAGCTGACGATGAAGGGTATCGAGTGACCGCAAGCACGTAGGGATTCTCCAAACGACAAGAGCCAAACACCAGAAGGAGAAAAGAGCAGGAAAGACTGATCCGAGAGCTACATAAACTAGCACTATCCTAGGGAAAAGAAATTCAGATGCCATAGAGTACCGACATGGTCTCTCCGACAGGGTCCCTCTAATAGGGGGATCTTATAGCGAAAGGTCTTTTAAGTCAGAAGTTAAGAAAGAAAGAGGCAAGAGTCCTAGCAACAGAAACCCAGAAGGGAGGAAGGTTTATCGGTATCAACCTGCTTAATACTGATACACCAGGAGATAAAGACATCAATAGTATCAAGCAAAAGGTGCATAAAGATTATCCGGAACTAGCTTCCGAAATATCTACTGCTTAAACACCAAAAGGTTGTACTGATAGACGACAGGAAGCTCACCCGGCTTCTAGAAGACTAGGCTATACCCGGAAACCCCACTGGAAGGCAAACCGAAACCCTAGGAATTATACAGGCTATCCATACTAAACAAATTAGTACAGTCATCGACAACGGTTCCGAACCGGCAGCTATCTACGTACATCTCGAGGACAAGCTCCTCAAAGTATTTATAAGAAAATCGGAAGCCTACATCCGGAAGCTTATAACCGAGAGCATGAAAAAGGAGGTTCAAAGACCATCCGGAAAACACTACTATATCAACAAGCTCATATCACTCTCATAGAAGCCCCAGCTGACCGGGACCTTCCTTCCGGAAGCTGTAATCCACACCACAAAGCGGCGGGAGCTAAAACAACCGAAACCAAGGAGAAAAGCAGCCAACAAAGGCATCCGCAGGCCCAACGACCCAACAGCAGAAGGGTCCCCGATTTTCTCTATAAATAAGACCCTAGGGGTCACATTTTGGAGGATTTTTCCAATTTTCTCAATCTTGTTCTTTCTTCTCTAAGAAGCTAACCCTAAATTCCAAATCAGATTGGGGATTCCTTTAACTCTTGTAATATATCTACAATTTATGAACGAAGAGGTCCGAGACTTAAACATTTTCGTGATTCGATAACCATATTGTGCCATTTATGATGGAACAGAGAGTTAACACTAACCTTTCGCATGAAAGAGTTATTCACCACCCCCTCGAAAAGAGAGGAAAGACTTCATGGAAACTCGAAGTCTTTCCCTTTCTTTATCTCGAGGTTTGGCAACGTGAATCAACCCTCTTATGATGAGCCTAATGCTACTCAACTCTAAAAAAGTGGTTGATCGCAAGCTTATGGCTTGATCACTAATGCAATCAAGGCCCTTCGAGCTGGCTCAGTGCGGAAGGATCATTCAAGTTAATAAGCGTTGTAGCACCCTTACCATCTGAGTAACGGGAAGCATTAGCATGTTTTCCTCTTATCATAATGTATATCATTTTGCCCATGATCTAAGGGGTAGCTGATTAATTAGGGCGTTTGATGTACCAAGTTAGATAAGGAACACTGACCTCCTATTGTTCCTCAGCAATCTTAGATCGTGAACACACAAATTTGCCAAAATATATGCTCCATATAACTCATTCCGGGTGTTGACGAAAATTATCGGTAACACCCCCGCCTTTGATTTCAATGCTACAAGGTTAACACCGATTCCACCACCCTTGATTTCATGACTACAAGGTAACATTGCCCCTTTTCCTTAATTTCAGGCTACAAGGAACACACCCTTTCGCAAACAATTACAACAGCCCTAGAACTCTTCAATAATACTTCAAATAGATAGTAGTTGATAGAGATTGAGAAGAGAAAAAGAATAATATAAATTTTGTTGAAATCGACAGAGTATATGCAGAAATCAAGAATTTTATTTATATTAATGGTGGTAAGTAAAATGGTGAAGAAGGAGAAGAAGAAATGATAAAAAATTCGAAATTAACCCCTATTTATAGAGATTGAAAGGCTACAATGTTTCTGAAGAGTTTCAAATATGAAAAGACACTTCCTATGAATTTTAAAATTACGACAGTTATATGTCGACATATGCATTATGGTATGTTGACATATATGCCATATTTTTTAATTTTTAATCATTTTTAAAGTATTTAAACCAATATATATATATATATATATTTTGGAAAATCTTGAAACAAAATTAGTTGTTAAAACATTATTTTTCAAGTATAAAAACATAAGAAAATATTATTTAAACATATGATTAAAAAATTATATATAAGTGATATGAAAACTATATATAATATAATTATAAACATATAAAGAGGAACTTATAAAGAGATATTTATAAACTATGTAAACAAAAAGGTTATATGAAAACTTAGAATTTAAATAAGAATAATTGAAATTATAATCAAATATAAACTTAGTAGTGTATATATAAATGATTTAATAAAACTATAAAAATGAGAATACTTATTAATTAGGCAATATATATTTGAAATCGTAAGTATGAAATCCTCGGATGATTAAAAATCATTTTGAGAGAAGTTCAAATTCAATTTGAAATCAATTTTGAAAAGAGATAATTTGAAAACAGAGTTTGAGTGTTATTTAGAGTTTTACATAATTTCTAGACTCTGTTACCATGATAGTCTTAGACTCTTGATATCCTGATACTCATGAGTCTTGATTCTCCTTTAAAATCTTGAATCTCTTAACTCTTGAAACTCTTAACTGTACAGTCTTTAATATCTTATTACCTACATATAAATTCTGCATATACATACATACATACATATTTTCTTGATAGAAGTTTTAGTATATATTTTATAATCAATAATGATTGAAACAAGTTTGTTGTCATCAAAACATCATCAACATTCCATTCTCCAGCAATCTTCCCCAATTTGTTGATGACAACCTTGGTTTATAAGATATTTATACCTGATGTTACCTGTTGATCTGCTTCCTTGATTACTCCCCTTTTCATTATGAATTCCTTCTGAATCCCCCTTAAATTATGTCTATCTTAACTTTATCTTATTTTATATTTTCTCCCCCTTTGTCATTATCAAAAACTATCATATACTAAACTAAACTATATTATACTAAATTGGACTATACTAAACTATACTCCCCCTACATCTATGCTATAACTGATTCTAGTGACTAATTCTATATATAAGTCCCATTTAATCTATAACTCTCCCTAAATCTATAAATTTCTATAACTCGTCCTAAATCTATGTGTAACAACCCACAATTTTGGAACCAATTTAAAATTTATTTTTAATTGATTTTAATGAAAATGAAATGTTTTATACGATTTATTTTGAGAAATTATGACTTCAAATTAATTTAGAATGAAGGTTGAAGTATATATGTATATTAATTATAAAATGAGCTTGAAATGACATGGTAGTTTGAAAATTTAGCTTTAAACTTTAAACAATTAGATAGAATTCAATATAAATCAGAATTGGATGAAACAAGGAACGTTAGAATCTATTTAATTATATCTTTCTAACGAATGTAAGAAATTGAGATTTCACTTTATAAATTGTAAGTTATGACCAAATCAAAATTCCAAATAATTGCTATGGAATTTATTAATATTCTAATATTAAATAAGTCGGTGAAAATAGCCATTTTGCAAATGACCTCTGTTTTCGACGAAATTAATTTTGTTGGACCCAGACGTCAAATTATTGTCAGGTTTAAAATTTTAAGTCAATTAAAATTAATATGTAAGCCTGGTAAATTTAAACACGCATTCAATTTTAGTTGTAATTTTAATAAGCTAGAATTAAGGCTATTTTTCAAGCGATCTCCAAATTCGATGAAATTAATTTTGTTAGAACCGTATTTGCAAAACATAATTGGATTTCAGATTTCATAATTTTTGGAGTCAGTATGTAGTCGTGGTAAATTAAAATGCACGTTGAAAATAAATTTTGAACGTTATATTGATTTATATATTAAAATGAAAAAAATGATCAAATCCATCGAATCAGCCAACGAAACATATTCCATTGTTTTCAAAATGTGGGTATTTGGTTCTAAACGTCAGTCATTGGGATTGGTTTGGAGTTCAAAGGTTAAACAAGTAAATTTAGAATAAAATATTATAAATAAATAAATATAAATCCATTTTCTCTCTTAAACCCTAATCCCCTAAACATAATGCATCCACCACATCAAAATGGAGGATCGATAATGTCAAAAATTCATTTCTTAATCATGATTAATCCATCAATTATTTTGTAAATCTTTCTACATGAATCTTACAGAGATCTTTATCAGCTTCAATTTGGTATGGGTTTGATCGAAAATGGTGATGCAAGGAGCTCAAATTTTTGCCTCAAACAAGCGACATTGGGTGTGAGTTTCGAAGCGTGGGGGCTACTGAGAGGGCTGTCGTGCCTAACGGGGGGAGATGTCGGTGTGGTGATGGTAGATCGAAGGCCGATGGCCTCGACAGGCATGCGCAGTGGAGAATTTTTCGCACGATGATGCATTACAGGATTTCGATCAGAAAAGAGAAAGTAATTAGGGTTAGGATAATTAAATTATTAATTAATTAGTTAACTAATTATGTATTAAATTATCAAATGTTTAAACTCCCATAACTTTTTCATACAACGTCAAAATTCAGCAAAATCGGAACCGTTAGAACTGTGACGACGAGATCTACAATATGGAACTTTCCAGAATATAAACATATCAAGTTACAAATTTAGACCAAATTAAATGTGCAGTTTAATTCAGTCAAAGATATCGTTATTTAATAATTCCAAAACCGACCAAAGTGAGAACTCTCTCACTCAAATATTTTTTTTATGATATTATATTCATATTTAAATATATATTGACTGTATGTTGATTTTTATCTATTTAATTAGCACAAAATATTATATGGTATCTGGTAACTCACATTACAGCTGCTTGCAAACCCATGGATGAATTGCTGACATGTGTTATGTTTTGATTGTGATTTCGAGTTGTTTAACATATAAAAATAACGTTAATGTACTTGTGGTAGTTGAAATTTGATATAAATATCCATTTACAAATGAACAGTGAAATAATTAAAACTTTCTTAAGTAAAATTGGTTAGCTTAAAAAATAATTCGAATTAAATTAGATATGATTTAATTCACAAATCTGAAATGAATTTAAAATTGATTGATGTTGGTTGAAAACCCCACACCGGTATGGGATGATATTTGATTTACACTAACCCCAAGTGTTTAGATTGAATGTTAATTGGTTGATTGACAGGCCGATATAAGTGTTAAATAGTTATTTAAGGCTAATATGGATGTAAGTGCACACTGAATGTTAATTGAATGTTCGATGGTTGTTTGCAATTATTGTTAAATGTATGAAATCCATATAAATTTATTTATATGGATATTTGTGGAATTTTATTCCAATCAAAAATAAATATGAATATTTTAACAATATAATATTTAATGAAAATTGAAATTGAAATTTGATGCTGACATCCGATTTTGGATGGACGTGAAAATATTAAAATACCAATGAATGTTCATAATGGAAATGAATGTATTTGAATAACTTTTTATACAAATATGGTTTGTTCAAGTTTATTGGGAATTGAATGGGATTTTAAAAATATGAAGCCGAGCTAAGAATATAAATGCTTTTTTAACTCGAATGGATTTTTCTAGCGATTTTTTTATTTTTACAATGAATACCGAGAAACTGGATTTGAAAATATTATTATTTTGAGATTATAATAATATAGAAGATTCAATTTTAATTTAAAATTGAAATAGAAGTGAAATCGTTTTTAAACACATTTATAACGTATTATAAAATACGTTTTGAACGGAAATTGTAACATCCCGCATTTTATGACAATTAAATAATTAAATATGTGTATATATATATGTATAGATATAAATGTGTATATGAAGAATAAAATAAAGATTAATGCAAATAAAAATGTAATGCATACATTAAAAGAAAGAAAGGATTGGTTGCATGCGGCGTAAATGTGTTACATGCACCGATTATGCATTAATAATAAAAGAGAAATAAAAGAAATAGATTCATGCAATGGGTTAAATAAAATATTGTAGCAAACATGAAAAAGAGAAGTAAGAAAAGAACAATAACTACCATTGGTCTAAGCCTTGTTAACAATAGCCTTAGTAGCCCAGTTGGTCAGAACATGTGACTTGCATGCAAGAGGTACAAAGTTCGATCCCCGCCGCCGTTATATCCTCATTTTAAGGGAACAACTAAAATAATGCATGTTCATGAGGGAAAATATGTATAAACATACATATAAGGAAAAATATACATATAAGGAAGTAAATAAAATATATGTATATATGTATATGAGAATATAGGTGTATATATGTGTAGGAATATATATATATACAAATTAAAGATAAGGCTGAAATCATAGAAATATGGTAAGATTCAAATAACGGTACAACACCGTTTGAATTTTGAAAACGAAACAAAAGTTGTGTGTGTATATATACGCATAAAATGGTCATTAGAAGATTTTTATACATATAAGGACCTTATATATGAACATATTCAAATCAATTGAAAACTCAAGATCATATGCAGAAAAAATAAATTATAGCCGGGGTCGACCAAGGGGTCGACCCATGGGTTGACCCCCTAGATCCAGTCAGGTTTATTGGCGTATCTGGACTGTTTTCTTAACCAAGTTCAATGCTGACTCAACGCTGCGTGTACGATAAGATCCTAAACACCTATAAGTAGGCTAGCAGAGCCAAGCAAAATCTCACATTTCTGAGACGACGTCTATGCTCTGCCATTCTTTCTCCTCTTCAATTCTCTTCAGAAAAATAGGATAATTAGTTTAGGAAAATTCTGAATCAAGATCTGGAGAAAAGAATGAATATTAATTAGAAGGTGTTCAGAATCGTATTCGAAGTGGGGTAATTTTCTAGATCTGGTCTATTCAATTTTCTTCCTCTTTCTTTCCTTTTTCTTTTAGTAAAAATTATGAATCCATGGTTGTTAAGTTCTGAATCCAATTAGGGAAAAACTGTGGAATGCTAGATCTGGACTAGATCTAGGATTTAAAGCAAATAAGGTGAGTGGATTTAATTTATATCATTTTTGTTAATGATATATTATCGTTTGACATTCCCTGTTATATATGACATGTTGAAATGTTTAAACATATGCTAAAAAGATTAAAGTGACAGATACGACATGTTAGAATATTAATATGCTAAGATATTAATATGTTGAAAAATTCATATGTTGAAATATAAACTTGTCAAAATATGTGTAGAAATTACTGTTGTTTCAATTCCATGTCAACTTGTGACATTTATGTATCTGGACCATTAATGGTAGAAATTGAGAAAATTACATATTAGTTTGTTTGATCTCAACAACTAAATGATTAAACGATTACATGTTAAAGTATAATTTATTGTATGTTAGAAAGAACATCCAACATAATATGGTTTTAATATGATGACATGTAAAATATAAACTTGAAAGAATGGACACGCCTAAATTACATAGAAAATTTACAGTAAATAGGGAACTATAACCGTTAGACACGAGGTTAAGACAACTTGTGGCAGAAGTATGCCCGGAACTGCTGTAACAACCCGTATTCTACGCATCGGAGAATCATAGAATATTTATTTCTTTCTTATATGAAGTCGTATGGTCATGTGGCTTTGGGAAACGACCATTAGGGTCATTTCCCATGTTCATGATTTTTGCCGATTTTTAAATGACCGTTTTGCCCCTAGTTGATCTTGTTTCGGCCATAACTTTTGATTGGAAATGATTTTTGACCTGAAACCACTTCCATTGGCTTCGGATGATGGTTTACATTTCCGTAGAGTGGTCACATGTGGAAAATGGACTTACCGTTTGGGAGAAACGACTGAAATAAGGTTTGGAAGGTGAAAAACTGCTTAACCGGGCCAAATAGGGTGATTAGTGAATGGGCCCATAACCCATTTCGGGATTAGGGTTATGGGGAGGCTGAAAAGAGTTAGGGTTTCATTCCATTTCAGTTTTCTAGCCTCCATTTACCTCTTAGAAACCCTAAAAATGGCAATCAACCTTTAAATCACCTCCAAATCACTTTCTAATCAAGGATTAAGCTTAGCAACATCAAATCAAGGGAGATCTTCCCAAAATCAAGATTAGAGCTGTTGTTTTGCATTTCTATTCGCGCCCAAACAGAGATTTATTTCAGATCTAAGGTTTATTTGTGGCTAAGGTTAGTGATTAGCTTGCTTTTACACTAATTATGGCTAATTAGTGTTGATTAGTGTTAATTAGCGTTTTTAAACGTAAATAAAATCTGGAAAAATATTTATAAATTCTTAAATGATGTTTTAGACCTCTGTTAGAAACTTGGGTTAATTTGGTTAAGTTTTGCTAATCCTATCATTAATTATGCTTGAACATGCTTAAGGGAAAATACGGGATTTTGGCTATGTTTGATCCATTTTAACATATCATATTGATGTTTTGGTGTTTGAGGTCACTTCTATTTGTTGCTATGACTTTGTGGTATGCTTTGTGATTGATTAGAATAGTTAGAGTGGTCGAAGACGCTGTCGAATGGCGTAAACAACTCGTTGGACAAAATGCAGGAAATGGACAGGGATCGGACCGGATCGGATGGGAAGGTCCGAACCGTTCGTGTGGCCTATCCACGATCCACCTTCTTGCATCCGAACCGAGCCTGCATGCTACGAGTTGACTTGAAACCTGGAAGAGATCACGACCGACCCGATCAACCAGAAGTACTCTGACCCGATCCGCCATAGTACCCCGACCCGAACCGATGTACTACGATTGGACTTGGAGGCTGCGATCCGACCCGGTGTGCTTTGGAGGAGGCCGATCTGAACCGCCACCAGATGAAGACCACGATCCGATCCGGAGAAGATTGGCACGAATCGATCCAGTGGGGGATACTGAAGGCCGATCCGAACCGATCTGATGAAGACCAATAACCCGAGATGCAAAGGTAGTCCAAATGGAAGTTAGAGCTCAGGATCCAGTTGGGAGCCAATGAGTTCACTTCATGATTGGGCTTTGCTGCGGGACGTGTGCTAAGGAGTTGTCGACGTTCATAACTTCGATTCACCACTGAAAAGGAATGATGGGCTACGTATCAGTGCAGTAGAGCCATCATGACTCGAGGGGCAAAGTGCTCGTAGCAAGACTATGAGCCAGTGCAGTGGAGCCGTTGTGACTCCATGGGGCAGAGTGGACATAGTAAAGGATTAGTAAGTCTATGAGCTAGTTCAGCGGGGTGTGTACGACTCCATGGGGCAAAGTGGACATAGCGAAGGATTAGTGTCTATGGATCAGTGCAGTGAAGCCGTTGTGACTTCATGGGGCAGAGTGATCATAGCAAAGTCTTGGGTGGTCGAAGTGGTGGATATTATATGCTTTACGCACTGAGTGAGAGATGTGAGGATGGTTGCTATGCTTGATTATTTGCCATCACTGTGACATGCACACCCCCACCCCCATATGCTTGTACACCATATGTTAGTGGCACCCTAGAGTGTTGTACAGTATGTAGTACTAACTCTTTGGTTGCAGGTCCAGGTTCAAGTATGGTTTAGTATACCTGTTATTGTTTTGTTTAGCTGTTTATCGCTCATACCAGACTTTTGTCTGACCCAGAGTTTTATGTCTCTTCTTATTACTCTGGGTGCTCCTAAACGAGCAGACTAGAGACAGGTTAGCTGGTGATGCACGAGTAGGTGATCCGGAGGCGAGCAGGAGGCTTCCACGTATGATATATATATATATATAGATATTCTCCTTGTGTCATTGGTTGTCACTACTTGGACATTAGTAGTGTACCTTCCTTATATTGCTTTTAGAGACAGTTTTAAAAGTTGTAATAATGATGTTGTGAAACATAAGCTGCATTTGGATTTTCCGCTGCTATGATAGTTGTTTACAGCTTATGCACTGTCTCACCTGTTTTATGCCAAGTATATGTTATGATTATATTTTATTCCATGCGCTGTGAGACATTCTACAGGTTCTTTGTTGATTCCTCGTCTTCTTTCTTTTCTTCTGACAACCGTTACGTGCTAATTGGACATTTGTACAGGGCAAATTTTTAGAGTAAATGTCGGTTGGTGCGGGGCGGGCCGTCACATTTGGTATCAGAGTTCTAGGTTGCGTAGTTAACCTAGGAAAAGACACTAGGGAGAGATAGTACGTACATGAGAGTGCGTATTTGTGATTACTTTGGTTTTCAAAAGATATATATATACTATTAATAGTATAAGGATGAAGTCGTACTGCACTAGAACCACTATGGAGATAGTTAATCGTTTTCTCTTTACAGATTGAACGATGAGTCGAGACACGAGGGGTGCTGATAGAGGGGCCAATAATGGGAATGCTCCTGACATGAGGACGATGTTCACTGACTTCATAAGAGAGATGCTTAGGGATGTTCAGGGAGCAGTTCCCAATGCCGGTAATGGTGGTGGTCCAGTAGTGCAGGCGCCTAGGGCCGATTTCGCCAAGCTATGCAAGGACTACACTAACCTTGGTGGGAAGCCGTTCCACGGAACGGACTCAGCCATGGATGTTCAGGATTGGTTGGATAGCTGTGATCGTATCTTCGACGACTTGGGTATCAAGGATGCGATGAAGAGAAGGCTAGCATCTCGTCAGCTGCAAGGGCGAGCGATGAATTGGTGGAATGCTATTAAGACAGCCACTCCAGAAGATCATGTTACTTGGGATCAGTTTAAGGCTCGCTTTAGCGACAAGTTTATCCCAACTGCTCAGAAGTCGGAATTGTTTAGGAAGTTCTTGGAGCTTAAGCAGAATGGTAGGGCAGTCTCGGACTATATTGCTGAATTCGACACTTCATCGAAGTATAGATTATCCCTTATTGATACTCCTGAGAAGAAGAATGAGAAGTTCATTACTGGTTTGGATGGATACTTGGGAGAAAGGCTTATCAACCACATCGATGAGACTTTTGAATCGATTATTGGGAAAGCTTTGAGATCAGAGAGTCTTTACCCTAAGTCGAAGACTGAGGTTGGATCTGCAGAAGGGCTAAAACCGCAAGAGAGCGGTGGAGGCAAGAGTAACTCTCAGAACAAGAGGAAGCAGAACCAAACTAAAGATGGCCAGAAAAAGAGCAAGAAAGATGTTGAGTGCTTCAACTGTGGTAAGAAGGGCCATTGTGCCAAAGAATGTCGGGCCAAGCCAACGGATAGGAAGTGCTACAACTGTGGCCAAGTGGGACATCATAAGGATAAATGTCCATAACCTCTTAAGGAGAAGCAGATTGTGAAAGCATATGCTATCAGTGCTACTCCTTCTTCGTCGAATGCCCCAACTGCGGCGGAGAAAGGAAAGAATGTCATCATTCAAGGTATGCTTTCTATTCTTGATGTATCTGTTTGAGTTTTGTTTGATACTGGGGCTTCCCGTTCCTTCATATCTAGTGACCTGGTAGATAGGTTGGGACTGGAACCCGAGATAGTGGATAGACAGTTGGTTGTGACGAACCCGATTGGTGGTTCGACTAACCTTAGTATGATTTGCCGAAATTTGGTCTTTTCGAGTCATGGGTGTATGTTTGTTTGTGATTGCTTTGTTTTGGGCTTTACTGGTTATGGCATTATATTGGGGGTCGATTGGTTCTAAAGATACGGGGTGGTGGTAGACTGTGAGGGCTTTTTTATGACAGTTAGGGAGGATGATGGGCGGAGGGTAGTGTTTGGCAGTCTACCTAGTGATGGGGTAATGGATAGTTTTATAAATTCCCTCGACATCCCGCATGATGAGTTGTTAGATGTGCCCGTGGTTGGCCAGTATCCGGACGTCTTCGAGGAATTGACCGGATTTCCACCACACCGAGAGATTGAGTTCCGTATTGATTTAGTGAAAGATGCCAGACCTATAGTGATGCCACTTTGTCGTATGGCACCAAGGTAGCAGCGATAGCTCGGGGTGCAAGTAAGTGATCTTTTGAAGAAGGGGTTTATTAGAAGAAGTGTCTCCGAGTGGGGAGCACCAGTTGTGTTTGCCACTAAGGCAGATGGTTCCCTTCAGTTGTGTGTGGACTATCGCGAGTTGAATAAGGTGAAGAGGAAGAATAAGTATCCTCTACCGTGAATAGATGATTTGTATGATCAACTGGAAGGAGCAAGAGTGTTTTCCCAGTTGGACCTCGCGACAGGATTTCATCAGCTCCGAGTAGCGGCTGAGAGTGTTCCGAAAATGGCATTTAGGACGCCGTCTGGATTCTATGAGTGGTTGGTCATGCCATTTGGGTTGACCAATGCACCAGCATACTTCGTGGATCTTATGAATCGGGTGTTCAGAGATCAGCTGAATAAGTTTGTTCTTATGTTCGTAGACGACATCCTTGTTTACTCAAGGACAGAGGAAGAACACAAGGGACATTTAAGGATAGTGATGGAGGTGTTGAGAAAACACCAATTGAAAGCGAAATTTTCTAAGTGTCACTTCTGGAGGAGGGAAGTGAGATTCTTGGGCCATGTTGTTTCAGAGAATGTATTGTCGTGGACCCTGCGAACGTGGCTACGGTACAGAATTGGTCTACGCCCAAGAATGCAACAGACATGAGAAGCTTCTTGGGGTTAGCTGGATATTATCATAAGTTTATCCAGGACTTCTCCAAGATAGCAGCACCGTTGACTCAGTTGACTAAGAAGAATCAAGCCTTCGTCTGGGACGGAGTGTGTGAGAATGCATTCAAGTGTCTAAAAGAAAAGTTGACGTGTGCGCCAGTGTTAGTCATTCCTAAAGGGAATGAAGAGATGACGGTATACACGGATGCTTGTGATACCGGACTAGGTGTTGTATTGATGCAAGGAGGTAGGGTTGTAGCTTATGCTAGTCAGCAACTAAAGCCGCATGAGAAAAGGTATCCTACCCATGATTTGGAACTGGCAGCGATCGTGTTCACATTGAAGATGTGGAGACATTATCTCTTGGGAGAAGGATTTGAGTTGTTTACCGATCATAAATCCTTAAAGTGTCTCTTCTCTCAGAAGGATCTGAATCTCCGTAAGCAGAGATGGTAAGAGTTCTTGGCTTCATATGATTTTGATATCGCATATACACCTGGGAAAGGCAATGCGGTAGCCGATGCCTTGAGTAGGAGACATGCCAGTTTAGGGGCTATGTTTCTTGAATGGAAGCAACTGGAGTATATCGCAGGGTATATTTCAGGCCAAAGTGCGAATTGGATCCAGAGATGTCAGCTAGTTTGACGATCAGACCCACTTTGATTGAGCGGATTGGTTCCAGTCAGAGGGACGATCCTAATCTATTGGAAACCATCTCCAAGTTAGAGATGAACATTGACGGTAATGAGATGAATTTGTATAGGCTTGATCGAGAAAGATGGCTTCGAAAGAATGGAAGAATAGTTGTACCCAACGTGAATGGTTTGAGAGATGAAGTGCTTAGGGAATGTCATCACTCAAAACTGACTATACACCCCGGTGGTGATAAGATGTATCGAGACATGAAGCAGACTTACTACTGGGAAGGGATGAAAAGAGACGTTGGGAAGTTTATATCCAAGTGCATGAATTGCAGCTAGTTAAAGCCAAGCAAAAGAAGCCTAGTGGTTTGTTGCAACCATTAGAAATTCCCAAATGGAAATGGGAGCAAGTCTCGATGGATTTCATTGATGGTTTACCAAGGACTAAATCAGGACATGATAGCATTTGGGTAATTGTGGATCGATTGACTTAGCAGAACTGTATATGAAGTGGGTAGTGAGATTTCATGGAGTACCTAAAAGCATTGTGAGTGACCGAGACCCGTTGTTCACTAGTGGGTTTTGGAATAGCTTACAAGAGGCTCTAGGGTTGGAATTATATCTCAGTACCGTGTATCATCCTCAAACCGACGGTCAGACAGAAAGGGTGAATCGTATATTGGAAGATCTCTTGAGAGCTTGTATATTGGATTTTGGTGGATCATGGGATGACCATTTGCATTTAGTAGAGTTTGCACATAATAATAGTTAACAAACCAGTATCGGTATGGCTCCATATGAAGCTTTGTACGGAAGACCGTGCAACTCACCATCATGTTGGATAGAGATCGGTGAGAAGTTTGTGCTCGGACTAGAAGTGGTAAGGGAAACTTCAGATAAGATTAAGATCATTCAACAACGGATGAAGGCTGCCCAGGATAGGCAGAAGAGTTATGCTGATAAGAGGAGAAGAGACTTAAAATTCTCCATTGTTGACTTGGTGTTTGTCAAGATTTCTCCGTTGAAGAGCGTGATACGGTTTGGCAGGAGAGGCAAATTGGCACCAAGATTTGTTGGCCCATTCCCAGTTCTCGAACAAGTTGGGAATTTGGCGTATAGAGTTGACTTACCCGAGAAGATGGCGGGAGTTCACAACGTATTTCATGTTTCCCAGCTAAGGAAGTTCGTGCACGACCCAGATATGACTATTTCACCTGATCAGTTAGAGGAACTCGAAGTGGAACCCGAGGCGATTGGGAACCGCAAGCCGATTCGTATTATCGAGCACGATACGAAGCAACTTCGAAGGAAAGCGGTGAAGCTAGTCAAGGTTCAGTGGGGCGAGAACGAGAATGACTGTACTTGGGAAATAGAGGAGAGCATTAGGAAGACGAATCCAGAACTCTTTGTCTGGTAAGATTTACTTTGCAATTTAGTTATTCCACATGCTAAGATAGACTTGTTTTGCTTATTTTGCATGTTTGATTGTTGTTTTATGGCTGATAGGCATGCGGGACCATTGGTGTGTTTTGGTTAGGGAATTTTAGGGGCGAAATTTCTTAAGGAGGGGAGAATGTAACAACCCACATTCTACGCATCAGAGAATCGTAGAATATTTATTTCTTTCTTATATGGAGTCGTATGGTCATATGGCTTTGGGTAACGGCCATTGGGGTCATTTCCCATGTTCATGATTTTTGCCGATTTTTAAATGACCGTTTTGCCCCTAGTTGATCTTGTTTTGGCCATAAATTTTGATTGGAAAGGAGTTTTGACCTGAAACCACTTCCATTGGCTTCGGATGATGGTTTACCTTTCCGTAGAGTGGTCACATGTGGAAAGCGGACTTACCGTTTGGGAGAAATGGCTGAAATAAGGTTTGGAAGGTGAAAAACTCCTTAACCGGGCCAAATAGGGTGATTAGTGAATGGGCCCATAACCTATTTCGGGATTAGGGTTATGGAGAGGCTGAAAAGAGTTACGGTTTCATTCCATTTCAGTTTTCTAGCCTCCATTTACCTCTTAGAAACCCGAAAAATGGCCTCCAACCTTTAAATCACCTCCAAATCACTTTTTAATCAAGGATTAAGCTTAGCAACATCAAATCAAGGGAGATCTTCACAAAATCAAGATTAGAGCTGCTGTTTTGCATTTCTATTCGCGCCCAAACAGAGATTTTTTTCAGATCTAAGGTTTATTTGTGGCTTAGGTGAGTGATTAGCTTGCTTTTACACTAGTCTTGGCTAATTAGTGTTGATTAGTGTTAATTAGCGTTTTTAAACGTAAATAAAATCTGGAAAAATATTTATAAATTCTTAAATGATGTTTTAGACCTTTGTTAGAAACTTGGGTTAATTTGGTTAAGTTTTGCTAATCCTATCATTAATTATGCTTGAACATGCTTAAGGGAAAATACGGGGTTTTGGCTATGTTTGATCTATTTTAACTTATCATATTGATGTTTTGGTGTTTGAGGTCACTTCTATTTGTTGCTATGACTTTGTGGCATGCTTTGTGATTGATTAGAATAGTTAGAGTGGTCGAAAACTCCGTCGAATGGCGTAAACAAGTCGCTGGACAAAATGCAGGAAATGGACAGGGACCGGACCGGATCGGATGGGGAGGTCCGAACCGAACCGTTCGTGTGGCCCATCCACGATCCGACCCCTTGCATCTGAACCGAGCCTGCATGCTATGAGTTGACTTGAAACCTGGAAGAGATCACGATCGACCCGATTCACCAGAAGTACTCCGACCCGATCCGCCATAGTACCCCGACCTGAACCGATGTACTACGATTGGACTTAGAGGCTGCGATTCGACCCGGTGTGCTTTGGAGGAGGCCGATCCAAACCGCCACCAGATGAAGACCACGATCCGATCCGGAGAGGCTTGGTACGAATCGATCTAGTGGGGGATACTGAAGGCGATCCGAACCGCTATGACATGAAGGCGACGATCCGAACCGATCTGATGAAGATCAATAACCCGAGATGCAAAGGTAGTCCAAATGGAAGTTAGAGCTCAGGATCCGGTTGGGAGCCAATGAGTTCACTTCATGATTGGGCTTTGCTATGGGACGTGTGCTAAGGAGTTGTCGATGTTCATAACTTCGATTCACCACCGAAAAGGAATGATGGGCTACATATCAGTGCAGTAGAGCCATCATGACTCGAGGGGTAAAGTGATCATAGCAAGACTATGAGCCAGTGCAGTGGAGCCGTTGTGACTCCATGGGGCAGAGTGGACATAGTAAAGGATTAGTAAGGCTATGAGCCAGCGCAGTGCGGTGTGTATGACTCCATGGGGCAAAGTGGACATAGCGAAGGATTAGTGGCTATGGATCGGTGCAGTGAAGCTGTTGTGACTTCATGGGTCAGAGTAATCATAGCAAAGTATTGGGTGGTCGAAGTGGTGGATATTGTATGCTTTACGCACTGAGTGAGAGATGTGAGGATGGTTGCTATGCTTGATTGTTTGCCATCACTGTGACATGCACACCCCCACCCCCGTATGCTTGTACACTATATGTTAGTGACACCCAAGAGTGTTGTACAGTATGTAGTACTAACTCTTTGGTTGTAGGTCCAGGTTCAGGTATGGTTTAGTATACCTGTTATTGTTTTGTTTAGCTGCTTATCGCTCAAACCAGACTTTTGTCTGACCCAGAGTTTTATGTCTCTTCTTATTACTCTGGGTGCTCCTAAACGAGTAGACTAAAGACAGGTTAGCTAGTGATGCACGAGTAGCTGATTCGGAGGCGAGCAGGAGGCCTCCACGTATGATATATATATATATATGGTTATTATCCCTGTGTCGTTGGTGGTCACTACTTGGGCATTAGTAGTGTACCTTCCTTATCTTGCTTTTAGAGACAGTTTTAAAAGTTGTAATAATGATGTTGTGAAACATAAGCTGTATTTGGATTTTCCGCTGCTATGATAGTTGTTTTCAGCTTATGCACTGGCTCACCTGTTTTATGCCAAGTATATGTTATGATTATATTTTGTTCCATGCGCTGTGAGACATTCTACAGGTTCTTTTTTGATTCCTCGTCTTCTTTCTTTTCTTCTGATGGTCGTTCCGTGCTAACTGGACATGTGTACAACACAAAATTTTAAAGTAAATGTCGGTTGGTGCGGGGCGGGTCGTCACAACTGCCCTGCAAATCCAGCATCCACAAGTATAGGCTTAATGTAAGGGGTCTAGTGCATGAATATATACATATATTTAAATATATGTAAAAAGCAGGACTGATAAACGACATTAATTTTAATTAATGGAATGAACGGGGAATGATAATAACCTATTATAAATTAATTGCATTAATAAGAATGTTATATAATTGGTTGACTTGTCCTAGGTGCAAGTGGAGATTATAACTTAGGTTATAATAAACGATTAAGAAAATGAGATAACTTATGTAATGAGATGAGTGGTACTTAACTTTAAATTAAGTAATCAGTAAATGGGGAAAACTGAAACCAGTAGTTTGTAATAGGTGGAGAAAAGGGGGAAGTTTATGGAATGTAAGAAGCTGTACTTAATTATAAATTAAGTAATCTGTAAACTTGGAAATCTGAAATCTGCTGATAAGAATAACATGTTAAGGCTTGTCTTAGGGACAAGAGGAAATTATAAAGTTGGTTATAATAAAAGGAAAGGAACAGATTAGTAAACCTTAGACAAGAGAACTAAGTTAATAAGTAAACAACGATAAGTTGTAGTGATAATATAAGATGGAATTATGATTAATTAAGAAAGAATGAGGCAACTTGAGAAATGAAATAAGTTATATTTAATCGTAAATGATAAGTGATATGTTAAATAGAAAACATGTGAATTGAGATATACTTAATTACGTATTAAGTAGAACATGTTATTGTAACCTTAAAATCAAACAAGAATATAAAGGAATTGTGTATTACAGACCTTGGATCATAATCTAGAGAATAACATGTTGTGGGCTTATTAATAAACTTAAATAGGTTAAGTTATATGACTAAAATCAATAAGCAAGAGGAACTTGGTAACTTGAATAAGAAGTCAAAGTGAATGGGAATAACAAAATTAAATGGAAACCTGATGAGGTAAAACAAGCGCATAAAGGAATGTTTAGACATATGGTCTAATAACTTCTTAAAATGAGGCGCCTGGACCAGTCTGCTTGTTTGAGGGTGAATAACCCAACGAGGTTGATCATCGTGGTGTCATGAGGCATGAGGGGAGCACACATTTATCTGATTATTCTGTCGGCTCCAAAGGACTGGAAGGGGAAGCACGCGGCTTCCTGATATATGTAACATGCTCCTGGTAGTCCTCTATGTGGTGGAAGATGTTTAGGTCGTGCTGGCAGAGCTTGGGTCTGCGTGTTACTACCAGGTGGGTGGGGCTTGACTACAAAAGTAGCCTTGTAGTCAGAATGTTGTGACGAGGTGACACTAGAGTGATTCGGCGGTCGCCTCAATGAGGAGGCAGAGGTTAGGACCAACAAGGATAGTAGTTCGTCGGGTACCCATCAACGGAAACCAGTGAGATGCGAAAAGACTAGAGCTAAACTCAATAGACCATTCACCTTTCACTATAAAGGTATGGTGGTTGAGGGGAGATGCCAACTGGATGTTTAGTTTGTTTGTTAGGGGCAAGTCGCTTAGCTCTTGTAGCCTTTACTAGTTGAGGGAGGGGCCGAGGTGGGGCCATAGCCACCATGAAAAATGGACCCTAGGAATATCTGTATTTTGCTCTTAAAGGCGGGCCTTTAGAGATATGGAAAAGCACCCAACCGAGTTCCGCGTTTCTTGTATAGCCCTGCCATGAAACTCGGTGCACATTATGTGCGGTTAAGGCATCAAATATGATTGACGATACGTGCGTGGGAAAGTCTAGAAACAAGCATGTCTGCTCTGGGTAGTGTATCGTGGACTTGAGGGCATTACTCGTGTACGGAATTTGATTCGATCAAAGGTGGCAGTCCATATGCTTACATAGCATAGTAATGACAGATATATGTGGAACCTAATATTGTTATGTAGAGATCCGTCCATCACTCCGGAGTAGAATGAGGGACTGCGTTCATTTATGTGGCGTTACGGTAGAGACTGTGCGAGTGGGGTACCATTTGGTGCACCTCAATATTGGGGGGGGTGTAGCTACATATATATATATATACTGTATCAGGTTAATCCACTGGGAAGTAAATGGGTACGACATGTGAGTAAGCCTTGAGTGTTGTTAACCCAAGTAACCTAATAAATAAGAAAATGTGGTTGAACGGTATATGTAGGATTATCCAAAGTGTATAGTTTAAATCCAGTCACCAGAACTTGTGTTCTGACCCCCTCCTCATAAGATATTCGCAGGTTGGATTTGTGGCAGAGATATGATAGCTTTGGATATTGGTTAGGCAGTATTATTACTAAGTAAGGTTATATTTCGATTACATTATACTTTACCCATTCCGCTGTGAGATATCTTCTGAGATCTGATATATTTAATATCTCCGTCTTTTCTGCAGGATTCCAGAGCAACCAGCACGGGTTTCGATGGATTAGAATTTTGAAAAAAAAAATCGTTATGTCGGAATTCGGGTTGTCACATCTGGTATTAGAGCTTAGGTTTAGGATTCCTGTATAGATAGTGAGTGAATGTATTTGTATTTTTTAAAATATAAATATATTATATATATACCTAAATCCATATAGGAACCCACTAAATAGAAAGAGTATAATATGGTAAGAATTAGGATATCGGTTTTCTACACTAAAGGAATAAATATGGAAATTTGAGACCCGTAGGAAATTTGGGTAGGAAGTGTACAATATATTTTTGAAATAGAGAAAGGAGGATCCCATATGTTTGTATTTCATATTAGTGGGCTTGGCAGTAAAACCTTATAAATTGGAAAAGGTTAAAAAGAGAAAAATGGATTAGGAATATATAGTTGAGAGAATTGACTTTGTGGGAGTGTCTAGGAAAGCCTAGAGAAATTGGAAATCCGCTTTGAATCTAACCCCATTTTTAACTTTTAAGAACTTGAAATTGTAAACGTTTTGGGAAAATGGTTTATGGTGTTTTCAAGTTTAATCTTAAAACTTATAGTTTTAAAATATGTAAAGTACACATATTGTGTTTTAAAGTAAAATGGGTTATACTTTTTTAAATAGCGATTTCTTGTGAAAACTTTGTCCAAAGTAAAATTCCCTTGGTAAATTGTGCTTATTATAGACCATGTATAGCTCGCTAGTTTTCTTGTTATATTTCATACAAGAATTTTTAATAAAGAAAGTTTTGAAGTCTCTATTCTTTTGACAATCTTATTTGATAAATTGTTTTAACAAGAGAAAATTTTGTTAGGTGGACAAAAATAAGTTGTAGAAATTAATAATAGAGTAGATGATTGCACCTTGTAGTAAGAGATTGAACTGAACTTATAAGCGAGAACAAGTTATAAACCCGATTGAGAAATAGCTGCCCTTATCTACTCCAGTTTTTTGTGATTTGAAAAAAAAAATGATTTACATTTTTTTAAGATGACATGTTTTTATGGTTTGGCAAAAGTGAGTTTTCATGAGGACAATAAAATTTGACATTTCTAATTTTTGTAAGGTAATTTAAATGAAAAGGCCAAACCGTGTTTTAAAAATATGGATTAGTGTCTAGGAAAGACGAGAAAAGTTTTGAGGCTATGAATAAAATAGTGAGAATTATCTTGGAATAATAGTAAGTTCCCATAGAATGCGTAAGCATTGAAAAGCCTGGGGTGTAGCTTGAAATAATTGTTGGTACACAGCTAGGACTAGTGGTGACTATTAGATAGTAAAAGGGCAAGCAAGTGTTTAGATCATGTTGTTATTTTTCATGTTAGGTGTAAAGCCTGTTATTACATTTCTATTGGGAACGTTCTATTATTTTGTTCTTGTTGGGTAGTTAGGGTAACACCTAAACCTGTCATGGATCCCATGGTTTGGACTTCTCTGTCTGAGGGGACATAGTCCTGAGATACTTGGCCTTTAGTACTAGCCATGCAGAGCGTATGTTTTCCTGTTTTAGTTGAAAGCCTAGAAGGCTTATTTGAAAACTAAACTTAGATCAGATGATTAAATAAGCTAAGAGAAGAGTAAAGGCATAACTAAAAAGGAAACAACAAATTCAGTAAAGTGACAAATTTAACAATTTACGAGAAAAGATGAATAAAAACAAAAATTTCCAAGATAAGACGAAAAAAAAGCTACAAAAGAAAAAAATCTTATGTGGGCTGTGCTTGGGTAAGAAAATAGGAGAATCTTTGTAAATAGTTTCATAAAATCCAAGTATGGCTGGAAAAAGGTCAAAAAAGAAAAACAGGAGATGTGAATTTTTCCGTTTTCCACCTTTTTGTAACATAAGAAATTGAATTGAGAAAATTAGATTCTTTTGAAATTCGAAAAAATATAGTTGGTTGGTAGGATTTTGGATGCAACAAATGGATGAACTAAGTTCTTGCTCTACAAGAATGTGGGAAATTTGGATGAAAATGTATTTTGACTTTCAAAATATTGCATTCATGTAGAACTGTCAATATATTTAGGATGTGAGCATCATATTTTAAAAGGATTTTTGAAAATTTGCATACATATAGGAGGTACCTCTTAGGCATACATGTATTATTATGTTGCATTTCACTTTGCACAAGTGCACAATGTTTGCAAAAATTGGTTGCATACATGATGGATGTATATTATGCAAGGAGTTAATTGATTTTTACCCTTATCAAATTTCGAGGATGAAATTTCCCAAGGGTGGGAGATTGTAACACCCTGCATTTTATGACATTTAAATAATTAAATAATGCATACGTGTATATATATGCATAGATATAAATGTGTATATGAAGAATAAAATAAATATTAATGCAAATAAAAATGTAATGCATACATTAAAAGAAAAAAAGGATTGGTTGCATGCGGTGTCAATGTGTTACATGCACTGATTATGCATTAATAATAAAAGAAAAATAAAAGAAAAAGATTCATGCAATTGGTTAAATAAAATATGGTAGCAAACATGAAAAAGAGAAGTAAGAAGAGTACAATAACTACCATTGTTCTAAGCCTTGTTAACAATAGCCTTAGTAGCCTAGTTGGTTAGAACATGTGACTTGCATACAAGAGGTACAGAGTTCGATCCCTACCGCCATCATATTTTTGTTTAAGCGAACGCTTAAAATAACACATATTCATGAGGGAAAATATGTATAAACGCACATATAAGGAAAAATATACATATAAGGAAGTAAAAAAATATATGTATATGAGAATATACGCGTATATGTGTGTAGGAATACATATATATACAAATTCAAGATAAGGCTGAAATCATAGAAATATGGTAAGAATCAAATAACGATGCAACACCGCTTGAATTTTGAAAACGAAACAAAAGTTATACGTGTATATATATATACGCATAAAATGGTCATTAGAAGTTTTGTATACATATAAGGACCTTATATATGAACATATTCAAATCAATTCAAAACTGAAGACCATATGAAAAAAAGAAAAAAAATATTATAGCCGGGGTCGACCCAGGCATGGGGGTGTCAACCTCGAGGTCGACCCACCCTAGACCTAGTCAGGTTCATTGGCGTATCTGGACTGTTTTCTTAACCAAGTTCAATGCCGACTCAGCGCTGCGTGTATGATAAGATCCTGAACACCTATAAATAGGCTAGTAGAGCCTAGCAATATTTCACATTTCTGGGACGACATCTGTACTCTACCATTCTTTCTCCTCTTCAAATCTCTTCGGAATAATAAGATAATTAGTTAAGGAAAATTCTGAATAAAGATCTGGAGAAAAGAATGAATATTAATTAGAAGGTGTTTAGAATCGTATTCGAAGTGAGGTAATTTTCTAGATCTGGTCTATTCAATTTTCTTCCTCTTTCTTCCCTTTTTCTTTTAGTAAAAAATTATGAATCCATGCGTGTTAGGTTCTGAATCCAATTAGGGAAAACCCATGGAATGCTAAATCTGGACAAGATCCAGGATTTGGAAAGCAAATGAGGTGAGTGGATTTAAGTTATATCATTTTTTATAATGATATATTATCGTTCGACATTCCTCGTTATATATGACATGTTGAAATATGATATGTTGAAATGTTTAAACATATGTTAAAAAGATTAAAGCGACGAATATGACATGTTGGAATATTAATATGCTAAGATATTAATATGTTCGAAAATTCATATGTTGAAATATAAACTTGTCAAAATATGTGTAGCGATCACTATTGTTTCCATTCCATGTTAACTTGTGACATTTGTGTACCTGGATCGTTAACAGTAGAAATTGAAAAAATTACATATTAGTTTGTTTGATTTGAACAATTACATGATTAAATGACTACACGTTATAATAGAATTTATCGTATGTTAGAAAGAACATGCAACATAAAATGCGTTTAATACGATGACATGTAAAATATAGACTTAAAAGAATGGACACACCTAAATTATATAGAAAATTTACATTAAATAGGAAACTGTAACTGCGCTTAGACACGAGGTTAGCTTACACTTGTGGCAGAAGTCTGCCCGGATCCGCCCGGCATATCCAGCATCCACAGGTGGTAAATCTAATGTGAGGGGTCTAAGTGCATAAATAAAAACATGTAGTGGTGCTAAGATACGAGGTTAAGCCAACTTGTGGCAGAAGTCTGCCCGGACCCGCCCGACAAATCTAGCATCTACAAGTATAGGCTTAATGTGAGAGGTCTAGTGCATGAATACACACACACACACACATATATATATATATATATATACATATATATATATATATGTATATGTATGTATGTATGTATGTATATAGCAGGACTAATAAACGACATTATTTGTAATTGATGGAATGAAAGGGGAATGATAATAACCTATTATAAATTAATTACATTAGTGAGAATGTTATATAATAGGTAGGCTTGTCCTTGGGTCAAGTGGACATTATAACTTAGGTTATAATAAACGATTATGAAAGTGAGATAACTTATGTAATGAGATGAGTGGTACTTAATTGTAAATTAAGTAATCAGTAAATAGGGAAAACTGAAACCGATTGTTTGTAATAAGTAGAGAAAAGGGGGAAATTTATGGAATGTAAGAAGTTGTACTTAATTGTAAAATAAGTAATCTGTAAACATGGAAATCTTAAAAATGCTGATAAGAATAACATGTTAAGGCTTGTCCTAAGGACAAGAGGAAATTATAACATAGGTTATAATAAATGGAAAGGAACTTATTAGTAAACCTTACTTAAGAGAACTAAGTTAATAAGTTAACAACGATAAGTTGTAGTGATATTATAAGATGGAATTATGATTAAATAAGAAAGAATGAGGCAACTTATGAAATGAAATAAGTTATATTTAATCATAAATGATAAGTGACATGTTAAATAGAAAACATGTGAATTGAGATATACTTAATTACGTATTAAGTAGAACTTGTTATTGTAACCTTGAAATCAAACAAGAATATAAAGGGATTGTGTATTACAGACCTTGGTTCACAATCAAGAGAATAACATGTTGTGGGCTTATTAATAAACTTAAATGGGTAAAGTTATATGACTGAAATTAATAAGCAAGAGGAACCTTGTAACTTAAATAAGAATTCAAGGTGAATAGGAATAACAAAGTTAAATGGAAACTTGATGAGGTAAAGAAACGCATAAAGGAATGTTTAGACATAGGATCTAATAACATATTAAAATGAGGTGCTTGGACCAGTCCGCACGTTTGAGGGTGAATAACCCAACGAGGTAGATCATCGTGGTGTCATGAGGCACGAGGGGAGCACACGTTCATCTGATTATTCTGTCGGCTCCGAAGGACTGGAAGGGGAAGCACGCAGCTTCCTACGATATGTAAGGTGCTCATGGTAGTTCTCTATGTGGTGGCAGATGTTTAGGCTGTGCTTGCAGAGGTTGGGTCTACGCGTTACTACCAGCTGGGTGGGCCTTGATTGCAAAAGTAGCCTTGTAGTCAGAATGTTGTGACGAGGTGACACTAGGTTGATTCGTCGGTCGCCTCAACGGGGAGCCAGAGATTAGGACATCAAGGATAGTAGATCGTCGGGTACCCGTAATTGGCACCCAGTGGGATGCGAAAAGACTAGAGCTAAACCCAATAGATTATTCACCTTTCACTATCGAGGTACAGTGGTTGAGGGGAGATGACAACTGGATGTTTAGATTGTTTGTTAGGAGCAAGTCTCTTCGCTCTTATAGTCTTTACTAGGAGGGGTCGAGGTGGGGCCATAGCCACCATAAAAAACAGACCCCAGGAATATATGTGTTTTTAGGCTCTTAAAGGTGGGCCTGTACAGATATGGAAAAGCTCCCGATCGAGTTTCGCGTTTCTTATATAGCCCTGCCACGGAACTCGATGCACATTATGTGCGGTTAAGGCATCGAATATGATTAGCGATATGTACGTGGGAAAGTCTAGATACATGCATGTCTGCTCTAGGTGGTGTATCGTAGACTTGAGGGCATTACTTTGGTATGAAATTTAATTCGATCAAAGGTGGCAGTTTGTACGCTTACATAGCGTAGTAATGACATATATATATATATATATATATATATATATACAGAACGTAATATTGTGATGTAGAGATCCGTACGTCACTCTGGCATAGAATGAGGGACTGCGTCAATTTCAATGGCATTACGATGGAGACCGTGCGAGTGGGGTACCATAGGGTGTACCTCAATATTGGGGAAGGGGGAGGGGTAGCTACATATATACTATATTAGGTTAATTCACTGAAAAGTAAATGGGTACGACATGTGAGTAAGCCTTGAGTGATATTAACCCAAGTAATCTAATAAATAAGAAAATGTGATTGGATGGTATATGTAGGATTATCCAAAGTGTATAGTTTAAATCCAGTCACCAAAACTTCTGCTCTGACCCCCTACTCATAACATATTCGCAGGTTAGATTTGTGGCAGAGATATGATAGCTTTGGATACTAGTTAGGCAGTATTATTGCTACGGTAAGGCTATACTTTGATTATGTTATACTTTATCCATTCCGCTATGAGATATTTTTTGAGCTCTGATATATTTATATCTCTGTCTTTTCTACAGGATACAAGAGAAACCAACGCGGGTTTCGATGGATTAGAATTTTGAAAAAAATCGGTCTATTGGAATTCGGGTTGTTACGGAAATCGACGAAATATATTTTATATATTTAAATGCTTTGTGTTGGCTCGCTTTTTGACCAAGCCACCCAGGATCATTCGTAAGAGGAAAGCAGGAAACCACGATATCTAAGGACATGAAGGAATGGATCGCGCACTACCGTCTCGCCCAATATCGATTCGCGTACCATCGTCTCGACCACCGTCGGATCGCGCACCATCGTCCCGCCCAATATCGGATCGCCCCATCTCATCAGCGAACGACGCAGCCGGGCGATCCGATCCAAACTTAAATTGTTACCCCGAGCGAACCGATCCGATCCCCTGGTGCATGGCGAACCCTCTGACCTGTTCAAGCACGAGCTAGTCTTCAGCGATCCGAATCGCACGGATCTGGCGACGCGTGTCCCTAACCGTCACTTGGACCGATTCTCCCCATTTGCACGATCCGATTTTCAAGCAGATCACGACACCTGTCCACAACGGTTAATTTGACAGTTTCTCCAACGGTGGCGATGCGATCCGATGCTCTCGGGATTCATGCCACGTGTCCACGATCCGCCTGACAAAATCAGCTATAAATAGCCCAGAGCTTGGCATTTTTCGGGATCTTTTTGGCAATATTGAGTACTAAATCCGCCATTGTTGTCAAACTACTGAAATATTGAGAGAAATCATTGTTGTATTAGCTTTTAAAGCATAATCAATAATATATAAAGTGGACGTAGGCTCGTTAACGCCGAACCACTATAAATTCTGAGTGTTATTTTCTTTTTCCTTGTTCTTCATTTGAAATTCTCTACTGTTCATAACAATTTGGGTGTTAGGTCCAAATTTCGATCTAACATTTTTGGTGCTTTCACTGAGAAACTCAGTCCTAAAGTTTCACTATTCGCTTCTTTGAGGATTCCAGCGATTCGGATATCATGGCTGGAAAAAGATCTAAAGCTTCGCAGACCAACGAAACGATTGAGGAGAGTGTGCACGAACTGGGCAATGAAGAAACTCTGGATCGCGGAGCGCAGGGGGCGAACCGATCCGACGAAGACACCACGTTCCGAGTCGATGAGAACGAGACGATCCGTGCCACTGAAGGGGTTGTTACTCGATCCCGAGGTAACACCTCGCAGCCTCCGCGTACCACAACCACGAGTCGATATCAAGGGGGCGCAGCGAATCGCCCTCCACGAACCGCAGCTATCCGAACTGATGGTCAGACTACAACTCGACCTGGAAAAGAACCTATGACCCACTCCTATCGTCCCGGAACCTCTGTTCGACCCGGTTCGAGCTCTTTGCGCATAAGAGAGAGTGATGATGACCACTATGATCCTGCTGCTCCTGTCACTGAGGGGGATCTCTCTCGCTTCGCCGAAATGTGGGATAGGTTGTTTGATGAGTTGGCTGCCCAAAGGCAGGAAAGTTCCATCCTGCGGAAAAATTTGACGGCTATGGATAGAAGACTTGATGAGCTAGCAAGGCAAAGAGCATCGCCGGTTCGTCCACTCACCCCAGTATATTCTTCTTCGTCTGAAGAATCGCCGAGACCTCCGCGGCGACCGTATGAGAGAGCCGAAAACATAGAACAGCTTCGGTTCGGAACCCTGCCCTCACAGGAAGAAGAAGAGTTAGGGGCGGGACCCTCAAACTATAATGTGAATGGTCAAGCGACGGCTCTCAGGACTCGAGATGTGAACAGTCCTGTGCATAACAGACCACCTCACCCCCGTCGCCGCACGCATACTCATGATAACAGGGGGCAGCGAAGCCCTATCCGAGCCCCGGATTTTGTGACTGCTCCCCGAAGAGAGATCAGAGAACCTCGTCGGGCCAGAGGCACTGACCCTGAACCTCCTTTGACCAGTGCAAGTGTTGCTGCCATGGTCCACCAGATTCTGGCCGACAGCCGCGGACAGCGGAACGAAGATTGGGGGATCGACCGCAGTCATACTCCTTTTACTGACGATATTTTGGATGCGACTTTTCCAAGGCGTTTCAACATGCCACAAATGAACCGATATGCGGGAAGATCTGATCCTGTCCAGCACCTAATGAGATACTCTTGGTCAATGACCGCTGCCGCCGCTTCTGACGCGGTTAAGTGTAAAGCGTTTCCCATATTCCTGGAGGACGTGGCTTTGTTATGGTTTACTCGCCTGCCGGCGAGATCGATTTCTAGCTTCAGGGAGCTGAGCGAGAAGTTCGTAGAACAATTCCGTATCTACGCACAGAAGACAAAAAGCGTGATCGATTTATTCCTTGTCAAACAGCGACCAGGCGAGAGTCTAAAGATGTACCTGGATCGTTTCAATTTGGCCGCCACTGAGGTTAAAGATCCTCATGAACCGACCATTGTCGCAGCACTGATTGACGGAGTAGATAAGGACACTGAATTCGGGAGGTACTTGGCAGGCAAACCGCCCCACACTAGAGAGTTATTCTACGAGAAAGCCAACGTACATCTACGCCGGGAAGAGGTATACGCAAACCGAAAGGTTAAAACAACTGATAAGGAGGAAATTCAGAGCAATGTCGCCATCAAACAGACTGGAGACAGCTCGGGGAAAGTTGAAGTTAACGTCGGAAATCAGAATCAGGGTGGTCGCCAGCCAGGTAACAACAATAACAATGGTAACGGCAACAACCGGAAGAGGGGCCGAGGGAACGACTCCCAGAGAAGGACTCGTCCCAGGGCCTTTGAAAGTTATACACCCATAAGTGATACTCTGGAAAATATCTTCATGGATGCGTATGAAGTCCTCCAAAATAAGAGGCCACCTCCCAGAGAGTCGACAGAGAAAGAGCGTGAGACAGGGAAGTTTTGTCTCTTTCATCAAATCCACGACCATTTGACGAATGAATGTCGTCACCTGAGGGATGTAGTCGAAAGGCTGCTTCGAGAAGGAAAGCTAGATGAATACAGAGTAACGCCCAGGGACAGGGGGCAAGCAGTGCAGGCCCCGAATTAGAATCAAAATCAACTTGCTGCTAGGCCGACTGCTCGGCAAAAGGGAAAGAATATTGTTATCAATACCGTGATCGGAGGACTTTATCTTGCTGGGCACAGTTCCAAAGCATTGGATCAATACGTCAACGCGGCCAAACAACACCTCGAGGTGGGGGAATGTAGCAACCTTGAGGACAGTATCCCGGTGAAGCAGCAGAAGATGATGACCGATGATGTTGTTTTCCGAGAACGAGAAAGCATCGGAGTCCATGCTCCAACTGAAGATCCACTTGTAATTACGATACCCATTGGGCCAGCCACTGTTCATAAGGTTCTGGTGGACAACGGGAGTTCCGTTAATATTCTTTTCAAAAAGGCCTTTGACCAGATGAATCTTGAAATAAAAGACTTGAAGCCTTGCCAAGGATGGATCCGTGGATTCAATGGAGCATCCACCGCTCCAATGGGTTATGTGGAGTTACCGGTTACACTTGGGGAAGGAGAACGCCAGAGAGTGAGAATCCTTCCCTTTGTGGTTTTGGATGTTGAATCGCCCTACAATGCCTTCTTGGGCCGACCGGCCCTCGCAAAGTTCAGAGCCTGTATAGCCCCCTGGTGCTTGTTATTGAAATTCCCCACAGAAGCTGGCATTGGTATCGTCAGAGGGGATCAAGTTGCTGCGCGAGCGTGTTATGTTGCCGAACTAAAGTTACTTCGCAATGGAGGGGATATCGAAACTAAAGGCACCTCTCCCCCTTCGGGGGCGGAGACCTTATAGCAACCAAAGAGGATAATCGTTGGAGAGTCGCCCAGAGAGATGCCCGAGGATATAGATCCCAGAGAGGATCAAGAACCCGGGGGCAGAATAGCGACTCCCAACGAGACAACTGTGGATGTACCGATCGATGACAGTGACCCGGAGAAGGTCCTTAAGATTGAATCCCAGTTAAGTCCGAATCTTGCTAAAGAATTGACGGATTTCTTAAAGAACAATTTGGATGTATTTGCTTGGACCCACGCGGACATGTGTGGGATATCTCCATCAATAATGAGCCATTCCTTGAGCATTGACCCTAAACATCCTCCAGTAAAGCAAAAAAGGCGAATGCTGGGCCCAGAGAGGTCCGCTGCCTTGAAAGAAGAGGTTGGAAAGCTAAAGAGTAATGGATTTATCAGGGATTCGACCTACCCAGACTGGATTTCGAACCCAGTCCTGGTAAAGAAGTCCAACGGGAAGTGGCGAACGTGTATCGACTTCTCGGATTTGAACAAAGCCTGTCCAAAAGATAGTTTCCCGTTACCTCGAATTGACCAGTTGGTAGACTCGACGGCAGGTCACGAGCTTCTCTCATTTATGGATGCTTATTCAGGATACAACCAGATTCCGATGCATGTCCCAGATCAAGAGCACACTAGTTTTATCACTGATCTGGGATTATATTGTTATGTGGTGATGCCCTTTGGCTTGAAGAATGCGGGCGCTACATATCAGCGTTTGGTCAACAGGATGTTTTATAACCAGATCGGGAAAACAATGGAAGTATACGTCGACGATATGTTGGTTAAGTCCAAACAATCTTCTCAACACACTACTGACTTGGCAGAGATGTTCGGCATTCTCCGAAAGTATGGAATGAAACTCAATCCAACCAAATGTTCATTCGGTGTTGCTTCTGGAAAATTCTTGGGATTCATTGTCAGTTCCGGCGGTATCGAGATTAATCCAGACCAGATCGCGGCAATCAGAAACATTCAGGAACCTAGGCAAATTAGGGATGTGCAAAGCCTTGCCGGAAAAGTGGCTGCACTAAGCAGATTTATCTCCAGGGCTACGGATAAGTGCATCCCATTCTTCGAATTAATAAAGCGAGGAAAACGCCACTTTAAATGGACACCTGACTGCGTAGAAGCGTTTCAGAATTTGCTCAGGCACTTGGAGAAACCTCCGATTTTATCTAAACCAATAGATCACGAGGATTTATTCGTGTATTTGGCAGTATCATCCCATGCGATCAGCTCAACATTGGTAAGGGAAGAGGATAAGGTCCAAAGACCTGTGTATTATGTGAGCAAAAAATTGACAGCAGCAGAGCGTAATTATCCACGGATAGAAAAGTTGGCGTATAGTTTACTAATTGCCTCTAGAAAACTTCGGCACTATTTTCAGGCACATCCTATCACCATATACACCGATCATCCACTCAAGCAAGTTCTACAGAGACCGGAGGCATCTGGAAGGTTACTCAAATGGAATATTGAGTTAAGTCAATTTGATTTGAACTTTCAGCCCAGGCGATCAATTCGGGGGCAAGTGATAGCTGACTTCATAGCAGAGTTTACTGTCCCTGAGGAAGATATAGCAAACGAGGAAGTTGATCCTTCAAAGTTACTTTTCGATCCCAATGCCTGGAGATTGTATACTGATGGCGCTAGGAACGACGAAAGATCCGGCGCTGGAATAGTGCTTGAAACCCCCGAGAAACGATTGATAACCTATGCAATCCGAATGGAGTTTCATGCCACTAACAACGATTCCGAATATGAAGCCCTGATAGCCGGATTAAAGATCGCGAAGGAACTGGAAGTCACAAAGCTGAACATCTTCTGCGACTCCAAGTTAGTTGTGAATCAAGTCACTGGAAGATTCCAAGCGAAAAGTGCAAGATTGATTCTATACTTAAAGAAAGTGAAAGAACTGCTGAATGATTTTGATCACTACAGCATATCTCATATTCCGCGGTCAGAGAATCAGCAGGCAGACAAGTTGGCAAAGATGGCTAGTTCTGACGATCCTGAAGTGACTGGGCTAGCCCCCGTTGAAGTACTTCGGTCCCCTAGCATAGATCAGATGGAAATCGACCTAGTACTAGAGATGGAACCAGAAAGGGAGTCATGGATGACCCCTATAAAGAATTTCCTAATGGATGGAACGCTTCCGACCAAGAAAAGCGAGAGGCGTAAAGTGATTCGTAAAGCCGCCCGATACGTTCTGCAAGGCGAAGTTCTTTACAGACAAGGGTTTTCAATGCCCCTCCTTCGGTGTGTAGCCCACGATGACATTAAACGTGTGCTGCAAGAAGTCCACGAAGGCGAATGTGGCGACCACACTGGAGGGCAAACTTTGGCAAAAAAGGTATTGCGGCATGGTTATTTCTGGCCTACCATAAACAAGGATGCAGTAAGATATGCACGACGATGTGATGCATGCCAGAGATTTTCAAAGATACCTAGAGCGCCTCCAAGTCAGTTAAAAACAATGATGAGTCCATGGCCTTTCGCTATGTGGGAAATTGATATCATAGGAAGTCTCCCCATAGCAAGGGGCGGAGCAAAGTTCGCTATTGTGGCCGTAGATTATTTCACTAAGTGGGTCGAGGCAGAACCACTAACTACAATCACAACTAAACGAGTGATCAACTTCATCGTGAGAAACATCATCTGTCGATTTGGGATTCCAAAGATTGTAATAACAGATAACGGAACTCTGTTCGATAGTGCTGAATTCAGAAACTTCTGCCAAAAATACCACATTGAGAATCGGTACACCTCTGTGGCGCACCCACAATCGAACGGGCAAGTCGAAGCGGCAAATAAAGTAATTAAGTCCATTCTGAAAAGAAGAATGAAGCGGGCTAGAGCCATGTGGGCTGATGAATTGCCCTTGGCACTATGGGCCTACAGGACAACATATAAATCGGCAACGGGACATACCCCGTTCTCCCTTGCTTTTGGAACGGAAGCAGTCATCCCGGTTGAGATAAAGGTACCTTCTCATCGGGTGACCTATTATGATCCAATGACCAATAATGAATTGCTCCTTGAGTCCCTGGATATGATCGAAGAAAAGAGGGATGAAGCAGACCTGCGTGCCCTGAGATGCAAACAACAGGTCGCCCGATATTACAACAAAAAGGTCCGAGCCCGAACCTGGGAACCCGGAGACTTGGTTCTGAAACGTGTCTTTCCACCCCCAACTCATATGGGAGCGAAGTGGGAAGGACCGTTCTCTATTCTGAGCAAGCTTGATAATGGAACCTTCAAGCTGGCAACCGTAGATGGAAAGGAAATCCCCAGAGTGTGGAATGCCCAACATTTACGGCCATATTTAACATGAGATTTTCAAATCTATTCTTTTGCTTTGTTAAAAAACTATGTACAGGGCATGACTTGCCTAGAATAGTCTGATTCCTTAAAGCAAGAGATTATAAAGTGGACGTAGGTCATGATTCGACCGAACCACTATAAAAATACCGTGTGTCATTTGCCTTTATTGCATCTTTATTTATTTGCCTGTTTATTTTTATGAAAATCAATGTGAATAATGCAGGTACCCGAAGTCCGGTGCCAACCGTTCCTCCCGTAGACTAATCGGAGGAACCCAAAGCTTTGGCAAAGGCTCCAACTGCTTGTCCGACTAGCTTTAATCCACGGAGCATGGGTTAAAGTATACACCTAGGATGAGTTTGATGAGAATGCATGATTGCAGACTGCTTGATCCGTGACTCTAACTCTCCAGAGTAGAGAGAGAGTATAAAGGACACGAAAATCGACATCCACGAATAACGGCGGTGTACCATGATCGGAGTTGCCTAAGCATAAACTCTAACTCTCCAGAGAGAGAGAGTATAAAAGCGTCTCCGATTGAGCGCTGAGAAAGAGCTCCTTTCCCGCTGAAGGATCGGGGAGCGAGTGAATCGCTGAGCTCGAACTCTAACTCTCCAGAGAGAGAGAGAGTATAAAAGCGTCTCCGATTGAGCGCTGAGAAAGAGCTCCTTCCCCGCTGAAGGATCGGGGAGCGAATGAATCGCCGAGCGCAAAACTCTAACTCTCCAGAGAGAGACAGTATAAAAGCATCTCCGATTGAGCGCTGAGAAAGATCTCCTTCCCTGCTGAAGGATCGGGGACCGACTGAACTACTGAATTCAAACTCTAACCTTGACAACCGTCAGGAGAGTACAATGAATTCTATAATTAAGCACCAAGAAAGGTGTCAGGAACTCGGTCCCATAAGGACAATTATCCTATGAAATCTTCTAAGTCCCCCATATTCAGAAATAGGGGGCAACCCGCCGACAAGGCTGTCCGATCCTTAGCAAACCCCCGTCAGGCGCTATGATAACAACCGATTGGGGGCACATATACTCATATACATATACTTAACTTTGATATAGCAGTGTAACATAGCATGAAAATTCTTCTTCCTGTTGATTGACTGATTTGTAGTTATTATTAGTTAGCTAATGACTAAACATGGAAAGTTTATCTGAATACAGGTACACAATGATGCAAGGAGAGATAAACTTTTGTTCATGTACTGCGAATCAACAAAGTGAAAAAACAACCTAGAAACAAAAGTGAGGACCAGTCTCACAATTACACTTCCTGGCCAGTGGAAAACCTAAAGACAAAATATCAACAAACAACAAACATCCTATTTACGCTTTGACCTCTTCTCTTGCTTCTGCTTCTCCAGCCTCTCCTTGTCGGCTTCAGATGGATCCCCTTTTTTCCTCTTCCGCTTGTCTATGAGGGGAATATCCGACTCCTCTGAAGTCTCCTCTTCCACCTCTTTCCTCTTGCTTCTGCCAGAGAGGGAAGCTGGGAAGTCATCGGGGTTTGCGAAGTGAAGCTGCCGGCTGATGGGTTTGGGCTGGATTTTCACAATCATCCCAGTTTTGGGATCGAATTCTGCAAGAGGGACTACGTCCAAAGCCTCATCTCCCACCTTCTTTGAAGCCAACTCTTTCTCCTGTCTGGCTTTTCGACTGGCCAAGGTTTCCTCGTCATCATCATCGGCCTTATTGGCGCCGATAGTGTCTTCTTCGTCATCTACGTGGCGCTCATCCATGTCTCTTAAGGCTTCGATGGTCTCAGCATCTTTGGGCGCATCAGTGCTAAGTGCCGGGATGCTTTTTTCTGCTGTTGTGACCTCTTCCTGCGTTGGTACATCAATCCCAACACCTGGCAAGACAGCCTCCTTCTCCACTTCTCTCTCTTTTTCAGCACCCTTGTCAACGGCTCGCCACCTGCATTACGAGAGACACACATTACTAATTCAATTGGTTGTTCTGCCAGACGACGACAATTCGCAATTGCTTTAGCAAATTGCGGGGAAAAGAGAGAGATACCTTCAGCAGATGCTCCCTCTTGAGTAGTTCCAGATGCTCCAACAACCACGGGAGTTAGGCCCAAAGGGATTAGCGGATCATCAGGATGGTACTCCTCAACTCCGGAGGTTTTAGGCTTCGCGGCGGAACTGGAACCTTCGTCAATTTTGCTTTTACCTTTAGCCAAGGTTCTCTCCTTTTCCATTTCCGCCAGGATTAGGCGACGACCCTCTGCCAGGTCCTCAGGCTCGTTGTCTCTTAGGATGCTCTTCATCAATTCATCCTCATTGATCTCTTCGACCCCCAGTCTATGTTTTTCGCCCTCCACGATGGCATCCCATAAATTGGCCAAAGTAACATGGTAATCCGGGATCCACGAGATGTTGCGAGTCTTAAGAACCTGGCCAAGGAAATCGAAAATCATCTCCTCAAACCCCTCGATTTCTTTCTCTCTTTCGAGGAGCTTGTTGTTAGAAGCAGTGGCCAACTCGAGGGCACTTTCAACGTTCTTTTCGGCTAGGGCTGCCCTCCTTTCCGCATCTGAGACCTGGTCGTTCAAAATCACCTTTTCCTCTTTTGCCAGAGCTAAACTTTCTTTTAAACTCGCTTTTTCCGCCTCCCAAGCAGCCTTCTCAGCTTCAAAATGACCTTGTGTTGTTTTCAACTCGATATTGGCCATTTTGAGATCTTCAACCTCCTTCTTTAAAGCCATTTTTTCTTGACTATTGGAGTCCAGTTCTGAATGAAAGCGCTGCTTGGCATTCTCTAATTCAGTCTTATAATTTTCAACGTCCCTCCGTGCTAAAGCAAGCTGGGACTGAGCATCTTCCAGGTCCTTTTCCAATTTTGTCCTAGCCCTTTCGTTATTTTCAAGTTTTGCTTTAGACCTGTGTGCTTCTACTTCGAGTTTTCGGATGACTTCCGAAAGGTTAACTGCGTGCTTTTTCGTCATCTCATATTTCCTGGCTGCGTGCTGGATGTGCCCGATGACTTCATCATCCCAATTTTTAGGGACCGGTTCCAAGGCAGGAACAAAGACCATCCTGTCAAAGAACATGCCTGGAAACTGTTCCCGCAGCTTTTCCAGCCTACCTTGGATCTCGGGACCATGGACGTAATCCCGTGATCCAGGGGCAGCTAACTCTGGTTGGCTGGTGGGGACAATGTCACTTCTCTCCTTCTCAGTTTCTTTGGATGAATCTTTGTCCCTATCTTTGGATTCCTGACGCCTTTTGGACGACCGACTGTGGGAAGGTGCACTCTTTGGAGGAGTCAACTCTTTTGGAAGTTTCTTTCCCCCGGTCGGAATTGTCGGATGACTCGAAGGCCTGGTAGAGGTCGATTTTGGGGGAGATCGAGGTTGCAAGGAACTCGGCCTATGAGAAGGACCACGAGAGCGCTCAGTATCCGGGCGAAGGCTAGGTGTGCCCTCACGAAGAGAACGATACGAATAAGATTTCCTGCGGGGCATCGCTCTTGTAAAAAAGAAAGAAGAGCATATTAAAACTTTGAATACCCACGATATAATAGTGCAGGGTCAGACAGCGTGTGTGATGTGTGCATCCCATATAATTCCCCCTAACAGACTCGGGCCTGGAGACAGGCTCATCTGACCAGTTTCTCGTCCCCTAGTTGAAGCGATCGCCTCTTCGGAAGCAGAGAAGAAAGGCTCCTCTCCGAAGTCTTTTTCTGTATATACAATATCGGGTAGAGGGATTTTATTCAGCTCGTCAAATAACTGCTCTTCTGTCAAGTCATCGGGAGCAACGGTTTCAATTGGAGCAGAAATAGGAATTTCCTTGGACACGTCATCGCGGACCTCATCCCCTCTGTAAATGTTCAGGTCCTCATCGTCTTGGATGACAATCGGAGAAGGGCTCTTGCGAAACTTAGTTGTCTCTGCCGCTTGCGAAGTTCCCTCTCCTTCCGTTGGGGGCACATACTTATAAGGTTTGCCGCCAGTGCCAAGTCCAAATCTTCAGTCTAGAAGACGATGCTTGTGAAGATTGTCATCAGTAATACATTTTTTGATCCTTAGAAAGTCGGATCTGCTCTGTGAAAGAATGGATAATCGATGGTTATATAACGGACCCTCCGTTTTCGGGAAGATATGATCTGTTTAAGACAAAGAAAAAGGCGAAAAAATGTTAATACTTAGACTCCTTGAGCAAGATGTTCGATTAGGAGATCGAAGTTTACTTGATTTGAGCCATCTTCGTGAGCATCTGGCCTGTTTCCTTATATAAAACCAATCAGATTTAGGATCCCCTATATTGCTATACCCGTCGTACAGAATCTTTCTGTTCGCCACTGATTCGAAGAAAGAAAAGTTTGGAGTTGCCGAAGAACGGTGCTTGAAAAGAAAGAAGAATACCAGATCTCTGAATTTAAGTTCGGCATGCAGGATCTCCGCATATGCAACATATAGTGAGTATAGACATGCGTAGGCGTTTGGATGAAGCTGCATCGGAGCAATGCCTAGTCGTCTTAAAGTTTCGATGGCAATCGGGGGAAACGGAGGGATAGCTCCTACTAGACACATTGTTCGACTAATCGCCATATACCCTTCCGGTGCTAGGTGGGGTCTATCTTCGCTTCCAGGCGTCAAGACATCGTCCCAAGGAATGTCGTGTCTTAAGCAGATTCTTTTAAGTTTTATCTCGTCAAGCTTGGATGCTAAAGAATCAGAAAATTTATCTATCCCGAGCGCGCCTGGGATCTCGTCAGGAGCTCGCTCATCAGTCTCAGAGTTGTTGCTGGATGATGTACTTTCTGTCGGATCTGATTCTGTGGCTTCGTACTCAGATCCAGAATCTTCACCTTCCGGATTGACAGAAGGAATTTCAGGGTTGTACTGTTCAGGAATCTCGGATTCCGCTTCTGCTACAGATCTTGAAGAAGAATGATCATTCGACATTGCTGCTAGGACGAGAAAATATGAACAATAAGATTAACACTACCCGTCCCCCATGTGTGCAAGTGCCGGTGTGTGTGCTTGTGTGTGCGTATTAACAAAAAATAAAGCGTGAAAGCAATCAAGGTTGTCAGAAGCATTAGACGTCATATGCAGTCAAATTATGAGGTCATTTAGTCCAGAAAGTCCAACGTCAAGGCTCTATCCTAACTGTTCAGAGTTTTATAGTGACAAGGCGTTGATTAAAGTCTGAAGTTTCTTCGTATCGTCAGCTATGAGTCGGATCGTGAAGCAGAGGGATCGCCCCTTTCGGATCGCAGGACGGGGGAATCGCCCCCATCGAATCGCCGGGCGAAGGGATCGCTCCTTCACGAACCGTTGCGAACCCCACGATACGTCCCTTGCTGTCACCACGATCTTTCGTCTCGCCACTCGCTTTCATTTTCTCTTCTTGACCACGAACCGAACCGGCCTTCTTTCTTCTTCTTCTTCCTCCTTCGTTTTCCTCCTCTCCTTTCCATCCTCGAACTCCGAGCTCCACACCAGTTAGCCATGGCGTTTTGATGATTTCGTTAGAAAAGCACAAATTTCCATCGTTTCTAGTCGAGAAAGTTCATGAAAAAGCGGCGTTCACGAATAAGAATACTTTTTGTGGAGTTACCTTTCTAAAGATTGAGAGAATGCTCGGATTTTTGAATGTTTGGAAAATTTGGGTTCGTTCTTCGATAACGCGAGACGATTCGGAAGAAAGAAAGAAGAAGGGGAATGAAGAGGAGAGGGTCGGCTTATATAGGCAAAGAGGGCGACCGTTTGTCTCCCTTTCTTTGTCCTATTCGGTCCACGAAACATCATGCAGGCCACGATCCAAAGCTTGTATCACATAGAAGCCCACGGACTGCCTCAAACGATGGCCCACCACACTCAAAGCCCGACATGACTCGAAGGAAAGTCCGCCTCGTTTCGCACAAAGGCCTAGATACTCAGCTCGAGACGAGCACGTGACCACTCGGACCGTGGCGCTCTATGGCGATCTGATTCATGCATGCGTTGATTTGAACCAATGCGACTGTTGATTTACGTCCCTTCAAGAAAAGGTAGATTAGAATCTTCGAAGCATGTTCCATCATCGATAAAACATACTTCGAGGGGGCAAAATGTTGGCTCGCTTTTTGACCAAGCCACCCAGGATCATTCGTAAGAGGAATGCAGGAAACCACGATATCTAAGGACATGAAGGAATGGATCGCGCACCATCGTCTCGCCCAATATCGATTCGCGTACCATCGTCTCGACCACCGTCGAATCGCGCACCATCGTCTCGCCCAATATCGGATCGCCCCATCTCATCAGCGAACGACGCAGCCGGGCGATCCGATCCAAACTTACATTGTTACCCCGAGCGAACCGATCCGATCCCCTGGTGCATGGCGAACCCTCTGACCTGTTCAAGCACGAGCTAGTCTTCAGCGATCCGAATCGCACGGATCTGGCGACGCGTGTCCCTAACCGTCACTTGGACCGATTCTCCCCATCTGCACGATCCGATTTTCAAGCAGATCACGACACCTGTCCACAACGGCTAATTTGACTGTTTCTCCAACGGTGGCGATGCGATCCGATGCTCTCGGGATTCGTGCCACGTGTCCACGATCCGCCTGACAAAATCAGCTATAAATAGCCCAGAGCTTGGCATTTTTCGGGATCTTTTTGGCAATATTGAGTACTGAATCCGCCATTGTTGTCAAACTACTGAAATATTGAGAGAAATCATTGTTGTATTAGCTTTTAAAGCATAATCAATAATATATAAAGTGGACGTAGGCTCGTTAACGCCGAACCACTATAAATTCTGAGTGTTATTTTCTTTTTCCTTGTTCTTCATTTGAAATTCTCTACTGTTCATAACAATTTGGGTGTTAGGTCCAAATTTCGATCTAACACTTTGAATAAAATGTTTCACGCAGTGATCGTTCGCGAATTTCGGCCATTAACTTTGAGTGGATGTAACGGGAGATCAGACCGTTGGATTCTCCTAAAACCGGAACCCTGGGTTCGTATTGCAAAGATCTTCTGAACGAATATAAGAGATTTAAATTTTAACGATCGAATTTCAATTTATGTCCAAATCGATTGCAGAAGAGGTCTCTATGGATGCAGTTCAATGGACGATATTGAAAACCAACTATAAGGGTCTTCATAAAATTATTAAAAATATAAATAAATTGTGATAAGTCATAATAAATGATTTGTAAATATTTTGGATGAAATATTCCAAGTTGGAAAAGATAAAAGATATTTTTATCTAAATGAACTATTTAACAGCTAGATTAGGAATCCAGTGATTTTAAATTAATAAATTGGATTTGTAAATGGGTTTTTATATAATCAAAGTTCCCAACATATAAATTGGAAAGGGTTTGAATGGGAATTATCGTCGGATATTTCGATATTGGGTTCTGTGATTATATGGATATTATTGTGGGAATTCGTAAGATATTGATATCTTTGTTCCCAAAATGATATCTCTTAGTTTCATAAGTTGGTATTGAATGTAGGTCGATATGATTTCCATTTAAGGCCTTATATTTTATATTAAATTTGATTTTGGTTCGTTGTGATTAGTATCTTAAATAATACTATTCTTGAACCCAATTGTGAAAGGAATAAATCTTTTAATTAAGATTTAAAGAACTTTATTAATTTAATAAATTAAATTGGAATTGAATGGAATTCGATTAACAGTAATCGAGATGAGCTTTTGTAAAAGAAGGTGTTTACTATTTATGGATTTTAAAAGGCCTTGCCATTATTCCACATATATAGTTGGTCGAATACAGAAATTTATACCGATTATAAATTGTTTGAATTTCCGTGAAGATTCCATATTAATGAAAGATGGCTTTGGTTTATCGTGAATGATGTTTTAAATGGTAGTTGTTCTTTAACCCAATTAATGACATGATTAATTTCCTAAAAATTGAATAATCATTGTAATGATTTTTGAGATTAAAACTAAGCTGCAGTTTTAATGAATCTTCAATTAGATTGAAATATAAAAAGAGGTAAGTAAATTAACGAGTGTTCAAGAATGGAGTACCATCAGTTTTACTCATGCGATAGTTAAATCTTTAATTATATTTGAACTTGAAACGGTTATTAAATTTACTGATAGAACTTTGTGTATTAAATACGGAGTACCACCAATTTTTCTCCATAGGATGAATAGGTTGGGATTGGGAATAAATGATTACTTTGGTAAGGATTAATAATCCCGAATAGTTTTTTTTAACCTTAATTTTGTTTAAGTTGTGAAAAGATAAAATAAAATCTTCTGAAAATGATATCCAACAGAAGATTAAAATGTAAGTTTAAAAGAATTTATCTTGATAAAATTGATGGGAACATTTCCCCAAAGATATGAATATTTGAATAAAAGAATATTCTGGATTGGAATGAGATATGTACGATTTTTGTGTACTTACCGCATGATTATAAATATGCGCCAGTTGTTCGGAAAGGCCGGGTTTAACCCATTCTGAATAATTGTTATAACAATTAAAAGTCGAAAATGAAGACGCTGGCTGAAGACCAGAGATCTTCACATTGTTTGGGTTATTGCTGATGTCTCACTTGGAATGCACACCCAAGTGGAGGTTAAATGTTGTGGTCGTCCAAACGTACTTGGAAATCGACCGGATATGCGAGGACCTCTCTCCTGTATTGGACATATGAGACAAGGAATAAGATGCCTCCAATTTCGTTCAGACCTAGATGGGACTTGTAAATGGAATGTATGTTTGGCATTGTATTGTATGCTTTATTCGTTGACCTTTGCTAAATATATATCTGTTTGGTAGCGGAGAAATTTTTTTCTCTTGCTTAACACCCTTCTTTGAGATGTACAAGCTTAGAGGTTATATATTGGTGGAAATCAATGGTATGTTATGGATTGACAATGTGGCATGCTAGGATGCAATGATCAAGATTTTTTTTGAAAAGCAAGGACGTATGGATGATGATTAAAGCATAGAATTAAATAGCATAACTTTGTGTATAGTGTTGATTCACGAGCATCAATCTTCGGTATGAGTCAAAAACGAGATATTTACTACAAGGACTGCATGCGTTTCTTTCTAGCTAGAAGTGGTGTCATGTTGTGGAGCCCGGACATTTTTACTTATGTGGATGATGGATTGCGAGGTGCCTCGGATATGATTGGTCGACATACTGACCATTTTGGAGTTCCGATAGGACCGGGAAACATGTTGTTCAGGAATAACTAATCCACAAAAGTAAGAGTGGACCGGCCATGAAAATCCAAGGGTTACTAAGGGTTGATCCTGAGGCATGTGCTAGAGTGTCTCGAAATTGGTGAGGAAGATCCCTTGCCTCGACTCATAGATGGAATCCAATTTCCAATACGCAACTTATCGATTTTAGTTGTAAACCTATATGGCAGCATATTAGGATGGGGTACAATGTCGTCTATGATCGATACATTTATATTTAAAGTTATTTTTTGCACTATACACTTACAATAATATCAAAATTATTTGTTTTAAACATATCAAGCATGTTTGGCTATTATATGGTAAAACTCTATCCTTCGGCTTGCATAGCATTGTGTAATGGGACCTGAGTCATATAATAGCTTCATTTTTCAAAAAAAATTGCGTTGTTTTATTTTAAAACTGATTTTCATGTGCAGTAAACCCATTCCGCATCATACAACATGGTTCCATAATTTTTCCTACTTTTAAAGTAAGTTTTAATAACAGATTTAGTTCTCACACCAGTCCCATGAGTGACCTGGAGTTTATTGTTTCCTCCTAAACTCTGGGTGCCCATATTTTCTACACGAGAAGCTAGTAGTTTTAGTTTTGCAGATTTATTTTTAACAAGATCTTGGTTTACAGATGGAGCTATAATCGGAAAGCTTTGTATCCGTGTATTTCTTTCAGTTGTGTTTGATTGATGTATTTCCGTTGTGCATTGTATTTTTACATTTTATTTTCGCTGCTATTTAATTAATTTTATTCTTTGATATTAATTTTGCGCTGTATATTTTTTATTTGTACTCTGATATTCTTGAACCCTAATGTAAATTGTTGTAATAGAAATGAAAAATTCTGTTGTTCTGTGTTCCGATGTGTTGTGTTCTCAAACAATCCGCGTTCTCGAACGGTCTAGGTCGGTTTAGAAATAAATTTAGACCGTGAGAAGTTCGTTGCGTGACAGCTTGATATCAGAGCTTTGGTTTACAAAGCTCGAGAACAAGACACATTATACCCAGACGATAGAACTCATCAGAGATAGGATTAGTAATGTCCTATCAAAGAATGCTCGTTAAAGATAGGATCAGTAGTATCCTTGAATGAGTAACTCATTAGAGATGGGGTTAGTAATGCCCCAGAATCAGTTGAGAGTTATATGATTGTAAGTAACATATTTGTGATTAACATATATAATCTGATTTTCAATTATATTCTATATGCAATGAAAAATGTATGTTTTGAAAATATATGGATAAATTACCTGATTATTTTATAATATGATTTTGGGTGTTATTTTAACGTTGAAGTTGAAATTGAGTATAAGAAGATTTTGCATATACGCCAAGCTAGCATATATCTGAAGTCTTGAAAATACTTGATAGATATAGAATCACATTCTAGCCACTTGAGGATGATTATGGTGATAGCTCGAGCATCATTAATGTTTATTTAACGAACTGGATTTTCAACCCCAAAAATCAACACAAAACACCATGTTGACAATTCGAGCATCAGAAATATCTGATCATTAATAGAAAGAAGTTAGAGGGTGAGAAATAAAAAGAAATAAATTTAGAATAGAAGAAGAAGAAGGCCACAACAGAGTAAAGACGAAACTCATAGCAGAAAAATAAAATATATTATAACAAACTCTAAAATACAAAACTGTATTTGTACATACATTCATCATCATTAGAGTACATAACATATATACCACAGCGGAAATAAACTCTATATATAACTAATGCTGAAGTCTCCGACTCTAAGCTCCTCCAAGGGTATCTGTAAAATCCCGACTACTTGACTGCCCATGCAAATTTGGGCACCTAAGAGATTAGGGTAAAACAAAACAAAATAAACTCTGGATCAGTCATGGGACTAGTGTGAGTAAACTCCAACCATTTGGTTTAACTTTTAAAATCCTTTTCCAAAAGAAATGATAATCATAAGACCGATCCACACATAAACACGGATGGTTTTTACCTTACAATAACCCAAAACATTTTCCAAAATCCAAATTATTCTAATATTACAATAGTGTCTAATACAAGTAAATAACAATCTAGTAGTACGCTTGCATCTCACACTCTACATATATAATATACAATCAAAAACCGCGGGATTTATTGGAGAATGGATTTCCAACTATGAAAGGTATGGAACCACCTTCCGATCAGTGTACTCTAGAGGGGATACACTGGAGTTCAAAAAGAATATCTTGCAACTCAGCCACACATGACCGACCGTTCATTTCGCTTGAATGTTCCAAATATATTGTCACCTTACGGCTGGTATACCAGTGAAGCGACCCGAACTTCCCCGATCTCCGAAGAGAAGAGAAAGAATGAATTACTTTGAGGACAAGACGAATCAGAATACAACCAGAAGAACATTTCATTGTTTATTACAACAATTCCATCTGAATAGAAGAATATACAGAGTATGGATAAATATTATACAACAGGGAATATCAGAGATTTAAATTACATTTAAATTCATAGTAGCGGAAAAATAATACAACACATAACTGAAAGAAATACACGGATACGGAGCTTTGCAAGTATCGTTCCAGCTGTAGACTAGGATCCTATGAATATAAATCTGCAAAACCCAACTACTGGCTGCCCATGTGGAAAATAGGGGCGCCCAGAGTTTAGGTTAAAACAATAAAATCTAGGTCAGTCATGTGACTGGTGTGAGAACTAAAACAGTTATTAATCTTTATTTTAAAGTTAGGTAAATCAAGGGACCACGCCATATAAAACGGAACGGGTTTCCTCCCAAGAATACCAGTGCATAAAACAAATAGTGCAATGCTAAATAAAGAAAAATTAAGCTATTATAAGACCCAGGTCCCATCACACAATGCAACGCAAGCCGGAGGATAGGGTTTTACCTTATAACGGCCAAAGAATGCTTGATACGCTTAAAAACAGATTATTTTGATATTACTATAAGTGTATAGTGTCAAAACAATTTCAACCATAAGTATCAATCATAGACGACATAGTTACCATCTACTATGTCGCCATACTAGGTTCTACAAATAAAACCGAATTATCACGTATTGGAAATTGGATTTCCGTCATGAGTCGAGGCAAGGGGCAAGCTCCTCTCTATTCGAGACACTCTAGAAAATGTCTTAGGACCACACACAGCGATCCCCGGATCCTCCAAGGCCGGTCCTCTCTTACTTTTGAGGATTAGCAATTCCTGAACACACGTTTCCCGGTCCTATAGGACCTATATCCGAGGCGCCTCGCATCCAACAACCACACAGGTAAAAAGTATATAAATGTCAGGGCTAGTAGGTCACTGACATCGCCGATAGCTAGAAAGAAATGTCGTGCACTCCTTGGGTCCTTATCCCGTTTTTGACTCATACCGAGGTATGAGGCTCGCGAATCAACGCCATACACAATGCTATGCCACACAGGTCGTGCTTTGATCATCAACCGCAAGACTTTGCTTTTCAACAGAAGCCTTGATCATCTGCCACTTAGGCATGCCACACAGGCAATTCATGCCATGCGATTGTTATCTATCGATATATAACCTCTAAGCTCGTACGTCTCAGAGAAGGGCGTTAAGCAAGGGAATAAATTTCCGCCGCCAAACAGATATATATTTAATAGAAATCAATCACACATAACAAAATCCAATGTCAGACACACAGTCCATTTACAAGTTCATTCTGGGTCTGAACGAAACCGGAGGAACCTTATTCCTCGCATATCCATCGTTCTCCAAGTATGTCTGGACGATCACCGACTAACTCCCTCCTCTTGGGTGTACAGCCGAATCAAGATCATCAATAATCATCCAAATGACGTGAAGACCTCCAGTCTTTAACCACCGTCTTCATCTTCGACTTATTGTCGAATCGGTTATTCAGAATGGGTATAAACCCGGCCATTCCGAATAACCCGCGTATATAATAAACAAATGTTACACAAATACAACATACGCCTCATTCCAATTCAGGATATTCTTTATACAAATATTCACATTCCTAGGGAAAGGTTCCCATTAATTTTATCGAAGATAAATTCTTCTAAATTTATTCTTTAATCATCCTTTGGATATCATTTCAAACCATATTATGGTTTTCCAAACTAGTCGGGATTAGCGAACCACACCAAAGTAATTATTTATTTTATTTCCCAATCCCAACCTATTCATCCCATGGAGCAAAACTGGTAATACTCCATATCTAACACCACGGTGTTATCGGTAGATATTAATTACCATTTCACATTCAAATCTAATTAAAGATTTAACTATCGCTTTGGAGCAAAATTGTGATACTCCATTCTCGATTAATTCAATCTACTTAAAGATTCATTAAAACTCCACTTAGTTTTAATCTTCCCAAAAATCAATATCCTGTCTTTAACTGGGTTAAAGAACCATTGTCATCAAAAACACGGTTCACGATAAACCCAAAATCACATTCCATTGTTAATCAGGTTAAAGAACAGGTGTTATTCAAAACACCGCTCACGATAAACCCCAAAAACCAATTTAAATTCAATTCCAATTAAATGCTAATTAACTGGACAATTTCACTAAATCTTAATTAAAAGATTTATTCTTTTTCTAAACTGGGTTCAAGAACAGTGTTATTCAAGACACCATTCACGACGAACCCAAAAACCCATTTGATATTAAATACAAGGCTCTGAATAGAAAATATATCGGCTTATATTCAATACCAAATTATGAAACCAACAAATATCGTATTGGAAATAACAATATAAATATATCTTTCAAATTTCCACAACCATTTCTGTATAATCACGAAATCCAACATCGAAATATTCCGAAGATAATTTGGATTCAAATCCATTCCAATTCGTATATTGGAAATTCTGATTATTTTTAAAACCACTTCAAATCCAATTCAAAACTAGTTCATTTCGATAAAAATATATTTTATCTTTCCAAATATGGAATTTTTCACCCCAATTCTTTCTAAATAATTTATTATGATTTTACACAAATTATTAATATTTTTAATAATTTTATCAAGGCCCGTACAATCGATTTCCAATAACGGTCGTCGAACTGCACTTACAACGACCTTTTCCAAATTTGATTTGGACATAATTACAAATCCAACTATTAGATTTCAAATTTCTAATATTCATTGGAAAGCTCTTTTCGATATGAACCCAACAGTTCCGGTTTCAGGAAAATCCGACGGTCGGATCTCCCGTAACTTCAATTCGAAGTCAATGAGAGAAATTCACGAACTGCCGCGGCCCGACGCGTTCTACTCGGGCCATTTAATATATATAATATATATTATATACAGGAAAATCGGCTTAAGGAAATACATCTTTCAGTTTTTTGGCTTAAGGACGCGGGTATAATTTTTATGTCAGAAGGACACAAAATTTATATTTTTAGCCGAAGGAAATTATTTGGCCGATTATTAAATCGGGTGTTTCTTCCATCTCGCACTCAAATCTCTTCTCAAATCAATCGCACTGGAGGCGACGGCTTCAGTCGAAGAGGCGGCGCCGCATCACAGAACGAGCGACGGCTGCGCAACCACAGGCGTCAGCGGTGCTCCTTTAGGCGAAGACGACGGTCGTCCTTTGGCGAAGACGATGTACTGTTTCCATCAGGCGATAACGACGAATACTCAAGAGATAATGTTGATGGCCTATTTCGGATGAACAATGACAATGGAGTGAAGGTTAAGGTCGATGGTGGTGGTGCTACAGGTATCGATGGCTATTAACTATGTTGTTTTGAAATGAACTAAGAAACAAATGCTATATGAACTTATCATTTTGATTCTATATGTATAATGTATAACTGAACGTTATATTCTGTTTTGTTGTTGTTGCATCACTTGTGTCATTGCTGCATCATGTTGTTTCGTGATGATTGTGCTCTTTTGTTATGTGTACATTTGATTTTGATGTGATAAAATTACTTATATGTTTCAAAAAATGAGAAACTGTGCATAAACTATAATGCATCAGTTGTTTGTTTGCTTGCTCATTGAGTTGCTGTATTTTGAATATTGCAAATATCATAAATCAAATGGTAATGTACTTCATAACTAGAATGCTATATTAAACTATCATTTAAATATTCTAAACATACTAGTGTACTTTGGTTAAAAATGCTACACTAAACTATTTTTTTAATATCATACACATGATGGTGAACTTCATAATAATTATATTACACTAAATTATAGACTTGCGTATTATAAACAAGATAATGGACTTGGTTATTAAAATGCTATATTAAAATATCATTTTAAATCTTTAAAACATGATAGTGAACTTCACAAGTAAAACACCACATTAAACTATTTTAATTATCATTCGCTACATTCAAACATTCTAATGCACTTTAAAAATAGAATTGAATTTTTTACATATCATTTGGTACATTTGATGTACTATAATGCACTTTAAAACTACAAATGAAATTTTAAACTATCATTCGGCACATTCCATTCAATTTGATACTTTGTAATGAACTAATATAATACTACAAATGATAGATTGATTATTGTATGGTACATTCAATACATTTGATGCAATTAAAAGAATAAATGATATTTTAAATGATATTTTTTACTATTATTCATTCAATTTCATTCATTCCTTTGCATTATTTTAGTTCGTTCGGTTAAACGAAATGTTTTCGGTATAGATTGGTTTTCAAAGGTACCCGATTAGGCCTTGCGTTCGGATGTCTTTTACGTCTCACCGGTACTCGCCCGGTTAATTAATCCATCGGTACTCGCTCGATTAATTAATCCCTACTGGATGCAGATTCGTTGCTGAAGTACCGATTAGGTGTTGCGTCAGGACGTCTTTTACGTGTCATATACACCCGATTAGGCCTTGCGTCCGGATGTCTTTTACGTGTCTACCTGCTCGGTTAATAATTCACTATTGGATGCAGATTCATTGCTGAAGTACCCGATTAGGCCTTGCGTTCGAACGTATATTACGTGTCATAAGTACCTGATTAGGCCTTGCGTCCAGATGTCTTTTACATGTCATCGGTACCCGCTCGGTTAATTAATCCATACTGGGTGCAGATTCGTTGCTGAAGTACCCGATTAGGTCTTGCGTCCAGATGTCTTTTACGTGTCATAGGTACCCGATTAGGCCTTGCGTGCGGAAGTATTTTACGTGTCATAGGTACCCGATTAGGCCTTGCGTGCGGAAGTCTTTTACGTGTCATGGGTACCCGCTCGGTTAACTAATTCCTACTGGGTGTAGAATCGTTGCTGGAGTATCCAGTTAGGCCTTGCGTGCGGAAGTGTTTTACGTGTCATAGGTACCCGATTAGTCCTTGCGTGCGGAAGTGTTTACGTGTCATAGGTACACGATTAGGCCTTGCGTGCAGAATTGTTTTACGTGTCGTAGGTACCCGATTAAGCCTTGCGTGCAGAAGTGTTTTACGTGTCGTAGGTACCCTATTAGGCCTTGCGTGCGGAAGATTTTTACGTGTCATAGGTACCCGATTAGGCCTTGCGTGCGGAAGTCTTTTACGTGTCACGGGTACCCGCTCGGTTAACTAATTCCTACTGGGTGTAGAATCATTGCTGGAGTACCCGATTAGGCCTTGCGTGCATAAGTGTTTTACGTGTCATAGGTACCCGATCGGTTAACCAATTCCTACTGGGTGCAGAATCGTTGCTAGAGTACCCGATTAGGCCTTGCGTGCGGAAGTGTTTTACGTGTCATAGGTACCCGATTAGGCCTTGCGTGCGGAAGTCTTTTACGTGTCACGGGTACCCGCTCAGTTAACCAATTCCAACTGGGTGCAGAATCGTTGCTGGATTACCCGATTAGGCTTTGCGTGCGGAAGTGTTTTACGTGTCATAGGTACCCGATTAGGCCTTGCGTGCGGAAGTGTTTTACGTTGCACGGGTACCCGCTCGGTTAACTAATTCCTACTGGGTGCAGAATCGTTGCTGGAGTACCCGATTAAGCCTTGCGTGCGGAAGTCTTTTACGTGTCATAGGTACCCGATTAGGCCTTGCGTGCGGAAGTCTTTTACGTGTCACGGGTAACCCGCTCGGTTAATTAATTCCTACTGGGTGTAGAATCGTTGCTGGAGTAGCCGATTAGGCCTTGCATGCGGAAGTTTTTTACGTGTCATAGGTACCCGATTAGGCCTTGCGTGCGAAAGTCTTTTTCTCAATGATATATTTATCCATTATTCTATAGCTATTCATCTTGCTTTTGCCTATCATCAATCAAATGCCGAATGCATTTTTTCTCTATCATTTATCATTGCAACATAATACAATAAGCAAACAAAGTAACATATTCAAATGTAAATATATCATGTTATGTTTGTGTATCATTTTTTTCAATGTTATGTATGTCTATCATTACTTAAATGCTCTATTAAAGTGAACTAACATTATAGAACATGATATATGAATATAGCGTTGTGTTTTCAAAGTGAACTAGCATGTATATAATATAATGAATGATATCTGAATATAGCATTACATTCTTAAAGTGGTAAATGATAGTTGAATTTAGCATTGTATTTTTTAACATGAAATAACATATGTAAAATATGTAAACGATAGTTGAATATAGCATTGCATTTATAAAGTGAGCTACCATGTATAAAACATAATAAATGATAGTTAATTTCAACATCGTATTTTTAAAGTGAACTAGCATGTATAGAATATGTAAAATGATAGCTGAATATAGCATTATATTTTTAAAGCAAACTACAACATGTATAGATATGATAAATTGAATTTTACATTGTATTTTTGAAAGTGACCAAGCATGTGTATAATATTCTAAATGATAGTTGAATTTAACTTTTTTTATATTGTTATAAAGTAGACGATGCAGTCAATGATAAAAAATAAATCTTTTAGAAAATGCTAGATTAATTTAGTATTGAACAATAGTGTTATCTACTGTAGAAATCTATGGTTTATAGCAATAAAACAATGCTATATTAGATTAGCATTAAATTTAGACTAACATAACACATATGCTAAAATACATTAGCATTATATATTTTTTAGAAATTGTTAAAATGCTAGATTGAATTAGCAGTAGACAAAAAATTTGACATATCAAAATAATGCTATATGCAAGTTTCATATGAAAATTTAAATATAATTGTCAGCAAAAACATCAAAGCTAGAAAATAAGGTGGGGAAAATGTTATGTTTAAGTAATATTTACCAAATTTATTTGGCATTGACCTGAAAACAAAAAGCTACATCTAACTATCATTTCAAAAATATGTATCATTGAATATATAAAAAAGAAAAAGAAAAAAGAGCTATATGGAAAAAATGTATGTAAGAAAGAAAATGATTTATTAGACTATCATATTTAAGCTTAAATAAAACAATAAGTACAACTACCATTTAAAAATAAAATGATAAGTACATCTATCATTTTTTAAAATGAACACTACATTGTAAAAAAAAATGATAAGTACAACTATAGTTTCAACGTTTGGATGTATTTGACCTGAATTGAAAAAAAAAATATTCAAATTACATAAGCGTTTCCTTTTTTACTTTTTATTTTTTTACTGAAATGCTAACTAATGTAAAAAGGTTAAAAAAAAGGAAATTGTACTTAGCATTCGACTGAAATGCTAAGTACAGTTAGCATTGAAAAGAATTTGTAATACTGAAGTAGAAATACAACATCAGATTGGCATTTGACTAAAATGCTAAATACAGTTAGCATTCGACTGAAATGCTAAATTTAATAGCAGATTGGAATCGTTGACTTGAACGGCAGTGTGACGGCAAGGAACTTCGCTCGGTCCGAACCAGTCGCTAAACCGACCCAGACCGTTCGAAACGCCCTATCGTTTGAGAACACGACAAAACAGAACGCATACAGAAGAACATTTCATTGTATATTACAACAATGCATCAGATTACAAGAATATACAGAGTATAAATGAATATTACACAGAAATATCAGAGATTTAAATTACATTTAAATACATAGCAGCGGAAAATAATACAATACACAACTAGAATGAGATATACGGATACAAAGCTTTCCGGATATCGTTCCAGCTGTAAACCAGGATCCTGTGAATATAAATCTGCAAAACCAAAACTACTAGCTGCCCGTGTCGAAAATAGGGGCACCCAGAGTTTAGGTTAAAACAATAAACTCCAGGTCAGTCATGTGACTGGTGTGAGAACTAAAACAGTTATTAATCTTTATTTCAAATCATTAGGTAAATCAAGGGACCACGCCGTATAACACGGAACGGGTTTCCTCCCAAGAATACCAGTGCATAAAACCAACAGCGCAATGCTAAATAAAGAAAAATGAAGCTGTTATAAGACCCAGGTCCCATCACACAATGCAACGCAGTCGAGGATAGGGTTTTCCCTTATAACAGCCAAAGAATGCTTGATACGTTTAAAACAAATCATTTGATACTATTATAAGTGCATAGTATATAAAACACTTCAAATCATAAGTATCAATCATAGGCGGCATGAGCGCCCCATCCCACTATGTCGCCATATATAGGATATACAATCAAAACCGCAAAGTCTCGTATTTGGAAATTGGGTTTCCATCTATGAACCGAGGCAAAAGATAGTCCTCAACCGATTCGAGACAATCTAGCCCATGTCTCAGGCAAGCGCGCAGGCAAGCCTTGGATCGTCAGGGCCGGTCCACACGGAGTGGATTATTATGCCTGAACAATACGTCTCCCCACCCTATGGGGTGTAAGTCTGGTCCGTCAGCCGACCAGAATGCATTCGGCCGAAACCGATATAACCGAGGCGCCTCGCAACAGCAACAACCACATAAGTCAAACTCGTCAGGGCGTGTAAAACCACTGACGCCACTTCTAGCTAGAAAGAAACGCAAGTCCTCCCTGAGGTCCGTCTCCCGTTTTTGGTTCATACCTGGTGTGAAACACGCGAGGTAAACGTTACACAAAGCTACGCCACAAAGGCCGTGCTTTGATCATCACCACAAGACTTTGCTTTTCAACAGAAGCCTTGATCATTTGCATCTTAGCATGCCACACAGGCAAACCATCCTATGCAACCGATATCAGTCACACAGAATGAAATCCGATGTCAGACACACAGTCCATTTACAAGTCCGTTCTGGGTCTGAACGAAACCGGAGGCACCTAGTACCCCGCATATCCATCGATCTCCAAGTACGTCTGGACGATCACTAACTGTTTCCATCTTCTTGGGTGTACAGCCCAATCAAGATCATCAGTTATCACCCAAACGACGTGAAGACTTCCGGTCTTCGACCATCGTCTTCATCTTCGACTTATCGTCGTATCAGTTATTCAGAATGGGATAAACCCGGTCTTTCCGAATAACTCGCGTATATATTATAAAAGTGTTACACAAACACAACATACGCCTCATTCCAATTCATTAGTCACTAACCGTAAATTAATCAAGAGAATAATTCCCCAAATATTAACCCCGAAGGCCGAAACCAACATCAGATCAATATCCAGAAAACCATTCTGCTTGGCTAACCGCCAGTTAGTTTCTAAATTTCACATTCAAATCTAATTAAAGATTTAACTATCGCCTGGAGCAAAACTGGTGATACTCCATTCTCGATCTTTTCAATCTAATTAAAGATTCATTAAAACTCCACTTAGTTTTAATCTGTGACTGGGTTAAAGAATCAGTGTCATTTAAAACACGGTTCACGATAAACCCAAAGTCACATCCCATTAATTATCGGGTTAAAGAACAAGTGTTATTTAAAACACTGTTCACGATAAACCCAAAAATCAATATCAATTCAATTCCAATTAAATATCATTTAATTGGTACACTTCATTAAATCTAAATAAAAAGATTTAATCTTTTCTCAACTGGGTTCAAGAACAGTGTTAGTGAAGACACCATTCACGACAAACCCAAATCACATTCGATATTCAATACAAGGCTCTGAATAGAAACTATATCGGCCTATATTCAATATCAAATTCTACGATTAACAAATGTCGTATTGGAAATAACGATATACATATATATCTTTCAAATTTCCATAACAACACCTGTAATATCACGAATTCCAACATCGAAATATTCCGAAGACAATTTCGATTCAAATCCACTCCAATGCAATCATTGGAAATTTTGGTTATTTTCAAAACCATTTCAAATTCAATTTATTTATTTAAAAATAAATAGAATTATAATTCTAGTTCAAAACTAGTTCATTTCGATAAAAATCTATTTTTATCTTTTCAAATATGGAGTTTTTCATCCCAAACTTTCACAAATCATTTCTTATGATTTTACACAAATTATTACTATTTTTAATAATTTTATCAAGGCCCGTACGGTCGATTTCCATTAACGGCCATCGAACTGCACTTACAGCGACCTTTTTCGAATTTGATTTGGACGTATCTCCAAATCCAACCGTTAGATTTCAAATTTCTAACATTCATTAGAAAGCTCTTTTCGATACGAACCCAACGGTTCCGGTTTTAGGAGAATCCGACGGTCGGATCTCCCGTAATGTCCGTTTGAAACAAATGGTCGAAATTCGCGAACTGCCGCAGCGCGGCGCGTTCTATTCAGGCCATTATATTATATATATAATATATATTTCGTCGATTACTATTTAAAACGAATTATATAAATGGTTTTAAATTCGTTTCAAAAGCAATTTCAACTTCCTTTTCAATTCAAATCAAAATTGAATTCTTCTTTATAAATTCGTTTCAAAATTCATTTCTATTCAATTCAAATTTCAATTCAATTTGAATTCATTTCAATTCGCTTTCAATTCAATTCGAATTCGTTTTCAATTCAATTCATTTCGAAATCGTTTTCAATTCAATTCATTTCGAAATCGTTTTCAATTCAATTCATTTCGAAATCGTTTTCAATTCAATTCATTTCGAAATCGTTTTCAATTCAATTCATTTCGAAATCGTTTTCAATTCAATTCATTTCGAAATCGTTTTCAATTCAATTCATTTCGAAATCGTTTTCAATTCAATTCATTTCGAAATCGTTTTCAATTCAATTCATTTCAAAATATTCGATTTCGAAATCACGTTTCAATATTCATTTTAAAATGAATAAAATCGATATAAATATCGTTCACGTCAAAATGGCGTCAATCTAATCCTCACGGCTTCACATATTTCTATTTTCAAATATTCTATTTCAAATATTTCTATTTCAAATATTTCTATTTCAAATATTTCTATTTCAAATATTTCTATTTCAAATATTTCTTTTTTTCTCGAAACTGGAATGAGGCCCAATCAATTACCATATAATGTTAATTATATGGATTTTCTACAACACATGTATATATCAACAACGATGAATAATCAACCATCAACCAAAGTGCACTACACTGTATAAGCATCAAATATAGACATTTAACGCTTATAGCAGCTTGTCAATCAATCGATCGACATATTTAATAAATCAGGATGAGTGAACTTCAAATTTCATCCTAACACCCGTGTGGGGTTTCAAACAATCAAACACATATTTTATTTGTGCAGTTAGGCGATGTGTAAAATTTATCGACCCAATCAACGTCATTCAAATAGGTGTACATAAACAAACCGTCTGGTTTGTAAATGAATATTTATTTATTCACATTCACGTTAAAAATTATATTTTTAACGATAACACATTTTATTTTAACATATGAATTTATATTCAGTTCATTCGTTAAATAAAATGCTATTTTTATTTTTCTAACTTATTTTAGAAAATTTCGGCGGCATAACGGCACGATACTAGAAACGGGACAAGGCCTAGCCTTATCCCCGGTCTAGTGAAGGCCCACGCCATTCACACATCAATCAAATCAATTCGTTATGCAAACCACAAACTTTGGAGTAAGGGTCTAACCTAGCCTTACTCCTTCGCCTTATAACGGCGCACGTCTAATCCTAACCAATTTATCGATTCGATTTTTCACACCACAAACCACATTCAAACCAATATCACAATCAATCACCAAACAGTCAAACAAACAAGTCCATGGTCTGTGGACGGGTGTCGGGTGCTACTAAGCACCGTCTGCATCCTAGTATATATATAACTAGAAAAATAAATTGAAAGGTGAGGAATTCTCACATATAGCTATCCTAGCTCCACAGCACTTCATTGATAGAAATCTTCATTGTTTTCGCATCTTCTTCAGCTTCGTCGCCTGTAGCCAGTTTTCAAGAAGGGGGAGAGATGGCCGAGGTGGAGGAGCTTGCTGAGCTGCGTCGGAGTCGGAGCATCCACTGGAGGAAGTGGCGGCGGTCCATCGGGGAGGGGAAAAGGAGCGGGACGCGAGGGGGTTCGGGTTCTAGGCGTTCGAATGGAGGAAGAAGGGGGTCGCGACAACATCAGGGGGAGGCGGCGGTGCTGGAGTTCGACGAGGGGGTGAGGGTGACTGGATCGTCGAGGGCCGGCGACGAGGCTCCGCCCTTCGTTCGAAATTTTTTTTTTTTTTTTTTTTTTTTTATACCTGGAAATGAAAATGATTGAAAAAGGGGGGGGCCAGGTTAAGAAGGGAAATTAAATATTTTTTTTTTTTTTTTTATTATTTTATTTTGCAAAAAAAGTTAACTTTCACATACGATCTCGAAACGAGGCCCACCGCCTGTCGTCCACAGCGTTCTACCCCCATTCCGAACACAATAGGATATGTATCGCAAGCTGATTCGATAGTTACAATCAGTTTCCATTGAATTTACATTTAAATCACTTTATTGAATTTTAAACGTATATTTCAAATTACCGGGGGCACATACTAACTCTAAAAACTCCAGAAAAATATTTTCTAGCTTCGTATTGATGATACGGTCCTAACAAAACTAGTTTCGTCGAATTCTGAGACCGTTGGAAAAATGGCCATCTTCCAGTCGATTAAAATCAACTGAAACTGGTCAAACGCGTTTTCTTTTGCCACGCTCACACATTGATTCGAAAAATTATGAAATTTGGAATCTAGCAATAATTCGACATCACGGACCCAACAAAACTGGTTTCGTCGGAATCCGAGGTCGTTTGCAAAATGTCCATTTTTAAGGGCCTGAATTCCATAGCGACTATTCAGAATTTTCAACTGGACATATCTTTTGATTCCCGCTACGAACTTTTGATTTTTCGGATTCGTTGGAAAGATATTCACTATTAGATTCCATTATTTTCGGTTTCACTAAAATCCGGATTGTTTTGCACCCGGTACATTCAATTGAAGTTTGAAATCGAATTATCGAACTACCGCGCCATTTTCAATTCCTTTTATAATTATATATAATTATTATATATTCTAACGACGACGCGTAAAATATATACGATCGAATTATATTCAAAATAAATTTCTCGTCGATATTCTTTAAAATAATTCCTTTTAAATAATCAAAATTCGCTAAAATTGCCAAAATAAAATTTTCAAACTGGCTCGCATTTTACGGGTTGTTACAATCTCCCCCACTTAAAACTTTTCGTCCCCGAAAAGGAACAAAGTCGAAAGTGGTTTGATTATTCAGCCCTACATTCGATTTGGCTTCCATTCTCCAACTTTTCAGTTTCTGAGAATTTTCAAAATTTCAAAAATTTGGCTAACACCCTAAATTTTCGAAAAATTTCGCCATAACCTCCCCTGCAATGGGAGCATCGGGAAATTGCAAATAGCGTTCCCGGTCCTTCAGATCTCAAAAAGAAAAAGAAAAAGCCAAGCGGCTAGCCAATAGGCTCATAAAATCATCATCACCCAAACAAAACAGTAAATTATGTAATAAACATGTACCTATTTGTCGGGCAAACAAATTTTATTCTCTGGCTCTAGCCTCCTTGCTATGACCTGTTCAATGTAAGTATATGTATATGCAAGCAAATGCGACCAAATTTCAATACAATTCAATATTTGATTCAATTAGGCATAATGATTCAAAATTATCAAACAATACAAACATCAATCAATTAGTGAATTAGAGTTTCAAATTCATAATTTTGATACATATACAAAAAATCATGTTTTGATGCCAAATCACAACAATGAATTCTAACTATATAAGTTTTGGGTTCTCACACCAGCCTAATGGAAATATATAGAAAATCACACATTCGAAACACGAATATAAATACGGATGATGTCATGACAATCATCAGTACCATCTCCGGGCGACTAGAATGTGATTCCATATCTATCCAGTATATTAAAACTTTGAATATACGTTTGCAAGGCGTATATGCAAATTCTTTATATACTGAATTGCCCAAAATCAATATAAACAAATAATCAAATACGAATAGTTGATTTAAATTTTCAAAACAAAATGTTTTCATTTGAAAAATATACTCTTCACACCCGTTCTAGGATACTACTGATCCTATCTCTAACGAGTCATTCCATTGGATATTGCTAATCCAATATCTGATGAATTCTTTCGTATGGTTCTAATGTGCCTTGTTCTCTGAGCTTTGTAAACCAAAGCTCTGATACCAAATGTGACGGCAAGGAACTTCGCTCGGTCCGAACCAGTCGCTAAACCGACCCAGACCGTTCGAAACGCCCTATCGTTTGAGAACACGACAAAACAGAACGCATACAGAAGAACATTTCATTGTATATTACAACAATGCATCAGATTACAAGAATATACAGAGTATAAATGAATATTACACAGAAATATCAGAGATTTAAATTACATTTAAATACATAGCAGCGGAAAATAATACAATACACAACTAGAATGAGATATACGGATACAAAGCTTTCCGGATATCGTTCCAGCTGTAAACCAGGATCCTGTGAATATAAATCTGCAAAACCAAAACTACTAGCTGCCCGTGTCGAAAATAGGGGCACCCAGAGTTTAGGTTAAAACAATAAACTCCAGGTCAGTCATGTGACTGGTGTGAGAACTAAAACAGTTATTAATCTTTATTTCAAATCATTAGGTAAATCAAGGGACCACGCCGTATAACACGGAACGGGTTTCCTCCCAAGAATACCAGTGCATAAAACCAACAGCGCAATGCTAAATAAAGAAAAATGAAGCTGTTATAAGACCCAGGTCCCATCACACAATGCAACGCAGTCGAGGATAGGGTTTTCCCTTATAACAGCCAAAGAATGCTTGATACGTTTAAAACAAATCATTTGATACTATTATAAGTGCATAGTATATAAAACACTTCAAATCATAAGTATCAATCATAGGCGGCATGAGCGCCCCATCCCACTATGTCGCCATATATAGGATATACAATCAAAACCGCAAAGTCTCGTATTTGGAAATTGGGTTTCCATCTATGAACCGAGGCAAAAGATAGTCCTCAACCGATTCGAGACAATCTAGCCCATGTCTCAGGCAAGCGCGCAGGCAAGCCTTGGATCGTCAGGGCCGGTCCACACGGAGTGGATTATTATGCCTGAACAATACGTCTCCCCACCCTATGGGGTGTAAGTCTGGTCCGTCAGCCGACCAGAATGCATTCGGCCGAAACCGATATAACCGAGGCGCCTCGCAACAGCAACAACCACATAAGTCAAACTCGTCAGGGCGTGTAAAACCACTGACGCCACTTCTAGCTAGAAAGAAACGCAAGTCCTCCCTGAGGTCCGTCTCCCGTTTTTGGTTCATACCTGGTGTGAAACACGCGAGGTAAACGTTACACAAAGCTACGCCACAAAGGCCGTGCTTTGATCATCACCACAAGACTTTGCTTTTCAACAGAAGCCTTGATCATTTGCATCTTAGCATGCCACACAGGCAAACCATCCTATGCAACCGATATCAGTCACACAGAATGAAATCCGATGTCAGACACACAGTCCATTTACAAGTCCGTTCTGGGTCTGAACGAAACCGGAGGCACCTAGTACCCCGCATATCCATCGATCTCCAAGTACGTCTGGACGATCACTAACTGTTTCCATCTTCTTGGGTGTACAGCCCAATCAAGATCATCAGTTATCACCCAAACGACGTGAAGACTTCCGGTCTTCGACCATCGTCTTCATCTTCGACTTATCGTCGTATCAGTTATTCAGAATGGGATAAACCCGGTCTTTCCGAATAACTCGCGTATATATTATAAAAGTGTTACACAAACACAACATACGCCTCATTCCAATTCATTAGTCACTAACCGTAAATTAATCAAGAGAATAATTCCCCAAATATTAACCCCGAAGGCCGAAACCAACATCAGATCAATATCCAGAAAACCATTCTGCTTGGCTAACCGCCAGTTAGTTTCTAAATTTCACATTCAAATCTAATTAAAGATTTAACTATCGCCTGGAGCAAAACTGGTGATACTCCATTCTCGATCTTTTCAATCTAATTAAAGATTCATTAAAACTCCACTTAGTTTTAATCTGTGACTGGGTTAAAGAATCAGTGTCATTTAAAACACGGTTCACGATAAACCCAAAGTCACATCCCATTAATTATCGGGTTAAAGAACAAGTGTTATTTAAAACACTGTTCACGATAAACCCAAAAATCAATATCAATTCAATTCCAATTAAATATCATTTAATTGGTACACTTCATTAAATCTAAATAAAAAGATTTAATCTTTTCTCAACTGGGTTCAAGAACAGTGTTAGTGAAGACACCATTCACGACAAACCCAAATCACATTCGATATTCAATACAAGGCTCTGAATAGAAACTATATCGGCCTATATTCAATATCAAATTCTACGATTAACAAATGTCGTATTGGAAATAACGATATACATATATATCTTTCAAATTTCCATAACAACACCTGTAATATCACGAATTCCAACATCGAAATATTCCGAAGACAATTTCGATTCAAATCCACTCCAATGCAATCATTGGAAATTTTGGTTATTTTCAAAACCATTTCAAATTCAATTTATTTATTTAAAAATAAATAGAATTATAATTCTAGTTCAAAACTAGTTCATTTCGATAAAAATCTATTTTTATCTTTTCAAATATGGAGTTTTTCATCCCAAACTTTCACAAATCATTTCTTATGATTTTACACAAATTATTACTATTTTTAATAATTTTATCAAGGCCCGTACGGTCGATTTCCATTAACGGCCATCGAACTGCACTTACAGCGACCTTTTTCGAATTTGATTTGGACGTATCTCCAAATCCAACCGTTAGATTTCAAATTTCTAACATTCATTAGAAAGCTCTTTTCGATACGAACCCAACGGTTCCGGTTTTAGGAGAATCCGACGGTCGGATCTCCCGTAATGTCCGTTTGAAACAAATGGTCGAAATTCGCGAACTGCCGCAGCGCGGCGCGTTCTATTCAGGCCATTATATTATATATATAATATATATTTCGTCGATTACTATTTAAAACGAATTATATAAATGGTTTTAAATTCGTTTCAAAAGCAATTTCAACTTCCTTTTCAATTCAAATCAAAATTGAATTCTTCTTTATAAATTCGTTTCAAAATTCATTTCTATTCAATTCAAATTTCAATTCAATTTGAATTCATTTCAATTCGCTTTCAATTCAATTCGAATTCGTTTTCAATTCAATTCATTTCGAAATCGTTTTCAATTCAATTCATTTCGAAATCGTTTTCAATTCAATTCATTTCGAAATCGTTTTCAATTCAATTCATTTCGAAATCGTTTTCAATTCAATTCATTTCGAAATCGTTTTCAATTCAATTCATTTCGAAATCGTTTTCAATTCAATTCATTTCGAAATCGTTTTCAATTCAATTCATTTCGAAATCGTTTTCAATTCAATTCATTTCAAAATATTCGATTTCGAAATCACGTTTCAATATTCATTTTAAAATGAATAAAATCGATATAAATATCGTTCACGTCAAAATGGCGTCAATCTAATCCTCACGGCTTCACATATTTCTATTTTCAAATATTCTATTTCAAATATTTCTATTTCAAATATTTCTATTTCAAATATTTCTATTTCAAATATTTCTATTTCAAATATTTCTTTTTTTCTCGAAACTGGAATGAGGCCCAATCAATTACCATATAATGTTAATTATATGGATTTTCTACAACACATGTATATATCAACAACGATGAATAATCAACCATCAACCAAAGTGCACTACACTGTATAAGCATCAAATATAGACATTTAACGCTTATAGCAGCTTGTCAATCAATCGATCGACATATTTAATAAATCAGGATGAGTGAACTTCAAATTTCATCCTAACACCCGTGTGGGGTTTCAAACAATCAAACACATATTTTATTTGTGCAGTTAGGCGATGTGTAAAATTTATCGACCCAATCAACGTCATTCAAATAGGTGTACATAAACAAACCGTCTGGTTTGTAAATGAATATTTATTTATTCACATTCACGTTAAAAATTATATTTTTAACGATAACACATTTTATTTTAACATATGAATTTATATTCAGTTCATTCGTTAAATAAAATGCTATTTTTATTTTTCTAACTTATTTTAGAAAATTTCGGCGGCATAACGGCACGATACTAGAAACGGGACAAGGCCTAGCCTTATCCCCGGTCTAGTGAAGGCCCACGCCATTCACACATCAATCAAATCAATTCGTTATGCAAACCACAAACTTTGGAGTAAGGGTCTAACCTAGCCTTACTCCTTCGCCTTATAACGGCGCACGTCTAATCCTAACCAATTTATCGATTCGATTTTTCACACCACAAACCACATTCAAACCAATATCACAATCAATCACCAAACAGTCAAACAAACAAGTCCATGGTCTGTGGACGGGTGTCGGGTGCTACTAAGCACCGTCTGCATCCTAGTATATATATAACTAGAAAAATAAATTGAAAGGTGAGGAATTCTCACATATAGCTATCCTAGCTCCACAGCACTTCATTGATAGAAATCTTCATTGTTTTCGCATCTTCTTCAGCTTCGTCGCCTGTAGCCAGTTTTCAAGAAGGGGGAGAGATGGCCGAGGTGGAGGAGCTTGCTGAGCTGCGTCGGAGTCGGAGCATCCACTGGAGGAAGTGGCGGCGGTCCATCGGGGAGGGGAAAAGGAGCGGGACGCGAGGGGGTTCGGGTTCTAGGCGTTCGAATGGAGGAAGAAGGGGGTCGCGACAACATCAGGGGGAGGCGGCGGTGCTGGAGTTCGACGAGGGGGTGAGGGTGACTGGATCGTCGAGGGCCGGCGACGAGGCTCCGCCCTTCGTTCGAAATTCTTTTTTTTTTTTTTTTTTTTTTTTATACCTGGAAATGAAAATGATTGAAAAAGGGGGGGGCCAGGTTAAGAAGGGAAATTAAATATTTTTTTTTTTTTTTTATTATTTTATTTTGCAAAAAAAGTTAACTTTCACATACGATCTCGAAACGAGGCCCACCGCCTGTCGTCCACAGCGTTCTACCCCCATTCCGAACACAATAGGATATGTATCGCAAGCTGATTCGATAGTTACAATCAGTTTCCATTGAATTTACATTTAAATCACTTTATTGAATTTTAAACGTATATTTCAAATTACCGGGGGCACATACTAACTCTAAAAACTCCAGAAAAATATTTTCTAGCTTCGTATTGATGATACGGTCCTAACAAAACTAGTTTCGTCGAATTCTGAGACCGTTGGAAAAATGGCCATCTTCCAGTCGATTAAAATCAACTGAAACTGGTCAAACGCGTTTTCTTTTGCCACGCTCACACATTGATTCGAAAAATTATGAAATTTGGAATCTAGCAATAATTCGACATCACGGACCCAACAAAACTGGTTTCGTCGGAATCCGAGGTCGTTTGCAAAATGTCCATTTTTAAGGGCCTGAATTCCATAGCGACTATTCAGAATTTTCAACTGGACATATCTTTTGATTCCCGCTACGAACTTTTGATTTTTCGGATTCGTTGGAAAGATATTCACTATTAGATTCCATTATTTTCGGTTTCACTAAAATCCGGATTGTTTTGCACCCGGTACATTCAATTGAAGTTTGAAATCGAATTATCGAACTACCGCGCCATTTTCAATTCCTTTTATAATTATATATAATTATTATATATTCTAACGACGACGCGTAAAATATATACGATCGAATTATATTCAAAATAAATTTCTCGTCGATATTCTTTAAAATAATTCCTTTTAAATAATCAAAATTCGCTAAAATTGCCAAAATAAAATTTTCAAACTGGCTCGCATTTTACGGGTTGTTACAGGCAGCGGCCAGGTTTGAAATGAACGACATTGACTTCGAGCGTTGATCGGTCGGATGACGGCTAGGGCATGAGGTCGGCGACAGAAGTGGAGTGAAGGTTAGGGCGAAGGTGGCTACTTGAAGAAGCGGCGGCGGCGGGAGCTTGAAGAGGCGGCGGTTTGGAGAGGCGGCGGCGGCGGCTTGGAAGGGAGTGTGATGACTTGGCTGTTGGTAATTGAGGCGATGACGGCTGTTGATAATCGAGGGCGGAGGAAATAAAAAAAGAATATGGCGACTGTCCTTCTGCCTAATTTCTTAAAGTTGCGTCCTAATTTTAAAAGTTTATTATATGTTTGTCCTTTAAACTAATTTGCTCTAGTATATATATATTTCGATGATTTCAATTCTAAACGTATTTTATAAATCGTTTTAAATTCGTTTTCAAAACAATTTCAACTTCATATTCAATTTTAAATCAAAATTGAATATTCCATATCATTAATATACAAATGATAATATTTTCAAAATATTAGATTTTGAAATCACTTCCTTTTCTATATTCATTATAAAAACGAATATAATCGATATAAATATCGTTCGCGTCAAAATGGCGCATATCTAATCAACACGGCTTTATATATTTCAATAACTTCGTTATTCTATTCAACAAATGAATATTTTCTTCAACACATGAATATATATTTCTTTTAACACATGAATATTCTCAACACATGAGTATCGTCAACACATGACTATTTTTGTTATTTAATATATTTCATAAAATTATGATTTCTATCGTTTAATTCTTAATCAGACTCCAACCGTAAATTAGTAAGAGAACGATTCCCTAAGTATTAACCCCGAAGGCCGAAACCAACATCAGATCAATACCCAAGAAACCACTCATCTTATCTAGTTTCCAGTTAGTTTCTAATTTTATATATGATAAAGATGTAAATTTTATTGTTAAAATATTACGTTCAACACATGATAAGTTTCAACAGATGAATATTCTCAACATATGAGCCTCGTAACACATGACTATTTATTCTATTCAACACATCAATCTTTATTTTATAATATTCTTTATTTTCCAAATTGGAATGAGGCCCAATCAATTACCATATAATGTTAATTACATGGATTCCATACAACACATGTATATAATAGCAACGATATATAATCAACCATCATCCAGAGTGCACCACACAACTGCATAAGCATTAAATATAAATAATTAACGCTTACACAGTTTGTCGACCAATCGATCGACATACAACTAAACAATTGGGATTAATGCACGCCAAATATCATCCCAATACCCGTGTGGGGTTTCAAATCAACAAACACTGAATATTATTTGTGAAGTTGGGCGATGTGTAAAATTTATCGTCCCAGTCTATATCCTTCAAATGGGTCTACATAAACAAATCGTCTGATTTGTAAATGAATATTTATTTATTCACATTCGCGTTAAATTTATATTTTTAACGATGAATAATTTATTTCAACACATGAATATATATCCATACATTTCACATCACAATCAATTTTCACCACACAACAAAATCAAACAAGTCGTCCATGGTCTGTGGACAACGGGTATCGGGTGCTGCTAAGCATCGTATGCATCCTAGTATATATTTTTAACTAGAAAACAAGATTTAAAGTGAGAAGTTCTCACCGAGGGTTCCACTCCTCCATTCTTTATTTCTGAACGGTCTGGATTCTGTTTTGCTTCCAGTCAGTTCCATCGCAATCTATTTCACTCTGTTCATAGTAAAAATCACATTTTTATTATTCAGTTTTATATATATAAATCATATTTTTACATCGCAACTTCATGATAAAAATAAAGTTCATATTTTTATTTCACTTCATATATTGTAAAGATTATATTTTTATATCGCTTCATACAAAAATAACATCTTTATTCTTATACTGTTCGCATAAAAATCGCTTCTTTAATAAATAAAAATCCTACTTTTCATAAATCAAATCTTTTCGTTAATAAAAATCAAATCTTTGGATTCATAAAAATCTAATCTTTATATTTATATCTATAAAAATCTTGCCTCTCATGTTATAAAAATATAATCTTTCATGTAATTAAAATTAAACCTTTCATGTAATTAAAAATTAAACTTTCTTGTAATTAAAAATTTAACCTTTCTTGTAATTAATATCATATTCATAAAAATCAGATTTTTAAACATAGTTGTAATATAATAACAGAAAATAAAATAAATGTAAATAAAAATAAAAATAAAAGAACACACCTTCACTTCGGATTTTCGTTGAAGGGAGAGGGCTGATTTGGTTCGTGGAGGGTTTTAAATGTGGAGAGGGTAGTGGCGGAGATTGTCATGGGGTTGGAGAAGAATGAGGAGGAGGGATGGGCGAGCCGAGGTCTGAGGTAGTTCAGGGAGGTGGCAGTCGACTGAGGAGGCGGAGACGATTGGCCCACACGGTGGTGCTGACTTGGGGGATTTCCGTTCGAATTAGGGTTTCTGGGGGAGAGCGAGCGAGCCAGCGTTGGGGAGGGCTGCGTCGAGGTTGGAGGCGCCGGCGTGGGGGGGGGAGCACGACGGTGCACGACGGTCCGGCGGAGTCTGGGCAGTGGCGGTCTCCTTCGAGCTTTTTTTTCCTTTTATCTCGATCTGAGAAAGTGATGGAGGAGAGAGTATGGAGAGAGAGAGTTGACTTATAATTATATATATATATATATAATTTAATTCTCCCAAAAAGTAACTTTTTATTTCGAACTTTAAATCAAACCCAACGACTGTCGCCCCTAGCGTAATACCCCCATCCCGAACACAATGGGATATGTCATGTAAGCCAATTCGACCGTTTCGATCAATTTTCGCTAAATTTAAAATATAAATCATTATATTTTAAATTCAAACGTACATTTCAATTTACCGGGGCCATATACAGTATCTAAAAATTTCCGATAAATATTTTATAGTTTCATATTAACGATGCGGTCCTAACAAATCTAATTTCATCTAATTCTGAGACCGTTTGAAAAATGGCCATTTTCTGGTCGATCGAAATTGACTAAAACTGTTAAAACACGTTTTACTTCGCCACGCTCACATATTGATTCAAAAAATTACGAGTTTTGGAATCTAGCGATAACTTGAAATCCCGGATCCAACAAAAGTGGTTTCATCGAATACCGAGGTCGTTTGCAAAATTTCCATTTTTAAGGGCCAGAATTCCATAGCGACTATTCCGAATTTTCAACTGGGCATAACTTTTGATTCCCGCTATGAAATTTCAATTTATCGGATTCGTTGGAAAGATATTCTCAAATAGATTCTAATATTTTTGGTTTCGCTAAAATCCAGTTTATTTTGAATCCTGTACACTCATTTGAAATTCGAAATCGAAATTTCAAACTACCATACCATTTTCAATTCCTTTTATATTTAAAATAAAATAATTATATTCTAACGATGATCTATATAAATATATACGTCTAATTTTATTCAAAATAAATTTCTCATCGTTATTATTTAAAATAAATCATTTTAAATATTCAATATTCGCTAAAATTTCCAAAATAAAATTTTTAAATTGGCTCGGATTTCCGGGTTATTACAATCTCCCCCACTTAAAACTTTTCGTCCTCGAAAAGGAACGAAGCTGAAAGTTGTTTTACAAACCAACTCAACTTCCATTATTTTCTTTACGGCTTAAGTTCTTCAACTTTTCAGTTTCTAAGAACTTTTCAAATTTTTCAAAAATTTGGCTTACACCCTAAATTTCCGAAAAATTTCGCCGTAACCTCCCCTGCACCGGGAGCTTCGGGATATTTCTAATAGCCTCCCATGGCCCTCACCAATCCAAAAGAAAAAGAAAAAACCAAGCGGCTAGCCAATCGGCTCATAAAATCATCAAATCCCCAAGAAATACAGTAATCATGTACCTATTTGTCAGGCAAACAATTTTATTCTTCTGCTCTATCCTCCTTGCTATGAACTGTTCAATGGATATATATGTATATGCATGCAATTGTAATCAATTTTCAATACAGTTCAATATTTGGTTCAATTTGGCATAATGGTTCAAAATTTTAATTAATCAAACCAACAATCAAACAATACAACCAGCAATCAATTAGTGAATTATCGTTTCAAATTCATAATTTTGATATATATACAAAAAATCATGTTTTTGATGCCAAATCACAACAATAAACCTATCTAGTTTTGGTTCTCACACCAATCTAATGGGAATATATAGTAATCCCACTTTCGAAACTCGAACACAAATACTGATGATATTGCAATCATCATCAGAATTGTCCCCGGGCGACTAGAGTGTGATTCTATATCTATCCAGTATATTAAAACTTCGAATATACGTTCATGACGCAAATATGTAAAATCTTTATATACTCGATTGTCCAAATTCAATACAAATAAAATATTCAAATACGAATAATTGAATTTAACTTTCAAAACAAAATTTGTTTTCAATTTTTATTTTAAAAAATAATACTCTTTCGACTCGCTCTAGGATACTACTGATCCCATCTCTAACGAGCCATTCTTATTGGATATTGCTAATCCAATCTCTGATGAATTCTTTCGTACGGTTCTAATGTGTCTTGTTCTCAAGCTCTGTAAACCAAAGCTCTGATACCACATGAAGCGACCCGAACTTCCCCGATCTCCGAAGAAAAGAAAAAGAACGAATTACTTTGAGGACAAGACGAATCAGAACACAAACAGAAGAACATTTCATTATTTATTACAACAATTCCATCAGAATACAAGAATATACAGAGTATGGATAAATATTATACACCAGGGAATATCAGAGATTAAAATTACATTTTAATACATAGCAGCGGAAAAATAATACAACACACAACTGAAAGAAATACACAGGTACAGAGTTTTCTGAGTATCGTTCCAGCTGTAGACCAAGATCCTATGAATATAAATCTGCAAAACCCAACTACTAGCTGCCCGTGTGGAAAATAGGGGCACCCAGAGTTTAGGTTAAAAAAATAAACTCCAGGTCAGTCATGTGACTGGTGTGAGAACTAAAACAATTATTAATCTTTATTTTAAAGTTAGGAAAATCAAGGGACCATGCCGTATAACACGGAACGGGTTTCCTCCCAAGAATACCAGTGCATAAAACAAACAGCGCAATGCTAAAGAAAAATGAAGCTATTAGAAGACCTAGGTCCCATCACACAATGCAACGCAAACCAGAGGATAGGGTTTTACCTTATAATAGCCAAAGAATGCTTGATACATTTAAAAACACATTATTTTGATATTACTATAAGTGTATAGTGTCAAAACAATTTCAATCATAAGTATCAATCATAGACGGCATAGCTACCATCTACTATGTCGCCATACTAGGTTCTACAAATAAAACCGAATTATCACGTATTGGAAATTGGATTTCCGTCATGAGTCAAGGTAAGGGGCAAGCTCCTCTCCATTCGAGACACTCTAGCAAATGTCTCAGGACTACACACAACGATCGCTGGATCCTCCAAGGCCGGTCCTCTCTTAATTTTGAGGATTGGCAATTCCTGAACACACGTTTCCCAGTCCTATATGACCTATATCCGAGGCGCCTCGCATCCAACAACCACACAGGTAAAAAGTGTATAAATGTCAGGGCTGGTAGGTCACTGACATCACCCATAGCTAGATAAACGTCGTGCACTCCTGGGTTGTTATCCCGTTTTTGACTCATACCTAGGTGTGAGGCTCGCGAATTAACGCCATACACAAAGTTATGCCACACCAGCCGTGCTTTGATCATCAACCATAAGACTTTTCTTTTCAACAGAAGCCTTGATCATCTGCCACTTAGGCATGCCACACAGGCAATTCATGCCATGCGATTGATATCTATCGATATATAACCTCTAAGCTCGTACGTCTAAGAGAAGGGCGTTAAGCAAGAGAATAAATTCTCCGCCGCCAAACAGATATATATTTAATAGAAATCAATCACACAGAATAAAATCCAATGTCAGACACACAGTCCATTTACAAGTTTGTTCTGGGTCTGAACGAAACCGGAGGAACCATATTCCTCGCATATCCATCGATCTCCAAGTACGTCAGGACGACCACCGACTGACTCCCTCCTCTTGGGTGTACAGCCCAATCAAGATCATCAATAATCATCGAAATGACGTGAAGACCTCCGGTCTTCAACCACCATCTTCATCTTTGACTTATCGTCGAATCGGTTATTCAGAATGGGTATAAACCCAGCCTTTTCGAATAACCCGTGTATATAATAAACAAGTGTTACACAAATACAATATACGCCTCATTCCAATTCAGGATATTCTTTATTCAAATATTCATACTCCTAGGGAAATGTTCCCATTAATTTTATCAAAGATAAAGTCTTCTAAATTTATTCTTTAATCTTCCTTTGGATATCATTTCAAACCATATTATGGTTTTCCAAACTAGTCGGGATTAGCGAACCACAGCGAAGTAATTATTTATTTTATTTCCCAATCCCAACCTATTCATCCCATGGAGAAAAACCGGTAATACTCCATATCTAACACCACAGTGTTATCTATAAATATTAATTACCATTTCACGTTCAAATCTAATTAAAGATTTAACTATCGCTTTGGAGCAAAACTGGTGATACTCTATTCTCGATTATTTCAATCTAATTAAAGATTCATTAAAACTCCACTTAGTTTTAATCTTCCCAAAAATCAATATCCTGTCTTTAACTGGGTTAAAGAACCAATGTCATCGAAAATACGGTTCACAATAGACCCAAAATCACATTCCATTGTTAATCGGGTTAAAGAACAGGTGTCATTCAAAACACAGCTCACGATAAACCCCAAAAACCAATTTAAATTCAATTCCAATATAATACTAATTAACTGGACAATTTCACTAAATCTTAATTAAAAGATTTATTCTTTTTCTAAACTGGGTTCATGAACAGTGTTATTCAAGACACCATTCACGACGAACCCAAAATCCCATTTGATATTAAATACAAGGCTCTGAATAGGAAATATATCGGCTTATATTCAATATCAAATTCTGAAACCAACAAATATCGTATTGGAAATAACGATATAAATATATCTTTCAAATTTCCACAACTATATTTGTATAATCACGAAATCCAACATCGAAATATTCCGAAGATAATTTTGATTCAAATCCATTCCAATTCGTATATTGGAAATTTTGATTATTTTTAAAACCACTTCAAATCCAATTCAAAACTGGTTCATTTCGATAAAAATATATTTTATCTTTCCAAATATGGAAATTTTCACCCCAATTCTTTCTAAATCATTTATTATGATTTTACACAAATTACTAATATTTTTAATAATTTTATCAAGGCCCGTACAGTCGATTTCCAATAACGGTCGTCGAACTGCACTTACAACGACCTTTTCCAAATTTGATTTGGACATAATTCCCAATCCAACCGTTAGATTTCAAATTTCTAATATTCATTCGAAAGCTCTTTTCGATACGAACCCAACGGTTCTGGTTTCAGGAGAATCCGATGGTCGGATCTCCCGTAATGTCAATTCGAAGTCAATGGTCGAAATTCGCGAACTGCTGCGGCGCGGCGCGTTCTATTCGGGCCGATTAATATATATAATATATATATTATATATACTTCGACGATTTCAATTCTAAACGTATTTTATAAATCGTTTTAAATTCGTTTTCAAAATAATGTCAACTTCATATTCAATTTTAAATCAAAATTGAATATTCCATATCATTAATACATAAATGATAATATTTTCAAAATATTAGATTTTGACATCACTTCCTTTTCTATATTCATTATGAAAACGAATATAGTCGATATAAATATCGTTCGCATCAAAATGGCGCATATCTAATCAACACGGCTTTATATATTTCAATAACTTCGTTATTCTATTCAACAAATGAATATTTTCTTCAACACATGAATATATATTTCTTTCAACACATGAATATTCTCAACACATGAGTATCGTCAACATATGACTATTTTTGTTATTTTATATATTTCATAAAATTATGATTTCTATCGTTTAATTCTTAATCAGTCTTCAACCGTAAATTAGTAAGAGAACGATTCCCTAAGTATTAACCCAAAAGGCCGAAACCAACATCAGATCAATACCCAGGAAACCACTCATCTTATCTAGTTTCCAGTTAGTTTCTAATTTTATATATGATAAAGATGTAAATTTTATTGTTAAAATATTTCGTTTAACACATGATAAGTTTCAACAGATGAATATTCTCAACACATGAGTATCGTCAACACATGAATATTTAGTCAATTCAACACATGAATCTTTATTTTATAATATTCTTTATTTTCCAAATTTGAATGAGGCCCAATCAATTACCATATAATGTTAATTACATGGATTCCATATAATATATGTATATAATAGCAACGATATATAATCAACCATCATCCAGAGTGCACCACACAACTGCATAAGCATTAAATATAAATAATTAACGCTTACACAATTTGTCGACCAATCGATCGACATACAACTAAATAATTGGGATTAGCGCACGCCAAATATCATCCCAACACCCATGGGGGGTTTCAAATCAACAAACACTGAATATTATTTGTGCAGTTGGGCAGTATGTAAAATTTATCGTCCCAGTCGATATCCTTCAAATGGGTGTACATAAAAAAATCGTCTGATTTGTAAATGAACATTTATTTATTCACATTCACGTTAAATTTATATTTTTAACAATAAATAATTTATTTCAACACATGAATATATATCCATACATTTCACATCACAATCAATTTTAACCACACAACGAAATCAAACAAGTCGTCCATGGTATGTGGACAATGGGTGTTGGGTGCTGCTAAGCACCATCTTAATCCTAGTATATATTTTTAACTAAAAAACAAGATTTAAAGTGAGAAGTTCTCACCGAGAGTTCCACTCCTCCATTCTTTATTTCTGAACGGTCTGGATTCTGTTTCGCTTCCAGTCAGTTCCATCGCAATCTATTTCACTCTGTTCATAGTAAAAATCACATTTTTATTATTCAGTTTTATATATAAAAATCATATTTTTACATCGCTACTTCATGATAAAAATAAAGTTCATATTTTTATTTCACTTCATATATTGTAAAGATTATATTTTTATATCGCTTCATACAAAAATAACACCTTTATTCTTGTACCATTCACATAAAAATCGCTTCTTTAATAAATAAAAATCCTACTTTTTATAAATCAAATCTTTTCGTTAATAAAAATCGAATCTTTGGATTCGAAAAAATCTAATCTTTATATTTATATCTATAAAAATCTTGCCTCTCATGTTATAAAAATATAATCTTTTTATGTTATAAAAATATAATCTTTCATGTAATTAAAAATTAAACCTTTCATGTAATTAAAAATTAACCTTTCTTGTAATTAAAAATTTAACCTTTCTTGTAATTAACATCATATTCATAAAAACCAGATTTTTAAACATAGTTGTAATATAATAACTGAAAATAAAATAAATGTAAATAAAAATAAAAATAAAAGAACACACCTTCACTTCAGATTTTCGTTGAAGGGAGAGGGATGATTTGGTTCGTGGAGGGTTTTAAATGTGGAGAGGGTGGTGGCGGAGACTGTCGTGAGGCTGGAGAAGAATGAGGAGGAGGGATGGGCGGAGCCGAGGTCTGAGATGGTTCAGGGAGGTGGCAGTCGACTAAGGAGGCGGAGGTGGTTGGCCCACGCGGTGGTGCTGATCTGGGGGGATTTCCATTCGAATTAGGGTTTCTGGGGGAGAGCGAGCGAGCCTGCGTCTGGGAGGGTTGCGTCGAGGTTGGAGGTGCCGGCGTTGGGGGGAGGAGCACGGCGGTGGACGACGGTCCGGCGGAGTCTGGGCAGCGGCGGTCTCCTTCGAGCTTTTTTCTTTCTTTTATCTCGATCTGAGAAAGTGACGGAGGAGAGAGTATGTAGGGAGAGAGAGTTGACTTATAATTAAATATATATATATATATATATATTTAATTTAATTCTCCCAAAAAGTAACTTTTATTTCGAACTTCAAATCAAACCCAATGACTGTCGCCCCCAGCGTAATATCCCCATTCCGAATACAATGTGATATGTCCCGTATGCCAATTCGACCGTTTTGATTAGTTTTCGCTAAATTTATAATATAAATCATTATATTTTAAATTCAAACGTACATTTCAATTTACCGAAGCCACATAAAGTCTCTAAAAATTCCCAGAAAATATTTTCTAGCTTCGTATTGATGATACGGTCCTAACAAAACTAATTTTGTCTAATTCTGAGACCGTTTGAAAAATGGCCATTTTCTGGTCAATCGAAATTGACTAAAACTGTTAAAACACGTTTTACTTCGCCACGCTCACATATTGATTCGAAAAATTACGAATTTTGGAATCTAGCAATAAGTTGACATCCTGGATCCAACAAAAGTGGTTTCCTCGAAAACCGAGGTCATATGCAAAATTTCTATTTTTAAGGGCTAGAATTCCATAACGACTATTCTGAATTTTCAACTGGGCATTACTTTTGATTCCCGCTACGAAATTTCAATTTTTCGGATTCGTTGGAAAGATATTCTCAAATAGATTCTAATATTTTTGGTTTCGCTAAAATCTGGTTTATTTTGAATCCTGTACACTCATTTGAAATTCAAAATCGAAATTTCAAACTACCGCGCCATTTTCAATTCCTTTTATATTTAAAATAAAATAATTATATTCTAACGACGATCTATATAAATATATATGTCTAATTCTATTCAAAATAAATTTCTCGTCGTTATTATTTAAAATAAATCATTTTAAATATTCAAAATTCGCTCAAATTTCCAAAATAAAATTTTTAAATTGGCTTGGATTTCCGGGTTATTACAACCAGCAAAACCGTTCTCGGGGGATACAGAAGTGAAAAGAAGTAACAAATATGAATATTCTCTACATGATAACAATATGCCCTAATTGGGTGCGACCCACTTAGTCATGCTGCCTGCTCGATTTTTTTCATTTCCCGGTTAATGAGGCTTGAGGTCATAACATATCTTTTGATAAATCACTCCTTCCTTTACTTTGAATGCCACATCGTCATACCCGCAAAATCACAAATTGATTTCCCTAAAAATACCAGGGTTATAGAGCTAAGAGAAATGAATTCCTCCACCATCAAACGTAAATACGTTTGAATAGATCAACTTATGCGATCTATTAGATATACTTTGTCAGACATCCATCCATTCAAGTTGTCCTGAGACTGAACAAACCAAAGGCACTATTCTGTAAATCCATCTTAGGCAATTTCTTCCTAGGATCGCCATAATAGCCCTTGCATAAACTGCGTCTTTAGTTATCTTCATCATATTTGATTCGCACGATAAAGCCCATATGAAGAGGTTTTCAGATAATAAATCTAATCCCGATCTCTCCGTATTGACAACGGAAATGGTCAAAAACTTTGATAGTCGATTATTTAACTATTAAAGAAAACATCCATACAAACAACGATCTTATTTCCAAATGGAAATTATATCGATCAACCACCAATCAACACTGAGCCCCTTTATATAGATTTATCATTTAATTATTCATTTTCAAATTATCTTTAATATCTTTACTCAGATATTTCTACAACTCGTTTTAGCCTTTAATGATTTTCAAAAAAACATTTCCATATATTCCCAATTCTTTATTTCCCGTATTTCGAAAATATACGTTATTAACATTGGAAAACATTTCCATATCTTATTCCTGCATCACTATTCTTTCAGTCCCTAAACTATAAACTAGTAAATGAACAATTCTCTAGGTATCAACCCCGAAGGCCAAAACCAACATCAGATCGATACTCAGACAGCTATTCAACTTAACTAATTCCAGTCAGTTTCTAATTTTCTTAATTCCATTTCTTGTTTTCTTATTTACAAAATTGTTTACACGACTCTCATATTTAGTTTTACGGATCCACTTCTTTGAGAAAATCTTTGATTATAACGAAAATGTTATAATCGCTATTTTTGAAATATTTAATTTCAAAATATAACCTTTGTTTAATTAAATAAACAATTAATTAATTAGACAAATAACTAAATCTTGATTATAACAGGAAAGTAAATGTTGCTTTCCTGAATTTGATAGAATCGAATTCTAATGTATAACTCTCTTGTGGATAATCTCCATTCGATTTTTGAAATAGTACACCATTTTAGGTTAACTCCATTTCTAAATTCACTTTTTGAATTTATCACTTCCAAAACAACACCAAATCCCTTTATCCATTCCAATTAGCAAAACGTTTGTTATTAAATCATTATTTACTTTAAAACGTGAATCCTATTCCTTTACAGAAATCTATACTCGTTTTATTAAATCAAATCTTGATTTAAATGATAAATACCATTATAATTTTAAAATTATACCTTTCTAGTTATTTTATTAATTCATATTAATATCCCACTTTGTAAACTCTGTTTATGCGTCAACTCCTTGCTAAGTATATATCAAGTTTATAATTTGATCTCACTTACATATTCTATTGTAAATTACTGGGTTTAAACAATTATCAATTATCCCGTGCATCTCCAAATTATATATATATTTTTTCTAAAAACAAATTATTTTAATAACATTCACATTGTCGAATTATAATTACAAACCTTTATAGTTTTATTCAACTCATATCCACATTTCAAACCTCGAAATAAATTCAACAATTTCCCTTTCCATTACCCATTTCTAAATTAACATTCACGGATTATGTAATAATTATTATTTAAAAAAAATTATTTTGTTCCATTTCTAAATATTGTTTATAAATCAAACTTCTTGTTTTAATATATTTAAACAAGTTATTATAATTTAGCCAATCGAAATTCAATCTCTATTTAAAAAATAGAAATTTCCTTTTTAAAACCCTAATTTCTTTTTCAATATATTCGAATATATTTTACGGTATTTTATTACCAATCGTTTTGGGTCAATGTTATTAAAACATCCCAAACACACAATAATCAATCACCGATTATTTGTCACATCATAAAATGAAATATATTTGAAAAACAATAATATAACTATTGAGGAATCCAGTTGGATCCCTCCAACCTGTTTCCCTGCAACCACAGATGTTAATCAACATAAATAACACTAATTACATATTAATATGAAATATTAAATAAATAGAATCAGTATTTAATCAATGACTTTATATATAACTATCAAACAATTTATTTGTAAATCATCCAAACAACCATCACACACAGCATTCAATCATTTTTATCAATGTTAAATAATGTTTATAAAATTGGACAAAGTTTAGTGAGTTTATTCACCTTGTTCGTTTATCGTTAAATAATGAACGTTCGGTTGATCATATCAGGCATTTAATTCCCCCATAAATTGAAATGATCTTCAAATCTCTCCAGGCTAGATCCATCATGTACCCTGCGATCATACAATCCTAACGGATCCTGTTTCGTTAAATTCCGACTAAGTATGAGCCATATATTTAGTTTACAATAAAATACGTTATTTGATTTGAAACTAAACTTAAATGATTTAATTTAAGTAGGCCTTACTTTTTATTTTCTCAGACATAAAGCCCACCAGACCGTGCTACCTGCGTGAAAAGTACTATCTTTTTCTTTATAAATCCGTGAGACCCATATTTGATCCACCGTGCTAGAAAGACTTTTACTTCTGCCCCTTCCCTGCTCATTCACGTCCCCCTCTATTTGTTTAACGAGCCAGCGTGCAAACCCCCTTTTTTATTTTTTTATTTTCTTTTAAATGTTTTGGGCTTTACTAATTCGGCCCATCGAGACATCCCAGACCCACCCGCATTATACCTCTTCTTCCCCAATGAAAAAGATCCGCCTGTACAAGTTTTACACCATGAACCAGCAAAAGAAATAGCGCCCTTCTTCCTCTTATTATAGTTCCAACGCAAGCTCCGCTCCTGGAATCACCCAATGTCGAAAACTTTGCTCCTATCTTCACAAACCGATCAATCCCTTAATTCACAGACTAATATACCCATCGCCCTTCTCTTTCTGTCCTCTTCAAACGCTACCCTTCCTGAAGCCAGAACGCGCAGATCCCCTAACCACAAGACTATGTATGCATATTCATGGCAAAATGAGTGATTCCCTTTTGTGTTATGAAAAATATGAAGTGTATAAGTAAATAAATATTTATAGAGAAGTGAAAGAAGGATTGAAACAATTGTTTGCGTTGGGTGAAAATGTGAATTACCGAGTAAACTAGAAAAATGGCTTGTTGTGAATCCGGTACATATATAGATTTTCATTCCTTGCATGCCAAGGAATAGATGCTACAACCCTAATTGTTTAGGTCTACAGGATTTTATAAATGTTTTGATTTGCCTTGACATGTATATGTTTGTAGCTTACAGTCTAAGCTGGAATGATCGATCACAATGCACATACTAGGTTTGAAAAATGGTATTTCGTACATTTTATAAATGTTTTAATCAGCTGATAGGTCTGTTGTTTCATAAATGTTGATTTGCTTTAACAGTAGGGTTGTAGCTTACAGTTTAAATTATTCGAAGTATCTGCTATGTTAAAGAGGTCTGCGTGTATCTCTTCGTAAGTCTTGCTTGGCAGCAGTGATTTTTGTGATGTGAAAACATTAGGTGTGGATGTTGTAGAGGTGGTAGGAATGTAGCCTTTGCAGCCCGTTTCAGGTAGCTTCAAATTTTGTACCCTTTTGATACACTGATGATTTTAGAAGCCAAAGAATTGGATCTGCTAAGCCCTTTTTATTTAGTCGAGGATAAACAAAAATAATAGGGTTATTTTGTATTTAATAGGGTTACCTCAAATTTGCTATCTTAAATTATAATACATTATTAGTGTCTACAATCATATGCGTACCGTTAAACTTCATTATCTTATATTTTTAATTAGAGTTCAAAGTACGATCGTGACAAGCAATGCACCATGGTTCCAAAAATATAATAAAATGGACAAGATAGCTTATTTTGTGAAATTTTAAAAGTGTTGATATAGGGTGTGAAACACTTCAAATAAAAATTGGCTTATTTGCCACATTAAAAAGTTACAGTAAAATTCTAAAAATTAAATTATAACTATGTCTCAAAGGCTTTGTCCAAATTCGAAACAAATAATAAATTATATTAAATTATCGTTATGGTTTATAAAAAATTCCATAGCGACTATTTGAAAATTTGATTTGGGCATAACTCGCAATCCATAATACAAAACCTCGATTTTTCACTTCCATTAGAAAAATACAGTTCAATTGATTCCAACGTTTCTTGTTTCAAAGCAATCCGACTTAAAACGAATCCTATAACTCAGTTGAAGTTCATCGAATTACGAACTACAATAGCGTTACAAGCTCGATTATAATTTATATTATAAATTATATGTTCAACTATCATTTAAATAATAAATTTGTTATAATAATTCAATTCTAGACTGAATTAAATTCATTAAATTATCCAATCCACAAACATTGCCAATTTAACTATTTTCGACTATTTCGGAAATAAATATATGATTATCCCATTATTTATATTGACAAATATTCAAAATATTTAAATTTAAACCTTTTTAAATTGCCAAATCAATATTCAAATAATTAATTAAGTTAATTATTGAATCCCTATAAATTCCGGGACGTTACATTCCTTCCCCCTTAAAATAATTTCGTCCTCGAAATTGCTAAGCAGTACATATACTAGAACTCTAACTCCTTACAACCTGCTTGGTTGAAATCCTATACTCCATATTTTCATAACTCAGTTCGATACATATTACCTTTAATCCTTATATCCATACCCGACATTTTATTTTTTATTCCAAATGGCATGACCACCATTTTTGGATAATCTACTACCACATACTCATCCATATGCTTTTTCACATATAAACATATACTCCAATTCACTGTAAATCAGTTTATCATTTCGCTTGTCGATTCGGGTTTTATATTCTCTTATACAATCAATAAGTTGATTTTCAATTAAAAAAATTCCTAACTCTTTAAATTTTCAAAAAATTTCACTAGCGTTTCCTTTGCACGGCTCATTCAGCACAACTACACTTGACTCTCTAGGCTTTCTCCAATTCAAAATAAAATCAAATAGCCAAGCGGCTTGCAAAACAAGCTCATAAATCTCATATCCAAATGAAATATAAACTCGTACCTTTTTTATTGGGCATTCAACTTTATCTCTTCCATTTGTAATCACTTTAGCAAATACAAACATTTTCCCAATTTGTCTCCACTTCACACATCCTTAAATCCAACAATTCGCTTATACCCAAGCCAAATTCCATTTAGACTCCAATTCCAATCTCAATTCCAAACTCTTAACCTATCAATTCAATTTCATTCCAGATTATCTCCAATCCAATCCAGTTAGTTTTAAGCTAAATTCTAATTTATTTATTCACCTTCACCATTCAATTTATTTAACTTCATAAGTTAAATTTCATTTCAGAATTCAAATTCCTGGGTTTTATTTCAAATCCATTTGAAATTGTTTATATGTTCATATAATAAGTGTAACAACCCACCAATTCAAAAAATTTATTTTGGCTAATTTAATGGATTTTGAATATTTAAAATCATTTATTTTAAATAATAACGACTAAACATTTATTTAAATCGAAGTTAGAGCGAATAAATTTATTTTAATTATAAAAACGAGCCTGAAATGGCATGGCAGTTTGAAAATTTGATTTCAAATTTCAAATGAATGTACAGGATTCTAAATAAATCGGATTTCGGTAAACCCAGAAATATTTGAATATGTTTAATTATATCTTTCTAACGAATGTGAAAAATCCAGATTTCATAACGAGAATTGAAAGTTAGGTCCAGTTTAAAATCAAAAGTAGTCGCTATGGAATATATATATATATTTTAGTATAATATATAACCCTTAAAAATAACCATTTTGCAAACGACCTTCATTTTCGACGAAACCACTTTTGTTGGATCCAGAATGTCAAATTATTTCTATATTCCAATTTTCATAATTTTTGGAATTAATATGTGAGTGTGGTGAATTTAGACGTGTTTGGTCAGTTCTGTTTGAATTTAATCTACTGGAAAGTGACCATTTTTCAAATGGTCTCCAAATTCAACAAAATTAGTTTTGTTAGGGCCGTATCATCAAAACATAGCTAGATTTGTTTTTCTGGAATTTTTGGAGTCAGTATGTGGCCCCAGTAAATTAAAATGTACGTTGAAATCAATTTTGAACATTATATTAATTTATATTTTAATTTTAATGAAAACTGATTGAAACAGTCGAGTTGGCTTACGAAATATATCCCATTGTGTTCGGAATGGGGGTATTCAGTTGGGGGCGATAGTCGTTGAGTTTGATTTGGAGTTCATAACAATAAACAAGTAATTTCTGAATTAAATATTATTATAAATATATAAATATATATATATACACACTAGGTTGGAACCCTTGCTATACACACGGGTTGTTATAGATTTCAGTGTGTGATGGATAAGGAGGAGGATGATAGGCGTGAGGTTGAGACAACTCTAGAACTTGGGAGTAAGAGAAAAAGAACGTCAGGTTGGTGTTGCTGTAAAGGATTGTAAATGTTTGTATGAAGTAGCAATCGTGATGCAGTGAGAGATTGTTTATAGTTTTGTCTGTCGAATCATGTGAAGTAGAAATGTAAGTGGAAATGAGTAAAAATAAAGTATAATTGTGTATGGGCTGAAGTTTTTTTGTTAAAATAGTTTGTAGTCATGTTTATGTGTTTATGATTAAGGAATGATGAGTGAAGAGTGGATAGGCATGTTAAAACAATCTATGAACATAGAGACTGGCCTTGGAAAGGAAGTAGATCAACTCCTCGATGGAGTCAACATAACAAACTAAGTAGAAGCGACAATAGATGGTTGTCAGACTATAGTAATGTACTTGATATTGCGATATTGAATCACTCAAGGAAGGAATGAGATCATTTGATTTCGAATCATGTAATCTACATGATTATCTCAATTATTAGTATAGTGGTTATAATTTTTATTCCTGTATTACCATTATAAAATATCAGTACGGAGCCACGTCAGATTGACCTGCGCATAGATCAATCTAACCAAATATGTATGGAAGAGAATATGTAACAACATCAAAAACATTAAGCAAGTAGTATTCAGTTGCATTTTGCTGACGTCATATATGTGTATAGAAGTCTAGTTATCTACGCTTGCTTTATACAAAAAAAATGAATTAAAAGACATAAGACTTTCTCCATCATTTTGTAGAAGTTAGTTGCTTTATTACCAAAATATCAATCTCTCTTTCATGTATGTATACAGATGCCATATATGTGAAAAGTAAGAGGATGAAAAACATGACCTAAATATCCTTGGCCGCCAAAGGTAAGCCCAACTGCTATTGACAAACATAAGACTTTCTTCATCAGCATGTCTTAGAAACATGATCAATTCACTACCCTTTTAGTATTCGTGATTTAGATTCGAACTATATGGTTTAGTTGTTGTGACAATGCTTTACCATATAGAGAAACACGACAAAAAATATGTAGAGTTTTTTATCTGGTAAAGCGGGCAAGAGAAACGATGGATAACAATAAAAAAAAAATAGATGAAGAGAACTGAATGAAATGAAGGGAACTAAATTATGGAATAGAATGGGGGAATATTTTGGTTGGTTCGCGAAGAACGTAGCGGGAGGACAACAATCGTGGAGTTGTAAATTAGGATTTTTGATTCAAATGACAAAAATATCCGTACAAACTTATTTTCATTTGTTTTAAAATGAGCGCTATTTTTGGTAGCACAAAAAAGGCTTCACTTTCTTCCTTCGACCAAGGGTTTTGCTGTATAATATAAAATATAAGTACCAAGATACGTCAATGGACGTTAAAATTGGGAAATGTGACTTGACTTTCTATCATTTAAAACACATTAAACACCAAAAAAGTAATTTCGATAATAGTTTTGTACGCTTGAAACCATAAAGATATCAAAATAATTAAATGATATGATTATTATACATGACATTTTTTTGTTGAATTCATTATGCTCTCACAAAATTAGTATTTTATTTTTGAAACGTGCCAAAGAAATTATGATATCCCAAATCCCTTTAGACGGGACTTAGAGAGGTTGATGGTGACTACATTGCTTTTTTGTCCTTCTAGAATACTTATATACACACACACACACACAAATATATATATATATATATATATGTCAATATTTTGATGCAACTCTTTCTTGAATATTTCCTGTTGCACCTTGCGTACTAAAAAACAAAACATATTTAATTGATTTTATTATGCATAAAATTTCGTTTATGTTGTAACACGAACAGAGTAATTTAAGGTGAACTGCATCAATGATTTGATATAAATGTTCGTATTTAATTTTTTTTCATAATCAGTCATTTTTTTAAAAGGTCAAGTATAACTACGAAATGTATTATTATTTGCAAAGAGTATGGTTAATTAAAAATACCTTTGATCAAATTTGGACTAAATGAGTAATAAAAAATATTTAGATAAATAATAGTAAAAGAATGAACATGAGTGGATTAATAGTAAAAATAACAACTGGCTGTATTATCGTTGATTTTGGAACCAATAAATAATACAATAATCCATATAATTTTTTGTCAATTCTAAATATCTAATTCTGATATATCATCTCAATATATAGCTTACAATCATATTTTGAATGCACAGAAATGCATTGTGGGTTGAAATAAATTATGCAAGAATGGACAGCAGAATTAGTCAAATGTTTTACATGTCAATATAGCTTCAAATACCGCTTTTTCGCTTTCCTCTTCTAAAAAATATCTAGGTTAGTGCAATTTTTTTAAAGTTCGACGATGGACACGATAACTTTATTGTTAATGGCGTTACCAATAACATATACAATCTGTTCAAAACCCAATTTCATAAAGCGAAAAGCACATAAAAACAAACATAGCCATATCGTCCATCATGTGGCTTTAATTCTCGTGATTTTGTTTAACCGTTTTATATGCACTAAAAAAGGTGGAAAGAATGAAGCAACAGAGGCTTCAAGAAGTTGTCCCCCGTAAATCTTTGATTATTCCAAATTTAAAAAAAAAATTAGAAAATAATAACTAAGAACAAATATCAGCGAAACAACAATGATTGGTAAACTACATAATATTTTCTCTGGATAATCTATCTTATTGACCGAGATTGTCTAACAACCTTTCAACTACAGCACTAACATTTCCAGCCGTGGGCCAAGAGCACGAATGTTTTCTTGGTTATCAAAGAAACCCATTTCTCGGAGCTTTGTAGCATATAATTCTTCTGGAGGCAAACTAGAAGGATTAGGAACACCCAGACCACCACCAACGCCCAAACCGCCAAGCATGTTTTTTTAAAAAGTACATTCTTTGCTATTCCTGTGCCTGCCGTAGCACCATTCAGTACAACAAATATTAGTCAAAGTTCAGTAACTACCGAAATATGCGTTCTCCTCATAATCATACGATCAAATAGTATAATCATATATCATTTTTAATCGTACTTAACAGATATCAGTCATAATTTCAAGTATTCACACCTTCAAACAAATACTTCATCCTGGCCTAACAGTAAAATTAGAATCCTCATCCATAGAAATAGTTACGATCACTTATTAGATGTCAAAATCAATCTTTACGGCTGGAAACCGTCATTAACTTGCAAAATAATTAAAACTGATGTCAATTTTGGTCATAATTTTCTCAAACTATGAGCAAATAATAATAACCACATTTTAAAATTTATTTTAAGGATTTCGCACACAGGCTGTTGTTAGTTAATGCTACATTATTGTTTGTTATTAGTTTAAATTCATTACTTGGAAAGACACATGGTGTATTGACAAATCCGTTCGAAGGTGAGAGAATGAGAACAAATCGGCCGATGTAAACTTTGGGTGTTTGAAAACTATCCTGGATTCAGTTGGAAGAACCTACATATTGCACTTTTAAATTATCACCTCTTATGTACATTAGCTTATCATCTTAGCAGCTCATTGAAAAAGGCCGTAAATTTCTTACCTAAATGATTTTAGGACATATATTCGTTATCAAAACATCTATGCATATACTGCCTTCCTTTTGCTAGTGAAATTGAATAGAACAGACCATAGTCCCAGTCGAAAGAATTAAGAAACAATTCAGTACAAATCAAAACTAACTTTATTAAGTATTCACAATGTTGGTTATTAATGGGATAACTCATCCACCTCCTCCTCTTCGGTTTATTCTCCATCTTATTCTCCACCTCTTCTGAGTTCCCCATTCTTACTTCTGCTTGCCTTCTCCTTTATCTAGTTGACCTTTAGCTTGCACCATTTAAATCAAATCAGGCCCTTTCTTTTGCTTACCCTGTGCTCACATCTTATTTTTTGAGTTTGTTCCTTAGTTCTTGGTTCGAGCACATCTCGACATTGCTTTCGTGTCAATATGGTTCATCTGTGACTGGTGGTCTCTCCGGGTGAAGTAGGTTTTTGGGTATATCGTCTTATGGTTAGTGGAACATGCGTTGGTTTGGTTTTGGTGCTTGCTTGTGGTGGTTTTACTTCAAGTCTTTTTGTTGTGTTTTCTTTGATTTGGTGTCTTTGTTTTTTTTGGCTTCGAAGTTAACAGAAGGCATGGTAGCATTTGATTCAGTAAAAAAAGGAATCAAGTAACAATTCAGTACAATATCTAATTGCACTTCGCATAATTCAACTATGCTTTTATAGAACAGTCCAACTTAGATGTAGCAAACCAGTCACGCCCTTGCCTTCAAAGCCCTTCAGCTGTTATGAACTTCCTAAACTTCGAGTGCTCTTTTAAACTATTGTGCGCATGAGATTTAAAAGTTGAAACATGCAATATATTTTTCATCTTCTCGAACTGTTGTAGGTATGATTTGTTAATTACTTCTTTTGGTTCCTTACCAGGAAATTCTACTTAACATTTTCATGATTTGTTTCCCAAGTAAATATTGAACTCAATCAAATGGATTCCACTTCATTGTTGTGTATTCTCTATCCTCTATCCAAATCATTATTGACATACATAACATTTAAGCATTAGTTTACGTAGGTAGAAAAGGTCAAACAAAATTTCAATTAACAAAATTAACAAAAATAAATAAATACAGTCATAGCCTTAAGGTTAGGGATGGAATCATGGAATGGATGGCAAAACCAAAGAGAAAGCACTCTACTAATTGCAACATGAATATTGTGCAAAAATAATGGGATGTTGCAAAATTCAGTTATAATTTACAAAGCAGGTGATAAATAGTTGTAGTTACTGCCTCTAAGAGTATACAAAATATATAGCACTGTATTTCATCCAAAAACCAATACAATTTCTTTATCACAAAAAAAGGTGATGGCATGGTTTTGTAATGCACTTAATAATTCACAGGTGATAGTCAAAGATGACGAACAGACAGAATCGAAGTACAAAGTAAAAGCGGTGTAGCTTAATAGGTGAAGTAAAACATGTTGGACTATAAAATACAGCTACGTCGTTACATAAAGGATCAAATTATGTATTGTTAAGTAGCTCAACAGTGTATGCTACTGTAATTAGAAGAGGAAAAAGTACCTGCAAAATACTCCTTTCTGTGATGGTAAAGCCTACACGCTGGAATAATAAACAGTTAAAACTGTTACACCAATGTCATCAATGAGAGAGAGAGAGAGAAAGAGAGAAAAAAAAAAAGTGCAGTCTAATAATAGCATGCCCATCATACTTTTCTTTTCCAAGTATGTATCAAAGGGTAAAATAAGGAAATTAACCGTTGTGTAGAAGAGTCTTACATCCCTTGGTATCTATCCGGGGAAGATTCCAGGTTAAAATGAGACAATAAGATGCTAAGTTTTAGTTTTTAGATCATAACAGTAAGCATGTAAATATCTGACTCTGAATTTTTTTTTTTAAAAATGCAAGCAAGGAAGTAGCATGTTTTTCAGAATTTTTATCAAGAATAACTCTGACCAAGTAAACTACTTCCCAATTGTTTGAATGATAATCTGGCTACCATCAGCATGTTAATCTTGTATTCTTGTTCTTCACAGGCCATCTCTACCATACTGCAGCCATTGAATCACGAACAATTTAAAATGATAATATACGACTATAATACATATGTTACAAATCAACTTGACGGCGATACATATCTAAAGTCAAAATTGTATCAGTAAGGTTCTAGAACCATAGTATATATAGTAGGACAATTCTTTAATTATTCATGTTGAAGTCTAAAACTTTTGTGCCATATATTTTGTATGAATAATCATAGTAGATTATTGATTGCAGTTTTTTTAATACATTCATAAAGACGTGTAATCATTTCATAGTATAAGAAGATTTGTGTTCCCTTTTTTTTTGCTAACAAATATTGCATATCGTCATGGCATATTGATCAAGTTTTGGACAGGCTTTCGAAAAAGATACATACACATGCAATTTATACACCATGCGCCTCACTCAGGCAAGAGCTTTTAGCACTATGGGGATGATGACAATAATGATCATCGAAACAAATGTAATAATTTCTTTCATAATTTGTACTCCAACGCATGCACATTATTTCCATTTTCTAGTAAAATACCATTTATTCATTATCCTACATCAAATTGTATGCATAAAAAAGCTAAGAAATAAAAGCACAAGAAGGAATGATTTGTAATTACTACCAATAAGAAAAGTGAAACTTCTTCAATTTGGTTCACTTTTGAAAACTTCAAAAAAAAATCGAAACCAAAAATGTGTGATCTTCTGAAGGGAAGAGAGCACACATATATATATATAATAAAATTAAAGATACAGAGTCCGACTATAGTACATAAGAATACAAGATAAAACCTAACACGGCTCTAGGGATGTAAAGGATCGTAGATAGATGAGCTCCGGATAAACCACCGTCCATCTACTCCAATATCGAATTCCGGCAAGGCCACCACCCGATATTGAAGTATATCTACTCCAATACAATAACCCATAATCTCTATGTGATAGCAAAAAATAATGAAGTACAACAACAACAAAATCTCTAGCAATAAGCCCAAAAGACTACAAATGAAATGCGAATCTTCAATCCTAACAGCAATCCTCTAAGCTCCACAATACTATCCATCAACCTGGACACCTGAAAAGTACTAAACAAAAACATAAGTACCCTTCACATATATGTATGGATATGAGTGATTGTGTATATATATATATATATATATATATATATATATATATATAAATAAATATATCCATGAGTGATTGTATATATATATATTGATATATATATATATATATCCATACATATATGTGGAAAAAAAATGAATACGAACGAGTAACCCAAAATAACAGAGCTTAAACACAAATGCGATAACCATTACTTCTAAAGTAACTATTAATTCTCATAAATAAACTCAAGTTAAATCTTACCTTATATAAAAATAACCTAATCGAGAAGCCTTGTAGCGCAATGTAGACATCCAATCTAGACAGTAATTAACTATCTTAATAATTAAATTCTCAGCTGATAGTGTAATAGAATGAAAAAATCTCTGGTTTCTTTCCAACCAAATGAACTAACTTATGATAATAACTAAAGAATCCATCACTTCTCTCAGTCTAGGATTATAGCCAAATCTATAATGATTCCAATGTTCAACACAAGTACTAAAAGAGTTAACACTAACAAAAGCAAAAATCCGAACAACCATAGTTAAAATATAATTAGTAAAATTGCATGAGAAAAATAAATGATCAACATCTTCATCCAAAAGACTACGAAAACAACACTTATCATTAAACAAAATATTCTTTTTCTTTAAGAGCTCGACTGTATTAAGCTTTTTATGAATAATTAGCCACATAAGAAACTTAGCTTTAGGAGGGGAATTAGAACTCCAAATAAACTTAAAAGGGATGAGAGAAACACCAGAAAAATTAATAAGATTATACATAGAATTGACTGAGTATACTAAACTCTTATCAAAAACCCAACTAAAGGAATCATCATTCTCATCCAAGTGATACAAGGCTAACTTAGCTTTTAGTAAGGCTAATTGCCTAATCAAATCCCCTTCCAAAATATTAACAAAAGAAAACTCCCATGGGGGATCTAAATCCCTTCTATGGATATCAGCAATTAATGCATTCTTAAAGCCGCAAATATTAAAAAGCTCACTAAATTCAGTTTTAAGCGGTACACTAGAAATCCAAGCATCATGCAAAAAAAATTGGAATTACCAGAATGCACAATTACCTTACAACCTAACTTAAAGAAATCAAAACAATACAATACAGACTTCCAAAAGTATGATAATCTATTAGTCCAACTAAAACCCGATCCAACAACAAACTCGCCCCCGGAATAATAAAATTTGGAAACAATGGCTTTCTAAGTAGCCGATACATCGGGACACCTAAATCTCCATAACCATTTTCCCAATAATGCAGAATTAAAATTATAAAGATTAATGATCCCTAAACCCCCATCACTCTTGGGCTTACAACACACCTCCCAATTAACTAAACATTTATATCCTTTACAAATAGGAACACCGCTCCAAAGAAAGTTTCGTCTGATTCTATCAATTTTCCGGATGACCCATTGAGGAAAACGATGAACCACCATCCAATAAGTGGGAATAGCCGACAAAACTGATTAACTAAAACTAATCTACCTGCTCTAGAAAGAAATCTGTTATTCCAACTCGATAATCTATTATTGATCTTATCAATAATGACTAGCCAATCATCCTTCTTAAGTTTCGAAGGTCTAATCTTAAAACCTAAGTAATCAAAAGGGAATCTCATGATAGAACAGTTCAAAGTGCTAGCAACTAAAAATTCAACATCATCACTATCATTGAGAACCATTACAACACTCTTGTCAAAATTGATTCGAAGACCAGACAACATCTAGAAACAATAAAGAATAAACTTCACGGCGATGACATGTTTTGGTAAATGAGAGGAAAATAATAATGTATCATCTGCAAATTGAAGAATGGATAATTCATTATTAAACTCCTCATTCCCAACACTACCTATGACACCTAAACTCCCAGCTCTCTTAATGATTCTAGAAAAAACACCTACCGCTAAATTGAACAAAAAGGGCGAAAGAGGGTCTCCTTGTCTAAGACCTCTCTTAGACTGGATCTTCTTGCCAACTACTCCATTTACAACTATACTAGAGCAACCAGACCTAAGCATGATCCAGTTGGTCCATCTAACACTAAAGCCCCTGGCAAGGCATAGTTCACAAATAAAATCCCAATTAACGGAGTCAAAGGCCTTATCAAAATCTAAATTCAAAATAGCACAGGTAAAATTGTTTTTGCAACAAACATTAATGTACTCTTGTACCGCAGCTACTCCATCCACTATATTTCTACCCTTGATAAAAGCTGTTTGTGAAACATCTATAAGATCATTCATCTTTGTACTAAGTCTGTTAGCAAGGACTTTTGATATGATCTTAACCGAAACATTAATTAATGAGATTGGCCTAAAATCCTTAAAAGAGTTAGCACCCACTTTCTTGTGAATTAGAATGACATTAGCAAAATTAAAACTACCTAAACGCAAATCACCACTATAAAAATCATTGAAAAGATTTATAATATCAAACTTCAGAACCTCCCAAAATTGTTTATAAAATAAAACTGAGAATCCATCTGGCCTAGGAGCTTTGTCACTAGACATATCACAGATAGCCTTCCAAATCTCCCTCTCAGTAAAAGGACTATCTAGATCTGCTAACTCGGCCTTAGTGACCGACGGATAAATGTCATTCCATCTAACATTAACCCTTCTATTAATCCTAGTTCCTAAAATCTGCTTATAATATATAGTAAAGGCCTCATTTAAATCCTTCTGAACAGTTACCTCTACATCATTAATGAAAATAGAATGAATCAAATTATCACGTCTTCTCTTATTAGCCACGCTATGAAAGAATTTCGTGTTATTATCCCCTTCCTTAATCCATTGAACTCGGGATCTTTGCTTCCACATAATCTCTTCTTTTTCTAAAATCAACTTGAGATCATTTCTAAGGTAGCAAAGTCTATCTTTCTCATTCAGATTAAGAATCCTGGTTTCGCTAACTTTATCTATATCTAACATCTCACACAAAATCTTATCTTTTCTAATTTTAACACTACCAAAAATGTACTTATTCCACCGTTTAAGGAAAAATCTCAACTTGCCAAGCTTAGCAACGAAGATCTTCGCTGAATTGCCCTTATACAAATTATTAAAATAAAATAAAGAATTCCATTTAACCGAGACTAAATTACTAAAACTGGAATCTAATAACCACATTTTTTCAAATTTAAAACTATTACTAATGTGTACATTCGAATCACATGAAAGAATGATAGGACAATGGTCTGACAATAAGAAAGGCATTCCCTTAACTCTACAAATGGGAAATCTATCCTTTACCTCTGTACTGATAAAAAATCTATCTAAAAGTGCAAAGAAGGCTCATCTTTAATATTAGACCAGGTGATCATTCTATTATTAAGAGAAATTTCAATTAAATTTTTATCTATTATAAAATCATTAAATTCCTCCATGCTAGAGAAATCACCTTCCCTAGGTGATCTCTCCCCTAAAAATCTAGTAACATTGAAATCCCCCAACTATCCATTGATTGGGGATGAGATTTCTAAAATCAGCACATTCAGTCCACAGTAGTCTTCTCTCAATTTTTGTATGAGGACCATACACATTTGATATGCCCAGTAACGAATTATCTACTAGTGAGGCTAAAATAACATGCAGGGAATGCAACAGAGGGAACTCCTGAACAAGTCTAAATTGATTGTCTTTCCAGCCAATCATAAGACCGTCAGCACTACCTAAGGCCGGAAGACATGACCAATTCCTAAAAAGGTCCCACCTAACTCATTATAAAATTTAGGATCAGGTTTTTCTATTTTAGTTTCCTGAAGTAAAACAATATCAATGTGAAAATCTTTAAAGAAAGATCTAACCTTTACACGTTTTTCAAGGACATTTAACCCTTGAATATTCCAACTAACAATCCTCATCTACTCAACGAGGATACTCTCTCTAATTCCCTATCCCTAATGTAATCAGCATCCAAATCCATATCAGAAAATACAAAAGCAGTATCACTAGCAAGCTGAAATAACTGACTAGATGAAAGACTACCTAAAGCAAAAGGAGAGTAATCACTACCATAAACAGGAACCATACCTGAGCCCAAACTCGTATTGCTACTGCTAGCTAATGAGTTCAGGAACCTAGCTTGAGATGAAGCGGATCTGTGTCTTAATCTCGTACTACGTCTAACCAGTCCAGAACTACGCACTGTTCGCCTCCTTCTCCTCCTCCTGGAGGAATAAGTACCATCACCATTTAGAGAAGTCCCATCATCAACTTTAGTCCCCTCGACCGAGATCAAAATGTTGGACTGATCTTCCGAACAAGGCATGACACTTGCCATTTGCATCACACGCCAATGCACGGACTCTAGACTAAAGAAAACACACCCTCCAAAGATACTTTAAACCGAATCAAACATCCTGTCTTAACCACACATACTAACAGTCCATTCGAGTCAATGGAGTCCCTCAACGATGGCCTTATCAATTCTTTATCAAGCGAATTAATCCTGCTATTATAAACTACACCACTTGCCACATCATTGATCATGGCACCAGTATTCACCCCCAAACCGCTTCTAGCCATAGTTGAATACCCATAACAACCAGACAGGTAGCCAATCTCATCCAACCTCACATCACCTGTCACAGTACATTGGTCTGTAATACCCTTCGTCAAACTAACCATCTCTGACAGCTTCTTCAATCTCCTAACAGTTTTTACTTTCCCCACTCGAAAGCCCTTTCTACCCCTCGAAGAAATAGACCGAGACTCCAAAGACTGGTCCTCCACATTATCCTCTTCTTCAACAAATTCCTTCAGCACATCAAAGCAGTTTGCCAAATCCACTTCCTCAGCCACAACCCAATCACTCCCCTCCTCCATAACATGGTGCTGCACACTGCAAACCCCAACATATTCTTTCATATCCACCAAATCATCCCCCGTCATCACCTCCTTTCCTTTAGCATTACTCATATTCTTATCAGCATTAATCCATCTTCACTACCTATCCCATAACGATACAAAACAAATGGATCGAAGCTCATAAGATCTATCATTGGACAATACGAGAACCTCCCCATAAAACCCACCAACTCTTCCATGAAATACTCCTTGCCCTGATCATTCAAAGCCGTCACTTCTGACAAAAACCTCCTCCCAAACGAATCAGACTCGTATCGCCTCGGTCCCTCATCGTTACTCAATGAAACATAATCAACATTATTGTATTTCAACTGAAATTCTGGCACGCAACGTTCACAATTTACTGCTGTGTTAATCGTATCGAAGTGTGCCAGTATTCCATCCAACAACGATAAAGCGCTTTTCTTATTCCTCACAGTCGAGTCAGAATATAATCTCCTCATTTTCAAAAAATTTAAACTGAACTGAATTACATGATCCTTCCTATTCAACGGGCACGGTAATGGAGGGAACACAAATCCAACCGAAAAGCTTTTGCGCCACAATAAGCCCTCAACCACTCCTTCTAAGTGCCATCCCAACATCAACAGAATATAAGCCCCACCGTTATCCTGATAAGGGAAATCCAATCCGAAAATATCTATGAGCTTCTTCAGTTTCAGACATAATCTCAAGCAATTGAAGTGCAGAAGGTCATATACAGATTTTCCTCTAAATATGTCTGGACAACTGAATACACGATGACCTATTCCATTGCATTTGAAGCAGCGAATACCATTCCTACATTCCTTAGCAAAATGTTCAGAGTCACCACATTTATAACAGCATGTTTTCCCCTGAGAAAATCTAAAATGTGACATGGGTTTCCAGAAATCATGTGATTTAGAATACTTGATGATATCCGCATATGATCTCTTAGTATAATTTGAATCAGACTGTGTAGACAGAGGATCCGAAAAAACTAAGTCTGCATATGGGTTTACCTCTTGTTGTCTCAGCTTGACTCTCTGTCTAAAAGTAAGATTGAGTCTACCTAATTTCAACGTTGTCTCTTCAGTAAGCCATGCAGGGGCAGTCCCTCTGAATATACCATTAACTCCATGAAAAATATGTCTTGCTTTCCCTCCAAATATTAGAACATCACCCGATTCAAGTAATACTTTCTTAACCATTCCATTTCCCCTCTCTTCTCTATACACAAATTCAGCCGAATCGCCAATAGAGAACGACACTACTGGAAGCCCAGCCATGAGACTCTCTTTGGTTTCATCTATGTCTTGGTGAAGACCCAACTTCCCATCAATGTTATAAAAGTTAACAATGCATAGGTCCGGTGACATAAATGGAATATCTTCAACACTCCCACCTCTCAATGCAATTTCTTGTTTGGCTGTATCCATACTTCCACCGACAAGAGTTTTAAACTCATTCGGAATTTCAGGCGGAGTCTCACCATCACTTGATCGCCTATCTTCATACTTTTTTGACTTTGGATTCCAATATTTTCCAAGACACATCATATAAAGATTCACTTTTGCACCATTATTGAATTCCGGTCTATAAAAATCACCTTCCCCTATGCCCAGTTCTTGACATTTTTTGACAATATTAATCTAATCCTGAATTCTTAAGTGCTTTTTTAACAATATCATGCCAGAGCTTAAGATTTGATGATGATTCACTGCATCACTTACTTCCTTACGCCCTGTTAATAGTGGATCCACACAATTAAAACTTATATGCCCATCTCTTCCACAATTAAAACACTTTACTTGATTACTGCAACTTCTCACCAAATGATTTGGATCTCCGCATCGATAGCAACTCCTATAACGCTTCTGAAATTTTGAGATATTCGGATCTGGGATAGGAATTTGGAATCTTGAATCATTCAGATCTACGAGAGGAATTGGATTCGATTTATTCGATACAACATTCAATCGAGATAATTGATTATACGTCAGATTAGAACAAGATCTATTCCACGATGAAGAAGAAAAGATTCCGTCCGCCATTATATCATGTATATGCTATAAGGTTTTGTTCACTATGCGTAATTTTATTGTGGTATATCCCTTTTGAAAACTTCAAAATTATAATTCTTACAATTTGTTATTATTAAAAAAAGGTTAGCTCTCTCAACTTTAAAATTATAATGCTTACAATTGATGCATATAAACATCTTGGTGCTTGATTTTGTTTATCTTCCAGTTTTAGTTTTGCACGAAGTCTTTGTTAGTGCTTATGCCTACCCCAGTGTGCATAGATTGGGTTAGTGATTCTATAACAAAATGTTCTCTAAATTGTATAATTGTCTATCACAAGTATCAATCTCATAAGCCGCAAATAATATCTTATGTACGATGAGGGAGATAAGGCCTCTTGTTATCCAATAGAATATAAGGTTAGCTGTCTAAATCATACAACATGAAATATAGTATCATATGTACTCAGCAGGAAGAAGATCCCACACCATTGATTTCTGTCAAATTTACCACTGCATAAGGAGTGAACATTTTATTTAAAAACAGCCACCACAACAGTACTTCAGTAGTAGTACGTGAAAATTGAAGATTTAATTTCGGTAACAACTTACCTATATACCTTACAATGATGTATTAGCTTTTTTAAGAAAAAAATTATTATTAACTTTTTTAAATCCCACATAACATAATGGAAATCAATGAAAATTGAGAAGAAGTAAAATTCTGATGTAATTTGAAATTAGTAGCCTGAGCCCAGTTGAGAACAAAAATTATATAAAAAGAAAGTAGATGTCATGAACACTGTTTCAAATCTTGAAAATATTGCCCGAGATCTCGTCCGAGATCTCGTTTTAGCCTCCTTCCGAAATGAAATAGCAAATATCATTGTAAATCTCATTTCGAATATATCGCCCGAGACATTGCGATACTGAACGATATATAGACCGAGACAAGATATTAGAATATCGTTCGAGATCTTGGCTTACTTGGTTAAAATTTAAATCCGTGCCTAAACCAGAACAATAATTAAAAAACTCAAATCTATCCACGATAATCTCCTTTTATTTTACATTTTACATTTTGCATGTTAAATGGCCATATCGTATGTTCATATATGTTCTACAATGTTTCTGATTTCCATATACGTCTTTTTTACATACATGTTACGTATAAAAGTATGTATTTTATGTTATACTCATGCTAAACTATTTAATGTTTTGGATCTTTTTATGTTTTATGTCTAAAAATGATTCATGTTCATGGATCATATGTTATAAACATTGATCTATTTACGTTGTATTTTTTTTTTGTTTTAAGCATATTACAATTTAGAGTTTAGAGTATGGTGATCTTTCGTAAATTAAGAATAATGAAGTAATTTTGCAATTCAAGTTTAAGTTACTATGTTTTTAATAACATTCATAAAAATCATTTTGTAAGAATATTAGTTTCTAATATATCATGTTCTCCGAGATTGTCCCGATATGAACTTTCAGATCCGAGATGCAAATCCGAGACGAACCCCCGAGTTAGACTCATCTCATCCGAGAACTCCCCCGATACGAGACCGAGTCTCTAAAATCTCCGAGACGAAACGCGACCGATATCCGAGATTTAAAACCTTGGTCATGAATACGTTGGGGGCATGAGGGATAATGTAGAAGACGGAATTGGCAATTACCGACTACGTTTTTTGAGGTTGAGAAAACAATCCACCCACTGCTAATTATCAAGATGATACCGCAAGGTCAATGGCGGTAGGAGTAAATTGACGTCGAGACGTGACTGCAATGCAAATCTTACATTAATAGATTCTATCGATAGGAATTAGCAGTCAGCGATGGTATAATATAACTGAATTGAGGATAGTTCTGTGCATTATATTTAATTTGGTTTAATGTAAGAGTTATACGCTAACACCATCTTTATGCTTATAGACATTGAAAGGGGTACATTTTATTGCAGCGCAAAGGATATATTACTATTGCAGCCAGTCGTTTCCAAAGTTGTTGTGCATTGGTTCACAGAGGGGTATTTGCAGTGTTATGGTTTGAAAGTAAGAGTATGATAGAAGCAGGAAATGCAATAAAGTTAGGTGCTCCTGGCCTTCGGTTTAACCTTTTTTTCTCCAATTTCAACGTATATTTTGCAAGAAACATCCTACAATGCTGCATATGGTAGTAGTTTAATAAACTACAAAGCATTAGCCTATCCATGCTGCTGTTATAAAGACAACTAAGGGGCTGAGCGTGTTAAACCAAAACATAAAATATAAAGGATAATAGAACTTAATAATCTAATGACATTGAGTAAACAGTATGTTTGTCTAGACTTAGTAACCTTCGTTTGGTTACGATAACACATAAAAAATATAATAGAGTCATATAGAAAACCTACAAAAGGATGTATGTTTAATTACCAGTTGACATCTGTTCTCACCGTGCATATCAGAAATGATTATCCTTATCATTGATAAGGTTCAGAGATGCATCCAGAGAGATAGAATAAATGTTATCCAAATTATATAAATTTTTTTAATTAACAGAAGTAAACGTGCATTGGATTATTTCATACAAACCACAAATGGTAAAAAGGTAAAAGAGAGTTGGAATATTAGCCTTACGAAGACTTAAAACCAGCCGCAATAATTATTCTTGAGTTCTCAATACGTTTCAAGCAAAGTTTACCTCATTTGATCAAAAATCTAAAAACCAATGTGGATGGTCAATCCTCAAGCCACACACACCCTTGTAATATTCAAAGCTACACTCTTACCTCCCATCTGCAGAGCTTTGGCAGCAGCCACAACATTCTCCACGGTCAAACAAAACTCTTTGTAAATCCTTCCAGCAAGTGCACTGGCCCCAAATCTATTTTCCACCAACTACATTTAACAAAAATCGTATTTGCCCATGTCTCGTCTTTTAGGTTTTCAGAAAGTAGACTAATGCAGGGACTGTGATATTCCTATCAGCAAAAAAACCTCCACTGCTTTACAATAAGTTTGAAGGTTCCTTTAAATATTACAAATTTCAATGAGCACCATCATCTTGAACCCAAGTGACATTAATGTTTGTAAGTATGACACTAAGACTTCAAATAGCTTACTGAGAAAAGAGGCATAAAAACTGCAATGCAGACTGGCCTCTTGTTAAATATTCAAATTTTTATGTCTTTGTACTGAACTTATAGAATGTTATGAAATTAACTGATTTCTCTTCCTCTTCTATAATACTGCAACTAAAAAAAAAAAAAAAAAAAATGTTTAAATAAGGATTGTGCCTATCAATGGGGTTGCTTATGGTAGATGCATGTTTTATATACATCGAAATGCATCACCACTCTTTGTTGTGAGTTTGTTATATCTTGCGCATGATAAGTGTTTCCAGCTGAAAACATCGTCCACGTCATTATAATTCCAGTAAAACAATATTTGACTCTCTATTTATGATCATAATCAGAGGAAAAAAAATATCACCATTGCTAAAAATCATAAACGCAGACATAATATTAAATCTGTAAATTAACAGAAAATAGAGTAGAATGAATACATGCATTGAATTTTGAAATATGAGAGAGAGGAGCGTAAACTAAACAAACAGATAATATATTCAGTCTTATTTGTTATTACACCTAATTATTTGAAATTCTAATGGAACAATATTATCGTTTTATACACAATTGCTAAATAATGGATAATGAAAACATACAAACATTTATCTTCACCGTTCATGTATGATAGTGGAACAAAAAGAGAAAACCTAAAACTGCACTTATCTTCAACTTCGTACACTTTATAATACACATGCACGCATGCGCACACATGCAATCTTTTTTTACAGAACATTTTGTTGAAAGTTATGTATATTTTTTAAAGAACATTTTAAAATGCTTTCAAAAATGTAGTTGAACTTTTAACCGCCGTTAAAAAAGGCAGTTGATCTATTAACATTTAGCTATCAAATTCTGAATAAAAATGTAAAAAACTTGGTTTTGAAATATATTTTTTCACATTACAAACAATATGATTGTGATTATATCTGGTGAAATCGTAGGATAAATAACATTATTGGGATAAATGAGTAAAAAATATATAAATGTACATGTCAATAGAAACAGTTATAATCACACTTCACAATGATTGTTTTGTTTCAACTTTCAAATGCATTATCCTAGTAGATATTTAAGTTCTTGTAAGAGAAGCAGTTTTCATTGTGTCAAAGAAGGGCAGTTTTTAATGCAGCATTAGGGAGTTGCAGTGAAAACTATACCATTCAGTTCAGGTATGTAATCCTAGTGCCTAGTGCTGTTTTAAAATGCATCCAAGAGATGCAATTTTATACATTTATTTCTTAAATCTCGTACTATCAGCTCAATGTTCAAAAATGCATCCAGGAGATGAAATTTTCAACTTCATCGTCTTAAATCTATTACTATCAAGTCGAGGTTCTAAAATGCATTCAATAGCGCTAGCAGGCAAATGCACCAGTCAGTGACATTCCGCTAAATAATACAGTAAAATTTTCTAATGAAAGGTGAATTTTCCCTTCGATTTCTTGAAGAGAATCCCTCAATAATGATGAGAGGGAGAATTCTCGATCATCATAGGTTGAGCAATTTCTTAGAAAGGGCATATTTTTAACAATTATGTCAAAATTTTAAATTTCACACACACAAACAGAACGTTTATTGATAGAAAAGACATAAAAGTTGTTAGTTAATGAAGAAAAGGATTTACTGCCGCTGCATATAGAAAACCAACCCATTATCACTAAAAATACCATAAATACAACATAACATAAACCGCATTGCAAAATGTTGACTAAGAAGCAATAGTCATAATACTTTAATCTGAAGTAGGTGGGTATAAAAACTAAATGTGTAAGCAATAGAATGCATCTAAATCGTACCAAACAGTTTCAGTTTTACTCGACATATTGACATAGCAGTCAAAAAACTAAAAGAAAAAAAAAAAAAAAAACCATACTCAACTATATTATGAAACAAATAAAGATGATGAATTCGAAGTTCCTATAATCCTATAACGTACAGAATTATGCTGATCTGGACAATAACTTGGTTTAATAATTGTTAACCACATTGCACCGTTAGTTGCATGCCCCTTACCGATTGTCATGGTAACGAAATAACAATACATAAAAATTAAGGAAATTATATGGTACCGCTTTTTGAACTTTCTACGTAGTTAAACTGGCGAACATCCAGCAGGAGGAGGAATTTGTATCCGCTAACCACTGCGCCTAATTGTAGTTAGAATAGTTATTTCCATCAACATAACGAACCAACCAAATTAGAACATGCTCCAATCATTTCGTGAAGATTTTGATGTCGCCTGCTTCGTTTGCCACAGTACTGAGGAAATTGCGATACGATGGGGAGAATTATTTTGAAATGCTGGATTGCAGCAAGGACACATCAGCATGGTAAACTTCCTGTTTTGCTGTTTAAATAATAGATTTTGCAAGTGATTATGTGAACAGTTTTTAAAACCTACAGACACGATTTCATCTGTGTTTTATTCTGCAGAAACATATGTTGTCGGTGATAATCTGTAACCATGGTAAGAAATTACAAAATGTTTAGTGATATTCAGGAATCTTGTTAAATCTTCATTTAGCAAAAAGGCATAATAAGTATCAACTATCGTAGTATCATGCACCTGTCAAAAGTGCAAATGGACTTTGCATGCATTGTTATATAGACGCAGAAACAGATGAGGAAAACTGCAACATATAGAAGGATAATATTCAACGTTTACCGTACGGTTCTAAATTTGCCTTTTTCTTAGCAGGTCTTTTCAAAGGATATTTGTTACAACAAAATAAATGTCTGGCAGCGAGATAAATTGCTTAACACATTTTGCAACTGGTTTATAGAGTATAGTAAATTCAAAATACTCCTAAGTTCATGTAAAATTGTTACTGTAATTGCAAATAGGGCTACAAAATTGTTGATCAGCATTATTTGGGCCGAGATGTTATACACATCGTGAATTAGTTGTATACCTCAATAACATGTTAGGATAACTTGTATATGGATGGTAGTGATGTAGCAAGGGTCAAAGTATACTGAAAATAGGAGTAGCAGAAGTAAATGTAATTCATATATATATATTTGTCCTAAGAAACAATCATCCTACCAGAACTGTTAAGTAAAAAAGAAAATAGAAATGGTGAGTAGTAGTGCATTGCAAAAAAATAGTGCATAAGTAAGACAAATCTGAATGGTAAAGATATAATCAAATGAACTATCAGCAACTGTCAATATAGGTATATTAAAAATCACAAATCCACGTACATGGTAATTATTTTGGAAATAGGATGTCCCTTGATTAATTCATGGTCATAGAAGCACGTTGATAATATCTATTTGCAGCAATTTGGGTGAAGGAACAGTCGTTGCTTCCAATTAGGAGGATGGAAGCAGGAATCGTGTAGAAATCGAACGTCCGCCAACGATGGTAGGCAGGAATAAGATGTAGAAATTATGGGAAGAACCACGTTTAAGGATAGGTAAATCAAAGAAGGCCAAAAGCATGTGCTACGATTTGGGTTAATGGCGAGCGACATTTTTATCCATGGCCAGGTGTTGCAGTACGGGTTGAAGATATAGTTGAACAAAAGGCGGAAGTAGTTATAATTAAAGTAGGAGAAGCGGGCAAGGAGCGGTTTTTTTAGAATGAGAGTAACAACGGAGAGTGCGTAAATAAGAAGACATGGCAAGAAGAAGCGATTTGAGGGTATCCACGTCAGCCTACTTGATATTTTGTTTTCTGTTATAGATAATAGAACAGATATATAATCTATTTTCCTAAACCTTAGACCATAACCAACAATCCGTTCTGTTCACTTCTTCTCTTTCATCCAAACAAGCCACAACACAACCAACAATACAAAACTAGCCACAAACCATTTAAAAATATATATTATATAATACAAACAGTACAAAACAGCAAACACCCCTTCCATCCAATATTACCCCTTTTCACCGCAGCAAATAACGTTCACACGCTTTTTTATTATTAAAAGTTTATAACGGCAAAGTCTTTGCCGTTATAAATTTATAACGGCAAAAGCTTTGCCGTTATAAATTAAAACGGCAAAGACTTCGCCATTATAACCTCCAACCCCTGTTCACTCAACCGGACATGAACTGGTTCCAAACTACGGGGAAGTAAACAAGCCATACCTGGTTGCTCCGTGGTTTGTTTAGTAACTAGACAAGCAATTGTTGGTTGTGCTCTTAGCATCTCATTCATCGTTCCAGCCGCCACCAAATAAAAGCAATGGCTTACACTGTTCGAAACTTCCTCCCTCAATAAATCAAAATTCGTTCAACGATTTCCAAAGCTTCTTGAGGAAAAATCAGAGAGCTACGTGAGCTCTTTAATCCCATATGGATTTGATTGCGGATAGAGGTGGAAATTGAGTGAAATCGCCCCCAAACCCTCGCTGTTCGCCGCTGTTTTCACGGCAGTAGGGCCCATCGAAGGGGCTGATGATCGGGGAGATGGGAGAGGTTGTTGGCGGCTTCGAGCTGACGGGTTCTGATCATGGTCCAACGCCTTGATTGGCGTGCAGGGAGGAGAGAGAAGAACGAATGATGGGTGCGATTTTTGTTCGTATTCCAGAACGAAGAATGGGACTAAAAAGAATAGGTTAAGAAAAGATTAGATTAATTAATTATTTAATTAAGTAATTAAGTTATAAACGCTCATATCTTCTTCGTACGAGGTCCAAATCCGACGATTTCAGTTGCATTGGATTCCCAACAACGAACTCTATAACATGGAACTGATTGGGACGGAAACGAAGCACATTAGAATTTTGAGCAAATTCAAATTCAAACTGTTTAGAAATTCAGAAATAAAACTAGTAGAGTGGAAACTGATAGTGAGAACTCCTTCTCACTCTAATTATTTTGTAGTTAAATATATACTAGGATGCAGACAGGGCTTAGAAGCCCCCGACACTATTTATTGTACAAACCATGGTTGTTTGTTTGGATTTTCTTGTGGATATTGATTGTGAATTGATTATGAATGAAATATTTGAACAATAAAAATATCATTTTTATTGTACAAATGAACTGTATAAGATATTCATGTGTTGAACAAAATATGTGAACAATAAAAATATCATTTTTATTGTATAAATGAACTGAATAATATATTCATGTGTTGAATAAGATGTTTGAACAATAAAAATATAATTTTTATTGAATGTATGAACTATATAAATATTTTATAGTTAAAAATATAATTTTTAACGTATATATGAATGACATAAAATTCTCCTGAAATAAAAATAAATATTCATTTACAAATTGAACGATTTGTTCATATACACCCATTTAACTGATATTGACTGGGACGATAATTTTTACACATCGCCCAACTGCACAAATAATAAACAGTATTTGTTGTTTGAAAACCCCACACGGGTATTTGGATGATATTTGACGTACACTGATTCCAATAATTAGTGGTATATCAATCGATAAGTTGACAGACTGTATAAGCGTTATTTATTTTAATGCTTATACAGTTGTATAATGCACTCTGGATGTTGTATGAGTTTTTAATGATTGTTTATCATTATTGTTGTATACATGTGTTGTATAAAATCCGTATAAATAAATTATATGATAATTGATTGGGTCTGATTCCAATTCAGAAAGAACGAATATTTTAAAATAACGAATATTTTAAAATAATGAATATTTTAAAAATAATATTCAGTAAGGATTAAAATGTGAATTTGATGTCCGATTTTGGATGGACACAAAAATACTAAAATGTGTGAAGCCGTGTTGATTTGTTATGCGCCATTTTAACGCGAACGATATTTATATCGATTTTATTCATGTTTATAATAAATATCGAAAAGGAAATGATTTCAAAATCTGATATTTTGGAAAAACTATCATTTATGTATTAATAATATAAAATATTCAATTTTGGTTTGAAATTGAAAATGAAGTTAAAATCGCTTTAAAATGAATTTATAAACGATTTATAAAATACATTTTAAATGGAAATCGATGAAATATATATAATTTATATTATATAAATTTAATGGCCTGAATAGAACGCGCCGCGCAGCGATCGTTCGTGAATTTCGACCATTAAATTCTAATTGACATTATAGGAGATCCGACCGTCGGATTATCTTAAAACTAGAACCATTGGGGTCGTATCGAAAAGAGCTTTCCAATGAATATAAGAGATTTGAAATCTAATAGTTGGATTTGAAATCATGTCCAAATCAAATTTAGAAAAGGTCGTTGTAAGTGCAGTTCGATGATCATTTATGGAAACCGACTAAAAGGACCTTAATAAAATTATTAAAAATATTAATAATTTGTGTAAAATCATAATAAATGATTTGGAAAGAATTTGGATGAAAAATTCCACATTTGTAAAAATAAAAATATATTTTTATTAATATTAACTAGTTATTAACTAGAATAATAATCCAATATTTTTAAAGAAAAATATTGGATGTGAAATGGTTTTAAAAATAACCAGTATTTTCCAATGAATAAATTGGAATGAATTGGAATGGAAATAATCTTCAGAATATTTCGATATTGGATTCCATGGTTATACGGATATTGTTATGGCAATTTTGAAGATACAGATATCGTTATTCCCAATACGATATCCGTTAGTTTCAAAATTTGATATTGAATACAAACCGATATAATTTCTATTCAAAGCCTTGTATTTAATATTAAATTAGATTTTGGGTTTGTCGTGAATGGTGTCTTCAATAACACTGTTCTTAAACCCCGTGTGAAAAGAATAAATCTTTTAATTAAGATTATTAGAGTTTCCAATTATATTTAATAATTGGAATAAAATGGAATGTGAGTTGGGTTTATTTTGAACTGCGTTTTTAACGACATTCGTTCTTTAACCCGATTAACAGTGAAATGTGATTTGGAATTTATAAATCTATTTATTAAGATTTAATGGAAATTTTCCAAAGTAAAGTTTTCCAATTTAATATATTAAATTGGAATTGAATGGAATTCGATTTGGTAATAATCGAAGTGAACTTCTGTGGAGGAACACTGTTAATATATATGGAATTTAAAAGGCTTTGTCGTTATTCCATTTATTTTATTAGTCGGATACGGAAATTGATATCGACTATATATTGATCTATTTTCCGTGAAGATTCCATAATTAATGGAATGAGATTTTGGGTTTATCGTGAACTGTGTTTTAAATGACATTAGTTCTTTAACCAAGTTAAAGACAGGATTACATGTCTAACATTGTATTTCGAACCGTATTATTGATCTCTGCTAAATATATATCTGTTTGGTGGTGGAGAATTTATTCTCTTGCTTAACATCCTTGTCTGAGACATACGAGCTTAGAGGTTATATATTGGTAGAAATCAATTGTATGGTGTAGATTGTCGATGCGGCATGCTTGTGGTTCCAAAGTTAAATAATCATTAATAATGATTTTTGGGAAGATTAAAACTAAGTGAAGTTTTAATGAACCTTTAATTAGATTGAAATGTGAATGAGATAATTTAAATTATCAAATTTGGGAAATAATCGAGAGTGGAGTGCCACGAGTTTTACACCAAGCGATAGTTAAATTTTAATCAGATTTGAACGTGAAGTGGTAATTGAATTTACCGATAACACCGTGGTGTTATATATGGAGTATTACCAGTTTGCTTCATGGGATGAATAGGTTTGGACTGGGATTAATAAATAAATGATTACTTCGGTAAGGCTCGATAATCCCGACTGGTTGATAAACCTTAATTTGGTTTAGAATTGATATCTAAAGGAAGATTAAAGTATAAATTTAAAGAATTTATATTTGATAAAATTAATGGGAACTTTTCCCAAAGGATATGGATATTTGAATAAAAGAATATTCTGGATTGGAATGAGGCGTGCATTGTGTTTTTATAGCACTTGTTTATAAGATACGCGAGTTATTTAGAAAGACCGGGTTTATCCTATTCTGAATGATTGATACGACGATAAGTCGACGATGAAGACGGTGGTTGAAGACCAGAGGTCTTCATATCGTTTGGATGATTACTGATGTCTTGATTGGGCTGTACACCGAAGACAAGGTAATAAGTGGTGATCGTCCAGACGTACTTGGAGATCGACCAGATATGCAAGGACCTCTCCTGTATTGGACATATGGGACGAGGAATAAGGTGCCACCGGTTTTTTTCAGACCCAGAACAAACTAGTAAATGGTTGTACGTCTGACATTGGATTTTATTCTATGTTGATTGATTTCTATTAAATATATATCTGTTTAGTAGTGGAGAATTTATTCTTTTGCTTAACACCCTTCTCTGAGACGTACGAGCTTAGAGGTTATCTATTGATAGACATCAGTCGCATGTCGTGAATTATTAGTGTGGCATGTGGAGATGCAAATGATCAAGGCTTCTGTTGAAAAGCAGAGTCTTGTGGTTGATGATCAAAGCATGACTTTAAATAGCATAACTTTGTGTATAGCGTTAATTCGCGAGTTTCACTCCCCGGTATGAACCAAAAACGGGATGAAGGATCCAAGGAGAACGTGCGTTTCTTTCTAGTTAGGAGTGGTGTCATGGTACGGAGCCCAGACATTTTACTCATGTGGATGTTGCATATTATTTGATGGATAGCGAGGCGCCTTGGATATATCGGTCACTACGGGGCCAATGGATGATATGGTGGACTTACTGACCATTACGCCCCATAGGGCGGGGAAACACATTGTTCAAGAGTTTTAATCCTCAAACATAAGAGAGGATCGGCCCTGTGGCTCCTAGGTGCACTTGTGGCTGTATCCTGAGACATGGTAGGCTAGATTGTCTCGAATTCGGTAAGGACGATTCCTAGCCTTGGTTCATGATGGAAATCCAACTTTCAAAACGACATCGTGCGGTTTTAATTGTAGAATTAGTATAGCGACATAGTAGCATGGGATACTATGCCGCCTATGACTGATACATTTACATTTGAAGTTGATTTTGACACTATACACTTATTATAGTATCAAATGATTTGTTTTAAACGTATCATGCATGTTTGGTATTATAAGGTAAAATTCTATCCTCCGGCTTGCGTCGCATTGTGTGATGGGACCTGAGTCTTATAATAGCTTCATTTTCTTTAATTAGCATTGCGCTGTTTTTTTATGCACTTGTATTCTTGGGGGTAAACCCGTTCCGTGATATACGGCGTGGTCCCTTGATTTACCATATTTTAAAGTAAAGTTTTAATTAACTGTTTTAGTTGTCACACCAGTCTTATGACTGACCTAGAGCTTATTGTTTTAACCTAAACTCTGGGTGCCCCTATTTTCCACATGGGCATCTAGTAGTTTTGGTTTTTGCAGATATTTCTTTTCAGCGTCTTGGATATACAACTGGAACTATATTCGGAAAGCTCTGTATCCGTGTATTTCTTTCAGTTGTGTTATGTATTATTTTTCCGCTGCTATGTATTTAAATGTAATTTAAATCTCTAACATTTTTCGTTGTATATTATTTATTCATACTCTATTATATTCTTGTACTCTGATGTAAGTTGTTGTACTAGCAATGAAATATTCTTCTGTTTGTGTTCCGATTAGTCTTGTTCTCAAAGTAGTCCGCCTTCTTGTTCGGTTTACGCCGGTAGGGAAGTTCGGGTCGCTACAGTTTGGTATCAAAGCTTTGGTTTACAGAGCTCGAGAATAAGACACATTAGAACCGAACGAAATAATTCATCAGAGATTGGATTAGTAATATCCAATAGGAATGACTCGTTAGAGATGGGATCGGTAGTATCCTAGAATGAGTTTCAAAGAGTGTTATTTTCAAAAGAAAAATGAAAACAATACTTATTTTGAAAATTTAAATCTTATTATATGTATTTGAATATTTATTTTATTTTGAATTTGGACTATCGGGTATATGAAGATATTGCATATATGCCTAGCTAGCATGTGTACGAAGTCTCAAATATACTTGATGGATATAGAATCACAATCTAGTTGCTCGGAGATGATCCGGATGATTACTATAATATCATCAGTATCTATGTTCGAGTTTCGAAAGTGTGATGTTTATATATTTCCAATTGACTGGTGTGAGAACCAAAACATAGATAGGAATTATTGTCGTGAATTGGCATCAAAAACATGATTTTGAATAAATATATATATATATCAAAGGTATGAATTTGAAAATTTAATCCACTAATTGATTGTTGGTTGTGATGTGTGATTATAAGTTTAACTAATAAAATTATTGGAATGATAATCAAATGAAATCAATAAGGAAATGAAAGCTATGTTTAGCCAAATTGAATCAAATATTGAACTGAATTAAAATTTTATTGGAATTGCATATATATACATGTATATACAGTGAACAGGTCATAGCATGGAAGCTAAGAAGAGGAATAAAATTGTATGCCCGACAAATAGGTATATATTTACTGTGTTTCTTAGGTTTCGACGATTTTATGAGCCGACTGGCTAGCTGCTTGGTTTTTTCTTTTTATTTTTGGATGATGAGAGCCATATGTGGCAAGTTGCGGTTTTAAATATAAACCCATACAAAGGAGTTTATGGCAAAAAAATTCGAAAATTTAGGGTGTTAGCCAAATTTCTGAAGAATTTGGAGATTCTTGGAAACTGAAAAGTTGAAGAATGAAAGCCAGAATGAAAGTTGAGTTGGTTGGTTAAACAACTTTCATCTCCATTTCTTTTTTAGGACGAAAAGATTTTAAGTGGGGGAGATTGTAACAACCCGGAATTTCAGAACCAATTTCAAATTTTTATTTTGGCTAATTTAATGGATTTTGAATATTTAAAATCATTTATTTTAAATAATAACGACTAAAAATTTATTTAAACTAAGTTAGAGCGAATAAATTTATTTAATTATAAAACGAGCCTGAAATAGTGCGATAGTGTGAAAATTCAATTTCAAATTCCAAATGAATGTACAGGATTCTAAATAAATCGGATTTCAGTAAACCCAAAAATATTTGGATCTGTTTTATTATATCTTTTTAACGAATGTGAAAAATACAGATTTCATAATGAGAATTGAATGTTATGTCCAGTATAAAATTTAGAATTGTAACAACCCGGAAAATCTGAGCCAGTTAATTTTAATTTGGCTTGTTTAGTGGATTTTAAATATTTAAAATAAATATTTTAAATAATAACAACGAAAAGTATGTTTGAATCGATGTTTGAAAATAAATATAATTATTTTAAATTATAAACAAGGCCTGAAATGGCGTGTAGTTTCAGATTTGGAATTCAAAATTTGACTGACTGTACCAGGTGCAAAATAAAATAGATTTTAGTGAAACCAAAAATATCTAAATCTGTTTATGAATATCTTTCTAATGAATCTGGAAAATCGAAGTTTCGTAGCGGAAATCAAAAGTTATGGCTGAATGAATTTCCAAAAAGGTCGCTATAGAATTTATATAGCCCGTGAAAATAGCCATTTTGCAAACGGCCTCACAATTCGATGAAACCACTTTTGTTGGATCCGGGATGTCAAATTATTGCTAGGTTTCAAATTCCATAATTTTTGAAGTTAATATGTGACCGTGGCGAAGAAAAATGTGTCTGGTTGATTTAAGTTAAATTGGATCGACCAGAAAAGGGCCATTTTTTCAAATGGTGTCAGAATTCGACGAAACTAGTTTTGTTGGGACCGTATCGTCAACACATTGTTAGATTTATTTTTTTGGAATTTTTGGGATCAGTATGTGGCCCCGGCAAATTGAAATGTACGTTCAAATCAAATATTGAATGTTTTATATTTTAATTTGAAGAGAAACTGACTGAAACAGTCGAATGAGCCTATGAAACATATCCCATTGTGTTCGGAATGGGGGTATTTAGCTAGGGGCAATAGTCGTTGGGTTTGAATTGGTGTTCGTGTGAGAAAACCCTAATTTTTTGAAATAATAAATATCGGCAAATTAGATTTTTTTGCTTTCATTAAAAAAAAATATCAAGAAACCCCCCCGCCTCTCCTCACGATCGACGGCGATACGAGCTCCCTCCTTCCCTTCCATTTTTTGGCGAATCCGTTCATCGTTAGCCCTTCCCCCTGTTGAGCTTTTTGTAGATCCCACCCTCCTCTACAAATCTGTGCCACCCTCACCCTCCCTCACCTCGTTGTCATTGAGAATGAGGTCCTCAAAGATCCGACCTTCATCGTGCCGCCGCCAGTGATTCAAGCCATCGAGTGGGGCCCCCTTACCATCGATAGGCGCGCCTTTCCAAGCTCTAGGCCGTGGTCAAGCCCGATTCCAACATCGTGGAACCGTTTGTGCTAAAAATCAGAACCTAGTTTTGAAGAAATCGCTGAACGTAACGACCAGGTTTTATTTTAAAGGCCATAACACTTTTAAGTGTTGCAAACCATGATTTCCAAATAAAAATCATATCTTTTTGTTGTGTTGTCGAAATCCAATGAAACAAGAAACCGTGACCGTGCGGACGTCTTCTACTTTTTAGAAGAGACCGGATATTTTTCTGAGCCTTCTACAATTTTTGGAGGAGTGGAACCCAATGTGAGATTTCTGAATTATAAACGATATAGAAACAACGATGTATAAATTATATAATCGATGTATGAGTTATATAAGCATTGTACACCTCATGTATAAGCGTTGTATAAGTTGTATGTTCGATGTATAAGTTATATATGCATTGTAAAAAAATGATATATGCGTTGAAATGAATTGAAATGATATTGAAATGAAATCGATATATATATATATTCTCCCCTCGTCCACAGACCATGGACGATATATATATTGGTTGTGATATTGTTTGGATTAATGGTTGATGTGAAATTTGGTGAATATCATGAACGATTGATTTGAAATGATTGATTGTGGTTGAAATCCCAATAGGATTAGTATATGGGAAAATTCGTCTGCATACAAACTAGTTATTGAAAATCCCCATTGTCAAAAACCGCGAGGTTTTAAGGTAGAGCGAGGAGCCGTACTCGGGAGGGTGCCGGTTTTAACTACCCTGCCGTTATGCTGCCAAAATTTTCAATAATATTCATGTGTTAGAATTATTTTCATGTGTTGAAATGAAATTCATGTGTTGAATAAATTCTTTGAAAGATAAAAATAACATTTTTACCTTATGTATGACCTATATAAAATAATCGTGTTTTGAAATAAATTGTTTTAACAATAAAAATCACATTTTTATTATATGTATAAACTATAGAAAACATTCATGTGTTGAAACCGTATTCATGAGTTGAAACCGTATTCATGTGTTGAATAGAAATTCATGTGTTGAATAAATTCTTTGAAAGATAAAAATAACATTTTTACCTTATGTATGAACTCTATAAAATAATCGTGTTTTGAAATAATTTTTTTTATAATAAAAATCACATTTTTATTATATATATGAATTGTCAAAAATAGTGATGTGTGGAAATAAATATCTGTTGGATAAAAATATCATTTTTATCAAATATATGAAGTGAATATGGTTTTGAAATCGAAGAATGTATTTTATATATGTATATATAATTAAAATAAATCGAATAACGAAGCTGCAGTTCGTATTTTGAAACCGTGATTTCAAACGATTAGTGCGGGAGATCCAACCATCAGATTTTCCCGAAACTGAAACCATTGGGTTCGCTTTGGAAATATCTTTCCAACGACACCAACTTTGTAAAGATCAAACGGCTGGATTGTTTGGAATGTTTATTCAAATCTGAAGAAAAACAGCGCCAGAATTGATTAAATTTATATATATATAAATATAATTAAATTAAATCGAATAACGACGCTGTAGTTCGTATTTTGAAATCGTAACTTCAAACGATTGTACCGGGAGATCCGACCGTCGGATTTTCCCAAAACTGGAACCGTTGGATTCGTTTTGAAAAGATCTAATGATATAAAATTTGTGAAGATCCAACGGGTAGATTTTCAGATATGTGTAAATCAAATCTGAAGAAAAACAGCGCCACGGCCGCGTTATGGCCTAAAGTGTCGTTTGAATGAATTGGCTATTTTTAAATAAATAAAAATAGTGATAAAGCATGATAAAATATTATAAACGATATGGAATGGAAATAAACTGAATTTGCTCAGTTTATTGGATATTTGATGGTTGAATATGTTTGGCGTGAAAATTACATTAAAGAACTGAATTATTGATGTCGAATAATTTAACCATTGAAATGAATTGATTTGAAATTCTAAATATACGTGAATTATTTGAAAAGGCCGAGTTAATTCTCACTTCAAATAATTGATCGAAGGTTAGAAGTTGAAGATATGAAGACGGTGCAAGACCGATGATCTTCACGTCGAATGGAGGGGTGCTACTGATGCTCATGATAGGAGTAGCTACCTTGAAGGGGCTGAAGTGGTAGCCGTCCGGATGTACTTCTTGATTGTACAGATATGCGAGGTATAAGGTGCCTCCGGTTTCATTCAGACCCAGAACGAACTTGTAAATGGACTGTGTGTCTGACATTGGATTTTTTTCTGTGCTGATTGATCTCTATTAAATATATATCTGTTTGGCGGCGAAGAATTTATTCTCTTGCTTAACGCCCTTCTCTGAGACGTACAAGCTCAGAGGTTATATATAGATAGAAATTGTTGGATCTAGATTAACCCTAGAGGGAGGGGGGGTGAATAGGGTTTATTGAAAATTAAGCGAGATAAAAAAATATCAAATCACAGAATGCAGCAGTAAATAAATACAGAAAAGTAAATGACACAAGATATACCCAGCTTCGGCAAAATCCTGCCTACTGCTGCATTCCTAAGGTTTCTACTAGGTAATAGAACAGATCCCGCTTACAAGACTATGTAAACTCGCGAACCCCTCGCTCCGATTCTAATCCTATGCTCAAAACCCTAAACTGATCTAATCCACTAGATCAGATTTTCCCTAGTTTTACAGACTCGAGTAAACTGTCTAGTTTTAGAGATGAAACTAGAAAACCACCTAGATTTTACAGACTCTAGAAACTGCCAATTAATCCCCTAACTGGATCCCCTAGAATTTTACAGACTCTAGAAACTGTTCAGAATGGTTTACAAATAAAAATACAACAAAATGAATTTTAAAAAACAAATAAACCCTAAATCCCTTTTATAACATAAAAAGAAGATCCTGGCCCATTCTTCTTTGCAAGCTCCTTCCTTCACAGATGTTGGCCGACTTTAAGAATGGAATTTGGGTTTTTCAAATCCCAAATCAAATTCGATCGTGATTGCTCTTTGATTTGCTTCTCTGTTTAGCTTCAAAACTGGATGCTCTCTGATGCTTCGATTTGGGATAATGATGATCGAAAACACATGAGTATTACTATTTTTATTTCTCTGATTTTCTCTTTGAATTGTTGGGTTGGTTTTCGATTCACTTGCCTGTGATGAATTGGTTGAATTTATAGGATTATGAAATCCTAAAATTACTCTGATTTCATTTAGTGCCTTGATTTGATTTGCGCATGTGTTTGTTTTCCTCTTTTGAATTCTCTGCATTGACTGTGTTGTTGTGCGATTGAATCAATTTTGGAAAGTGAGTTACACCCCTTTTGGCCCCTGAATGAATTTCTGAAGCCATCATGTGAAAACCTTTGCCCCTCAACTAATTTTATGGAAATAAATTTGAAAACAAATAAATGTTTTCCATGTGTGATTGATAGAAACGATTATGTCCATCGTGTCGCCCATAAATTGGTTACTATGCCATATACAGATTGTTCTGCTCAAATCTGGAAATATATCTTTGGCCAAAAATGAATTTAACACTTGCCCAAAATACACTGTGATTAGAAAACTGGGATTAAACTTCTTGCCCCACTATTAATGATTTTGATCATTTCTGATATGCTCCATTTTCTTTCCTGTTTATAAAGAAATGAATTTTTGCCCAAAAAGAATTTTCTTGCTTCACTGCATTTCATATGTGAACAAACCTTTTGAAAACATGCCATACAAACATGATTGATTGCGAAACTGTAATTCAAAAATCTTTCCATACATATATGTATGAACTGATTTGTTCACATATGCATTTCTAGAAATGAATTAATCACTTGCCAAAAATGTTGTTCACTGATTGAATACCTGCCACAATACATCTTTGCAAAGAATGCAAATTAAGCCCTTTCCAGTTTTTCTTATATGCCGCATGCTTGATGCAATTTACACTGCTTAAAAAAGATTTGTGCTAATCTTGCCACTTTGTATATTTGGGGAAAAAAAACTGAAATGGTTTTCGCCAAATATATTCATAGTGAGTTGAACTATGAAATTTCTTTCTTACCAAAAAAAAAGATGGAAATTTATCCTCTTGCAAAAAATATATTCTCCATGTGTTGAAAAACTGCCCTGACTTGTGTTTTGCCAAAAAATGAATTCCTGCATTCCTGAAATAAAAACACTACATGATTTGTTCAGAAAAGATTGTATAGTTGTCTCCATGCCAAGTTTGAAACGTTGATTAATTTCTTGCCGAAAACATTCTTGCTGAGTTCATGGAACCAATTAAACACTATTAATTGCCATGAGTCATTTCTTTGATTTCTTTTGGTATGAATTCTTGCCAAAGAATCATTAATTCTTTTCCATGCTGATTGAACCAGTGAATTAAAGAGGGAAGAAAACTTTCAATTTCGTTTTGCATGTATACTATATTTGCACTTGTGATAAATTGTGCATTATCTCGAGATGCAAATGCAAAAATGACTTTGATTACATTTCAGATATGCACTGTGCCAAATAAACTTGAACTTTTGCATGATTGAATATGCGCTATAAATCATGCCTTAAAATAGGCTTGTGCAGATTTGATACTCCAGTATAATTTCTAGAAACATTTAAATGGTGCAATAAACCATTTTTCCAAATCTAATTAATCTTTCATTTCTGGAAAGCATTAATTCTTGGCAAATTTTGGACACAAATATTGCCATTCAAGTGTATCTTAGCTCTACCATTTTCCTATTCTTTGTACAATTTCTGATACATCAAAAACTATTGCCCTGTTTGCTTTAAAAAAAGTTCATGCTACATATAATTTGATTTGCACTTGTCTTGACTTTGAATATTCATTGTTGAGCCACTTACCATTGCTGTGTGACTTATATGTGAAACTGTATATGGGAGAGTTTGTACAACTGAGTGTGAGTGTTGTAGTGAGGAACAAATGTACAGAATGAGAAAATTATACTGATATTTGTAATAAACAAATTTGATTGAAATAAAATATTATTTTATTGTGTTCAAACAAATTTGTCTATCGTATTTAATTTATATACAAGTACAATATCATGTTTAATATCTGTGAATGTGTACAAATAGTGGAGTCATATAATTTGTACTGTTTGAATGTTGAAATATTTATATTTAAATAAAATACTGTGTGAATATATAAAATTCTGTACAGTCGTATTCTATTTAAATATAAATATTATATTCCTGTTCGTGAAGTTATATAACAGTACAATAACAAACACATTTAAAATAAAATATATTTGTTTGTTATCTTCAAACAAAAATCATATAATTGTGTATACAACACCGTTATATACAACAATCTCCCCCTTTTGATGATGACAAACAAATATTAAGATTTTGAATACAGTAAATGTGTTTGACAGTGAATAACTGAACTCCCCCTATTTGAAAGCTCCCCCTACAACAGAAACTCCCCCTATAACTGTGAATGAGTAAAAATAATAAATTTGAATAAAATTTCAAAAATAAAAAATATTTATAAAATATTCGCTCATAAATCAAAATCTCAACTCATTCTCCCCCTTTTGTTATCATCAAAAGGATACAGAAGTTAAAAAATAGATGAAGACTGACTAAAAGTATAATTTCAGCTTAAGAGAAAGAACAGTCATCATAAATCTCATTCAGTCAAACAAAAATCATAATATACTGAGAACTAGTGGCATATTTCACATTGTGGATAATGACGGATTTACGATGAAATTCATATAAATGGGGAGAGTTAAAAAATGAGTTCCAATTATTTTCCAAAGATTTTTTAAAAAAAAAATGAGATTCAAAAATAGTGATGGATTTTGGACTAAAGTTAATAATTCAATTTAAGTGAAAACATCGTATAATCTCAAATCCCAATAGCTATCAATCAACAAATCATAATACGTCATAAGATATTAATATATTTCACAGATTAGAACATGGATTGATAGGATGATTTTTACATACCAAGGAGAAATTCATATTAATTTATATTTAGTACATTATTTCCTTTTTCTTTTATTTTTCATTTAAGAGCACACTGACCACGCATAACCAGAGCTTGGATTTTTAAATGAGATCAGTTGCAACTTAAGTATAAGTAATCTCATAACCATGCATAACCAGAGCTTGGATTTTTAAATGAGGTTAGAGAAATACTTAAGAATATTATATTTTTATTATTTTTAGTTTCAAAATAAAAAAACTCCTCACTATGTAAAACCAAAAATGGATGATAGAAATGCGGTAGGTACTGAAATGGTTTGTGAAATAAATTTCTAAATTAATTATATTATGAAATATGCTCGACTGTATCGGGATCATTGAAAATTTTCAATTATCACTAATTCTGAATAATAACATAGTCCAATTTCTATCATAAATATTTTCACTATTTATTCAAAAGGATTTCTAAAAAATATTAACTCTCCATATTTATATAAAATCATAATGGATGATAGAAGGATGATAGATTATGAAAAAGGTCGTGGAATAATTGCTAGTTCAAAGATATTATAATAAACGTCCAACCATCATGAAAATCTAAATTGAGTCTCCTCTTGTTGTGAAATATACTGCAGTCACAATTCATCACAATTTCAAAATCTGATAATAATTTTGATGAATTATAAATACAGTTCAATTTGGATATTGATTTCAATTTCTGAATGAATAAAAAATAAATAATTTTAAAATTGAAAATCAATTTCAAGAGGAATATGAAGAGTTATACAGAACAAGAGGGAATAAAAAAATATATACAAAAAAAATTAGCACATCTGATACCAAATGGTGTCTCTATTTATAAGAATTTTAACATGACATGGGTGGCTAACACAGGTATTATAGACAATGATATCCAAACTCAGATCATAAGCAGACAAGACAGATAAATTTGGCACATTTGTCAAAGCAGCCGACAGTATATACCAAGACAAGCAGTAATCAAAGAACAGTATCAGAGCAGCACAGAAAAATCAATATCATAGTAGACTTGTCAGACGATGTTTTTGAAGGTCACAAAAACAATATATTCCATGATTCATGATTATAAAATTTAGTTTATTTTAAATCATTTGAAGAAATGTGAAAGTATTAGGATTTAACGAATCAATCACACCAGGTTATATTTCAGATTCAAAATTATGTGTGAGATTCAATAAATCAATAATTTCAAATGATGTTAAACAAACATATATTCAAATCAAATAATCATAAAATAACAGTGATATTTATGACCATATTTTCAAAAGAATTTTCACAAATATTTTTGACAAGTATAAAGAATATTCAGATCATTTACATCTAATTTGAAGGATATTCGTGATCAAGAAAATTTATTTGAAATCACTTGAATCAATGTTAAGTTTTGAGATATAATGAATTATTCACACAAGATTGATAATTTCAAATTTAAGTGGTGTGTGATATTCAAAATATCTAGAATTTCAGATGATTTCAAACAAACAAATTTCAACCATAATAATCATGAATAAATGTGAAATTCAAGATGTATCACTGCGATTCAAGCCAATCCGAAAATCAATGAAATTATCACGAATGATAAGAAGTAGTGTACTGTAATGAGTATAATACTTTAAGCGTTTCCAAAATGAATTGGAAGAAACTCAAAACAGCATAAATGTGTGAAATTTCATTAATTATTCAGATCTTCAAAAATTTAGAATTCAAAATAACAGTGTTCAAGATATAACAAGAATACGTCTACACTATTAGGAATTTAGAACACAGGAAAAGAACTTCAAAACAATTGCAGATATTTACAAAATAAATTCAAGATCTGGAAAAGATTAAAAAGCATTAGAGTTTTAATCAAAAGAAGCAAATTTCCAGAAAAAACATGACTTCTGCAATTGGAAGTTAATGAAGCCCATAAAGAAAAAAATATGGCAGTGATAAATCAACAAAAAAAACTGAAGAAAAATAGAAGGGGTAGAGGAAGGAATAAGCACAGAAAATAAAAACAGAGAGAATATACAAAGACAAGATCAGAGATCATACCTGAAATTAGTGTAAACCAGAATCTCTGACTCATCAGATCTTGGCCGAAGAAACTGTGAATAATATAAAAGTATAGACAGCTTTGCTTCACATTTCTTTTTGCACAACAGTTCCTCAGCCTCCTTTGGTACCTAACAAGTTAGGGGATTGAGTGGTCTAACAAAATTAGTAAAACCACTCACAGTTATGTTAACATCTTTTGGTACCCAAATCTGTTTGTATGACATCCCACTCGAATCTATCTTTGTGCCTTTAGGAACCCAAACTTGTTTAGTTTTTCCAAAAATCATTTTATTTCTTTTTGGGATCCAGGGTTGTTTGAAAGGATTGTTTTTAAACAAATTCACATCTCGTTTTTGATTTAAAAATCCTTTGAAATTGTTAGAGTTTAAATCTTCAAAGCAATCATTTCCAAAACGATTTGAAGGATTTTTAAAATTAAAAGAATTCTATTTTTCAAAATCATTGTTTTTCCCAAAACCGAGTCCATGTTTATTTCCATGAGAAAACTGATTTTTCAAAAGCATATTCAAAGATTTTTCACTGGTTGAAAAACGTTTCAGACTCAGCTCAAGATTGTCGATTTTAGAAAATTATTCTCGTTTAGAAGTTTCTCAGTTTTGGCTTTACTCTCAGAAATCTCAAAATCAAACTGTTTTTGTTTTTCAACCTCAAGGATCTTGAAATTCTTAATTTCATTTTCAAGTTCATTCAGAATTGAATCGGTTTTCAACAAATTCTCCTTTTCAAAAAACTTATGTTTGGAATTAATATTATCCAACTCCTTTCGCAAAGAATCATTTTTACAAGTTAACTCATCTTCATTTTGTTTTAAAATAATAATATCTTTTTCAAATTTCTGAAGATTCATATTGAGATGAGCTAAATTGTTCTTCAAATTAAAACAATTCTTGCACTCAGAGTTTTCAAATTTTAAATTCAGCATATTGTTTTTACGGGTCAACTCAGAATTTTCAGATTTCAAAGATTTGTTTTTCCGTTTGAGACGATCAACAGTTCTTGTTAAATTATTACAAAGAGATACCAAATCTTCATAACATAAGTTCCCATCATTTGAATCGTCATGAATAGCTCCAGTTAAACACAGATCTGAATCTGAGTTGGCTGTTGAGGGTTTTGAGCAGTTGTCCAGTTTCCGTCCATACTTTGCATCGAGAGTGTTCCAGATTTCCTGCGCAGTTAAGCATTGGGAGATAAGGCTATAATGAACATCATCAATATGAGAATATAAAATATGAGTAGCTCGTGAATTAAATCCAATATCAACCCTACTTACAATATCATATCCATTTAAAATAGTATCCCAACATTTAATATCAACAGATTTTAAATAAGAATCCATTTCTGATTTCCAATTCAAAAAATCTGTACCATTAAAAATAGTTGGAATATGACTGGACTGACTCTCTATAGACTGACAACTTGGATTACCCATGACTCTAGAGTTAACGAAAATACCTGCTCTGATACCACTTGTTGGATCTAGATTAACCCTAGAGGGGGGGGGGGGGTGAATAGGGTTTATTGAAAATTAAGCGAGATAAAAAAATATCAAATCACAGAATGCAGCAGAAAATAAATACAGAAAAGTAAATGACACAAGATATACCCAGCTTCGGCAAAATCCTGCCTACTGCTACATTCCTAAGGTTTCTACTAGGTAATAGAACAGATCCCGCTTACAAGACTATGTAAACTCGCGAACCCCTCGCTCCGATTCTAATCCTATGCTCAAAACTCTAGACTGATCTAATCAACTAGATCAGATTTTCCCTAGTTTTACAGACTCGAGTAAACTGTCTAGTTTTAGAGATGAAACTAGAAAACCACCTAGATTTTACAGACTCTAGAAACTGCCAATTAATCCCCTAACTGGATCCCCTAGAATTTTACAGACTTTAGAAACTGTTCAGAATGGTTTACAAATAAAAATACAACAAAATGAATTTTAAAAAACAAATAAACCCTAAATCCCTTTTATAACATAAAAAGAAGAGCCTGGCCCATTCTTTTTTGCAAGCTCCTTCCTTCACAGATGTTGGCCGACTTTAAGAATGGAATTTGGGTTTTTCAAATCCCAAATCAAATTCGATCGTGATTGCTCTTTGATTTGCTTCTCTATTTAGCTTCAAAACTGGATGCTCTCTGATGCTTCGATTTGGGATAATGATGATCGAAAACACATGAGTATTACTGTTTCGATTTCTCTGATTTTCTCTTTGAATTGTTGGGTTGGTTTTCGATTCACTTGCCTGTGATGAATTGGTTGAATTTATAGGATTATGAAATCCTAAAATTACTCTGATTTCATTTAGTGCCTTGATTTGATTTGCGCATGTGTTTGTTATCCTCTTTTGAATTCTCTGCATTGACTGTGTTGTTGTGTGATTGAATCAATTTTGGAAAGTGAGTTACACCCCTTTTGGCCCCTGAATGAATTTCTGAAGCCATCATGTGAAAACCTTTGCCCCTCAACTAATTTTCTGGAAATAAATTTGAAAACAAATAAATGTTTTCCATGTGTGATTGATAGAAACGATTATGTCCCTCGTGTCGCCCATAAATTGGTTACTATGCCATATACAGATTGTTCTGCTCAAATCTGGAAATATATCTTTGGCCAAAAATGAATTTAACACTTGCCCAAAATACACTGTGATTAGAAAACTGGGATTAAACTTCTTGCCCCACTATTAATGATTTTGATCATTTCTGATATGCTCCATTTTCTTGCCTGTTTATAAAGAAATGAATTTTTGCCCAAAAAGAATTTTCTTGCTTCACTGCATTTCATATGTGAACAAACCTTTTGAAAACATGCCATACAAACATGATTGATTGCGAAACTGTAATTCAAAAATCTTTCCATACATATATGTATGATCTGATTTGTTCACATATGCATTTCTAGAAATGAATTAATCACTTGCCAAAAATGTTGTTCACTGATTGAATACTTGCCACAATACATCTTTGCAAAGAATGCAAATTAAGCCCTTTCCAGTTTTTCTTATATGCCGCATGCTTGATGCAATTTACACTGCTTAAAAAAGATTTGTGCCAATCTTGCCACTTTGTATATTTTGGGAAAAAAAACTGAAATGGTTTTCGCCAAATATATTCATAGTGAGTTGAACTATGGAATTTCTTTCTTACCAAAAAAAAGATGGAAATTTATCCTCTTGCAAAAAATATATTCTTCATGTGTTGAAAAACTGCCCTGACTTGTGTTTTGCCAAAAAATGAATTCCTGCATTCCTGAAATAAAAACACTACATGATTTGTTCAGAAAAGATTGTATAGTTGTCTCCATGCCAAGTTTGAAACGTTGATTAATTTCTTGTCGAAAACATTCTTGCTAAGTTCATGGAACCAATTAAACACTATTAATTGCCATGAGTCATTTCTTTGATTTCTTTTGGTATGAATTCTTGCCAAAGAATCATTAATTCTTTTCCATGCTGATTGAACCCGTGAATTAAAGAGGGAAGAAAACTTTCAATTTCGTTTTGCATGTATACTATATTTGCACTTGTGATAAATTGTGCATTATCTCGAGATGCAAATGCAAAAATGACTTTGATTACATTTCAGATATGCACTGTGCCAAATAAACTTGAACTTTTGCATGATTGAATATGTGCTATAAATCATGCCTTAAAATAGGCTTGTGCAGATTTGATACTCCTGTATAATTTCTAGAAACATTTAAATGGTGCAATAAACCATTTTTCCAAATCTAATTAAACTTTCATTTCTGGAAAGCATTAATTCTTGGCAAATTTTGGACATAAATATTGCCATTCAAGTGTATCTTAGCTCTACCATTTTCCTATTCTTTGTACAATTTCTGATACATCAAAAACTATTGCCCTGTTTGCTTTAAAAAAAGTTCATGCTACATATAATTTGATTTGCACTTGTCTTGACTTTGAATATTCATTGTTGAGCCACTTACCATTGCTGTGTGACTTATATGTTAAACAGTATATGGGAGAGTTTGTACAACTGAGTGTGAGTGTTGTAGTGAGGAACAAATGTACAGAATGAGAAAATTATTCTGATATTTGTAATAAACAAATTTGATTGAAATAAAATATTATTTTATTGTGTTCAAACAAATTTGTCTATCGTATTTAATTTATATACAAGTACAATATCATGTTTAATATCTGTGAATGTGTACAAATAGTGGAGTCATATAATTTGTACTGTTTGAATGTTGAAATATTTATATTTAAATAAAATACTGTGTGAATATATAAAATTCTGTAAAGTCGTATTCTATTTAAATATAAATATTATATTCCTGTCCGTGAAGTTATATAACAGTACAATAACAAACACATTTAAAATAAAATATATTTGTTTGTTATCTTCAAACAAAAATCATATAATTGTGTATACTGTTGGATCTAGATTAACCCTAGAGGGGGTTGAATAGGGTTTATTGCAGATTATCGCTGAATGAATAATATTAAAAATATCACAGCACAGATAATAATCAAAGTAAATAAATGTTGTAAATAAATAACACATAGATATACCCAGCTTCGGCAACCCTGCCTACTGCTGCATTCCCCAAGGTTTTTATTATAGAATTATACAGACTCCCGCATACACAAACTTACAGACTCGCGACCCTTGCTAACCGCCTATACAGTTTTGTACACTCGCAATACCTGCTGCTGTACTAACCCTATACTAAAAACCCTGACTGATCTTTGTGCCCAAGAACAGATTTCCCCTGGCTACAACCCTGTAGTCAGTAACCCCTAGTTTGACAGACTAGTAAACTGTTAAGAATGGTTTACAAAAGAAATTACTACAAAACATAAAAACAGGAAAACACAATTAAATAAAAAACCAAGACAAAAATTTAGAAACCCTAGGAATTAAATAAAAGGGGGTCATCCCCTTTTTAAACTTGGCCTAGCCAAATTAGAAACAGGCCGGCCCCTTTTTCATTTCCATTTTCTCGTTTGCTTTGCTTCCTCTAAAAATATGGCGGTTGAAAAGAATTGGGGAAAAAGCTAGGGTTTTTCTGAATTCCCCCAAATCAAATCGACTTTGAATGATGATAGATAGTTCTCTGAAGCTTGAACTTGTGTTGCTTGAACGTCGATCTGTTTTGGGCTTGGCTTCTGATCGGAATCGAATGTGAGTTCTCTGATTTGAAATTGTTTTCTTGAAATTGATTGTTTGGATTTTCGATGGTTAAGCCTATGATGATATGGTGAATAGTATAGGATTGTATAATCCTTTAATTGCGCTCTGATTTCAATATATGGCTCTGGTCTGATTGTCCCTGATTTGTGCGGTTTCCTCTTTGATAAAATCGGCTTTGATTGGTATGCTTGATTAAACCTTGAATGGATGTTCTTGTGACCCCTTGCGAAGATTGTGAGTTGTTGCCTTAAAACTGTGAGCACTAATTTGTAAACAATATTGCCTTGAATAAATTCCTGAAAGCATATTTATCAAAACAGGAAAAAATTGATTTCGACCCCTTATGAAATAATCTCTGATTGATTCCATTGCCTTAAAACTGATTTCGAAAATCAAGAGAATATTTTGGAGATAAATGAGTTCCTGAAATTGTTGGCTTTCCCTTTTTACTTGATTGTAAATAAAAGCTTTGTCCATAATTCCTGTGAATTTCTTTGGCTTTGAATACTTTTTCAGGTCTTAAAAAAACTTGTCACATTTGTGTCTTTGCCTTTATTTCCTGATTTGAAACTTGCCAAATATTATTTTCGATTTTCTTTGACCTGATTTGTACCTTGCCATGTAAGCTGCTCAAGCATTGATGCCAAATGTGAATGCATAATTTCTGGAACCAATATCTTGATTGAAGGGTTCTCTTGCATGATTTCTGCCATTGTTCGAATTAACTTACACACTTTTGATTGTGAACCTGATTTCTGGAATGATTTAAACACTTGCCAAACAAACTTTTGCCAAAGTTGATACTATCCATAACAGAACTGATTTCATGCTTTAGATTCAGACAGTGATTTATGTCTTGTTCACATACTGCTCCACCATGTTTTGATATGTTGAATCACTTGTACATGCATAACCTCTGATTATGCTGTTGGACCATACATCAATGTCTCGACCATTTGCATGCTTAACTCATCACATTCATGCAACTGCCTTGTCTATGCTGATCATACATTTTCTTGCTTGCTCCACTACTATGGCTTGTATTTGCTTTGCTGATCTAACTTGAGAATATAATTGCATTTGCTGAAAGCATGACCATATTATTGAGCTGCCTTGTGCATTCATGTATGTCCAGAAATTTGTGTACACAGTTTGTACATGTCTCATTGTTGTATCACTATAAAACTGCTACATTGACTAGTTTAGTTACTCCATTTGATCTACATGCACCAGAACAGTTTGTGTTGACCACATGTATAAATTTGTTGCATCATACATGTATATAGCAGTAGTGCAATGGTTTTTTTCCACCCATGCTTGTCACCATTCATTTTGCACTTGTTCATCTTTGAGCTGCTATGCATGTTATCCATTTCACCATGCTTCATTGATATATGCCATTGTACACCTTGTAGCTGCACCAGTATATTTTGTAAAGCTTGTGCCTTCTTGTTTGGGTTTGCTGAAAATATTGAAATAATGCTTTGACCTTTTGCTCTAATTTTTGTTGTACTGTTATTTGTGTGACTTCTCTGCTTTGACTCACACTTGATCATACTGTGTATGCTTCTTTTTTCCAACCTTTGTTTGGCCATATTGAAATGGCTCGACCACTTTGTTTTCACACTTGAAACCTGAATTTTGCAAACTGCTGCCATGTTCTCTACACTCATTTGTGCCATCTGTGTTGACTTGTTTATTGTACCATTGATCAAACTGCTTTGCTTTATGTTTGTGCATGGCTCGACATTTGGACTGTTTGCTGGTTTGACTTTGCTTTTTGTTGAAACTGTTTTTGTGCACTTTGACTTTATTTTCATGTGCACTGAGTCGAGAAGGTCCACGTGGCTACTCCTCAGTTGCACACTGAATTGGCGTGGCAGTGCACACGTGTATATCTATACACGTGTGTATATGCAGTCATTCAGAAAATTTCCTGTCCCTGTACATATACAAACTGTCTGCTAGACACAGATGAATCAGATCAAGTCATGAAAAATGATGAGAAACACACCAGAAAACTGAGGCAAATAGAATTTTAAAAAAATATTATATTTGCATGTGTTCAGTTTTATTTCTATTGCAGTGTACTGTGTGTTTTCTGTTTCATGTGACAGGTAAGCAGACGGTGACTGGACTGACAGTGAAGATGCTGTGAAGACAGAAGACTGAAGACAAGAACAGTGTGAAAAAGTGTATATGTATACGAGTCTGTGTAAAAGAATGAATGAGTGAAACTGTGACTGAAAGATAGAGTGTTGTAGTGGAGAACACTGTATATGGAATTTTATTTGATATGTAATACAGTGATGTACAAATAGTGGAGTTAAAAAATTTGTACTGTTTGAATATTGAAATAAAATATTATATTTAAATAAAACACTGTGAATATTTGAATTTCTGTACAGTCGTATTTTATTTAAATATAAATATTATATTCCAGTATGTGATTTACAATAACAGTACAATATCAAACACATTAAAATAATATTTATTTGGTTGTTATCATCAAACAAAAATCATATAATTGTGTATACAACACCGTTATATACAACATATACAACACCGTTATATACAACAGAAATCTGTCGCATGGAGTGAATTGCCTGTGTGGCATGCCTAAGTGGCAGATGATCAAGGCTTTTGTTGAAAAGCAAAGTCTTGTGGTTGATGATCAAAGCACGGCCTATGTGGCATAGCTTTGTGTATAATGTGAACTCGCGAGCCTCACACCCCGGTATGAACCAGAAACGGGAGAGGGCGACAGGGAGGACATGCGTCCCTTTCTAGCTAGAGGTGGTGTCAGTGACCTACCAGCCCTGACATTTATATTATTTTCACCTGTGTGGTTATTGGAATGCGAGGTACCTCGGAAATGGAGTCATTGGGCTCATTTACGCCCCATAGGGTGGGGGGACGTATTGTCTAGGGTTCAAGTTTAATTCACATCGAGTGGACCGGCCCTGTTGCTCCAAGACTTGCATGCGCACTTGACTGAGACATGGTAGGCTAGATTGTCTCGAATTCGGTAAGGATGATCCATTGCCTTGGTTCATGACGGAAATCCAATTTCCAAATACGACACCGTGCAGTTTTGATTGAATACTTATATATGGCGACATGATATATGGTACCCATGCCGTCTATGATTGATAGTTATGATTGAAATTTGTTTTTGAAACATATAAACACTAGCAATAATATCAAATGATTTTTTTTGTTCGTATTAAGCATATCTTGGCCATTATAAGGTAAAACTCTATCCTCCGGTTTGCGTTGCATTGTGTGATGGGAACTGAGTCTTATAATGGCTGCATTTTTGTAAAAAGCATTGCGATATTTAAAAGATTTACTTGTTTTAAAGCACTGGCAATCCAATGGAGTAAACCGTTCCGTGAAAGTGGCGTGGTCCTGTGATTGGCCATATATTAAAGTAAGTTAAGTAGATTTCTCATACCAGTCCCATGGCTGACTCGTAGTTTATTTCACTTGCAAACTAGGGTGCCCTTTTTTCTACACGGGCAGCCTTGTATTCAAGTTTTAGTAGGCTCTTTCTGGATAGCTGGAGCTGAAGATGGTTTCTATCATTTATCTCTTTTTATGCTGTTCAGCTCCTATTGTACATATTATGTTTTTTTTCCGCTGTAGACATTTATGTATAGCTGAACTGTATTTGTACTAAGTATGATCCTGTATACTGTGTAACTCTGATGATTATGTTTATCCAGTGTATTCTATTGTACATTATCTGGTGTATTTATTTATTTCTGTTCTGCTGTTATCTATTTATGTGTTATATTCTGTAACAACCCGGAAATGCGAGCCAGTTTAAATTATTTTATTTATTTCGGCGAGTTTAGCGAAGTTTGAACATTTAAAATGATTATTTTAAATAATATCGACGAGAAATTTACTTTGAATAGAATATAATGTATATATTTATATACGTCGTCGTTAGAATATAATAATTATATATAATTATAAACAGGAATAGAAAATGGCGCGGTAGTTCGATAATTCGATTTCAAACTTCAAATGAACATACCGGGTGCAAAGTAATCCGGATTTTAGTGAAACCAAAAATATTTGAACCTATTTGATAATATCTTTCCAACGAATCCGAAAAATCAAAATTTCATATCGGGAATCAAAAGATATGTCTAGTTGAAAATTCTGAATAGTCGCTATGGAATTCAGGCCCTTAAAAATAGCGATTTTGCAAACGACCTCGGATTTCGACGAAACCACTTTTGTTGGGTCTGTGATGTCAAGTTATTGCTAGATTCCAATTTTCATAATTTTTCGAATCAATATGTGAGCATGGCAAAGGAAAACGCGTTTGATCAGTTTCAGTTGATTTTAATCGACTGGAAATTGGCCATTTTTCTAACGGCCTCAGGATTCGATGAAACTAGTTTTGTTAGGACCGTATCGTCGATACGAAGTTAGAAAATATTTTTCGGGAATTTTTCTAGTTAGTATGTGACCCCGGTAAATTGAAATGTGCGTTCAAATTCAATATATAGAGTTATATTTTGATTTTGACGAAAACTGATTGAAACGATCGAATCATCCTACGATACATATCCCATTGTGTTCGGAATGGGGGTAATTAGCTACGGACGACAGTCGGTGGGTTCGATTTCGAGTTGAGAATAAAAAGTTGCTTTTAAGAAATTTAAAATAATTAAATAATATAATTCCCCTTACCTTTCTCTCTCTTCCTCCTATACCTTTCCACGTTGGACTTCATTTCAGAAAAAAAACCAAAAAGAAAAGGGGGCGATGAACCCTAGCCAGGCGCCACCGTCGAGACCGCCCCCTCACCCCCAGTGGCGCACTGCCTCCCCCTTCTCCTTCCTCCCACCATCGATCACACCCCCCCTCGTCGAAGCCTGCTCCGCGACCCCCGAAACCCCCCTGAAGCGAATGCCTCTGCCACTTCATCGCCCCCCTGCCTGAGGACCCTGACGCGACCCCCTGCTACCCCTCCTCCTCATTATCCTTCAAAACTGCTCAAATCCCCCAAGATGGAGACCACCACTACTGCCCTGCGCCACCTCGAGACCACCAGCGACCGTCGTGAACATCTGAGCGCGCCCCGAACCCTCCTTTCCCCTTCGAACAATGAATGTAAGTGTTTAAATTAATTTATTTAAAGGAAAAAGTTATTTATGTTGATTAATTTAGTTTAAACAAGAATAAAAATTAGATTTTTATATATGTATGAGATGAAAAATATGATTTTTTCTTATGTAGAGTTATAAAAATATAAATCTTTATATATGAAAAGGCGAAATCTTTATATTTGAAAAGATTAAATCTTTATTTTTGAAAAGGCGAAATCTTTATATATTGAATAGCGAAATAAAAATTCAATTTTAATATATTGAATAGCGAAATAAAAATTCGATTTTTATATATGAATAGCGAAATAAAAATTCGATTTTTATATATTGAATAACGAAGTAAAAAATTCGATTTTTATATATTGAATAGCGAAATAAAAATTCGATTTTTATATATTGAATAGCGAAGTAAAAATTCGATTTTTATATATTGAATAGCGAAATGAAAATTCGATTTTTATATATGTAGTGGCTACGGGCAACGAAAGTGGCAAAAGGCGAGAACAGTGATGGTTTCCTACATTAGAAGTGTCGTGGAGTTGGGATAGCTTTGGTGAGAACTTCTCACTTTAAATTTGTTTTCTAGTTTAAATTATATACTAGGATGCAGACGGTGCTTAACAGCACCCGACACCCGTCATCCACAGACCATGGATGGCTTGTTTGTTTGATTGATGTGTTGTGAAAATTGTTTGTGATGTTGATGTGAAATCGTTAATAAAATGTAGATGGTTGAAATAAATTAATTATCGTTAAAAATATAATTTTTAACGTGAATGTGAATAAATAAATATTTATAAACAAATCGGACGATTTGTTTATATACACTGATTTGACTAATATTGATTGGGATGATAAATTTTACACATCACCCAACTGCACAAATAAAAATCCGTGTTTGTTGATTTGAAACCCCACACGGGTGTTGGGATGATATTTGGCGTACACTAATCCCAATTATTTAATTGTATGTTGATCGATTGGTCGACAAAATGTGTAAGCATTAATTATTTATATTTGATGTTTATGCAGTTGTGTGGTGCACTTTGGATGATGGTTGATTGTCATTAATTATTTATTTTTGATGCTTATGCAGTTGTGTGGTGCACTTTGGATCATGGTTGATTGTTTATCGTTGATATTATATACATGTGTTGTATGGAATCCATATAATTAACGTTATATGGTAATTGATTGGGCCTCATTCCAATCGGGAAAATAATGAATATTATAAAAGAAAATTCATGTGCCGAATACAAAAATAGTCATGTGTTGACGATGTTCATGTGTTGAAACTATTTATGTGTTGAGTAAAATATTTTAACAATAAAATTTATATCTTTATCATATTTAAAATTAGAATCTACTTTACGGTTGGAGTCTGATTAAAAATCAAACGATAGATACCATAATTTATAAAATATATTACATAACAAAAATAGTCGTGTGTTGACAGTACTCATGTATTGAGATTAGTCATGTGTTGAAAGAAATATAAATTCATGTGTTGAATAGAATAAATATTCATTTGTTGAATAGAATAACGAATTTATTGAAATATATAAAGCCGTATTGATTAGAGTTGCGCTATTTTGACGTGAACGATATTTATATCGATTATATTCGTTTTTATAAAGAATATAAAAAAGGTAGTGATTTCAAAATATAAAGTTTTGAGAATATTATCATTTATATAGTAATGATATGAAATATTCAATTTTGATTTGAAATTGAATATAGAGTTGAAATGGTTTTGAAAACGAATTTAAAACGATTTATAAAATACATTTTAAAAGGAAATCGACGAAATATATATAATATATATATATTATATATATAATGGCCTGAATAGAACGCGCAGCACCGCGTAGTTCGTGAATTTCGACCATTGACTTCGAACGGACATTACGGGAGATCCGACCGTCGGATTCTCCTAAAACCGGAACCGTTGGGTTCGTATCAAAAAGAGCTTTCAATGAATATTAGAAATTTGAAATCTAACGGTTGGATTTGGAATTATGTCCAAATCAAATTTGGAAAAGGTTGCTGTAAGTGCAGTTCGATGGTCGTTGATGGAAATCGACCGTACGGGCCTTGATAAAATTATTAAAAATATCAATAATTTATGTAAAATCATAATATGTGAATTGGAAAGAACTGGGATGAAAAATTCCACATTTGAAAAGATAAAAATAGATTTTTATCGAAATGAACTAGTTTTGAACTAGAATTAAAATCAATTTATATTTGAAATAAATAAATTGAATTTGAATTGGTTTTGAAAATAACCAGAATTTCCAATATATATAAAGTGGACTAGATTTGAATCGAAATTATCTTCGGAATATTTCGATGTTGGATTTCGTGATTATACAAATATTGTTATGGGAATTTGAAAGATATATTTTATATCGTTATTTCCAATACGATATTTGTTGGTTTCAGAATTTGATATTGAATATAAGCCGGTATATTTTCTATTCAGAACCTTGTATTTAATATCAAATGTGATTTGGGTTTATCGTGGATCGTGTTTTAGGTGACATTGGTTCTTTAACCCAGTTAAAGGCAGAATATTGGTTTTTGGGAAGATTAAAACTAAGTGGAGTTTTAATGAATCTTTAATTAGATTGAAAGTGAATTGATTATTTAAATTATCAAATCTAAAAGGTGATCGAGAATGGAGTACCACCAGTTTTGCTCCAAAGCGATAGTTAAATCTTTAATTAGATTTGAACGTGAAATGGTAATTAACTTTACCGATAACACCGAGGTGTTAGATATGGAGTATTACCAGTTTTTCTCCATGGGATGAATAGGTTGGGATTGGGAAATAAAATAAATAATTACTCCGGTGTGGTTCGCTAATCCCGACTAGTTTGGAAAACCATGATATGGTTTGAAATGATACCCAATGGAAGATTAAAGAATAAATTTAGAAGAATTTATCTTTGATAAAATTAATGGGAACATTTCCCTAAGAATGTGATTTCGTGAATATAAGAATACTCTGAATTGGAATGAGGTGTTTTTTGTGTTTGTTTAACATTTGTTTATCATATACGTGGGTTATTCAGAAAGGCCGGGTTTATACCCATTCTAAATAACCGATTCGACGAGATGTCGGAGATGAAGACAGTGGTTGAAGACCGGAAGTCTTCACATCGTTTGGGTGATTACTGATGATCTCGATTGGGCTGTACACCCAAGATGAGGGAAACAGTTGGTGATCGTCCAGACGTACTTGGAGATCGATGGATATGCGAGGAAAGTGCCTCCGGTTTCGTTCAGACCCAGAACGAACTTGTAAATGGATTGTGTGTCTGACATTGGATTTTATTCTGTGTTGATTGATCTCTATTAAATATACATCTGTTAGGCGGCGGAGAATTTATTCTCTTGCTTAACGCCCTTCTCTGAGACGTACGAGCTAAGAGGTTGTATATCGATGGACATCAGTCGCATGGAGTGAATTGCCAGTGTGGCACGCGTAAGTGGCAATTGATCAAGGCTTCTGTTGAAAAGCAAAGTCTTGTGGTTGATGATCAAAGCACAGCCTGTGTGGCGCAGCTTTGTGTGTAACGTGAATTCGCGAGCCTCACACCTCGGTATGAGTCAAAAACGGGATAGTGACTGCAGGGAGAGCACGACGTTTCTTTCTAGCTAGGGTGGTGTCAGTGACCTACCAGCCCTGACATTTATATACTTTTCACCTGTGTGGTTGTTGGATACGAGGCGCCTCGGATATAGGTCTGTAAGGACCGGGAAACGTGTGCTCAGGAATAACTAATCCTCAAAAGTAAGACAGGACTGGCCCTGAAGATCCAAGGATCATAGTGGGGTCCTGGGACATTTGCTAGAGTGTCTCGAATCGGAGAGGAGCTTGCCCCTTGCCTCGATTCATGATGGAATCCAATTTCCAATACGTGATATTGCGGTTTTGATTGTAGAACTAATATAGCGACATGATAGATGGTACCCATGCCACCTATGATTGATATTTATGATTGAAAATTGTTTTGATGCTATACACTTATAATAGTATCTAATGATTTTTTTTAAACGTACCAAGCATGCTTGGCTATTATAAGGGAAAACCCTATCCTCCGGCTTGCGTTGCATTGTGTGATGGGACCTGGGTCTTATAATAGCTTCATTTTTCCAAAGAGCATTGCCCTGTTTTGTTATATGCACTGGTATTCTTGGGAGGAAACCCGTTCCGTGTTATATGGCGTGGTCCCTTGAATTACTCTCTTTTAAGTAAAGTTTAATTAACTGTTTTAGTTCTCACACCAATCACATGACTAACCTGGAGTTTATTGTTTTAACCTAAACTCTGGGTGCCCCTATTTTCCACACGGGCAGCTAGTAGTTTTGGTTTTGCAGATTTATATTCACAGGAACCTGGTTTACAGTTGGAATGATATCCGGAAAGCTCTATATCCGTATATCTCTTTCAGTTGTGTTTTGTATTATTTTCCGTTGCAATGTATTTAAATGTAATTTATTGTAATCTCTGATATTCATCGAATGTATTTTATTCATTTATTCATACTCTGTATATTCGTATATTCTGATGGAATTGTTGTAATAAACATATAAATGTTCTTCCGTCTGCGTTCTGATTTGTCCTGTCCTCAAACGATCAGGGGTTTCGAACGGTCTTGGTCGGTTTAACGATCGATTCGGATTGAGCGAAATTCCTTGCCGTTACATATTCCAAAGATTACCCTTGCCACCGAGATACAAGGTTTGGGGTCGTCACAAGAATAATCGCTATGAAATTTTTATATAAATTAATATAATATATAACCCTTAATAGTAGCCACTTTGCAAATGACCTCCGTTTTCAACGAAACCACTTTTGTTGGATCCAGAATGTCAAATTATTATTATATTCCAATTTTCATAATTTTTGGAATTAATATATGAGTGTGGTGAATTTAAACGTGTTTAGTCAATTCTGTTTGAATTTAATCGACTGGAAAATGACCATTTTTAAAATGGTCTCCAAATTCGATGAAATTAGTTTTGTTAGGACTGTATCGTCAAAACATAACTAGATTTATTTTTTTAGAATTTTTGGAGTCTGTATGTGGCCTCGGTAAATTAAAATGTACGTTGAAATCAATTTTGAACGTTATATTAATTTATATTTTAATTTTAAGGAAAACTGATTGAAACGGTCGAATTGGCTTACGAGACATATCCCATTATGTCCGGAATGGAGGTATTCAGCTTGGAGCGGTAGTCGTTGGGTTTGATTTGGAGTTCGTAACAATAAACAAGTAATTTCTGAATTAAATATTATTACAAATATATATATATATATATATAATCTATTTTCCTAAACCTTGGTATCTCATTCATCGTTCTAGCCGCCACCAAGCAAAACCGATGGACTATGCTGTTTAAAACTTCCTCCCCAAATAATTCAAAATTCGTACAATTCCTGAAGCTTCTTAAGGCAAAATCAGAGAGCTACGTGAGCTCTTTAATCCCATATGAATTTGATTGCGGATAGAGGTGGAAATTAAGTGAAATCGAGCCCCAAACCCCCGCTGTTCCCATCGTTTTCACGACAGTAGGGCCCATCGAAGGGGCTGAAGATCAGGGAGTTGGGAGAGGTGGCTAGTGGCTTCGAGGTGACGGGTTCTGATCATGGTCCGACACCTTGATCGGCGCGCAGGGAAGAGAGAGAAGAACGAAGGATGGGTGCGGTTTTTGATCGTATTCCAGAAGGAAGAAGGGGATTAAAAAGAGTGGGTTAAGAAAAGATTAGATTAATTAATTATTTAAGTAATTATTTAAGTAATTAAGTTATAAATGCTCATATCTACATCGTACGAGTTCCAAATCCGACGATTTCAGTTGCGCTGGATTCGCAACAATGAAATCTACAACATGGAACTGACTGGGACGGAAACGAAGCACGTTAGAATTTCGAGCAAATTCATATCCAGACTGTTTAGAAATATAGAAATAAAATTGGCGGAGTGGAAACCGATAGTGAGAACTCCTTCTCACTCTAATTATTTTACAGTTAAATAAATACTATGATGCAGACGGGGATTAGAAGCCCCCGACACTATTTATTGTACAAACCATGATTGTTTGTTGGGATTGTATTATGGAAATTGATTGTGAATAAAATATTTGAACAATAAATATATCATTTTTATTGTATAAATGAACTGTATAAGATATTCATGTGTTGAATAAAATATTTGAACAATAAAAATATCATTTTTATTGTATAAATGAACTGTATAATATAATCTTGTGTTGAATAAAATGTTTGAACATTAAAAATATAAATTTTATTGAATGTATGAACTATATAAAATAGTCAAGTGTTGAAATAGATATTTTATTGTTAAAAATATAATTTTTAACGTATATATGAACGACATAAAATTCTGCTGAAATGAAAATAAATATTCATTTACAAATCAGACGATTTGTTTTTGTACACCCATTTAACTGATATTGATTGGGACGATAATTTTTACACATCGTCCAGCTGCACAAATAATAAACAGTATTTGTTGTTTGAAAACCCCACACGGGTATTAGGATGATATTTGACATACACTGATCCCAATAATTAGCGGTATGTCAATCGATAGGTTGACAGACTGTATAAGCATTATTTAATTATTTTAATGCTTATACAGTTGTATAATGCACTTTGGATGTTGTATAAATTTTAATTATTATTGTTGTATACATGTGTTGTATAAAATCCATATAAATAAATTATATAGTAATTGATTGGGTCTGATTCCAATTCAGAAAGAACGAATATTTTAAAATAACAAGTATTTTAAAAATAATATCCTGTAAAGAATTAAAGTGTGAATTTGATGTCCGATTTTGGATGGACACAAAAATACTGAAACGTGTGAAGCTGTGTTGATTAGTTATGCGCCATTTTAACACGAACGATATTTATATCGATTTTATTCATGTTTATAATAAATATCGAAAAGGAAATGATTTCAGAATCTGATATTTTTGAAAATGTTATCATTTATATATTAATGATATAGAATATTCAATTTTGGTTTGAAATTGAAAATGAAGTTAAAATTGTTTTACAACGAATTTATAAATGATTTATAAAATAAGTTTTAAACGGAAATGGATGAAATATATATATATATATATTATATTATATAAATTTATTGTCCTGAATAGAACCCGCCGCGCAACGACCGTTCGCGAACTTCGACCATTAACTTCAAATTGACATTACGGGAGATCCGACCGTCAGACTATCCTAAAACGAGAACCGTTGGGTTCGTATCGAAAAGAGCTTTCCAATGAATATAAGAGATTTGAAATCTAACGGTTGGATTTGGAATCATGTCAAAATCAAATTTGGAAAAGTTCGTTGTAAGTGCAGTTCGATGACCGTTTATGGAAATCGACTGAAAGGGCCTTAATGAAATTATTAAAAATATTAATAATTTGTGTAAAATCATAATAAATGATTTAGAAAGAATTTGAATGAAAAATTCCACGTTTGTAAAGCTAAAAATACATTTATATCAAAATGAACTAGTTATTAACTATAATAATAATCCAATATTTTTAAAGAAATAAATTGGATTTGAAATGGTTTTAAAAATAACCAGTATTTTCCAATGAATAAATTGGAATGGAAATAATCTTCGGAATATTTCGATATTGGATTCCATGGTTATATGGATATTGTTATGGGAATTTGGAAGATATTGATATCGTTATTCCCAATACGATATCCATTAGTTTCAGAATTTGATATTGAATATAAGCGGATATAATTTCTATTAAGAGCCTTGTATTTAATATTAAATTGGATTTTAGGTTTGTCGTGAATGGTGTCATCAATAACACTTTCCTTAAACCTCGTGTGAAAAGAATAAATCTTTTAATTAAGATTATTAGAGTTTCCAATTATATTTAGTAATTGGAATAAAATGGAATGTGAGTTGGGTATATTGTCAACTGTGTTTTCAACGACATTCGTTCTTTAACTCGATTGATAGTGAAATGTGATTTGGAATTTATAAATCATTATATTAAGATTTAACAGAAATTTTCCAAAGTAAAGTTTTCCAATTTAATATATTAAATTGGAATTGAATGAAATTCGATTTGGTTATAATCCAAGTGAACTTCTATGGAGGAAGACTGTTAATATATATGGAATTTAAAAGGCTTTAACATTATTCCATTTATATTATTAGTCGGATACGGAAATTGATATCGACTATATATTGATCTGTTTTCCGTGAAGATTCTATAATTAATGTAATGGGATTTTGGGTTTATCGTGAACTGTGTTTTAAACGACATTAGTTCTTTAACCCAGTTAAAGACATGATTACATGTCTAACATTGTATTTCGAACCGTAGTGTTGATCTCTGCTAAATATGTATCTGTTTGGTGGCGGAGAATTTATTCTCTTGCTTAACACCCTTCTTTGAGACGTACGAGCTTAGATGTTACATATTGCCAGAAATCAATGGTACGGTGTAGATTGTCGATGCGGCATGTTTATGGTTCCAAAGTTAAATAATCATTAATAATGATTTTTGGGAAGATTAAAACTAAGTAAAGTTTTAATGAATCTTTAATTAGATTGAAATGTTAAGGTGATAATTTAAATTATCAAATTTGGGAAATGATCGAGAATGGAGTACCACCAGTTTTACTCCAAGTGATAGTTAAATCTTTAATCAGATTTGAACGTGAAGTGGTAATTAAATTTATCGATAACGCCATGGTGTTAGACATGGAGTATTACCAGTTTTCTCCATGGGATGAATAGGTTTAAATTGGGATTAATAAATAAATGATTACTTCGGTAAGGCTCGACAATCCCGACTAGTTGATAAACCTTAATTTGGTATAGAATTGATATCCAAAGGAAGATTAAAGTATAAATTTAAAGGAATTTATATTGATAAAATTAATGGGAACCTTTCCCAAAGGATATGAATATTTGAATAAAAGAATATTCTGGATTGGAATGAGGCGTATGTTGTGTTTTTATAGCACTTGTTTATAAGATACGCGAGTTATTCAGAAAGAGCGGGTTTATCCCATCCTGAATAATTGATACAACGATAAGTCGACAATGAAGACGGTGGTCGAAGACTAGAGGTCTTCACATCATTTGGATGATTACTGATGTCTTGATTGGGCTGTACACCCAAGACAAGGTAATAAGTGGTGATCGTCCACACATACTTGGAGATCTACCGGATATGCGAGGACCTCTCTCCTGTATTGGACATATGGGATGAGGAATAAGATGCCTCCGGTTTCGTTCAGACCCAGAATGAACTAGTAAATGGATGTGTGTCTGACATTGGATTTTATTCTATGTTGATTGATTTATATTAAATATATATTTGTTTGGTGGCGGAGATTTTATTCTCTTGCTTAATACCCTTCTCTGAGACGTACAAGCTTAGAGTTTATATATCGATAGACATCCGTCTCATGGCGAGAAATGTCATTGTGGCATGCTGTAGAGATGAAAATGATCAAGGCTTTTGTTGAAAAGCAGAGTCTTGTAGTTGATGATCAAAGCACAACTTTAAATAGCATAGCTTTGTGTATAGCGTTAATTCGTAAGCTTCACTCCTCGGTATGATCCAGAAATGGGATGAAGGACCCAGGGAGAACGTGCGTTTCTTTCTAGCAAGGAGTGGTGTCATGGTATGGAGCCCAGACATTTTACTCATGTGGGTGTTGCTTATTATTTGATGGATAGCGAGGCGCCTCAGATATATTGGTCACTACAGGGCTGATGGATGATATGGTCGACATACTGACCATTATGCCCCATAGGGCGGGGAAACACATTGTTCAGGAGTTATAATCCTCAAACATAAGAGACTACCAGCCCTGTGGCTTCTAGGTGCAGTTGCGGCTGTATCCTAAGACATGGTATGCTAGATTGTCTCGAATTCGGTAAGGACAATCCCTTGCCTTGGTTCATGATGGAAATCCAACTTCCAATATGACATCGTGTGGTTTAAATTGTAGAACTAGTATGGCGACAAAGTAGCATGGGATACTATGCCGTCTATGATTGATACATTTATATTTGAAGTTAATTTTGACACTATACACTTATTATAGTATCAAATGATTTTTTTAAACGTTTCAATCATGTTTGGCTATTATAAGGTAAAACTATATCCTCGGCTTGCGTTGCGTTGTGTGATGGGACTTGAGTCTTATAATAACTTCATTTTCTTTAATTAGCATTGCGCTGTTCGTTTTATGCACTGGTATTCTTGGAGGTAAACCTGTTCCGTGTTATACGGCGTGGTCCCTTGATTTACCATATTTTGAAGTAAAGTTTTAAATAACTATTTTAGTTCTCACACCAATCCTATGACTGATCTAGATTTTATTGCTTTAACCTAAACCCTAGGTGCCCCTATTTTCCACACAGGCAGCTAGTAGTTTTTGTTTTCGCAGATATTTCTTTTCAGGGTCTTGGATTTACAACTGGAACTATATTCGGAAAGCTCTGTATCTGTGTATTTATTTAAGTTGTGTAATGTATTATTTTTCCGCTGTTATGTATTTTAATGTAATTTAAGTCTTTGACATTTTCTACAGTATATTATTTATTCATACTTTGTTATATTCTTGTACTCTGATGTAAATTGTTGTAATAACAATGAAAGGTTCTTCTGTTTGTGCTCTGATTAGTCTTGTTCTCAAAGTAGTCCGCCTTCTTGTTCGGTTTAGGCCCGCCAGGAAGTTCAGGTCTCTACCATAATAATAGCATTCTAAACCTTTGAATTCTTGATAACTTGTTTCCTCAAAACAATCCAAAAGCAAAATATTTGTTAGTAATCCATCACTTAGAAACTCGAAAATGAACACTGATAATGCGGCCGTCATCATCAGAATTATTTCCAACAATCGAGGTGAGTTCAATACTCTATTACTTTCAAAACTTACTTTTAAACATTCCATTTTGGAGTAACTTCAAAATATCTTTCACACTACTTGGAAAACATTTCTAAATTCACCTAGGATTTAAATTTCCATATATTTAATCCGAAACCATTTACAAACACCTTTCCAATTCCTAGAGTTTTAATCCCAAACCTATTTACATTTAGATTCAATTCATCTGATTTTATATATTACATTAACACGGATTCTGATTGATTATTTATAACCATTTCAATTATAATCTAATTTGTTTATAATATCAACCAATACATCCAATATGTGTTATAATAATTTCAATATCAATTATTCTTTTACATCAGAATAATTTTGGGTAAAATTATTCCATTTACCCTCTTTTCAAAACATATTGTGTCGATTTACCCTATTCGAGCATTTAGAAACCATTATCGACTTTGTGGTGCCCCCACCGTCGACCATAATTTATAAGCCATTCAATGAATAAATCACCACAATAAAAACCAGTTTTACAAAATCTACAAATACGTTCTCTTGTATATATACACTCAAACTCGATCTAGGATATTACTAATCTCATCTCTATTGAATTACACCATAGAGCCTAGGTAATCACTTAACCTCGCTCTGATACCACTGTATCGAACTGGATTTTCGACCCCGAAAATCAACACAAAACACCATGTTGACTATTTGAGCATCGGAAATACCTGATTATTAATAGAAAGAAGTTAGTGGGTGAGAAATAGAAAAAGAAAGATATTTAGAATAGAAGAACAAGAAGCTCACAACCGAATAAACACGAAACTCATAGCAGAACAAATAAAATACATTATAATATAACTTTGAAACAATAAACTATATTTGTACTTACATTCATCATCATCAGAGTACATAAAACATATACCACAGCGGAAATAAACCCTATATATAACTAACTAAAGTCTTCGGCTCCAAGCTCCTCCAAGGCTTTCTGTAAAATCTTAGCTACTTGACTGCTTGTACAAATTTGGGCACCCAAGAGTTTAAGGTAAAACAAAACAAAATAAACTTTGGGTCAGTCATGGGAGTGCTGTGAGTAAACTCCAACCATTTGGTTTAACTTTTAAAATCCTTTTCCAAAAGAAATAATAATTGTAAGACCGATCCACACATAAACATGGATGATTTTTGCCTTACGATAACCAAAAACATTTTCCAAAATCAATATTATTCTGATATTATAATAGTGTCTAATACAAATAAATTACAATCTAGAAGAATGCTTACATCTCACACTCTACATATATAAGATACAATCAAAAACCACGGGCTCTTATTGGAGAACGGATTTCCAACTATGACAAGGTATGGAACCACCTTCTCATTTGTGTACTATAGAGAGGATACACTGGAGTTCAACAAGAACATCTTGCAACTCAGCCACACATGACCGGTCATTCATTTCGCTCGAATGTTCCAAATATATTTTCATCTTATGGCTGGTAAACCAACATAACCGTTCCCGGGAGATACAGAAGTGAAAAGAAGTAACAAATATGAATATTCTCTAGATGGTGACAACATACCCTAATTGGGTGCGACCCACTTAGCCATGCTGCCTGCCCGATTTTTATTGTTTCCCGGTTGATGAGGCTTGAGGTCATAACGTATCTTTTGATAGATCACTCCTTCCTTTACTTTGAATGCCATATCGTCATACCCGCCAAATCACAAATTGATTTCCCCAAAAATCCACGAGTATAAAGCTAAGAGAAACGAATTCCTCCGCCACCAAACGTAAATATGTTTGAAGAGATCAACTTACGTGATCTATTAGATAAACTCTATCAAACATCCATCCACTCAAGTTATCCTGGGACTGGACAAACCGAAGGCACTATTCTGTAAATCCATCTTAGGGAATTTCTATCTAGGATCGCCACATTAGCCCTTGCATAAACCCGTCTTCAATTATCTTCATCATATTTGATTCGCAATGCTAATGCCCATATGAAGTGGTTTTCAGATAATAAATCTAATCCCGGTCTCTCCGTATTGACAACGAAAATGGTCAAAAACTTTGATAGTCGGTTATTTAACTATTAAAGAAAATATCCATACAAACAATGATCTTATTTCCGAATGGAAATTATATCGATCAACCACCAATCAACACTGAGCCCCTTTATATAGATTTATCATTTAATTATTCATTTTCAATTTCTCTTTAATATCTTTACTCAGATATTTCTACAACTTGTTTTAGCCTTTAACGATTTTTGGAAAAAACATTTCCATATATTCCTAATTCTTTATTTCCCGTATTTCAAAAACATACGTTATTAACATTGGAAAACATTTCCATATCTTATTCCTACAACACTATTCTTTCAGTCCCTACACTGTAAATTAGTAAATGAGCAATTATCTAAGTATCAACCCCGATGGCCGAAACCAACATCAGATCGATACTCAGACAACTATTCAACTTAACTAATTTCCAATCAATTTCTAATTTTCTTAATTCCATTTCTTATTTACAAAATTGTTTACACAACTCTCATATTTACTTTTACGGATCCACTTCTTTGTGAAAATCATTGATTATAACGATAATTTTATAATCTCTATTTTTGAAATATTTAGTTTCAAAATATAACTTTTATTTAAATAAATAAACAATTAATTAATTAATCGTATAAATAACTAAATCTTGATTATAACTGGAAAGTAAATGTTACTTTCCTGAATTTGACAAAATCGAATTCCAACGTATAACTCTCTTCTGAATAATCTCCATTCGATTTTTGAAATAGTATACCATTTCAGGATAACTCCATTTCTAAATTTTCTTTTTAAATTTATCACTTCTGAAACATTACCGAATCCCTTTATCCATTCCAATTTGCAAAACGTTTGCTATTAAGTCATTATTCACTTTAAAACGTGAATACTATTCCTTTACAGAAATCTAGACACATTTTATTAAATCAAATCTGTATTTAAATGATAAATACCATTACAGTTTAAAAATTACACTTATCTAGTTATAAGTATATATCAACTTTATAATTTCATCTCGCTTACATATTCTATTGTAAATTACTGGGTTTAAACCAGTATTAATTGTCCTGTACATCTCTAAATTATATAATATATATTTTCTAAAAATAAATTATTTTAATAACATTCGACATTGTCGAATTATAATTAGACACCTTTATAGTTTTATTCAACTCATATCCACATTTCGAACCTCGAAATAAATTCAATAATTTCCCTTTCCATTACCCATTTCCAAATTAACATTCATGGATTATTTAATAATAATTATTTAAAAATAATTATTTTATTCCATTTCTAAATATCGTTTATAAATCCAACTTCTTGTTTTAATATATTTAAACAAGTTACTATAATCTAGCCAATCGAAATTCAATCTCTATTTTACAAATAGAAATTTCCTTTTTGAAACCCTAATTTCTTTTCCAATATATTTGAATATATTTTATGGTACTTTAGTACCAATTATTTCAGGTCAATGTTATTAAAAAATCCCAAACACACAATAATCAATAGCTGATTATTTGTCACATCATATAATGAAATATATATGAAAAACAATAATATAACTATTGAGGAATCCAGTTGGATCCCTTCAACCTGTTTCCCTGCATCCACAGACGTTAATTGTTAGATCAAAATTTGGCTCTAACACCCAAATTGTTCTGATTCGTAAAGAATTATAACTTAAAAATTAGAAATAAGCAACACACACGGTTTATAGTGGTTCGGCGTTAATGAGCCTACGTCCACTTTATATGCTATTGATTATACTTTGGATGCTAGTACAATCAATGATTTCTCTCAAACTCACTCTTACAATTACGATTTCTCTCAGTTATCTCAAAGTAAATCTGGTATGAAATAGAGGTATGACAGTAATGGTGGAATCAATCCTTAAAACTGCCAAAAGATCCTGAAAAATGCCAAGCTCTGGGCTATTTATAGCTGATTTCTGGTGACGGATCGCAGTCATACATGGCCCACATCCCGAAGATCTCGGGCCGGTTCGTAGTTTGATGAAGAATTAGTCAAATTAGCCATTGTGGACAGGTGTCGCGATCTCCTTAAACATTGGATCGTGGATGACAAAGTCCGTGGCCATCATCGTGTCTTCCAGCTCGGATCGGGTCGCGATCGTAGCTTGATGAAGAATTGGTCAATATGACAGTTGGTGACAGGTGCCGCGAGATCCTTCATTTGCTGATCGTCCTGGACTTGGTCATGGATCCACGGCGTCTTCTGGAATTGGATCGGGTCGTGGTGACGCAGGTGTTGGGCGAGTCGGATCGCGAGGTATGGGGGCGATCGCGATCGTGGTGAGGCAGGGCGATCCGATCAAGTCTTCGACGGATAGAGGCATGAAATTCCATATTTTCTTCGTGTGTGAATTTTAGTGGCTTGGTCAAAAAGCTAGCCAACATTTTGCTCCCTCGAAGCATATTTTATCGAAGATGGAACATGCTTCGAAACTACTGAGCGACCTTTTCATGAAGCGATATGTATCAGAGGTCGTGTCTGTCTGTAACATCATATAACTTCGGGAAGTCGTGTCCTTTGACTAGTATAAATGTTGGATTAAGCCATCAACCATTTCCTTGTCCATCAAACGGCTTTCATTTCTTGAGTCCCTGGGGATACTGCTATCAAATCATCGAGTAAGTTTCAATACTCCCTGTATGAAGTAGTATTGAATAACTTTTGTATTTCTGCAAATTTGGAACTTCACCTTTCCAATCCGCTAATCATGTTGGGGCTCGGATCGTCGTCTTACATCATGGATCGTGGTGAACTATGCAACACGTATGGATGGGATCGCCTCATGCGCCAAGGGCCATCGCCTGGAAGAGTCCATACTCGAGTCGTAGCGGGCTTCTCTGGCGGTTTGTGGCCCATCAGGCCCAGCGGATCGAATGAGACAAAAAGGAGAATACCAAGAGTTTTTTTAACTATATAAGCTGATTTACCCCCCCTTTCTACCTTTTACTTTTCTCTTTACCTGCCGCCGTTCTTCTTCCCTATTGCCTCTAGAAAACCCTAATTTTGATTGCCATCGGATTTAAACGCTCTCAAAACCAACTAGTTAAATTGAAAAGGTAATGAGAACTATAGTTTCACGTGTTATTCATCTCTTCTTATTGAATATCGATTCAGATTCGATCTTTGTGGGTAATGGCGGAGCTAGTGGTGGTGAGGCCTGAGAATGGCGGTGATAACGAGTTCATTGATGGAAGGATAGGAGGAGTGAGAAGGAAAGAGAAGCAGTTTTGGGCTGGTTCGTAGGCGGGGCTTTGGACCGAATCGCATTGTGGTGATGGAGAAATGATGGGAGAAGAAACGAAGATGGAGTGTTAATCTGACCAGCGGATTAGATCGCTAGGACGAAGGAGAATCGGCTCGTGGAAGTGGGAATCAAAGTGGATCGTGGGGAGCTTGTCGCGATCCGTCGAGGTTAGACATGATGGGACAAGTGCTAAAGCGTCTCATGATCCGAGGTTCCATCACGATCCGAGACTTTCCCACGATCCGGTTCATACTTCACGATCCACCAACACCTAGCGATCCGGACTCTGTCTCACGAACCCATCCAATTAACGATCCGATGCATATGTTGACAAATAAACACAATATAACTTCTGATATATCGATGGATAGTTAGGTTAGAGCCCTTAAGAAGATTCCTTTAGACTGAATGACAGCGTAACTTGATAGCGCATTACGACCAATACCTTGCTTATGTAGCTAATCTTTATGCTTTTCTCCTATGTATGCACAGGCACACACTTGCACTTACACACACGGGGGACGGGTAATTATATTCTTATTTCTCATGTTTACTCGCCTAAACAGTAATGTCGGATAACCGTTCCCCTTCAAGATCTGATACAGAGATGGATCCCGAGATGTCTGAGCACCACAACCCCGAGGTTCTTCCAATTAATCCAGAGGGTGAGGATTCTGGATCCGAATATGAGGCAGAAACGGAATCGGATCCATCTGAGAGTACCTCGCTTGATGAGGAGTCTGAAGTAGACGACCGAGCTCCCGACGAGATTCCTGGTGCACTAGAAATAGAGAAATTCACCGACTCTTTATCTTCCAAACTTGATGACATAAAGCTTAAGAAAATTTGCTTGAAACACGGGATCCCCTGGGATGATGTGAGGACACCTAGTAGCGAAGATAAACCTCATCTGGCTCCGGAGGGGTATATGACAGTTAGGCGACTCATGTGCTGGGTAGGCGCTATTCCTCCGTTTCCTCCAATCGTCATTGAAACCTTAAAACGATTGGGTATTGCTCCGATGCAGCTTCATCCCAACGCCTACGCAGCCCTATACACTCTATACATCGCATATGCGGAAATCCTGCAAATTGAGCTCACGTTTAAAGATTTGAAATTCTATTACCTTTTCAAGCATCGCTCTACGGCAACCCCAAACTTTTCTTTCTTCGAATTGGTAGCAAATAGGAATGTCTTATCTGACGGTTACAGTAACATAGGGGATCCCAAGGCTGATTGGTTCTATATAAAGAGACAGGCTGGGTGTGCAAGAAGATGGCTTAAATCAAGTAAATTTTAAACCTGTGAAAGAATAACTTGTTTAAGAAATCGAAGTGCTAACATGCTTCTTTTCTCTATGCAGATCACACCTTTCCAAAGACGGAAGGCTCGGTGTACAGTAATCGAATATCCCTTCTTCTGAAAAGCAAATCCGACTTCCTAAAGATCAAGAAATGTATTACTGACGAGAATCTTCACAAGCACCGCCTTCTGGACATAAGGTTTGGACTTGGCGCGGGTGGTAAACCTTACAAATACGTGCCCCCGACCGAGGGAGAAGGAACGTCACAGGCAGCTGAGACAACTAAACTTCATAAGAGTCCTTCGCCGATAATTAACCAGGACGACGAAGATTTAAATGTATATAGAGGAGATGAGGCCCGTGCTAACGAGTCTAAGGAAATCCCAGCCTCTCCGAGGGGTTTCCCCTCAAGGGCCTCTCTACTGGTTGAACCTACTGCACCCGATGATTTAACAGATGAGCAGTTATTTAAAGAATTGAGCAAGATTCCTATACTCGACGATGTATATACACAAGAAGACTTCGAAGGGGAGCCATTTTTTCCTATCTCTGAGGAAACAACTGTTCCAGTTGAAGAACGAGAGACTACCCAGATGAGCCTAACTTCAGGCCCTGGTCTGTTAGGGGGAATTATATAGGATGCACAAATCACATGCACTGTCTGACCCCACACCTTTATACCAAAAGTATTTGAGGTTTTAATATGTACTTGTTTCTTTTGCAGGAAAGATGTCTCGCAAACGATCTTATTCCTATCGCTCTCTTCGTGAAGGCACACCTAGTCTTCATCCAAATCCTGAGCGTGCTCGTAGCAGCAGCCGAGGGGGAGACAGCCATTGGTCCTGGGATTCTCACAAGACTCCTTCTTCACGGTCCAGATCTCCAGCAAAACAAACCTCTGGAAAGCCTCATAGTCATCCAGTGCCACCTACAGGGGGAAAACAACTTCCCAAAGACTTAACTCCTCCGAAGAGCGCGCCATCTCACAGCAAATCATCCAAAAAACAACACGAGCCTAAGGATAAAAACAAAGATCAAAACAAGGATTCTGAGAAGGAGAAAACTGACATCGTCCTCTCCAGTCAACAAAGTTTAAGTGCCCCCGGGGCATGAGACTATATCCGTGGTCCTGAGACTCAGGCTAAGCTGGAAAAATTACGAGAACAATTCCCCGATATCTACTTTGGAAGGATGATGTTTGTTCCAACTCTGGAACCAATCCCTGGGAATTGGGATACTGAAGTCATCAGACACGTTTGCCATGTAGCCAAGCAATATGAGGCGATGAAGAAACATGCTGTCAATCTTTCAGACGTCATCCGAACGCTAGATATGGAAACGCACAGGTCCAAAGTGAGGATAGATAACAATGAAAGGGCTAGGGTGAAAATGGAAAAGGACTTGGAATATGCACAATCTTTGCTTGCCTTGGCTCAAAGAGATGCTAAAAATTACAAGACAGAGCTGGAGGAGGCCAGACAACGTTTTCATAATGAGTTCGATTCTAACAGCAAAGAGCGTGCGTCATTGAAGAAGGAGGTGGAAGATCTCAGGATGGCCAACACCGAACTGAAAACAGCACAGGATCATTTAGAAGCTGAAAAAGTTGCTTGGGAGAAAGAAAAGGCAAGCTTGAAAGATAGTTTAGCTCTGGCCAAAAAAGAGAGGGCGATTCTGAATGATCAACTCGCGCGCGCAGAGAAGCGCGCGATTCTTGCTGAAAATAATGTGGAAAGTGCCATTGAAATGGCTACTGTTTCTAATGAAAAGCTCCTCGAGAGAGAGAAAGATATTGAAGGATTTGAAGAAATGTTGTTTGACTTCCTTGGCCAGGTCATCAAGACCTGTAACATCTCCTGGATCCCGGACTACCATGTCACTTTAGCCAACATATGGGATGCAATCGTCCAGAGCGAGAAGCAGCGATTAGGAGTCGATGAGATTGACGAGAATGAGCTGATGCGGACCATTCTTAAGGATAATGAACCCGAGGATTTAGAGAAAGGCAGATGCCTACACCAAGAAGAGATGGATAAGGAGAAAACCCTGGCCAAGGGCAAAAATAAAATTGAAGAAGGCTCGAGCTCAGCTGCAGAGCCCAAGGTCTCCGAAATTGAGGAATACAATCTCGATGATCCATTGATTCCTCTGGGTCTGACTTCTCCAGTTGTCGGAGCTTCTGTTGCTAGCTTGGATGGAGGATCATCGGAAGGTATCTCTATATTCTCTCCGCAATTTGTTAAAGCAATCGTCACTTGTCGCCGTCTTACCGAACAATCAACTGAGCAAACCGCATTCTCTCCTGAAATAACATTTGTTTCTCATGTTACAGGTGGCGGGCCAGCCGATAAGGATGATGAGAAGAAGACAGAGACGGAGAAGGTTGTCATCCCGCCAAGTGCTAGTACTGACGCTCCCAAGCAGTCCGAAGGTGCGACGACGGGGAAATTCATTCTCGCACCCAGTGTTGATATTTCCCGAGATGCCGAGCCCATTGAGGCTTTGAGAGATATGTACGGGCACCACGAAGACGATGAAGAGGAATTTTCCATTACCAAAGAAATCAGAGGTGATGATGAGGAAACCTTGGCTGAACAATAGGCTGAAGAGGAGAGGTAGTTGCTCCTTATGAAAGGGGAACAGGATCCAGTATATGTGCCCCCAATTTCCAAGATCGATCCCAAAACTGGGTTGGTCATAAGATTTTCCTCCTGATCAATAACTTCACAACTAGCCTCTCAATCCTCTAGTTCTTCGCCAGAGCCTCTTGTTGATAAGAGGAAGAGGAAAAAAGGTGATCGTTCGGATGTTGATAAGGAGGAGTCGGGGAGGTAGAAGAAGGGCAAGAAGCCAACATAGCCCACCCTCAGCATGAGTGGGATGCAGATATTAGTTCATATTTTGTCCTTAGGATTTTTAGGATTTCAACTGGCCATGAAATGTAATTGTGAGAATGGCCCTCACTTTTGTTTAGGTTCCTCTTTATCTTGTAAGCTTGCAGTTTATGAATGAAAGTTTATTTCTTTTGCGTCATCGTGTACCTGCATTCAATAAACTCTTCACACTTAGTCACAAGTCATTTGACTATAATCAAGTTGAAATTATATTACAAATCCTTCAAGCGACAGAAAAAATTTAAAAATTTCTATGCACGTTGCCCCCTATCTCTGAATACGGGGGACTTGGAATTTTTAGTAGGATTATAGTCCTTGAGGTGCCAAGTCTCCGGTACCTCTATACTTTCCCGATCCGTCAGCGGGTTAAAGTTCGAACTCGTATCATGATCTGCTCAACGATCTTTCAGCGGGGCAGAAATTTTGGGGGCGCTGAGTCTCCAGCATCCTTCTCAACGCTTAATCATAGATGCTTTTATACTCTCCTGGCGGTCGCCAAGGTTAGAGTTCAAGCTTAGCTGTTCAGTCGCCCCCCGATCCTTCGGCGGGGTGAGAGTTATTTCTCAGCGCTTAATCATAGACGCCTTTATACTCTCCTGGCGGTCCCCAAGGTTAGAGTTCGAGCTCAGCCGTTCAGTCGCCCCCCGATCCTTCAGCGGGGTAAGAGCTCTTTCTCAGCGCTTAATCACATACGCTTTTATACTCTTCTGGCGGTCGCCAAGGTTAGAATTCGGTCAAGGCGGTTCTTATCATGGTGCATCGCCTTGCCATGTGGACATTATTTTCACGTCCTTTACGTTTTCTCTCGACTCTGGAGAGTTAGAGTGCAATCAATGGTGTGATTCACTTTATTGCACCTTCATCGTTTTGGCTGCGGATTACTCTCCATTCTGATGGAAGGCACCTAGAATTACACGTTTCTGTGATCGCTGTATGATTTTACAGCAAACTTTATAACGATAGAAGAGCAGATAAATAATAGTGCAAATAAAGGTAAACGACACACAATATTTTTATAGTTGTTCGGTCAAATCGTGACCTACGTCCACTTTATAATCCTTTGCTCAAGACATTGGACTATTCTAGGCAAGTCATGCCTTTTACATGGTCCTATGAAACAAAAGGATAAATCTGATGACTTTACGTCGATAAGGCCGCAAATGTTGGGCATTCCACACTCTGGGGATTTCTTCTCCATCTACGGTTGCTAGCTTGAAGGTTCAATTATCAAGCCTTCGTAGAACGAAGTATGGTCCTTCCCACTTCGCACTCATATCAGTTGGGGGTGGAAAGACACGCTTCAGAACCAAGTCTCCGGGTTCAAAGGTTCGGGCTCGAACTCTTTTGTTGTAGTATCTAGCGACCTGTTGCTTGTGTCTCAAGGCACGCAGGTCTGCTTCATCCCTTTTCTCCTCTATTGTATCTAGGGATTCAAGGAGCAACTCTTTATTAGTCATCGGATCGTAGTAAGTGACTCGGTGAGATGGTACTTTTAGCTCAATCGGGATGACTGCCTCTGCTCAAAAAGCAAGAGAGAAGGGTAATTCATCGACTCACATGGCTTTGGCCCGCTTCAATCTTCTTTTGATAATGGACTTAATCACTTTATTTGCTGCTTCGACCTGTCCGTTCGACTGCGGATGTGCCACAGAGGTGTGCCATTTCTCAATGTGGTACTTCTGGCAGAAGTCCCTAAACTCGTTGCTAGCAAACTGGGTTCCATTGTCAGTTATGACGATCTTCGGGATCCCAAACCGGCAAATAATGTTCCTAACAACAAAATTAATCACTCGCTTGGTTGTGATTGTAGTTAACGGCTCAGCCTCGACCCATTTGGTGAAGTAGTCTACAACTACAATAACGAACTTTGCTCCGTCCTTTGCTATAGGGAGGCTTCCAATGATATCAATTCCCCGCATAGCGAAAGGCCATGGACTCGCCGTTGTCTTTAACTGGCCAGGAGGTACCCTGGGAATTTTTGAAAATCTTTGGCATGCATCACAACGTCGTGCGTATTTTGCCGCATCTTTGTTTATGGTAGGCCAGAAGTAACCATACCGCAACACCTTTTTTGCCAATGTTTGTCCTCCAGTATGGTCACCACATTCACCCTCATGTACTTCCTGCTGTACACGTTTGATGTTGTCATGGGCTATACACCGGAGAAGAGGCATCTAAAATCCCCGTCTGTACAGGACTCCGCCTTGCAGAACGTATCGGGAAGCTTTACGAATTATTTTACGCCTCTCGCTCTTCTTGGCCGGAAGCGTTCCATTCATCAAGAAATTCTTTAGAGGGGTCATCCATGACTCCCTTTCTGCCTCAGTCTCTAGTATCGGATCAATTTCCATCTGGCCTATGCTAGGGAACTGAAGTACTTCAACTGGGGCTAGCCCGGCTTCTTCAGGATCGTCGGAACTAGCAATCTTCGCTAACTTGTCCGCCTGTTGGTTCTCTGACCGCGGAATATGAGATATACTGTAGTGATCAAATCCAGTCAACAACTCCTTCACTTTCTCCAAATACGAAATCAATCTTGGGCTCTTAGCTCGGAACATTCCAGTGACCTGATTTACAACCAACTTGGAATCACAAAATATGTCCAGCTTCGCGATCTCTAATTCCTTTGCGGTCCTCAGCCCGGCTATCAGGGCTTCATATTCGGAGTCGTTGTTAGTGGCGTGAAATTCCAACCGGATAGCATAGGATATCAGTCGTTTCTCAGGAGTTTCAAGCACCACTCCGGCACCGGATCGTTTATCATTCCTAGCACCATCAATATACAATTTCCATGCACTAGGATCGAGAAGTAATTTTGGTGGGTCAGCCTCTTCGTTTACTATGTCATCCTCCGGGAAAGTAAATTCTGCTATGAAATCTGCCAGCACTTGCCCCCGTATCGATCGTCGGGGCTGAAAATTCAGATCAAATTGACTCAATTCAATGTTCCATTTGAGCAGTCTTCTAGAAGCTTCTGGTCTCTGTAGAACTTGCTTGAGCGGATGATCAGTGTACACGGTGATAGGATGAGCTTGGAAATAATGTCGAAGCTTCCTAGATGCAATCAATAAACTGTACGCCAGCTTTTCTATCCTCGGATAATTGCGCTCAGCTGCCGCCAATTTTTTACTCACGTAGTACACTGGCCTTTGAACCTTGTCTTCTTCTATCATTAATGCTGAGCTGATCGCGTGGGACGACACTACTAAGTACACGAATAAATCCTCATGGTCCACTGGCTTAGACAGTATCGGAGGCCTCTCCAGATGATTCAACAGGTTCTGGAATGCTTCTATGCAATCAGGAGTCCATTTAAAATTGCGTTTTCCTCACTTTATCAATTCAAAGAATGGAATGCATTTGTCTATCGCTCTAGAGATGAATCTGCTTAATGCTGCTACTTTCCCTGCAAGGCTCTGCACATCTTTGATTTGTCTAGGCTCATGAATTCCTCTGATTGCTGCGATCTGGTCTGGATTAATCTCAATCCCGCGCGAGCTGACAATGAATCCCAAGAATTTCCCGGAGGCAACCCCAAACGAGCATTTCGTTGGGTTGAGTTTCATCCCATATTTTCGAAGAATACCAAACATCTTTGCCAAGTCTGTAGTGTGATCGGATGATTGTCTGGACTTAACCAACATGTCGTCAACGTACACCTCCATCGTTTTCCCAATCTGGTTATAGAACATTCTGTTCACTAACCGTTGATATGTAGCGCCTGCGTTCTTCAAACCAAAAGGCATTACCACGTAGCAGTATAATCCCAGATCCGTAATGAAGCTAGTGTGTTCTTGATCTGGAATATGCATAGGGATCTGGTTATATCCTGAATAAGCATCCATAAAAGAGAGAAGCTCATGACCCGCCGTTGAATCTACCAACTGATCAATTCTGGGTAACGGAAAGCTATCTTTTGGGCAGGCTTTATTCAAATCCGAAAAATCAATACACGTACGCCACTTCCCATTGGCCTTCTTTACCAAAACTGGATTTGAAATCCAATCTGGGTAGGTTGAGTCTCTGATGAATCCGCTACTTCTTAACTTTTCAACTTCTTCTTTCAAGGCTGCGGACCTCTCTGGGCCCAGCATTCGCCTTTTTTGTTTTACAGGGGGATGCTTTGGGTTAATGCTCAATGAGTGACTCATGATTGATGGAGATATCCCATACATGTCCACGTGGGTCCAAGCAAATACATCCAAGTTATCTTTCAGGAAATCCGTCAGTTCTTTAGCTCGAACTGGATCCAATTGGGACCCAATCTTCAGGACCTTCTCTGGGTCACTATCATCGATCGGTACATCCACACTCGTTTCGTTGGGAGCCGCCATTCTGTCCCCAGTCTCTTCGTCCTCTCTGGGATCTATATCCTCGGGCAGTTCTCTGGGCGACTCACCCATAGCCATTCTCTTTAATTTCTATGACGTCTCCTCCCTTGTAAGGGAATAAGTGTCTTTAGTTTCTATATCTCTTCCTTTACGGAGTAGCTTTAGCTCTGCAATGTAACATGCTCGTGCAGCAACCTGATCTCCTCTGACTATGCCAACACCAGCTTCTGTAGGAAACTTCAGTAACAAACACCAGGGGGCCATACAAGCTCTAAACTTTGCTAGGGCCGGTCGGCCCTAAGAAGGCATTATAAGGCGATTCAATACCCAAAACCACGAAGGGAAGAATTCTCACTCTTTGGCGTTCTCCTTCCCTAAGTGTTACCGGCCAAGCTCTACATTTCCCATTGGAGCAGTTGAAGCTCCGTTAAATCCACGGATCCATCCTTCACACGGCTTTAAATATTTCAATTCAAGTTTCATTTGATCGAACATCTTTTTGAATAGAATGTAGTCTGAACTCCCGTTATCCACTAAAACTTTATGGACAGTGGCCGGGCCAATAGGAACTGTGATTACAAATGGATCTTCGGTCGGAGCGTGGACTCCAATACTCTCTCGGTTGCGGAAAATGACGTTATCTGACATCATCTTTTGTTGTTTTACCGGGACATTGTCCTCAGGGTTGCTACACTCTCCTGCCTCAAGATGCTGCTTTGCTGCGTTTACGTACTGATCCATCACCTTGAAACTATGCCCGGCTAGGTGAAGCCCTCCGATTATGGTATTGATAACAAGATCCTTTCCTTTTTTCTGGACAGTTGGCCTGGCAGTAGGTTGATTCTGGTTTTGGTTCGGGGTCTGAATAGCTTGCCCCCTGTCTCTAGGAGTCACCCGGTACTCATCCAACTTCCCTTCCCGGAGCAGCCTCTCAACTACGTCTCTCAGATGACGGCATTCATTTGTAGAGTGGCCGTGAGTCTGATGGAAGAGACAAAACTTCCCTGTCTCACGTTCTTTCTCCGTCGAATCTCTTGGAGGAGGTCTTTTATGTTGGAGAACGTTGTACGAGTCTACGAATATATTTTCCAAAGTATCATTTATTGGCGTATAATTTTCGAAAGACCTGGGACGGGTCCTTCTCTGGGAGTCGTTCCCCCGATTTCTCTTCCGATTATTGCCATTACTGTTGTTACCATTGTTTCCTGACTGGTGGCCGCCGCCCTGGTTTCGGTTTCCAACATTGACTTCAACCTTTCCCGAGCTGACTCCGGTTTGCTTGATGGCCACATTACTTTGGATTTCCTCCTTATTTGCCATTTTAATCTTCCGGTTAGCATATACCTCCTCCTGACGTAAGCGTACGTTTGCTTTCTCGTAGAACAATTTTCTAGTATGAGGTGGCTTGCCGGCCAGGTATCTCCCAAATTCAGTATCTTTATCTACCCCATCAATCAGGGCTGCCACAACAGTTGGCTCATGGGGATCCTTGACTTCGGTGGCAGCTAAGTTGAAACAATCCAGATACACCCTCAAGCTCTCGCCTGGTCGTTGTTTGACAAGGAAAAGGTCAATCACACTCTTTGACCTCTATGCATAAATGCGGAACTGTTCCACGAACCTTTCACTCAACTCCCTGAAACTGGAAATTGATCTTGCTGGTAAGCGAGTAAACCATAATAACCCTACATCCTCCAGGAATATAGGGAATGCTTTGCAATTTACAGCGTTAGAAGCTGCGGCCATTGACCAAGAATATCTCATTAGATGTTTGATTGGATCAGATCTACCTGCGTAACGGTTCATCTGAGGCATGTTGAAGCACATCGGGAATGTTACGTCTAGAATGTCATCAGTAAAAGGGGTGTGACTGCGGTCAATTCCCCAATCTTCATTCCTTTGTCCATGGCTATCCGCCAAGATTTGATGGACCATAGCTGCAACATTTGCACTGGTCATCGGAGGCTCGGGATCAGCGCTTCTTGCTCGGTGGAATTCTCCGATCTCTCTTCTAGGAACATCCACGAAGTCCGGAGCTCGGATTGGGCTTCGTTGCCCCCTGTTACCATGAGTATTTGTACGGCGAAGGGGCTGAGGTGGTCCATTCTCAACAGGATTATCCACAACTCGAGCTCTAGGAGTTGCAGCACGATTATTCAAGTTGCAGTTTAAGGGTCCTACACCAAGTGTCTCTTCCTCTCGTGATGGCAAGGTTCCAAATCGGAGCTGCTTTATGTTTTCAGCCCTCTCATACGGTCGTCGCGGAGGTCTTAGCGATTCCTCTGACGAAGAAGAGTACTCTGGGGTGAGTGGGCGAACTGGGAGTGTTCTTTGTCTTGCGAGATCATCGATCCTTCTATCCATAGTAGTTAAGTTCTGCTGCAGCTCAGAGCTTTGCTGCCTTTGAGCAGCTAATTCATCAAACTGCCTATCCCACATTTCAGAGAAGTGAGAGAGATCTCCTTCAGTGACCAGAGCAGAGGAGTCATATTGATCATCAACATTTTCTCTTATGCGCAGAGAACTTGAGCCAGGTCGAACAGAGGTACCAGGATGGGAAGAGTGAGCCATAACCTCCTTTCCAAGTCGAGTTGTAGTCTGGTCATCACTTCGAATCGCAGTGGACCTGTGTTTGTGGCTCGTAGCGCCCCCTGGGGTCGGATCGTGGTAACATTAGGGGGAGGGTTCGTGGTGTTGTCTCGGGATCGAGTGACGACCCGTTCAGATGTTCGGTTCATGCCGCCCTCAATTCGGATCATGGAGCCCCCTTCAAACTGGTTCGTGACGCCACGTTCGGGTCGGATCGCCCCTATGTCTTCGCGATCCGCGAAGCCCTCCTCAACCTGCTCATGTACACTTTCTTCAACTGCATCATCTGCGACTTCAATCGCCTGCGAAGCTCGTACTTCCTTAGACTTCTTTCCGGCCATGATATCAGATGCCGTTGGAATCTTCAAAAATCTGAATAGTGAAGTTTCGGGACTGTTTCCTTCGGACTTGAATATCCAAACAACGGAGCAACAATCCAATATGTCGAGAAATCAATTCTCAGTGAAAGCACCAAAAATGTTAGATCAAAATTTTGCTCTAACACCCAAATTGTTCTGATTAGTAGGGAATTATAACTGAAAAATGAGAAAAAAGCAGAAAACACACACGGTTTATAGTGGTTCGGCGTTAACGAGCCTACGTCCACTTTATATGCAGTTGATTATACTTGGATGCTAGTACAACCAATGACACTCTTACAATTACGATTTCTCTCAGTTATCTCGAAGTAAATCTGGTATGAAATAGAGGTATGACAGTAATGGTGGAATCAATCATTAAAACTACCAAAAGATCCTGAAAAATGCCAAGCTCTGGGCTATTTATAGCTGATTTCTGGTGACGGATCGCGGTCATAAGTGGCCCACATCCCGAAGATCTCGGGCCGGTTCATAACTTGATGAAGAATTAGTCAAATTAGCCATTGTGGACAGGTGTTGCGATATCCTTAAAACATCGGATCGTGGATGACCAAGTCCGTGGCCATCATCGTGTCTTCCAGCTCGGATCAGATCGTGATCGTAGCTTGATGAAGAATTGGTCAATATGACAGTTGGTGACAGGTGCCGCGAGATCCTTCATTTGCGGATCGTCCTGGACTTGGTCATGGCTCCACGGCGTCTTCTGGAATTGGATCGGATCGTGCTAACGCAGGTGTTGGGCGAGTCACATCGCGAGGTATAGGGGCGATCGCGATCGTGGTGAGGCAGGGCGATGACGGATAGAGGCGTGAAATTCCATATTTTCTTCGTGTGTGAACTTTAGTGGCTTGGTCAAAAAGCTAGCCAACATTAATCAACTTAATTAACACTAATTACATATTAATATGAAAAATTAAATAAATAGAATTGGTATTTAATCAATGACATAATATATTTAACTATCAACCAATTTATTTGTAAATCATCCAAACAACCATTACACACAGCATTCAATTATTTTTATCGATGTTAAATAACATTTATAAAATTGGACAGAGTTAGTTAGTTTACTCACCTTGTTCGTTTATCGTTAAATAACGATAAACGTTCGGTTGATCATATCAGGCATTTAATTCCACCGTAAATTTAAATGATCTACAAATATCTCCAGGCTAGATCCGTCATGTAGCCTGTGATCATACGACCCTAACGGATCCTGTTTTGTTAAATTCCGACAATGTATGAGCCAGATATTTAGTTTACAATAAAAATACGTTATTTTATTTGAAACTAAACTTAAGTAATTTAATTTAAATAGGCCTTACTTTTTATTTTCTCAACCCATACCGACTTAAAGCCCACCAGACTGAGCTTCTCGCATGAAAAGTACTATCTTCTTTCTTTATAAATCCATGAGCGCCCGTATTTGATCCACCGTGCAAGCAACACTTTTACTCCTACCCTTTCCCTGCTCATTCACGTCCCGCTTTATTTGTTTAACGGGCCAGCGTACAAACCCCATTTTTATATTATTTTTTCTTTAAACGTTCTGGGCTTTACTAATTCGGCCCATTGAGGCATCCCAGACCCACCCAAGTTATACCTCTTCTTCCCCAATGAGAAAGACCCACCTATACAAGTTTTACACCACGAACCAATAAAAAGAAACAATGCCCTTCTTCCTCTGTTTATATTTCCAACGCAAGCTTAGATCCTGGAATCACCCTATGCCGAAAACTTTGCTCCCATCTTCACAAACCAATACAACCCTTAATTCACAAACTAATATACCCATCGCCCTTCTCTTTCTGCCCTCTTCAAATGCTACCCTTCCTAAAGCCAGAACGCGCAGGTTCCCTAAGCAGAAGACTATGCAAGCATATTCACGGCAAAATGAGTGATGCCCTTTTGTGTTGTGAAAAATATGAAGTGGAGAAGTAAATAAAGTTTACAGAGAAGTGAAAGAAGGATTGAAACAAATGTTTGCATTGAGTGAAAATGTGAATTACCAAACAAACTATAAAAATGGCTTGTTGTCAGTCCTATATATATATATATAGATTTTCATTCCTTGCATGCCAAGGAATAGATGCTACATCCCTAATTGTTTAGATCTACAGGATTTTATAAATGTTTTGATTTGCCTTGACATGTATATGTTTGTAGCTTATAGTCTAAGTTGCAATGATCGATCGCAATGCACATGCTAGTTTTGAAAAAAATGGTATTTCGTACATTTTATAAATGTTTTAATCAGTTGATAGGTCTGTGGTTTCATAAATGTTGATTTGCTTTAACGTGTAAGGTTGTAGCTTACAGTTTAAGTTTTTCGAAATATCAGCTGTGTTAAAGAGGTCTGCATGTATCTCTTCATATATCTCGCTTGGTAGCAGTGATTTTTGTGTGAAAACACAGGGTGTAGGTAGTATAGAGGTGGTAGACATGTAGCCTTTGCGGCCCGTTTCAGGTAGCTTCAAATTTTGGTACCCTTTTGATACACTGATGATTTCAGAAGCCAAAGAATTGGATCTGCTAAGCCCTTTTTGTTTAGTCATGGATAAACAAATATAATACGATTATTTTGTATTTAATAGGGTTACCTCAAATTTGCTATTTTAAATTATAATACATTATTAGTGTCTAAAATCATATGCATATCGTTAATCTTCATTATCTTATATTTTTAACCAGAGTTCAATGTATGATCGTGACAAGCAATGCGCCGCGGTTCTAAAAATATAATAAAATAGACAAGATAGCTTATTTTGTGAAATTTCAAAAGTGTTGATATAGGGTGTAAAACACTTCAAATAAAAAGTTGCTTATTTTCCAAACTAAAAACTACAGTAAAATTATAAAAATTAAATTATACCTACGTCTCAAAGGCTTTGTTAAATTCGAACCAAATAATAAATTATATTAAATTATCGTTATGGTTTATAAACAAATTCCATAGCGACTATTTAAAAATTTTATTTGCACATAACTCGCAATCTATAAGAAGAAATCTCAATTTTTCACTTCCATTAGAAAAATACAGTTCAATTGATTCTAACATTTCTTGTTTCGAAGCAATCCGACTTAAAACGAATCATGTACACTCAGTTGAAGTCCAAATGTCTAATTACGAACTACCGCGGCGTTACGAGCTCGATTATAATTTATATTATAAACTATATATGACATCCCGAACTTTCCCTTATGGGAAAGCCCGGACTGAATTGAGAACATGACAAATCAAAACACAAACATAAGAACATTTCATTGCTTATTACAAAAGTTACATCAGAGTACAAGAATATATTAGAGTATGAATAAATATTACACAAAAAATATCATAGATTAAAATACATAGCAGTGGAAAATAATACGTAAGTACAATGCGTAGCGGGAAATACAATAACTAGCACAACTGAATGAAATACACGAATACAAAGCTTTCTGAATATAGCTCCAGCTATAATCCAGGATCCAAGGAAAAGAAATATCTGCGAAAACCAAAACTACTAGCTACTTGTGTGGAAAATATGGGTACCCAGAGTTTAGGTGAAAACAATAAACTCCGAGTCAATCATGAGACTGGTGTGAGAACTAAAACAGTTATTTAAAACTTTACTTTTAAAATGAGGTAAATCAAGGGACCACGTCGTATAACACGGAATGAGTTTACCCCTAAGAATACAAGTGCCTAAAACAAACAACGCAATGCTAAATAAAGAAAAATGAAGCTATTATAAGACTCAGGTCCTATCACAGAATGAACATAGTCGAAGACAGAGTTTTACCTTATAATAGCCAAATAAGCTTGGTACGTTTTAAAAACAAATCGTTTTGATGCTAGTATAAGTGCATAGTGTATAAAATCACTTCATATAAATGTATCAATCATAGACGGCACGAGCGCCCCATCCCGCTATGTCGCCAAATAGGTATACAATCAAAACCGAAAAATGCCATATTTGGAAGTTAGATTTCCATCATGATGGCTACTGATTCGAAAGATCGATCACATAGCGCAATTCCCAACGGCTTACGTCCCATGCATGAGAAAACGCCGTAATTCACATCCGCACTATCCTGGAAATCAAGTATCTCAACAGCTTACATCCCGTGCATTAGAAAACGCCATATACCCTATCCAGTATGGGAATCCGAGGTGTGTGCCCCTATCCCTACCAGGTGTGTAGCAACCACACCCAGCCTATCTCAGTCGACTAAATCCATCCATCTCAAAAGTATACTGATCTAGCCATCAGTTCACCTCCATACCAGGGTACAAGGCTCACAAATTAATTCTACACAAAGCTATGCTTCTTAAAACTGTGCTTTGATCATCATCCGTTAAGCTCTTCTTTTCAACAAAAGCTTGGATCACTGCAACTCAGCATGTCACACTGTCAATCCATATGGTACCCGTGATTTTTGCCAATATATAACCTCTAAGCTCGTACATCTCAAAGAAGGGTGTTAAGCAAGATAATAAATTCTCCGCTACTAAACAGATATATATTTAGCAGAGATGAACAAATACAATATAAAGGAATACAACGTCAGGCAAACCATCCATTTTGCAAGTCCGTTCTGGGTTTGAACGAAACCGGAGGTACCTTATTCCTCGTCCCGTATGTCCAATACAGGAGAGAGGCCCTCGCATATCCGAACAATCAACAAATATGGGCCCCTTCAAGGTAGCTACTCCAATCATGGGCATCAGTAGCAACCCGTCCATTCGATGTGAAGACCGTCGGTCTTGCACCGCCTTTAATCTCTTCGACTGTTAGTCATTGTATCAATTATTCAGAATTGGTTAAACCCGGTATTTCCGAATAACTCGCGTGTCTTATAATCAAGTGCTATAACAACACATCATATGCCTCATTCCAATCTAGAAATTCTTTTATTTAAATATTCTTTTCACAATTTAAACCAAATTAAGGTTTTCCAAACTAGTCGGGATTAGCGCACCTTACCGAAGTAATTGTTTGCTTTATTTCCCAATCCCAACCTATTCATCCCATGGAGCAAAACTGGTAGTGCTCCATATCTAATACCATTATGTTATCGGTAAAATTAATTACAATTTCATGTTCAAATATAATTAAAGATTTAACTATCGCTTGGAGCAACACTGGTGATACTCCAATCTCGATCATTTCGCCCATTTGATAATTTAAGTTATCAAATTCACATTACAATCTAATTAAAGATTCATTAAAACTCCACTTAGTGTTAATCTTCCAACAATCATTATTTAATGATGATTTAACTTTGGAAACACAAACATGCCACACCGACAATCTACACTCTACCACAGATTTCTGCCAATATATAACCACTAAGCTCATACATCTTAGAGAAGAGTGTTAAGCGAGAGAATAAATTCTCCACCAGCAAACAGATAAATATATTTAGCAGAGATCAACAATACAGTTTGAAATACAATGTTAGATATGAAATCCTGTCTTTAACTAGGTTAAAGAACCAATTTCATTTAAAACACAGTTTACAATAAACCCAAAATCACATTCCATTAATTATGGAATCTTCACGGAAAACAGATCAATATATATAATCGATATAAATTTCCATATCCGACTAATAATATAAATGAAATAACGGCTAATCCTTTTAAATTCCATATATAGTAACAGTCTTCCTTCACAGAAGTTCATCTCGATTATTACCAAATCGAATTCCATTCAATTTCAATTTAATACATTAAATTGGAAATCTTTACTTTGGAAAATTCCAGTTATCGTAATTTAAAGATTATAAATTCCAAATTATATTCTTCACTGTTAAGTGGGTTAAAGAACAAGTGTTATTTAAAACACCGTTCACGATAAACCCAAAAATCCAATTCTTTTATTTAATTCCGATTAAATTCTAATTAATTGGAAAACTTCTCTAAATATTAATTTAAAGATTTATTCTTTTCTCAACTGGGTTTAAGAACAGTGTTATTGAAGACACCATTCTTGATAAACCCAAAATCCAATTCTTTTATTCAATTCCAACTAAATATTAAGTAATTGGCAAAAATCCCTAAATCTTAATTAAAAGATTTATTCTTTTTTCAACTGGTTTAAGAACAGTGTTATTAAAGACACTGTTCACGACTAACCCAAAATCCAATTTGATATCAAATCCAAGGCCCTGAATAGAAATTATATCGGCTTATATTCAGTATCAAATTCTGAAACCAACAAATATTGCATTGGGATTCACGATATATATCTTCCAAATTCCTCAATAATATCCGTACGATCACGGAATCCAATATCGAAATATTCCGAAGATTATTTCCATCCAAATCAATTCCAATTTATAAATTGGAAAATTCTGGTTATTTTAAAACCATTTTCAAATCCAATTAATTTTTAAAAATAATTGGATTATTATTCTAGTTATTAACTAGTATATTAATAATTTTACTAAGGCCCGCACAGTCGATTTCCACTAAGAGCCACCCAGTTGCATCCATAACGGCCTTTTCCGAATTTGATTTGGACATAACTCCAAATCCAACCGATTGATTTCAAATATCTTATACTCATTCGGAAGCTCTTTTCGATAGGAACCCAACGATTCTGGTTTTAGGAGAATTCGACGGTCGGATCTCTTGTAATATCAATTTGAAGATAATGGTCGAAATTCGCGAACGGTCGCTGCGCGGTGCATTCTATTCAGGCCATTATATATATAAAATCGTCGATTTCCATATGAAACGTATTTTATAAATCGTTATAAATTTGTTTTAAAAACGATTTCCACTTCCATTTTAATTTTATATCAAACTTGAATATTCCTTTTAAATTCGTTTTAAATTCATTTTAAAACGATTTCCACTTCATTTCAATTTTCAAATCAAAATTGTATATTCCTTTTAAATTCATTTAAAAATGATTTCCATTTCATTTCAATTTTCAAATCATAATTGAATATTCCATATCATTATAACATTAAAATGATAATATTTTCTAAATATCATATTTTGAAATCACTTTTCGATATTCATTATAAAATGAATAAAATCGACAGGAAATCTCGTTCGTGTTAGAACAGCGTTTAACTACATAACATGACTTCACATTTCAATATTCACTGAATATTATTTTAAAATATTCATTAATTCTGAATTGGAATTAAACTCAATCTATTACCATATAATTTCAGTTATATGGATTTCATACATCGCATGTATACAACTATAATGATAAACAATCATTAAAAATTCATACAACATCCGGAGTGCATTTTACAATGGTATAAGCATTAAAATAAATAAATAATGCTTATACAGTCTGTCAACCCATCAATTGACATATCGCTAATTATTGGGATCAGTGTATGTCAAATATCATCCCAATACCCGTGTGGGGTTTTCAAACAACAAATATTGATTATTATTTGTGTAGTTGGGCGATGTGTAAAATTTATCGTCCTAATCAATATTAGATAAATAATTGTACATAAACAAACCGTCCGATTTGTAAATGAATATTTATTTTATTTTCATTTCATGATAATTTTTGTATACAGTTTATATAAATAATTTTTATGTACAACAATATCAAACAATAACAATCCAAATCGCAATCCAAACAAACAATCGAGCATGGTCTGTACAAAAATAATAGTATCAGGAGCTACTAAGCCCCATCTGCAACCTATTATATAATAATTGTATAATAATTAGAGTGAGAGAGAGTTCTTATAGTCGCGTTCCACTTCGTCATTCTTTATTAGACGGTTTGGATTTAAATCTATCGTAAATTCCAACAAGCTCAAAATTTGACCTAATTATTCTTGTTGTGGAGCTCTCGTCCCCATGATCCCAATGGATCTTGTTCCATGCGATTTGGAGTTCGTATGAGAAAGATATGATTTTATAAAGGTTGATAACATTTTAAAGAAAATTAATAAATTAATTAAATAAAAATTTAAACCTTGTTCTTTAAATTATACACAGCCGCTCATTCAACCCAATTCGTTCAAACCTCGGGTTCGTTTTTTCACGAAATCCGATGCTCCGGACGTCGATCAGTTGCTTCCTCAACCTTCGCCTATATGAGCTCGACCTGTGGCATGCCTTTCCCCTGAACTCGATCGCCTGAGGATGGCGAAAATCGCCACGAGGCGGTGGTTATTCGAGCGTCGATCTTGAGAAATTTACCACACGATATTAAATCTCACCCGTTGGATTTAAAGATCACTATGTGCTCTTCAATATTAGTATATAAAATTTCTTGAATTAATTTGTGTTTTTGGAGATCGAATGGGGAAAGTTTCGAGCTTTTTGCGCCATGTATCGCGATAAAGACGACGACCGGTTTTATTTTCCTGGGAAGAGAATTAGGTTTTAGAAATTTTTGATTGGTTAATATATATATATATATATATTAATTTATTTATTTAATTCCAAAAACAGGGTCCGTTTTTCACAGGTCCCTATTAAGTATCAAAATTAGGCTTACATCCGGTCCAACTTTTCATGTAAATTTAGTCCCTATTTTTTGAAAGTACACTGAAAAATATATAAAAAAATCACGAAAATTCGTATTTAAATCAAACATGTACTCACCAAAAAATCAGCTCGTAAAAAAAATCAAAAAATGCATCAAAATCAAAAAATACAATAAAACAACGAAAAATGCAGTAATTTGCATCAAATCATGCATATATTTGCAATACTTGCATTCATCTGTGCAAGTATTTTCAAATGTTGAATGTGCATTTTTTTTTTTTTTTTTTTTTGCATGTATGCAAGGTAAACAGATTCTTGCATATAAGTGTGCAATAATCTTCAGGCAAAATTTTCACTTAATATTTTTACATGCAGTACTTGCATACATGTGTGCAGGTATGTCAAATAGTTGCATACATTCATGCAAGTTTTTTTTTTAATTTCCGTGAATTTTTGCTAATATTTCCAGATGTTAGATTTTCTTCTTTTTTTACATTGTAGCGCATTTTTTTTTTCAAAAAATCAGAAAAGGCGAAATAAAAAAAGGGACAAAGTTTCCCATTCGTTTCTACCCCCTCTTTTTGAGCTGCCACCCAATTTTTTTTGTCCCTTCCAACTTCCAGCGCCTTCCACTTCGCCTTTTCCGTTTTTGCACAAAAAAATGCGCTTTTGCATTAATTTTTTTTTTTCTAAAATATGTAAATATTCCCCTCAATCCACGCAAATAAAAAAAAGTGGCATACATGTATGCAACTATTACTAATAGTTGCATACATGTATGCAACTATTTAAGTATACATGCAAAAAAAATCTACATGCCTGCTGAATAGTTGCATAGTAAGCAGTTACTCAGAATAGCTACATACTTGTATGCAGTAATGCGTCAAAAGACCAAGGGGATGGCAATATGTGCATACATGTATGGAAATATTTGAAATATCTGCATGTTTTCATGCATTTTCCACTGTTTTGTGTATTTTTGGATTTTGACATGTTTATCGATTGGTTTTCCACCTGATTTTTTTTGGCATGAACGTGTTTTATTTAATAATGAATTTTCATGATTTTTTTATATTTTTTTATATTTTTTTATATTTTTTAAAAATAGGGACCTAATTTACATGAAAAGTTAGACCGGATGTGAGCCTAATTAAGTTTCGTTTTAGGGATGTGTGCCTAATTTTCACCTAAAAATACCCATTAATTCATACGAACTCCAAATCAAACACAAATACTGCTGCCCCTAACTAAATACCCTCATTCTAGACACAATGGGATATGTTTCGTAAGGCAATTCGGCTGTTACGATCTGTTTTTCTTTAAATTAAAATATAAAACAATATATATGGAATTTAAACGTACATTTTAATTTACCAGGGCCAATACTGACTCCAAAAATTCTAAAAAAATAAATCTAGCTATGGTTTGACGATATGACCCTAACAAAACTAATTTCGCCGAATTTGGAGACCATTTGAAAAATGGTCATTTTCTGGTCGATCCAATTCAGACTGAAACTATCAAAACACGTTTAAATTTATTGCGCTCACATATTAAATCCAAAAATTATGAAATTTGAAACCTAGCAATAATTTGACATTCCGGATCCAACAAAAGTGGTTTCATCGAAAACGGAGGTCATATGCAAAATGGTTATTTTTAAGGGCTATATATTATATTAAATTCCATAGCGACTATTTTAAATTTTAGACTGGACATAACTTTCAATTCTCGTTATGAAATTTGTATTTTTCACATTCGTTAGAAAGAAATAATTAAACGAATTCAAATATTTAAGGTTTTACTAAAATCCAATTTATTTTGAATTTTGTGCATTTTAAAATCGAATTTTCAAACTACCGCCATTTCATATTCGTTTTATAATTAAAATAAATTTTCACGTTCTAATTCTAATTTAAAATAAATTTTTAGTAGTTATTATATAAATAAATCATTTTAAATATGCAAAATCCATTAAAATAGATAAAATAAAAATTTTAATCTGGTTTAGAAATTCCGGGTTGTTACAATCTCCCCCACTTAAAATCTTTTCGTCCTCGAAAAGGAACGGAGCTGAAGTTGTTTAAACAACCAACTCAACTTTAATTCTGGCTTTCATTATTCAACTTTTCAGTTTCCAAGAATTTTTTAATTTTTCAAAAAATTGGCTAACACCCTAAATTTTCGAAAAATTTCGCCATAACCACCTTTGTATGGGTTGATATTTGAAACAACAACTTGCCTCATAGGGCCCTCATCAATCCAAAAGAAAAAGAAAAAACCAAGCGGCATGCCGAATGGCTCATAAAATCATTAAAACCCAAGAAATACAGTAAACATGAACCTATTTGTTGGGCACACAATTTTATTCGTCTTCTTAGCTTCCATGCTATGACTTGTTCAATATATATACATATACAAATTTGCAATTCTAATAAATTTTCAATTCAGTTCAACGTTTGATGCTAAATTCGACTTAGTTCAACAATTTTCTTACATTAGTTATATTATACAATACCGATACATTTTTAAAACATAAGCATCCATATATTTATACATATATCCAAAATCCTAGTTCATTATATTAAAACCCAGATTTCTAGGAAGTCATGCCTCCTTGCATAATTTCCAAAGTAGATAGCTCCTTTCCTTTGGATTTCTTATCACCCTTCTTTAATGGGCAATCTCGGGCTAAATGCCCTACTTCTTTGCATCGGAAGCATTTATTTTCTTTTCCTAGTTTTCTGGATTTTTTCTTTACATTTGGACACTTATGTATAAAATGTCCCATCTTTCTGCATCTGAAACAAACTATGTCCACTCTTATCTGTTTCTTTTTGCTTCTCTTTTTCTCAGGACACATAATTGCATAATGGCCTTCTTTTCTGCATTTACGATAATAAACAACCGTGTGTGTTCCTAAGTTCAACTCTCTTTCTTTTTCTACTTTTTGATGAGCTCTCCTTGCTTGTTTCGGAGTCATCCAGAATTCAGTATGAGATAAGCCATAGTCGACCATATCCTACATTATATTTTATGATTTCATCAAGAGGGACAATATTATTTTTCACTTAACAAATATCTTGATTTGTGCTTTATTAATCATTCTAGTATTTTTATTAGTTGAATTAATAATCAAACATCACAGCCAGTAATAAATTTGTTGATTAAAATTTCAAATGTTTATATATTCAAAAATCATATTTTCAGTGTCAAGTCACAAACAATAAATTCTAGCTAAGTTTTGGTTCCCACACCAGTCAATTGGAAATTGTATAGATATTCACTTTCGAAACTCGAACATAGACTCTGATGATGAGGCCTCATCATCAGAATCATCCCCAGGCGACTATAGTGTGATTCTATATCTACCCAGTATATTTGAGACTTCGAAAACGCGTATATTCAAAATCTTCATATACTCGATAGCCCAAATTCAATATAAAATAGATTTTAAAATACAAATAATAAGATACAAAATTTTCAAAATCTAATTTGATTTTTTAAAAATAACACTCTTCATTCTAGGATACTACTGATCCTATCTCTAATGAGTTATTCTCATAGCATATTACTAATCCTATCTCCGATGAATTCTTTCGTTTGGTTCTAATGTATCTTCTTCTCTAGCTTTGTAAACCAAAGATCTGATACCATAACCGAGACAGTCTGAACTTGCCCTTACGGGAAAGCCCGGATTGAACTGAGAACACGACAAATCAAAACACAAACATAAGAACATTTCATTGCTTATTACAATAGTTACATCAGAGTACAAGAATATATCAGAGTATGAATAAATATTACACAGAAAAATATCAGAGATTAAAATACATAGATGCGAAAAACAATACATAAGTACAATGCGTTGCAGGAAATACAATAGCTAGCACAACTGAATGAAATAAACGGATGCAAAGATTTCCAAATATAGCTCCAGCTATAATCCAGGATCCTAGGAAAAGAAATATCTGCGAAAACCAAAACTACTAGCTGCCCGTGTGGAAAATATTGGCACCCAGAGTTCAGGTGAAAACAATAAACTCCAAGTCAGTCATGGGACTGGTGTGAGAAATAAAATAGTTATTTAAAACTTTACTTTTAAAATGAGGTAAATCAAGGGACCATGCTATATAACACGAAACGGGTTTACCCCCAAGAATACCAGTGCCTAAAACAAACAACACAATGCTAAATAAAGAAAAATGAAGCTATTATAAGACTCAGATCCCATCACATAATGAATGCAGTCGAGGATAGAGTTTTACCTTATAATAGCCAAATATGCTTGGTACATTTTAAAAACAAATCCTTATGATACTATTATAAGTGCATAGTGTATAAAGTCAATTCAAATATAAATGTATCAATCATAGACGGTAAGAGCGCCCCATCCCAATATGTCGCCATATAGGTATACAATCAAAACCGAAAAATTTCATATTTGGAAGTTGGATTCCCATCATGATGGCTACTGATTAGAAAGATCGATCACGTAGTGCAATTCCCAACGGCTTACATCCTGTGCATGAGAAAACGCCGTAATGCACATCTGCATTATCTTGGAAATCAAGTATCTCAACGGCTTACGTTCCGTGCATGAGAAAACGCCGTATACCCTATCCAATATGGGAATAAGGGGGGAGGGTGTGCCTCTATCCCTATCAGGTGTGTAGCGACCACACCCAGCCTATCTCAGTCGACTAAATCCATCCATCTCAAAAGTGTACTGATCTAACCATCAGTTCACCACCATACCGAGATGCGAGGCTCATGAATTAACGCAACACAAAGCTGTGCTACTTAAAGCAGTGCTTTGATCATCATCCACCAAGCTCTGCTTTTCAAAAAAAGCTTGGATCACAGCAACTCAGCATGTCACAATATCAATCCATACCGTACCACCAATTTCTGGCACTCGTACGTCTCAGAGAAGGGTGTTAAGCAAGCGAATAAATTCTCCACTACCAAACAGATATATATTTAGCAGAGATCAACGAATATAATATAAAGGAATACAACGTCGAGCATACCATCCATTTACAGGTCCGTTTTGGGTCTGAATGAAACCGGAGGCACTTTCTTCCTCGTCCCGTATGTCCAATATAAGAGAGAGACCCTCGCATATCCGAAAAATCAACAAATACTCATTTGAAATCTCTTTTTGATACGAGCCCAACGGTTCTGGTTTTAGGAGAATCCAACGGTCGGATCTCCCATAACATTAATTTGAAGTTAATGGTCGAGATTCATGAATGGTCACTGTGCGGCGCGTTCTATTCAGTCCAATATATATATAATATATATATCGTCGATTTCCATATAAAATGCATTTTATAAATCGTTTTAATTTTTTTTAAAAGCGATTTACACTTCCATTTCAATTTTAAATCAAAACTAAATATTCCTTTTAAATTCGTTTTAAATTCATTTTAAAACGATTTCCACTTCATTTCAATTTTCAGATCAAAATTGAATATTCCTTTTAAATTTGTTTTACATTCATTTTAAAATGATTTCCATTTCATTTCAGTTTTCAAATCAGAATTGAATATTCTATATCATTATAATATTAAAATGATAATATTTTCAAAATATCAGATTTTGAAATCACTTTTCGATATTCATTATAAAATGAATAAAATCGGCAAAAAATCCCGTTCGTGTTAAAATGGCGTTTAACTACTTAATACGACTTCACATTTCAATATTCACTGAATATTATTTTAAAAAATTCATTAATTCTGAACTGGAATCAGACTCAATCAATTACCATATAATTTCAGTTATATAGATTTCATACATCGCATGTGTACAACAATAACGATAAACAATCATTAAAAATTCATACAATATCCAGAGTGCATTTTACAACTACATAAGCATTAAAATAAATAAATAAAGCCCGTACAGTCTATCAACCCATCGATTGACGTACCACTAATTATTATGATCAATGTATGTCAAATATCATCCCAATACCAGTGTGGGGTTTTCAAACAACAAATACTGATTATTATTTGTGCAGTTTGGCGATGTGTAAAATTTATCATCCCAATTAATATGAGATAAATAGTGTACATAAACAAATCATCCGATTTGTAAATAAATATTTATTTTATTTTCATTTCATGATAATTCTTATATACGGTTTATATAAATAATTTTTAAGTACAACAATATCAAACAATAACAATCCAAACAAACAATCGAGCATGGTCTGTACAAAAAAATAGTGTCGGGAGCAATTAAGCCCCGTCTGCAATCTATTATGTAATAACTGTATAATAATTAGAGAGAGAGTTCTCACAGTCGGGTTCCACTCTATCATTCTTTATTGGACGGTTTGGATTTAAATCTATCATAAACTCCAACAAGCTCCAAATTTGACCTAGTTAGTCTTGTTGTGAAGCTCTCGTCCCTACGTTCCTATTTCCATGCGATTTGGAGTTCGTATGAGAAAGATATGATTTTATAAAGGTTGATAACATTTTAAAGATAATTAATAAATTAATTAAATAAAATTTTAAACCTTCTTCTTCAAATTATACACAGGCTGTAACACCCCATAATTTTATAACATTAAAATTCACAAATTAAAGTATACTTAATTTTTAGAAAAGAATTAAGTGAAATGGGTTGCGCAGAGAAATATATATATATTGATATATATATATATAAATTAAAAATTAAATAAATAAATATGCGAAAAAGTTCAAAACAGCGAATTGGGAGGGGGAATAACCGAACTGGCCCATTTTTGAGGTCGACCCAAGCCCCGCTGGGTCGACTAGGGGTTAATCCAGGGTGTTTGGCTGTCAACCCGTGGGCCGATTCGCTCAAATGCAGATTTTGCATTTGATTGGTTCTCATGGTTGAGGGTTAATCTAATGGTCCTAAATAACTTCCTACACCTATAAATACATCCTAATGCTAACCCTAAACCTAATTAAAATTGGAACCAAAGCCGTTATGCCGTCGCCATGGAACTCAGTGTAGTCGCCGCCAACTAAAGAGGAAGATAGCTAATCAATTCAACCTAATTCAAGCTTAGAGCTTCAACAACGAATCAACTAACGTCGCTACAACAATTTTGCATCAAGTTTGATCAATTGTTCATAATTCTTTAACCACGAAAGGCAAGTTTGATTTCTCTAATCAAGATAATTATTAAATTAAGTAAGATTAGATATAATTGTTGATTATATGGATATGATGTGAATTATTGACCGTATGATATGATTATGTTGTTAAATTGTGATGTTATCATACATGTTTTTATGTTGTCATCTATGTTGTAAAGTTATGATCTATGTTGTAATTCTACGATTGGCTTACGTGTAATCAAATCATCATGTTGTTTAAATGCTAGTTTGGTTATGTTGATTCATATGATAGATCATATGTATGTATGCAAGATTAGATGTTGATTTAGACATAAATCACATGCAAGTTAGTAAATATTATGACATCTATTTTAGATCAAAAGTTAGGCTATGATATGCATAAGTTACATGCCAAATCTGTACATGCTAGTTTGTGTATTTAGACGTAAATTTACACCATTGTTATGTTGCATAAATCACATATGCAAGTTTATATAAAAATATGAGTTTGGAATATGAATCATGTTATGCAAGTTTTTGGTTATTGCCTATGTAAGTTTTGGGATGAAAATCTTGTTCATAACATGTAGGTTCATACTTTTAGGCCTATGTTTAGATCGATGATTTTATGCAGGTTATGTGGTAAATTCTCATATGTAATTTAGGCCTATGTTGTATGTTATGTGAATATGTGGTGTTTTTCCCTTTTTTATATGTTAGACTATTTCTTAGTCTATCATATATTCTATGCGAACGGACGCCACGGGGGTTATGTGAAAAATATTGATTATGTTAATAAATGTGAATTGGCATGTAATGGCCTTAAAAGAGGCATATATGTAAATTGAGATATTAATTGGCAAAGTGATATATGGACATAATTAATTTGAATTATGGTCATAAAGATAATTGGAATTTTATTAACATATTTGATTAGGAATAATTAATCCAAATATGAGATGAAAATATTGATTATGTTAATAAATGTGAATTGGCATATAAATGAGGCATATAACTAATTTGAGAAATTAATTAAGGTGAATTGCCTTAAAAGGCAAAAAATTTAATGAAGGAATTAATTGGAAAAGTAATGTGTAGTAATGGACATAGTTTAATTATGGACATAGATTAATTTGAATTTTAATAGGGATATTAAATATTGAGAATTGGCACAAATGCCTAAAAAGGCATGAAATTAATTTGAGATGTAAATTGGTATAATTTATGTACCATAAATAGTGGACATAATTAAGGTGGCATATTTATACATAAATAAATATGGAAATGATTTGTAATTTGAATAGGGAAAGTAATTCAAATATTGGGGGAAATTAATTATGTATAATTAATTGCCTAAGACACGAGGTTGGACTCATTTGTGGTGTAAGACTGCCCGGACCCGCCCGGCAAATCCAGCAGCCACAAATGGTAGCCCAATGTGAGAGGTCAAAGGCCCAAACTAAATGCGTAACAATTGTATGGACACAAGATTAGGCTCATTTGTGGTGTAAGACTGCCCGGACCCGCCCGGCAAATCCAGCAGCCACAAATGTCAGTCTAATGTGAGAGGTCCTACAGGGGTTACGATAGTAATAAATTAAGAAACACTTAACCAAAGTAAAACATATGGTGGGACATGGTGGGTGCCTTGGGTGGCATGAGAAAATACGACTAGTAACACTTAACCAAAGTAAATATGTAGTGGGACATGAGGGGGTTAAGTGGGTGCCTTGGGTGGCATGAGGAATCTAGTGGGTGACATGTGGATGTCATGAGAAATACGATTAGAAAAATGGAGTAATTTGAATCTAAACAATTATGACATGTAATTCAAATTATTGGATAAAATAGGTATTGACACCTATGAAGGGAAAGGTTTTAATTAATTGACTAATTAATTAAAAATGGACATGGTAAATGAAATGGACTACTTAACCAAATCTGATCCCTAGGGATTGTAAGAACTTAAGTTTAAGTTGGGGGCTAAGTAAACTGGGTTATACGGAATGAGTGGGTTAAGTAAATCTTGGGTAGGTGGGTAATATTAGTACATATAGTCCCATAAACTTAACCGTAAATTAAATATGTCTGAACCAGTGAGAGGGTTAAGTAAATCTTGGGTAGGTGGGTAATATTTGTGTATATAGGCCCACAGACTTAACCAATACAACCTGTTAATTAAACAAAAGGGTGAGACTAGGTTAAATTAGAAAACACTTAACCAAATTTATACATGTAAGTGGACATGGGGTTAAGTGGGATGTATTAGAGGGGACCAAGCCTAGGTGGGAAGCTTGGTGGGGGCCCTTTTCAGTCCAGTAGCCCATTAAGTATCTTTGTGAGCTTGACCCAAGTCGAGGACGGGACACGCCTACTGGGCCTGATTGTTAGAGGCCAAAATGGGTTAGCGGTGGCAACGCAAGTCCGACGGGGTCATGTGCGTGTGTAGGCCCGGGCTGGTAGGTAAGACGTTGTTGCATCGTGTAGGTATAAGCCGTGCATCCTTAAGTTGTATTGGGTTGCCACTTTAGGGGAGTGATACACCCCACTGTGGGACCAGCACGGGTATCTACGAGTTAGGAAGCCGATCGAATGGGGCAGGGTAGTGGGTACATCTAGTGGAGATAGGAGCAGACGACACCTATGTAGTCAGCTAGGGGTACACGAAGCTACCATTATTAATTAATTAATCATTAAAGGGGTACACCTAGTGGAGATAGGAGCAGGCGGCACCTATGACGTCAGCTAGGAGTACATGGAATTACCATTGAAGGGATACATCTAGTGGGGATAGTGGGTACATCTAGTAGTACACGAAGCTATCATCATTCTATTTAGTCAAGAGGGATCAAGTTTCTAGAGTGACTAGTATGGGTGCAGTTAGTGTTAGTACAGTACAGTACGGTACAGTACGGTAGAGTATAGTAATTACCCTATATTGATTAGGAAGCGCCTCTAACGTTATCTTTGCTCATCCTATTATTTTTGGTTGCTTTGTCTTGCTATTAATTCACAGTCATTTCCTTATTTACCAAGCTTATGTCTTATCCTAGTTACTTTGATAATTATATTGTTGGAGTTATCGAACTTGCCAGACTTTATGTCTGACCCCCTTTGTTTCCACCTCTTTTCTTCCTCCCCTCCCCCCCTCAGGTTCTTAGGGTGGGAAGCTTGATTTGGATCTCTTTGGGAGCACTTGGATTTGGATTGCTGAAGTAAAGCTCAACATATCTCTTTTATGGCTATTTATGGGATTATGCTTTTTATATTATGTACTCTGATTTTGTCAAGATGGATATTATGTACTTGACTTTAGACTTTGGGTTTTGGTGATGTAACCAAACATATTTACCTTCCGTTGCAATAAATAAAGTTTTAAATTTTCAAGTACTATTTCATATCTGTCTTGTTGTGATTTTCTGTTCTATATTCACTTAAAACGCTCCATAGAAGTTAATGCATTCCCTTTGTGAGTGACATTAATGGACATGGGGTGTTACACGTGGTATCAGAGCTGAAGGTTACCAGAACAGATAAGATATTTTGAAAAACTATTTTTCAAAAGCATTTTTATAAAGAATACTTTCAAAAATATGTTTGTAGAAGAGTATTTTTGAAAGAAAGGTTTATTTTAAGAACATAATCCCCAAGAGCCATATATCCTTCCTTCGATTCTCCGTTTTGAATCTCTTCCTCTTTCTCTTTTTGGATTTCCCCTCCGCGTATAGATGCTTTTTCTAAGATAAATAGGGACTTCCATACGAAGGACGAAAAACCACTTCAAGGGACTTAGACGTTTGTCGGGCTAGAAGTTAGTTCAAGGAAGTGGAGGGCTTGTTGATACCTTTAAGGTAGACGATGGGAGGAAGGTTCAAATAGTTGTTGGTTAATGAAGGACGAAACCTCATCTTGGTGAAAGGTCACGAATGGGGAAGGTGAACAAGAAGGCTAGTAGTTATCCTTTTGGAGAAATAGGACACCTTATTAGGATTGTCCAAAGAGGCAAGGGCAAAGTACATGATCTTCTGGAGGGTAGTTATATTCCCTCACGGCTGGTATACCTGATAGGGGTAGGACCGTCCAGGTAGAAATTTGGTTTCCTTTATCATCCTGTTCGAACTTTGTTTGATTCTAGCGCTTCATACTCGTTAGTATCTGCTTCGTTAGTTGAAAACACTGCACCTAAATACTAGTCTAGTTAAGGATCCCATCCTAGTCTCAAATCTTTTTGGTGGTTCGGCTCATCCTTCAATGGTTTGTCAAGATTTGAGAGTGTCTATCTTGGACGTTGGATTTGAATGCAACGCCTTCGTCCTTGGTTTCACGGGCTATAGTTTGATTCTAGGGGTGGATTGGCTACCCAGGCGGGGTGCCATCCTAGATTGTGAAAGGAGGGTAGTTAGACTATTGATTTATTATGGAAAGACCCTCATATTTCTTGTGACCCTAGGGGTTCAGTGACGTTTAGCTGTCTAGAATCTCTTGACGTATCCAACGGTGATTTGGAATCTTTTCGTGTGGTCCGTGAGTATAGTGACGTCTTCGATGAAGTGCGGGGTTTACCTAGAGGCACGAGGTATTCGTGTGTGCCTAGGGGATAATGCAAAGTCAGTTAGGTGATTAGTGATGGTTTTGAAGCAAGACTGGCGAGGACAGCCAGAGTCGGTTAAGTGCCCAATTATTTGTTTTGCTAGTATCATCTCACGTAGACTGTCTGAAATCGGAGGAGGTATTCCTTGGGTGCTTGTCTGATATTGGTTTAGGCCTTTGGGGCTTGTGCTTGGGGGATATCGAGTTCGAATAGGACGGCTTGCATGGGAGATTGATAGTTGCGATGAGTTCACATGGATAGTGTCTCGATAGATTTTGTTGATGGATTACCAAAATCGAGAAAAGGTCAAGTAATGGATTATTTAGGATCCTATGTTGATACCATTTTGGGAAAAGTCCATAAAGAACTTTGTAAAGATATCACCTTCACGATTGACGAAGAAAAAACTTAACTTTTTGGGAGTGGGAGACTTTGCGAGGGCTTGGGGAAGGCGAACCTTGAAGAAGCACATCACTCTAGGATGATCTATCATAGGATTGGTTGTGTTGAATAATTCTCCGAGTGTCAATCTGATGTTGATTTCGGTCTTCGGGGTTGATGCTTAGGGAGTTACTCTCTTAACCGATATTTATGTGAGTTAAGATGTGCCTAATTATAAATTGGGTAGAACATGTTCGATCGAGATTCCATTCTCACAAGTGAATTTTGGGGAGCTTTGCATGAAACCATGAGTACGCAGTTATGTTTAAGCCAAGTATACTAGAAGGAGAATAAGTGAAAGTGGAACGAGGGGCAACAGTGAAATGAGTTCCAACTCATATTTAGAAATAAGAATCAAGAAGCTACGAAATTGTGAAGTTAAAGACGGACAAAGCACAATGGAGTTAAGCTCGAAGAAATTCGACTCAGAAGATTGAAGACTAGATACGCGCATCAAATCTCTTTTTATGAGTACATCCTTGATTCCTCTTTTCCTGTAGAGCTTACTTGCATGCTATCTTTTAAGTATATCCTCTCGGTCCTATTCTCAATCCTATTTCTGTTGCTAACCCCATAGGGAGTATGACTCATCTGTTAGTAATACATGTTGGGGCTTGAGGGTGTCCGTTGGGTTGACTAAACTTTTTGGGTTTTATAGGATATGGGTTGGTTTTAGGAGTCCATCATGCTTAGTTTCCTAGAATCACATATATATTGGTTGGGTTGAGAATTTCTTTGGGTGTCAGTCTGATGTTGATTTCGGTCTTCGGGGCTGGTGCCTAGGGGGTACTTCTCCTAATCAGTATATATGTGACGTAGATTTCCAGTTCGAATATTGCCTAATGGGCACAAAGTTTTTACTTGCTTCTATCATTCGACTATATCTTTAGGTAGGAACAATTGTGTGTAAACATGTGTTTGAGACATGTTATGATTGATGGTTGCAAGTGGATGCAAGTGTTCGCTAGTGGTTGCTCGTGGATGCATATACACACACTATTAGGCACCAGATCGGCTCAGTCACTTCATATTGCATATTGCATATATATGGATGTATTTAGTAAAATGGATGTATAATGGTTGTATTATCATATGGTTGCTGCATTCGGGTGGATGGTTGTGCACGCATATAGAATTAATATGTATCATTAGGAATCTTTTGCATACATATTGGACGCATGGCACTATCATGAATTGCACTAAGGAGGGCGACTGAATCAGTAGACCGCCTAATTTTGCATTAGATATGGACATATACACACGTTGTGCATATAAACATTAAAGCATTGGAAGTCTTTTAAGGACAATGGATGCTGGTGTTTGATGGTTGAGTAGATGGACGATTAGATGGTAGGATATACATTCTTCTTGACTTGGAGATTTCGAGGACGAAATCCTTTAAGGAGGGGAGAATGTAACACCCCGTAATTTTATAACATTAAAATTCACAAATTAAAGTATACTTAATTTTCAGAAAAGAATTAAGTGAAATGGGTTGCACAGAGAAATATATATATATATATATATATATATAAATTATAAATTAAATAAATAAATATGCGAAAAAGTTTAAAATAGCGAATTGGGAGGGGGAATAACCGAACCGGCCCATTTTTGAGGTCGACCCGAGCCTCACTGGGTCGACTAGGGGTTAATCCAGGGTGTTTGGCTGTCAACCCGTGGGCCGATTCGCTCAAATGCAGATTTTGCATTTGATTGGTTCTCATGGTTGAGGGTTAATCTAATGGTCCTAAATAACTTCCTACACCTATAAATACATTCTAATGCTAACCCTAAACCTAATTAAAATTGGAACCAAAGCCGTTATGTCGTCGCCATGGAACTCAGTGTAGCCGCCGCCAACTAAAGAGGAAGATAGCTAATCAATTCAACCTAATTCAAGCTTAGAGCTTCAACAACGAATCAACTAACGTCGCTACAACAATTTTGCATCAAGTTTGATCAATTGTTCATAATTCTTTAACCACGAAAGGCAAGTTTGATTTCTCTAATCAAGATAATTATTAAATTAAGTAAGATTAGATATAATGGTGGATTATATGGATATGATGTGAATTATTGACCGTATGATATGATTATGTTGTTAAATTATGATGTTATCATACATGTTTTTATGTTGTCATCTATGTTGTAAAGTTATGATCTATGTTGTAATTCTACGATTGGCTTACATGTAATCAAATCATCATGTTGTTTAAATGCTAGTTTGGTTATGTTGATTCATATGATAGATCATATGTAAGTATGCAAGATTAGATGTTGATTTAGACATAAATCACATGCAAGTTAGTAAATATTATGGCATCTATTTTAGATCAAAAGTTAGGCTATGATATGCATAAGTTACATGCCAAATCTGTACATGCTAGTTTGTATATTTAGAGGTAAATTTACACCATTGTTATGTTGCATAAATCACATATGCAAGTTTATATAAAAATATGAGTTTGGAATATGAATCATGTTATGCAAGTTTTTGGTTATTGCCTATGTAAGTTTTGGGATGAAAATCTTGTTCATAACATGTAGGTTCATACTTTTAGGCCTATGTTTAGATCGATGATTTTATGCAGGTTATGTGGTAAATTCTCATATGCAAGTTAGGCCTATTTTGTATGTTATGTGAATATGTGGTGTTTTTTCCTTTTTCATGTGTTAGACTATTTCTTAGTCTATCATATATTCTATGTGAACGGACACCGCGGGGGTTATGGGAAAAATATTGATTATGTTAATAAATGTGAATTGGCATGTAATGGCCTTAAAAGAGGCATATATGTAAATTGAGATATTAATTGGCAAAGTGATATATGGACATAATTAATGTGAATTATGGTCATAAAGATAATTGGAATTTTATTAACATATTTGATTAGGAATAATTAATCCAAATATGGGATGAAAATATTGATTATGTTAATAAATGTGAATTGGCATGTAAATGAGGCATATAACGAATTTGAGATATTAATTAAGATGAATTGCCTTAAAAGGCGAAAAATTTAATGAAGGCATTAATTGGAAAATTAATGTGTAGTAATGGACATAGTTTAATTATGGACATAGATTAATTTGAATTTGAATAGGGATATTAAATATTGAGAATTGGCACAAATGCCTAAAAAGGCATGAAATTAATTTGAGTTGTAAATTGGTACAATTTATGTACCATAAATAGTGGACATAATTAAGGTGGCATATTTATACATAAATAAATATGGAAATGATTTGTAATTTGAATAGGGAAAGTAATTCAAATATTAGGGGAAATTAATTGTGTATAATTAATTGCCTAAGACATGAGGTTGGACTCAATTGTGGTGTAAGACTGCCCGGACCCGCCCGGCAAATCCAGCAGCCACAAATGGTAGCCCAATGTGAGAGGTCAAAGGCCCAAACTAAATGCGTAACAATTGTATGGACACGAGGTTAGGCTCGTTTGTGGTGTAAGACTGCCCGGACCCGCCCGACAAATCCAACAGCCACAAATGTCAGTCTAATGTGAGAGGTCCTACAGGGGTTACGATAGTAATAAATTAAGAAACACTTAACCAAAGTAAAACATGTGGTGGGACATGGGGGTTAAGTGGGTGCCTTGGGTGGCATGAGAAAATACGACTAGTAACACTTAACCAAAGTAAATATGTAGTGGGACATGAGGGGGTTAAGTGGGTGCCTTGGGTGGCATGAGGAATCTAGTGGGTGAAATGTGGATGTCATGAGAAATACGATTAGAAAAATGGAGTAATTTGAATCTAAACAATTATGACATGTAATTCAAATTATTGGATAAAATAGGTATTGACACCTATGAAGGGAAAGGTTTTAATTAATTGACTAATTAATTAAAAATGGACATGGTAAATGAAATGGACTACTTAACCAAATCTGATCCCTAGGGATTGTAAGAACTTAAGTTTAAGTTGGGGGTTAAGTAAACTGGGTTATACGGAATGAGTGAGTTAAGTAAATCTTGGGTAGGTGGGTAATATTAGTACATATAGGCCCATAAACTTAACCGTAAATTAAATATGTCTGAACCAGTGAGAGGGTTAAGTAAATCTTGGGTAGGTGGGTAATATTTGTGTATATAGGCCCACAGACTTAACCAATACAACCTGTTAATTAAACAAAAGGGTGAGACTAGGTTAAATTAGAAAACACTTAACCAAATTTATACATGTAAGTGGACATGGGGTTAAGTGGGATGTATTAGAGGGGACCAAGCCTAGGTGGGAAGCTTAGTGGGGGCCCTTTTCAGTCCAGTAGCCCATTAAGTATCTTTGTGAGCTTGACCCAAGTCGAGGACGGGACACGCCTACTGGGCCTGATTGTTAGAGGCCAAAATGGGTTAGCGGTGGCAACGCAAGTCCAACGGGGTCATGTGCGTGCGTGGGCCCGGGCTGGTAGATAAGATGTTGTTGCATCATGTAGGTATAAGCCGTGCATCCTTAAGTTGTATTGGGTTGCCACTTTAGGGGAGTGATACACCACACTGTGGGACCAGCACGGGTATCTACGAGTTAGGGAGCCGATCGAATGAGGAAGGGTAGTGGGTACATCTAGTGGAGATAGGAGCAGACGACACTATGTAGTCAGCTAGGGGTACACGAAGCTACCATTATTAATTAATTAATCATTAAAGGGGTACACCTAGTGGAGATAGGAGCAGGCGACACCTATGACGTCAGCTAGGAGTACATGGAATTACCATTGAAGGGGTACATCTAGTGGGGATAGTGGGTACATCTAGTAGTACACGAAGCTATCATCATTCTATTTAGTCAAGAGGGATCAAGTTTCTAGAGTGACTAGTATGGGTGCAGTTAGTGTTAGTACAGTACAGTACGGTACAGTACGGTAGAGTATAGTAATTACCCTATATTGATTAGGAAGCGCCTCTAACGTTATCTTTGCTCATCCTATTATTTTTGGTTGCTTTGTCTTGCTATTAATTCACAGTCATTTCCTTATTTACCAAGCTTATGTCTTATCCTAGTTACTTTGATAATTATATTGTTGGAGTTATCGAACTTGCCAGACTTTATGTCTGACCCCCTTTGTTTCCACCTCTTTTCTTCCTTCCCCCCCCCTCAGGTTCTTAGGGTGGGAAGCTTGATTTGGATCTCTTTGGGAGCACTTGGATTTGGATTGCTGAAGTAAAGCTCAACATATCTCTTTTATGGCTATTTATGGGATTATGCTTTTTATATTATGTACTCTGATTTGGTCAAGATGGATATTATGTACTTGAATTTAGTCTTTGGGTTTTGGTGATGTAACAAAACATATTTACCTTCCGTTGCAATAAATAAAGTTTTAAATTTTCAAGTACTATTTCATATCTGTCTTGTTGTGATTTTCTGTTCTATATTCACTTAAAACGCTCCATAGAAGTTAATGCATTCCCTTTGTGAGTGACATTAATGGACATGGGGTGTTACACAGCCGCTCGTTTAACCCAATTCGTTCAAACCTAGGGTTCGGTTTTTTACAAAATACGATTCTCTGGACATTGATCAGCTGCTTCCCCGTCCTTCGCCTACGTGAGCTCGAACTCTGACACCCCTTTCCCCTGAACTCGACCGCCTGAGGATGGAAAAAATCACCACGAGGCAGCGGTTATTCGAGCGTCAATCATGAGCAATGTACCCCATGATACTAAATCTTACCCGTTGGAATTAAATATTACGATGTGCTCTTCAATATTAGTATATAAAATTTCTTGATTAATTCGTTTTTTTGGAGATCGAACGGGGAAAGTTTCGATTTTTTTCTGCCTTGTATCACAATGAAGACAGCGGCCGGTATTATTTTCCTGGAAAGTGAATTAGATTTTAGAATTTTTTGATTGGTTAATGTGTATATTTAATTTATTTAATTCCAAAAATACCCATTAATTCATACGAACTCCAAATCAAACCCAAGGACTATCGCCCTAGCTAAATACCCCTAGTCCGGACACAATGGGATATGTTTCGTAAGCAAATTAGGTTGTTAGGATCTATTTTTCTTTAAATTAAAATATAAATCAATATATATATTGAATTTAAATGTACATTTTAATTTACCAGGGCCACATACTGACTCCAAAAATTACAGAAAAATAAATCTAGCTATATTTTGATGATATGGTCCGAACAAAACTAATTTCATCGAATTTGGAGACCATTTGAAAAATGGTTATTTTCTAGTCGATCCAATTCAAACTAAAACTGTCAAAACACGTTTAAATTTCTACGCTCACATATTAAATCCACAAATTATGAAATTTGAAACTTTGCAATAATTTGGCATTCTGGATCCAACAAAAGTGGTTACATCGAAAATGGAGGTCGTTTGCAAAATGGCTATTTTTAAGGGCTATATGTTATATTAAATTCCATAGCGATTATTTTAAATTTTAAACTGGACATAACTTTCAATTCTCGTTATGAAATCTGGATTTTTCACATTCGTTAGAAAGATATAATTAAACAGTTTCAAATATTTCTGATTTTACTAAAATCTGATTTATTGTGAATTCTGTACATTCATTTGAAATTTAAAATCGAATTTTCAAACTACCACGCCATTTCGAATTCTTTTTATAATTAAAATAAATTTTTACGTTCTAACTCTGATTTAAAATAAATTTTTAGTCATTATTATTTAAAATAAACCATTTTAAATATTCAAAATCCATTAAAATAGCTAAAATAAAATTTTTAAATTGGTTTAGAAATTCTGGATTGTTACATTATAGGTTTAACTGTCGTTTAAATAATAAATTTGTTGTAATAATTCAATTCTAGACTGAATTAAATCCAGTATATCATCCAATGCGCAAAACATTTCCAATTTAACTATTTTCGTCTATTTCGGAAATAAATACATGATTATCCCATTATTTTTATTCATTAAATATTTAGAATATTTAGATTCAAACCTTTTTAAATTGCCAAATCAATATTCAAATAATTAAATAAATTAATTATTAAATCCCTACAAATTCCGGGACATTACAGTTTTTTTTTTTCGAGTTTCGAAAGTGGGATGACTATATGATTCCAACTAAAATGTCAAGTACACTTAAACTAATTTAAGTAAATATTTGGAAATTATTTGAGCTTTAAGTTCAACTTATATCAGTTAAATTGATTGAAAGTATAAAAATAAACCAAATAAATTTGGAACATTAAAACTAATATAAGAATAGAAGTTAAATTGAGCCAAATCAAATTAAATACAAAATTAACTTGAAACTAGTTACAACTGGATATACATATATATACATACATACATATATATGTTTACCAGTTTATTGTGTGCAAGCTAAGAAGAGGAAAAATTGCATGCCCGACAAGAAGGTACATGTTTAGAATACTGATTAGGTTTGATGATTTTATGAGCCAATCGGCTAGCCGCTTACCTTTTTGATTTTCTTTTGATATATGAGAGCATGTAGAGGCCATTTGTAGTTGTACCAATCAACCCATACAAAGGAGGTTACGGAGAAATTTTTCAGAAATTTGAGGTGTTAGACAAATTTAGAAAAAAATGAAAGTCCTTAGAAACTGAAAAGTTGAAGAACTCAAGCCAAAATGAAATTTGAGTTGGTTAGTTAAACAACATTCAACTCCATTCCTTTTTCGAGGACAAAAAAGTTTTAATGGGGGGAGATTATAACAACCGACAATTTTGGAACCAAATTAAAATTTATTTTTAATTGATTTTAATGGAAATTAAATAATTTATATGATTTATTTTGAGAGAAAAAACGAGTGTAAATTAATTTAAAATGAAGTTTGAATGTTTATAATTATAATAATTATAAAACGAGCTTGAAATTGCGTGGTAGTTTGAAAATTTAGTCTTAAAATTTAAATGATCATACAACATTCAATATAAATCAGATTTGGATGAAACAAGAAACGTTAGAATCTGTTTAATTATATCTTTCTAACGAATGTAAGAAATTGAGATTTCACTTTATAAATTGTAAGTTATGACCAAATCAAAATTCCAAATAATCGCTATGGAATTTATTAATATCTTAATATTAAATAAGCCGTTGAAAATAGTCATTTTGTAAGGACTTCGTTTTTGATGAAATTAATTTTTGTTGGATCCGGAACATCAAGTTATTGTCAGGGTTAAAATTTCAAGTCAATTGGAATTACTATTTAAGCATGGTAAATTTAAAACTGCATTCAATTTTAGTTGTAAATTTAATAAGCTAGAATTAAGGCCATTTTTCAAACAATCTCCAAATTCGACGAAATTAATTTTGTTAGAACCGTATTTGCAAAACATAGCTAGATTTTATATTTCGTATTTTTTGGAGTTAATATGTAGTCGTGGCAAATTAAAATGCATGTTGAAAATCAATTTTGAGCATTATAATGATTTATATATTTGACAAAAATTGAACAAAACTATCGAATCAACGTACAAAACATATTCCATTGTGTTTGAAATAGGGGTATTTTGTTACGAGCATCAGTTGTTTGGGGTTCGAAGGTTAAACAAATAAAATTATAAAAAATATATATACATAAAAATCCATTTTCTCTATTAAGCTCAATCCACTAAACATAAATGTTGACATGCTTTTTAGTCAAAGCCATCACGCGTGAAATCTCTAGTTAACAATACACTCAAGCATTGGGAACATCGTCAGAAGATATGAAGCGATTTGGTTAAAATCGCACCGCAAACAAAGAATGATCCGAAATTCCTAACAACCGACCTCTTTTGGGCCCGAAAACATCAATTACGGAGCTATGCTCCATAAGTCTTGTAGCACTCTGAATGAGCTTCAAGTAGAGCTTTTGTTTGGCTAAAACGGACTTACGGTTTAGAAATTATGCTCATATCCGTGAACGCGCACAGACCTTGGAAGTTGGAATTGGTGACATCCCTGGTCGGGTCGCCCCTGGCTCACGCCCTCTCCTGGCATGTGGTGCACCCTCGGACCACGTCCCGCTCGTGGTGCACCCCTAGACCATGATCCGAGCTGACCATCTCCTCCTCACTTCAGCTCGTCACACCGGCTCGTGGAGCACATAGGGGTCATGAACCGCCCCAAATTGCAGCAGCATACAGTTTTTACCTATTCTCATGCCATATCTTCTTCCTATCAACCCGGATCTCATTACACTTATCCTGGGACGACTTGGAGAGGATTTCTAGATGATTTCCAAGACATTTCGAGATTCTTGGGATGTGTGCCATATGTCTCACGAACGCTACCAGGAAATGTCTACAAATACACCACTGGAAGGAATTTTCAAGGACTCTCTTGGCTTTTTGGCACTAACACCTCCCGAACTCCGTTGCTAAATATGCAAGGACATTGTGTACTCCTCAAATCAGTTAAACATGAGGATTTGGTGTATAAAATCACTTCCCTTTTCTCTTCTTCTTCATGATAACACAATGTTATTGTGTATAAATGGATCTCACGGATTGTGAGATGGCATTGTAATTGTAGTTTCTTAGGATTTAAGAAAATATAAAGTGGAGATAGGCTTGGTTTGAGCCAAACTGAACCACTATAAAAACCTCGTGTGTTCCCCATTTTTACTACTTTATATGCATTATGTGATCTGAGATTTGTGATTGTGAGGATTTCACGCTGCATTTGGGTGTTAGGACCATATTTTGGTCTAATAATAACACTGCCGCCAAATTAAAATGGAGGGTCGATAATGTCAAAAATTCATTTCTTAATCATGATTAATCCACCAATTATTTTGTAAATCTTTCTACACGAATCTTGTAGAGATTTTTATTAACTTCGATTTTTAACACCCTTTATTTTAACAATATTAAAAGAGGATAAGTTAAATAATAATTAGTTTAATATTTAGAATTTAAGGAAATGGACAGCACCATTGCGTTCGTCTCAAAATTCTGGTCAAGATAGACATTTGATTTGCGTAAAACAAACACCGTATGAAGAAGATATAAGATTTTAAAGTTTGTATACGTGTAGAAGAAAAATATATATATACATATGAGTCAGAACCTTATCCAAAATCTTTCAAAATTTTAAAAAAAGTGGCGGTAGTTTTCCCTCTCTAGGGGGTCGACCGCGCTAGATGTGTGTCGACACCGGGGTCGTCCCCTCTTAAGGGGTGTCGATACCAGGGACGACCCCCCTACAGGGGTGTTGACACCCTTAGGGCTGAGGTGGCAGACGATTTTAGGGGGCTGGCAGCTATATATACGGGTCCATTTCTCTTGTTTTCTTCACTGGAAATCAATGGAGGCCAAATGCTGTCGATGCCTGGATTGAATAGGATTCTTTTCTTCTTCTTATGCAATTAAAAGATTAGAGATTCAAGATCCATTCTTCTTCTATTTTCTAATCCAAACATTGTGAGTTCCTAGTTGCTTTTAGATTTAAATGATTAAAAGTAAACGTGATATAACTATAGTTTGGATTTGTTCAAATGACTAAATTATACCAAACCCATTATAAATTGTGAATAAATAACATTCTGAATTGGTTAGGATTTGGATCCCAATCCTTATATTATCAGATCTATTGTAACTTCTATGATGTAGATCTTAACCTTATTTGTGTTAGATCTATTTTTAACCATTGGATCTGAATTATGTGAACATCTAAATTATTAATCAGATCTAGTTTATCACCTTGTTCTTATCATATTAGATCTGAACCAGTTGGACATCAAAATTGTTAATTTAGAACTTATTATGCTTATTATGACATAATAGTTATGTTAGAATTAGTTAACTACCATAAGTTCATTAGATTTATGCTTATATGTCCACCTTATCACCATGCTAATTTATGTTTATACCAGATCAATCACATTAGTCATATTCCCATCACGTATCCCTTTTTATAGTTTATGACTAGGCTATTATCTAGCCTAGGCATGCCACGAATTATGTGAATGCGCTAGTTAGGGAACGGGGGAAAGGTTAGAATTGGCATAATTTAAATAATGTTTATATGAACTGGACATATAATTCAAAATGGGGAAAAAAGGGCATAATCACCTATAAAGACACAGGTAAGAATTTGGATAATAATGAAATATCTAATATTACAATTAGAAATTGTAATTGCACCTATGACACGAGGTTAGGTTGCATTAGTGGTGGAAGTATGCCCAGGCCTGACCGATTTATCCAGCAACCGCTAATGTCAAACCAAATGCAAGCGGTCTAAGGGAATAAATATGAATCGAGCTAAGACACGAGGTTAGGCCCTACTTGTGGAAGAAGTCTGCTCGGACCCAACAGGCATATCTAGCATCCACAAGTTGTAGGCCTAATGTAGGAGGTCTAGCCCATTATAACCATAAATGAAAATATGATAATAAATTGAAATACTTAAACTAGTGGAATCCATAGGGATTGTGTGAACATGAATGTGAATAAAAGGTTAAGTAAACCTGAACAATGGGAGGGTTAAGTTAAGTATATCTGGGATGGGTGGGTAGTATCTAAATATAAGCCCACCTAGCTGTATACATAACCGGTGGAAATAATAAAGTTATGAAATTAAAGACACCTTCTAGGGTAAGCATAACTTGTAGAAATGATAGGGTTATGTAATTAAAGATACCTAGTGGTATACATAGCCAATGAAAACCTAGTGGGGGATACAAGACAAAGAGGAGAGCTTGAATCATATTATGTGGGACCCGTTTCATCCAGTAACCCAGAGTAGGTATCAAACATATACTCCGAACTAGTTCAGAGAAGGGGCACGCTTACTGGACTGTAACACCCCACATCCGTTAAGGTCACTCACAAAGAGAATGCCTTAACTTCAGTGGAGCATTATGGGTACTGGAAAAGAAATATTACAAGATAGACATATATAAAACAGCGGAAAGTAAAGTGGAAGTACTTCAAATCATTTATTAAATATAATTATTTACAATAGAAGCCCATCAACTTCCAATACCCAATTACATAGCTAAAATATCTGTCTTGCTCAAAAACAAAGAAACATAAAAATAAATTGTGATATTCCCCAATAAAGCAAAGCAAGCCATGGCCAAGGGAAATCCAAGCCATACATGAAAGAGCCTTGGAGCTTGGTAAGATCCGAACTAAGCTGTATTCCCACCCTGCGAACCGGGGGGGGGGGGCAACGGAAGAAAAAGAGGCGTAACAAAACGGGTCAGTCATAAGGACTAAGTAAGTCCTAGTGACTTTCAGCATAAAAATAGGTAAAGATAACATGGCATGAATAAACTGAAAATAAACATAAGCATGATGACAAGATAAGCTACAGGCACGATAACTAAGAATAACATCATATGACTTTTGTCATGTATAACATTGCGAGGTTCCCATTCAAGATGAACTAAGTATAATTTCGTAAGATCGCAAGATTTCTCTGCTTCACCGTTAAAATATTTCTATGATATATATTTTCTCTGCACCACCCATACTAATATCCCAACCTGTGTCATGTGTTGACTATAAAATGATCCCTTGCCCAATGTCATGAAATGACCCATTACTTGGTCCCACGAAACGATCTATTAATCGATCGGCTCCCTACAAGTCCTATCTCGTTCATGTGTCTGTGTCATACGGCCCTATCACGAATGTAGTTACCTGTGCTGGGTCCACTATAGGGTGTATCAAGCCCTAGGGTGCCAACCCCCGACACGAATCAAGTATGCACAGAGTAAACCTACTGATGCCCAATGCCTGCTTTTTCAACTCCGGACTACGTGCATGACCGTAGTTCGGTTGAACCTACACTGGCGCACCAACTTAGCCGTCATTCTGGTTGCTTAAAATAAGCCCAGTAATCATGCCCCACCCTGCCTAGTCTCAGGGTATCGTGATACATCTAAGTGGGTTACTACTGAAATTGACCGCGTAACTAGGGTTTCCGTCTAATAGGTTAAGTGTTGTCATTTAAATTCGTGACTTAACCCTTATCAGTCCAGCATGTCAAGTTGGTTAAGTGTTGTCATTCAAGTTCGTGACTTAACCTGCCTACGTGTCATGTCAAATTGGCTAAGTGTTGTCGTTCAAGTTCATGACTTAGCCCTATGAATCATGTGTCAAGTTGGTCAAGTATATTCAAGCAGTTCGTGACTTAACCCTAACAAATCATCGTGTCAAATTGGTTAACTATATTCAAGCGGTTCATGACTTAACCCTACCAAATCATCGTGTCAAATTGGTTAAGTATATTCAAGTGGTTCGTGACTTAACCCTACCAAATCATCATGTCAAATTGGTTAAGTATATTCAAGCGGTTCGTGACTTAACCCTACCAAATCAGATTATACCGATTGGGTGTTATCAACCCATTCAAGTTAAACCAACCCATCCGCTAGTCATATTATAACGGTTAAGTGTCATTAGCCTAGCCATATTACTTAACCCACCCCCTGTTTAACATGTTATGCTGGTTAAGCGTCCTTAGTTTACTTAACCCTATCAATCCTGACTTAGCTTTAACTTATTCATCAAAGCACCAACCGCTCACATTAGACAGGTATTGTTGCGGTTACTGGACAGTCGGTCGGTTCCGGGCAGGTTTACACCGCAACTCAATCAAACCTCGGGTCCTTATTGGGCTCAATTCCTTAACCTCCCACATTGGATAGGTGTTGTTATGATTACTGGACAACCGGGCAGGTCCGGGCATGTTTACATCACAACACAATCCAACCTCGGGTTAAGCATTTCGTATTTTCTAAATTTACATATTTGCTCTTTATATGTAAGTGTGCTAACAATTGAATGTTATGGCCCATTTTCCAAGTTCATAATTCACGTTTTTGCCCTAAAACGTATTCCTAAATTATTAACATAATTCACTATGAAGTTATTCCAAGTTATAGCCTTTTATTTACAATACAAGCCAACTACCCAAAACCCAACTTAGGCGCGTTCATATTAAACTTTCTCCAAGTCATAAATTATCATATATGTTTCTACTCCAAATTTTACATAATTAACATATGCCCAAGTTCTAGATTACATGTCAATTTTACATATGCCCAATCCATACCAAATTTACATATGTTCAATTCATGCCGTTTTACATGTATGCCAATTTTATGCCAATTTACACATATACCAAGTTTCATGCCGCTTTACATATGTCAAGATTCATGATTTACATGTTTACAAAACTATGCCCAATTTACATAGATCAAGTTTTATACCCAAAATTACATGTATACTACGTTTACACCAATTTACCCATAACAAGTTCTAGCCAAATTACATATATCAAGATCCATGTCAAATTATATATATATATATATATATATATATATATCAAGATCCATATCAAATTATATGTATCAAGATCCATGTCAAATTGTATATGCCAATCCCCATTCTTGCAATTACCATTATAATGACAATACCCAAATATCAAGTTTCATGTTAATGGTAGTAATACCCAAATATCCAAAAAAAAAATTTGTTGTTATGCCATCAATTACACCAAACACATATATCCAAATAGGCAACATCCCAATATTTCCCCGTATTCAATCGCACGTATATCGTAGTTTAGGCCTTGGTCCGAAATTGACCAAGGTTCATCAAAAGAAAATAAATAGGGGGAGGTAGAAGTTGCAATAAGAACAAGATCAGAAAGAAAACAGCATAAATCATCATGATAGGCATAAAGATTACAACTTGATGATAACATCATTATGAATCAAGGAAACTGCTGAATATATCATAAACTTGGCATGAGAATAAAGATCGACAAGTCTCAAAACTCAAGATTCAAGAAGCAACAGAAATAGATCTGAATCGATAAACATACTTAGATCCAATTCCACTTTATTTCATGTCTATATTATAATTAAATATTTAAATCTAAAAGTAACTTGCACTTACAGAGCATGGCTAGCTAATTAAGAACTGAATTTGTTGTAGAAATGTTGCAGCGTTGTTGATTTATTGTCTTGAATCATTGTTGAAGCTTTGTTCTTTGAATTGATTTGAGTTTGAATGCTTATACTTTGATTTGGAGACGGCAGCCATGGTTCAAGAGGTATTTAAACAGCATTTTGATTTAAGAATGACTTGTTATGAATTAGGTTAGGCCTTAGGGTGTATTTATAGGGGTAGCAACTAGTTTAGGCCCTTAGATTAACCCTAGAATCAATCTGGACCATCAAAACACGTCGCAGGCTTCAAAAATGGGTTCTGGGTCAAAACAGGCCGACTAGGTCGACCTGTAAGGGGGGGGGGGGTCGACCATATGGTCAACCTGGGGGGGGGGGTAGGTCGACCCTATGGTCGACCACGTGGTCGACCTGGCCCCCAGGTCGACCCCTAGGTCGACCTGCCTGGTCCTATGCTGCCTAAAATTTGCTAAATCTTCTACAGGCCATAACTTCTTCATCCGGACTCCGATTTTCGAAAACTCTAACTCAATTTCATGTAGAATTCCGAGACGAACGCAATCAAGAAACCCATTTCCTTTGATTCTCATATTAAAATTTAATTATGCCCTAATTTCTAGTTTCAACATGTTATTAAAATTCGGGTTGTTACATTCTCCCCTCCTTAAAGGATTTCGTCCCCGAAATCTTTAAGTTAAGAAGAATGTGTCCTACCATCCAATCATCCATCTACTCAATCATCAATCACAGGTATCCATTTTCCTTAAGAGATTTGTAATGATGTATGAACATATGCAGAAAGTGTGTGTATATGTTCCTTATCTAATGCAAATGATCAGGCCTGATTGATCTTCTTAATGCAAAATATGTTTAGTGCCATGAGTCCAACATGTATGCAAATAGCCCTAATCACATAAACACTATATGTGTGCACAAACATCCATCCATATACAACATCCACATGATAACACATTCAATTTCATCCATCAACAAGTATAAGCACTTATGCATATGTAGTATGAAAGGTGACGGAGCCGATCTAGTGTCTAATGTGCGTGTATATGCATCCACGAGCAACCACTAGCAACCACTTGCCACCACTTGCAACCATCAATCATAACATGTCTCAAACACATGTTTACACCCAATTGTTCCAACCTAAAGATATAATCGAACGATAGAAGCAAGTAAAAACTTTGTGCCCATTAAGCAATGTCAAAACTGGAAATCTATGTCACATATATACTGATTAGGAGAAGAACTCCCAAAGCACCAGCCCAAAGACTGAAATCAGCATCAGGCTGACACCCAAAGAATTACTCATCCAAACCAATATATATGATTCTAGAAAACTAAGCATGATGGACTCCTTTTAGGTTACAAGTAAATCCCTTCTTAAAACCAAATCGTATCCTATAAAACCCAAAAAGTTTCGCCAACCCAACGGACACCCTCAAGCCCCAACATGTATTACTAACAGAAAAGTCATACTCCCTATGGGGTTTGCAACTGAAATAGGATTGAGAATAGGACCGAGAGGATATACTTAAAAGTTAGTATGCAAGTAAGCTCTACAGGAAAAGAGGGATCAAGGATATACTCTTATAAAGAGATATAATGTGCGTATCTAGCCTTTAATCTTCTAAGCCGCATTTCCTGGAGCTTAACTCCATTGTGCTTTGGTCGTTTTAACTTCACAATTTCGTAGCTTCTTAATTCTTGTTTCCAAAATATGAGTTGGAACTCATTTCACTGTCGCCTCTCGTTCCACTTTCACTTATTCTTTTTCTAGTATACTCGGCCCAAACATAATTGCGTACTCATGGTTTCATGCAAGCTCTCCAAAATTCACTAGTGAATCCTGAATCTCATTTACTTATTGTAAGGTATTCCACGCAGAAGAACTATCTCTTGAAAAGAAACAAATGCCAACCATGTTGCCAAATGTACTTACTAAGGTGATTTTCTATGACACATGCATAAGCGAAATGAACCATTCGCCTTAGTGGAGAACACTACTCGAGCGGATCAATAAATGTATCAAGAGATTCTAGGTAACTATGCATAGCCGAACCCTAAGGGTTACACTAGACTTCGAGGGCATTACCAAGGCAAGTCAAGAATCTAACTACCCTCTTTTCGTACTCAAGAATGGCACCATTACTGGATAACCACTCCATCCCTAGAATCAACCCATAGCCCAAAAAAAACATAAGCATTACTTCTAAACTCAACACTTAGCATAGACAATCTCAAATCCAAACAAGTCATGAATAAATGAGCCGATTCCCTAACAGGATTTGAGACAAAAATGGGATCCTCTACTACGCTAGTACTAAGGTGCAGAGACTCAACTATTGAAGCAGAATTAAAAGGATGCGATGTATAAAAACAAAGTTCTAACGGGACGATAGAAAAAAAGCTAAGCCTTTAACAGAAATGTTACCACCTCTCTTAGGTACGCTAGTAGTGAGAGCATACAATTGCCCTCTCGACGATCTTGTTCTTTGCCCTTGTCCTTGTCCTATAATACTTAATTACATGTCCCTTTTTACCACACTAAAGATATTCTCTCTTGTCATGGGTTTTTATTATTCTTTCACTTGGCCTCTTTCCTTTCACTTTTTCCTCTTCGTGGATTAAGCCATATCAACAAGTTTCTCATCCTTAGACTTGTGTTCTTTATCCTCGTTCCTACTATCCTTGTATAGCTTGTTGAAAAGTTTCTCGAAAGCTACTTCCATCGCACGACAACCCTACAAAGTTTGAAATAAGATTAGTCGCAAGTAAAACTACTACGGCTACAGATGGAGGTTGGACACTACTTTTCCCTCCGACATGTGTCGCATGCCTACAAACTATGGTGAATAGAAAGAGGGAAGAGACTCAAGGAGTGAATCAAAAGATTGTGCATATGGCTTTGGCCGCCTTTCGTAAAACAAAACTTTTCTTTAGAAAAATGCTTCTTTGTAAATGTTTTGAAAATAATTTCAGAAGGTTTTTAAAAGCTTTTGCCCAGTCTGGTAACCTTTTGCTCTGATACCAAATGTAACACCCCACATCCGTTAAGGTCACTCACAAAGGCAATGCCTTAACTTCAGTGGAGCATTATGGGTACTGGAACAAAAATATTACAAGACAGGCATATATAAAACAGCGGAAAGTAAAGTGGAAGTACTTCAAATCATTTATTAAATATAATTGTTTACAATAAAATCCCATCAACTTGCAATACCCAGTTACATAGCTAAAATATCTGTCTTGCTCAAAAACAAAGAAGCATAAAAATAAATTGTGATATTCCCCAATAAAGCAAAGCAAGCCATGGCCCAGGGAAATCCAAGCCCTACATGAAAGAGCCTTGGAGCTTGGTAAGATCTGAATTAAGCTGTATTCCCACCCTGCGAACCTGGGGGGGGAAGAAAAAGAGGCAAAACAAAACGGTTCAGTCATAAGGACTGAGTAAGCCCTAGTGACTTTCAGCATAAAAATGGGTAACGATAACATGGCATGAATAAACTGAAAATAAACATAAGCATGATGACAAGATAAGTTATAGGCACGATGTAACACCCCACATCCGTTAAGGTCACTCACAAAGGGAATGCCTTAACTTCAGTGGAGCATTATGGGTACTGGAACAGAAATATTACAAGACAGACATATATAAAACAGCGGAAAGTAAAGTGGAAGTACTTCAAATCATTTATTAAATATAATTGCTTACAATAAAAGCCCATCAACTTCCAATACCCAATCACATAGCTAAAATATCTGTCTTTCTCAAAAACAAAGAAGCATAAAAATAAACTGTAGCATTCCCTAATAAAGCAAAGCAAGCCATAGCCAAGAGAAATCCAAGCCATACATGAAAGAGCCTTGGAGCTTGGTAAGATCCGAACTATGCTGTATTCCCACCCGGTGAACCTGGAGGGGGGGGGAACAGAAGAAAAAGAGGCGGAACAAACTGGGTCAGTCATAAAGACTGCGTAAGTCCTAGTGGCTTTCAGCATAAAAACAGGTAAAGATAACATGGCATGAATAAAGTGAAAGTAAACATAAGCATGACGACAATTTCATCTATCAAGCATTGCAAGATTTCTCTACTTCACCATTAAAATGATACTATTTGCTCTGCACCACTTAACTAGTGTCCCAACTAGTAATCAATATAAAATGATAAAATCATAATGTGATCCCAATCCCCGAAATTAAGGTTACTTTCACGTGTACATCTATTATTTATTACCTAGATCTAATCTAGGGTTTTCTATCGAGCGCTTCCTAGATTCAACCAGGATTTATGCCACCTAGGTCCAAGCTAGGGATTATGCTACCTATTGAACACTTCTCGGATTTAGGGTTTATGCCACCTAGGTCCAACCTAGGGATTATGCTACCTACGTGTGTCATACAGCCCCCAATGATTGTAGATACCTATGTTGGTCCCACCATGGGGTGTATCAAGACCCATGGTGGCGGCCCGACGCAAATCTAGAAGGCATAGGTTATACTACTGGTGTCCCCAGTGCCCTGGTTGTCAGCTCCGGAGTGTGTGCACGCCCGCACCCCGTTAGACCTACACTGTGCACCCACCGCCGTCATTTGACCGCTTACAATCAGCCCAGTAATCGTGCCCCACCCTGCCTAGTTTCAGGGTACTATTGATACCTGATTTGGGTTACTGCTGAAATGGGTCCCCGTTACTAGGGTTTCCTACTGGTTAAGTGTGTGGGCCTATATATATAGATATTACCCACCTTCCCGTGATGTACTTAACCCACCTATTCAAGCGTGCTTATTAATGGTTAAGTTTATGGGCCTATATTTACTAATATTACCCACCAACCTGATATGTACTTAACCCTCTCCGTCCATTACGTTACGTTGGTTAAGTGTTTCATCTTGTTTTACTTAACCCTACCACACATCATGTTATACCGGTTAAATGTTGTTCCTTGTGTTACTTAACCCTACCGCAAGCCTTGTTATACTGGCTAAGTGTTCTCCCTTGTGTTAACTTAACCCCACCGCATGTCATGTCATATTGGTTAAGTGTACATTGACTTAGCCCACCTACTTATCATGTTGTGATGGTTAAGTGTTACCCTCTATTGTTACTTAACCTTACCACGCATCACGTTATATTGGTTAAGTGCATGTTAACTTAACCCCATCCACCAGTCATATTATAATGGTTAAGTGTTACCCTCGTGTGTTTACTTAACCCTACCATGCATCAGGTTATATCGATTGGGTGTTATCAACCTATTCAAGTTAGCCCAACCCATCCGCTAGTCATGTTATAACGGTCAAGTGTCATTAGCCTAGCTATGTTACTTAACCTACCCATTCACATCATATTGGTTAAGTGTCATTAGTGTAGTTATATTACTTAACCCACCCATTGGTCTGATTAATAGTTATGTTGGTTGAGCCTACACTTATAAGTTTTACATGTTCTCAACTCATACCGGTTAGGTCCATATTTACATGTCAAATTTCCATGTCATCCCACCTAACCCATAACCATACCCATGTCTTATTATGGTTAGTATTCCTTAATTCATTCGTTATGACGAACGAATCATGACCTCTCACATTAGACCGTGCACTTTGTGGCCACTGGATTTGCCGGGCGGTTCCGGGCAGATTTACACCACAAACTGGGTCTAACCTCGTGTCATAAACCGTTACGCCTACAATTTGGCCTTTGTCCTCTCACATTAGACTGACACTTTGTGGCTACTTGATTTGCCGGGCGGTTCCAGGCAGATTTACACCAGAAACCGAGTCTAACCTTGTGTCAAAGGTTCATTAATGGTCGTATTCCACCCAAAACCCCAATATCAGTTCATGCGTTTTAACATATAGAAATGTTCATGATTCACGTTTTTGCCCCCAAAACATATTCCCAAATTATTATCATAATTCACTATAAGGTTATGCCAAGTTATAGCCTTTTATTTACAATACATGCCAATTACCCAAAACCCAACTTAGGCGCGTTCATATTAAACCTCTACTAAGTCATAAATTATCATATATGTTTCAACTCCAAATTTTACATAAATAACATATGCCCAAGTTCTAGATTACATATAAATTTTACATATGCCCAATTCGTACCAAATTTACATATGTTCAATTTAAGCCGTTTTACATGTATGCCAATTTACACATATACCAAGTTTCATGCCGCTTTATATATGTCAAGATTCATGATTTACATGTTTACAAAGCTATGCCCAATTTACATAGATCAAGTTTTATACCCAAAATTACATGTATACTACATTTACACCAATTTACTCATAACAAGTTCTAGCCAAATTACATATATCAAGATCCATGTCAATATATATATATATATCAAGATCCATATCAAATTATATATGCCAATCCCCATTCTTGCAATTACCATTATAATGACAATACCCAAATGTCAAGTTTCATGTTAATGGTAAATTTTCCCCAAACATCAAATTTTCATATTATGCCTTCGATTCCACCAAACACATATATTCCACTAGGAAATATTCCAATATTTCCCCCGTATACCATCGCACGTATATCGTAGTTTAGGCCTAGGTCCGAAATTGACCTAGGTTGATCAAAAGAAAATAAATAGGGGGAGGTAGAAGTTGCAATAAAAACAAGAAGAGAGAGAAAACGACATAAAAGCATAATTGTAACAACCCGAAAATCTGGGCCAGTTTAAATTTTTTATTTTGGCAATTTTAGCGAATTTTGATTATTTAAAATAGATTATTTTAAATAATATCGACGATAAATTTATTTTGAATATAACTCGAATGTATATATTATACGCGTCGTCGTTAGAATATAAATATTTATATATAATTATAAATAGGAATTGAAAATGGCGCGGTAGTTCGATAATTCGATTTCAAACTTCAAATGAATGTACCGGGTGCAAAACAATCCGAATTTTAGTGAAACCAAAAATAATGGAATCTAATTGTGAATATCTTTCCAACGAATCCGAAAAATCAAAATTTCATAGCGGGAATCAAAAGATATGTCCAGTTGAAAATTCTGAATAGTCGCTATGGAATTCTGGCCCTTAAAAATGGGAATTTTGCAAACGACATCGGATTTCGACGAAACCACTTTTGTTGGATCCGTGATGTCAAATTATTGCTAGATTCCAAATTACATAATTTTTCGAATCAATATGTGGGCGTGGCACACTTAAACGCGTTTGACCAGTTTCAGTTGATTTTAATCGACAGGAAAATGGCCATTTTTCAAACGGTCTCAGAATTCGATGAAATTAGTTTTGTTAGGACCGAACCGTCAATACGAAGCTAGAAAATATTTTTCGGGAATTTTTCTAGTTAGTATGTGGCCCCAGTAAATTGAAATGCGCGTTCAAATTCAATATATAAAGTTATATGTTGATTTTGACAGAAATTGATTATTAACGATCGAATCAGCCAACGATACATATCCCATTGTGTTCGGAATAGGGGTAAAACGCTAGGGATGACAGGCGGTGGGCCTCGTTTTGAGGTCGAAAATAAAAGTTGCTTTTTGAAATCAATATACAAATAAATATATAATTATTATATTCTCCCCCCTATACTTTCATTTCAGATAAGAAAAAAAAAAGGAGAACCCGACATCGTCGTTCGAGCCCATCCACCCTGCCGACGCCTCGTCGCCCCTCCCCAGCCGTTGAAGTCCGACATCGCGCCCCCCATCGTTCCTCTCCCCCACCTTCTTCTCCGACGCGCCCCCGCCTAACCCTTAATCGCTGCCGACCCCCCAACCCTCGAGAGCCCAGCGCCGCCGCCCTGAAGGAACGCAACCGCCACCAGAAAGGACCGCAAGCCGCCAGCGAACCCCTGCCACCTCCCCTCCGCCCTGAGCCGCCATCCCCTACCCTAGGACCGCGAGTAAGTTTTTTTTTTATTCTAATTATTTATTCAATTAATGTAATTGGTTTTAGAATTAGTTTTTAGTTTATACAATCAATTTTAATTATAAAACATATTCTAAAATCATTTTATAGGTATTAGCAAAATAAAAACACGATTTTTATAGTTAGAAAGGCGTGATTTTAACATGAAAAAGATCTCATTTTTTAATTAGAGAAAGAGGAAATTTTTAAGTAGAGAAAGATGTGATTTTTAATCAGGGAAAAGTTAGATTTTTAAAACCATAAAGAAGAGATTTTTATAGCGATGTTGAAAATGTAAAAATATGATTTTTATGTTATAGTAGGAATGAAAAGGCGAAATCTTTAAATTTGAAAAGGCGAAATCTTTAAATTTGAAAAGGCGAAATCTTTAAATTTGAAAAGGCGAAATCTTTAAATTTGAAAAGGCAAAATCTTTAAATTTGAAAAGGCGAAATCTTTATATTTGAAAAGGCGAAATCTTTATGTATAGAAGAACGTGATAAAAATAGAATTTTATCTATATGAATAGCATAGTAAAAATTCGATTTTTATATATTGAATAGCAAAGAAAAATTTGATTTTTACATATGTAGATAATACGGGCAACGAAAGTGAAAAGAGGCAGAACGACGAAGATTTCTATAAATGAAGAGTCGTGGTATTGGATAGCTATTTGGTGAGAATTTCTCACTCTTTAATTTTATTATTCTAGTTATATATATATATACTAGGATGCAGACGGTGTTTAGTAGCACCCGACACCCGTCATCCACAAACCATGGATGGCTTGTTTGTTAAATTGTTGGTTGTGTAGTTGGTTAGATTATTTGGTTTGAATTGAATTGTTTGGTGAAATGGAATTGATTTGATTGATGTGTGAATGGCGTGGGCCTTCACTAGACCGGGGATAAGGCTAGGCCTCGTCCCGTTTCTAGTATCGTGCCGTTATGCCGCCGAAATTTTCTAAAATAAGTTAGAAAAATAAAAATATCATTTTTATTTTGTAAATGAACTGAATAAAAATTCATGTGTTAAAATAAAATATTTGATCGTTAAAAATATAATTTTTAACGTGAATGTGAATAAATAAATATTCATTTACAAACCAGACGGTTTGTTTATGTACACCTATTTGAAGGACATTGTTTGGGACGATAAATTTTACACATCGCCCAACTGCACAAATAAAAATCTGTGTTTGATTGCTTGAAACCCCACACGGGTATTGGGATGATATTTGACGTACACTAATCCCAATTGTTTAGTTGTATGTCGATCGATTGATTGACAGGCTGTTATAAGCGTTGAATATTTATATTTGATGCTTATACAGTGTAGAATGCACGTTGGATGATGGTTGATTATTCATCGTTGTTGATATATACATGTGTTGTAGAAAATCCATATAATTAACATTATATGGTAATTGATTGGGCCTCATTCCAGTTTTAAAATAGAAACATTTGAAAAAGAAATATTTGAAATAGAATATTTGAAAATAGGAATATATGAAGCCGTATTGATTAGATTGACGCCATTTTGACGTGAACGATATTTATATCGATTTTATTCATTTTATAATGAAACTCGAAAGTGATTTCAAAATCTAATATTTTGAAAAGAATTGAATATAAATGAATTCGAATTGAAATGGAATAGAAATGAATTCGAATTAAAATAGAATATAAATGAATTCGAATTGAAATGGAATAGAAACGAATTCGAGTTGGAATTGAATTGAATTGAAAACAAACTGAAATTGAATTAGAAATCAATTTGAATTGAAATCAATTTGAAATGAATTTAAAATGAATTTATATGGGAATATTCAATTTTGATTTGAAATTGAATATGAAGTTGAAACCGTTTTGAAAATGAATTTAAAACGATTTATAAAGCATGTTTTGAATTGAAATCGACGAAGTATATATTATATATATAATATAATGGCCTGAATAGAACGCGCCGCGCCGCGGCACTTCACGAATTTCGACCATTTATTTCAAACGGACATTACGGGAGATCCGACTGTCGGATTCTCCTAAAACCGGAACCGTTGGGTTCGTATCGAAAAGAGCTTTCTAACGAATATTAGAAATTTGAAATCTAACGGTTGGATTTGGAATTATGTCCAAATCAAATTTGAAAAAGGTCGCTGTAAGTGCAGTTCGATGACCGTTGATGGAAATCGACTGTACGGGCCTTGATAAAATTATTAAAAATAGTAACAATTTGTGTAAAATCATAAGAAATGATTGAGAAAGAATTGGGATGAAAAACTCCATATTTGAAAAGATAAAAATAGTTTTTTATCGAAATGAACTAGTTTTGAACTAGAATTATAATTCTATTTATTTTTAAATAAATAAATTGAATTTGAAATGGTTTTGAAAATAACCAGAATTTCCAATGATTGCATTGGAATGGATTTGGATCGAAATTGTCTTCGGAATATTTCGATGTTGGATTTCGTGATTGTACAAATGTTGTTATGGAAATTTGAAAGATATAGATATGTATATCGTTATTTCCAATACGATCTTTGTTGGTTGCAGAATTTGATATTGAATATAAGCCGGGATATTTTCTATTTCAGAGCCTTGTATTTAATATCAAATGTGATTTGGGTTTGTCGTGAATGGTGTCTTGACTAACACCGTTCTTGAACCCAGTGGAGAAAAGATTAAATATTTTTATTTAGATTTAATGAAGTGTAACAATTAAATGATATTTAATTGGAATTGAAGTGTTATTGATTTTTGGGTTTATCGTGGATAGTGTTTTAAATAACACTCGTTCTTTAATCCAATAATTAATGGAATGTGATTTTGGGTTTATCGTGAACCGTGTTTTCAAATGACACTGATTCTTTAACCCAGTTAACGATTAAAACTAAGTGGAGTTTTAATGAATCTTTAATTAGATTGAAAAGATCGAGAACGGAGTATCACCAGTTTTGCTCCAGGCGATAGTTAAATCTTTAATTAGATTTAAACGTGAAATGGTAACTAAATTTACCGATAACACCGTGGTGTTAGATATAAAGTAAGACCCGTTTTACTTCATGGGATGAATAGGTTGGGATTGGGAAATTTAAAACAAATGATTACTTCGGTAAGGTTCGTTAATCCCGACTAGTTTGAATTGATATTCAAAAGGAGATTAAAGAATAAATTCAAGGAATTTATCTTTGATAAAATTAATGGGAACCTTTCCCTATGAATGTGAAATTTAGAAACTAACTGTCGGTTAACTAAGCAGAATGGTTTTCTGGATATTGATCTGATGTTGGTTTCGGCCTTCGGGGTTAATATTTGGGGAATCATTCTCTTGATTAATTTACGGTTAGTGACTGATGAATTGGAATGAGGTGTATGTTGTGTTTGTGTAACACTTGTTTATTATATACGCGAGTTGCTCAGAAAGACCGGGTTTATCCCATTCTGAATAACTGAATCGACGATAAGAAATCGAAGATGAAGACGGTGGTCGAAGACCGGAGATCTTCACCTCGTTTGGATGGTAACCGAGGTCCTGATTGGGAGGCATCCCGAAATATGGATAATGAGTGGTGATCGTCCAGACGTATGTGGTGATCGATGGGTTTGCGAGGTATTTAGTGCCTCCGGTTTCGTTCAGACCCAGAACGGACTTGCAAATGGAATGTGTGTCTGACATTGGAATTCATTCTGTGTGATTGATAGCCATCAGTTGCACGATGTGAATTGTCTGTGTGGCATGCTAAGATGCAATGATCAGGGCTTCTGTTGAAAAGTAAGGTCTTGTGGTGATGATCAAAGCACCGCCTGTGTGGCATAGCTTTGTGTATAACGTGAAATCGCGAGCCTCACACCCCGGTATGAACCAGAAACAGGAGAAAGGACCTCAGGGAGGGCCTACGTTTCCTCCTAGCTAAAAGTGACGTCAGTGGGTTTACACGCCCTGACGAGTTTGACTTATGTGGTTGTTGCTTTTGCGAGGCGCCTCGGTTAGATCGAACGATCCGGGTCCGATGGAGTCACTTGTTGGCTCGCTTACGCCCCAAAGGGCGGCGAAACGTAGTGCTCAGGCATTTTTAATCCACTCCGTGTGGACCGGCCCTGTCGCTCCAAGGGTCGATGCGTTCTGATCCTGAGACTCCGGCTAGGCAGTCTCGAATTCGGTAAGGACTATCTTTTTCCTTGGTTCATGACGGAAATCCAATTTCCAAATACGTGATCTTGCGGTTGTAGTTGTAATCCTATATATGGCGACATAGTGGTATGGGGCGCTCATGCCGCCTATGATTGATACTTATGATTTGAAGTTGTTTTATACACTATGCACTTATAATAGTATCAAATGATTTGTTTTAAACGTATCAAGCATTCTTGGCTATTATAAGGTAAAAATCCTATCCTCCGGCTTGCGTTGCATTGTGTGATGGGAACTGGGTCTTATAATAGCTTCATTTTTCTTTATTTAGCATTGCGTTGTTGTTTTATGCACTGGTGTTCTTGGGAGGAAACCCGTTCCGCGTAAGCGGCGTGGTCCCTTGATTTACCTAACTTTAAAATAAAGATTAATAACTGTTTTAGTTCTCACACCAGTCCCATAACTGTCCTGGAGTTTATTGTTTTAACCTAAACTCTGGGTGCCCTTATTTTGACACGGGCAGCTAGTAGTTTTGGTTTTGCAGATTTATATTCACAGGATCCTGGTTTACAGCTGGATCAATAACCGGAAAGCTTTGTATCCGTATATCTCTTCTAGTTATGTATTGTATTATTTTCCGCTGCTATGTATTTAAATGTAATTTAAATCTCTGATATTTCTGTGTAATTTTCATTTATACTCTGTATATTCTTGTGATCTGATGCATTGTTGTAATATACAATGAAATGTTCTTCCGTCTACGTTTTGATTTGTCTTGTCCTCACAGTAATTCGTTCTTTCTCGTCTCCTCGGAGACCGGGGAAGTTCGGGTCACTTCAGTTGGTATCAGAGCTTTGGTTTTCAAAGCTCAGAGAATAGGACACGTTAGAACCATACGAAAGAATTCATCAGATATTAGGTTAGTAATATCCAATGGGAATGACTCGTTAGAGATAGGATCAGTAGTATCCTAGAACGAGTGCGAAGAGTATATTTGAAAAATGAAAACCAATTTTGTTTTGAAAATTTAAAATCAATTATTCGTATTTGATTATTTAGTTTATATTGATTTGGACAGTCCAGTATATAAAGATTTTGCATATACGCCTTGCAAACGTGTATTTGAAATTTTAATATACTGGATAGATATAGAATCACATTCTGGACACCCGGAGATGGTTCTGATGATTGATCGATCATCATCAGAATTTATGTTCGTGTTTTGAAGATGTAATATCTATATATCTCCTATTGACTGGTGTGAGAACCAAGAACTAGGTAGGGCTTATTGTAGTGATTTGGTATCAAAAACATGATTTTTGTATGTGTATCAAAGTTATGAATTTCAAAAGCTAATCAACTAATGCATTGATGTTTGTGTTGTTTGTTTATTTCTTTGATAATTTTGAACCATTAACCAAATTGAACCAAATATTGAGTTATATTGAAAATTAGTCGCACTTGCTAGCATATACATGTACTTACATTGAACAGGTCATAGCAAGGAGGCTAGAGCAGAGAATAAAATTTGTTTGCCCGACAAATAGGTACATGTTTACAATAATTTACTGTTTCGTTTGGGTGATGATGATTTTATGAGCCTATTGGCTAGCCGCTTGGCTTTTTCTTTTTCTTTGTGAGATCAGAAGGCCTATATGGCAATTTCGGGATTTTTCCCGTGGCTCCCGGTGCAGGGGAGGTTATGGCGAAATTTTTCAAAAATTTAGGGTGTTAGCCAAATTTTTGAAATTTTTGAAAATTCTCAGAAACTGAAAAGTTGGAGAATGGAAGTCAGACCGAACGTAGTGTTGATTAATCAAACCACTTTCGACTTTGTTCCTTTTCGGGGACGAAAAGTTTTAAGTGGGGGAGATTGTAACAACCCGAAAATCTGGGCCAGTTTAAAATTTTTATTTGGCAATTTTAGCGAATTTTGATTATTTAAAATAGATTATTTTAAATAATATCAACGATAAATTTATTTTGAATATAATTCGAACGTATATATTATACGCGTCGTCGTTAGAATATAAATATTTATATATAATTATAAATAGGAATTGAAAATGGCGCGGTAGTTCGATAATTCGATTTCAAACTTCAAATGAACGTACCGGGTGCAAAACAATCCGGATTTTAGTGAAACCAAAAATAATGGAATCTAATTTTGAATATCTTTCCAACGAATCCGAAAAATCAAAATTTCATAGCGGGAATCAAAAGATATGTCCAGTTGAAAATTCTGAATAGTCGCTATGGAATTCTGGCCCTTAAAAATGGGAATTTTGCAAACGACCTCGGATTTCGACGAAACCACTTTTGTTGGATCCGTGATGTCAAATTATTGCTAGATTCCAAATTTCATAATTTTTTGAATCAATATGTGGGCGTGGCACACTTAAACGCGTTTGACCAGTTTTAGTTGATTTTAATCGACTGGAAAATGGCCATTTTTCAAACGGTCTCAGAATTCGATGAAATAAGTTTTGTTAGGACCGTACCGTCAATACGAAGCTAGAAAATATTTTTCGGGAATTTTTCTAGTTAGTATGTGGCCCCAGTAAATTGAAATGTGCGTTCAAATTCAATATATAGAGTTATATGTTGATTTTGACAGAAACTGATTATTAACGATCGAATCAGCCAACGATACATATCCCATTGTGTTCGGAATAGGGGTAAAACGCTATGGATGACAGGCGGTGGGCCTCGTTTTGAGGTCGAAAATAAAAGTTGCTTTTTGAAATCAATATAAAAATAAATATATAATTATTATATTCTCCCCCCTATACTTTCATTTCAGATCAGAAGAAAAAAAAGGAGAACCCAACATCGTCGTTCGAGCCCCTCCACCCTGCCGACGCCTCGTCGCCCCTCCCCAGCCGTTGAAGTCCGACATCGCGCCCCCCCATCGTTCCTCTCCCCCATCTTCTTCTCCGACGCGCCCCCGCCTAACCCTTAATCGCTGCCGACCCCCCCAACCCTCGAGAGCCCAGCGCCGCCGCCCTGAAGGAACGCAACCGCCACCAGAAAGGACCGCAAGCCGCCAGCGAACCCCTGCCACCTCCCCTCCGCCCTGAGCCGCCATCCCCTACCCTAGGACCGCCAGTAAGTTTTTTTTTATTTTTTTTAATTTTATTCTAATTATTTATTCAATTAATGTAATTGTTTTTAGAATTAGTTTTCAGTTTGTACAATCAATTTTAATTATAAAACATATTCTAAAATCATTTTATAGGTATTAGAAAAATAAAAACACGATTTTTATAGTTAGAAAGGCGTGATTTTAACATGAAAAAGATCTCATTTTTTAATTAGAGAAAGAGGAGATTTTTAATTAGAGAAAGATGTGATTTTTAATCAGGGAAAAGTTAGATTTTTAAAACCATAAAGAAGAGATTTTTATAGCGATGTTGAAAATGTAAAAATATAATTTTTATGTTATAGTAGGAATGAAAAGGCGAAATCTTTAAATTTGAAAAGGCGAAATTATTAAATTTGAAAAGGAGAAATCTTTAAATTTGAAAAGGCGAAATCTTTAAATTTGAAAAGGCGAAATCTTTATATTTGAAAAGGCGAAATCTTTATGTATAGAAGAACGTGATAAAAATAGAATTTTATCTATATGAATAGCATAGTAAAAATTCGATTTTTATATATTGAATAGCAAAGTAAAAATTCGATTTTTACATATGTAGATAATACGGGCAAAGAAAGTTAAAAAAGGCCGAACGACGAAGATTTCTATAAATGAAGAGTCGTGGTATTGGATAGCTATTTGGTGAGAATTTCTCACTCTTTAATTTTATTATTCTAGTTATATATATATATATATATATATATATACTAGGATGCAGACGGTGTTTAGTAGCACCCGACACCCGTCATCCACAAACCATGGATGGCTTGTTTGTTAAATTGTTGGTTGTGTAGTTGGTTAGATTATTTGGTTTGAATTGAATTGTTTGGTGAAATGGAATTGATTTGATTGATGTGTGAATGGCGTGGGCCTTCACTAGACCGGGGATAAGGCTAGGCCTCGTCCTGTTTCTAGTATCGTGCCGTTATGCCGCCGAAATTTTCTAAAATAAGTTAGATAAATAAAAATATCATTTTTATTTTGTAAATTAACTGAATAAAAATTCATGTGTTAAAATAAAATATTTGATCGTTAAAAATATAATTTTTAACGTGAATGTGAATAAATAAATATTCATTTACAAACCGGACGGTTTGTTTATGTACACCTATTTGAAGGACATTGATTGGGACGATAAATTTTACACATCGCCCAACTGCACAAATAAAAATCTGTGTTTGATTGCTTGAAACCCCACACGGGTATTGGGATGATATTTGACGTACACTAATCCCAATTGTTTAGTTGTATGTCGATCGATTGATTGACAGGCTGTTATAAGCGTTGAATATTTATATTTGATGCTTATACAGTGTAGAATGCACGTTCGATGATGGTTGATTATTCATCGTTGTTGATATATACATGTGTTGTAGAAAATCCATATAATTAACATTATATGGTAATTGATTGGGCCTCATTCCAGTTTTAAAATAGAAACATTTGAAAAAGAAATATTTGAAATAGAATATTTGAAAATAGGAATATATGAAGCCGTATTGATTAGATTGACGCCATTTTGACGTGAACGATATTTATATCGATTTTATTCATTTTATAATGAAACTCGAAAGTGATTTCAAAATCTGATATTTTGAAAAGAATTGAATATAAATGAATTCGAATTGAAATGGAATAGAAATGAATTCGAATTAAAATAGAATATAAATGAATTCGAATTGAAATGGAATAGAAACGAATTCGAGTTGGAATTGAATTGAATTGAAAACAAACTGAAATTGAATTAGAAATCAATTTGAATTGAAATCAATTTGAAATGAATTTAAAATGAATTTAAATGGGAATATTCAATTTTGATTTGAAATTGAATATGAAGTTGAAACCGTTTTGAAAATGAATTTAAAACGATTTATAAAGCACGTTTAGAATTGAAATCGACGAAGTATATATTATATATATAATATTATGGCCTGAATAGAACGCGCCGCGCCGCGACAGTTCGCGAATTTCGACCATTTATTTCAAACGGACATTACGGGAGATCCGACCGTCGGATTCTCCTAAAACCAGAACCATTGGGTTCGTATCGAAAAGAGCTTTCTAACGAATATTAGAAATTTGAAATCTAACGGTTGGATTTGGAATTATGTCCAAATCAAATTTGAAAAAGGTCGCTGTAAGTGCAGTTCGATGACCGTTGATGGAAATCGACTGTACGGGCCTTGATAAAATTATTAAAAATAGTAACAATTTGTGTAAAATCATAAGAAATGATTGAGAAAGAATTGGGATGAAAAACTCCATATTTGAAAAGATAAAAATAGATTTTTATCGAAATGAACTAGTTTTGAACTAGAATTATAATTCTATTTATTTTTAAATAAATAAATTGAATTTGAAATGGTTTTGAAAATAACCAGAATTTCCAATGATTGCATTGGAATGGATTTGGATCGAAATTGTCTTCGGAATATTTCGATGTTGGATTTCGTGATTATACAAATGTTGTTATGGAAATTTGAAAGATATAGATATGTATATCGTTATTTCCAATACGATCTTTGTTGGTTGCAGAATTTGATATTGAATATAAGCCGGGATATTTTCTATTTCAGAGCCTTGTATTTAATATCAAATGTGATTTGGGTTTGTCGTGAATGGTGTCTTGACTAACACCGTTCTTGAACCCAGTGGAGAAAAGATTAAATCTTTTTATTTATATTTAATGAAGTGTAACAATTAAATGATATTTAATTGGAATTGAAGTGATATTGATTTTTGGGTTTATCGTGGACAGTGTTTTAAATAACACTCGTTCTTTAACCCAATAATTAATGGAATGTGATTTTGGGTTTATCGTGAACCGTGTTTTCAAATGACACTGATTCTTTAACCCAGTTAACGATTAAAACTAAGTGGAGTTTTAATGAATCTTTAATTAGATTGAAAAGATCGAGAACGGAGTATCACCAGTTTTGCTCCAGGCGATAGTTAAATCTTTAATTAGATTTAAACGTGAAATGGTAACTAAATTTACCGATAACACCGTGGTGTTAGATATGAAGTAAGACCCGTTTTACTTCATGGGATGAATAGGTTGGGATTGGGAAATTTCAAACAAATGATTACTTCGGTAAGGTTCGTTAATCCCGACTAGTTTGAATTGATATTCAAAAGGAGATTAAAGAATAAATTCAAGGAATTTATCTTTGATAAAATTAATGGGAACCTTTCCCTATGAATGTGAAATTTAGAAACTAACTGTCGGTTAACTAAGCAGAATGGTTTTCTGGATATTGATCTGATGTTGGTTTCGGCCTTCGGGGTTAATATTTGGGGAATTATTCTCTTGATTAATTTACGGTTAGTGACTGATGAATTGGAATGAGGCGTATGTTGTGTTTGTGTAACACTTGTTTATTATATACGCGAGTTGTTCAGAAAGACCGGGTTTATCCCATTCTGAATGACTGAATCGACGATAAGAAATCGAAGATGAAGACGGTGGTCGAAGAACGGAGATCTTCACCTCGTTTGGATGGTAACCGAGGTCCTGATTGGGAGGCATCCCGAAATATGGATAATGAGTGGTGATCGTCCAGACGTATGTGGTGATCGATGGGTTTGCGAGGTATTTAGTGCCTCCGGTTTCGTTCAGACCCAGAACGGACTTGCAAATGGAATGTGTGTCTGACATTGGAATTCATTCTGTGTGATTGATAGCCATCAGTTGCACGGCGTGAATTGTCTGTGTGGCATGCTAAGATGCAATGATCAGGGTTTCTGTTGAAAAGCAAGGTCTTGTGGTGATGATCAAAGCACCGCCTGTGTGGCATAGCTTTGTGTATAACGTGAAATCGCGAGCCTCACACCCCGGTATGAACCAGAAACGGGAGAAAGGACATCAGGGAGGGCCTACGTTTCCTCCTAGCTAAAAGTGGCGTCAGTGGTTTTACACGCCCTGACGATTTTGACTTATGTGGTTGTTGCTGTTGCGAGGCGCCTCGGTTAGATCGGACGATCCGGGTCCGATGGAGTCACTTGTTGGCTCGCTTACGCCCCAAAGGGCGGCGAAATGTAGTGCTCAGGCATTTTTAATCCACTCCGTGTGGACCGACCCTGTCGCTCCAAGGGTCGATGCGTTCTGATCCTGAGACTCGGGCTAGGCAATCTCGAATTCGGTAAGGACTATCTTTTGCCTTGGTTCATGACGGAAATCCAATTTCCAAATACGTGATCTTGCGGTTGTAGTTGTAATCCTATATATGGCGACATAGTGGGATGGGGCGCTCATGCCGCCTATGATTGATACTTATGATTTGAAGTTGTTTTATACACTATGCACTTATAATAGTATCAAATGATTTGTTTTAAACGTATCAAGCATTCTTGGCTATTATAAGGTAAAAACCCTATCCTCCGGCTTGCGTTGCATTGTGTGATGGGAACTGGGTCTTATAATAGCTTCATTTTTCTTTATTTAGCATTGCGTTGTTGTTTTATGCACTGGTGTTCTTGGGAGGAAACCCGTTCCGCGTAAGCGGCGTGGTCCCTTGATTTACCTAACTTTAAAATAAAGATTAATAACTGTTTTAGCTCTCACACCAGTCCCATGACTGACCTGGAGTTTATTGTTTTAACCTAAACTCTGGGTGCCCTTATTTTGACATGGGCAGCTAGTAGTTTTGGTTTTGCAGATTTATATTCACAGGATCCTGGTTTACAGCTGGAACGATATCTGGAAAGCTTTGTATCCGTATATCTCTTCTAGTTATGTATTGTATTATTTTCCGCTGCTATGTATTTAAATGTAATTTAAATCTCTGATATTTCTGTGTAATATTCATTTATACTCTGTATATTCTTGTGATCTGATGCATTGTTGTAATATACAATGAAATGTTCTTCCGTCTACGTTTTGATTTGTCTTGTCCTCACAGTAATTCGTTCTTTCTCGTCTCCTCGGAGACCGGGGAAGTTCGGGTCGCTTCAATAATCTCAGGCATAAAGAATAGATCTTGATAATAATATCAACATGAACCAAGAAAAATTGATTTACAACAAGCTGAATAGACCATAAACTTGTCATGCGAAAAAAGATAGAAAAGTTCTCAAGATCGAGATCCAAGAAGAAACAAGAATTGAATCAAAAGTCCAATTTCACTTCATCACATGTCCATATTAAATTTAATTATTTTAATCTGAAAATAACTAGAACTTATAGAGCATGGCTAATGAATTAAGAACTAAAATTGTCGTAGAACATTGCAGAGACATTGATTTATCTTCTTGAATTGTTGTAGAATTGCTGTAGAAGCTTTAATCTCTAGTTTGGAGGCTAAGAGAAAAGTTTAGAGAGCGGCAGCCATGATCAAGAGGAAGTCCAACAGTTTTTTGGTGTCATATGAATTATTGTATGTATTAGGTTAGGCCTTAAGATGTTTATATAGGTGTAGGAACTAGTTTAGGCCCTTAGATTAACCCTAGAATCAATCCGGACCATCAAAACATATCTCAGGCCTCAAAAATGAGTTCTGGGTCAAACCAAGCCAACCAGGTCGACCTGTAAGTTGGAGGGGTCGATACTATGGTCGACCTGGTGGGTAGGTCGACCCTATGGTCGACCCTCTGGTCCAGTCATGCCTGAAAACTGCTGAAACTTGTATATGCCATAACTTCTTCATCCGGACTCCGATTTTCGAAAACTCGGACTCTATTTCATGTAAAATTTCGAGACGAACGCAATGGCATAACCCGTTTCCCCTGATTCTGATTTTAAAATTTAATTGTGCCTTGATTTCTTGTTTTAACATGTTATAAAAATACGGCTTATTACATTCTCCCCTCCTTAAAGGATTTCATCCCCGAAATCTTCAAGTTAAGAAGAATGTGTCCTACCATCCAATCATCCATCTACTCAATCATCAATAACAGGCATCCATTGTCCTTAAGAGATTTCTAATGTTGTATGAACATATGTAGAAAGTGTGTGTATATGTTCCTTATCTAATGCAAATGATCAGGCCTGATTGATCTTCACAACGCAAAATATGTTTAGTGCAATGAGTCCAACATGTATGCAAATAGTCCTAGTCACATAAACACTATATGTGTGCACAAACATCCATCCATATGCATCATTCATATGATAACATATTCAATTTCATCCATAAACAAGTATAAACACTCATGCATATGCAATATGGAAATGTGTCTGAGCCGATCTAGTGCCTAATGTGTGTTACGCAATCACGAGCAACCACTAGCAGCCACTTGCAACCACTTGCAACCATCAATCATAACATGTCTCAAACACATGTTTACACCCAATTGTTCCTACCTAAAGGTATAGCCGAATGATAAAAGCAAGTAAAGAAAAACTTTGTACCCTATACACCAGCCCAAAACCAATATATATGATTCTAGGAAACCAAGCATGATGGACTCCTTTTAGGCCACAAGTAATCCAACCCTTATCCTATAAAACCCAAAAAGTTTAGTCAACCTAACGGACACCCTCAAACCCCAACATATATCACAACCAGATGAGTCATACTCCTTATGGGGTTTGCAATAGAAATAAGATTGAGAATAGGTCCGAGAGGATATACATAAAAGATAGCATGCAAGTAAGCTCTATAGGAAAAGAGGGATCAATGATATACTCTTAAAAAGAGATATGATGCGCGTATCTAGTCTTCAATCTTCTAAGTCGCATTTCCTTGAGCTTAACTCCATTGTGCTTTGTCCGTCTTTAACTTCATAATTTCTTAATTCTTGTTTCCAAAATATGAGTTGGAACTCATTTCACTGTTGTCTCTCGTCCCATTTTCCCTTATCCTCCTTCTAGTATACTCGGCTCAAACATAACTGCGTATTCATGGTTTCATGCAAGCTCACCAAAATTCACTAGTGAATCTCGGATCTCGTTCACTTACTATAAGGTATTCCACGTAGAAGAACTATCTCTTGAAAACAAACAAATGTCAACCATGTTGCCAAATGTACTTACTTAGGTGATTTGCTATAACTCATTCATAAGCGAAATGAACCATTCGCCTTAGTGGCGAACACTACTCAAGCGGATCAATAAATGTATCAAGAGATTCTAGGTAACTAAGCATGGTAGAACCCTAGTGTTACACTAGACTTCTAGGGAATTACCGGGGCAAGTCAAGAGTCTAACTAACCTCTTTTCGTACTCGAGAATGGTATCATTTCTGGATAACCACTCCATCCCTAGAAACAACTCATAGCCCAAAAACATAAGCTTTACTTCTAAACTCAACACTTAGCATAGACATTCTCAAATCCAAACAAGTCATGAATAAATGAGCCGATTCCCCAACAGGATTTGAGACAAAAATGGGATCCTCTACTACGCTAGTACTAAGGTGCAGAGACTTCAACTATCGAAGTAGAATTAAAAGGATGCGATGTACAAAAACAAAGTTCTAATGGGATGATAGAAAAGAAAAGCTCAACCTTTAACAGAAACGTTACCACCTCTCTTAGGTACGCTAGTAATGAGAGCATACAATTGCCCTCTCGACGATCTTGTTCTTTGCCCTTGTCCTTGTCCTATAATACTTAATTACATGTCCCTTTTTTTTTTACCATACTAGAGATATTCTCTGTTATCATGGGTTTTTATTATTCTTTCACTTGGCCTCTTTCCTTTCACCTTTTCCTCCTTCGTGGATTAAGCCATATCAACAAGTTTCTCATCATTAGACTTGTGTCCTTTATCCTCGTTTCTACTATCCTTGTATAGCTTGTTGAAACGTTTTTCGAAAGTTACTTCCATCGCACGACAACCCTACAAAGCTTGAGATAAGATTAGTCGCAAGTAAAACTATTGCGGCTACAGATGGAGGTTGGACACTACTTTGCCCTCCGACATGTGTCGCATGCCTACAAACTATGGTGAAAAAGAAAGAGAGAAGAGACTCAAGGAGAGAATCAAAAGATAGTGCATATGGCTTTGGGGAATATGCCTTTCGTAAAACAAAACTTTTCTTTAGAAATATGCTTCTTTGTAAACGTTTTGAAAATAATTTCAGAAGGTTTTTTTTAAAGCTTTTGCCCAGTCTGGTAACCTTCTGCAATGATACCAAATGTAACACCCCACATCCGTTAAGGTCACTCACAAAGGGAATGCCTTAACTTCAGTGGAGCATTATGGGTACTGGAACAGAAATATTACAAGACAGACATATATAAAACAGCGGAAAGTAAAGTGGAAGTACTTCAAATCATTTATTAAATATAATTGTTTACAATAAAAGCCCATCAACTTGCAATACCCAGTTACATAGCTAAAATATCTGTCTTGCTCAAAAACAAAGAAGCATAAAAATAAATTGAGATATTCCCCAATAAAGCAAAGCAAGCCATGGCCAAGGGAAATCCGGAGTGTGTGCACGCCCGCACCTCGTTAGACCTACACTGTGCACCCACTGCCGTCGTTTGACCGCTTACAATCAGCTCAGTAATCGTGCCCCACCCTGGCTAGTTTCAGGGTACCGTTGATACCTGATTTGGGTTACTGCTGAAATGGGTCCTTGTTACTAGGGTTTCCTACTGGTTAAGTGTGTGGGCCTATATATACAGATATTACCCACCTTCCCGTGATGTACTTAACCCACCTATTTAAGTGTGCTTATTAATGGTTAAGTTTGTGGGCCTATATTTACTAATATTACCACCAACCCGATATGTACTTAACCCTCTCCGTCCATTACGTTAAGTTGGTTAAGTGTTTCATCTTGTTTTACTTAACCCTACCACACATCATGTTATACCGGTAAAGTGTTGTTCCTTGTGTTACTTAACCCTACCGCAAGCCTTGTTATACTGGCTAAGTGTTCTCCCTTGTGTTAACTTAACCCCACTACATGTCATGTCATATTGGTTAAGTGTACATTGACTTAGCCCACCTACTTATCATGTTGTGACGGTTAAGTGTTACCCTCTGTTTTTACATAACCTTACCACGCATCACGTTATATTGGTTAAGTGCATGTTAACTTAACCCCATCCACCAGTCATATTATAATGGTTAAGTGTTACCCTCGTGTGTTTACTTAACCCTACCACGCATCAGGTTATATCGATTGGGTGTTATCAACCTATTCAAGTTAGCCCAACCCATCCGCTAGTCATGTTATAACGGTCAAGTGTCATTAGCCTAGCTATGTTACTTAACCTACCCATGCACATCATATTGGTTAAGTGTCATTAGTCTAGTTATATTACTTAACCCACCCATTGGTCTGATTAATAGTTATGTTGGTTGAGCCTACACTTATAAGTTTTACATGTTCTCAACTCATACCGGTTAGGTCCATATTTACATGTCAAATTTCCATGTCATCCCACCTAACCCATAACCATACCCATGTCTTATTATGGTTAGTATTCCTTAATTCATTCGTTATGACGAACGAATCATGACCTCTCACATTAGACCGTGCACTTTGTGGCCACTGGATTTGCCGGGCGGTTCCGGGCAGATTTACACCACAAACTGGGTCTAACCTCGTGTCATAAACCGTTACGCCTACAATTTGGCCTTCGTCCTCTCACATTAGACTGACACTTTGTGGCTACTTGATTTGCCGGGCGGTTCCAGGCAGATTTACACCAGAAACCGAGTCTAACCTTGTGTCAAAGGTTCATTAATGGTCGTATTCCACCCAAAACCCCAATATCAGTTCATGCGTTTTAACATATAGAAATGTTCATGATTCACGTTTTTGCCCCAAAACGTATTCCCAAATTATTATCATAATTCACTATAAGGTTATGCCAAGTTATAGCCTTTTATTTACAATACATGCCAATTACCCAAAACCCAACTTAGGCACGTTCATATTAAACCTCTACTAAGTCATAAATTATCATATATGTTTCAACTCCAAATTTTACATAATTAACATATGCCCAAGTTCTAGATTACATGTAAATTTTACATATGCCCAATTCGTACCAAATTTACATACGTTCAATTTAAGTCGTTTTACATGTATGCCAATTTACACATATACCAAGTTTCATGCCGCTTTACATATGTCAAGATTCATGATTTACATGTTTACAAAGCTATGCCCAATTTACATAGATCAAGTTTATACCCATAATTACATGTATACTACGTTTATACCAATTTACTCATAACAAGTTCTAGCCAAATTACATATATCAAGATCCATGTCAAATTATATATATATATCAAGATCCATATCAAATTATATATGCCAATCCCCATTCTTGCAATTACCATTATAATGACAATACCCAAATAACAAGTTTCATATTAATGGTAAATTATCCCCAAACATCAAATTTTCATATTATGCCTTCGATTCCACCAAACAAATATATTCCACGAGGCAATATTCCAATATTTCCCCCGTATACCATCGCACGTATATCGTAGTTTAGGCCTAGGTCCGAAATTGACCTAGGTTCATCAAAAGAAAATAAATAGGGGGAGGTAGAAGTTGCAATAAAAACAAGGTGAGAGAGAAAACGACATAAAAGCATCATCTCAGGCATAAAGAATAGATCTTGATAATAATATCAACATGAACCAAGAAAAATTGATTTACAACAGGCTGAATAGACCATAAACTTGTCATGCGAATAAAGATAGAAAAGTTCTCAAGATCGAGATCCAAGAAGAAACAAGAATTGAATCAAAAGTCCAATTTCACTTCATCACATGTCCATATTAAATTTAATTATTTTAATCTGAAAATAACTAGAACTTACAGAGCATGGCTAATAAATTAAGAACTAAAATTGTCGTAGAACGTTGCAGAGACATTGATTTATCTTCTTGAATTGTTGTAGAATTGCTGTAGAAGCTTTAATCTTTAGTTTGAATCTAGTTTGGAGGCTAAGAGAAAAGTTTAGAGAGCGTTGGCCATGATCAAGAGGAAGTCCAGCAGTATTTTGGTGTCATATGAATTATTGTATGAATTAGGTTAGGCCTTAGGATGTTTATATAGGTGTAGGAACTAGTTTAGGCCCTTAGATTAACCCTAGAATAAATCCGAACCATCAAAACATGTCTCAGGCCTCAAAAATGAGTTCTGGGTCAAAGCAGGCCGACCAGGTCGACCTGTAATGTGGGGGGTTGACACTATGGTCGACCTGGGTGGTAGGTCGACCCTATGGTCGACCTGGGGGGGGGGGGGGGTCGACCCTATGGTCGACCCCCTGGTCCAGTCCTGCCTAAAAACTGTTGAAACTTGTACAGGTCATAACTTCTTCATCCGGACTCCGATTTTCGAAAACTCGGACTCTATTTCATGTAAAATTTCGAGACGAACGCAATGGCGTAACCCATTTCCCTTGATTCTGAATTTAAAATTTAATTCTGCCTTGATTTCTTATTTTAACATGTTATAAAAATACGGGTTGTTACACACGATAACTAAGAATAAAATCATATGACTTTTGTCATGTATAACATTGCGAGGTTCCCATTCAAGATGAACTAAGTATAATTTCGCAAGATCACAAGATTTCACTACTTCACCATTAAAACATTTCTATGATATCTATTTGCTCTGCACCACCAATACTAGTATCCCAACCCGTGTCATGTGTTGACTATAAAATGATCCCTTGCCCAATGTCATGAAATGACCCATTAGTTGGTCCCATGAAATGATCTATTAATCGATCGGCTCCCTACAGGTCCTATCTCGTTCATGTGTCTGTGTCATACGGCCCTATCACGAGTGTAGTTACCTATGCTTGGTCCACCATAGGGTGTATCAAGCCCTAGGGTGCCAACCCCCGACACGAATCAAGCACACACAGAGTAAACCTACTGATGCCCAATGCCTGCTTTTTCAACTCCGGACTACGTGCACGACCGTAGTCCGCCTGAACTACACTAGCGCACCAACTCAGCCATCGTTCTGGTCGCTTACAATCAGCCCAGTAATCGTGCCCCACCCTGCCTAGTCCCAGGGTATCATGATACATCTAAGTGGGTTACTGCTGAAATGGACCGCGTAACTAGGGTTTCCCTCTAATAGGTTAAGTGTTGTCATTTAAATTCGTGACTTAACCCTTATCAGTCCAGCATGTCAAGTTGGTTAAGTGTTGTCATTCAAGTTCGTGACTTAACCCGCCTACGTGTCATGTCAAATTGGCTAAGTGTTGTCGTTCAAGTTCATGACTTAGCCCTACGAATCATGTGTCAAGTTGGTCAAGTATATTCAAGCGGTTCGTGACTTAACCCTAACAAATCATCGTGTCAAATTGGTTAAGTATATTCAAACGGTTCATGACTTAACCCTACCAAATCATCGTGTCAAATTGGTTAAGTATATTCAAGCGGTTCGTGACTTAACCCTACCAAATCATCGTGTCAAATTGGTTAAGTATATTCAAGCGGTTCGTGACTTAACCCTACCAAATCAGATTATACCGATTGGGTGTTATCAACCCATACAAGTTAAACCAACCCATCCGCTAGTCATGTTATAACGGTTAAGTGTCATTAGCCTAGCCATATTACTTAACCCACCCCCCGGTTAACATGTTATGCTGGTTAAGCGTCCTTAGTTTACTTAACCCTATCAATCCTGACTTAGCTTTAACTTATTCATTAAAGCACCAACCGCTCACATTAGACAGGTATTGTTGCGGTTACTGGACATCCGGTCGGTTCCGGGCAGGTTTACACCGCAACTCAATCTAACCTCGGGTCCTTGTTGGGCTCAATGCCTTAACCTCCCACATTGGATAGGTATTGTTGTGATTACTGGACAGCCGGGCGGGTCCGGGCAGGTTTACATCACAACTCAATCCAACCTCGGGTTAAGCATTTCGTATTTTCTAAAATTACATATTTGCTCTTTATATGTAAGTGTGCTAACGATTGAATGTTATGGCCCATTTTCCAAGTTCATAATTCACGTTTTTGCCCCCAAAACGTATTCCCAAATTATTAACATAATTCATTATGAAGTTATGCCAAGTTATAGACTTTTATTTACAATACAAGCCAACTACCCAAAACCCAACTTAGGCGCGTTCATATTAAACTTTCTCCAAGTCATAAATTATCATATATGTTTCTACTACAAATTTCACATAATTAACATATGCCCAAGTTCTAGATTACATGTCAATTTTACATACGCCCAATCCATAACTAATTTACATATGAACAATTCATGCCGTTTTACATGTATGCCAATTTTATGCCAATTTACACATATACCAAGTTCCAAGCCGCTTTACATATGTCAAGACTCATGATTTACATGTTTACAAAACTATGCCCAATTTACATAGATCAAGTTTTATACCCAAAATTACATGTATACTACGTTTACACCAATTTACCCATAACAAGTTCTAGCCAAATTACATATATCAAGATCCATGTCAAACTATATATATATATATATATATATATATAAAGATCCATATCAAATTATATGTATCAAGATCCATGTCAAATTATATATGCTAATCCCCATTCTTGCAATTACCATTATAATGACAATACCCAAATATCAAGTTTCATGTTAATGGTAGTAATACCCAAATATCCAAAAAAAAAAAAAAAATTGTTGTTATGCCATAAATTACACCAAACACATATATCAAATAGGCAACATCCCAATATTTCCTCGTATTCAATCGCACGTATATCGTAGTTTAGGCCTAGGTCCGAAATTGACCAAGGTTCATCAAAAGAAAATAAATAGGGGGAGGTAGAAGTTGCAATAAGAACAAGATCAGAAAGAAAGCAGCATAAATCATCATGATAGGAATAAAGATTACAACTTGATGATAACATCATTATGAATCAAGAAAACTGCTGAATAGATCATAAACTTGGCATGAGAATAAAGATAGACAAGTCTCAAAACTCAAGATTCAAGAAGCAACAGAAATAGATTTGAATCGATAAACATACTTAGATCCAATTCCACTTTATTTCATGTCCATATTATAATTAAATATTTAAATCTAAAAGTAACTAGCACTTACAGAGCACGGCTAGCGAATTAAGAATTGAATTTGTTGTAGAAATTTCGCAGCATTGTTGATTTATTGTCTTGAATCATTGTTGAATCTTTGTTCTTTGAATTGATTTGAGTTTGAATGCTTGTACTTTGATTTTGAGACAACGACCATGGTTCAAGAGGTATTTAAACAACATTTTGTTGTAAGAATGACTTGTTATGAATTAGGTTAGGCCTTAGGGTGTATTTATAGGGGTAGCAACTAGTTTAGGCCCTTAGATTAACCCTACAATCAATCCGGACCATCGAAACACGTCTCAGGCTTCAAAAATGGTGTCTGGGTCAAAACAGGCCGACCAGGTCGACCTGTAAGGGGGAAGGTCGACCATATGGTCGACCTGGGGGGGGGGGGGGGTAGGTCGACCCTAAGGTCGACCACGTGGTCGACCTGGCCCACAGGTCGACCTGCCTGGTCCTGTGCTGCCTAAAATATGCTGAATCTTCTACAGGCCATAACTTCTTCATCCGGACTCCGATTTTCGAAAACTCGGACTCTATTTCATGTATAATTCCAAGAGGAACGCAATGGCACAACCCGTTTCCCATGATTCTCATTTTAAAATTTAATTATACCCCGGTTTCTAGTTTTAACATGTTATTAAAATTCGGGTTGTTACATGGACGGATTGTAAGAGATCCAAACGCGGAGGACGGTGTGGGCGGCGCAAACCGACCGGGCCATGTGCGTGCATGAGCCGGGCAAAAGGGGATAAGACGACCGTGACACTGGTAGATATGGGGCTGAGCATATCAGCGAGGGGTTCCGCTTTAGGACGTGATGCATCCTACGATAAGGCCGGCACAGAGTATCTACTCGGATTTGGGAGCCGATCGAAACGGAAGGGATCATCTCACTCTGGTTTACTAGTAATAGTCCAGAGTAATCATTAGAAGCATATACACCTTATCCCATTCACCGTGTCATACTTGCATTTTATGTAGTTATCTCTCTTATCCACTTTATATGCATGTCATGATACTTTTATTTATTTACTTGCTAAAAGTAATTGGACTCCCCAGACTTTATGTCTGACCCTTTTTGTTTCCTCTTCTTTCTTCCGTTTCCCCCCTCTAGGTTCTCAGGCCGGGAACACTTAGGATTGACCATGATTCTTCTTACGTTTGCTGGAGCTGCTGAGATGTATGGCTCAAGCTCCTATCCTTGTTACTATGGCTATATTTTTTTTGGGGAATTTTATTTCTTTTATGTACTTTGATATTTTTGAAGTACAAGACAATAGATTTTATGTTATAATGGGCTTTTGTATTTCAGACATGTGATGTTTTTAGACCACGATATCTTATGTTAAATAAAGTTTTTATTTCGCTGTTATTTTATATGTCTATTTCCGTTCTATTTACTATAACGCTTCACGAAACTTAATGCATTCCCTTTGCGAGTGACATCAACGGACGTAGGGTGTCACACTTGGTATCAGAGCTGAAGGTTACTAGATTAGATAAAAGTTTTTGAAAGCTATTTTCAAAAAGGTTTTAAAAGAAAGCATTTTCAAAAAGAAAAGTCAATTTTGAAAAACATACCCCAAAAAGCCATAAGTAATATCTTTTGATTCCTTGTCTGAATCTCTTTCCATTTCTTTTTCAGCATGTCCGGGGAACCCAACATTCCATAGGGCGTTACGATACCCGATGGTTCCGTAGGTAGCTGGAGGCCACGACGCCTGCTGAAGGCCAAGGAAACGTTCCTCCCCAGCTGCACCTGTCGTTCCTCCTCCTCCTCCTCCTCCTCCAAGAGCAGATAATTTCTCTAAGATCTGCAAAGATTTCTGTGCCTTGGGAGGGAAGCCATTCCGTGGAACCTAAACGTTCGTAGAGGCAAGGAACTGGCTCAAGGAGATTGAGGACTTGTTTGTAATCTTTGAAGTGGAAGACCGAAGGAAGATTCAGTAAGCTGCCTAGCGACTGAAAGACGAAGCCTTATACGGGAAGTCACCCAAGCTGGACGTCCGGTGGAAACTTGGGAAGATTTTAGATAAAGATTTGAAATGAAATTTCTTTCCCAAGCTGAGAAAAGTATGCAGATGGAGAGGTTCTTGGCACTCAAAAAAGGGAATATGACTGTTAAAGAATACGTGAACAAATTCAACCAACTAGCAATATTTGGATTGGAACTAGTGGATACTCCACATAAGAAGGCATTGTGATTTGCTAAAGGGATAAATGAACCCCTTTATGGGTTAGCCATGTCCCATATTCCAATGGGAGCCACTTTTGAAAAGCTTTACAATATAGCCCTAATGCATGAGGAAGACAAGGGAGAAAAGAAAGAAGTAAAGGCTGAGGAAACAACACAAAATAAGAAGGTGTGGCCCAAGAAGGGGCAACAACAACATAGCAGAAGAAAGGTAGAAAGAATAACAAGGCCAAGGATAAGAGGAAATGTCACAGTTATGGGAAAGAGGATCACTTGGTCAAAGACTGTAAAAGAAGGAAGAACACTTTCTTCAATTGTGGAGAAGTCAGACACTTTGCTAGGGAGTGCCCGAAGAAACAGGGATCACGGGGACAGGGTTAAGGGGATGGAACTTCTGGAGGGCAGGTGCATTCTCTAGCGACCATTGCTCCTGATAGAGGTAGAAAAATTTCTATGGAAGGTTTAATTTCTCTTTCAAACCATCCTATTAGAACACTTTTTGATTCTGGCGCTTCACATTCATTTATATCTAGTTCTGTGGTTGAATCTCTGCACTCAATTACTAATATGGTAGTGGATCCCGTAGTTGTCTCTAACCCCATTGGTGGTTCGGCTCATTTATCTATGATTTTTCGGCGTTTGAAAATATCTTTTTTAGGCGTCGACTTTGAGTGCGACGCGTATGTGCTCGAGTTTATGGTCTATGGGTTGATTCTAGGAATGGGTTGGCTTACCACGTATGGTGCCACTCTGGATTGTGAGAAGAGGGTTGTTAGACTCCTGACTTGTCATGGGAGAACCTTCGAGATTTCTTATGACGCCCAAGGGTCTATTATGCTTAACTTCCTAGAGTCTCTTGATGCATCCATAGATGATTTGCAATCTATTCATGTAGTTCGAGATTATTCTGATGTTTTCAAGGAGGCCCGGGGCTTACCCCCATGGCGCAAGATCGATTATCATATATATCTGGTGGACAATGCAAAGCCAGTTGCATTACCAGTGCACCGTATGGCTCCAAAGGAAAGGAGGGAGCTGAGTAAGAAAGTAGGGGAGCTACTTGAGAAAGGATTTATCAGACGAAGCATATCTGAATGGGGCGCTCTGGTTGAATTCGCAACTAAGGTGGATGGATCGCTTCGTTTGTGCATGGACTATAGAGAATTGAACAAACTCACGAAGAAGAATAGCCACCCACTTCCGAGGATAGACGACTTGTTTGGCCAGCTTGTCGATGCCTCAGTATTCTCTCGGTTAGACTTGGCCACATGTTTTCATCAGTTGAGGGTGGCTGAGGACATTATAGACAAGACTGCTTTTAGGATTCCGGATGGTTTCTTTGAATGGCTAGTTATGCCTTTTGGGCTGATGAATGCACCCGCCTATTTTGTTGATCTGATGAGTAGGTGTTTCGGAAGTTTCTAAGTAAATCTATTGTAGTCTTTGTTTATGATATCTTGATCTTCTCCAAAAGCAAAGAAAAGCATGACCAACATCTGGGAGAAGTTTTGAAAACTTTCTGTGTGTATCAGCTTAAAGCAAAGTTCTCCAAATGCTATTTTTGGAGAAAAGAGGTGAGATTCTTAGGGCATGTGGCCTCCTAGGAAAGGATAGCTGTAGATCCCACAAAGGTAGTTGCAGTACAGGACTGGTAGATTCCAGAAAATGCAACAAAGGTGAGGAGCTTTCTTGAATTGGTAGGTTATTACAAGAAGTTCATTAAGGACTTCGCAAAGATATCAGCCTCTCTCACCAGGCTGACAAAGAAGAACTTGGCATTCTCATGGGATATATAGTGTGATGTTGCTTTCCAATGACTGAAGAGGGCTCTGACAACAACCCCAATCTTGACCTTACCTGATGGAAGTAAAGTGATTACCATTTACACTGATGCATGTTGTAACACCCCGTAATTTTGTTAACATAAAAAGAGGATAAATTAAATAATAATAAATTTAATATTTTGAACTAAGGGAAATGGATTGTGCCATTGCTTCCGTCTTGAAATTCTGCTCAAGATAGACATTTGGTTTACATAAAATGAAGAACGTATGAAGAAGTTATGAGGATATTAAGTATGTATATGCGCAGAAGAGTTAGATTTATACATATGAGTCAGATCATTATCCAGAATCGTTCAAAAATCAAAATTGCATGTGGCGGCAAATTCCCTTACATGGGTGTTGACACCCCTAGGGCGACATGGCACTCGGTTTCAGAGGTGCTGGCAGCTATAAATATGTGTCCATTTCTCCTGTTTTCTTCGTTGGAAATCATGGAGGCCAAATGCTGCCGGTGTTTGAACTGAGACAGATCCTTTCTTCAACAACGATCAACTATGCAAACCAAGCTTAGATATTCGAGTGTGGATCCAACCTCAACTATTTTCTACCTTTTTTTAATCCAAACATTGTGAGTTCTAGGTTACTTTTAGATTTAATGATTAAAAGTAAAACGTGATAGTACTATGATTTGGATCTGTCTTAAATCATGAATCTATGTTATTCTTGGATTTCAAATTTTATTATGCTAGATCTATTTTTATAGATCTAATTCACCTATGATTTATTTATCATGTCACCTTTGTGGATTTGAACCTTTGCCAAGTTTGTGGTTAATTTGGGATTATCATTATATGGACAATTGAACCTTTGTTTAAATCTAGATTATCATATTGTGATTAATTGAGATCTGTATTTATTGGACATATAAATTCTTATTTGGATCTGTTCATCGTAAGTATACTGGATCTAGTTTTATCATCACCCTTTTCACTAGATCTGTTTTTATGTCCACCTTATTATGCTTATTACTTGTCTATGCCAGTATATATGTTTATGTCACTTTAAAATGATCACTATTATCATTTTTACCCATCACCATTCCCTTTTTATTTTCATGGCTAGGCTACTTTCTAGCCTAGATGCTACCAAATATATGTGAATGCGCTAGTTAAGGAACGGGAGAGGGAGGGGGCGAGGGAGGTTAAAATTGGCATAATTTAAATAATGTTTATATGAATTGGACATATAATTCAAAATGGGGAAAAAGGGGCATAATCACCTATAAAGACATAGGTAAGAATTGGATAAGAATGAAATGTCTAATAATTACAATTAGAAATTGTAATTGCACTTATGACACGAGGTTAGGTTGCATTAGTGGTGGAAGTCTTCCGGGCCTGACCGGCATATCCAGCAACCACTAATGTTGAACCTAATGTGAGAGGTCTAAGTGCGCAAATACGAGATGGGCTATGACATGAGGTTAGGCCCAACTTGTGGAATAAGTCTACCCGGACCCGACCGACATATCCAACATCCACAAGTTGCAGGCCAAATGTGGGAGGTCTAACCTAGTGTAAACCATAAATGGACATGATAATAAATTGGACTACATAACCTAATCTAATCCATGAGGGATTGTATGAATATGAACTAAGGTTAGGGTTAAGTAAAAATTGGTTGGAAAGTGGATGGGTTAAGTAAATCTGAGGGGTGGGTAATATTTACATATAGGCCCACAAACTTAACCTAATAAGGTTTTGTAATTAAAGACACCTAGTGGTATACATAACTGGTGAAAATAATAAAGTTATGTAATTAAAGACACCTTTTAGGGTAAGCATAACTTGTAGAAACGATAGGGTTATGTAATTAAAGACACCTAGTGGTATATATCGCCAAAGAAAACCTAGTGGGGGATAAAAGACAAGGGAAGAGCTTGTATCATGTTATGCGGGACCCGTTTCATCCAGTAACCCGGAGTAAGTATCAAAACATGTACTCCGTACTAGGTCGGAGAAGGGGCATGCTTACTGGACTGATTGTAAGAGATCCAAATGTGGAGGACAGTGTGGGTGGCGCAAACCGTCCAGGCCATGTGCGTGCATGAGTCGGGCAGAAGGGGATAAGATGACCGTGACACCTGTAGATATAGGGCTATGCATATCAGCAAGGGGTTGCCACTTTAGGGTGTGATACATCCTATGGTCGGGCCAACATAGAGTATCTACGTGGATTAGGGAGTCGGTCGATCAGGGTGGTAGTTAGGGTACACTTGGACGTATGCCTAACTCTACCACCTTATAGTGGAAGGGATCATCTCATTTTGAATATACTTGTAATATGCAGAGTAATCATTTTAGGAAAGCGCATACACCTTATCCTGTCTACCTTGTCACACTTGTCTTTTGTGTAGTAATCTCACTTATCCACTTTATATGTCAGTCACATGCTACTTCTTTTTATTTTCTTGCTAAAAGTAACAAGACTCGCTAGGCTTTATGTGTGACCCTTTTTGTTTCTCCTTCTTTCTTCCGTTCTCTCCCCCGGTTCTCAGGGAGGAAACACTCAGGCTTGACCGTGATTTTGCTTACTTTTGCTGGAGCTGCTGATATGTATGGCTCAAGCTCCTATCCTTATTGCTATGGCTATATTTATTTTGGGGAATTTTATTTCTTTTATGTACTTTGATATTTTCAAAGTACAAGATAGTAGTATTTATGTTGTAATGGGCTTTTGTATTTCAGAGATGTGATGTTTTTGGACCACGGTATCTTATGATAAATAAAGTTTTTATTCCGCTATTATTATGTATGTTTGTCTTGTAATATTTCCATTTTGTTTACTATAACGCTCCACGAAACTTAATGCATTCCCTTTGTGAGTGACATTAACGGACGCGGGGTGTCACACATGTGGTACAGGGCTTGGTGCGGTTCTAATGCAAGAAGGGAAAGTAGTGTGTTACGGGTTAGATAGTTAAGAATTCATGAGAAGAACTACCCCACTCATGACCTAGAGCTAGCTTCCATAGTATTCACGCTTAAGACATGGCGACATCATTTACTTGAGAGAAGTTCAAGTTATATACCAATCATAAATCTCTTAAGTATCTGTTCTCGTAGAAGGATCTTAATTTAAGGCAACAAAGGTGGATGGAGTTCTTAGCTTCTTATGATTTTGAAATCGCTTATACCCCTAGCAAGGGTAATGTGGTGGCAGATGCACTAAGTAGGAAGAGGATGGCCTTAACTCCTCTGTTTGTGGAGAGGAAGAGCTTGGAGTTCATCTCAACTTTTAATTTTAGACCCTCTATCGAGATTTTGCCTGATTTGTTTGCATCACTAGAGATATGACCAACTCTTATGGATCAGATAGGAGCTTCACAGCAAGGTGACCCGCAGATTTTAGACATCATGGATAATCTCAGAAAAGGGAAGACTTCTAATCACCTCAGTTGATATAAAATAGAAGAAAAAGGGTGGTTGCGACGAGATGGAAGGCTTATGTTCCTCAAATTGGTAGCAGTCCTAGAAGAAGCCCACCATTCTAAGATGACTATTTATCCAGGCAGTGACAAGATGTATAGAGATATGAAAAGGGTTTTCTTTTGGGCTGAGATGAAGAAAGATGTGGCAGAATTTGTTTCTCAGTGTTTAGTTTGCCAACAAATTAAAGCTGAGCAAAGGAAGCCTAGTGGTTTACTTCATCCTTTGGAAGTTCCGCAATGAAATGGGAGAGTGTCTCTATGGATTTCATAGATAGTTTGCCTAAATCAAAGAAAGGAAATACCAGTATCTGGGTTATGGTAGATATACTCACTAAGAGCGCCTACTTTATTCCAGTTAAGAGTAAGAGGACGACATCATGGTTGGCAGCAACCTATGTTCGAGAGATAGTTCATCTTCATGGAGTACCTTCCAGCATCGTTAGCGATCGTGACCCCATCTTCACCAGTGAATTATGGAGGAGCCTGCAAGAAGCATTAGGTACACAGTTATGTTTGAGCACCTCTTATCATCCTAAGACCGATGTAAAGACGGAGAGGGTGAATAGAGTTCTAGAGGATCTTCTGAGGCTATGTATTCTAGACTTTGGTGGTACTTGGGAAGAGCATCTTCCTTTAGTGGAGTTCGCCTACAACAACAGTTATCAAGCTAGATCGGCATGACACCCTTCGAAGCATTGTACGGACGACCCTGTAGATCACCAACTTGTTGGTGCGAATCTACAGAAAGACTATTACTTGGGCCGATATGGTTAGATAAACATATAAGAAGATTGATCTCATAAGACGACGAATAAAGACCACTCAAGATAAGAAGAAATCCTATGCGGACAAGAGAAGGACTGACATTGAGTTTGAAGTAGAAGACATGGTTTTTATTAAGATATCACCCTTAAGAAATGTGGTATGCTTTGGATCTGTAGGGAAATTGGCTCTGAGATTCATAGGGCTATTTCCCATAACAGAAAGGATTGGACAAATGGCCTATAGATTAAAGCTACCTAAGAGATTATCTGGCATTCACAATATTTTTCATGTTTCTCATCTACGGAGGTGCTTACATGATACCGCAGATGTATTGAGTCAAGTATACTATAAGAGGTGGAAGTAGAACGGGAGGCAACAGTTAGATGAGTTCCTACTCGTATTCTTGGACCAGAAGTTAAGAAGCTACACAATAAAGCGATCAAGATGATAAAGGTTCAATGAGGAGATAACCCAGAGGATGTAACTTGGGAGACCGAAGATAAGATTCATTCTTTGTACCATTTTCTTTTCGAGGGTACGTTCTTATCTCCTTTTTCCAAAGCTTTTATCTATGCTTGTTTCTATCACCTAAGTATGTCCTATCGATCGAATCTTCGACCTTTAGATAGGAATCCTATGTATGTAAACATGTGTTTGAAACACGTTATGTTTGATGGATGTAACTGTTTGCTAGTGGCTGCTCGTGGATGCATATACACACACATTAGGTACTAGATCGACTCAATCAGTCTCGTACTGCATATGGATATGTGTGCATTTTTGTTTCTTTTAATGGATGTACTATCAAATGGATGTTACATTTGGATGAATGAGTGTGCACACATATAGAAATTACATATTATAATAGGATTATTTGCATACATACTGGACTCATGGAACTAACATACATTGCATTGAGGAGGCCCACCGGATCAGTAGACCGCCAATCTTCGCATTAGTATTGGGACATATACACACACCTTTGCATATGTTCATATATGCATTAGAAGTCTTTAAGGACAGTGGATGCCTGTGATTGGTGGATGAGTAGATGGATGTGAATGGTAGGATACATTCTTCTTAACTTGGAGATTTCGAGGACGAAATCCTCTGAGTAGGGGAGAAAGTAACACACCATAATTTTAACAATATTAAAAGTGGATAAATTAAATAATAATTAATTTAATATTCAGAATTAAAGGAAATGGATTACACCATTGCGTCCGTCTTGAAACTCTGGTCAAGATAGACATTTGGTTTGCGTAAAACGGACACCATATGAAGAAGACATGAGAGTTCAAATTTTGTATATGCGTTGAAGAAATATATATACATATGAGTCAGAACCTTATCCAAAATCATTCAAAAATTGAAAAAAAAGTGACGGAAATTTTCCCGCTCTAGGGGGTCGACCCCCCTAAAGGGGTATTGACATTAGGTCGACCCCCTTAAGGGGTGTTGACACCCTTAGGGCTGAGGTGGAAGACAATTTTAGGGGGCTGGCAGCTATATATACGGGTCCATTTCTCTTGTTTTCGCCACTGGAAATCAATGGAGGCCAAATGCTGTCAGTGCCTGGATTGAATAAGATTCTTTTCTCCTTCTTCTGCAATTAAAAGATTAGAGATTCAAGATCCATCCTCTTCTATTTTCTAATCCAAGCACTGTAAGTTCCTTGTTGCTTTTAGATTTAAACGACTAAAAGTAAATGTGATATGACTATAGTTTGGATTTGTTCATATGACTAATTATACCATATCCATTGTAAATTGTGAATATATGATATTCTGAATTGGTTAGGATTTGGATCCCAATCCTTATCTTATCAGATCTATTGTAACTTCTATGAAATTCTGTGATGTGGATCTTGAACTTATTTATGTTAGATCTATTTTTAACTATTGGATCTGAACTATGTGGACATCTAAATTATTAATCAGATCTAGTTTATCACCTTGTGCCTATCATATTAGATCTGAACCAGTTGGACATCTAAATTGTTTTTTAGATCTTATTATGCTTATTATGACATCATAATTATGTTAGAATTAGTTAACTGCCACAAGTTCATTAGATTTATGCTTATATGTCCACCTTATCATCATGCTAGTTTATGTTTATACCAGAACAATCACCTTTGTCTTATTCCCATCACTTTTCCCTTTTTATTGTTTATGACTAGGCTATTATCTAGCCTAGTCAAGCCACGAATTATGTGAATGCGCTAGTTAGGGAACGGGGGAAAAGGGTTAGAATTGGCATAATTTAAATAATGTTTATATGAATTGGACATATAATTCAAAATGGGGGAAAATGGGCATTAAAAGGGGCATAATCACCTATAAAGACATAAGTGAGAATTTGGATGATAATGAAATGTCTCAGATTACAATTAGAAATTGTAATTGGACTTATAACATGAGGTTAGGTTGCATTAGTGGTGGAAGTCTGCCCGGACCCGACCGGCATATCCAGCAACCGCTAATGTCGAACCTATGTGAGAGGTCTAAGGGCATAAATACGAATCGGGCTAAGACACGAAGTTAGGCCCAACTTGTGGAAGAAGTCTACCCGGACCCGACCAGCATACCCAGCATCCACAAGTTGTAGGCCTAATGTTGGAGGCCATTATAACCATAAATGAAAATATGGTAATAAATTGAAATACTTAACCTAGTGGAATCCATAGGGATTGTGTGAACATGAACATGAATAAGGGCTTAAGTAGACTTGAACAATGTGAGGATTAAGTTAAGTATATCTGAGATGGGTGGTTAATATCTAAATATAGGCCCACAAAACTTAACCAATTGGGGGGGTTATGTAATTAAAGACACCTAGTGGTATACATAACCGGTGGAAATAATAAAGTTACAAAATTAGAGACACCTTCTAGGGTAAGCATAACTTGTAGAAATGATTGGGTTATGTAATTAAAGATACGTACAAGACAAAGGGGAGAGCTTGTATCATATTGTATAGGACCCGTTTCATCCAGTAACCCGAAGTAGGTATCAAACTTGTACTCCGAACTAGGTCGGAGAAGGGGCCTGAACTGATTGTAAGAGATCCAAACGTGGAGGCCGATGTGGGCAGCACAAACTGACTGGGTTATGTGTGTGCATGAGCTGGGCAGAAGGGGATAAGATGATCGTGACACCTGTAGATATAGGACTGTGCATATCAGCGAGGGGTTGACACATTAGGATGTGATACATCCTACGGTGGGGCTGGCACATAGTATCTAGGCGGATTAGGGAGCCGATCGATTAAGGTAGTAGTTAGGATACATTTGGACGTATGCCTAAGTTTTCCACCTTATAGTGGATGGGATCATCTCACTCTGGTTATACTAGTAATAGTGCAGAGTAATCATTAGAAGCGTATACACCCTATCCTGTTCACCTTGTCATGCTTGCCTTTTATGTTGTTATCTCTCTCTTATCCACTTTATATGCCTATCATGCTACTTTTATTTATTTACTTGCTAAAAGTAACTGGACTCACTAGACTTTACGTCTGACCCTTTTTGTTTCCTCTTCTTTCTTCTGTTTCCCGCCCTCCCCCCAAGGTTCTCAGGGCGGGAACACTCAGGCTTGACCGTGATTCTACTTACTTTTGCTGGAGTTGCCGAGATGTATGGCTCAAGCTCCTATCCTTGTTGCTATGGCTATATTTTTTTTAGGAGTTTTATTTCTTTTATGTACTCTGATAGTTTTGAAGTACAAGACAATAACTTTTATGTTGTAATGGGCTTTTTTATTTTGGACATGTGATGTTTTTGGACCACCGTATCTTATGATAAATAAAGTTTATATTCCCCTGTTATTTTATATGTCTATCTTGTAATATTTCCGTTCTGTATACTGTAATGCTTCACGAAACTTAATGCATTCCCTTTGTGAGTGATATTAACGGATGTGGGGTGTCCACAGATTTGGTATGGGTGTGATAAAAAATGGTGATGCAAGGAGCTTGAGTTTTTGCCTCAAGCAAGCTGACTTCGGATGCGAGTTTCAAAGCGTGGGGGCCACTGAGGGGGTCGTCGTGCTTGGTAGAGGAGACGCCATCCTGGCGATCGGCGCGATGGCGGTAGATCGGAGGCCAATGGCCTCGATAGGCATGCGCGGTGGAGAAATTTTTGCTCTATGATAGGTTCCAGGATTTTGATCGGGGTAAGAGAAAGTAATTAGCAGTAGGATATTTAAATTATTATGTAATTAGTTAACTAATTACATATTTAATTATCGAATGTTTAAACACTTGTAACTTTTTCATACAACATCAGAATTCAGCAAAACCGGAACCGTTGGAACCGTGACGACGAGATTTACAATATGGAACTGACCAGAACATAAATGGAGCAGGATACAAATTTAGACTAAATTAAAAGCCCAGTTTAATTCAGTCAAAGCAATCATTATTTAACGATTCCAAAACCAACCAAAGTGAGAACTCTCTCACTCAAATATTTCTTTATGATATTATATTCATATTTAAATATATATTGACTGTATGTTAATTTTTATCTATTTAATTAACATAAAATGTTATACAGTGCCTAGTAGCTTATGTCGTAATTGTTAGCAAACCCAAGGATGAATTGTTGACTTGTTGTGTTATGTTTTGATTGTGATTTCGAGTTGTTTGACATATAAAAATAATGTTAATATATTTGTGGTAATTGAAATTTGATATAAATATCCATTTATAAATGAACAGTGAATTAATTATTACTAGCTTAAGTAAAATTGGTTAGTTTGAAAAATAATTTGAGTTAAATTTGATATGATTAAATTCATAAATCAGAAATGAATTTAAAATTGATTGATGTCGGTTGAAAATCCCACACGGGTATTGGGATGATATTTGATTTACACTAATCCCAAGTGTTTAGAATGAATGTTAATCGACTAATTGACAGGCTGATATAAGCGTTAAATAATTATTTAAGGCTTATATAGATGTAAGTGTACACTAAATGTTAATTGAATGTTCAATGGTTGTTTACAGCTATTGTTGAATATATGAAATCCATATAAATATATATATATATATATATGGATATTTGTTGAATTTTATTCCAATCCAGAATAAATATGAATATTTTATAATATAATATTCAATAAAATTGAAATTTGATTTAGACATCCAATTTTGGATGGATGCGAAAATATTAAAATACCAATGAATATCTTTAATGGAAATGAATGTATTTGAATAAATTTTCATACAAATATGGTTTGTTCAAGTTTATTGGGAAATGAATGGTATTTTAAAAATATGAAACCGAGTTAAGAGTATAACTGCTATCTTAACTCGAACGGATTTTTCTAGCAAATTTATTTATTTATGAATATCGAGAAACTGGATTTCTAAATCTGATATTTTGAAAATATTATTATTTCGAGATTATAATAACATAGAAGATTCAATTTTAATTTAAAATAGAAATGGAAGTGAAATAGTTTTTAAATGAATTTATAAACATTTTATAAAATATGTTTAGAATGGAAATCGATGAAATATATTTTATACATGTAAATGGTTTGAATATAACATTTTAGGAAGTGACAGTTCGCGAATTTCAACAATTAACTTTGGATGGACGTAACGGGAGATCCGACCATCGGATTCTCTAAAACCTGAACCGTTGGGTTCGTATAGAAAAGATCTTTCAAATGAATATAAGAGATTTTAATTTTAAAGGTTAGATTTTAATTTATGTCCAAATCAATTTCAAAATAGGTCGCTATGGATGCAGTTCGGTGGACGATATCGGAAACCGACCGTAAGGACTTAATAAAATTATTAAAAATATAAATATATTCTGTTAAGTCATAATAAATGATTTGGAAAGATTTTTGGATGAAATATTCCAAGTTGGAAAAGATAAAAGATATTTTATCTAAATGAACTTGTTAACAACTAGATTAGGAATCCAGTGATTTCAAATTAATAAATTGGATTCGTAAACGGGATTTAATATGATAAAAGTTTCCAACATATAAATTGGAATGTGCTTGAATGTGAATTATCTTTGGATATTTTGATTTTAGGTTCCGTGATTATATAGATATTGTTGTGGGAAATTGGAAGATATTGATATCGTTATTCCCAAAAAGATATCTGTTAGTTTCAGAAGTTGGTATTGAATGTAGGTCAATATGATTTCCATTTAAGGCCTTATATTTTATATCAAATTGGATTTTGGTTTTTTTTGAATGATATCTTAAATATTGCTATTCTTGAACCCACTTGTGAAAGGAATAATTCTGTTAATTAAGATTTAAAGAAGTTTTCCAGTTTAATAAATTAAACTGGAATTGAATGGAATTTGATTAATAGTAGCTTATATGAGCTTCTTTAATGGAAGTCATTTACTATTTATGGAATTTATAACGCCCAGTCATTATTCCAGTCATAGTATTGGTTGATAAGAAAATTTAAACTGATTATAAATTGTTCAGATTTCCGTGAAGATTCCATATTAATGAAAGATGGTTTTTGGTTTATCATGAACGATGTTTAAGGGTAGTTGTTCTTTAACCCAGTTAAAGACATAATTAAGTTCCTAAAAATTGAATAATCATTAAGTAGTGATTTTTGAGATTAAAACTAAGCTAGAGTTTTAATGAATCTTCAATTAGATTAATATATAAATAGAGGTAAGTAAATTTACTGAGTGTTCAAGAATGGAGTACCACTAGTTTTACACCACGCGATAATTAAATATTTAATCAGATTTGAACGTGACATGGTAATAAAATTTACTGATAGCACTATGAATGTTAAATATGGTGTACCACCAGTTTTTCTCCATAGGATGAATAAGTTGGGATTGAGAATAAATGATTACTTCGGTAAGGCTCGATAATCTCGACTAGGTTTTTTTAAACCTTAATTTTGTTTATGTTGTGAAAATATAAAGTAAAACCTTTTGAAAATGATATCCAAAGGAAAATTAAACCATAACATTCAAAGAACTTATCTTTGATAAAAGTAGTGGGAACCTTTCCCCAAAGATATGAATATTGGATTAAAAAATATTCTAGATTGGAATGAGATATGTGCGATCTTTGTCTATTTATCACATGATTATAAAGATGCGCCAGTTATTCGAAAAGACCAAATTTAACCCATTTTGAATAACTCTTACGACAATTAAAAGTTGAAAACAAGACACTCGTGGGAACCTTTCCCCAAAGATATGAATATTTGAATAAAAAAATATTCTGGATTGGAATGAGATATGTACGATCTTTGTGTATTTCTCGCATGATTATAAAGGTACGCCAGTTATTCGGAAAGACCCGGTTTAACCCATTCTGAATAACTCTTACGACAATTAAAAGTTGAAAATTAAGACACTCGTTGAAGACCGGAGATCTTCACATCGTTTGGGTTATTGCTGATGTCTCACTTGGAAAAAGTACATCCAAGTAGAAGTTATATGTGGTGGTCATCCAAACGTACTAGGAAATCGACCGGATATGCGAGGGCCTCTCTCCTGTATTGGACATATGAGACAGGAATTAGGTGTCTCCATTTCATTCAGATCCAGAACGGACTTGTAAATGGATTGTATGTTTGACATTGTATTGTGTGCTATATTCGTTGATCTCTGCTAAATATATATTTGTTTGGTGGCGAAGAATTTATTCTTCCTTAACACCCTTCTCTAAGACATACGAGCTTAGAGGTTATATATTGGTGGTAATCATTGGCATGGCATGGATTGACAATGTGACATACTAAGATGCAATGATCAAGGATTTTTGTTGAAAAGCAAGGTCTTGTGGATGATGATCAAAGCACGAATTTAAATAGCATATCTTTGTGTATAGCGTTAAATAGTGAGCCTCACACACCGGGATGAGTCAAAAATGGGATAGCGACTGCAGGCAGTGCATGCGTTTCTTTCTAGCTAGAAGTGGTGTCATGGTATGGAGCCCATAAATTTTTACTTATGTGGATGATGGATTGCGATTGGTCGACATACTGACCATTTTGGAGGTCCGATAGGACCGAGAAACGTATTGTTCAGGAATAAAAAATCCACAAAAGTAAGAATGGACCGGCCCTGAAGATCCAAGGGTTACTAAGGGTAAGATCGTGAGGCATGTGCTAGAGTGTCTCAAAAATGGTGAGGAAGATCCCTTGCCTCGACTCATAGATGGAATCCAATATCTAATACATGACTTTTCGGTTTTAGTTGTAAACCTATATGGTGACATAATAGGATGGGGTACTATGCGGTCTATGATTGATACAGTTATAGTCGAAGTTCTTTTGTGCACTATGCACTTATAATAATATCAAAATTATTTGTTATAAACGTATCAAGCATGTGTGGCTATTATGAGGTAAAACTCTATCCTCTGGCTTGCTTTTCATTGTGTGATGGGCCCTGAGTCTTATTATAGCTTCATTTTTCAAAAAGCATTGTGTTGTTTTATTTTAAAACTGATTTTCATGTGGAGTAAACCCGTTCTACATCATACGGTGTGGTCCCATGATTTTTCTTACTTTTAAAGTAAGTTTTAATAAATGTTTTAGTTCTCATACCAGTCCCATGACCGACCTGGAGTTTATTGTGTCCAATTAAACTCTGGGTGCCCATATTTTCCTTATTCGGAAATCTTTGTATCCGTGTATTTCTTCCAGTTGTGTTTGATTGATGTATTTTCTTTGTGCATTGTATTTATACATTTTATTTCTATTGCTATGTAATTTATTTTATTCTCTGATATTAATTTTTCATTGTATATTATTTATATGTACTTTGATATTCTTGTACCCTGATGTAAATTTTTGTAATAGCAATGAAAAATTCTATTGTTCTTTGTTCCTATGCGTCATGTTCTTAAAAAATCCACATTCTCGAACGGTTTAGGTTGGTTTAGCTATCGATTCGGACCAGGCAAAGTTTGGTGCATGACACCGTGGCTACAAATATTGTATGATTTAAGTCAAACAAGCAATTCAAACAATACTCAGACTAATAATTAAATCAAACCAATTCAATACAAACTTTCTATATAAAAAAGCATCCAATCAAACCAAACACATTTAAATCTTAGTTATATTAAATTCAAGTTTAAGTTAGTCAAACCTCATCATTCTTTACGTTTATTTATCATAAAAAGCCTATAAAACTCCTATTAACCATAAATGCATAAGTATATTTCTAACACACTAATCAACCACTAATGAAATTCAACCATGTCAAACAAGTCAATCAAATTATTTATGTCAAACAAATCAGACAAGTCAATTAAGTCAAACAATTCAAACAAGTCAACCAAATAAATCAATCAAGCCAAACAAGTCAAAGTAAATATGTTATGTATTTGATTAATAATCCTATATATTTCTAATTAGACAAAAACTCCTCATACGGTATACTTATGTATGGATTTAAAGTTAACATGTACTGTAGTGTGTAGGTTATAATGCGGTATGTCATATGAAGTGATATTGAATGAAGTGAAACTTGTGATGTGCATGATTTTAATTTGAGATGCACTGTAATTTATAATAATGATATATGATATGAAATAAGATGTGTAATGATAATATGCAGAATGATTTGGTGATGATATCTATATTGGTAATAGATATTCAAAGTACTACATATATTATAAATTATTTCAATAAAACAAAGGCAATATTAGTTCCCCGACTTAGGTTAATGATACAAATGAAAGAAATTAAGAGTTTAATGATAATTAAAAATATGTTCATGATAGATGGTAAAATATTTAGAATAATTCTATTAGAAATATGGAGTTAAGTAATTTTGGCAGGGTACTTCTTTAAAAATAATATAGTAAATACTGAAGACAATTTTAAAGGGAATATAAAGTTTTATCATATGAAGTAAACTATTTTGATATAAACATATATTCATAATTATATATATATATATATATATAAACTAACAAAAATTAATGTATTGTGAAATATTACCTCACTCTTTTAATACAAATTAACTATAAATTTATATTATAGAATAATTTATTTAATAAAGAACCATTAAAATACTTAAACTTCAAATTAGAAAATTATTTTAATATAAAATCTATAATTATAACAATTTTTTTTATAAAATCTGGTAATATAGAGTAAACTATAAAAATATGTTATATATACCAAAGTTTAAATATATAAGTTTTATAAAAATAAGATAATCAAAGTTAGTATTCAATTTACAATGTAACCCAAATCTTTATGTAATCATAGGTAAAAATATATATTTGCTAGGCTATGTTTGCTTAAACTATACATTAAAAATATATAAATTTAAATTTTATAACAATATCAAATATTTGAAAATTTTAAATTATTTCAAGCATTGATCTATGTACTATATATATAATTTTATTGATTTATTCAATATAAATATTTTTGAAACAAAATATATGAAACATAAGTAGATAAACAAAATTGATAAATAGGGTTTGAATAAACATTTTCATATTGAAAGATGTCCTTTCAAATTTTCAAATCCAGATCAAATAGTAATGAAAATTAAATTTGGAATAAGAAAAGATTTTAATTAGGCTGGTATATTGATAAGTATACTATGTTGTATCAACATATGAACCAAATTATCAAAAATTGTAAAAGAGATAAATTTCTATATCTTACTATGTGCATATATATATATATATATATTTTCCTAAATATAATGACAATTATGAAATTACTGTAAAGGATACCTCTTTTTGCAATCCTCCATTTTGTTGTTCTTCCATTGTTACGAACCATGTATTCATATCTTTTAGAATTTGAAGATGAGATCTTCTTTATTACGACAACCTCGATTTTTTGATCCGCATAGTATTGTCATTTGTTCAGTTTGAAGATCATATGAGAAAGATACCAATGGTTTAGTAATTTAACCAACTTAGTGCCAAAATTTTGCATTTGAATTTTGAGTGAATGGACACTTCAACAACTATAAGCCCAAAATTCATATCCTTTCATAAACTTTTTGTAACGTCCTGGATTTTTAGCTATTTAATATTGAATTAAATTTATTTTAAATGTTGATTTGGATTAATAAATGGATTTTTTATTTAATTTATTTGTTTAATAGTCGATATACGATTTAATTTTAAGTATATCAGATTATAGTAATACGAAAACAAAATATAATTGAATTTGAAGTTAAAACCGAATCAAAATGATTCAGTCGATTAATATAAATTTTGTATTGAGTTAGTACAATAATAATAATAATAATTTATTATCAATGAATTTAATTATTTGAAATAGATTAAATTATCAATGAATTTAATTATTTGAAATAATTTAATAATTTAATCAAATTTAATTTATAATGACAAGTTAATATTGATATTCCATGTATACGATAAAATTAAATTTCACAATCTGTACCGTTGAGTTCAGAATAGCGTATGACATTGGAAAACATCGATCAATACTTTGAAATAGGGGTTTAGAATCGCAAAATATATTATTATAAAATTAAATGGATAAGATCAAAATCGAATCGTATTAATTAAAATCAAATCAAAATTAAATATGCTATGTACTTAACGAACATCCAATTAAAACCTTTGTACGATATGTTCCTCTTCAATCTTTATACATCGCGTGCTTTTCCTTTTTTTGTTCAACAAATTGCTTCAGAAACAAATTAAAAATCGTCGATCTCAATCCTCTCTTTCAAATTCATTCTCAAGCAAAATAATTCGAAACCACTCCCTTTAATCCTCCTTCTTTTCTCATTCAAAGTAAATCAAAGCCAAGAGCTTCAGGAAGAAAGGGCGGCTCAAAATTAATCCAAACAAGTCACTGCCTTTATTCTCCTTTCACAGTCAAGTAAATCGAGCCACTGTATATATATATAAAAAATAAATCAATAGAAATCAATGTCGTCCATCGCAATTGAAATCGGGAATTGAAGTCGCGATACTGGAAGCTCATCATCAACTCGAAGACCGCGAGTTTCTGAAGCTCGATGCCAACTCGAAGACTTCTGAGATGCCCGCGCGAGAGGGTGAAACTAGAAAGTTTTGGGATTGTGATATCTGTATCAGGTGCGATCACGACTACCAGAAGGAGGATCGAAGTTTATTATCAGGTGACGTATTGATTTTCGTTGGCGTTACCGTTAGAGTTTAGGGCAGGGAGGTGATTTTGTATTGACCATCATATGGAGAGTCTTGCTTTTGGTTTTCAGGCTCGATAATAGTGGTTTTAGGAAAAAGGAGATGGTGTTCAGGTAGGTAATAGGTTGGCTGTTGAACAAGTTTGGGTGTGTAGGAGTGTTGGTGAAGGATGATTTGCAAAGATCTAATTGATGGATTTAAATTGTCGGTGTTAGGAAGTTATATGTATTTGTAAGGAAATCCTTGTATGTTGTTCGCGCTAAGAAGAGACAGGTTTTTGGTTTGGTGGATGGAATTTTCTGTTTGGGTTTAGCAGTAATATGGTGATGAAGGCAGTTGTAATATTGGGAAGAAAGTTTGGAGCAATTTCTGTTAATGTTGAGGCAGTGATGGATTTTGCTGAAGCAGATTCAAAGATGACATGGGAGAGATGATTCTAATTATGGATTAAGGTATATTATTTATTAAAGCTAAGCAATTTATTTATGATTGTAGAAAAATCATATTTGCAGAGTTAATTATGAATATTGATGTCATGAATTTTACAAAGGATGACGCATATTTATTTATGTTATTCACGATAATTAGGGTATTAATAGAAAATTCAAATGATTTAAAATGGCTTGTAAAATTGCAAAGCTAATATATATTTCATATGATACTAGAATCAGACGAAATGGGATTCTTGGAATCGTATGGACGTAGGAAATGCTATGGAACAAGTCCGGTTAATTTTGAAGCTAGCAGGAATTTATCATAAATTGAATTTGAACGTGATATCGACAATAAATAAAAATCAACGTGAGTATACTCACTCTTTGGTTCGATTATAATTTATTATAATCGAATTTTTATTTAATACAAATATTTATATGTTGTTTGTTAGTTGCTTGGTTGCATTGTGGTTTAGTAATAAATTGTGGTTATTATATATATTAGTTATTTAGGCTTGGTGGTTGTGGCTATTATATATATATATATATATATATATTGGACATTTCCCGTAGTACCATTAGAGGATGCCCGCAGTATCATTAGCGGATGACCCTATTGCCCCGCGATATACAAGTGGATGACCTTCTATACCGCGATATCTTGCCTTGAAGTAGGATTGGTATTATCTATGTTATTTGACATCTATGGATGCAAGAAAACAGGTTAGAGGGATCCAATTGGATTCCTCAAAATTTATAATTGTTTGTTTCCATATATATTATCATATATCATGTGTTTGAAACCTGTGATTGGAAATTGTGTGTTTTGGATGTTTGAATATCGCTGGCCCTAGATACGGATATTTAAGAATATCATAAAAATGGACTTTTTAAAGGAAAATATATTTTTCGGATTAGAAATTGAATTTCGAATGGTTTAGAAAATATTAGCTTGTTTTTAATAATAAAACAAGTAGTCAAATTTATGAGTGATGTTTAGGATTGAGTAGGAAAATTATCATTGGATAATTTACAAATGGAAAACTCAAGTGTCAATTTAAAAAGGGGAATTTATTTTTCGAAAATAGAAACGGAATTTGAAATAGAAACTTGTTTTAAATATTTAAAACTAGAAGTTAAATTTATAAACGATGTTTATAAATAAAGAAGGGGAATTTATTTTTCGAAATAGAAATGGAATTTCAAATGGGTTGGCAAATATTTACTTGTTTTAATAATAAAAGCAAGTAATGGAATTTATCAACGACGTTCATAAATGGAAACAAATATTATCATTTGATACTATTTAATTTTAATTTCAAGTGTGAATTTTAAAAGGGATTTATAATTTGAAATCTTTTCAAAAGGAAACAATTAAATTTATTCCAATTTTCGGAATATAAAATGAATTGAAATAAATCCATATTGATTTATGATTAGAATTCGACCACGTTAAATTTATAGAAATAATAAATCATTTATAGATAAGATACTGAGATTATATTGAATAGAACTAAAATTTTAAATTTAAATATGAAAATAGATTCCATATTTATACAAGTTATAAAATTAAAATATTCCAAAATGGAATAAAAGGTAAGTTTTAAATCAAATTTTTGTATTACAAGCTTTTATCTATCTCAACATAAGAACATTGTCAATCAAGGTCTGAGAGATAATGTAAAAACCCGTAAATTCCCGCTCTTTGGATCGACCATAAACCACAAGTCTGACCCAAAAGTCGGAAATCCACGAATACTTTAACTTTAGGAATACAATAACATCAGAACAACAACATCAGACTTTTATAACATCAATAATAAATGTTACATCATAGTACAGAATATCAGAGTACATTGACTAATAATTACAATGGAAGATAATTTTACATTATTTTAATACATTGCAGCGAAAACAAAATAACTAAGGCAGCGGAAGACTTCCAATGTTCTGGACACAGCTTTAAGCTTCAATCCGGGATCATGCTAAAGAGATAAACCTGTAGAAAAACTGCTCGACTTCCCGTGTGGAAAAGAGGGCACCCGAGTTTGCAAAGTGAAACAAACTACAGGTCAGTCAGGGGACTGGTGTGAGAATTCTTAACTAATTTAACTAATAGTAATAGGGTAAATCCAAGGACCACGCCGCTAACGCGGAACGGGTTTACTCCAATGGGTTGCCGTGCATAACTTAAAGTGACAAAACAAACAATAAGTAAATCGTAAAACAACGCTATGCTTTTAAGAAAATTGAAATCACCATAAGACCCAAGTCCCATCACACAATGCAACGCAAACCAGAGGATAGGGTTTTACCTTATGGTGATTAAACATGCTTGGTACGATAAAAACGAATTTGATATTATTATTAGTGTATATAACTTTTCAAAAACTGTTCAATCATAATGTATCAATCCTAGGACACATAGATACCATAATACTATGCTTCCATACTAGTAATACAATCAAATCTGTGGGTTTGTATTGGAAGTTTGGATTTCCATCATGAGTCAAGGCTAGGGAGGAGCTCCTTACCGATTCGAGACACTATAGCTAATGTCTCAGGATCCCCCGCAGTGAACCCTTGGATAGCTGCAGGGCCGGTCCACACATACAGCTTCGTGGATTGGCAATTCCTGAACACACGTTTCCCGGTCCTATAGGACCTATCATCCGAGGCGCCTCATTCCATCATCCACATAAGTAAAATGTCGGGCCGTGTTAAAGCCCAAACACCACTTCTAGCTAGAAAGAAACGTGCTGCTCTCCCTGCGTTCCCTTCTCCCGTTTTAGACTCCGCCGGTGTGTGAGGCTCGCGAAGTCACGCTATACACAAAGCTATGCCTAAACAGGCTATGCTTTGATCATCCCACAAGGCCTTCTTTTCAACAAAGCCTTGATCATATGCATCTTAGCATGCCACATCATCACTCCATATCACACTACCAATCCTTTGCCGAAATATATGAAAGGGTGTTAAGCAAGAGAATAAATTCTCCATCACCAAGCATTCATACATTTGATAGAAAATCAATAAATACATTATAAAGGAGTACAATGTCAGACACACATTCCATTTATAAGCTTATGCTCTGGGTCTGAGCGAAAGCCAAATCCGTACAAATCAGCACTACGTCCGAATAACTACCATTTTAGCCCCGTCTTGGGAGCAAATCAATCAAGGGCCTCAACACTAGTTACGCATTCGATGTGAAGATCGTCGGTCTTCAATCGCCGTCTTCAATTCTTCGAACGTCATATCATTATTTGGAATGAGAGTAAACTCAGACTTTCCAAATAACTCTCGCCTATATAAATTTGAAAACCATTTCATATCGTTGTTAATAATTTATAACGATTTATCGCTATTTTTACTTTACATACACATCCTAACATAACAATATATTTTACTCTTCCATTTTTCAATTTACACCAAATGTATATTTGGTTTCATTATTTTTCTAATGAAAATCCATTCCTTAGAAATGTAAATTTCTAATCTTATGATTTACATTGAAAAATGTAAATTTCTATTCCTATTTTATTTACATTGAGAAATGTAAACTTATACTTCAATATATTATTATATTGAAAATGTAACCTTTATTTCATATTCTATTTACATTGGAAAATATAAATTCCTAATCATTCTTTTGTTTACATTGAAAAATGTAAACTCTTTTATTTGCATATAAAAATATAATTTCTATTTCATCCTTATTTACATTGAAAAATGTAAGTTTCTATATTTTTCTAATTACATATAAAAATGTAACTTCCTATTTTCCTTTTATTTACATTAAAATGTAACTTTTCTAATATTTACATTAAGAAAATGTAAAACTTTTATAATCCTTATCTTATTTTATTAAAAATGTAACTTTCTTTTATAACAAACTTGGAGGTGAAAATATTCATTTCATTATTAACACATAACGGTGTGAAAATAACGTCCATTTCTAAGTTATCCTTTTATATTTTAATATGGGCCAGACCTCTCACATTAGGCCTACAACTTGTGGATGATGGATAGGCCGGTCGGTTCTGTAAGGACCCGTAACTTCCCCGTGAAGGAAAGCACGGATTGCGTTGAGGACACGACAAAATAGAACGCAAACGGAAGAACATTTCATTGTATATTACGACAATTCCATCAGATACAAGAATATACAGAGTATAAGTGAATAAATTACATTCGACAAATATCAGAGATTTAAATTACATTTAAATACATCACAGCGGAAAATGATACAAAAACACAACTAGAAGTAATACACGGATACAGAGCTTTCCGAGCATCGTTCCAGCTGTAAATCAGGATCCTGTGAATATAAATCTGCAAAACCAAAACTACTAGCTGCCCGTGTCGAAAATAAGGGCACCTAGAGTTTAGGTTAAAACAATAAACTCCAGGTCAGTCATGGGACTGGTGTGAGAACTAAAACAGTTATTTAAAACTTTACTTTAGAAGAGAGTAATTCAAGGGACCACGCCGTATAACACGGAACGGGTTTCCTCCCAAGAATACTAGTGCATATAACAAAACAGCGCCATGCTCTTTGGAAAAATGAAGCTATTATAAGACCCAGGTCCCATCACACAATGCAACGCAAGCCGGAGGATAGGGTTTTCCCTTATAATAGCCAAACATGCTTGGTACGTTTAAAACAAATCATTTGATACTATAATAAGTGTATAGTGTCAAAACAATTCAAATCATAAATATCAATCATAGACGGCATGGGTACCATATATCATGTCGCCATACTAGTTCTACAATTAAAACCGCAATATCACGTATTGGAAACTGGATTCCATCATGAGTCGAGGCAAGGGGCAAGCTCATCTCCGCGTTCGAGACACTATATCAAATGTCCCAAGACCCCACTTTGATCCTTGGAATCAGCTGGGCCGGTCCTCTCTTACTTTTGAGGATTGGCAATTCCTGAACCCACGTTTCCCGGTCCTTACAGACCTATATCCGAGGCACCTCGCATTTCAACAACCACACAGGTGAAAGTATATAAATGTCAGGGAAGGTAGGTAACTGACACCACCCTAGCTAGAAAGAAACGTCGTGCTCTCCCAGCGGTCCGTCTCCCGTTTTTGACTCATACCGAGGTGTGATGCTCGCGAATTCACGTTATACACAAAGCTACGCCACACAGGCCGTGCTTTGATCATTATCCACAAGACTTTGCTTTTCAACAGAAGCCCTGATCAATTGCCACTTACGCGTGCCACACTGGCAATTCACTCCATGCGACTAATGTCCATCGATATACAACCTCTAAGCTCGTACGTCTCAGAGAAGGGCGTTAAGCAAGAGAATAAATTCTCCGCCGCCAAACAGATGTATATTTAATAGAGATCAATCAACACAGAATAAAATCCAATGTCAGACACACAATCATTTACAAGTTCGTTCTGGGTCTGAACGGAACTAGAGGCACTTTCCTCGCATATCCATCCATCTCCAAGTATGTCTGGACGATCACCAACTGTTTCCCTCATCCTGGGTGTACAGCCCAATCAAGATCATCGGTAATCACCCAAACGATGTGAAGACTTCCGGTCTTCAACCACCGTCTTCATCTTCGACATCTCGTCGAATCGGTTATTCAGAATGGGTAGAAACCCGGCCTTCCTAAATAACCCACGTATATAATAAACAAATGTTACACAAACACAACGGACGCCTCATTCCAATTCAGAATATTCTTTTATTCACAAAATCACATTCTTAGGGAAAAGTTCCCATTAATTTTATCCAAGATAAATTCTTCTAAATTTATTCTTTAATCTTCCTTTGGATATCATTTCAAACTAGTCGGGATTAGCGAACCACACCGAAGTAATTATTTATTTTATTTCCCAATCCCAACCTATTCATCCCATGGAGCAAAACTGCTAATACTCCATATCTAACACCACAGTGTTATCGATAAAATTAATTACCATTTCACGTTTAAATCTAATTACAGATTTAACTACTGCTTTGGAGCAAAACTGGTGATACTCCATTCTCGATCACTTTCCAAATTTGATAATTTAAATTATCAATTCACATTTCAATCTAATTAAAGATTCATTAAAACTCCACTTAGTTTTAATCTTTTCAAAAATCAATATCCTATCTTTAACTGGGTTAAAGAACCAATGTCATCTAAAACACGATCCACGATAAACCCAAATCACATTTGATATTAAATACAAGGCTCTGAATAGAAAATATATCGGCTTATATTCAATATCAAATTCTGAAACCAACAAATATCGTATTGGAAATAATGATATAAAATATATCTTTCAAATTCCCATAACAATATCTGTATAGTCACGAAATCCAACATCGAAATATTCCAAAGATAATTTCGATTCAACTCTAGTCCAATTCACGTATTGGGGATATTGATTATTTTTAAAATCACTTTCAAATTCAATTTATTTATTTCAAAAATAAATTGATTTAAATTCTAGTTCAAAACTAGTTCATTTCGACAAAAATATATTTTTATCATTTCAAATGTGGAGTTTTTCAACCCAGTTCTTTCCAATTTACATATTATGATTTTACACAAATTATTAATATTTTTAATAATTTTATCAAGGCCCGTACAGTCGATTTCCAACAATGGCCATCGAACAGCACTTACAACGACCTTTTCCAAATTTGATTTGGACATAATTCCAAATCCAACCGTTAGATTTCAAATTTCTAATATTCATTGGAAAGCTATTTTCGATACGAACCCAACGGTTCTGGTCTTAGGTGAATCCGACGGTCGGATCTCCCGCAACGTCAATTCGAAGTCAATGGTCGAAATTCACGAACTGCCGCGGCGCGGCGCGTTCTATTCAGGCCATTATATATATAATATAAATATATATTATATATTTCGTCGATTTCCTTTTAAAAGGTATTTTATAAATCGTTTTAAATTCGTTTTCAAAACCATTTCAATTTCATCCTCAATTTCAAATCGATTTGGTTTTAATTCAATTCAAATTCACTTCAATTTGATTCAATAAAATTTCAATTTGAATTTTAATCTAATTTAATTTGAATTTCATTTTAAAATATTAAATTTTGAAATCATTTTTCAATATTCATTATAAAACGAATAAAATCGATACAAATATCGTTCGCGTCAAAATAACGCATCTCTAATCCACACGGCTTTATATTTTTCAAAAACTTCTTTATTCTATTCAACAAATGAATCTATATTTCTTTTAACACACGACTATTTTTGTTATGTAAAATATTTTATAAAATCATGGTATTTATCGTTTGATTTACAATCAGACTCCACCGTGAAGTAGTTCTAATTTTAAATATGATAAAGATGTAAATTTTATTATTAAAATATTTTACTCAACATATGAACAGTTTCAACACATGAACATCGTCAACACATGACTATTTTTTTCTATTCAACACATGAATTTTCTTTTATAATATTCATTATTCTCCCAATTGGAATGAGGCTCAATCAATCATCATATAACGTTAATTATATGGATTCCATACAACACATGTATATAATAGCAACGATCAACAATCAACCATCATCCAAGGTGCACCACACAACTGCATAAGCATCAAATATAAATAATCAACGCTTACACAGCCTGTCGACCAATCGGTCGACATACAATTAAATATTGGGATTAGTGTACTCAAATATCATCCCAACACCCATGTGGGGTTTCAAATCAACAAACACATATTTTTATTTGTGCAGTTGGGCGATGTGTAAAATTTATCGACCCAATCAATATCAGTCAAATCAGTGCATATAAACAAATCGACCGATTTGTTTATAAATATTCATCTATTCACATTCATGTTAAAAATTATATTTTTAACGATAAAATATTTATTTCAACTCATGAATATATTTTATTTTCGATTTCATATCAGCAACTCAAACAAATTTTTCACAACACATCCATCAAACAAACAAGCCATCCATGGTTTGTGGATGAAGGGTGTCGGGTGCTACTAAGCACCGTCTGCATCCTAGTATATATATATAACTAGAAAAAGAAATTTGAGTGAGAAGTTCTCACCAATAGCTATTCCAACTCCACGACACTTCATATGTAGAAGTCATCGCTGTTCTCGCCTTTTGTCGCTTTCATTGCCCGTAGCCACTATATATATAAAAATCACATTTTTACATCGCTATTCAATATATAAAAATCATATTTTTACTTCGCTATTCAATATATAAAAAATCATATTTTTACTTCGCTATTCAATATAAAAAAATCATATTTTTACTTCGCTATTCAATATATAAAAATCATATTTTTACTTCGCTATTCAATATATAAAAATCATATTTTTACTTCGCTATTCAATATATAAAAAATCATATTTTTACTTCGCTATTCAATATATAAAAATCATATTAAAATCATATTTTTACTTCGCTATTCAATATATAAAAATCATATTTTTACTTCGCTATTCAATATATAAAAATCATATTTTTACTTCGCTATTCAATATATAAAAATCAAATTTTTACTTCGCTATTCAATATATAAAAATCATATTTTTACTTCGCTATTCAATATATAAAAATCACTTTTTTATACCGCTACGATATAGGTAAAAATTCTATTTTTACACCGCTATTCTCTATATGAAGATTTCGTCTTTTCAAATATAAAGATTTCGCCTTTTCAAATATAAAGATTTTGCCTTTTCAAAAATAAATATTTCTCCTTTTCAAATATAAAGATTTCGCCTTTTCAAATATAAAGATTTCGCCTTTTCAAACATAAAGATTTCGCCTTTTCAAATTCAAAAATCTAATCTTTTCTATTTTAACATTCTAATCTTTTTGCCTTATAAAAAAATCATAGCTTTGTAAATAAAATCAAACCTTTTGTAATTCAAAATCCAATATTTTTATAATGCTATATTCTTCATAAAAATCTGATTTTTCCTAAGATATAATATAAAAACCATATTCTTATGTCTAAAATCATTTCCTATGAAAACCATATTTTATTTACATAGATAAATAAAATTAGAAATAAAGACTCACCTTTTCCCTTTTAAAAAAAATCAATTTGCAGACGGAGAGGGGCCTACGGCTGCCAAGGCGGGTGTCCATTTGCACTGGTGGCTGATTTGGGGTCTCTGGCGAGGTGTTCAAACTGAGGAGGACGGATTTGGGGGTAGCTCGCTAGGGGTTCGAAAGGGGAAGGGAGGGCAGAGCTGAGGGGCGCTGGAGGGTGGTGCCGACGTCGGGGCGTCGGGCGCTGCAGGGGAAGGGGCGCTCGGCCTTGGTCTTCGTGCTAGGAGGGGGAGCGACGGGAGGGAAGGTGGAGGGGAAGGGGAGGTCGCAACCTAGGGGATTGGGGAGGGGGGGTCCGCCGGCGGTGGCGCCACCTTGGGGCGTGGCGGCTCATCGGGGGGGGGGGGATCGATCACGTCCCCCCTTCTGTTTCTTTTTTGTTTTTTTAATCTTCTGATTCGATTTTGAAGGGGGGGGGGCTGGTCAATGTAAGGAGAGGTTTATTTTCTTTTTTATTTAATTATTTTATTTTCCACCAAAAAGCAACTTTTATTTTCGACCTCAAAACGAGGCCCACCGCCTGTCGTCCATAGCTAATTACCCCCATTCCGAACACAATGGGATATGTATCGTAAGCTGATTCGGCTGTTACATTCAGTTTTCGTCAAAATCAACATATACTTCTATATATTGAATTTGAACGCGCATTTCAATTTACCGGGGCCACATACTAACTCTAAAAATTCCCGAAAAATATTTTCTAGCTACGTATTGACGATACAGTCCTAAAAAAACTAATTTCGTCGAATTCTGAGACCGTTGGAAAAATGGTCATTTTTCAGTCGATTAAAATCAACTGAAACTGGTCAAAGGCGTTTTTCTTTGCCATGCTCACATATTGATTCGAAAAATTATGAAAATTGGAATCTAGCAATAACTTGACATCACGGATCCAACAAAAGTGGTTTCGTCGAAATCCGAAGTCATTTGCAAAATGTCTATTTTTAAGGGCCTGAATTCCATAACGACTATTCAGAATTTTCAACTGGACATATCTTTTGATTTCCGCTATGAAATTCCAATTTTTCGGATTCGTTGGAAAGATATTCTCAATTAGATCCTAATGTTTTTGGTTTCACTAAAATCTGGATTATTTTGCACCCGGTACATTCAATTGAAGTTTGAAATCGAATTATCGAACTACTGCACCATTTTCAATTCCTTTTATAATTTAAAATAAATATTTATATTCTAACGACGATCTATATAAATATATACGTTCTAATTATATTCAAAATAAATTTCTTGTTGATATTATTTAAAATAATCTATTTTAAATGTTCAAACTTCACTAAAATTGCCGAAATAAAATTTTTAAATCGGCCCAGATTTTCGGGTTGTTACAGGTTCCGGGCAGACTTCTCCCATAAGTTGGGCTTAACCTCATGTCTTGGCAAAATTTGTATTTACGCACTTGGACCCCTCACATTAGGCCCAACATTTGTGGCTGCTGGATATGCCGGTCGGGTCCGGGCAGACTTCCACCACAAATGTGACCTAACCTCATGTCCAAGTACAATTTTAATTAATCATTATAATTGTTCTACAAAAAATATTATTTTAAAATGTTTCACATTTCAAAATATCTTGATTTTGGAATATTCTATATTTTCAAAATAACTTGATTTCAGATACTATAACTTACCCTTTTCAAATCTTAATAAAACTTGGTACTTTCTCAATTTCTATACTTACATATAAAAAAATGTGATTTTGATACATGTCAAATCTACTTTTTAATTACATTAGAGAACATAAATAAAAGATCGTTTATTTTGCTAAGTTATATTTGTGTTAAAGGACACAATTAAAAAGACATTCATTTTTATGTTAACATAATTCCATCCTGATTTGAATATTTTAATGAATTCCCTTTTAGCATAAAAATGTGATTTTTATGTTAACACAATTTCATTCTAATTTGAATATTTTAATGAATTCCCTTTTTTAATCTGACATAAATGTTCTTTCAATTTTTTATCATAAATGTTCTTGCTAATTTCACATAAATGTTCTTCAAATTTTTAACATAAATGTTCTTGCTAATTTCACATAAATGTTCCTTCAAATTTTACATGACGATGAAAATCTCTTCTTAAAATCTACCTTTTTGTTTAATATAAAAATATAAAACAAAAATGTAAATTTTAATACAATCTTTTTACCGCATCTCAAATGACGATAAAAATCATTATTTTAAATCTAACAGTAAATATGAACCTCTATATACATGTGAAATGTAGATAAAAATACGGTCCTTAGTTCTGCCATTTTATTTACACATAACATGGAAATAAAAACAAGTTTAATAATCTTATCCTTTTATTTGTACATAAAATACATATAAAAATGTATTATATAACCTTGCCTTTTTGTTTGTATATAAAAATGTAATCTACAGCTTTATCTCTTTATTTCAACGCAAATCTATTCTTAAATTACATAATAATAAAAATGTATTTTTTTTATTTCAATGTGAATCCTACTTCTTTATTACATTATAAAAATGTATTTTTTTTATTTCAATGTAAATCCTCATTATTGACTTCATGTAATTTTAATTTACAATGTAATCTCTTATTCTTAACTTCATATAAAAATGTAATTTTAATTTACATTGTAAATTCATAATGTAATTACACATAAAAATGTAATTTTTATCTTACGTTGCAAATTCATACCTCAATTACATATAAAAATGTAATTTTTATTTTACGTTGCAAAATCTCATCCTTTAATTATATATAAAAATGTAAATTTCAACCTCAATGTACATTCTCATCTTAATTACATAATAAAAATGTAATTTATATTTGCAGTGTGAATCCTATTCTAATTTTACATATAAAAATGTAAATTTAATTACAATGCAAATTCTACTTCTTATTTACATTGTAAAAATATGATTTTTAATTACAATGCAAACTATACTTCTTATTTACATTGTAAAAATATGATTTTTAATTACAATGCAAACTCTACTTCCTATTTACATTGTAAAAATATGATTTTTATCATACGATGCAAACTTCCATTCTAATTACATAGAAAAATGTAATTTTTATCATACGGTGTAAATTCACATTTTAATTACATAGAAAATTGTAATTTTTATCATAAGGTGTAAATTCACATTTTAATTACATAGAAAAATGTAATTTTTATCATACGGTGTAAATTCACACTTTAATTACATAGAAAAATGTATTTTTTATCATACTGTGTAAATTCACATTTTAATTACATAGAAAAATGTAATTTTTATCATACGGTGTGAATTCACATTTTAATTACATAGAAAAATGTAATTTTTATCATACGGTGTAAATTCACATTTTAATTACATAGAAAAATGTAATTTTTATCATACGGTGTAAATCCACATTTTAATTACATAGAAAAATGTAATTTTTATCATATAAAAAGAAAGATGTAAACTTTATTTACTATGTTGAATTGGTAATCTAGATCAATTCAAATAAAAAGACAAATCTTTATTTTCTATGTTGAATTGATAATCTAGATCAATTCAAGTAAAACAAAAGCACTAACATAACGATGGCAAACCATGTCTCTTTTATTATGAATCGATAAGTTTGATTAATTCAAATCATACAAAAGCGATAACATAAGAATGTGACAATCATATTTCTACTATTTTGAATTGATAAATTAGATCAATCCAAATCAACACAAGTGATTACATTAGAGGTGATAATCATACGGATCTAAACTATCCATCACAAACACATACCAACCATCATCAAATATGACAAAACAAAATAGATTTGTATCGTAAGCATGATATTTACCATTCAAACTTCACATAACGCTAGGATAATAATTAAATTAATTAAATTTAATTAAAAAAAATTCTCACATTGCTTGGGACTGAAATGAAGGTCCAAACTCGGTCAGATCTCGTGTTCGAAGTCACGGCGATTTCGGATCTGAAAGATTTAAATTTGAAGTTCATATGTATAAATTAGAAACTGACTTTTTACAACTGCAGTTGCCACATCTAAAAGTGTGGCAAATTCTTAAATGAAATTTCATACCTAAAGCGTTCAAAACTTTGATTTGTGATTTCGTGAGCTGTAGTTAACGGTTTTGGGTGCCGTTTGTTGGAGTTTGGAGAGCTACGAAAGAGGAATCAGCGCCTAGAAAGGGGGAGGGTGCGCACGCCTGTGGTGGGGCCCAGGGCGGTGCGACAGCGGTGGGTTTAGGGGGGTGGGGGCGGCGGCTACAGTTGATGAGAGGTGGTGATCTGGGTATGGAATCGAAGAGCTCGGAATTCTCTTCGAAACGTGTATTTGTATGAAGATTTTCGTTGAGAAACAAAGGAGGAATTGAAGCTTGAAGTTTCGAAGGGGAATGGGTTTCGTGGCGGCTGAAATGAGAAGGAAGAAGAAAGAGTACTATAGCGATGCAAATTTATAATATAATATTAGGTTTAACTAATGATTATTTAAACCTTAATTACCCAATAAAGTTCCGATTTGGCCAAAACTCGGAATTAGGCATGCTTACTGTCTATCTTAATGTTTTGACATATTCTGAACGCAATGGCGCTAGTTGCAAGGCCCAATTTCGAAGTCTACAGCAGGTTTACTTTATTCTTAATATAAATCACTTAATTTTTAATTCAACCATACATGAAAATTCACCGGGGTCACAAATTAACTTCAAAAATTCCCGAAAAATATATTTAGCTATGTTTTGACGCTGCGGACCTAGGAAAATTAATTTCGTTCAATTCTGAGCCCGTATGAATTTTTAATGAATTTTTAAAGTCAAAAATTGTCCGTTTACACTGAAAAATCAATTATAATTATATATTAATTCTAAAAATTACCGAAAAATTATTTTTAGCTTTTTTTTGACGATATGAACCCAAAAAAATTAATTTTGTTCAATTTGAAGACCGTTTGCAAAATTTCAATTTTCAAGGCGTATATATTTAATATTAAAGATAAATTTTTATACCGATAATTTCCGAAACTCGAAATATATATGTGTTTACTGTTTTTCAATATAAACATCATTTCGAACTCAATGGAAGTGGTTTCGAGTTTAAATTCCTTCGTATGCAAAAAGTAGTGTTTTCGTCCTTTGTAAATTTCATAGCGACCTTTCTAAATTTTAATTTTGACATCTTTTGATTCCCGCTATGAAATTTCAAATTTTCAGATTCGTTAGAAAGTTATTTTTACATAGGTTCTAATATTTTTGGTTTCACTAAAACCCGTTAAATTTTGCATCCTGTATGGTCAGTCAAAGTTCAAGTTTGACTTTTTAAACTACCACGCTATTTCTAACTTCTTTTATAATTAGAATTAAATTATTCATTCTAACTTCAATTTAAATCAATTTTCAATCATTATTATTTTAAATAAATTATTTTAAATATCAAAAACTCATTAAAATTACTTAAAATAATTTTTTAAATTGGCCCCAAAATTCAGGGTTGTTACAGGTAAATAAAATTCCCCAACTTGAACGACTTCACTATTATCAGGGGATGATATTAGTTTGTAATGGTGAAGTATGTTGAAATAATTGATCACTCCCATAAAAGAATTTATAATTGGAATTCGATTTTATCGAATTTCAATAATCTAATTCTATGTGAATTGGAATTGAATATAGAAAATTGGAGTTTGAATAAATTTATAACAAAGTATGAATATGGAATAAAATAATTGACGAGTTTGGAAAATCGGAATTGTCAATTTTAGATTCGGATAACGGATTTATTTTAAAAATATTGAAAGTGAAATTGAAATTTATTTACAAAATGAAGTTTTTAAACGTTATATTTTATTTAATAAAAACGAACTCACCATAGCATGGTAGTTCGTAAGTTGGCATTTTGAACTTCAATCGATTATATAGAACTCAATATAACTCAGAATTAAATGAAACAAGAAATGTTCGGGACTATTAAATGATAGTTTTCAAATGGAAGAGAAAAATCTGGATTTTGTTTTATAGATGTTGAGTTATATCAAAGTCAAATTTTAGAAAAATCATTGTAAAATCATTTATAAACCATAATGGTTTATTAAATAAAATAAAGGGATTTTTGTGAATAAAAATCCACATTTCCAATAGTAAAAATCCAGATTTGAGTTATAAATTAAAAATGACTCAAGTCGAGTAGATGAAGTGATTTTTGGAACAAAAATCAAATTTTTAATTATCAATGGTTAACTAATTTCCTTCAAATTAGTTAATAGAGTTTTGGCCAAAATTTAACTTTGTTTATGTGATTTGAATTTGTTAATGAAATTTGGAAATCCGAGTATGGAACTTGAATTAAATTTTGGAATTTGACATGGAGATTAAATTCGACTTATATATATATATATATAAACGAATAAAGGTATATTTAAAAGTGAGAGGTTCAAACTATAAGTGGATTAAGTAAAAGATAAATTGGAAATAAAGTGGTAAGTTGAATGCGTTTAAAATCTTAAAGTTGAACTGAATTGGAATTAGTGAGTATATGGTAGACAGGTATGGGATGAAGAGTAGAAAGAGAGAATGAAGATTATAATTTAAGTGTTCGACAAAAAGGTACATGTTTAAATTTCCATATGAGATTTTATAAGCCTACTAGGCAAGCCGCTTGGCTTTTTGATTTTCTTTTTGAATGGAAATGGCCTAGAGAGACAAGTTGAGGTTTGAGCTACTGACTGGTACAAAGGATGTGCTGGCGAAATTTTCTAGAAATCAAAGGAGTTAGAATATTTTTAAAAAAATTGGATAACTATAAATCAATATATCAATATATAGAATTCGATAAGGAATTTGGAAAGGAGTTTAATTAATATTAGAAAGGGCCAGTGATTGTTTTGATGGATGTTTGTTTTCCTTTGATAGTTAAATCATTGGCTATCAAAGATTTATGACCATTGTTGTCAATACGGAGAGACCAGTTGGATTATATATCTGAAAACCACTCTATATAGGCATAGGCGTTGCGAATTGGATTATGTCGCAGATAAATTGAAGACTGAGTAAAATGCAAGGGTTGTTCTATTTGTCCAGACCTAGGGCAACTTGTATGGACAAATGTCTAATAGAGTATTTCTAACAGATCACATTAGACGATCTTTTCAAGATATTACGTTTGGTGGTGGAGGAATTCATTTCTCTTAGCTTTTTATACCCATAATATTTTTGAGAAGATCAACTAGTGATTTGACGTGTTTGACGATGTGGCATTCAAAGTGAATGGTGGCCAGATGTTCTAAAAAGAAAACGTAGCCTCAAGCCTTACACCCGTTAAATGACAAAAATAGGGCAGGCAACATGGCTAGTTGGCTCATACCCAAGAAGGGTATATTTGTCACCAATCTAGAGAAAATTCATTATTCTTCTTTCTATTCTATATCTTACGGATTACAGTTGGATGGACGACAATCATAGGTGACAATATATTCGCTACACTCAAGCTAAATGAATGGGCGCTCATTTGTGTCTGGGTTGCAAGATGTTGTTGTCGAACCCCAGTGTATCCCCTCTAGAGTACACTGATCGGGAGGTGGTCCTATACCTTGTCATAGTTGGAATCCAATCTCCAATAAGCGCCCTACGGTTTTTGATTTTATACAATGTATGTAGAGCATGAGATGCAAGCATTCTATTATTTTGTTATTTATTTGATTAGAAATTATTATAATATCACCGGATTTTGATATCAAAAATGGTTTGTGAGACAACCCAGGCTTCCCCGATATTCGAAGAGACGGAGGAGCCCGAATTACTTTGAGAACACGACGCATCAAAACATTAACAGTAGAACATTTCATTTCTAATACAACAATTTACATCAGAGTACAAGAATATTAGGTTTCAAATGAATAATACAACAGAAAATTATCAGAGATTTAAATTACAAAGCAGCGAAAAATGTATAAATAAGTATAATGTACAACGGAAGTCATCTACAACCACAACTGAAAGAGATATACAGATACAAAACTTTCTGAATAAAGCTCCAACTGTAATCCAAGATCCTGTGAAAAGAAGTATCTGCAAAAAACAAAACTTATAGCTACCCGTGTGGAAAATATGGGCACCCAGAATTTAGGTAGAAGTAATAGACTCCGAGTCAGTCATGGGACTGGTGTGAGAACTAAAATAATTATCAACTTTATTTTAAAGTCGGGTAAATCAAGGGACCACGCTGTATAATACGGAACGGGTTTCCTACCAAGAACACTATAAACAAACCAGGCAATGCTAAAAAGAAAAAATGAAGCCATTATATGACTTAGGTCCCATCACACAATGCAACACAAGCCGGAGGATAAAGTTTTACCTTATAATGGCCAAATATGATTGGTACGTGAAATTCCTCTTTTATTATTACTATAAGTAAAGAAATCAACTTCAAATATAAATGTATCAATCATAGACGGCATAGTACCCTATCCTACTATGTTGCCATATAGGTTTACAACTAAAACCGAAAAGTCGCGTATTGGAAATTGGATTCCATCTATGAGTCGAGGCAAGGGATGGCTCCTCTCCGATTCGAGACACTCTAGCAAATGTCTCAGGATCCTCCGCAGTGAACCTTGTGAACGGTAGGACCGGTCCACACTTACTTTAATGGATTATTTATTCCTATACAATACGTTTCCCAGTCCTATCAGACCTCCAAACAAGTCAGTACGTCGAACGTATGAGCATATACCCTATATCCGAGGTGCCTCGCAATACATCATCCACATAAGTAAAAATGTCTAGGCTCTGTACAATGACACCACTTCTAGCTAGAAAGAAACACAAGTTCTCCCTATGGTCACTATCCCATTTTTGACTCATACCAGGTGTGAGGCTCGTGAATTAACACTATACATAGAGATATGCTAATTAAATCCATTCTTTGATCATCATCCACAAGACTTTTCTTTTCAACGAAATCCTTGATTATTTGCATCTCAACATGCCACAGTGACAATCTATATCGTACCACTGATTTCCACCAATATATAACCTCTAAGCTCGTACGTCTCAAAGAAGGGTGTTAAGCATGAGAATAAATTTTCCGCCACCAAACATATATATATTTAGCAGAGATCAATGAATAAATTATAAAGGAATACAATGTTAGACATACCATCCATTTGCAAGTTCGTTCTGGGTCTGAACGAAACCGAAGGCACCTTATTCCTGGTCCCATATGTCCAATACAGGAGAGAGGTCCTCGCATACATGGTCGATCTCCAAGCACGTCTGGACGATAACCACTTATTACCTTGTCTTGGGTGCACAACCCAATCAAGACATCAGTAATCATCCAACCAATGTGAAGATTTCTGATCCTCAACCACCGTCTTCATCGTCTACTTTTAGTCAACATATCAGTTATTTAGAATGGGATAAACTCGGTCTTTCCAAATAACTCGCTATTTTATAATTAATAACCAAGTGCTATAAAAACACATCGAACGCCTCATTCCTATTTAGGATATTCTTTTATTACAATATTCACATTTTAAGGGAAAGGTTCCCATTAATTTTATCAAAGATAAATTCCTTTAAATTTATTCTTTAATCTTCCTTTGGATATCAATTTCAAGAGATTTTATTATATCCTTTAACAATTCATAATCAAATTAAAATTTATAAAACTAGTCCGGATTATCGAGCCTTACCGAAGTAATCATTTATTATTTTTCCAATCCCAACCTATTCATCCCATGGAGAAAAACTGGTAGCACTCCATATCTAACACCATTGTGTTATCGGTAAATTTAATTACCATTTCATGTTCAAATCTAATTAAAGATTTAACTATCGCTTGGAGTAAAACTGGCGATAATCCATTCTTGATCATTTCTTAAACTCGATAAAGTTAATTCCCTCATCCGCATTCCAATCTAATTAATGATTCATTAAAACTCCATTTAGTTTTAATGTCAACAATCATTACTCAATGGTTATTCAACTTTAGGAAAATTAATTCTGTCTTTAACTGGGTTAAAGAACTAATGTCATTTAAAACACAGTTTACGATAAACCAAAATCATCTTCCATTTATTATGGAATCTTCACGGAAAAGAGATAAATATATATAATTGATATAAATTTCCGTATCAGATTAGTAATATAGATAGAATAACGGCAAAGCCTTTTATATTCCATATATAGTAACGACCTTCATTCACAGAAGCTCATTTTGATTAGTATTAAATCGGATTCCATTCAATTCCAATTTATTCTATTAAACTGGAAAACATTACTTTGGAAAATTTCCATTAAATCTGAATAAAAAGATTTGTAAATTCCAAATCATAACTTCATAGTTAATTGGGTTAAAGAATGAATGTCATGTTAAAAGATGATTTACAACGAACCCAAAATCATCTTCCATTTAATTCCAGTTTATAATTATAAATTGGAAAACTTCATTTATCTTAATTAAAAGATTTATTCTTTTCTCAACGGGGATTAAGAACGGTGTTATTAAAAACGCCATTCATGACAAACCCCAAAATCCAATTTGTTATTAAATACAAGGCTCTGAATAGGAATAATATTGGCTTATATTCAATATCAAATTCTGAAACCAACAAATATCATAATGGGAATAACGATATCTGCGTCTTCCAAATTCCCATAACCATATCCGTATAATCACGGAATCCAATATCGAAATATCTGAAGATAATTTCCATTCCAATTCATGCATAGGAAAATTCTGGCTATTTTAAAACCCATTTAAATCCAATTTATTTATTTTTAAAAATAATTGGACTATTATTCTAGTTAATAACTAGTTCATTCCAATAAAAATATATTTTTCTCTTTTCGAACTTGGAATTTTCCATCCAAAATCTTTCCATTTCATTTATTATGATTTTACACAATTTTTCCATATTTTAAATAATTTTATTAAGTCCCTTACAGTCGGCTTCCAATAATGGCCACAGAACTACATTCATAGCGACCTTTTCTGAAATTGATTTGGACATATTTCCAAATCTATCCATTCAAATTTAATTCTCTTATATTCATTGGAAATATTTTTTTCTATACGAACCCAACGGTTCTGGTTTTAGGAGAATCCGACGGTCGGATATCCCATTTTGTCCATTTGAAATCAATGGTTGAAATTCGCGATCGGTCGCTGCGCGACACGTTCTATTCAAGCCACTAAATATATAATATATATATCATTGATTTCTATTTAAAACGTATTTTATAAAATATTTATAAATTTGTTTTAAAACAATTTTTAACTTCACTTTCAATTTTAAATCAAAATTGAATATTCTATATCATTATAATATTAAAATGATAATATTTTCAAAATTTCAGATTTTGAAATAAATCCTTTCGATATTCATTTTAAAATGAATAAAATCTACTAATGAACCCATTCGGGTTAAAATGGCGCTTAGCTACTTAACTCGGCTTCAGATTTCAATATTTTTGTGTTCATCCAAAATCGGACAACAGAATCATATTTTAATCCTTTACTAAATATTATTTTAAAATATTCGTTATTTCTGAATCGGAATGCGACTCAATCAATTACCATATAATTTCAGTTATACGGATTTCATACATTGCATGTATTCAATTAATGATAAATAATCATTTAACATTCAAACATCATCCAAAGTTCATTCTACAAAGGTATAAGCATTAAAGTAAATAAATAACGCTCACCACAGGCTGTCAACCAATCAATTGACATACAACTAAATATTGGGATAAGTGTATGTCCAATATCATCCCAACACCCATGTGGGGTTTGCAAACAACAATAGTCTATTTAAATAATTCAATGGTTAATAAATTTAACTAATTCAAATTCGGTTTGAATTATTTTTCTACTTAGCAAATTTTCACTGTTCAAATTTTAAATGAATATTTATATCACATTTTAACAACCACAAAGTGCATTCACATTGTTTGAAATAGGAGTGTCGGATATTCAAACAACGCTTCTTGTGCAGATGAGTCGTGAATAGTTCATGTGTTAAACTCAAGCAATGTCACATACAACAGATAAAAATCAACACAGACAATTTCTATATATTTTCAGTTATAAAATAAATTAAATGGTACAAATATTTTTCTGAGAGAATTCTAACTTTGGGTTCCCGCCATTCTTTATTTCTAAATTGTTCTATTTTGATTTAAAATTACCTAAAATTCTAATTTTCTCCAAATCTCTTCTAATCTGTTCTGAAATGTAGACTTCTTCGTTGCGAATCCAACGCAACTGAAATCATCGGAATTGGACCTCGTATGAAATAGTTATTCTATTATTTACGTTAATTACTAAAATTAATATAACTAATTATAATTAATTACAAAATTACCCTCTCCCTCCCGTTCAAAATCCTGGAGCCATTAACCCATAACGTCGATTTCTTCAATCGCTCGCCGCTGCCTCCTGACGCCGCCGTTCTCCAATCAGGCACCACTGCGACAACCACCGTCATCCCCTCTTCCATCAACCACCGCCCTGGCCAAGTGGACGCCTCCAGTCGCCATGAATACCAGTGCGACGGTGGCCAGTCTGAGTGGCAATTTCGAGCGAAATTGGCCACGAGAATTCATCATAGTAGTAAAGAATTAAATCTGAGGAATAACTCTACAATATTTGTTTTGATTTCATTGTTTAGTTCTGATTATTTTGGGAGCGATTTGTGGATTCTTTTTCGAGAATTTTGGGCATAGATTTCAAGTGGCATCTATGAACGATATGGGTTAGGGTTAGCTAGGGTTTGTCCCTTTATACTAATTATTTTATTAATTTTTAATTCCAGAATACTTGTTTATTGATCCGAACTCCAAATCAAACCCAACGATTGTCACCCTTAGATAGTACCCCCATTTCGGACACAATGGAATACGTTCCGTAAGCCAATTTGACTGTTTCGATCAGTTATTCTTTAAATTAAAATATGAATCAATATATTAAACGTACATTTTAATTTACCAGGGCCACATACTGACTCCAAAAATTACAGAAAAATAAATCTGCCTATGTTCTGATGATATGGTCCTAACAAAACTAATTTTATTGAATTTGGAGTTCGTTTGTAAAATGGCCTTTTTCCAGTCGATTAAATTCAAACTAAAATTGCAAAACACATTTAAATCTACTACGCTACTATACTAATTCCAAAAATTATGAATTTTGAAACCTAACAATTATTTGACATTTCGGATCCAACAAAAGTGGTTTCATCGAAAACGGAGGTCATTTGCAAAATGGTTATCTTAACAGCATATATATTAAAGATATATATAAATTCCATAGCGACAATTCTAAATTTTAAACTGCATATAACTTACAATTTATATTATGAAATCTCAGTTTTTCACATTCATTAGAAAGATATAATTAAACAAATTCTAATGTTTTTGGTTTTACTGAAATTCGATTTATATTGAATTATGTATAGTCAATTAAAATTAGAAATCAAATTTTCAAACAACCGCGCCATTTCAGGCTCGTTTTATAATTAAAATAAATTCATACATTCTAACTTCGATGTAAATAAATAATTAGTCATTATTATTTAAAATAAATCATTTTAAATATTCAAAACCCATTAAAATAGCTAAAATAAAATTTTTAAATTGGTTCAGAAATTCCGGGTTGGTACAATCTCCCTCACTTAAAATCTTTTCATCCTCGAAAAGGAACGAAGATGAAAGTTGCTTTACTAACCAACTCAACTTTCATATGGGCTTAAGTTCTTCAACTTTTCAGTTTATAAGAACTTTCAAATTTCTCAAAAATTTGGCTAATATCCTAAATTTTCAAAAAATTTCGCCATAACCTCCTTTGAACGGGCTGATCGGTAAAATCGCAACTTGACTCACAGGTCGCTCATCAATCAAAAAGAAAAAGCCAAGCGGCTCATAAAATCATCAAACCCAATGAATATAGTAAACATGTACTTATTTGTCGGGCATACAATTTTATTCCTTTTCTTAGCGTTCATGCTATGTCCTGTTCAATATATACATGTACATATACGCAATTACAATCAAATTTCAATTCAGCACAATAATTAATTCGATTTAGCTTATTTTCCCTTTCATTTCACATATTGATTTCATTGTTTTGATATTATAATTAGTTGAATTAATAATCACACATCATAACTAGTAATCAATCAATTGATTAGCTTTCCAATCATATAACTTTAATATACTCAAAAATCATATTTTCAAGGCCAAATCACAAACAATAAATTCAAACTAAGTTTTGGTTCTCACACCAGTCAATTGGAATCATATAGGTATCCCACTTTCGAAACTCGAACATAAATACTGATAATGAGATCTCAATCATTAGAATCATCCCCGGGCGACTAGAGTTGACTCTATATCCATCCAGTATATTTGAGATTTCGAATATACATTCATGACGCATATATGCAAAATCTTCATATACTTGATAGTCCAAAATAAAATAAAATAAAATACTCAAATACATATAATAAGATAAAATTCTCAAAATTAATTTTTTTTTAAAAAAATTACACTCATCTAACTCATTCTAAGGTATTACTAACTGTAACGACCCAGAAATTTCGGCAATTTGAAATAGAAATTAATTAAGGATTTCACGATAAATGATAAATTTTATATTTGGATTCGAGAATAAAAGTTATTGGTTCGAATAAGCATTTGAATTCGATTTCAGAATGACTAATCGAAAATTGAATATATGTGTTTTGAGTTGAACTGAATTGAATACTTAATTCAATTTGGTGGATTGGAATCGAATATGTACTGTTGAGTATTTGAACTAAGTTTGAATTAGATTGAAATTTGACGGAGAAGTATTGATGGTAAAGTTTAAAATAAACGTTATCAACAAATTAGAAAATATTATTTGTTGAATGGAAATTGGCATATGTGTATATTGGTGAATCGGATTTTAACGTTCTAAATTTGTGAAATGAACGGAGCTGAGGATGGACAAACGAAATAAAATTGGTGAACGTTTAAATGATTTGAAAATAAATAACGGCGTGTGCAAATAAAATTAGAATACGATAATTTAATTGGAATCAGAACATAAAGGCATTGCAGCGCGTCAAAATTTCGTTGCGGTAGGAGTTCGTTCGTGAGAAGGCAAAAATAAAGCATAGACATAAGTAGCGGTACAAAACGAACCCTTAAATATAAATTAAATAAATAAAGCAGTTCCTTGTTGCGCACACCATGTGATGCCGTGCTCCCCACGTTGCCTTGGATGCCACGGTTCTTCTTTTATAAAAGCCACAGCCTCTTCCTCATTTCCTTCAGCAAACAATGGAAACCCTTTTTCTTTTAATGGCCGAAGCCTTAAATCGGCCTCCTCCCCTAAAGTAAAAAATTAGTCCCCTTCATTTTAATGGCCACCCTAATTTCTCCAAATCAAACTAACTGCTGAAGCCTCGAATTAATAATCGCAATCGACGTCCCCAAATCTGAAGCCAGATCGCGTCCTTTCCCCTTTTTCCATCGTTTGCCGGCCCACCTTCTCGTTTTCAGTCTGTCACGTCGGCCTCGAACATCGACCACCGCCTGAGGCGCATCACCATTCAAGTCAACAGCTTTATCAGATCAAAGATCGAGCTTTCACTGCTCCGATTAGTCGCGCTGCCAAAGGTGAGCATATCACTCACGATTAATTTTGGATTCAAGTAATTTGATTTCATTATAAAATAAAATTATAATAGCTAAGGGTTGTTTTGGATTGCTGCCTTGTGTTTGCATATTGCACATGCTACTACTGTTAGGTATATATTTTATTACCACGCAGAAAGAAGATGTTGCAACTAATTAAATTGGTGTAGTCCTAAAGAGTAGGTCACCAGAATGTTAGGCATATGGAATACAGTAATAGAAACAACCCCCTGTCTTGTTTTGATTTGCTGGACATTAACTTGATGCAGACTGTTTTGATGATTGTTGTTGCCGTGACATCTCAGTTTGGTTTTTGCCACTCTCGCATGTGTTTGAACACTGCACTTGTTTGTGAAACATTATAATGTCTGAAATTAATATCTTGAACCAATTTAAGCTGTATCCCCTGTTTATGGTGAATATATTTATACGTGGAGGTCGATCCATGTATGTGTATATATGTGTTCTCATGTATATATACGTATATGGTGTTGACATACGTATGTATATACCTGCATGTGCGGATTTCACAATTCAGATAGCCTGCATAAACTTGTTGCCGTGATTTGTTTGCATATATAAAAATATCTCTGCCGACACATGAAAAATTGATATACCCTTGCTGTGACTAACCACTGGAAACTTGTCATGTCCATCATATTTGGGGTTACTGGTCAAAACTTGAACGTTTGTTTTAAAAACTATGATAGGTTGTTTGTGAAACTTACATGCGTAGATAATGTATGCACCTTCGTAGCTTCTCATTTTAACTGGACCTTGAAATTTGTGCACACACAAATGTCTGTACCCTTGCTTAGCACTACCTTTGTGTATATTTTTTTCAATTCTTGTGAATATATATATATATATATATATATATATATATATGACCGTACATAGACTTCAAATATTGAAAACTTGGGAAATCCTGAATCTATATATTTACACTATTACACGTGTACCTATATAATCAATAACCTGAATATATATATATACACTACTACATGTGTACCATATGTTCAGTAACCTGAAACCAAATCCTGTTGTTAAATTTGAACCTGCATATATAAGCATATGGTGTTGATGTAGCAACCGTGAGCACTTAGCGTATAATCTTGTTAAAAATAAGGAACTATTGTATTTTTGTTTGGCATTTTGATTTCTGCCCTCATTTCACTTGAAACATGGCGGCTCATTTGGTTTTACCTAAAATAGGGTTGCATGAAAACATGATCACCTCACTTAAACAGAGTTTTATGATAGATACAAACCGAATAGAAATGAGTATGTAAATTTGCTCAACTATGCCTTCATATACGATTATGATCACCTGCACAAACAAGTTTTATGGCCTGATCAGTGGCCCCAAGAGTTTTTCCCTTTTAAGATAAAAACCAACGTGCATGGATTGTTATTTATATGATACAACTGTGGCCATATTGACAACTAAAACGGTTATGATATTTTCATGTGTTCTATATAAAATAAAAAAAAAAACTGGGCACGGTCATATTTGGGTGAACCTGAGATCATATAAACAGTTAACTGAAATGTTAAACTAGAAGAGAACAATACTTGTCTGAATATGAACTGCCTTAAATGATTGGAAGGATGAACCTATATTCAAACTTTAAATAAGCTATATCATGATTTCTTTTTGTACTGTTTCATATTTGTGCCTTAACATTGGGTCACCAGGTTGCCATGTATATACTGTGCTCGCATACATTTCATTTAGCACCATTTGAGTTTACTTGTCATTAGACCAATGCAAGTTTGATGTTAGATTTCATGCAACCGCCACTACTATGCATATTTTTATTTTTGTATTAGCATAAGTATTTGATGTAGTACTGGCTAACGTGCCTATCCCATTGGTGTCTCACTGGTACATGCCTTACATGCCTACTGTCTAGTTTTCTTTTTAGTTTATTTACATACCTTTAAGATTTATTGATACCGGTCAATAAATCAATTTAAAATACTAGCAGATTTTCACTCATGCACCTGCTATATATTTTAGAGTGTTGTTGCATATAGATCACCTTGACAACATAATACCGCATCATATGCGAACTGGCTTATCGAAATTTTCCTCTTGGTTTATCTGCAAACTATTATTTCACCGAACTGGCTGATATTTATGATTGTGTTACTGGATGCATGCATTTGGGTTACCTGGTCAAATTGACACCATTTATGCTCAAAAGTTGGGAACATTTGATGAAATATTAAAAAACCTAATATACATTGATGAATGCTCGTTCTAAGACCTGATCATGATATTAGAATCCATGTTCCAAGTTAACTTGCCTGGAGACGCCCCTTGCTGTTATCTGATAGTATCTATTTCCTTGAATGTATGGTATATTTTGTTGAATGTATGGTTGACTTGCATTTGTTATTACCCCAATTGATCAGTGAAGTTGAGGCAGTACATGTATGTGTATATATGCACATACTTGTATATGCAAGCTTTCGAGCTCATCCATGCTATTCTCTTCGGTTTGGGACGCTGAGGCAGTGTCCACACACACACACACACACACACACATATATATATATATATATATATATATATATATATATATTTATTTATATACGTGTGCACATGTGCAAGCTCCCGTAACCGTTCGCCCATGGAAAAAAAAAAGAAGACTGGTTTGAACAGACACCACACTTGATTGAAAGGTGATAGTAACGGATATCACAACTATATATACTATACATGACATATGTGTTCACGAAGTTAGGATTAACTATTATATTTCAGTTTCTTTTGAAATCAATTCACTTGAACTATGATTAATCCTGACTCGAGTGTTTTATGTTTTTGTATGGAACGCTCGAGTCAGATCTGAGCGTTTTCAGATTTAAAGATTTCTGCTTAGGATTCAAAGACTGGAGAAGCTGGGGATTCCAGAAGACGGCGCACTCTGATGTTTCAAAACAGTAAATATTTTCTTGTATTTCAAGTCTTTTAAAATTCCGTTGTATATAGAAAAAAAAACTTGTAATCAAAATTCTGATTATATATATAAAAGTTTTATTTCATTGTTTAACACTGTGTTATTTATTTATTCTGTATTTTTGTGTTGATTCTGCTTTTAAACTCAGTAAGCTAAATAACGGTCCGTCGGTTTGAACGTTTTAAGTTGGTTTAAATACCGATTTGAAGCGGTTAAAAAGGCGGGACGTTACAAGTGGTATCAGAGCTTTGGTTTATTCAAAGCTTAGCTTATTGAGTTTAAAAACAGATCTTGAAAATAAAGCGATTTTGAAAAATATTTATTTTTGAAATATCAATTATTTTGAAACTAGTATTTTGAAATTAATACAGCGGAAATGAAAATTTATTTTGAGATTTAAAATTTTGTTCGGAATCCCCAGTCTTCAGAAGCCTTCGAATCCAGGTTTGCGAGAATTGTTCTTCGATAAGATCCCTTTTAGATTTAAATCAAAGTCCGTTGTCAAGTGATACCAAAGGAAGATAAGTATAGTAGAATCAACGAAACAATTTATCTAATCGGGTATTTTAGAATTCAAGGACAACTGAATTTATGGGAAATAAGAATTCGGATGAGATTTGAATGAAAAGAAAGAAACGATGAATTTTATTTTGATATTTTGAAATAAAATTAATAAAAATAAAATCGAAGGAAAAAGTTATGATCGAGATTCGATTATTCAGAACTTGGCAAGATAAATAATAATTGGTTTCAAACCAACAATGTACAATCGAATATGTGAACTCGATAGTAAATTATAAACTTGTTAATTAATTAACAAGAAGTATATGGCAAGCGAGGATTTTAAAGGAAGTGAATCATATATGAGATGAAGCAAAATGTGAGTAGAGATGTTAAAAAGATTTTATAGAATGGTAAAAATATGAATATGATAAGTGGAAATGTTTTCCAAAATATCGTGAGAGGCTATTGGGTATTGGTAAATTGGTATGGCAAGAGCTGAAGTGTGAAAAGCCGTACGACGAGAACAAAGAGCGGCAGAACGTAAGAGAAGCGGATTCGTAAATTGAATCTGAGAAATTGCGTAAACAATGTTTGATAAGGAGTTGAGAATGAAGTTAAGGAATTTAGGAACTGACTGGAGGTTAGTTAAGTGAATAATTTTTTTGAGTGTTGATCTGATGTTGGTTTCGGCCTTCGGGGTTGATACTTAGGGAATTGTTCGCTTACTAATTGACGGTCGAAGTGTGGACGTGAAGGAGTGACAATGCATGAAGGAAAATTTGTGAAAAGAAAAAAAAAAAAAATTGAAAAAAAATATGGAATTTTGAGAGAATAAAGTTGTGACTGAAGTGATGAATTTTTAATTAGAGGTTTGGAAGAAGAATTGGTTATAACCAATAGATTCATAAATTCGAGTTAAAGAAAATATTAGATATCTGAATTGGATAAGAGATCAAAACTGAAATTGAATGGAGATTTGAGGATGCTCGATGTGAGATAGTGGATATAGAAATTTTCAGAACTTATATGAGAAATGCATAAAAATATAGCGAAGTCGAGAACTATTGATTTGAAAGGTAATCGATTTAGATAAAATCTTATATAACGGAATTTATATAAGACGAGATGTTTGAAATATGATTTGGAAAAAAATCTTATGTAAATGACATAAGTATGGTTTATGAAATAAAATACTATATGTATATAGTATAGTATGTTTTTCAAAGTAAAGATAAGGAAAGTACCATCCTTCTTCTTTGAATTTCGAGCTTATGTAAAGGGACTGCAGATAGCGCAATCTGTAGTGCTGCTAGTGGCGGTAGGTTGTCCGGACATAAAACTCATGAGTTGCCATTGAGCACGACTGCTAGCGTAATTCGCAGGGCTGCAGATAGCCTATGGCGGTCGGATGTTTCTTGAGGGAATCAGGCGTAACCATTGTGATCGCTGCGATCTAGAGTCGTTGGAATTCGACCGTGTAGCGAAATTCGCAGGGCTGCGGATAGCCTAAGGCGGACGGATGTTTCCTGAGGGAATCAGGCGTAACCATTGTGACTGCTGCGATCTACAGTCGAATTGGAAGGGCGTAATCCGCAGAGCTGGGAAAGCTTACGGGTATGGATGTTTCCTGGGGGACCCAGGCGTAACCATTGTGTACCTGCGGTCCACTTAGATATCTTAGTGATTGTGAGCCACCTGTTTGATGCAGCAGTTAGTCTTCGTGACTTGATTGGTCTTCGTGACCTGAGTTGTCTTTGTGACTTGATTTGTCCTTGTGACTTGACGAATCTTCATAATTCCATGATTGTTTTGTGACTCTGAGATAGAGCAGTTAACGCTCAGTGACCTCAGTTTCTCTGTTGATTCATAAATTTCTTCGGTTGATTTGTCCATGACGGAATTCGCAGGGAAGTGACTTTCTACGGATACGGATGTTTTCTGGGGGATCCAGACGAAACCATTGTGTATCTGCGATTCATGAACAATCAACAAATCAATATCACATTGGTACTTTCCGTATCTGTTTTAAAAGAATTTTTGAAATATTTTCACTGGGAGTTGAAGCAAGGATATTTAGTGCTTAGAGATTTTAGTCGTGCGCCTGGCCAGCGTATGTCTAACATCTGTAAGAACAACAATAGACTTGTCAGACCTCGAGTTATCAAATAATTTTAAAAAAAAAATCAAATTAAAGTATACTTAACTAAATAAGTTAAGAAAGAGATTTTTGGAATAATAACACAAATAATTTTGCTCGAATATTGTGTTACAAAAGATTTTGAATTATGGAAATTTTCAAATTTATAATGTAGCTTGAAGAGGAAATGTTATTTACACTCTACAGTGAGAGTTCGGGCAAAATTGAAGGGATTGAATGCGTTGAACTGAGATTGTAAGAAATAAGTGGGATAATGGATAGTAAATATTAACAGAGAGGATTATAAAGAAATTTGGGATTATTTGCAGAATTTGAAATTTAAGAGGAGATAAATTTTGAAAGGAAACGTGATTCCCCGAATTAATTGGATATGATAGTAAATAACGAAAAATCGATGATTTAAATATCGATATTTAAATAGTTGTGGGGAAATTACCCACGGATATGAAATTTGAAGTGTACATTGGTAGAATTATAAAGATTACTCCTTTTCGAGGACGAAAAATTTTAAAGGGGGGAAGATTGTAACGACCCAGAAATTTCGGCAATTTGAAATAGAAATTAATTAAGGATTTCACGATAAATGATAAATTTTATATTTGGATTCGAGAATAAAAGTTATTGGTTCGAATAAGCATTTGAATTCGATTTCAGAATGACTAATCGAAAATTGAATATATGTGTTTTGAGTTGAACTGAATTGAATACTTAATTCAATTTGGTGGATTGGAATCGAATATGTACTGTTGAGTATTTGAACTAAGTTTGAATTAGATTGAAATTTGACGGAGAAGTATTGATGGTAAAGTTTAAAATAAACGTTATCAACAAATTAGAAAATATTATTTGTTGAATGGAAATTGGCATATGTGTATATTGGTGAATCGGATTTTAACGTTCTAAATTTGTGAAATGAACGGAGCTGAGGATGGACAAACGAAATAAAATTGGTGAACGTTTAAATGATTTGAAAATAAATAACGGCGTATGCAAATAAAATTAGAATACGATAATTTAATTGGAATCAGAACATAAAGGCATTGCAGCGCGTCAAAATTTCGTTGCGGTAGGAGTTCGTTCGTGAGAAGGCAAAAATAAAGCATAGACATAAGTAGCGGTACAAAACGAACCCTTAAATATAAATTAAATAAATAAAGCAGTTCCTTGTTGCGCACACCATGTGATGCCGTGCTCCCCACGTTGCCTTGGATGCCACGGTTCTTCTTTTATAAAAGCCACAGCCTCTTCCTCATTTCCTTCAGCAAACAATGGAAACCCTTTTTCTTTTAATGGCCGAAGCCTTAAATCGGCCTCCTCCCCTAAAGTAAAAAATTAGTCCCCTTCATTTTAATGGCCACCCTAATTTCTCCAAATCAAACTAACTGCTGAAGCCTCGAATTAATAATCGCAATCGACGTCCCCAAATCTGAAGCCAGATCGCGTCCTTTCCCCTTTTTCCATCGTTTGCCGGCCCACCTTCTCGTTTTCAGTCTGTCACGTCGGCCTCGAACATCGACCACCGCCTGAGGCGCATCACCATTCAAGTCAACAGCTTTATCGGATCAAAGATCGAGCTTTCACTGCTCCGATTAGTCGCGCTGCCAAAGGTGAGCATATCACTCACGATTAATTTTGGATTCAAGTAATTTGATTTCATTATAAAATAAAATTATAATAGCTAAGGGTTGTTTTGGATTGCTGCCTTGTGTTTGCATATTGCACATGCTACTACTGTTAGGTATATATTTTATTACCACGCAGAAAGAAGATGTTGCAACTAATTAAATTGGTGTAGTCCTAAAGAGTAGGTCACCAGAATGTTAGGCATATGGAATACAGTAATAGAAACAACCCCCTGTCTTGTTTTGATTTGCTGGACATTAACTTGATGCAGACTGTTTTGATGATTGTTGTTGCCGTGACATCTCAGTTTGGTTTTTGCCACTCTCGCATGTGTTTGAACACTGCACTTGTTTGTGAAACATTATAATGTCTGAAATTAATATCTTGAACCAATTTAAGCTGTATCCCCTGTTTATGGTGAATATATTTATACGTGGAGGTCGATCCATGTATGTGTATATATGTGTTCTCATGTATATATACGTATATGGTGTTGACATACGTATGTATATACCTGCATGTGCGGATTTCACAATTCAGATAGCCTGCATAAACTTGTTGCCGTGATTTGTTTGCATATATAAAAATCTCTCTGCCGACACATGAAAAATTGATATACCCTTGCTGTGACTAACCACTGGAAACTTGTCATGTCCATCATATTTGGGGTTACTGGTCAAAACTTGAACGTTTGTTTTAAAAACTATGATAGGTTGTTTGTGAAACTTACATGCGTAGATAATGTATGCACCTTCGTAGCTTCTCATTTTAACTGGACCTTGAAATTTGTGCACACACAAATGTCTGTACCCTTGCTTAGCACTACCTTTGTGTATATTTTTTTCAATTCTTGTGAATATATATATATATATAAATAAATATATATATATATATATATATATATATATATATATGACCGTACATAGACTTCAAATATTGAAAACTTGGGAAATCCTGAATCTATATATTTACACTATTACACGTGTACCTATATAATCAATAACCTGAATATATATATATACACTACTACATGTGTACCATATGTTCAGTAACCTGAAACCAAATCCTGTTGTTAAATTTGAACCTGCATATATAAGCATATGGTGTTGATGTAGCAACCGTGAGCACTTAGCGTATAATCTTGTTAAAATAAGGAACTATTGTATTTTTGTTTGGCATTTTGATTTCTGCCCTCATTTCACTTGAAACATGGCGGCTCATTTGGTTTTACCTAAAATAGGGTTGCATGAAAACATGATCACCTCACTTAAACAGAGTTTTATGATAGATACAAACCGAATAGAAATGAGTATGTAAATTTGCTCAACTATGCCTTCATATACGATTATGATCACCTGCACAAACAAGTTTTATGGCCTGATCAGTGGCCCCAAGAGTTTTTCCCTTTTAAGATAAAAACCAACGTGCATGGATTGTTATTTATATGATACAACTGTGGCCATATTGACAACTAAAACGGTTATGATATTTTCATGTGTTCTATATAAAATAAAAAAAAACTGGGCACGGTCATATTTGGGTGAACCTGAGATCATATAAACAGTTAACTGAAATGTTAAACTAGAAGAGAACAATACTTGTCTGAATATGAACTGCCTTAAATGATTGGAAGGATGAACCTATATTCAAACTTTAAATAAGCTATATCATGATTTCTTTTTGTACTGTTTCATATTTGTGCCTTAACATTGGGTCACCAGGTTGCCATGTATATACTGTGCTCGCATACATTTCATTTAGCACCATTTGAGTTTACTTGTCATTAGACCAATGCAAGTTTGATGTTAGATTTCATGCAACCGCCACTACTATGCATATTTTTATTTTTGTATTAGCATAAGTATTTGATGTAGTACTGGCTAACGTGCCTATCCCATTGGTGTCTCACTGGTACATGCCTTACATGCCTACTGTCTAGTTTTCTTTTTAGTTTATTTACATACCTTTAAGATTTATTGATACCGGTCAATAAATCAATTTAAAATACTAGCAGATTTTCACTCATGCACCTGCTATATATTTTAGAGTGTTGTTGCATATAGATCACCTTGACAACATAATACCGCATCATATGCGAACTGGCTTATCGAAATTTTCCTCTTGGTTTATCTGCAAACTATTATTTCACCGAACTGGCTGATATTTATGATTGTGTTACTGGATGCATGCATTTGGGTTACCTGGTCAAATTGACACCATTTATGCTCAAAAGTTGGGAACATTTGATGAAATATTAAAAAACCTAATATACATTGATGAATGCTCGTTCTAAGACCTGATCATGATATTAGAATCCATGTTCCAAGTTAACTTGCCTGGAGACGCCCCTTGCTGTTATCTGATAGTATCTATTTCCTTGAATGTATGGTATATTTTGTTGAATGTATGGTTGACTTGCATTTGTTATTACCCCAATTGATCAGTGAAGTTGAGGCAGTACATGTATGTGTATATATGCACATACTTGTATATGCAAGCTTTCGAGCTCATCCATGCTATTCTCTTCGGTTTGGGACGCTGAGGCAGTGTCCACACACACACACACACACATATATATATATATATTCATTTATATACGTGTGCACATGTGCAAGCTCCCGTAACCGTTCGCCCATGGAAAAAAAAATAAGACTGGTTTGAACAGACACCACACTTGATTGAAAGGTGATAGTAACGGATATCACAACTATATATATTATACATGACATATGTGTTCACGAAGTTAGGATTAACTATTATATTTCAGTTTCTTTTGAAATCAATTCACTTGAACTATGATTAATCCTGACTCGAGTGTTTTATGTTTTTGTATGGAACGCTCGAGTCAGATCTGAGCGTTTTCAGATTTAAAGATTTCTGCTTAGGATTCAAAGACTGGAGAAGCTGGGGATTCCAGAAGACGGCGCACTCTGATGTTTCAAAACAGTAAATATTTTCTTGTATTTCAAGTCTTTTAAAATTCCGTTGTATATAGAAAAAAAAAAACTTGTAATCAAAATTCTGATTATATATATAAAAGTTTTATTTCATTGTTTAACACTGTGTTATTTATTTATTCTGTATTTTTGTGTTGATTCTGCTTTTAAACTCAGTAAGCTAAATAACGGTCCGTCGGTTTGAACGTTTTAAGTTGGTTTAAATACCGATTTGAAGCGGTTAAAAAGGCGGGACGTTACACTAACCCTATATCTAATGAGTCATTCTTATAGGATGTTACTAATCCTACCTCTGATGAATTCTTTTGTTCAAATCTAATGTGTCTTGTTCTCTAGCTTTGTAAACCAAAGCTGTGATACCAACTGAGATGACATAGGCTTCCCCGATCCACGAAGAGACGGAGGAGCCCAGACTGCTTTGAGAACACGACACATCAGAACACAAACAATAGAAAATTTCATTGCTATTACAATAATTTACATCAAAGTACAAAAATATCAGAGTTCAAATGAGTAATATACGACAGAAAAATATTAGAGATTTAGATTAAAAAGCAGCGAAAAATATATACTTAAGTACAATGTACAATGGAAGTCATCTACAACCACAACCACAACTGAAAGAGATATACATATACAAAGCTTTCCGAACATAGCTCCAGCTGTAATCCAGGATCTTGCGAAAAGAAGTATCTGCGAAAACCAAAACTACTAGCTGCCCGTGTGGAAAATATGGGCACCCAGGGTTTAGGTAGAAACAATAAAATCCGAGTCAGTCATGGGACTGGTGTGAGAATTGAAACGGTTATTAACTTTATTTTAAAGTTGGGTAAATCAAGGGACCACGCCATATAACACGGAACGGGTTTCCTCATAATAACGCCGCAAACAACCCACACAATGCTAAAAAGAAAAAATGAAGCCATTATAAGACTCTGGTCCCATCACACAATGCAACGCAAGCTGGAGGATAGAGTTTTACCTTATAATGGCCAAATTTTCTTGGTACATGAAATTTCTCTTTTATTATTACTATAAGTGAAGAATTCAAATATAAATGTATCAATCATAGACGACATAGTACCCTATCCTACTATGTCGCCATATAGGTTTACAACTAAAACTGAAAAGTAGCATATTGGAAATTGGATTCCATCTATGAGTCGAGGCAAGGGATGACTCCGCTCCGATTCGAGACACTATAGCAAATCCCTCAAGATTCCCCGTAGTTTACCCTATGAACGGTAGGGCGAGTCCACACTTACTTTAGTGGATTAATTATTCCTAAACAATACGTTTCCCGGTCCTATCGGATCTCCAAACAGGTTAGTACGTCGACCCTATGAGCATATAGCTCTATATCTGAGGCACCTCGCAATCCATCATCCACATAAGTATAATTGTCTGGGCTTCATACCATGACACCACTTTTAGCTAGAAAGAAACGCAAGTTCTCCCTATGGTCACTATCACGTTTTTGACTCATACCGGGTGTGATGCTCGCGAATTAACGCTATACACAAAGCTATGCTAATTAAAGTCGTGCTTTGATCATCATCCACAAGAATTTGCTATTCACCAAAAGCCTTGATCATTTGCATCTCACCATGCCACACTAACAATCCATACCATACCACTGATTTCCACCATTATATTACCTCTAAACTCATACGTCTCAGAGAAGGGTGTTAGGCCAGAGAATAAATTCTCCACCACCGAATAGTTATATATTTAGCAGAGATCAATGAATACAGTATAAAGGAATACAATGTCAGACATACCATCCATTTGCAGGTTCATTCTGGGTCTGAACAAAACCTATGGCACCTTATTCCTCATCCCATATGTCCAATACAGGAGAGAGGTCCTCGCACATCCAGTCAATCTCCAAGTACGTCTGGACGATCACCACTTATTACCATGTTTTGGGTGTACAAGCCAATCAAGACATCAGTAATCATCCAAACGATGTGAAGATCTCCGGTCTTCAACCACCGTCTTCATCGTCGACTTTTTTCACCATATCAGTTATTCAGAATGGGATAAACCCGGTCCTTCCGAATAACTCGCATATTTTATAATTAATAATCAAGTGCTATAAAAACACACTACATGCCACATTCCAGTTCAAAATATTCTTTTATTCAAATATTCACATTTTTAGGGAAAGGTTCCCATTAATTTTATCAAAGATAGATTCCTTTAAATTTATTCTTTAATCTTCCCTTGGATATCAGTTTCAAAAGATTTTATTATATTTTTTAACAATTCATAATCAAATTAAGATTTATAAAACTAGTCGGGATAATTGAGCCTTACCGAAGTTATCATTTATTATTTTTCCAATCCCAACCTATTCATCCTATGGAGAAAAACTGGCAGCACTCGGTTGATGGCAAAAATTGTCGTAAACACAAAAGATTCTAATTACTAGGAAAAAATAATTTGGTCGTATGGACAAGAGTGGAAAGCAGTAAATACTACAAGAGATTTATAGTGGTTCGGCCTCATGAGGGGCCTACATCCACTTTGAAGCGTTGTTGGAATATTATTAATCACTCAAAGTTACAAGTGTGAGACCATTCCATACATCTCATTACATTCATCTTTGTGCTGGATGATGTAATCATTCTCATATATGATGTCATAATTATCATATATTTAATATATTAAGAAAATGATACTTTTGCCCTTCTTCTTCTTCAAATGGGAGATGCCATTAATGGAGCTTTTATAGAGGTCTCAAGGTCTCAAATTCCAACCCCTTTCAAGTGTGAAGTCATGGGGTATTTATAAGAGAGGGAGTAGGTAGGAGTAGGTGGGAGTAGGTAGAAATGGGGGACCACACCCAGAATTTCGCACCTCAGGTCTGCACACACTGAAATTTCGCACCTGGAGCCCCTGGTGCGAATTTTTGCACCTCGTGAGGTGCGAAATTTGTACCCTGTTGGACACGAATTTTGCACCCTACTGGGTGCGAAACTCGTACCCTCGAGGGTACGAAATTCGCACCCCGAGGGGTTCGAATTTCCTACCTCCGGGGGTGCGAAATTCAAACCCCTGGGGACAAATTTTGTACCCCTACTGGATGCGAATTTCGCACCCGGTGGGGTGCGAATTTTGTACCCCTACTGGTTGTGAATTTTGCACCTCTTTGAGGTGAGAAATTCACACCTCCATGGGGTTGGATGTTCTTTCTTTGAGGATGCGAAGACCGTATGAAGTAGAGGCTTGAGATCCAGGCTTGTTCTAGGGATCCGAGGCCTTGGTTTGGAAATGAGTTTTGGCGAGGCGTGAAGTCTTATGCGGCGCGATCCCTCTTCATTATGTTTCCTTCGCTCCTAAGCGTCCCTTTTGGCTTTAGTTCCGCGTGATGCGTTGAGTCAAGCTTGTCTTGTGTACTTTTGGGAACTGGACCAAAAAGCAAGTTAACATTTTGCCCTCAAAGTACGTCTTGTTTTGACATGATGTGCTTTGGATTGGTTGAAGTAGTAATTGAGTTGCTAGTTTATCCTGTAAGGTAAAGGAAAACATATGTTAGTTGACAGGCTCATTCGCTGTAGGATTGTGAGCGAGACGTTGCTGGTGTGGTGCCATGCTCATTTTCTAAGCATTCGTAATGCGTTGCCTTCGCGTGTTTGCAGGGCTAGTATGCGCATGGAATACATGTACACGAGCATGTCACGTGAAGCTTTGAACCCAGGGGTTCGATTTTCCTTCCCTTTTTTTTGGTGTTCGAGATTTCGAACCATAGATGTTCGAAATTTCGGCCCTAGGAGGTTTGGAATTTCGAACTCGGGGGTTCGAATTTCGAACCCAGGGGGTTCTGAATTTTGAACTCGTGGGTTCAAAATTTCGAACCCCGGGGGTTCGAAATTTCGAACTCATGGGTTCGAAATTTCGAACCCGTAGGCTCAAGATTCGAAGAACTCTAAGGGTCTTTTTTCTTTTTATTATAAATATCTCCCCTTCACTTTTTCCCTTCCATTTATTTTCCTGCCTTGACCGCCAATAAACAGCCTCGATTCCCTAGAACTTCAAAATTCAAACACGGCAATTAGGTGGGTTTTGAGATTTTTGGAGGCGCACGCGAACGAGAGGGAGGCATTGGGAAGCTGGCGCGGAGGGGAGCCTCGACCTCGGAGGAGGTTCAGACGCTCGAACCTGTAGTGGCTCGACATTCGAAACTCACCGAGGTTCGCGTACTCGAGCCCTGCTGGGGTTCTAGCCTTCGAACCCTGATTGGTTCGAATATCCGAATCCTTGTGGTCTAAAAATGTCAGACCCTGCTGCGGTTCAGGTGTTCGAACTTTGGGCCAATCATTCTTTCGAACCCCTGGGGGTTCCAGCATTCGAACCCCTGGGGGTTTTGAGACTTCGAACCCCTGGTGGGTTCAAGCCTTCGAACCCCTGGGAGTTCGAGCATTCGAACCTCTGCGGGGTTCGAGCATTTGAACCCTGGGATATTCGAGCTTCTGAACCCCTGGGGGTTCGAACTTTCGAACCCTATCATGGTTTGAGCCTTCCACTACACCAAAAACGCCAATTTGGCAGTGCTTATGGCCGGTTGAAAATGGATTTGATACGGTTTTAAACCGTATCAAAAAATGGCGTCCCTGTTGTTTTGATACGGCTTAGAACCGTATCAAATTAATAATTTGATACGGTTTAAAACCGCATCAAATTGGTATTTTGATACGGCTTAAAACCGTATCACATTATTATTTTGATACGGTTCTAAGCCGTATCAATTGATTAATTTGATACGGTTGTAAGACGTATCAAACTAATAATTTGATATGGCTTAAAACAGTATCACATTAATATGCTGGCACTGTCCACTTCATAGATCGATACGGTTTTAAGCCGTATCAATTTAGTAGATTCATACGGCTTAAAACCGTATTTAATACCTCATTCATACAATGCTATCAACAAGTTAGATACGGCTTTTCATAGTATCAAAATCGGTATATCATATATGTAATATACAGAAACACTGTACCCATTGAGATATATATATATATGTATATATATGCAAAATAAAGAAGATATGCTGCACCCATATAACAATATATAAAGAAGATACACAAAGCATAATTCGATTAATACATAAACCATAACTTCAATTAATACAAACCACATAACACAATATATACAAAGCATAATGTGCACAGTTCTTTGCTGAAAAAAAAGACAATAAAACTGCAGTTGTCGAACCCATGCAACTCATTTTTGTTCCAAAGCCTGAAAAGAAATTAAAATAACAAACATCAGTTTAGTTCCGTCTCCACAACAATAGGAAGAAGACACCACTGATCCAGTTTGCAACTGAGTTGCAAACGGGAATTAGTTTGCAACTCAGTTGCAAACTGAGTCCAGTTTGCAAGTTGCAAACTGGTTGAACAAGTTCCAGTTTGCAACTGAGTCGCAAACTGCACTCAGTTGCAAACTGGAATCAGTTTTCAACTCAGTTTTAAATCTATTCCAAAATTTGCTTGCTTCATTTATTTGTGTAGTTTATTGTATATAAAAACAATGCTAAATTTTGATTGTTATAATGGTCATTGAACATCAATGCTCCAATCTGGGTTTGGACCTCCTTTCCAGTGGAATATTAAAGAAGAAATTCACTATTTAATTAGATCAATGAATTATCACTTATCAGATTTGATTGTTGCATCAAGCAAAGTTTTTACACAATTGTTAATTGAGTTTAAAAAAATAAGAAAATATTGACCATTGAACTTTATGATCCAAATCCATGTTAAAGGTTGAATTACTTTGTCGACGCCAGGTCATACTCATGCCATGTTAAAGGTTAAAAAAAGGGATGAGTAAGGAGAGATGAGTAAGGCTTAAAAGTGCAGGGATTATTGTTTTCAAAACTTCAAGTTAAGGCCAATTATCCAATTATCCAACTTCAAGTCAAAAGTGTAGGGATCATTTTTTCCAAAACTTCAAGTAAGGCTTAAAAGTGTTCGCGAACTCAGTTTCGAACACTATCCCATCCCACAGATGATGAAAATCATCATGTAACAATTACAGAAGTTGAAATTTTTAGCTTATTAGTCACAAGCTTAATAAAAGAAAGTATTTTTTGTTATATGAACAATACCAATCTGAGAATCTCCGGTGTTTGCATCAACGTTTCCCAATATTCTATTTACTCTGGAGGTTTCAAGCTCATGAAAGCAGCTATTAATCATGTATAAAAAAACCTCATCAAATACAGTAAATTGAAACTAGGAACCCATAATCAAATATAAGAACACACCTGTGTCCAACTAGAGTTGCATGGTTGCACCGAATGTTGAGTTTTAAATCTCCTACAAAACACATCAATATCCAAACTGAATTTAGTAAGTATAATAGCCTTTAGAAAAGCTTCTGACATACATATATCCAACACAGTCAACATAGAAGATAGCATAGATAACACAGTCAACATAAAAGATAGCGGTCAACATAGAGAGATGTTAGATTCACCAAAATGAAAGACGCATTTTTTACATTCATTTGTTGCATATCACTGCTTGTTTTCCAAGTTAGCACAAAACATCCTACTGAGTAACGGTAGTGTGTACATTTATTTTCATCTTAAAATTATATCTAATACTACTTGGTTACTCAGCCAATCACCAATATAAGATAACTGTTTCCACTTGAGATTGATGATGAGATAACCAAAGCACTCATTCACAAAAGGGTAATTTAATCGTTTCTAATTATTTTCATAGTTTGCAAACTCAGTTCAGTTCCAAACTGAGTTTCAACTCGGGTTCGAACTAAGTTTGCAAACTCAGTTCAGTTCCGAACTGAGTTTGTACTCAGTTTCGAAACCATGTTTGCAAACTCAGTTCCAAACTGAGTTTGCAAACTCAGTTCTGAATTGATGAATGTGCAGTAAATCAATCCGCGAACCTGCATTTGAGGCTTAGCACCTTTATTGCTTTATAAACATGATTTAATTTCCGCACCCACCAACAATTAAAAAAGAAACCCGACATATGTATGTATCTACACCTGCGTGTGTACACATGCAGATGTAAGAGCATTTAACACAACAGCTAGATCAGCCAATGAAATAGTAAGTTGCGGAAGATATAACTAAATAAAAGTAAGAACTAAAATGCATCGGTTCATCTGGAATGGGAGAATACCATTATACAAATGCTGCTAAAATCAAATTTCAAAAGATATTCCACTTTAAAAAAAATCAAAATCTGAATGCTACTTAATACAATACAATGCGTTATGCGTTAATATAAGAAAAGTACGTGGTTCGTTGAACAAAGAAAGAGACTTTTAATTTCATCAGCATGTTTTAGAAAGTAATTAGATTTTTCTTCACACTAATGAAACATTAAACCAAAAAACTGCAATTAAATAGGAAATTACCTCGCTCATGGAAGCTCGCCAAGCCGCAGATGGTCTAATGCAAAGTAAAGCAACAAAACCGAGTATTTTCAACTGTTCGGCTTAATACTTATCTCCTAATTTTGGATCCACTAAAACGTGTCATGTCACTGTTCAAATATGTTTAACCTTCAATCATAAAGTAAAAATAAAATCAGTATTAATTCTATGAAACGTTGAAGACTATAACAAACTATAGCGTAATTACCCAGCTAAGCAGGCTCTTATGAGACCCATCCACCGACTTCCTTCCCGATATAACTTCCAACACAAAAATTCCAAACACAAACACATCCGTCTTTTCATCGACTATCCCATGCTTGAAATAATCCGGCGCTAATCACCTAAATAGTGTCCAATATCCATCAACAAATTTCATCACTTAAAGATGAATATACCAAGCAAAACATATAGAAAGCAATTACCCAAATGTGCCTTCAATAGGTGCAATAGCACGGTGAGTCCACTCAAAAGGCAATCACCTCGCAAGCCCAAAGTCAGAAATCTGAGGTTCAAAATTAGTTGTAAAGAGCACATTACTGTCAATTGTTTCTACGAATAGAACTAATAAAATTAACATTTACAGTAAACTTCTCATAACTAAAATTACTGAAATATCTACCAACATAAAAATGAAAAAATAAAATTAACATGCATTCTTTTTGAACCATGAAAAAATATTTTGCTGTGTAAGTTATTGTCAACCGGAATGGAAAATTCTAACATAAATGCCAATGTGTTGTGACAGATGCAGAACTAAAACTTCCACCATGAGATGCTTCTTCATTCAGACAAATTCACGTTTTAAATTCCAGTTCCAAAATAAAATAGATAAGCTTCCTAATGATTACTTAAGTTACATAAATACAGTTAAGCACATTAAGCCCTCATCGTATTCATAAAGTAAAGACAGGTTTGACATCTTCATCTGGCTAACCAAATAATGTCGAACTAAGGTTATTTGGTAGCTAAGGTTTTTTTTAAATATAGAAAATAAATTAAGATGGATGGTTAAACTCTGGACAGTCTTCCTGAAATCTAATATCAATGTTTAGTAAAAATGAAAGATCAGTAGACTACTATGTAAATTAGCATCAGTGAAATCTGTATGAACAAGCTATTTCATTCCCAAATATTTTAAACAGAAAAATAAAATAACATGAAGACAGAATCCTAATTGCAACTCAAATAAATAATCCTTGAGCTAATCACTTGATGGCTCGACACTACCTATATGATTCAAATGTTGGTGATTTCCCCCATTCTCCAATCAATGGGTTTTTTCTGGAAATCATTTATCTTCTATAATTATTCTGCATTTCTTTGAACACTTTTTGAGTTAGAAGCACCTGTACATTTCTACTTGATCATAATAACTATGCATTGTGTTTTGACCATCACTGTTTCACACATCACAACTAGAGTGCTTTATACATCATTAAAAACTCTAAAGGGACAACCCAGCTAGCCTAAATTACATTTAAGCTATATTGTGAATTTAATTTCACATCTTCTTGTTCAGGTACCACTTGTGTTATTACAGCTATAGTATCTTACGTGAATTTAGTACCCAGCCATCTTAAGCTCTGTTTGTCACTTGTTCAATATGATGTAATCAATATTAATTTTAAATGATCACAAGGAATTCTTAGGTCTTCCATCAACAACCACATTTAAATTTTATCGTCATATCCTGACCAACAATATCAAGTTCATGTTTACAGTTGTAGCAGACTTCTACTAATGTAATGTAAACTAGGATAATGTTTATAATCTGAACCATTTATCAAATGATGCATGCTTTCTGGGCATTGATATAGCACTGCAGACACCTAGACAAAAAAGATCCAGAAAATCTCAACTTCAAAAGAAACTAGTAATGCAATATTATTATAAGATGTGAGACTGATAATAAATCCTATTCTAGTATATATAAATAAATATTCAGATGCAGAAAGCTGAACACATACACTTAGAATAAAGGAATTTTTAATAGATGATATCAGCTGCTTTTAAAAGCACGTTAGATCCGTATAAACTATAAAATCTAGGAGCAAAAGGACCGTAAAGGTGGATTTAAGTTTAGTTAAACCTATACATTAAATTAATACACAAGAATGTACATGTTCAATATGACAAACATTACTATTTATACTACATTCTACAACATCAGCAATTAAGGATGCAAATCCTACGCAATCACAAACAGCACTGCTTTCATCAATCACATGCTTATATTGATTATCATCTTTGTAATTCAAGATTATTCGAATTTTTTGAGTTGGCATCGATGAGGGAAAAAAACAAAATCAATGATGAAGGCTTGTACCTGTGTTCCAAATATAAAATATTATGAGAGAGAGAAAAAAACCAATGATGACACTAGACATCAAACTAGGAAAAGACGAGAACCATAATTTGTCTTCCCCCAAGGCAGTAAGTATTAGGTAAAGTAACCTAATACATGCATGTATATACATACTGTCATACATATACAGACACACAAAAATACATGCACAAAAAAGGAATACTTTGTAAAGTAGAATTGCATGAATTAACTTGACGAAACCAAAGGCAATAAATAACTCAATCGGGAATCCCATCCTTTAAGATAGCAAAATGGGTTCTGATAGAATGGAAATCATGCAACATTCTCATGTAAACAACTCAAGGATGATAAAAATATGAAAGAATAATGATGAAGCTATAAACATGAATGTGACAAATAGAATTTGATCTAGGAAAAGGAATGCTCCTCTATATTAAAGGTAAGAACAAACTTAAAATTATATTGCAAACAGATATTCTCAATAGCCCAAGGTATATAATCTAACTAAGACATACTATGAGCATGTAAAAACAGCAATACCATAAGAAAGGACATGCATCATGATGTACCTTGCAGTTATGTGCCTATCTCTCTATTACCCAAGCCGTCCATGAGACCATCTTTCTTCTTTCCTGTGCTAGTGTTACGGATTACCACTGTTGGTGGCCATACAATTAGGTTCTCTCTATTGGCTGATGCCTCATCAGCAGACAAGGACTGATATACCTTTGACTCATCAGGCGCTTTCATGTGATTCCACCCCATAAGAACGCACAAGGCCTTATGCAAACCAAGATGATCAACACACTGATTCGGTTTTTGTGCAGTATACAAATGCATGATGAGCCCATGTACAACTGGTAATGAAGTCCAGAAATTTGCACACCAATTACGCTAAATAACTAGAGTAGCAAAGCATCCTTAGTGTTTGGTTTGACATACCATAAGTTCCACACAGAAGTTACTAGTCACGAATTCATGCTTTTTCTAGAAAGCATAATGATTCCACAAACAAATCTACAACATAAAGACCATCATAAAATCGATGTAGAAAACCTACAAGACTGATTGATTTTACTGAATAATCTTCTTTAGAAAGCCCATCATAAAAACCGAAAAAACAACCACAATTTAAAATGGTTTTACTAATGAGTATATCTTTATTAGTAGTTGTAATACTTTTAATGTCATGTTTTTCGATGTCAGCATGAACTACCAAAAATATCGCTAATGCCAAATCTTAATATCACTTGAAAATAGGATCTAATAAACAAAGGTTTTTTTCTTTTCAAATTTATAACGTCTACAAATAATATCAAATCCTAATATCACATAAAATAAGATATAACAAATAACTCTTTTCCCAAATTCAAAACATGTATCCGTAAAATACTATAAAATCTGAATCTCCCTTAAACAAATAATTTATTGATTTAAAATTCGAACTTAAAATAAAAGTTAAATGTTGCAACTTAAAAATAAAATTTAAACTAACAAATGATTTTAACATAAAAGTATGGTTAAACATTTCTACAAATCCTTTTCTTCTAAATGTGCTAGTAATAATCCACTACTTCCTGAGTTACGCAAATTTTGATAGATCAATGTCAGAGTAAATACCATTGACTTGTCAATCGTGCTTCATTCAACTTTGGCAAACCTATCTGGTGGAACATTATCCTAAATTTTTAAAGAGTGTGTAAATAAACTAAATAAGAACACAACATGAGTCATATAATAATACTTGAAATCAAAACGATGAATTTATCACCTCGATATCATCTGGATATCCAAATTCAAAGACTAATTTGATAAATCAATGTGTGAGCATAAACTTTCAAAGGCTGATGTCATTAGTTGTTTAAATTTGACGTCAATTGTAAGTTCGCTGATGGAGTTAAAATGAGGAAGAAATAGGTCGAGAGGAAAGGGGGAGTGAAATTGCGCACAAATAATTTGTAGATAATGGAAGGAAAAGAGGAGAACTTAGGTGAAGTATACCTGAATCAGATTCAAAGTGCGGAAGTTAAGCTAGAGAAGGGCACAACAGCATCACCGGAAGAGGGAGTCACGATTTGGGTCAAAACCCTAATTCTTTTTTTCGTAGAGGAAATGAAAGCGGACATTTTTGTTCTCAAAACTGTATGATACGGATAGGGAGAAATAAGAAATATCGCGGCCAAAAATTTGGTGTGCATTTAATACATTTCAACCCCGTATCATAAGAACCGATCGAAAGCTTTGAAGATATACGGTTAGATCTTAAAGGTTGGAAGAGGTGTGTATAGGTAAGTTGTAGCAAATGAAATTTGATAGGGCTATAAGCGGTATCAAATTAGATATGGCTATGAACCATATCAAATCTTCATATGCTGGTGTGCCAAATTTGTTGTTTTGGTGTAGTTTCCGGTATTCTGATCCTCTGCGTTGCCTAGGTATTGTGGTACTATACACATTATGACCATTCCACATAGGATAGAGCATATATTCAAACTGTGACTGAACTGTTGGACTGTTTTATTTTCCTTCGTACATTTTAATTTTGCATGACACCGCACGAACTTTTTAGCTTTGACCAACACGAGGGGTACATGTTATCCCAATGCGATGTCTAATACTAGTGTGTCAAAGTATAGTTAGCTATGCAAACAAGATCAAAGACTGGAAAAATCCTGGAAGCTGGGGCTTCCCCGTCATCGTCACATTCATCTGATTCTACCAAGAGCGGTAGATCGAGTGACAACAAGCTTGAGACTACCGAAGGACCCATTCCTTCTCAATTGGCCAGTTCACCCGAAGTTTCTGATCATGGGGAACAAATTGGGAGGCTACATTCTCCGGTCATACATGAAGAGGTTGAGAATGTGGATATCATTAATGAAGATGCCCCAGCGGGCCTAGTAGCCCCATATATGTTACCCGATGTCATTATCTTGGAAAATCCGATGGACTCGGTACCATTGCGCATGGATGCTTCAGCAGTTAGGAAAATGGCCTAGCGGTTCAATATACCGGTAGGTGACGCTCATGCTCCAGGAGAAGGTGGAAGGTCTCACGCACCGCCCGAGGGTTTAACTGCCTGGAATAGGCAAGCTTGTTCACGGGGTGCGTGCCCCTAGCCAATGATTATATTCAAGGCATGCTATTCGATTTCCGCCTTACACCTTCGCAACTGCATCCAAATGCTTATTCTTCGCTCTTAGGCGCTTACATTCTATACTGAGAATATCTGCACTTGGACCCCACCGGAGAGGACATTCGGTATTTCTTTAGTCTAAGGAGAACGTCTAGTAGATTGCCTCCCCAATGGTTCCTAGAAGCGACAGCCGCCACCAAATTCTTTACGGGGATGTGGCTTAGGCCGTTTGTGTTAAAAAAAAACTGGTTCTTTGTGCGCTGTCCTCATGGATTTGCAAGGAGGTGGATTGAAGAGAGTAAGTACTTTCGAACTCTAATTCCTATTATAAAGTTCTTGGAGCTCATATCTTATCATCTTTCTTTTTTTGATTGCAACACGGAATCAGAGGCACCCACCGGCAAGGAGTACAGGCAACGTCTTAATGCCTTGCGGGCGATTCCCGAGGAGTCTCGCAAAACTGAAACTGTGACAAGCCATGACCGCCTTCGCCGTGCGGGGTTTCTTTCTGACGATCGGGTTTTAATCAAGCCCCCAGTGGTGAGCGCTATGCCAAAAAAGGTGGTGGAAAAAAGCCCTATGAACCCTGCTCAGAAAAGAAAGATGTCCTCTGCCGGGCCTAGGCCGAAGAAGGTTGTTAAATTCCAAATAGACGTCGGTGGAGATGGGGCTCGCGGTGAGGAGGCCGCAACTGAAGATGAGGGCCTATTGAATGTTCTTGTCCCGCCCCCGTTAGGAGAGATGGGGGAGGGAGAGTCGATTAGGCCATTGTCTCCAATGGCTTCTCCTAGAGTCGCCACCTCGCTTGAGGACGAGCGCTAGTTTGATGGATTGAATAAACTTGACCTAGAAGTATTCCTACGGCCGACTCCGGCTATCATGGATGAATTAGCTCTTGCAGCCGAGATGTTAATTCCTTCGAGTGGACCACAATCTGGTTTCTTGAGAGAACACTTAGCGCATACCCTTATTAACACTGCATAGCATAGTGGCTTATCTGAGCATGTGACTTGACTGACTCTGCTTCATTTCTTTGACAGGTGATATGGCCAAAGAGCACAGAGGACGAGGCTATGGTCATGGAGGCCGACAATGACCTAGGTGTAACGACCCGTATTTTTACGGATAATAAATAATTTATTTAATTATTTAAATAAAGGTTTGGTAATTTAAAATGACCAGAATTAAACAACAAGGAATATTTAATTAATATAATAATTAAATAATATATTTACATTTCAGAATAGTCGGAAATAGTAGAATTCACAATACGATGTTAATTGGATCAAATATAATATACAATTCAGTTTAGAGTTGAATTATACTAACGAATATATTATTTGAATGATAGTTGAACGTATAATTTATATTATAATTATAATCGAGCTTCGAATGACGCGGCAGTTCGCTATCTGGCGATTTGAACTTCAATTGAATATACAGGGTCTGTTTTAAATCGGATTTCTGTGAAACAAGAAATGTTCGGAGATGGTGAAGTATATTTTTCAAGTGGAAGAGAAAAATCGAGATTTCATTGTGTAGATTTTGATTTATGTCCAAATCAAATTTTAGAAAAGCAGTTATGGAATTCCTTTGAAATTTTAAATATATATATTTATATTATAAAAGGGTTTTTAATATAAATCGAATATCGATATAACTGGGAATTTTGAAATATCGAGTTATAAATCCAATTGGAGTTGTACGATAATTCTAGTGTGAATATATACGATAATATTAAATTAGTTTTATTTAATTTAATTGTTTTTAAATATATTTATATATTTAAATGGGTTATTTAGAGCTTTAAAAATAGCCAGTTTTGCAAACGACCTCCGTTTTCGACGAAACTAATTTTGTTGGATCCGTAATATTAAATTATCGTTAGATTTCAAGTTTCGTGATTTTTGGGGTCAATATGTGGCTGCACGGATTTTTAATGTGAAAAACAGTCGACATTCTAACGGTTAAAAATACGATGTGTGAGCAAACGAAGTCGGAATTCGATGAAACCAGTTTCGTTAGGTCCGTAATGTCGAACTGAAGGTGTATCTCCATTTTCGTGATTTTTAGATACCATGTGTGGTCATAGGAATTTTTAAGGACATATGTAAGCAATGATTGCTTAAAAATAAATATAATAATCAAATAAAAAAAACTATTTCATAAATACCCTCTAACTTTCCTATACCTAATTGACTTCATTTTTCTGGTCAAACTCAAGAGCGCCGTCAACAATTTCTTTCTCAACCCAAAACCTGTGACCTCAAAATTCAATGAAAAATAGAAACAAAAATCTATAAATTGAAATAGATATATATTTGAATTCCTGCATTCTCGCTCTTCGCAATCATATAAAAAACTATTGGTTCGATGTTAGTTTTGGGTACGTTGGTTTGCTGAACATCGATTTTGGATTCGTGTATTCGGGAGATGGAAGCATCGAATCCTGTTTTGAAGTGCGTATGAGTATCTATGGTGTTCTAAAGCATCGTTGGTGGAATTTCGGCATAATTTTGTGAGGATTTTGGTCGCGCTCTTCAATGAACGCGTGAAATGAAAACTCCAGGTCGTGGAGAAGCAAAGAGATCGAGTTTGGCATTGATAGCACGGGGTGGTAGAGATTGGACAACAAGAATTTTGGTATGATTGGTTTTTCAATTCGTTAAGTGGAGTGAGAGTTTGGTGGATTTAAATTGTGTGTGACGTCCATGTTTTGAGGTTCGGTTTGGAATACTTACGGGGAGAATAAGATCACTGTAGAAATTGGAGCGGGTCTGGGGAGTGAAGCGGGCTGAAATGAAGTGGGTGAGCCCAAAAGCTATTAATTAAAATTTAGTTAGTTTGAATTTAAATAATGCATGGAATTTGTAAATTCAATATCTAATGCGTACGTGATTAGAATTTGATAAAACAAGATCCGTTGGGATCATATGGACGAGTGATTCACAGTGGAACTGACCGGGAGTGAAGTGGAGCTCGTTTGGATTTATGGTGAAATTAAATGCCTGAATCAAATCAATGACCAATTATCGTTATTTAACGATAACCGTCCAATGTGAGTAAATCTCACTAACTCTGCTCAATTTATATTTTTATAAAAAAAAAATTTAGAATTTATAAATGATGGTTGTTTGTTGTGTGTTGGCTGTTTGGTTGAACTACTAGTTAAATGGTTGGAAATATAGATAACGATATAGATATAAATCATTAATCAAATATTGATTCTGTTTAGCAGAATATTTCATAGTGAAATGAAATTGACGTAAATTTTATTATTTAATATCTGTGGATGTAGGGAAATAGGTCGGAGGAATCCGACTGGATTCCTCAACATTTATTTTTATTGTTTTTCATATATTGTGTTATATGATGTGATATGAAATCTGTTGTTGATTTTTTATGTTCGAATGATACCGAACATTGCTATATGGTACGTTAGATACCATAAGGAATACTGGAATGTTAAAAAGGAAATTTTCAATGTTATATTGAAAAAGAAATAGTTATAAAATAGAAAGATTTTATAAAAAGGAATATTTATTTGTTAAATAAATAGAAAGAAAAAGAAATATTTATTTGTTAAATAAATAGAAAGATAAAAGGAATATTTATTTGTTAAATAAATAGAAAGATTATATAAAAAGAAATATTTATTTGTTAAATAAATAGAAAGATAAAAGGAATATTTATTTGTTAAATAAATAAAAAGATTTTATAAAAAGAAATATTTATTTGTTAAATAAAATAGAAAGATAAAAGGAATATTTATTTGTTAAATAAATATAATGATAAAAGGAATATTTATTTACAAAATAAATAAGATATCATAAAAGGAAATACTTGAAAAGTGAATAGAATAGTATAAAAGAAAATTTTATATTTGAAAGGTTTAGACCCGTGCTTCGCACACGGGTATAACATGATATGGATTTAAAGCAAAGATTTTAAATAGAATCTATTCTAACTGATAGATTGAGAAGATAAATTTATAAATAATATTTCATAAATTAAATGAAATGGTTATCATTGGATAAATAGAATATATAAGTCGGGACTTATATAGAGAAGTAAGAATCGATTTCAACATCAATATTTGAAACTAAATATGGACGAAGAGTAAATTGGTTAGAGTTAATCAGTAGAGTTAATTGAACATAATTAATAAAAATAGGATTTAATTGCCTATTAGTTATTCAATTAGAGTTGATCGAATATAGATATTTGATATAGAGTTAGTTAAACATAGTTATTTAGGATGAGTTGCCGTTTCGTATGACTGCTAGCGTAATTCGCTGGGCTGCAGATAGCCTACGGCAGTCGGATGTTTCCTGAGGGAATCAGGCGTAACCATTGTGATTGCTGCGATTTAGAGTCAAGCGAATGGAGTTAAATCGAATATTAGCTATTCGAAATAAAGTTAAAACAAAAATAGTTATTCGAATATAAGTTAATCAAATATTAGTTGTTCGATAGGAGTTAACCAAGTTAAGTTAAATAAGTCGAGTTAGTCAAGTTGAGTTAATCGAGTTGAGTTAGTTAAGATGAGTTAATCAAACAGAGTTAATCCAAATAAGGTTATTCGAAGAAGTGAATAAACCGAATAGAGATTTTTCGAAAAGAGGTTATAGAATATTAGTTATTCGAATAGAGTTAAAAGGAGTTAATCGAATATGGTTCATTCGAAAGGAGATTAATCGAATGTAAAACATTCTAAGAGAGTTAATCGAATATAGTTATTCGAATAAGATTATCAAATATAGTTATTTGAAGAAAGAGATATCGAATATAGTTTATTCGAAACGGATTTATCAAATAGAGATTATTCGAAAGAGAATTATATGTTGAATACGATTATATCGAATTCGGGAAAGTAATATTTACTTTCCATTTTTAATAAAGATTTACTTATTTGTTTATAAATTAGTACTTTAGTTATTTAGTTAAATTAAGGAATAAAAGTTATACTTTGAAGTTAGATATTTCTGAAGTAGGGATTATAACGCTATTGTTATAATAAATGTTTTCAAATAAGAAGTGGATTCATAAATAGAATCCGAGAGTTTCGCAAGGAAGTTCGTTAAAGATTTGAAAGGTGAATCTTGTCTATTTCGAAGTTAGAAATGTTGTTCAGTTAAGGTCTGAGAGGTAGTTATACCCCAACTTGATTGTCTTCAGTTTTAACTAAGAAATGGGTAAGGTTCGATAGTGAAGGTTGGCTAAGTGAATTTAGTTAATGAGTATAATGGTTTGAATTGGCTTAGTGATTTTTTATTTAAACATCTGTTAAATCCTATAAAGGAGTTTTGGAAATGTTTTCCAAATAGAAGAAATCAGAAATGTTTCTAATATAGAAAACAAGAAATGGGAGTAAATATGGAGATGGTTTCAAATGATTAATAACGTATATTTTCTAAATTTAGAAAAAAAAATAGAATTACGAATGTATAGAAATGGGGAAATAAACAAATTAATGATAAATTGAATGTAAGGAGATAAGTGTTGATTAATGATTTGCTCGGTAAGAATTCCATTTGGAAATAAGATCATTGGTTGTACACCTATTTTTCTTTGATAGTTAAATCACCGACTATCGAAGTTTTTGACCATTTTTCCGTCGTCGATACAGAGAGACCGGGATTAGATTCATTATCTGAAAACTACTCTGTATGGATGTTAGCGTTGCGATCAAATATGATGAAATTAAGTGAAGACGGAGTTATGCAAGGGCTATGCTGTTTACAGAATAGTGCCTTCGGTTTGTCCAGTCCCAGGACAACGTGAATGGACGAATGTATAACAAAGTATATCTAATTGATTGCACAAGTTGGTCTTCTCAAACGTACTTACGTTTGGTGGCGGAGGAATTCGTTTCTCTTAGCTTTATGCCTATGGTATTTTTAGGGAAATCAATTTGTGATTTGGTGGGTATGACGATGTGGCATTCAAAGTGAAGGGTGGTCAGGTGTTCCAAAAGATACGTCATGACCTCAAGCCTCATCAACTGGGAAATGACAGAAATCGGGCATGCAGCATGGCTAGGTGGGTCGCTCCCATTAGGGTGTATATCACCTATCTAGAGAAAATTCATTTCATTCTTTTACCTATTTTCAATGATGTCCCTTTTCGGGAAACGGTGGGTAGCTCCCAACCGTTGGTGATATACGTTCGATACACTCAAGCGAAATGAGTGGTCGGTCGTGTGTGGGCCGGGTTGAAAGACGTTCTTGTTGAACCCAGTGTATTTGCCTCTAGAGATACACTGTTGGCAGGTGGCCCCATACCTTGTCATAGTCGAAATCCAATCTCCAATAAACGCTCGCAGTTTTGTTTGTATACTATATATGTGGAACGTGAGATGCAAGCGTTTTGCTAGATTGTTATTTACTTGTGATTAGACATTATTATAATATCAAAAAAGCATTGATTTTCCAAAAGTGTTTTGGGTTATCGTAAGGTAAAAACCGTCCGTGTCTATGTATGGATCAGTCTTACGATTACCTTTTCTTTTGAAAAGGACTTTGAAAAGTTAAACCAAATGATTTGAGTTTACTCACACCAATCCCATGACTGACCCAGAGTTTATTTTGTTTTTGTTTTCCCTAAACTCTTGGGTGCCCAAATTTGTACGGGCAGTCAAGTAGTTCATGTCTTTACAGATATACTTGGAGAAGCTTGAAGCAGGAGACTTCAGGATTATATAGCTATTGTTATTTCCGCTGTGTGTAAGTGTTGTACTCTGATAATGTTATTCTATATATATATATACTATTTTATTGCAAAGTTATGTTATATATTTTATTTGTTCCACTGTGAGATTCGTATCACTCTGATTCTGTTCTGTGGTGATCTTCTTCTTCTTCTATTCTAATTTTCTATCTTATCTATTCTCACCTTCTAATTTCTTTCATGGACTATCCGGTATTTTCGATGCTTGATTAGTCGACATCGTGTTTGGTGTTGATACCCAAGGTCGCGAATTCCCTGGGTCGTTACAATGACACCAGAGCTGAAGGTTAGATGATTACCTTGGCTCTGTGGCGTGACTCAGTAGAGATGGGGTTAGTAATGCCCTAGATTGAGTTGAGAGTATATATATGAATGAACGTATTTGTAGATTTTATAAAAAAATTGTTTTATATTGTGAAGATTTATTGGTTGAGTTGTTTATAAGTTCTGATCAATCAGTTTGATCCACTGTATCGATAGGAGTTTCTAAACGCTTGAATACGATAAACCGACACAGTATGTTTTGAAAAAGGGTAGATGAAATAATTTTACCCAAATTAAATTTTAATATAAATGAATGCTTAATGTTTGAAATATTTTAGTGTATTGGATGTGTTGGTCAATTATAATTGAAATGGTTATATAAATAACCAATTAGAGTTCGTATAAAATCGAAATCAGATGGATTGAATCTGAATTTAAATCAAGATTGAAACTAAAACTCTGGAAATTTGAGTAAGTGTTTATAAATGGGTTGAATTGAATATATGAGAATTTTAAAATCCTGCGAGATTTTTAAATTGTTTTCCAAACATTATAAAGATATTTTGAAATAATTCCAAAATGGTTACGATTAAGAAATGTTTGAAAAGTGATATAGTATTGAACTCACTTCGATCGCTGGGAAATAACTCTGATGGTGCTGGCCACATCATCAGTGTTCATTTTCGAGTTCTAAGTGATGGATTACTACCAAAAATATTGTTTTGAATTGTTTTGAGAAAAGCAAGTTATTTTGAATCCGAAAAGGGAATATTTGATTTTTGTGAAAAACAAAGTTATTTAAAACTTCCAGAAAAAGATTGTTTGAATAAAAACAAAATTAAAAGTAATTTGGGAAAGCAAATTAAAATTGAAATTAAAGCCAGCTAAGTGGAAACCGAATTGAAATAGAGTAATCGAGTAAAATTGGAATTTTGTATATAATTGGACTCGGTTGAGTAAATGGATTGATTTTTGAGATAAAAATCAGAATTGTGATTTTGGGATGAAGATAATTGATTATAGAAATTAATTAGTTAATGGAATGTGGGAATGAAACTTAACTTGGTTAAGTATTTGGGTTTGACGAGTTAAGAAAAATGGAACTTGAGTTGAAATGAGATGAGGTTTGGATATAAGCGAATAATTGTGTTGAGATTTGATTGGTTGAAATTGATTGGAAATCAATTAGTATAGATGGATATATGATCAGCAGGTATCGGGTAGAAGTAAGTGCAAGGATGTAAGGATATGCCCAACAAAAAGGTACATGTTTAAATTTCCATATGAGGTTTTATGCGCCGAATCGGCAAGCCGCTTGGCTTTTTGATTTTATTTTTGAAAGCAAAGGGCCTAGAGAGGCGAGTTGGAGCTTGAACTATTGACTAGTACAAAGAGGTGCTGGCGAAATTTTCCGGAAATTTAGAGTGTTAGAAATTTTTTAGATTTTTTGAAAATTTTCATTAATCGAGATGAATTAATATTTTAATGGAAATAAATTAATTCATTGGAACTGAAATTCAAGAAGTAAAGAATAATTATAAACCAGTTAATATGGTTGTTTTCTACCTTAGCAATTTCAAGGACGAAATTATTTTAAGGGGGAAAGAATGTAACGACCCGTATTTTTATGGATAATAAATAATTTATTTAATTATTTAAATAAAGGTTTGGTAATTTAAAATGACCAGAATTAAATAAAAAGGAATATTTAATTAATATAATAACTAAATAATATATTTACATTCCAGAATAGTCGAAAATAGTAGAATTCACAATACGATGTGAATTGGATCATATATAATATACAATTCAGTTTAGAGTTGAATTATATTAACGAATATATTATTTGAACGATAGTTGAACATATAATTTATATTACAATTATAATCGAGCTTCGAATGGCGCGGCAGTTCGCTATTTAGCGATTTAAACTTCAACTGAATATACAGGGTCCGTTTTAAATCGGATTTCTGTGAAACAAGAAACGTTCAGAGCTGTTGAAGTATATTTTTCTAGTGAAGGATAAAAATTGAGATTTCATTGTGTAGATTTTGATTTATATCCAAATCAAATTTTAGAAAAGTCGCTATGGAATTCCTTTGAAATTTTAAATATATATTTATATTATAACAGGGTTTTTAATATAAATCAAATATCGATATAACTGGGAATTTTGAAATATCGAGTTATAAATCCAATTGGAGTTGTATGATAATTCTAGTGTAAATATATACAATAATATTAAATTATTTTTATTTAATTTAATTGTTTTTTAATATATTTATATATTTAAATAGGTTATTTAGAGCTTTAAAAATAGCCAGTTTTGCAAACGACCTCCGTTTTCGATGAAACTAATTTTGTTGGATCCGCAATATTAAATTATTGTTAGATTTCAAGTTTCGTGACTTTTGGGGTTAGTATGTGGCCGTACGGATTTTTAATGTGAAAAACAATCGATATTCTGACGGTTAAAAATACGCTGTGTGAGCAAACGAAGTCGGAATTCGACGAAACCAGTTTCGTTGGGTCCGTAATGTCGAACTGAAGGTGTATGTCCATTTTTGTGATTTTTAGATATCATGTGTGATCATAGGAATTTTAAGGACATATGTAAACGGTGATTGCTTAAAAATAAATATAATAATCGAATAAAAAAATAATAAAACTATTATATAAATACCCTCTAACTTTCCTAAACCTAATTGACTTCATTTTCCTGGTCAAACTCAAGAGCGCCGTCAACAATTTCTTTCTCAACCCAAAACCTGTGACCTCAAAATTCAATGAAAAATAGAAACAAAAATCTATAAATTGAAATAGATATATATTTGAATTCCTGCATTCTCTCTCTTCGCAATTATATAAAAAACTATTGGTTCGATGTTGGTTTTGGGTACGTTGGTTTGCTGAACAGCGATTTTGGATTCGTGTATTCGGGAGATGGAAGCATCGAATCCTGTTTTGAAGTGCGTATGAGCATCTATGGTGTTCTAAAGCATCGTTGGTGGAATTTCGGCATAATTTTGTGAGGATTTTGGTCGCGCTCTTCACTGAATGCGTGAAATGAAAACTCCAGGTCGTGGAGAAGCAAAGAGATCGAGTTTGGCATTGATAGCACGGGGTGGTAGAGATTAGACAACAAGAATTTTGGTATGATTGGTTTTTGAATTCGTTAAGTGGAGTGAGAGTTTGGTGGATTTAAAATGTGTGTGACGGCCATGTTTTGAGGTTCGGTTTGGAATACTTACGTAGAGAAGAAGATCACTGTAGAAATTGGAGCGGGCCTGGGGAGTGGAGCGGGCTGAAATGAAGTGGGTGAGCCCAAAAGCTATTAATTAAAATTTAGTTAGTTTGAATTTAAATAATGCATGGAATTTGTAAATTCAATAACTCATGCATACGTGATCAGAATTTGATAAAACAAGATCCGTTGGGATCGTATGGATGAGTGCTTCACAATGGAACTGACCGGGAGTGAAGTGGAACTCGTTTGGATTTATGGTGAAATTAAACGCTTGAATCAAATCAACGACCAATTATCGTTATTTAACGATAACCGTCCAATGTGAGTAAATCTCACTAACTCTGCAAAATTTACATTTTTATAAAATATTTTTAGAATTTATAAATGATGGTTGTTTGTTGTGTGTTGGCTGTTTGGTTGAACTGCTAGTTAATTGGTTGGAAACATAGATAACGATATAGATATAAATTGTTAATCAAATATTGATTCTCTTTAGCAGAATATTTCATAGTGAAATGAAATTGATGTAAATTTTATTGTTTAACATCTGTGGATGCAGGGAAACAGGTCAGAGGAGTCCGACTGGATTCCTCAACATTTATTTTACCGTTTTTCATATATTGTGATATGAAATCTGTTGTTGATTTTTTATGTTGGAATGATACCGATCATTGTTATATGGTACGTTAGATACCATAAGGAATGCTGGAATGTTAAAAAGGAATTTTTCAATGTTATATTGAAAAAGAAATATTTATAAAATAGAAACATTTTATAAAAAGGAATATTTATTTGTTAAATAAATAGAAAGAAAAACAAATATTTATTTGTTAAATAAATAGAAAGATAAAAGGAATATTTATTTGTTAAATAAATAGAAAGATTTTATAAAAAGAAATATTTATTTATTAAATAAATAGAAAGATAAAAGGAATATTTATTTGTTAAATAAATAAAAAGATTTTATAAAATGAAATATTTATTTATTAAATAAAATAGAAAGATAAAAGGAATATTTATTTGTTAAATAAATGGAAAGATAAAAGGAATATTTATTTAGAAAATAAATAAGATATCATAAAAAGAAATACTTAAAAAGTGAATAGAATAGTATAAAAGAGAATTTTATATTTGAAAGGTATAGACCCATGCTTCGCACACGGGTATAACATGATATGGATTTAAAGCAAAGATTTTAAATAGAATCTATTTTAACCGATAGATTGAGAAGATAAATTTACAAATAATATTTTATAAATTAAATGAAATGTTTATCATTGGAAAAATAGAATATATAAGTCAGGACTTATATAGAGAAGTAAGAATCGATTTCAACATCGATATTTGAAACTAAATATGGACGAAGAGTAAATTGGTTAGACTTAATCAGTAGATTTAATTGAACATAGTTAATCAAATTAGGATTTAATTGCATATTAGTTATTCAATTAGAGTTGATCGAATATAGATATTTGAGATAGAGTTAGTCAAACATAATTATTTAGGATGAGTTTCCATTTCGTACGACTGCTAGCGTAATTCGCAGGGCCGCAGATATTCTACGGCGGTCAGATGTTTCCTGAGGGAATCAGGCGTAACCATTGTGATCGCTGCGATCTAGAGTCGAGCGAACGGAGTTAAATCGAATATTAGCTATTCAAAATAAAGTTAAAACAAACATAGTTATTCGAATATAAGTTAATCGAATATTAGTTGTTCGATAGGTGTTAACCAAGTTAAGTTAAATAAGTCGAGTTAGTCAAGTTGAGTTAATCGAGTTGAGTTAGTCAAGATGAGTCAATCAAACTGAGTTAATCCAAATAAGGTTATTCAAAGAAGAGAATAAATCGAATAGAGATTTTTCGAAAAGAGGTTATCGAATATTAATTATTCGAATAGAGTTAAAATGAGTTAATCAAATATGGTTCATTCGAAAGGAGATTAATCGAATGTAAAACTTTCGAAGAGAGTTAATCGAATATATTTATTCAAAGAAAGATTATCGAATATAGTTATTTGAGGAAAGAGTTATCGAATACAGTTTATTCGAAAAGGAGTTATCAAATAGAGATTTTTCGAAAGAGAATTATACGTTGAATTCGATTATATCGAATTCGGGAAAGTAATATTTACTTTCTGTTTTTAATCAAGATTTACTTATTTATTTATAAATTAGTGGTTTAGTTATTTAGTTAAATTAAGAAACAAAAGTTATACTTTGAAGGTAGATATTTCAGAAGTAGGTATTATAATGCTATAGTTATAATAAATGTTTTCAAATAAGAAGCGGATTCGTAAATAGAATCTGAGAGTTTCGCAAGGAAGTTTGTTAAAGATTTGAAAGGTGAATCTTGTCTATTTTGAAGTTAGAAATGTTGTTCAGTTAAGGTCTGAGAGGTAGTTATACCCCAACTTGATTGCCTTCAGTTGTAACTAAGGAATATGTAAGGTTAGATAGTGAAGGTTGGCTAAGCGAATTTAGTTAATGAGTATAATGGTTTGAATTGGCTTAGCGATGTTTTATTTAAACATCTGTTAAATCCAATAAAGGAGTTTTGGAAATGTTTTCCAAATAGAAGAAATCAGAAATGTTTCTAAAATAGAAAACAAGAAATGGGAGTAAATGTGGAGATGGTTTCAAATGATTAATAATGTATATTTTCTAAATTTAGAAGAAAAAAATTAGAATTACGAATATATAGAAATAGGGGAATAAATAAATTTATGATAAATTGAGTGTTTAAGTGTTGATTGATGATTTGCTCGGTAAGATTTCCATTTGGAAATAAGATCGTTGGTTGTACACCAATTTTGCTTTGATAGTTAAATCACCGACTATCGAAGTTTTTGACCATTTTTCCGTCGTCAATACGGAGAGACCAGGATCAGATTCATTATCTGAAAACCACTCTGTATGGACGTTAGCGTTGCGATCAAATATGATGAAAATAAGTGAAGACAGAGTAATGCAAGGGCTATCCTGTTTACAGAATAGTGCCTTCGGTTTGTCCAGTCCCAGGACAACGTGAATGGACGAATGTCTGACATAGTATGTCTAACGGATCACGTAAGTTGGTCTTTTCAAACGTACATACGTTTGGTGGCGGAGGAATTCGTTTCTCTTAGCTTTATACTCGTGGTATTTTTGGGGAAATCAATTTGTGATTTGGCGGGTATGACGATGTGGCATTCAAAGTGAAGGGTGGTCAGGTGTTCCAAAAGATACGTTATAACCTCAAGCCTCATCAACCGGGAATTGGCAGAAATCGGGCAGGCAGCATGGCTAGGTGGGTCGCTCCCATTAGGGAGTATATCACCTATCTAGAGAAAATTAATTTCATTCTTTTATCTATTTTCGATGTTGTCCCTTTTCGGGAAACAATGGGTAGCTCCCAACCGTTGGTGATATACATTCGATACACTCAAGAGAAATGAGTGGTCGATCATGTGTGGGCCGGGTTGCAAGACATTCTTTTTGAACCCAGTGTATTTGCCTCTAGAGATACACTATCGGCAAGTGGTGCCATACCTTGTCATAGTCGGAATCCAATCTCCAATAAGCGACCACGGTTTTGTTTGTATACTATATATGTAGAATGTGAGATGCAAACATTCTGCTAGATTGTTATTTACTTGTGATTAGACATTATTATAATATCAGAAAAGCATTTATTTTCCAAAAGTGTTTTGGGTTATCGTAAGGTAAAAACCGTCCGTGTTTATGTGTGGCTCTGTCTTAAGATTACCTTTTCTTTTGAAAAGGATTTTGAAAAGTAAAACCAAATGTTTTGAGTTTACTCACACCAGTCCCATGACTGACCCAGAGTTTATTTTGATTTTGTTTTCCCTAAACTCTTGGGTGCCCAAATTTGTATGGCCAGTCAAGTATTTCAGGTCTTTACAGATATACTTGGAGCAGCTTGAAGCAGGAGGCTTCAAGATTATATAGCTATTGTTATTTCCACTGTGTGTAAGTGTTGTACTCTGATAATGTTATTCCATATATATATATATATATATACACACACACTGTTTTATTGCAAAGTTATGTTATATATTTTATTCGTTCCGCTGTGAGATTTGTATCACTCACTCTGATTCTGTTCTGTGGTGATCTTCTTCTTCTTCTATTCTAATTTTCTATCTTATCTATTCTCACCCTCTAATTTCTTTCATGGACTATCCAGTATTTCCGATGCTTGATTAGTCGACATCTTGTTTGGTGTCAATAACCAAGGTAGCGAATTCCCCTGGTCGTTACACTAGGAATCCTTTCTTTAAGGGATTTATAAGAGGGACCAACTTGTAAGATACTCCACCCCTGCCCGGTCGCGGAAGTGAGCACAAAGGTGAGGATCGATCTCCGGCTCCCCCTACTCCCCCTCCGATTCGGTGTCCGAGGGATACTCTCGCCTCAACTTAGGGGGCTCCCGACGCTTGTTTTTTACTGTTCCATTACATACAGCGCCCTTGGCTCCGGCTCCAACTGCTAAAGGAAGGGAGCCGCCACTCGGCCAACCAAGGCCGGAGAGGGCTACCGTAGTTGGAAGGCAAGATCTTGCAGAGCTCGAGGGGCAAGAGCTTTCCTTGGATGAAAAGAAAGCGTTACCGAGTTAAAACTTTCCCCAACATTATATTAATGAGATAATGTTTGCCCGCGATCTCCACCCGTCATTTGTCAGGGAATCCGGGGACATCTGGATGCGTGTGAGGGCCAAATACCGCTAGGCCGACCAAATTCTGAGGTATTCCCGCCAACTTTCAGAATTGATCAAGAATATAAACCTAGGGCTCATCAACTAGAGGTCGGTCATTGACGCCGAACGGATCACCGTCGGAAACCTGAACACCGAAATAGGTAAGTTTGCTATTGTTGTTGTGTGCGCACTATTTCTTATTCCTGCGTTCTTAAGTAATTACTTGCAGGTTTCGCTGTTGCAACTGAGATGAAGAGTGCATACAAGAAACTCAAACGAGAAACTTATCATTCCCGCTCTTCTTTCACAAAAACTGTAGCTGATTTGACCACCGAAAACACGGCCCTTAAGAGGAACAAGGCTGAGGCGGATAAAGCATGTATCGAGTTGAAAAAGGAGAACGCAAGAGTCTTTGAACCCCAAAATGACTACAATGTTTTAAGAGCGGAGAATGACAGCTTGAAGAGGCAGCTCGAGCAAATAAGAAAGGCCAAGGAGGACGCAGAGGCCAATAACCGAGATGTGTTGGGAACGATGGATGGATTGAGAGCGGCCCATTTGAGAGAGGTGGAACAACTGAGAGAGGAGCTAGAGGATACATAATTCAGGGTACAATCGCCTGTGGAGAAAGATATCCAAAACATGTATGTTAAGGTTCTGAGATTCCATGGACTCTTGTGGGTTGACAATTATCCCCAGGAACTAGCTCGGACTTGGGAGAGGTTGGTTCAGTACGAAGCCTATCTGCACCAATTAGATGTGGGAATTTCAGATGAATGCCAACTCGCGGTTGACCTCCTAACTATCAAGGAGCGTGAGAAGCTAGAGGAGCGTAAGAGATTGTTGCTTGAGGATGCCGAGAGAGAGAGAGGTTGGAGAAGCTCGCTATTGAGATATGGAAGTGTATTGTGACTGAGAGTGTGGCACCAGATACATTTGGAGTAGGAAGCACTTATCGGCCATTGGACCCCGAATCTGTTATGGTGAGTGATCCGCCGCTTTGGTTGGGGTTTCGTCTGAGTATGACCTTGAGCATCCGGGATTCGGAGAGAGCAGATTCACTTTACCTACCACCACAACTACCCCTCTTGTCATTTCTACACCATCCTTGACCGTAGGTAAATTTCTTTTTCCATACATCCCCGAGATTGACGTAATTACCGAATTTGCATACTAAAAGGTTATGTTTTCAATGTATAGCCCTACCTGGACTGACGATGACATCGGGCCTTGCCCTCGTAGTCCTATAAACAATTGAATTTGGGCCAGTCCCAGTAGCAGCGCAATTTGGAGAAGGCGAGATCAGCTAGATACCTACTCGGATATATGGTTAACTCCAAGCAAGTTTGAGAGCCTTATGGAGGAAGGAGAGGTAGTTGATGGGAAAAGTTCCCGTACCAGAGGTCCGGTTGAAGCCGATGTGCCTTCGATGGCCGCTATGGTGGAGACCCGAAAAGAAAAAATGGTGGCTAAGCGTGAAGAGGTGGAGCAGCAGCAGAGGTATCATGAGGCTGCCAGGAAAGAGGTCTTAATGAAGACCAGGCCAGAGGTCGAGGCGAGAGCCATTGAGCCGGTTGCAAAGAGGAAGGCCGATGAGGAGGCCGAGAAGAAGAGGGTTGATGATGAGGCCTGGAAGAAGAGGGAGGATGAGGAAGCACAGCATAGGGCTACCGAGTCCCATGAGAAAACCAAGGCTAGTGATGTTACACCGCATAGATCCTAAAAGCTTACTGAGTGATGGACTGTTAGAGAGGCCAAGGAACAAGCAGAGCGAGAAGGCAAGGCGGTTCCAGAGAAGAGTGATGCTATGGTTGGCCTTGCTGCTGGGAGTGCCCCTGTGCCTAGGCCGCATACCACCCTTGTTGACATCACTGAGATCTCTTGCGGTGAGGGTGTGTACGAGAAGCGTCTCTCGCCTTCTCATGAATCGACCACTTCTCGGAAGGGCCGGGATGGAAAGAGCGGGTCTGGTAAGAAGAGGCCCGGTGCAAAGGATGAACTATAGAGTGATGAATCTGCAAAAAAGCACAAGCACAAGCAAAAGAAGAAAAGACACGAATAGTGTTCGCACTTAAGTAGAAGTTGCCGGTCATTTTGGTAGCGTAGGATGGTAGTTTACGCGAGTACGGCCCTCTCTTTTGGTTTTTCAAGACATTGTATGGTTTTCATGTACACCATTTCATTAGAAAAGAGTGATGTTAGACACGTAGTCTGTTTTTAACATATGTGTGTAGAAATGAAATATGAATTGGTAATGATTGCAATTTGTGTTAAGTGTTTGGATGTTCTTCTTATGTTTTTCAGCGTCCTGTACTTGCATAAGCATACTTATCGTTACACTCAACAAAAAAGAGACTGTGTACCGTGCTCTGGGTCAATTATTCCAGAGGGTTGTGATTGAGCGCAGGCTTCTAGTAATTTTCCCTCAGCTCAGGAAACCCGTAGTTTGCAAAGCCAAGCTGAGCGCCTACTGTGTCTGGGTTGCCTAGGGTTAGTCCCAAGTGTAGCGAAGGCGTATGATATCGTGTTGTGTGGTCCTTCCGGTGTTGGCTCTCCCGTCGTTCATCGGGTTGAGGCGAGCCGTAGGCGTCGTTTATTCGCCGGAGAAGAGAAGCCCGGATCTTCAGCCCTTAGGGTACGATCATGGCATGGGATACCCCTTAGCCTTGAGAGCTTCGGGGAAGAAATGATTTAAGAGTCGGTTTTGGTGTTGCGCTAAGATTTGACCAGTACCCGTAGCCGAGGGAAGGATTTACATCACTCCCGCCTGGCTGTTGGGTGGCCCCAAGTCGCTTGGGACTTGGGCGCGGAACGATTTATCCTCGGTCTTTGCATGGGGCCGAGATTCGAGTTCGTGGTTATTTATACTCGGTCGCGCCACGGGCCTGCGACTCGAATAGCATTGCCGGCTCCCGTGCTTGGGGTGCCGATCGTAGCCATTGTGTTTTGGCCTCGAGGTTGGCTAGAGGCTTGGACGGTGGTACCAACTCCCACGCTCAGGAGCCGATACGGAAACCAAATGTTTGAACGTAAACTAGTTGTCAAGATTAATCAAATGCGTCATGCGCGGAGTAAGACAAGAAGAGATGAGAGGTTGAACATCATTTCCACTAATAACTTTGGCAGTTATAGCCTTTACTGTAACGACCCGCATTTTACGTATCGGGGGATATTAAAATATTTTATTTCATTTTCGAATGAAGTCATATGTCGTGCAACTATGGGAAATGACTATTGGGGTAATTTCCCATGTGCATGATTTTTACCGATTTTTAAGTGACCGTTTTGCCCCTGGCGAAACTTGTTTTGCCTATAACTTTTGATTGGTAAGGAGTTTTGACCTGAAACCACTTCCATTGGATTCGGATGATGGTTAAGTAGTGTGGTCACATTGATCAAATGGACTTACCGATTGGGAGAAGTGGCTGAAATAAGGTTTGAAGATGGAAAAACTGCTTAAACGGGCTTAATAGGTTAATTAGCACCTAGGCCCATTTGGTATTTCAGGATTAGGGTTATATAAGGACTGATAGGGGCTAGAGAAACCTTCCTTTATCATTTTTTAGCTGCCACAAACTTTCTCTTTAACCCTAACAATGGTTTCCACCTTCTAAACACCTCTAATCACTTTCTAATCAAGGATTAAGCTAATCAACATCAAATCAAGTCAAAATAGCATCAAATCAAAGTTGGAGTTGCTGCATTGCATAGGAATTCGACCCAAATAAGTGGAGACTTCAGATCTATAAATTGTTCGTTCTAAGGTGAACGATTAAGATGTTTATTCACTAATTACAGCTAATTAGGGGTGATTAGCGATAGTTAGCGAAATTATGAATCAGAAAAATATGTAGAAATTCTTAAATATTATTTTATGCCTTTGTTCGAAATTTGAGTTAATTTGACATGTTTTGCTAATCGTATGGTTAAATCATGATTAAGCAGATTAAGTGGAAAACATGGGTTTTGAGTATGTTTTATCCATATTAACATGTGATATTGTTGTTTTGGTGTTTATGGATGATTATACATGTTGCTATTACTGTATGGAATGATTTATGATTGTTTAATAAAGTTAGAATGGTCGAAAACATCATCGTACAGCGTAAAATTGCTTGTTGGAAAGTTGTAGGAAATTGTACAGGACCCCGATCGTGACCCTACCCCCACGAGCCGACCTGACCGGATTGTTATATCCCTTTTTCACAAGTGGACTAGGTTCCACGAACGGACACTGCTCCATATGTTGGTTACGAACCCACTCATGCTCGAGCCCCACGAACGGTGAAGCACTAGAGACCGATGCCACGAGCTAAATGAAGCACCACGACCTGGAGCATCTTCATGAGTGAACCAAGGTCCACAAACCTCTTGTGTTAGTCATGAACCAGATCCACACAAGGACCACGAGCCGTCCATGGATCACGAACCGAGGAGGATGCAAGACCACGAATCGGGACTCTACTAATGGGAACCACAAGCCGACCATGATCACGAACCAATGTCAGGGGGCGAGTCACGAGCTGATGCAAGGACCCACGAACTGATCTGGATGGAGGAAGAGAACGAACTGCGAACCATTGCTTCATACGAATCGAAGCCAAGTGATGACTGGAGCATTAAGCACACCCGAACCAAGATGATGAGTAAAACCCGAGATGCAAAGGTAGTTCCAATGAGAAGTTATGGCTCAGGATCCAAATGGGGATCAACGAGTTCTACTTCATGATTGGGCTTTGCTGCGGGACATGTGCAAAAGGGTAATCGATATCCATAATTTTGGTTCACCACAGAGAGACAGATTATGGGCTATGGATCAGTGCAATGGGGTCACTGTGACACCCAAGGGCAAAGTGATCGTAGCAAAGAATTGGGTGATCGAAGTGGTGGATATCGTATGCTTTATGCACTAAGTGAGAGATGTGAAGATGATTGCTATTTTTGATGTTTTCTATCACCATGTCATGCACACTCCCATATTATATTTACACCTTATGTTAGTGTTACCTTAGAGTACTGTACATCCTGTTGTGCTAACTCTTTGGTTGCAGGTCCAGGTTCAGGTATGATTTCTTATACCTGTTGTTTGTTCATCTTATAGATGTATACTTGCTACCACTCATACCAGACCGTTGTCTGGACCAGTTATGTTTCTTCTTATTACTCTCGGTGCTCACACGAGTAGACAAGAGATAGGTTAGGTGGTAGCATGAGTAGCTGTACCGGAGCCGAGCAGGAGGCTTCCACGTATGATATATATATATACACATACATATATATATATATATATATATATATATATATTCTCGCTGTGCTGTAGCTGGTCACTAATTTGGGCATTAGTAGTGTACCTTTTCTATTTTGCTTTAGAGACAGTATTTTGAAGTTGTAATAATGGTATTGGATCATAAGCTGTATTTTAGATTCCGCTGCTATGATGGTTTAGTTTTTAGCTTATGCAATGTCTCGCCTATTTTATGGCAAGTTATGTTATTATTATATTTCATTCCATGCGCTGTGAGATATAATACAGGTTCTTTGATAGTTCTTCATCTTGCTTATTTTCTTTTGACGACCGTCCCATGCTAGTCAGGCATTGGTAAAGCGCATTTCGGGGAAATGTCGGCTGGTCCGTGGCGGGACGTCACATTTGGTATCAGAGCTCTAGGTTGTGTAGTTAACCTAGGGAAAGACATCAGGGAGAGTTAGTATAGGTATATGAGAGTGCATATTTGTGATATTTTGATTTTCAAAAGCTATATATATACACACACACACTATTAGTTCTAAGGAAGAAGTCGTACTGCATGGGCACCACTAAGGAGATGGTTAATCGTTTTTGTAATGACCCGGGTTTTTGACGATCTTGGTTATCCGATATACAACACATATCGAACATCCAAGGATCGAAAATACTGGTCATTAATGAAAGAAATTAGAGGGTGAGAATAGATAAGATAGAAACTTAGAATAGAAGAAGAAGGAGACAACATCAGAGTAACACGAACCTCACAGCGGAACGAATAACATATAATATATAACATAACTTGAAATATACATTTGTACTTGAAAATACATCATTATCAAAGTACAACACTTACAACACAGCGGAAATAAACTATAGCTATATGATCCTAAAGCCTCCTGCTCCAGCTCTTCAAGTATCTGTAAATCCCGACTACTTGACCGCCTGTACAAAATTGGGCACCCAAGAGTTTAGGAAAAACAAAACAAAATAAACTCCGGGTCAGTCATGGGACTGGTATGAGTAAAACAGTTCGCACAAGTAAACGATATCTCATAATACCACGCCATATAACGGAACGGGTTTTTCCCTTATGAGAATCCAAATTATCTTTATATCAAAAACCTTTTGATATTATAATAATGTCTATCAACCACAATATAATAATCATCTAGCAGAAACGCTTTCATCTCACGTTCTACATATATAGTACACAATCAAAACCGCAAGCACGTATTGGGTAATGGATTTCCAACTATGACAAGGTATGGAACCACCTTTCGCTAGTGTACCTCTAGAAAGGAATACACTGGGTTCAAAATGAACATCTTGCAACCCGGCTACACATGACCGACCACTCATTTCGCTTGAGTGTATCAAATGTATATCACCAACGGTTGGGATCAGCAACCGTTTCCCGAATGGGACAACATCAACAATAGATTTTTAGAAGTAAATGAAACTCTAGATCAGGTGATTATACACCCTACTTCGGAGCGACCAACTTAGCCATGCTGCCTGCCCGATTTCTGTCATTTATTGGATGTGAGGTTAGAAGCTACGCTTTATCATCACACCAGATTCACTTTGAATGCCACATCGTCAAATCCATCAAATCACCGATTGACATCCTCAACCATACATTATGTGTTAGCTAAAAAAAGTTTCCTACTCCGCTTCCACTCTTGGTACGGTTGGAGAAATCAATATAAGTGATCGTTTGGAAATACTCTGCCAGACATCCGTCCATACAAGTCATCCAGGAACAGGATGAACCGAAGGCACTATTCCATACATCCGTCTTAGACACTGTTATCTAAGACTTATAAAATAGCCCTTGCACTTTACTCCGTCTTCAATTATCTTTGGCATATATGATTCGCAATGCTTATGCCAATACAGAGTGGTTCTTTGGATAATAATCCAATCGGTCTCTCCATATTAACAACGTTAAAATGGTCAAAACTTCGATATTCTGTGATTTAACTATCAAAGAAAAATAGGTGTGCAAACAACGATATTATTTCCAAAGGGAAATTCTATCAAATCAATCATCAATCATATATATATCTATATATATATATATTCCTTATTTTCTATGTTTAGAAAATATACGTTAACACTGGAAAACATTTCCATTTCTAATCCATATTAACAATTTCAATATTTGATTACGTTTATGATTCTATGTAGAAAACATTTCCAAATCTTCTTTACTAGGATTTAAACAGATGTTTAAATCAACATCGTGACGACAACTCAAACCACTATACTTATTTACTAAATCACTTAACCACTTTCACTCTCGAACCTTAACCATTTCTAAATTAAAAACGAAGTCAATCAGGTTGGGGTATAGCTACCTTTCAGACCTTAATTGAACAACATTTCAAATCTCGAAATAGAATAAGTTCATCTTTTAACTCTTTAACACTTCCTTACGTAACTTTCATTCGAATAAATCTCTATTCGATAACTCCTCCCTTCGAATGACTATATTTGATAATCTCTCTGACGCATAACTATATCTGATTAACCTGTCTTCAAATAAACTAAATTTGATTTACAATATTTATCTAACCCTAATCGATTAACTCTTTTTACTTAACTCCTTTCGAATAACTAATTCGATAACTCCTTTTGATTAAACTATAATCGATAACCCCTTTCGATTAAACTATAATCGATAACTCCTTTCGAATAACTATTTCAATAACTCTTATTTATTTAACTCTATTCGAATAACTAATTCTAATAACTCTTATTTATTTAACTCTATTCGAATAACTAATTCGCATAACTAATTCGATTTGCTTACTTTCGAATACTATATTCGATTAACTCCCTTCGAATAAACTATTCATTTATAAAGACTTACTTTTAGTAACGGTTCTTCACTTTACAAATGATTTCCTTTTTAATTCTATTTGTAAATGGTTTTACAAATACCTCCTTTTCGATTTCATTTGTAAAGGTTTTACAAATATTCCTCTTTCGATTCCATTTGTAAATGGTTTACAAACCTTTCTCGTTCTAATCTATTTGCAAATGGTTTGCAAATAGTTCCTTTAGGGTTTCATTTCTAAATATTTTCTATTTATAAAAAATCCATTTATAAATAAATTTCTATTTATACATATTCCATTTATAAATAATTCCTTTTATAAAATCTCCTTTGATTGTTATAAATATTATCTCTTTTATAAAATCCTTGATTTTTTAAATAATCTATTTTCAATATTCATTTTGAAAATTCCCTTTTCACCATTCCGGTATGTTATGGTATTTAACACATCAAATCACGATGACCAATATCGTTCAAACACCTATAATCGACAACAGATTTTATATCACATCATATATTACAATATATGAATCACAGTAAAATAAATGTTGAGGAATCCAGTAGGATTCCCCCAACCTGTCGCCCTACATCCACAGATGTTATACAATATAAAATCAACATCACTTTCAGTTCCATATGATATATTCTGTTAAACAGAATCAATATAGAAATTCAACTAACTGACTAGCAGTTCAATCAAACAGTCAACACACAATCAATCAGCCAATATTTAACAGTTCTAAAAATACAATATGAAATTATAAACTGTTCAGAGTTAGTGAGATTTACTCACATTGGACGATCATCGTTAATAACGATAACCATAGCTTGGTTCAGATGGACAATTTATTTTGCTATAAATTGTAACGAGCTCCCCTCCACTCTCAGTCTGTTCCACTATGTAGTGTCTGCCTACACGATCCCATCGGATCTTGTTTTGTCCAATTCCGTTAATATATGAACAAGATACCTATTTAATTTCCTGGCCCACTACCCTTCTCAAGCCCACTACCATATAAACCCATCTTCCCCAAATCCTTAGCATCGAACTCCTCCATCATTTGCTCCACCCAACAGTAGACGTGGCCGAACTTCCACTACAAACCTCCTCCATGGTTTCAAAAATCATTAACACCATTGCTTCCCTCTTCCTACCAGTAGGTAACCGCGACCCCCCATCAGTCGATGAACAGGTTCGACCCCACATTGAACCGAGCTTCACCAATTTATCACCACCGAAACCAAAATCAACCCCAAACCCAAATACCAACTCAGTTTTGCACCTCGATAACCCATCGTCCCAAAGAAGTTGAACCCTAGCTTGCGCCCCATGTTTCTCTCGACTACCAGAGCGTCGCGAGTTGCACAAAATCGGGTTGAAACTGAAGTGAATCTTCTTGTGGTTCCAAATATATATATATATATAATGATTTATATAACTTTATTTCCATTTGTCAGAACTTATGAGGATGAAAATGTTTTTTACTGGAAGAACATTGGAGGCTCGTTCTGCGTTTGACCAGAGGAAAATGGAAAGCTTTAGGTTATAAGGCAAAGGGGTTATTTATATATGTTAGTTAATTTTCTTTGAGAGGTGTGAGTTTTTCCACATTTTGAGTTTTGAGAGCACAAAGAACTTGCGGCTGAGAAGGGAAGACTTGGTTCGTTTATGATCAGAAATAGGTTTAGATATTAAGGGTACCGATTTCATAAAATTTCGTTTGTTTACGAACTGCTAGAGACAGAAACAAACATACCGTTGTAATCAGCAATGCCCCACGATCCCAAAAATGTAATAACGTCGGTAGGTTAACTCATATTGTGAAACCCAAAAATGTTGATTACAGGGTGCAGAATTCTTCAAATAAAAAGTTGCTTATTTAATTAATTAAAAATTACAGTAAAATTCTAAAAATTAAATTATCACTATGTCTCAAAAGAACCTTGTCTAAATTCGAAACCGATACCTAGTTATATCGAATAAACCGTTACGGTCGACAAACGATTCTATAGCGACTATTTTGAAATTTGATTTGGACACAGCTCACAATCTACACGACGAAATCCTGATTTCTCTCTTCCACTAGAAAGATATACTCCACCAGCTCCTAACGTTTCTTGTTTCACAGAAATCCAATTTAAAACGTCTTCTGTATATTCAGTTGAAGTTCGAATCGCCAATTTACGAACTACAACGCCATTTCGATCTCGATTACAATTATATTATAATTTATACGTTCAACTGTCGTTCAAATAATATATTCGTTATTCTAATTCAATTCTAAACTGAATTAAATATCACAGATGATCCAGTTCACACCATATCGCCATTTCAGCCAATTTTGATTATTTCAGAATTAAATATATTATTTAATTTATTATTTAAATTAAATATTCATCATTATTAAATTCCACGACCATTTAATTCACCATATCACTATTTATATAATTAAATAAATTAATTATAATACCCTCTGCGAATGCGGGTCATTACAATCTTCCCCACTTAAAATAATTTCGTCCTCGAAAATGCAAAAAGGTAGAGGACGACCCTATCGATTGTTTAGAACATATTTGTTCATTTCTTAACTTCAGTTTCAACTGAACCAATTTAATTTCAATTAAAAATTTATTTAATTCTTATCAACGAAAATTTTCAAAAAATCCTGAAAATTTTCAGACTCCTTAACTTTTCGAAAATTTTCGCCAGCACCTCCTTTGTACTGGTTAATAGTTCAAACTCCAACTTGCCTCTGTGGGCCATCTCCAACCCAATGGAAAATCAAACAGCCAAGCGGCTTGCCAATTCGGCTCATAAATCTTATATCCAATAGAAATATAAACTTGTACCTTTTTGTCGGCATATCATTATATTCTTTCCACCTGTTATCAATTCAGCAGATAAAAGGGTCATCCCAATCAAATTCCAAACTGCTTTTATCCACAACACCACCATTCGCCTTTTTACCAAGCCAAATATCGTTTTAACTCGAGTTTCTTCTCGATTCCCAACTCTTAACTTGATTATTACGCTTCAAATTTAAATCTCACAATCCAATTTGTCTTGATATCATTCTAATTCAATCTCAGTTACCACTTTACTGGCTTTACTTTAATTCAATTTTGCTTTCCCAAATTTCTGTTAAATATGTTTTTAATTCAAACAGTCTTTCCCTGGGAGTTTTTAAACAGTTTACTCTTTTCAAAATCAAATTTTCCTTTTGAACATGTCACTAAGCCCTTAATTAATATTCCATTAGTTAAATCACTTCTCTATTTCTTTATCAATATTTGTTAACCAAATATTTTCAATAACCATATTGGCCTTTTATGTTATTTGGAAAACATTTCCGAATATCGCCTTCCTTTATTTTCTAAACTTTAGAAAATATATGCTATTTATAATTGGAAAATATTCGAATTACTTATCTCTTTTCCGATCTCGTTTATTTCTATACTTAGGAAATATTCTTTATTATATTTCCAAGCTTACACTTATTTGGGTTAAAACGGATGTTGTGTAAAACATCGTTACGACAACCCAAATACTATATTCAACTAACTCTTATTCAACATTGATCTTCGAGCCTGAAATCTTACTATTTATTTGTTAATAATGAAATCAATCAAGTTGGGGTATAACTACCTCTCAGACCTTGACTGAATTACATTTATAACGTCAAAACAGATAAGACTACTTACTCGAATAATCAATACCATACAACTAATTCTTCACTTTTAAACATGTATACACTTTCTCTTCCTATTCTTACGAGATTTTATTCCTAGTCTTCCTTTTTGATTTTACTATTCTATTTCTAAGTTCGTTTCCTTATCGACTTCTATATATATATCGATACGTTGATTTCTAACTATCAAATTATCTTAAAAATATTCTAACTCCTTAAATTCCTGGAAAAATTCGCCATAACCTCCTTTGTACCCGGAGCATCAGGATATTTCAAATACCCTCCCACGGCCCTCACCAATCCAAAAGAAAAAGAAAAAGCCAAGCGTCTATCCGATACGGCGCATAAAATCTCATATATGAATTAAATACGTGCCTTTTCGCCGAGCATTCTATTTATATACCTTCATACCTTATCCATACCTATCTTATGTATATTTATACATGCCCAATCTATTTTAACTATACTTGATCGTTTTAACTCAATTCATTAATTAATTTGTTAATTAACTCTTTAGTCTATTTCACTTTTATTTTTGAACATGACATGTTCAAATATATTTTAACTTGCTTATTAACTAATTTGAATCCAAATTTCAAATTTAAGTTCTATATTCGATTTGGAATATCCATTTACAAATCCTATTCACCTTTCAAAGTTCAACTTCAAATTAAAAACTCGATTAACTAATTCCTGTTCGACTTATTTAATTCTATTCAATTTCTATTCAAATTTTATATCACTTCTATTATTCAAATCTATATATCAAATTCTATTATTCAAATTCTATATATCAAATTCTATTCAAATTCTATATATCAAATTCTATTCAAATTCTATATATCAAATTCTATTCAAATTCTATATTATAAATCCCATTTTGAAATTCAACACAACTTGTCTTTTCCAAAACAAATTCAAAACAGTATCTATGGTAGTAATTCGTCACTTACAACTCGAAAATGAATACTGATGATGCAGCTATCATTATCGGAATCTATTTTCCAGTGATCGAAGTGAGTTCAATACTATAAAACCATTTCTAAACATTTCCACTTTGAAATTCATTTCAAAATATAATTCACACTGCTTTTAAAACAATTTAAAATCTCCCAGGATCTTAAATTTCCTTATTTTTAATCCAAATCTATTTACAAACACTTATCCAATTCTCCAGAGTTTTTAACTCAATTTCTGGTTTAAAATTTCAGATTCAACTCATCTGATTTCACGTATTTCACTTATATGTATTCTGATTGGTTATTTACATAACCATTTAATTTATAATATTACTCGATTATAATAACAACCAATATATTATTATCATTTCAATATAAATCCTTTATATCAAAATATAATTTGGGTAAAATTTTTTATTTACCCTCTTTTCAAAACATAACATGACGGTTCATCGTATTCAAGTGTTTACCAACTCCTACCAATACAGTGGATCAAACTGATCGACCAGAACTCATAAACAACTCAACCAATGAATCTCCACAATATAAAACAAAATTTTATATCAATAACAAATACGTTCACTCGTATATTTACACTCAACTCAATCTAGGTATTGCTAACCCCATCTCTACTGAGTCACGCCACAGAGCCAAGGTAATTCACTTAACTTAAGCTCTGATACCAACTGTAATGACCCGGGTTTTTGACGATCTTGGTTATCCAATATACAACACATATCGAACATCCAAAGATCAAAAATGCCGATCATTAATGAAAGAAATTAGAGGGTGAGAATAGATAAGATAGAAAATTAGAATAGAAGAAGAAGAAGACAACATCAGAGTAACACGAACCTCACAGCGGAACGAATAACATATAATATATATAACATAACTTGAAATATACATCTGTACTTGAATATACATCATTATCAAAGTACAACACTTACAACACAGCGGAAATAAACTATAGCTATATGATCCTGAAGCCTCCTACTCCAGCTCTTCAAGTATCTGTAAATCCCGACTACTTGACTGCCCGTACAAAATTGGGCACCCAAGAGTTTAGGGAAAACAAAACAAAATAAACTCCGGGTCAATCATGGGACTGGTATGAGTAAAACAGTTCGCACAAGTAAACGATATCTCATAAGACCACGCCGTATAGCGGAACGGGTTTTTCCCTTATGAGAATCCAAATTATCTTTATATCAAAAACCTTTTGATATTATAATAATGTCTATCAACCACAATATAATAATCATCTAGCAGAAACGCTTTCATCTCACGTTCTACATATATAGTATACAATCAAAACCGCAAGCACGTATTGGGTAATGGATTTCCAACTATGACAAGGTATGGAATCACCTTTCGCTAGTGTACCTCCAGAAAGGAATACACTGGGTTCAACAAGAACATCTTGCAACCCGGCCACACATGACCGACCACTCATTTCGCTTGAATGTATCGAATGTATATCACCAACGGTTGGGATCAGCAACCGTTTCCCAAATGGGACAGCATCAACAATATATTATTAGAAGTAAATGAAACTCTAGATCAGGTGATTATACACCCTACTTCGGAGCGACCGACTTAGCCATACTGCCTGCCCAATTTCTGTCATTTACCAGATGTGAGGCTAGAAGCAACGATTTATCATCACGCCAGATTCACTTTGAATGCCACATTGTCAAATCCATCAAATCACCAATTGACGTCCTCAACCATACATTATGTGTTAGCTAAAAGAAGTTTCCTTCTCCGCTTCCGCTCTTGGTACGGTTAGAGAAATCAATATACGTGATCGTTTGGAAATACTCTATCAGACATCCGTCCATACAAGTCATCTAGGATCAGGATGAACCGAAGGCACTATTCAATACATCCGTCTTAGACACTGTTATCTAAGACTTATACAATAGCCCTTGCACTTTACTCTGTCTTCAATTATCTTTGGCATATATGATTCGCAACGCTTATGCCAATACAGAGTGGTTCATTGGATAATAATCCAACCGGTCTCTCCATATTAACAACGTTAAAATGGTCAAAATTTTGATAGTCTATGATTTAACTATCAAAGAAAAACAGGTGTGCAAACAACGATATTATTTCCAAATGGAAATTCTATCAAATCAATCATCAATCATATATATATATCTATATATATATTCCTTATTTTCTATGTTTAGAAAATATACGTTAACACTGGAAAACATTTCCATTTCTAATCCATATTAACAATTTCAATATTTGATTACGTTTCTGATTCTATTTGGAAAACATTTCCAAATCTTCTTCACTTGGATTTAAACAGATGTTTAAATCAACATCGCGACGACAACTCAAACCACTATACTTATTTACTAAATCACTTAACCACTTTCACTCTCGAACCTTAACCATTTCTAAATTAAAAACGAAGTCAATCAGGTTGGGGTATAGCTACCTCTCAAACCTTAATTGAACAACATTTCAAATCTCGAAATAGAGTAAGTTCATCTTTTAACTCTGTAACACTTCCTTACGTAACTTTCGTTCGAATAAATCTCTATTCGATAACTCCTCCCTTCGAATGACTATATTTGATAATCTGTCTTACGCATAACTAGATCCGATTAACCTTTCTTCAAATAAACTAAATTCGATTTACTCTATTTATCTAACCCTAATCGATTAACTCTTTTTACTTAACTCCTTTCGAATAACTAATTCGATAACTCCTTTCGATTAAACTATAATCGATAACCCCTTTCGATTAAACTATAATCGATAACTCCTTTTGAATAACTATTTCAATAACTCTTATTTATTTAACTCTATTCGAATAACTCTTATTTATTTAACTCTATTCGAATAACTAATTCGCATAACTAATTCGATTTTCTTACTTTCGAATACTATATTCGATTAACACCCTTCGAATAAACTATTCATTTATAAAGATATACTTTTAGTAACGGTTCTTCACTTTACAAATGATTTCCTTTTTAATTCTATTTGTAAATGGTTTTACAAATACCTCTTTTCGATTTCATTTGTAAAGGTTTTACAAATATTCCTCTTTCGATTCCATTTGTAAATGGTTTACAAACATTTCTCGTTCTAATCTATTTGCAAATGGTTTGCAAATAGTTCCTTTAGGGTTTCATTTCTAAGTATTTTCTATTTATAAAAAATCTATTTATAAATAAATTTCTATTTATACATATTCCATTTATAAATAATTCCTTTTATAAAATCTCCTTTGATTGTTATAAATATTATCTCTTTTATAAAATCCTTTGATTTTATAAATAATCTATTTTCAATATTCGTTTTGAAAATTCCCTTTTCACCATTCCGGTATGTTATGGTATTTAACACATCAAATCACGATGACCAATATCATTCAAACACCTATAATCGACAACAGATTTTATATCACATCATATATTACAATATATGAATCACAGTAAAATAAATGTTGAGGAATCCAGTTGGATTCCTCCAACCTGTCTCCCTACATCCACAGATGTTATACAATATAAAATCAACATCACTTTTAGTTCCATATGATATATTCTGTTAAACAGAATCAATATAGAAATTCAACTAACTGACTAGCAGTTCAATCAAACAGTCAACACATAGTCAATCAGCCAATATTTAACAGTTCTAAAAATACAACATGAAATTATAAAATGTTCAGAGTTAGTGAGATTTACTCACATTGGACGATCATCGTTAATAACGATAACCATCGCTTGGTTCAGACGGACAATTTATTTCGCAATAAATTGTAGCGAGCTCCCCTCCACTCTCAGTCTGTTCCACTATGTAGTGTCTGCCCACACGATCCCATCGGATCTTGTTTTGTCCAATTCCATTAATATATGAACAAGATACCCATTTAATTTCCCGACCCACTACCCTTCTCAAGCCCACTACCGTATAAACCCATCTTCCCCAAATCCTTAGCACCGAACTCCTCCATCATTTGCTCCACCCAACAGTAGACGTGGCCGAACTTCCACTACAAAGCTCCTCCATGGTTTCAAAAATCATTAACACCATTGCTTCCCTCTTCCCGAGCTCTCCGCAGCCATACCCTTTAAATCACTCTCGATCACTAGGAGGTAACCGCGGCCCCCATCCATCGATGAACAGGTCCGACCCCACATTGAACCGAGCTTCATAGATTTATCACCACTGAAACCAAAATCAACCTCAAACCCAAATACCAACTCAGTTTTGCACCTCAATAACCCATCGTCCCAAAGAAGTTGAACCCTGGCTTGCGCCCCATGTTTCTCTCGACTACCAGAGCGTCGCGAGTTACACAAAATCGAGTTGAAACTGAAGTGAATCTTCTTGTGGTTCCATACATATATATATAATGATTTATAGAGCTTTATTTCCATTTGTGAGAATTTATGAGGGTGAAAATGTTTTCTACTGGGAGAACATTGGAGGCTCGTTCTGCATTTGACCAAAGGATAATAGAAAGCTTTAGGTTATAAGGCAAAGGGGTTATTTATATATGTTAGTTAATTTACTTTGAGAGGTGTGAGTTTTTCAACGTTTTGAGTTTTGAGAGCACAAAGAACTTACGGCTGAGAAGGGAAGACTTGGTTCGTTTATGATCAGAAATAGGTTTAGATATTTTAGATATTAAGGGTACCGATTTCATAAAATTTCGTTTGTTTACGAACTGCTAGAGACAGAAACAAACATACCGTTGTAATCAGCGATGCTCCACGGTCCCAAAAATGTAATAACGTCGGTAGGTTAACTCATATTGTGAAACCCAAAAATGTTGATTATAGGGTGCAGAATTCTTCAAATAAAAAGTTGCTTATTTAATTAATTAAAAATTACAGTAAAATTCTAAAAATTTAATTATCACTATGTCTCAAAAGAACCTTGTCTAAATTCGAAACCGGTACCTAGTTATATCGAATAAACCGTTACGGTCGACAAACGATTCTATAACAACTATTTTGAAATTTGATTTGGACACAACTCACAATCTACACGACGAAATCCTGATTTCTCTCTTCCACTAGAAAGATATACTCCACCAGCTCCTAACGTTTCTTGTTTCACAGAAACGCGATTTAAAACGGCTTCTGTATATTCAGTTGAAGTTCGAATCGCTAATTTACGAACTACAGCGCCATTTTGAGCTCGATTATAATTATATTATAATTTATATGTTCAACTGTCGTTCAAATAATATATTCGTTATTCTAATTCAATTCTAAACTGAATTAAATATCACAGATGATCCAGTTCACACCATATCGCCATTTCAGCCAGTTTTGAATATTTCAGAATTAAATATATTATTTAATTTATTATTTAAATTAAATATTCATCATTATTAAATTCGACGACCATTTAATTCACCATTTCACTATTTATATAATTAAATTAATTAATTATAATACCCTCTGCGAATGCGGGTCATTACAGTTTTCTCTTTACAGATTGAACGATGAGCCGATATACGATGAGTACGGGTTCAGGATTAAACCATAGGGATGTTCTTGATATGAGGACGATGTTTACCACCTTCATGAGGGAGATGCTTAGGGTTGTTTAGGGAGTAGTTCCTAATACTGCTAATGGTGGTGGTGCAGTAGTGCCGGCGCCTATGACCGATTTCGCCAAGCTTAACAAGGATTATATTGGTCTTGGTGGGAAGCTGTTCCATGGAACGGAATCAACAAGAGAGTTTCAAGATTGGCTTGATAGTTGTGAGAGCATCTTTGAGGATTTGGGAATTGAAGATGCAATAAAGAGAAAACTAGCATCCCGTCAACTTCAAGGATTAGCAATGAATTGGTGGAATGTTATTAAAGCAGCTACTCGCGAGGATCAAGTTACTTGGAATCAGTTTAGGACTCGCTTCAGTCATAAATTTATTCTAACTGCTCAGAAATCAGAATTATTTATGAAGTTTTTGGAACTTAATCAGAGTGGTAGGGCAGTCTTGGAATATATTGCTGAGTTCGATACTTTATCGAAATATGGATTATCTCTTATTGATACTGCCGAGAAGAAGAACGAGAAGTTCATAAATGGCTTAGATGGGTACTTGGGAGAAAGACCTATAAACCATATCGATGAGACTTTCGAATCTATAGTGGGAAAAGCATTGAGATCAGAGAGCCTTTACCCTAAGTCAAAGGCTGATATTGTTAGTGTATCTACAAAGGAGCCAAAGCCGCAAGCAAGCGGTGGAGGCAAGAATAATTCTCAGAATAAGAGGAAGTAGAACCAGACCAAGGATGGCCAGAGAAAGAAAGACAAGTAAGATGGCGAGTGCTTTAGCTGGGCAAGAAGGGCCACTATGCCATAGATTGTCAAGAAAGACCTGGGGACAGGAAGTGCTTCAACTGTGGCTAAGCGGGACATCACAAGGATAAATGTCCACAACCCCCAAAAGAGAATTAGATCATGAAAGCACATGCTATCAACACTGTTCCTTCTTCGTCGAGTGCCCCAACTGCGGCGCAGATGGGAAAAGGTGTCATTATTCAAGGTATGCTTTCCATTTATGAAGTTTCTGTTCAAGTTCTGTTGATAGCGGGGAATCTCATTCCTTCATATCTAGTGACCTGGTGGATAGGTAGGGATTTGAACCCGAGATTGTCGATAGACCTTTTGTTTTAACGAACCCGATTGGTGGTTTGACTAGCCTTTGCATGATTTGTCGTAATTTGGTCTTATCAAGTCATGGATGTATGTTTGCTTGTGATTACTTTATTTTGGGTTTTACTGGGTTTGGCATTATTTTGGAAGACAATTGGCTCCAAAGGCATAGAATGGTATTGGGCACCAACCTAATAATGGTGATGATAGCTGGAGTTAGGGAGGCTAAGAGATATAAGTAGTTGTTGTTACTTCTGTTGAATGATATCTTAGTTTACTCGAGGAGTGATGTGAATCCGTGACAGGATAAGACTGTTCGATGATATGGACTTCCCCGGACTTGATAAGGGCTATGAGATGACTCGAGTTGGACTCGACAAGGCAGCAAGAAAATGGATTGACTTGGGTTGGACTTGAGTTGAAGATGGAATTTTGGATATCTCTTCTGATGGAGTGCTAAGAAATCGTCATTATTTTGGAGTGTTATCAGCGGACTCGACGCAAGGGTATCTGGTGATGCCCATTTACCTTGGATCCGTTGGATGTGATCTAGTTATCCTAGGAGGATAAACATACGTTGGACGTATGGTAGTCCGTTTGGAGGCGGGGCTTCCATTAGCCCTTGAGATTGGTTGGACTAGTCATACGGGTATTGACGTATTCATGGTTTTAGCAGGTGATAGATAGGACTTATTCGATGAATGCTATGGATTTTTTAGGACCTTATGTTGATGTTCTCTTCTATTCAAGAATGATAATAACTTCGGAGGGGATTCAATAGGAAAATCTCGAAGTGATAAGAGGGGTTCGTTGGTCGTGGAGATGAAACGAAGGTTAGGATGATTCAAGATGGACATGAACTCGTAAATAATGGTTGTTCATTGATCTTGGAGATGCAACGAGTAGGAAGATGACTCATATTGGACTTGAATTGGTGGGTAATGGATAATCGAGACTAAGTCTGGGTTTATGGATAGTCGCCGGCAATGCCGACGAGAATGATAAAGGGATTATCATTGTTGTATGTTCTAACGGGCTCAAGGAAAGGGTATAGTAGGGGCACCTAAAAGGCAAGCTGGACTAGTCGAATACCCTGGACATATTAGATGGGCCTAGTTGTCTCTGGGAGGCAAATGTACGTTGGACGTGCAGTCGCCTAGTTAGAACCGGGGCTATCGTTATCCCTTGACGGATGATATGGTGACATAGCCAGTCATACAATTAACGATGGTTTCAAAGCAGGATTCACAGTGATGGGCAAAGTCAGTTATAAGTGATTGGTTTCTTTGTTGAACCATCTCACATGGATTGTCCAATGTCGAAGGAGACATTTATTAGGTGCTTGTTTGATATTGGTTTAGGCTTCTTGGGCTTGTACTTGAGGGATGTTGAATTCAGTTAGGATGGTTCACGTGAGATGTATAACCTGGATGTTATGAGTGTTGTTGTTTGATTGCTAGGATTTAATGGGTAATTTTGGTTTTTTCCTGATGTAAGGTTAAAATGTTTTATAAAGGTTGTCACTGTCGAATGTGGGGAGTTGGGCTTGGAGTTCTTCTCTAGTAATGTGAGTGGTAGATCGATGGTTAATCTGCCTATTCTCGTATACTTTATTGATGATGTTAGTTAGCTGTTTTATCGCTCGCTAAGACTGGTTGTACCCAACGTTAATGGATTGAGGGGGTGAGTCATGTATTGGAGGATCTCTAGAGAGCTTGTATGTTGTATTTTGGAGGGTCAAGGAATGACCATTTGCATCTAGTTGAGTTCGTATATAATAATATTTATCAGTCCAGTATTAGTATGTCTCCATTTGAAGCTTTGTATGGAAGACCATACAACTCACCATCATTTTGATTGGAAATCGATGAGAAAATTTGTGATTGGAACATAGGTATTAAGAGAAACTTCAGATAAGATCAAGGTTATTCAACAACGAATAAAGGCTACCCAAGATAGACAGAAGAGTTATGCTGATAAAAGATGAAGAGATTTGGAATTCTCCGTTAACGACTTAGTATTTATCAAGATCTCTATGCTGAAAAATGTGATTCGTTTTGGTAGGAGAGGTAAGTTAGTACCAAGGTTCATAGGTCCAATTCCCGTTCTCGAGCGAGTTGGGGATTTGGCGTATGAAGTTGGATTGCCTGATAAGATGGCGAGAGTTCACAACGCATTTCATGTTTCCCAGTTAAGGAAGTTTGTGCATGACCCTAATGTGACTATTTCACCAGATCAGTTGGATGGTACCGAGGTAGAATCTGAGGCAGTTAGGAGCAGTAGGATGATTCATATTGTCGAACACGATACGAAACAACTTCGAAGGAAGACGTTCAAACTAGTCAAGGTCCAGTGGGGTGATAATGAGCATGACTGTACTTGGGAAACAGAGGAGAACATAAGGAGGTCGTATACAGAACTCTTTTCCTGGTAAGGTTTTAATATCGATATAGAATTTCCTTTGTTAGTAAACCACATGCTAGGATATGGTTGTTGTTTTGTTATGTATGTTTGATTGTTGCAAATGACTGATAGGCATGCGGGAACCTTTGTATGTTTTGGTTAAGGAATTTCGGGGGCAAAATTTCTTAAGAGGGGGAGAATGTAACGACCCGCATTCTACGTACCGAGGGATGTTAAAATATTTATTTCTTTTTCGAATGAAGTGGTATGGTCATGTAACTTTGGGAAATGACTGTTGGGGTCATTTCCTATGTTCATGATTTTTACCAATTTTTAAGTGATCGCTTTGCCCTTGGCGAATCTTGTTTCACCTATAACTTTTGATTGGAAAGGTGTTTTGACCTGAAACCACTTCCATTACATTCGTATAATGGTTTACCTTTTTGTAGAGTGGTTACATTGATCAAACGGACTTACTGTTTGGGAGAAGTGGCTGGAATAAGGTTTAAGATGGAAAACTGGTTAAACGGGCTTAATGGGGTAATTAGCAGCTAGGCCCATTAGGTATTTCGGGATTAGGGTTATATAAGGGCTGATAAGGGCTAGAGAAACCCTCTTTGTCATTTTTTAGCCGCCACAAACTTTCTCTTCAACCTTAACATTGGTTTCCACCTTCTAAACCACCTCTAATCACATTCTAATTAAAGATAAAGGTAACCAACATCATATCAAGTCAAAATAACATCAAATCAGAGTTGGAGCTGCTGTGTTGCATATGAATTCGGCTTGAATTAGTGGAGTCTTTAGATCTATAAATTATTTGTGGTTAAGGTGGGTGATTAGCATGTTTCTTCACTAATTACAGCTAATTAGGGGTGATCAGTGATAATTAGCCAAATTATGACTTAGAAAAATATGGAAAAATATGTAAAAATTCTTAAATATTATTTTATACCTCTGTTAGAAATTTGGGTTAATTTGGACATGTTTTGCTAATCATATGGTTAAATCATGATTAAGAAGATTAAGGGGAAAACATGGGTTTTGAGTATGTTTAATCCATAATAACATGTTATATTGTTGTTTTGGTGTTTATGGTTGATTATACATGTCGCTATTACTCTTTGGTATGATTTATGATTGCTTAGTAAAGTTAGAATGGTCGAAAATGCCGTCGTATGGCATAAAATTGCTTGTTGGAAAGTTGTAGGAAATTGTACAGGACCGCGATCGTGACCCTACCCCCACGAGCCGACCCGACCGGATCGTGATACCCCTTTTTCACTAGTGGACTAGACTGCACGAACGGGCGCTGCTCCATATGTTGGTCTCGAACCCACTTATACTCGAGACCCATGAATCATGAAGCACCAGGGACCGATGCCACAAGCCAAATGAAGCACCACGACCCAGAGCATCTTAACGAGTGAACCAAGGTCCACGAACCGCTTGCGTTAGTCACGAACCAGATCCACACGAGGACCACGAGCCGTCCATGGAACATGAACCAAGGAGGGCACAAGACCACAAACCAAACTCCATGGATGGGAACCACGAGTTGAACATGATCATGAACCAATGTCGGGGGGCGAGTCGCGAGCTGATGCAAGGACCCACGAACCGATCTGGATGGAGGAAGAGAACGAACTGCGAACCGTTGCTTCATACGAATCGAACCCAAGTGATGACTGGAGCACTAAGCACACCCGAACCAAGATGATGAGTAAAACCCGAGATGCAAAGGTAGTTCCAATGAGAAGTTATGGCTCAGGATCCAAATAGGGATCGATGAGTTCTACTTCATGATTGGGCATTGCTGCGGGACGTGTACAAAGGGGTAATCGATATCCATAATTTTGGTTCACCACGGAGAGACAGATTATGGGCTATGGATTAGTGCAATGGGGTCACTGTGACACCCAAGGGCAAAGTGATCGTAGCAAAGAATTGGGTGATCGAAGTGGTGGATATCATATGCTTTACGCACTGAGTGAGAGATGTGAGGATGATTGCTATTTTTGATGTTTGATATCACCATGTCAATCACACTCCCATATTATCTTTACCACTTATGTTAGTGTTACCTTAGAGTACTGTACATCCTGTTGTGCTAACTCTTTGGTTGCAGGTCCAGATTCAGGTATGATTTCTTATACATTTTGTTTGTTCATCTTAGAGATGTATACTTGCTACCACTCATACCAGACTATTGTCTGACCTAGATTTTATGTTTTTTCTTATCACTCTAGGTGCTCACACGAGTAGACTAGAGACATGTTAGGTGGTTTCCCGAGTAGTTGTATCGGAGACGAGCAGGACGCTTTCACGTATGATATATGTATATTCTCCGTATGTTGTAGCTAGTCACTACTTTAGGCATTATTAGTGCACCTTTTCTATTTTTCTTTAGAGACAATATTTTGAAGTTGTAATAATGGAATTGGATCATAAGTTGTATTTTAGATTCCGCTGCTGTGATGGTTTAGTTTTCAACTTATGCACTGTCTTGCCTGTTTTACGTCAAGTTATGTTTTTGTTATATTTTATTCCATGCGCTGTGAGATATACTATAGGTTCTTTGATAGTTCTTCATCTTGCTTCTTTTCTTTTGACGACCGTCCCGTGCTAGTCGGGCATTGGCATAGCGCATTTCGAGGAAATGTCGGCTGGTCCGGGGCGGGCCGTCACATTTACAATGCATTGAATTGCTGGAAAACAAAACATGGAAAGCGTAAACAACTATGTACTAAATTATATAAAGTAGCGGTGGAGATGTTCGCTGTTCCATGCCTTTGGGATTTGAGTTCCGTCCACGGTCGCGAGTTTGAAAGATTCATTGCTGATATTTCCTTGTATGGAGTACGGACCTTCCCAGTGAGGAGCGAGGCTTATTGGTGGAGGGAAGACCCATTTTAAGATGAGGCCGCTGACATTGAGGCCCTATGTCGGACCTTAGTATTGAAGTGTCGGGCGACTCGTTGCCATTGAGCAGCGACCCGGAGATCAGCTTCGTTCCTTTTCTCTTCCAGCAAGTCAAGTGATCCTAGCAGTAAATCTTGGTTTGTCCTTGGATCGAAATAGGTGACTCGATGGGATGGAAGCTTTAGTTCGATAGGCATGACGACTTCTGATCCATAGGCGAGGCCGAAGGGAGTGTGTCCAGTTGGTGGTTCGATATGCCCATAGGGCTAGAGGAAGTTTGTCTACCCACATGCCCCCCAGCCTTTTCTAGGCGCTTCTTGATGGCGGACTTAATAACTTTGTTGACCGTTTCGACCTGGCCATTAGCTTGAGGATGACCCACTGCCGAGAATCTCTTTTCGATGTCATGCCGCTGGCAGAAGGGTTTGAATTCGGCGCTCTTGAATTGAGTGTCGTTATCTGAGATGATAGCTTGAGGGACCCAACATCGAGTAATGATGTTGTGTACAACGAAGTTGATCATCTTCTTGGTGGTAATTATGGCGAGAGCTTCAGCCCTGCCCATTTGGTAAAATAGTCAACTGCGACGACGGCGTATCGTGCCCTGCCTTTGGCCATTGGAAGAGTTCCAATGATGTCGATTCCCCACATAGAGAATGGCCTTGGGCTTATCATTTGTGTTAACTTTGTAGACGGGGCTCTCAGGACCTTTGAGAAGTGCTGTAACTTGTCGCACTTGTAAGCATAGTCTGCGGCGTCTTGATTGAGTGTGGGCCAATAATAACCATGTCTAAGTATTTTTCTGGCTTAGGTTTACCCTCTAGTATGGTCACCGCACTCCCCTTCATGTACATTGGTTAAGACTGTGTTGGCGTCATGATGGGCTACACATCTGAGCAACGGGATGGAGAAACCGCTACGATAGAGCACACCATCCATAAGAAGATAGTGAGCAGATTGGCGGGTGAGCGCTCATCTTTCCTTGTAGCTTCTCGAAAAGGTCCCGCGCTGTAGGTAATTCTTGTTTGGTGTCATCCAAGATTCAGGTTCAGGTTCGGTGTTCACATCCGCCTGAGTCTGAATTTGCTTGATACTAGGGGAGTTGAGCACTTCGATGGGGGCGAATCCCAAGGGTTGCGAATCGTCGGAGCTTTCTAGTCTAGGTAGTGAATCTGCTTTTTCATTCTGTTCTCAGGGTATGTGAGTAATGACGAAGTGATCGAGGTAAGTAAGTAATTCCTTAGCTTGGGTTAGGTACAGGGCGAGTCATTCCCTCTTAGCTTGATATTCCCCTTGTACTTGACGCACGATGAGTTGTGAATCAGAGAAGATTTGGATCGTTTTTAGTTTGAGCTTGATTGCGATTCAGAGTCCGTCGATCAAGGCCTTATATTCTGCATCATTGTTGGTAGCAGGGAAATTCAGTTTTAGCTCATAGTGTATTAGGCTTTCCGCGGGAGTGATGAACACGATTCTGGCCTCAGAGCATCTATCGTTGGAGGACCGGTCCATGAACAATTTCCATTGAATACCGGAAGCTTCCGTGTTCTCTGTCGAGGTCTCCTAAGGGGTAGTGAACTCTACTATGCAGTCAGCGAGAGCTTGGCCGAGGATGGCTTGGCGGGGAATGAATGTTATCTCAAATTGGCTCAGCTCCATACTCCGCTTCAATAGCCGTCCAGACGCTTCGGGACACTGCAGGACTGGTCATAGTGGCTGATCGGTGAAAACCATTATAGGATGAGACTGGAAGTATGGTCAAAGTTTTTGAGAGGAAATGAGTAAGCAGAATGCCAGCTTTTCCAGCTTTGGGTAATTCTTTTCTGCCCCTGTCAATCGTTTGCTTATGTAGTAGACGGGCCGTTGGATGCGGTCCTCGAGGCGGATTTACGCCGAGCTGATTGTCTACATAGAAACAACTAACTAAATGTATAAGTCCTCATAGTCTATGGGCTTAGATAGGATAGGTGGTCGCTCTAAGTAATCTAGAAGTTCTTTGAATGCAGAAATGCATTCTGGGGTCCACTCGAAATTGCGTTCCCCTTTTCGAAGTAAATCGAAGAAAGGAATGCACTTATCGGTGGCCTTGGATATGAACCGACTTAAAGTGACGACCTTTCCATTTATACTTTGGACATCCTTGATGTTCTTGGGGATTTGGATGTCCCGAATAGCTTGGATTTTTTCTGGATTGGCTTCGATTCTCTGGGAGTTGATGATGAAACCTAAGAATTTTCCTGAAGTGACTCCGAAGGAGCATTTCAAGGGGTTGAGTTTCATGTCGTACTGGCAGAGGATATCGAACATTTCAGAGAGGTCGTGGACGTGACCTCTTAATACTTTGGATTTCACTAACATGTCGTCCACGTACACCTCTGTGGACTTTCCGACTTGGTTTTTAAAGATTCAATTAACCATTCGTTGATAAGTAGCATGACATTCTTGAGCCCGAAGGGCATGGCGCGGTAACAGCAAAAGTGCAAGGTCTATTATGAAGGAGGTATGATCCTGGTCGCGAAGGTGCATTGGGATCAGATTGTATGCTGAATAGGCATCCATGAAAGATAGCAGCTGTATCCGGCGGTTGAATCGACAAGTCCGTTGATCTTCGGGAGAGGAAAGCTGTCTTTGTGACATGCCTTGTTTAATTCAAAGAAGTCGACACACGTTCTCCATTTACCGTTGGCCTTCTTGACCAGAACTGGGTTGGAGACCCATTCGGGGTAATCGACTTCACGAATGAAATTTTTGTTTAGTAGATGGTCTACCTCTTCCTCAAGTGCTTTGGACCTCTCGGGTCCCAAGAAGCGGCGCTTCTGCTTGACCTGAATGGTTGTGGGATCAATACTTAGACAATCGATACATAGACAATGACAAGCGATCGCAGGGTCGATGCCTTTCATATCGGAATGAATCCATTCAAACACGTCTAGGTTAGCCTTTAAGAAATCCATAAGATCTTCTTTGATTGCGGGATGGAGTTGCGATCCTATCTTTATCACTTTTGACGGATCATCAGGATTAACGGGAATATCTACTGTAGATTCGATTGGGATATCCCTCTCGTATTTAAGCTCTTTGTCCTTCCGCGAATCGAGGTCTTCGGAAAGACAACAGTGGCGCCTGAGCCAAGGCCCAGACGTCGATGATTGCTATGCTGAAATAGTCTTGACGCAAGAAGGCATAGTGTAACGACCCAGGGGATTTGTTACCTTGGTTATCGACATAAACTCAATGTCGATTATCCAAGCATCGGAAATACCGGATAGTTAATGAAAGAAGTTAGAGGGTGAGGATAGATAAGATAGAAAATTAGAATAAAAGAAGAAGAAGATCACAACATCAGAGTAAACACGAATCTCACAACGGAACGAATAAATATATTTCATAACATAACTTTGAAATAAAATAGTATCTGTATACAATACCATTATTAGAGTATAACACTCACAACACAACAGAAATAACAATAGCTATAAAATCCTGAAGCCTCCTGCTCTAGCTCTCCAAATATATCTGTGAAATACCGAATGCTTGACTGCCCGTACAAAATTGGGCACCAAAGAGCTTAGGGAAAACAAAACAAAATAAACTCCGGGTCAGTCATGGGAATGGTTGAGTAACTAATTTAAAATAGTTTGAGAAAATAAACGATATCTCATAAGGCCACACCGTATAACATGGAATGGGTTTTTTTCTTTTATGAGAATCCCAAACACCTGATTCAACATTCAAAAATCCTTTTGAAAGAAATGATATCTTTATATCAAAATCCTTTTGATACTATAATAGTGTCTATCAACCACAATATAATAATCATCTAGCAGAACGCTTTCATCTCACATTCCACTACATAACATATAATCAAAAACCGCGGGCGCTTATTGGGTAATGAATTCCAACTGGCAAGGTATAGGACCACCTTCCGACAATGTATCTCTTGAGAGGAATACACCGGGTTCAACAAGAACATCTTGTAACCCAGGCTAAACATGATCGGTCACTCATTTCGCTTGAGTGTACCGAATGTATTATAACAAACAGTTGGGATCAGCAGCCGTTTCCCGAAAGGGACAGCATCGAAATAGATTATACAAGTAAAATGGAATTTCTCTAGATCAAGTTGTAATACACCCTAATTGGCAGCTAACCACTTAGCCATGCGACCTACCAGATTTTATACCATCCCGGTTTGTGAGGCTTGAGGCTAAAATCTACAAATCACACCTTTATTTACTTTGAATGTCACATCGTTATACACGCCAAATCACAAATTAGTTTCCTCAAAAAGGCAATTATTATACAGCTAAGAGAAACGAATTCCTCCACCACCAAACGTAAGTATGTTTGAAGAGATCAACGTATGTGATATATTAAATATACTCTGTCAGACATTCTTCCGTACAGGTCGTCCTGGGACTGGACAGACCGAAGGTACTATCCTGGAAATCCGTCTTAGGCAATTTCTACCTAGGATTTACTGAACAGCCCTTGCATAAATCCGTCTTCAATTATCATCATCATATTTGATTCACAACGCTAATGCCATATGGAGTGGTTTTCAGATAATATATCTGATCCCAGTCTCTCCATATTGATAACGGAAATGGTCAAATATTTGATAGTTGGTTATTTAACTATCCAACGAAAACATGTGTACAAACAACGGTCATATTCCCAAATGGAAATCTTACCAATAAATCATCATTTCATTTCCCAATTATCATTTACATATATACATAAATTCCTTATTTTATAAAATTAGAAAATATACGTTATTAACTTTAGAAAACGTTTTCATTTTCTGATTCACGCATCAATATCTTCCCACCTCTATCAGTCTCTAACTGTAAACTAGTAAGAGAACAACTTCCCAAGTATAAACCCCGAAGGCCGAAACCAACATAAGATCGATACCCAGAAAGCCATTCAACTCGAATAATTTCCAGTCAGTTTCTAACTTCAGTAATTCCATTTAAATTGCTAATTCAAACCCCACATTCCTTTATAATATTTTATTTGCAAAATATTTACTTTAATCTAATTTTTCACATAGAATGTGAATAATATTTCATTATATAATCAAAACAGTTTGATTTCGTATTTAAAACCAAATATCCAAATTCTATTTATATTTTTGCTTGCAGAATTATTCGTACAAATCTCCTTTTTATTTCAAACATTAAATCTCATTTATAATTCCCTTTATAAAATTATATTCATTTTATATATAAATATTTCATTTTCAACATTCACTATGAAAACTTACCTTTTATATTCGAATATCTCATATGGTTTTTAAAATACCAAATAACATGACAAGTGTCATCATAATCAATCACAGATTATATATCATATCATATATCACAATATATAGAAACAAACAATATTATAAATATTGAGGAATCCAGTTGGATATCTCCAACCTGTTTCCCTGCATCCACTGATGTCAAACAATATAAATAACATCGATTTCATTTCAATATGAAATATTCTGATAAACAGAATCAATATTTGATTAACGATTTATATATATATCGTTATCTATAATTTCAACCAATAAATCAACAATTCAACCAAACAATCAACACACAGCAATCAATCATCATTTATCAATACTAGATTATATTTAAAAATATAAACTGTACAGATTTAGTGAGATTTACATACATTGGACGATCGTCGTTAAATAACGATAACTGTCAGTTGATTTTGACAGAAATTTATTTTGCTATAAATTGTAACGAGCTCCAATTCACTCTGAATCAGTTCCATTGTGTAACCATCATCCATGCAATCCCAATGGATCTTGTTTCGTTAAATTTCGTTTAATGTATGAATAAGTTATCACGTCCACAAGTTTCATATATTATTCAATTAAAACAAACTTTATTTATTTATTATTAGGCCTTACTCTTTGTTCGCATTGGCCCATGAAATCCAACCTGCCACTGTGCTTCCATCTCCCCGAAACATATCCGCTCCTTCCAGTATGAAATCAAACTCCTGCCTCTTTACGTCCTCTATTTTTTTTATTCCAACTGGGTCCCTACAATTAAGTCGGCACACCACCAATCCTAAAAGCCCATGCCAGCACGATGTTTTCTCCACACAACATATACTCCCTCTTCCCCTGGTTTACATCCCTAATCTAGAAAGTGCCATTCCGCCTATATGACTTCTCCGAAAAAGACAAATCGCTGCTCTATTATGTAACAACCCGAGTTCCGACTGACCGAATTTTTTTCAAAAATTCAATCTATCAAAACCCGAGTTGGGTGCTCTGGTATCCTGCAGAAAAAGACAGAGATAAAGAAACATGTCAGAACTCGTAAAGCATCTCACAACGGAAGGAAATAAAGTATAATATATTCAAGTATAGCCTTACTTTATTAACAATACTGTGAAACTAGTATCCAAAGCTATACCATCTCTGTCATGAACCAAACCTGGAAGTATGTAATGAGGAGGGGGTAAAACATAAGTTCTGTGTGACTGGACTTAGTATAAACTTCTGTATAATGCTACATATATTGTTCAGTTACATTTTCTTGGTTATTAGGTTGTTAACAATGTTAGCTCTTTAAACTATACTTATTCATCCACTGGTAGATTAACCTAATACAATGTATATGTAATTACCCCCTACTCGTGTCCTCTTTTCATGTGTACGCAGTCCTTTATCCAACTTGTGTCATCTTGTCATATGTACGCAGTTCCTTATCCAATGCCGTACGTCGTACGGGCTTTCATGTATATATATATATATATTCTCACTAAGTCTGTGTAAAACCACCATTCATGTGTTGCTTAAGCGTTTGGACTGCCAACCTAGGTCTTACTAGGTTCTGTTATTGAATACTACCTAGATCGAACTAGGGGTGTTACCTTGGTCCAATTAGGGTTTACTTTATCAAACGCTTCCTAGGTTCAACCAGGTTTTACGCTACCTAGGTCCAACTAGGGTTTATGCTACCTATCGAACAATGCCCTCTAGTCTAGGACACACTACCCCGAGCGATATGCGTTCCTAGACTTTACGTCCCAACCTATCGTCAAACGTGCTAGATATCTAGTTGCACACGTCCTCTATATGTGCGACCCGAGTCCCATGGTAGGGAAAATCAAGAAACACGGAACTCGGTCGAGAGCTTTAAGTTATCTGCTGATGCAGATGCTAAGGTCTGTTTTTACTGTGGCTATGGTCCCACTTGACCCCTCCCTCAACTAATGAAATGCACCCAAGAATATCATGAATGAGAATTGTACGCAGGCCCTCTATGCCCCTACAAACCTATTGGCCAACCTCACCCATAACTAGATAGCAAGTATATGGTCTTTTGGAGTTCTTCGCCTTTCCTCTTTTCGTGCTTGACTGACTTAAGATGGTACGTAGCCGACGATGTGCTACCACAGGGCCAACAGGTTATCGCCGACTCATGCTGGGCCATCCTAGTCCTTAGGTTGCCTTATTATTTGAACCAAGGCATACTCTTGGTTCTTCTTACGCAGACCTTAACCTCTGTGAGCCTAGGCGGATCATCTGCATTCTCACAGAGGGATACCAAGAGTATCCTCATGTCCCCTCGAAGCCGCGTGCTTCGTAACCCAGTCCGTTGGAGCCTTCTATATGATCCGATGGACATATGCTCCCCCTCGCGCCCTACGGCACCATGATGATCTACCGAGTTTGGTTATTCATCCCCTATCGTATGGAATGGTCCAAGCGCCTTATTCTTTCGTACTATTAGACCTTATGTCTAAACTTCTGGTTACGCGCTTGCTTTGTCTTATTAACTTGGTTATCCTCGTTTATGTTGTCCTTCAATTCTAATTACCAAGTTTATCTTTATCTAAGGTTTATTACTTAGTCCTCTTCAACTAAGGTTCACTTACTTAGTTATCTTTACCGTTGCTTACTTAGTTCTCCAACTAAGGTTCGTTACTTCGGTTGCCATTTTACTTAGTTTTCTAACTAAGGTCATTACCCAGTTGCCATCATCATTATTTACTTAGTTCTCTAACTAAGGTTCAACACTTGGTTAACTTCATCTTTATTTACTTAGTTCTCTAACTAAGGTTCAGCACTTGGTTGCCTTTATCGTTATTTACTTAGTTCACTAACTAAGGTTTACCTATGAACTCAAACATGACTTAAGTTTTCTTGATCAAACGATAGCATATGGGTGCTTTCCCACCTTTTCAGCTTAGATTAACTTATTTCATAGTATAAGTAATCCCACACTTCAAGTCTTGTATTACACCTTAAGTCATAATCTTCCCTTGTCCCTAGGACAAGTTTACCTATTATTTAATTTTACATTACCGCAACTCTGGTTTATAATAGGTAGTTATCATTCCCCATTACTGTGTTCGTTAAGTTTGTCCATATGTTAAGTTTTACTTAACCCTACCTTCCCGCTCATGCATTACTCATATATTCCACAAATTTGGTTAAGTGTTGTCTTTCAGTTCATATTGACTTAACCCACCTACGCATCATGTCAAATTGGTTAAGTGTTGTTAACCTAACCTTACCATACTAGCATGTGTCATTAGCATAAATTGATTATTAATGCACCAACCACTCACATTCGACCTATTGTTGCAGTTGCTGGATGTGCCGGGCGATTCCGGGCAGTCTTACACCACAACTTTAAGCGCATTATGACTAACTTCTCATGTCACACCCCGCATTTTTAATATAATTAAAAATGAGATATATGTATATATGCATGGATATATTTAAAGGAAAGATTAAATAATATTAATGTAATTGCATGTAAGAAGTTTATGCAGTGAAATAAAGAAAAAGATTAATAAAGAAATTACATGCAATACTTGAAATAAGAAGAAATACAGTGAAATGCGAAGAAATAAATGCGAACATTTAAAAAGAAATAAAAAGGAGAATTTGAAGAGACTCTAGAATTTGGTCATGAAATTAGCGTCATTACGCTCGTGGTGATTTTTTGGTCAATTTAGACCTATAGTTTGTAGAAAACTGATTCAAAACGGAGAAGTTATCCTTAATTTAAGGAATGCAACAAAACATGAAAAAGAGCAATGGGAAAACAACATGTTGTGGTCTTATTAATGGACTTAAATGGGTTAAGTATAAATTGAATTAATAAGCGAGGGTAACTTGGTAAACTTGAAAAAGAAGTCAATATGAATAAGAATAACCAAGTTAAATAAGAAAAACTGACGAGGTAACACAAGCGCATAAGAATTGAATAGACGTAGGGTCTAATGACATATAAAATCAAGGTGCTTGGGGCAATCCGTACGTTGTAGGATGAATAACCCAACAAGGTAAATCATCACGGTGTCATAAGACACGAGGGGAGCGCACATTTGTTATTTTGGTGGCTCCAACGGACTGGAAGGGGAAGCACGCGGCTTCCTGAGAAGTTAAAGGTGCTCCTAGTAGTCCTCTGTGTGGTGGCAGATGTTTCAGGCTGTGCCCGCAGGTGTTGGGTTTGTGCGTAACTACTAGGTGAGTGGGCCTTGACTGCAAGAATAGCTGGGCAGTCAGAATGCTGTTCGCGGTGACGGAAAAGGTGATTCGACGGCTGCCTCAACGGAGGTGGAGGGTCAGGATCAACAAGGATAGTAGGTCGTCGAGTGCCTGTTACAACAGCCAGTAGGAAGCGGAAAGATTAGAGCTAGACCCAATATACCATTAATCATTCACTATCGTGGGACGGTGGTTGAGGGGAGAAACCACATGGATATTTAGATTGGTTGCTTAGGGGCTTGTCGCTCAGCTCTTGTAGTCTTTATGAGTTATGGTAGGGGCCGAGGTGGGGCCATAGCCACCATAGAAAACAGACCCTAGGGATATTTGTGTGGGAGGCTCTTAAAGGCGGGCCTTGCACAAATATAAGGAAAGCTCGTGACTGAGTTCCGTGTTTCTTGTGTAGCCCTGCCACGGAACTCGGGCACACACACATGATAGGTGTGCGGGTTAGATATCGAATACGATAGAGAATACGTACGTGGAAGAGTTTAGATATAACCATGTCTGCTCTAGGTGGTGTATCATAGACTAGTCGGCATTATTCGATAACGGCGGTCAAATTAGAGTGATCCTATGTGGGCATAGCGTTGTATTATATATATAAGAGGAATATACATTACTATGACATAGGACGGGGAACTGCGTATATCACTACGAGGATACGGTGGGGACCATGCGAGTGGGGTACCATGGGGTGTACCTCAGTTTGGGGGTAGCTACATATACATTATATTAGGTTAATCTACTGGGAGTAGATGGGTGCGACGTATGTGTAAGCCTTGAGTGCTAACGACACAAATAACCTAAGAAACAATAAAATGTAATTGAACGGTATATGTAGGATTATTCAAGAAGTGTAATTTAAACTCATTCACATAGAACTTACGTTCTGACCCCCTCCTCATAACATTCGCAGGTTAGATTCATGACAGAGACTTATAGCTTTGGAGATACTGATTTAGCAGCATTGTAATTAAGGTAAAGCTATGTTTATATATATATTATAATTTATTCCTTCCGCTGTGAGGTGTTTTCCGAACTCTGACATATTTCTTGTCTCTGTCTTTTCTGCAGGATACCAGAGCAACCAACTCGGGTTTTGATGGATTGGGTTTTTGAAGAAAAAAATTTCGGTCCGTCAGAGTTCGGGTAGTTACATCTCACATTAGACCCTATTGTTTGCGGCCACTGGATATGCCGGGCAATTCTGGGCAGAATTGCACCGCAGCCTCATTCTAACCTCGAGTTAGTCATGTTTCATCTTTAGCCAATTAACAATTTTTATGAGAACGTTAAGCATCAATTTCAGGTTATGAGTTAGGTTTCATAATCACATAAGATGTCTCATAATCTCATAAGCTAAGTTTTATCCGTTCCATTATCAACTTAGGATTCTTACCTTAAGATTCGTTTTTTCCAAAACCCAAAATTTAAACTTATAGTTTAAAACCTCAATCCTGCAATATTAAATTTGAAATAAATCACTTCTTCCCAATCCCATTCCATATTCAATAATTCCAATTAAATTTACACAGTTTCAGGTTAACATGATAAATCGGAATTCGTAGTTGCGCACTATTCAACATAGATTCATGTTTCCAAAACATACCCAAAGATTCATTATTGAAATACGCTCCAAAATTCCCAACTCAAACTTTACTTCATTGAATAATCCCAATATACGGTTCGCCAATTGTCCCAATATTCGCAATAATAATTGTTATGCCACAATCCCCAAGTTACATATTATATTCCTCGATTGCATAAAATAAATTATGCCCCAATATTCCCATATTTCAATCGTACGTATGTATAATAAGATTTCGTCTAGGTTCGAGATAACCTAGATCCAAAAATAAAAAGGGGAAGGAGAATAAAAGGACAATTATTATAACATGAATCTTGAATTGAATTTATAACTGGGGAATGACGAACGATAATAATACTATTATGCAACAAGTTTATTGTAATTCCACTTACTGATTAAAGAACGGATCTTGAATTCTGGGATCTGATTTTCTGAATTTGAATAGCTAATCCTTTGATGTAGAATCCAATTCTTATTATCCAATTCGTGAACTCCAATTTGAAAGCTCTAACTTTAATTGTTGTCTTAAAAACTCTAATTTGATTTGATTTGATGGAGGCTAGGTTAGATAAGAGTTGAATAGCATGGTGATGCCATTACTTTGATTAATGAATTTAGGGTTAGGTCTAGGTGTGTTTATATAGGTGCTCAAGACCTTATCGTACACGCAGCGCTGAGTCTACATTGAACCCAGTTAAGAAAATAGTCCAGGTTCGCAAATGAATCTAGACAAATCTTATCGTACACGCAGCGCTGAGTCAGCATTGAACCCAGTTAAAAAAATAGTCCAGGTTCGTAGATGAATCTAGCCAAATCTTATCGTACACGCAGTGCTGAGTCAGCATTGGGTCCTGCAAGCTGTTTTGGCGCAGAAATTTGAATTTCGAACTTTTGAATTTCTGGAATTTAATTAACTGTTTTATTCACATGAAATATTCTTATATGTATACAATTCCTCTAATGACCATTTTACGCGTATATATATACGCACAACTTTCGTTTTATTTTCAAAATTCAAACGATGTTGCACCGTTATTTGATTCTTGCCATATTTCATTGACTGTAGCCTTATCTTGAAATTTTATCTTCCATATACATATATTTTCTGCACATATATATATATATATACACATATATTTTTCTTTATTTCCTTATATGTACGTTCTTATCCTTTCAAATTTTGAATTTTTATATGTACATATATTTGCATGTTCAGTTGGCCCTCTCTAAAACAAAGATAAAAATTATGCCGGCGCTGAGATTCGAACCCCTGACCTCTATGTTACAAATCCAATGCCTTAACCAACTAAGCTATGAAGTCTATTGTTAATAAGTCTTAGAACAATGATAATTATTGTTCTCTCATTACTTCTCTTTTTCATGTTAGCTACAATACTTAAATTAAACCATTGCATGAATCTTTTTCTTTTATTTTTCTTTTAATGTTAATGCATTATGTTTGCAAATCAGTCCATGCAACATATTTACATTACATGCAACCAATCCTTTCTTTTTTTCAATGCATGCATTACATTTTTTTTTGCAGTGCATGTATTTATTACATGCAATTCTTATCCTATTCTTTATTTTATATTTTAATTTGTGTGTGTATATATATATTTCTCTTGTGTGTATAAAAATTTCAAACCTTAACAACTTCTTCATACGGTGTCCGATTTATGCAAACCAAGTGTCCATCTGAACCAAAATATCGAGGTGGACGCAATGGTGATGTCCGTTTTACTTAATTCCTGATATTTAAATTAAGTGTTTTTATTTTATTTTCTCTTCTATTACATATATCGTTAACGTATTAAATTTTCTTTTTCTTCCACTAATTTAAATTGCACATCGCCATTATTTATATATCCATGCATATATATATATATATATATACACACACACACTTTTAATTATCTTAAAAATGCGGGGTGTTACATATTAAGCATTCATTCACAGCAAACCGACCACACTCTCCTCCGTTCACCCCAAACAATGAACTCACGGCCACTTCCACCCTACAACCTTCAGCCTTCTCACGCCACTCACATTTCTCCACCATTACCGTACGAAACTCCCTCATCAAAAATAACCCATCTCACAGAGTCACAAACTGAAAATACCCTTTGCCGAAAACCAGATGTTACATCCTCATTCATATACACCACTGTGATGCTATGCCCACCCGCGTCTCCTACTTCATGCCATACATGAACTGCCCTTCCCCAGAAAGGTCCGATCTCCCACTGTATTTGCTTCTACCGTATACTGTTCGAACTCTTTTTGCATGGAATCCAACCAAAAGGATGTCCGTAGCTTCCATCTTCATGTACACAAACCCGTGCCTCTTCCTGCATTCACATCCTATACAAATCGCAATTTCCATTCTCCATAAAATAAAAATCATCATACAACTTGTCTTCTTCCCAGATGTAACCGCATCTCCATTGTTTCCAATCCCACTCCAGTAATACACTTCGCTTTGATCCATTTATCATTAGTATTTGCCGCACCATTTTCAGATCTCACCCACTTAGATACATCACAACTTTCACACATACCACACCACTCCAAACAGTGGCTGCTCCTCTTTTACATGTACTCGTTATTTACTTATGTACACAACTATGAAATCCATATGTGACCGGAACAAGGAAACAAAGAAATGGGAGAGATAGTGGAATGTGAGAGCTTGCTGTGAATGAATAGCAAGGGGAAAAGAATGACAAAAGGTGGCTAACGTCTATATACATATTAGAAAACTTAATAGCTAAGTATACTTAAAAGCAAAGTATTTATTCGCATGTGTTGTCACTTCTATTTGTACATGTCGAGTCCTAGCTAGCTATGTTTATTATATTACTTCAAAACTAAGGCAACATGTACTAGTCTTAAGTATTGAAAATATGAGCATAAACAGGGAATGGTATCACGCACTAAACGGTGGTAAGAGTGAACTTGGACCATGCATGAAAACTAAATGCATGTGTCACTATTCTCTTTATCTTCTTCCACCTTTTACTTTATCTTCTTTTTTATTTATTTCAAATCTTAGTAGTGTTATAGTAAAAGAACTATTTTATAGAATGTTGCCTCTCAAAATCGTACGGTGCATTAGTAGGAAATGGATCCATATTTTTATATATATGTTTACTTAATCGATATGTAAGGCTTCGCTCACACACAAACCACTACCGAAAAAATAAAAATACCGTTATGATGAGCAATGGATCACGATCCCAAAAATATAATAATATATGTCCGTTAACTTATTCTGTGAAACCTCAAAATGTTGATATAGGGTGTAAAATACTCCAAAATAAAAAGTGCTTATTTTCTAAAATAAAAATTACAGAAAAATTCTAAAAATTAAATTATAACTACATATAAAAGGATTTGTCCAAATTCGAAGCCAATATTTAATTATAATTAAATATATCGTTATGGCTTATAAACGTTCCATAGCGACTATTTAAAAATCTGATTTGATCATAAATCAAAATCTAACCGATGAAATCCCAATTTTCCTCTTCCATTAGAAAAATATACTTCACCAGCTCCAAAAGTATCTTGTTTCACAGAAATCCGACTTATAACGAATCCTGTATAATCCGTTGAAGTTCAAAATTCAATATTACGAACTACCGCGACATTACGGGCTCGTTTATAATTATATTATAATTAATACGTTCAACTATATTCCTTATTATAAATCGATTCTAAACCAAATTAAATCTTACATACTGTCCAATTCACAAAATATTGCGAATTATACAAATTCCGTCTATTTCGAAAATTAAATATATTATTCTATTATTTATATTAAATAAATATTCAACATTATTTAATTAAACAACCATTTAATTCTCTGAATCACTATTTAAATAATTTAATTAATTAATTATTATACTGTAAAAATACAGGACGTTACATTCTTCTCCCCTTAAAATAATTTCGTCCTCTAAATTGCTACAGTAGGAAACAAACCCTATTAACTGGGTAAAAATTATTTGTTTACTCCTTTTTTTCAGTTTCAACTGAACCAATTTCTTTCAATTAAAATATTAATTTATTTCTATTAACAAAAAAAAATTTAAAAATTCTGAAAATTTTCTAACACCCTAAATTTCTGAAAAATTTCGCCAACACCCCCTTTGTACGGCTCAATCGGTACAACTACAACTCGCCTCTCTAGGCCATTCCCAATTCAAAAGAAAATAAAACAGCCAAGCGGCTTGCCAATTCGGCTCATCAAAATCTCATGCCCAATATAAAATATGAACTTGTACCTTTTTGTCGGGCATATCATTATATCCTTCTCATCTGCTACCAAATCAACATATATCAATGTCATCCAATCAAACTCAAATCACTTTTATCTCTAACACAACCATTCGCTTATCCAAGACAAATACCATTCTTAATCTCAAGTACCATTCTTGATTTTCAAATTTTTAACTCATCCATCCAATAACATTTCAAATTCCTACATCATAGATCCTATGTTTTTCGATATCATTCTAATACAATTCAATTTTCATTTAACAGGCTTTAACTTAATTTCAGTTTTCTTTCACAAATTCCTTTTTAATTTGTTTTAGTTCAAACAATCTGTTTCTGGGAGTTTTGAACAACATACCCTTTTCAAAAATAAAATATTCCCTTTTGGAATCAAAAAAACTTGTTTTCCCAAAATAATTCAAAAACAAAATCTTTGGTAGTAATCCGTCACTTAGAAACTCGAAAACGAACACCGATGATGTCCGAATCATCATTGGAATTATTTTCCAACGACCGAAGTGAGTTCAATACTATATCACTTTCAAAACCATTTCTAAACACTTCCATTTTGAAATCCAGTTCAAAATATCCTTCCAATGTTTGGAAAACATTTCTAAAATCTCCCAGGATTTTAAATTTTCCTTATTTTTAATCTAAATCCATTTATAAACACTTCTTCAAATTCCAAAGTTTTAATTCCAATCCTGGTTTAAATCCGGATTCAGCTCATCTTGATTTATATATCTTATATATATACAAATTCTGATTGGTTACTTATAACCACCTTAATTATAATCTCATTCAATTATAATAACAAACAACACATCCAATAAACTATAATATTTCCAATATCTATACTTTTTTATATCAAATTATAATTTGGGTAAAATTATTTTGTTTGCCCACTATTCAAAACATAATGTGTCGGTTCACCGTATTCAAGTGTTTAGTAACTCCTACTAATACAGTGGATCAAACTGATCGACCAGAACTCATAAACAACTCGACTCATAAATCTCCACAATATAAAACCGTTTTATATCAAATAACAAATACGTTCACTCGTATATATACACTCAAACTCAATCTAGGGTATTGCTAACCCTGTCTTTACTGAGTCACGCCACAGAGCCAAGGTAATTACTTAACCTTCAGTTCTGATACCACTGTAACGACCCGGGGGATTTGCGACCTAGGTTATCGACATAAACTCAATGTCAACTATCCAAGCATCAGAAATATCAGATAGTTAATGAAAGAAGTTAGAGGGTGATGATAGATAAGATAGAAAATCAGAATAGAAGAAGAAGAAGACCACAACATCAGAGTAAACACGAATCTCACAACGGAACGAATAAATTTATTTCATAACATAACTTTGAAATAAAACAGTATTTGTATACAATGCCATTATTAGAGTATAACACTCACAACAGAGCGGAAATAACAATAGCAATAAAATCTTAAAGCCTCCTGCTCCAGCTCTCTAAATATATGTGTGAAATCCCGACTACTTGATTGCCTGTACAAAATTGGGCACCCAAGTGTTTAGGGAAAAAATAAATAAAATAAACTCTGAGTCAGTCATGGGACGGGTGTGAGTTAAAAAAGTCTGAGAAAATAAACGATATCTCATAAGGCCACGCCGTTTAATACGGAACGGGTTTTTTCCCTTTTGAGAATCCAAAACACTTGATTCAACATTCAAAAATCCTTTTGAAAGAAATGATAACTTTATATCAAAATCCTTTTGATATTATAATAGTGTCTATCAACCACAATATAATAATCATCTAGCAGAACGCTTTCATCTCACGTTCCGCATACATAATATATAATCAAAAACCACGGGCGCTTATTGGGTAATGAATTCCAACTGGCAAGGTATGAGAACACCTTTCGACAATGTACCTCTAGAGAGAAATACACCGTGTTCAACAAGAACATCTTGTAACCCAGGCTAAACATGACCGGTCACTCATTTCGCTTGAGTGTACCGAATGTATTATCACCAACGGTTGGGATCAGCAACCGTTTCCTGAAAGGGACGACATCGAAATAGGTTATAGAATTAAAATGGAATTTCTTTAGATCAGGTGACAATACACTCTAATTGGCAGCCAACCACTTAGCCATGCGACCTACCCGATTTTATACCATCCCTGTTTGTGAGGCTTAAGGCCAAAACGTACAGATTACACCTTTATTTACTTTGAATGTCACATCGTCATACCCGCCAAATAACAAATTGATTTCCTCAAAAATACAATAGGTATGCACCTAAGAAAAACGAATTCCTCCGCCCCCAAACGTAAGTATGTTTGAAGAGATCAACTTACGCGACATATTAAATATACTCTGTCAGGCATTCTTCTATACAGGTCGTCTTGGGACTGGACAGACTGAAGGTACTATTCTGTAAATTCATCTTAGGCAATTTCTACCCAGGATTTACTGAACAGCCCTTGCATAACTCCAAATTCAATTATCTTCATCATATTTGATTTGCAACGCTAATGCCATACGGAGTGGTTTTCAGATAATATATCTGATCTCGGTCTCTTCGTATCGACAACGGAAATGGTCAAAATCTTTGATAGTCAGTGATTTAACTATCAGAGGAAAACATGTGTACAAACAATGGTCGTATTCCCAAATGGAAATCTTACTGATCAATCATCATTTCATTTCCCAATTCCCATTTATCATTTACATATATTAACAAATTCCTTATTTTCTAAAATTAGAAGATATACGTTATTAACTTTGGAAAACGTTTCCATTCCGGATTCACGCATAAATATCTCCCCACCTCTATCAGTCTCTAACTGTAAACTAATAAGAGAACAACTTCCCAAGTATAAACCCCGAAGGCCGAAACCAATATCAGATCGATACCCAGAAAGCCATTCAACTCAATAATTTCCAATCATTTTATAATTTTAGTAATTCCATTTAAATTCCTAATTCAAACCCCACTTTCCTTTATAATATTTTATTTGCAAAATATTTACTTAATCTAATTTTCACATGGAATGAATAATATTTCTTTATATAATCAAAACAGTTTAATTTCGTATTTAAAACCAAATATCCAAATTCTATTTATATTTTTATTTGCAGAATTATTCATACAAATCTCCTTTTTGTTTCTAACACTTAAATCTCATTTATAATTCCCTTTATATAATTCTATCCATTTTATACATAAATATGTCATTTTCAATATTCACTTTGAAAATTTCCTTTTTATATTCCAGTATCTCATATGGTTTTTAAAACACCAAATAACATGACCAGTGTCATCATAATTAATCACAGATTGTATATCACATCATATATCACAATATATGGAAACAAACAATATTATAAATATTGAGTAATCTAGTTAGATCCCACTAACCTGTTTCCCTGCATCCACATATGTTAAACAATATAAAGAACATCGATTTCATTTCAGTATGAAATATTCTGATAAACAGAATCAATATTTAACGATTTATATAAATATCATTATCTATAATTTCAACCAATAAATCAACAATTTATCCAAAAAATCAACGCACAACAATCAATCATCATTTATCAATAATAGATTATATTTAAAAAATATAAACTGTACAGAGTTAGTGAGATTTACTCACATTGGACGATCATCGTTAAATAACGATAACTGTCGATTGATTTTGACAGACAATTTATTTCGCTATATATTTTAACGAGCTCCAATTCACTATGAATCAGTTCCATTGTGTAGCCGCCGTCCATGTGATCCTCACAGATCCTGTTTCGTTAAACTTGGGTAACGTATGAATAATTTATCACATCCACAAGTTCCATGTATTATTAAATTAAAACAAACTTTATTTATTTATTTATTATCGGGCGTTACTCTTTATTCGCGTTAGCCCATGAAATCCATCCCGCTACTGTGCTTCCATCTCCCCAAAACATATCCTCTTCTTCTAGTATGAAATCAAACTCCTGCCTCTTTATGTCCTCTATTTCTTTTATTCCAACCAGGCTCCCACAATTAAGTCGGCCCACCACCAATCCTAAAAGCCCATGCCAGCACGATGTTTCCTCCACACAACATATACACCCCTTCCTTTGGTTTATGTCCCTACTCCAGAAAGTACCATGCCGCCTATATGACTGCTTCGATCAAGAAAAATCGCTACTCCAGTAAGCATTCATTCGCAGCAGGCCGACCACACTTTCCTCCGTTCATCCCAAATAATGAACTTGGGGCCACTTCAACCCCTTAACCTTCATCCTTCTCACGTTACTTGCATTTCTCCATCATTACCGTACAAAACTCCCTCATAAAAATTAACCGATCTCGCAGTTTCACATACTGAAAATACCCTTTGCCGAAAACCTGATGCTCCATCCTCACTCATATACACCACTATGACGTTTTGTCCACCCGCATCCCCTACTTCATGCCATGCACGAACTGGCCCTCCCCTGAAAGGTCCGATCTCCTACTGTATTTGCTTCTACCGTATACTATTCGAACTCTTTATGCATGGAATCCAACCAAAAGGAGGTCCGTAGCTTCTATCTTCATGTACACAAACCCGTGCCTCTTCCTGCATTCACATCCTATACAAATCACAATTTCCATTCTCTGTAAACCAAAAATCATCATACGACTTGTCTTCCTCCCAGATGTAACTGCATCTCCGCTATTTCCAATCCCACTCCAGTAATACTCTACGTTTTGCTCCATTTATCATTAGTATTTGCCGCACCATTTTCTGATCTCACCCACTTAGATGCTTCACAAATTTCACACACACCACACCACTCCAAACAGTGGTCGCTCCTCTTTTACACGTACTCGTTATTTACTTATGTACACAACTATGAAATCCAGTGTGACCGGAACAAGGAAACAAAGAAAAAGAAATGGGAGAGGGAGAGAGGAACGTGAGAGCTTACTGTGAATTAATAACAGGGGAAAAAGAATGACAAAAAGGTGGCTGACATCTATATACATATTTGAAAACTTAAAAGCTAAGTATACTTAAAAGAAAAGTATTTATTCGCATGTGTTGTCACTTCTATCTGTACATGCCGAGTGCTAGCTAGCTATGCTTAAAATATGTTACTTCAAAACTAAGGCAAGTTGTGCTAGTCTTAAGTATTGAAAATATGAGCATAAACAGGGAATGGTATTATGCATTAAACGGTGGTAAGATGGAACTTGGACCATGCGTGAAAACTAAATGCATGTGTCACTAATCTCTTTATCTTCTTCCACCTTTTACTTGACCTTATTGTTTATTTATTTAAAATCTCAATAGTGTTATAATAAAAGAATTATTTTATAGAATGTTGCCTCTCAAAATCGTACGATGCATTAGAAGGAAATGGATATATATATATATATATATATATATATATATGTGTGTGTTTACTTAATCGATATGTAAGGCTTCGCTCACACACAGAACACTACCAAAAAAAAAATCGTTGTGACGAGCAATGTATCACGATCCCAAAAATATAATAATATAGGTTTGTTAAATTATTCTGTGAAACCTCGAAATGTTGATATAGGGTGTAAAATACTCCAAAATAAAAAGTGCTTATTTTCTAAAGTAAAATTATAGAAAATTTTTAAAAATTAAATTATAACTATATCTAAAGCGATTTATCCAAATTCGAAGCCAATATTTAATTATAATTAAATATATCATTATGGCTTATAAACGTTCCGTAGCGACTATTTAAAAATTTGATTTGATCATAAATCAAAATCTATCCGACGAAATCCCGATTTTTCTCTTCTATTAGAAAAATATACTTCACCAGCTCCGAATGTTTCTTGTTTCATAGAAATCCGACTTATAACGAATCCTGTATACTCCGTTGAAGTTCAAAATTCAATATTACGAACTGTCACAACGTTACGGGCTCGTTTATAATTATATTATAATTAATACATTCAACTGTCATATATAATAATATATTCGTTATTATAAATCGATTCTAACTGAATTAAATCTGTTGTATTGTCTAATTCACACAATATTACGAATTCCACAAATTATGTCTATTTCGAAAATTAAACATATTATTCTATTATTTATATTAATTAAATATTCAATATTATTTAATTAAACAACCATTTAATTCTCTAAATCACTATTTAAATAATTAAATTAATTGATTATTATACTGTAGAAATACGGGATGTTACACGTGGGCACTTCTTTTCCCATGTCCTTGTTGCGTGCATTCTTCCATTCTATTGCATAACACTCTCTGGCGCTTACTTGGTCGCCTCTGACTGTTCCAATCCCATTTTCTGTCAGAATTTTCATTAGGAGAGACCATGGTGGCAGGCAAACCCGGAACTCTATGAGAAAAGGGCGTCCAAGGAAAGTATTGTAGGGGAATCAATGTCTATAACCACGAAAGTGAGGATTCAGACCCAGTTTCGATCCCTCTCGCCTAGCTCCATGGTTAGATCGATCATTCCCACTGGGCAACTGGTAGCCCCATTGAAGCCATGGATCGTGGCATGACATGGTTTTAAGTCATTTGTTTCTAACCTCAGCTGGTTGTAAGTGGCTTTGAAAATGATGTTGACTGAGCTTCTGAAATCGATTAATACCTTTTGGACAGATGCAGCACCGATCTGAGCCGTAATAACTAGTGGATCGGTGGTGGGGATTTCCATCCTAGCAGAATTTCTTTCGCGGAAGATGATGTCGTCCCGCATGATCTTTTGGAGCTTGGTCGGGATGGATTCATGGGGTGCGGAGCAGGTTTCATAAGTAGCATGCTTTATTGAACTGACATAATCTTGCATTTTCTGGAAGCTGTCATGTGTGGGATAAGGTTTGCCACATATGGCGTTTATTACAATCCCACGCCTTGAGTTAGATGGACCTGGAGCTGCCATAGCAGCTGCTTGAGGCGCTGGTGCCTAAGGCTTTGGATTTGCTTCGGGAGGTTGTAATAACCCGCAAAATCTGGGCCAGTTTAAAATTTTTATTTTGGCAATTTTAGCGAATTTTGAATTGTGGAAGTTAAAAATATAATTTTTATATAAGGAAGATAATCAAAATATGATTTATATATTTTTAAAGAATTAAAAATATAATTTTTACATGTTAGAAATATTAAAAATATCATCTTTTTATAGGTAGCAAGATAAAATGCGATTTCTATAGGGATGGAATTGAAAAGGTAAAATCTTTAAAAATAAAAAGACGATATTTTAATAATAGAAAAGGCGAAAACTTTATTTTTATAAAGGCGAAAACTTTATTTTTATAAAGGCGAAAACTTTATTTTTATAAAGGCGAAAACTTTATTTATGAAAGGGCGAAATCTTTATAAAGGGAATAGCGTTATATAAATAGAATTTTTATCTATATATTAGTGGTATGGAAATGCGATTTTTTATCCACATGGATTTGAAGTAAAAAATTCGATTTTTATATATTGAATAGCATAGTAAAAAAATATGACTTTTAAATTGAAAGTGAATAAATAAAAATGTGATTTTTATTTTAAAGACATCAGTATATAAAAATGTGATTTTTACATATGTAGTGAAAGCGGACAACGAAAGCGACAAAAGGCGAGAATGAAGAAGATTTCTATAAAAGAAGAGTCGTGGTATTGGATAGCTTTCGGTGAGAATTTCTCACCTTTCAATTTCTTTTTCTAGTTATATATATATATATATATACTAGGATGCAGACGGTGCTTAGTAGCACCCGACACAATCGTCCACAGACCATGGACTTGTTTGTTTGGTTGCATAGATTAGTTATATGATGTGATTTGAATTTGGTTGTTTGGTGATTTGATTGATGTGTGAATGGCGTGGGCCTTCACTAGACCGGGGATAAGGCTAGGCCTTGTCCCGTTTCTAGTATCATGCCGTTATGCCGCCAAAATTTTCTAAAATATGTTAGAAAAATAAAAATATCATTTTTATTGTGTAAATGAACTGAATAGAAATTCAAGTGTTTAAATAAATATTTTTGACGTTAAAAATATAATTTTTAACGTGAATGTGAATAAATAAATATTCATTTACAAACCGGACGGTTTGTTTATGTACACCTATTTGACTGATATTGATTGGGACGATAAATTTTACACATCGCCCAACTGCACAACTAAAAATCTGTGTTTGATTGTTTGAAACCCCACACGGGTGTTGGGATGAAATTTGGAAGTTCACTCATCCTGATTGATTAAATATGTCGATCGATTGATTGACAGGCTGTTATAAGCATAAGATATCTATATTTGATGCTTATACAGTGTGGTGCACCTTGGATGATGGTTGATTGTTTATCAATGCTATTATATACATGTGTTGTATAGAATCCATATAATTAACATTATATGGTGATTGATTGGGCCTCATTCCAATCGGGAAAATAATGAATATTATAAAAGAAAATTCATGTGTTGAATATAAAAATAGTCATGTGTTGACGATGTTCATGTGTTGAGTGAAATATTTTATACAATGAAATTTACATCTTTATCATATTTAAAATTAGAACTACTTCTCAGTAGAAGTCTAACTAAAAATCAAACGATAGATACCTTAGTTTTATAAAATATTTTACATAACAAAAATAGTGAGGTGTTGACAGTACTCATGTGTTGAGATTAGACGTGTGTTGAAAGAAATATAGATTCATGTGTTGAATAGAACAAATATTCATTTGTTGAATAGAATAACGAATTATTGAAAAATATAAAGCCGTGTTGATTAGAGATGCGTTATTTTGACGCGAACGATATTTATATCAATTTTATTCGTTGTATAATAAATATTGAAAAGTGATTTCAAATCTAAATATTTTGAAATGAAATTCAAATTGAATTAGATTAAAATTCGAATTGAATAGGAAGTGGATTTGAATTCGAATAAGATAGAAATGAATTCAAATTGAATTAAATTGAAATTGGAATTTAAAACGAAATGAAATTGAATTGAAATCAATTTGAAACGAATTCGAATTAGATCAAATAGAAGGTAAATTCGAATAAAATTGAATTGAAACGAAAGTGAATTTGAATTCGAATTGAATTCAAATTGAATTGAATTGAAAACGAATTAGAATTTGAATTTGAATTGAATTGAAATCAAATCGATTTGAAATTGAATGTAGTGTTGAAATGGTTTTGAAAACGAATTTAAAACGATTTATAAAATACGTTTTAAAAAGGAAATCGACGAAATATATATAATATATATATTATATATATAATGGCCTGAATAGAACGCGCCGCGCCGCGGCAATTCGTGAATTTCGACCATTTATTTCAAACGGACATTTCGGGAGATCCGACCGTCGGATTCTCCTAAAACCGGAACCGTTGGGTTCGTATCGAAAAGAGCTTTCCATTGAATATTAGAAATTGGAAATCTAACGGTTGGATTTGGAATTATGTCCAAATCAAATTCAGAAAAGGTCGCTGTAAGTGCAGTTCGATGGCCGTTGATGGAAATCGACTGTACGGGCCTTGATAAAATTATTAAAAATATCTATAATTTGTGTAAAATCATAAGAAATGATTTGGGAAAAATTGGGCTGAAGAATTCCACATTTGAAAGGATAAAAATAGATTTTTATCGAAATGAACTAGTTTTGAGCTGGAATTAAAATCAATTTATTTTTGAAATAAATAAATTGAATTTGAAAGTGATTTTAAAAGTAATCAATATTACCAATACATGGATTGGACTGGAGTTGAATCGAAATTATCTTCGGAATATTTCGATATTGGATTTCGTGACTATACGGATATTGTTATGGGAATTTGAAAGATATATTTTATATCGTTATTTCCAATACGATATTTGTTGGTTTCAGAATTTGATATTGAATATAAGCCGGTATATTTTCTATTCAGAACCTTGTATTTGATATCAAATGTGATTTGGGTTTGTCGTGAATCATGTTTTAGATGACATTGGTTCTTTAACCCAGTTAAAGGCAAGATGTTGTTTTTTGAAAAGATTAAAACTAAGTGAAGTTTTAATGAATCTTTAATTAGATTAAAATGTGAATTGATAATTTAAATTATCAAATCTGAAAAGTGATCGAGAGTGGAGTATCACCAGTTTTGCTCCAAAGCGATAGTTAAATCTTTAATTAGATTTGAACGTGAAATGGTAATTAATTTTACCGATAACACCGTGGTGTTAGATGTGGAGTATTACCAGTTTTCTCCATGGGATATATAGGTTGGGATTGGGAAATAAAATAAATAATTACTTCGGTGTGGTTCGTTAATCCCGACTTGTTTGAAATGATATCCATAGGAGGATTAAAGAATAAATTTAGAAGAATTTATCTTGGATAAAATTAATGGGAATCTTTCCCTAAGAATGTGATTTTGTGAATAAAAGAATATTCTGAATTGGAATGAGGCGTTTGTTGTGTTTGTGTAACATTCGTTTATTATATACGTGGGTTATTCAGAAAGGCCGGGTTTATACCCATTCTGAATAACCGATTCGACGAGATGTCGAAGATGAAGACGGTGGTTGAAGACCGGAAGTCTTCACATCGTTTGGGTGATTACTGATGATCTTGATTGGGCTGTACACCCAGGATGAGGGAATCAGTTGGTGATCGTCCAGACGTACTTGGAGATGGATGGATATGCGAGGAAAGTGCCTCCGGTTTCGTTCAGACCCAGAACGAACTTGTAAATGGATTGTGTGTCTGACATTGGACTTTATTCTGTGTTGATTGATCTCTATTAAATATACATCTGTTTGGCGGCGGAGAATTTATTCTCTTGCTTAACGCCCTTCTCTGAGACATACGAGCTCAGAGGTTGTATATCGATGGACATCAGTCGCATGGAGTGAATTGCCAATGTGGCATGCGTAAGTGGCAATTGATCAAGGCTTCTGTTGAAAAGCAAAGTCTTGTGGTTGATGATCAAAGCACGGCCTGTGTGGCGTAGCTTTGTGTATAACGTGAATTCGCGAGCCTCACACCTCGGTATGAGTCAAAAACGGGATACGGACCCAAGGAGTGCACGACGTTTCTTTCTAGCTAGGGTGGTGTCAGTGACCTACCAGCTCTGACATTTATATACTTTTCACCTGTGTGGTTGTTGGATACGAAGCGCCTCGGATATAGGTCTGTAAGGACCGGGAAACGTGTGTTCAGGAATAACTAATCCTCAAAAGTAAGAGAGGACCGGCCTTGGAGGTTCCAAAGGATCAGAGTGGGGTCCTGAGGCATTGCTAGAGTGTCTCGAACGCGGAGAGGAGCTTGCCCCTTGCCTCGGCTCATGACGGAATCCAATTTCCAATACGTGTATTGCGGTTTTAATTGTAGAACTAGTATGGCGACATGATATATGGTACCCATGCCGTCTATGATTGATATTTATGATTGAAATTGTTTTGACACTATACACCTATAATAGTATCAAATGATTTGTTTTAAACGTATCAAGCATTATTTGGCTATTATAAGGGAAAACCCTATCCTCCGGCTTGCGTTGCATTGTGTGATGGGACCTGGGTCTTATAATAGCTTCATTTTTCCAAAAAGCATTGCGTTGTTTTGTTATATGCACTAGTATTCTTGGGAGGAAACCCGTTCCGTGTTATACGGCGTGGTCCCTTGAATTACTATCTTTAAAGTAAAGTTTTAAATAACTGTTTTAGTTCTCACACCAGTCCCATGACTGACCTGGAGTTTATTGTTTTAACCTAAACTCTGGGTGCCCCTATTTTCCACACGGGCAGCTAGTAGTTTTGGTTTTGCAGATTTATATTCACAGGGTCCTGATTTACAGCTGGAACGATGCTCGGAAAGCTCTGTATCCGTGTATCACTTCTAGTCGTGATTTTGTATTATTTTCCGTTGCTATGTAATTTATTGTAATCTCTGATATTTGTCGAATGTAATTTATTCATTTATACTCTGTATATTCTTGTATCTGATGGAATTGTTGTAATAACAATGAAATGTTCTTCTGTTTGCCTTCTATTTTGTCTTGTCCTCAATTCTATCCGTGCTTTCCTTCACGGGGAAGTTCGGGTCGTCTCAGTTTGGTATCAGAGCTTTGGTTTACAGAGCTCGAGAACAAGACACATTAGAATCATACGAAAGAATTCATCGAATATTGGATTAGTAATATCCAATGGGAATGACTCGTTAGAGATAGGATCAGTAGTATCCTAGAACGAGTGTGAAGAGTATATTTTTCAAATGAAAACAATTTTGTTTTAAAAATTTAAATCGCTTTATACGTATTTGAATATTTATTTATTTTGAATATGGACAATCGAGTATATAAAGATTTTGCATATACGCGTCATGAACGTATATTCGAAGTTTTAATATACTGGATAGATATAGAGTCACATTCTAGACACCCGGGGGTAATTCTGATGATGTGGCCACATCATCAGTATTTATGTTCGTGTTTCGAAGGTGTGACTTCTATATATTTCCATTAGGCTGGTGTGAGAACCAAAACTTATATAGCTAGAATACATTGTTGTGAATTGGCATCAAGAACAAGATTTTCCGTATATATGTATCAAATTTATGAATTTGAAACTCTAATTCACTAATTGATTGATGTTTGTGTTGTTTGTTTATTTGTTTGCTAATTTTTATCCATTTAGCCTAATTGAACCAAATATTGAATTGTATTGAAAATTGGTCGCATTTGCTTGCATATACATATACTTACATTGAACAGGTCATAGCAAGGAGGCTAGAGCTGAAGAATAAAATTTGTTTGCCCGACAAATAGGTACATGTTTACTACATAATTTACTGTTTTGTTTGAGTGATGATGATTTTATGAGCCTATTGGCTAGCCGCTTGGCTTTTTCTTTTTCTTTTTGAGATTAGAAGGACCGGGGAAGCTATTTGAAATTCCCCGATGCTCCCGGTGCAGGGGAGGTTATGGCGAAATTTTTCGAAAATTTAGGGTGTTAGCCAAATTTTTGAAAATTTGAAAATTCTCAGAAACTAAAAGGTTAGAGAATGGAAGCCAGATCGAATGTAGAGCTTGTTAATCAAACCACTTTCGACTTTGTTCCTTTTCGGGGACGAAAAGTTTTAAGTGGGGGAGATTGTAATAACCCGCAAAATCTGGGCCAGTTTAAAATTTTTATTTTGGCAATTTTAGCGAATTTTGAATTGTGGAAGTTAAAAATATAATTTTTATATAAGGAAGATAATCAAAATATGATTTATATATTTTTAAAGAATTAAAAATATAATTTTTACATGTTAGAAATATTAAAAATATCATCTTTTTATAGGTAGCAAGATAAAATGCGATTTCTATAGGGATGGAATTGAAAAGGTAAAATCTTTAAAAATAAAAAGACGATATTTTAATAATAGAAAAGGCGAAAACTTTATTTTTATAAAGGCGAAAACTTTATTTTTATAAAGGCGAAAACTTTATTTTTATAAAGGCGAAAACTTTATTTTTATAAAGGCGAAAACTTTATTTATGAAAGGGCGAAATCTTTATAAAGGGAATAGCGTTATATAAATAGAATTTTTATCTATATATTAGCGGTATGGAAATGCGATTTTTTATCCATATGGATTTGAAGTAAAAATTCGATTTTTATATATTGAATAGCATAGTAAAAAAATATGACTTTTAAATTGAAAGTGAATAAATAAAAATGTGATTTTTATTTTAAAGACATCAGTATATAAAAATGTGATTTTTACATATGTAGTGAAAGCGGACAACGAAAGCGACAAAAGGCGAGAATGAAGAAGATTTCTATAAAAGAAGAGTCGTGGTATTGGATAGCTTTCGGTGAGAATTTCTCACCTTTCAATTTCTTTTTCTAGTTATATATATATATACTAGGATGCAGACGGTGCTTAGTAGCACCCGACACAATCGTCCACAGACCATGGACTTGTTTGTTTGGTTGCATAGATTAGTTATATGACGTGATTTGAATTTGGTTGTTTGGTGATTTGATTGATGTGTGAATGGAGTGGGCCTTCACTAGACCGGGGATAAGGCTAGGCCTTGTCCCGTTTCTAGTATCGTGCCGTTATGCCGCCGAAATTTTCTAAAATATGTTAGAAAAATAAAAATATCATTTTTATTGTGTAAATGAACTGAATAGAAATTCAAGTGTTTAAATAAATATTTTTGACGTTAAAAATATAATTTTTAACGTGAATGTGAATAAATAAATATTCATTTACAAACCGGACGGTTTGTTTATGTACACCTATTTGACTGATATTGATTGGGACGATAAATTTTACACATCGCCCAACTGCACAACTAAAAATCTGTGTTTGATTGTTTGAAACCCCACACGGGTGTTGGGATGAAATTTGGAAGTTCACTCATCCTGATTGATTAAATATGTCGATCGATTGATTGACAGGCTGTTATAAGCATAAGATATCTATATTTGATGCTTATACAGTGTGGTGCACCTTGGATGATGGTTGATTGTTTATCAATGCTATTATATACATGTGTTGTATAGAATCCATATAATTAACATTATATGGTGATTGATTGGGCCTCATTCCAATCGGGAAAATAATGAATATTATAAAAGAAAATTCATGTGTTGAGTATAAAAATAGTCATGTGTTGACGATGTTCATGTGTTGAGTGAAATATTTTATACAATGAAATTTACATCTTTATCATATTTAAAATTAGAACTACTTCTCAGTAGAAGTCTAACTAAAAATCAAACGATAGATACCTTAGTTTTATAAAATATTTTACATAACAAAAATAGTGAGGGGTTGACAGTACTCATGTGTTGAGATTAGTCGTGTGTTGAAAGAAATATAGATTCATGTGTTGAATAGAACAAATATTCATTTGTTGAATAGAATAACGAATTATTGAAAAATATAAAGCCGTGTTGATTAGAGATGCGTTATTTTGACGCGAACGATATTTATATCGATTTTATTCGTTGTATAATAAATATTGAAAAGTGATTTCAAATCTAAATATTTTGAAATGAAATTCAAATTGAATTAGATTAAAATTCGAATTGAATAGGAAGTGGATTTGAATTCGAATAAGATAGAAATGAATTCAAATTGAATTAAATTGAAATTGGAATTTAAAACGAACTGAAATTGAATTGAAATCAATTTGAAACGAATTCGAATTAGATCAAATAGAAGGTAAATTCGAATTGAATTGAATTAAAACGAAAGTGAATTTGAATTCGAATTGAATTCAAATTGAATTGAATTGAAAACGAATTAGAATTTGAATTTGAATTGAATTGAAATCAAATCGATTTGAAATTGAATGTAGTGTTGAAATGGTTTTGAAAACGAATTTAAAACGATTTATAAAATACGTTTTAAAAAGGAAATCGACGAAATATATATAATATATATATTATATATATAATGGCCTGAATAGATCGCGCCGCGCCGCGGCAGTTCGTGAATTTCGACCATTTATTTCAAACGGACATTGCGGGAGATCCGACCGTCGGATTCTCCTAAAACCGGAACCGTTGGGTTCGTATCGAAAAGAGCTTTCCATTGAATATTAGAAATTGGAAATCTAACGGTTGGATTTGGAATTATGTCCAAATCAAATTCAGAAAAGGTCGCTGTAAGTGCAGTTCGATGGCCGTTGATGGAAATCGACTGTACGGGCCTTGATAAAATTATTAAAAATATCTATAATTTGTGTAAAATCATAAGAAATGATTTGGGAAAAATTGGGCTAAAGAATTCCACATTTGAAAGGATAAAAATAGATTTTTATCGAAATGAACTAGTTTTGAGCTGGAATTAAAATCAATTTATTTTTGAAATAAATAAATTGAATTTGAAAGTGATTTTAAAAGTAATCAATATTACCAATACGTGGATTGGACTAGAGTTGAATCGAAATTATCTTCGGAATATTTCGATATTGGATTTCGTGACTATACGGATATTGTTATGGGAATTTGAAAGATATATTTTATATCGTTATTTCCAATACGATATTTGTTGGTTTCAGAATTTGATATTGAATATAAGCCGGTATATTTTCTATTCAGAACCTTGTATTTGATATCAAATGTGATTTGGGTTTGTCGTGAATCATGTTTTAGATGACATTGGTTCTTTAACCCAGTTAAAGGCAAGATGTTGTTTTTTGAAAAGATTAAAACTAAGTGAAGTTTTAATGAATCTTTAATTAGATTAAAATGTGAATTGATAATTTAAATTATCAAATCTGAAAAGTGATCGAGAGTGGAGTATCACCAGTTTTGCTCCAAAGCGATAGTTAAATCTTTAATTAGATTTGAACGTGAAATGGTAATTAATTTTACCGATAACACCGTGGTGTTAGATGTGGAGTATTACCAGTTTTCTCCATGGGATATATAGGTTGGGATTGGGAAATAAAATAAATAATTACTTCGGTGTGGTTCGTTAATCCCGACTTGTTTGAAATGATATCCATAGGAGGATTAAAGAATAAATTTAGAAGAATTTATCTTGGATAAAATTAATGGGAATCTTTCCCTAAGAATGTGATTTTGTGAATAAAAGAATATTCTGAATTGGAATGAGGCGTTTGTTGTGTTTGTGTAACATTCGTTTATTATATACGTGGGTTATTCAGAAAGGCCGGGTTTATACCCATTCTGAATAACCGATTCGACGAGATGTCGAAGATGAAGACGGTGGTTGAAGACCGGAAGTCTTCACATCGTTTGGGTGATTACTGATGATCTTGATTGGGCTGTACACCCAGGATGAGGGAATCAGTTGGTGATCGTCCAGACGTACTTGGAGATGGATGGATATGCGAGGAAAGTGCCTCCGGTTTCGTTCAGACCCAGAACGAACTTGTAAATGGATTGTGTGTCTGACATTGGACTTTATTCTGTGTTGATTGATCTCTATTAAATATACATCTGTTTGGCGGCGGAGAATTTATTCTCTTGCTTAACGCCCTTCTCTGAGACATACGAGCTCAGAGGTTGTATATCGATGGACATCAGTCGCATGGAGTGAATTGCCAATGTGGCATGCGTAAGTGGCAATTGATCAAGGCTTCTGTTGAAAAGCAAAGTCTTGTGGTTGATGATCAAAGCACGGCCTGTGTGGCGTAGCTTTGTGTATAACGTGAATTCGCGAGCCTCACACCTCGGTATGAGTCAAAAACGGGATACGGACCCAAGGAGTGCACGACGTTTCTTTCTAGCTAGGGTGGTGTCAGTGACCTACCAGCCCTGACATTTATATACTTTTCACCTGTGTGGTTGTTGGATACGAGGCGCCTCGGATATAGGTCTGTAAGGACCGTGAAACGTGTGTTCAGGAATAACTAATCCTCAAAAGTAAGAGAGGACCGGCCTTGGAGGTTCCAAAGGATCAGAGTGGGGTCCTGAGGCATTGCTAGAGTGTCTCGAACGCGGAGAGGAGCTTGCCCCTTGCCTCGGCTCATGACGGAATCCAATTTCCAACACGTGTATTGCGGTTTTAATTGTAGAACTAGTATGGCGACATGATATATGGTACCCATGCCGTCTATGATTGATATTTATGATTGAAATTGTTTTGACACTATACACCTATAATAGTATCAAATGATTTGTTTTAAACGTATCAAGCATTATTTGGCTATTATAAGGGAAAACCCTATCCTCCGGCTTGCGTTGCATTGTGTGATGGGACCTGGGTCTTATAATAGCTTCATTTTTCCAAAAAGCATTGCGTTGTTTTGTTATATGCACTAGTATTCTTGGGAGGAAACCCGTTCCGTGTTATACGGCGTGGTCCCTTGAATTACTATCTTTAAAGTAAAGTTTTAAATAACTGTTTTAGTTCTCACACCAGTCCCATGACTGACCTGGAGTTTATTGTTTTAACCTAAACTCTGGGTGCCCCTATTTTCCACACGGGCAGCTAGTAGTTTTGGTTTTGCAGATTTATATTCACAAGGTCCTGATTTACAGCTGGAACGATGCTCGGAAAGCTCTGTATCCGTGTATCACTTCTAGTCATGATTTTGTATTATTTTCCGCTGCTATGTAATTTATTGTAATCTCTGATATTTGTCGAATGTAATTTATTCATTTATACTCTGTATATTCTTGTATCTGATGGAATTGTTGTAATAACAATGAAATGTTCTTCTGTTTGCCTTCTATTTTGTCTTGTCCTCAATTCTATCCGTGCTTTCCTTCACGGGGAAGTTCTGGTCGTCTCAGAGGTAAAGCTTCCTGGACGTATTGCTCAAGTCGCTTTTCACGGATAAGCTTCTCAATTGCCTCCCTGAGATGGCGACATTCATTGGTCTTGTGGCCGTACATGTCATAGTATCAGCAGTACCTCCCAGTATTTTTCTCAAGGTCGGTTGATTCCCTAGTGCATGGCTTCTTGTATGGAAAAGTGTTGCATGTATCCAAGTAAGTTGTTTCTAGATCCTTTTTTAGCGGGGTGTATGTCTCGAAGGCTTGGTAAAGGCCGGGCTTTCTTTGCTCGGTCGGGGCATGATCGTTGTTCCGGCCAGCTTGCTTGCCATTGTTCGGTCTTTACCTATTGGGACCTGCCCCCTTGTTCTGATCAAAGGGAACTCCTACTTGTTTTCTTCTGAGGTTGTTATTTGCAGTGTCTGCTTGAGAGCCGTTGGGGCGACTGGTGGCGAAGAGTCATTTGCGTCTTTCCTCTTCGTGGCATAAGTAGTGATCCGCCTTCTCATAGAAGGCGTCGATGCTTTCGGCTGCTTCTGATCTATCCACACCCCGAATTCGAAAGTAGGGAGGACACCTTTGGCTAACTGAAAGAGTATGGTGCGAGGGTTCGGATCCTCGACCCTAGCGAGGGCAACGTTGAACCTGGAGAGGTAGCTTTTGAGCGACTCAGTGGGCCCTTGGTATAAGTTGGAAAGGTTGAGGGCATTCTTTGGAGTTGGTACAAGCATTCTGAATTGCTTGACCAACTACATCGCTAACTGGCCGAAGTTGTTAATAGAATCATGCGGGAGGTGAGAGAACCACAACAAATCAGTTCCTGATAAGAAGACAGGGAAACACTTGAATTTGACCAGATCATTGCCACGGCTTGAGTCCATTTGCCATTCATATCGATTTTGGAAGGCACAGGGCTTAGTGGTGCCGTCGTAGAGCAGCATTTGCAACATGTTGAAGCATCGTGGCTTCTCAGCTTTGTTTACCCTTCTAGTGAAGGGGTTACGCCTAGTGTGCGCTTCCTATGAATCGTGCACATTTCCTTGTATTTCCCTCATTATCCTTCGGACCATGTCGAGAAGGTAAGTTGGATGGGAGTTTTCCATTGGGACCCCTGGGATTTAGTGAGGTTCTGGAGTTCTGTTGCGAGGGCATCTTCTGTGATGGATGTCTGGATCGTCCTCCTTTATGTCCTCACAACTATGATTGGGTCATGGTGTGGACGGTTAGGTGGAGCAGGGTGATGTGTTCCTGTTCTAGAGGAACATAGGCCGTTGGAATGGTGGGCATTTCATCTTGATTAGCGACCGTCTGGTTGTGTCGAGGAAGAGGTTGGCTAGTAGGATCTGGTCCATCATTGATGATCAAGCGAGAGCGGTCTTGGTACTATACCCCTCGCGATAGGTGACGGTAGTTCGGTCACTATTCGCGTTGGCATGGCAAAAATGGTCATTGCCATTACCGTTGTCAAGGGCATTAGTGCGGGCGGCGATGTTGTTGACGAGGCTGAACTACCTCCTCTGATGTGGGCCCCTTGACTCGGAAGAGGAAGTTTCTTAGATGGTTGGTCGGAGTCGAGCGTTGTTCCGAGTTAATTGAAGTCGAGCGACGATGCGCTGACTTTCTTGAAGTTGGCGCATAAGGTCGATGTTATTGCTTAATGCTTGATTAAGCTCGATCGTCGTGTTCTCATATTTTTCATTAAGAACGCGGATTTGAGCTTGTTTTGTAGGCGCTTTGGCGGCCACAATAGGAGAGACGATTTCATTAGTGGCCGAGATGTCCGTCGGTTGAGATTGTTGGGACATACTGGCCTCTACTACAGCTGAAGATCTGATCAATGCATTCTTTGGTCGCTTTGCCATCATGAGCGGACTCGACGGCTGGTTTAGCAAGGAATCTCAAGCTCATCGGGGATCGAGATAACAACGTGCGACAAAGGCGCTAAATCCAAGTTGTTCTCAATGAAAGCACCAAATGTTGATGGCAAAAAATATCGTAAACACCAAAAATTCCAATTACTAGGAATAATTAATTTGATCGCATAGACAAGCGCAGAAAGCAGTAAATAACACAGGAGATTTATAGTGGTTCGGCCTCGTGAGGGGCCTGCGTCCACTTTGAAGCGTTGTTGGAATACTATTAATCACTCAAGTTACAAGTGTGAGACCATCCCATTACATCTCATTACATTCATCTTTATGCTAGATGATGTCATCATTCTCATATATGATGTCATAATTATCATATATTTAATATATTAAGAAAAGGACACTTATGCCCTTCTTCTTCCTCAAATGGGAGAAGCCATTAATGGAGCTCTATAGAGGTCCCAATGTCTCAAATTCCAACCCCTTTCAAGTGTAATGTCATGGGGTATTTATAGGTGAGGAAGTAGGTAGAAATAGGGGACCACACCCAGAATTTTGCACCTCAGGCTTGCACACACTGAAATTTTGCACCTAAAGCCCCGGTGCGAATTTTCGCACCTCGTGGGGTGCAAAATTCGCACCCCTTTGGGGTGCGAAATTCATACCTCGTTGGATACGAATTTCACACCTTACTGGGTGTAAAACTCGTACCCTTCGGGGGTACAAAATTCGCATCCCCGAGGGGTTCGAATTTCGTACCTTCGGGGGTGCGAAATTCATGGGCTCGAATTTCGCACCCGTTGGGGTGCGAATTTCGTACCCCTGCTGGGTGCGAATTTCACACATTTTTTAGGGTGTGAAATTCGCACCCCCGAGTGGTATGAGGTTCTTGCTTCGAGGGATTCGAAGACCATATGAAGGAGGGGCTCGAGATCCAGGCTTGTTCTAGGGATCCGAGGCCTTCGTCTGGAAATGTGTTTTGGGGAGGCGTGAAGTCTTTGGCGGCGCAATCCCTCTTCATCATATTTCCTTTGCTCTTAAGTGTCCCTTTTGGCTTTAGTTCCACGCAATGCATTGAGTCGAGCATGTATTGTGTGCTTTTGGGAACCGGACCAAAAAGCTGGTTAACACACTCCATATCTAACACCACTGTGTTATCGGTAAATTTAATTACCATTTCCCATTCAAATATAATTAAATATTTACCTATCGCTTGGAGTAAAACTGGTTGTACTCCATTCCCAATTATTTCTTAAACTCGATAAATTTAATTCCCTTATCCACATTCCAATCTAATTAACGATTCATTAAAACTCCATTTAGTTTTAATGTCAAAAATCATTACTTAATGGTTATTCAACTTTAGGAAATTAATCCTGTCTTTAACTGGGTTAAAGAACCAATGTCATTTAAAACACAGTTCATGATAAACCCAAATCATCTTCCATTAACTATGGAATCATCACGGAAAACAGTTAAATATATATAATCGTATAAATTTCCATATCAGACTAATAATATAGATGGAATAACGATAAAGCCTTTTAAATTCCTTATGGTGGTAACGACCTTCATTCACAGAAGCTCATTTCGATTATTATTAAATCGAATTCCATTCAATTCCAATTTATTCTATTAAATTGGAAAACTTTACTTTGAAAATTTTCCATTAAATATTAATAAAAAGATTTATAAATTCCAAATCATAACTTCACTTTTTAATTGGGTTAAAGAACGAATGTCATGTTAAAACTTCTTTCACAACGAGCCTAAAATCATCTTCCATTTAATTCCAATTTGTAATTATAAATTGGAAAACTTCATTTATCTTAATTAAAAGATTTATTCTTTTCTCAACGGGATTTAAGAACGGTGTTATTAAAAACACCATCCATGACAAACCCCAAAATCCAATTTGATATTAAATACAAGGCTCTGAATAGAAATAATATCGGCTTATATTCAATATCAAATTCTGAAACCAACAAATATCGTAATGGGAATAAAGATATCTGTATCTTCCAAATTACCACAACCATATCCGTATAATCACGGAATCCAATATCGAAATATCCGAAGATAATTTCCATTCCAAATCCATTCCAGTTCATGCATTGGAAAATTCTGGTTATTTTAAAACCCATTTCAATCCAATTTATTTATTTCTAAAAATAATTGGACTATTATTCTAGTTATTAACTAGTTCATTTCGACAAAAATATATTTTTCGCTTTTCAAACTTGGAGTTTCTCATTCAAAACCTTTCCAATTCATTTATTATGATTTTACACAATTTTTCCGTATTTTTAATAATTTTATTAAGGCCCTTATAGTCGGTTTCCAATAACGGCCACCGAACTACATCCATAACGACCTTTTTTGAAATTGATTTGGACATATTTCCAAACCTAATGTTCAAATTTAAATCTCTTATATTCTTTGGAAATATTTTTTCGATACAAACCCAAAGGTTCCAGTTTTAGGAGAATCCGATGGTCGGATCTCCCGTTATGTCCATTTGAAGTCAATGGCTGAAATCCATGAATGGTCACTGCGCAGTACATTCTGTTCAAGCCATTAAATATATATAATATATATATCGTCGATTTCCATTTAAAGCGTATTTTATAAAATATTTATAAATTCATTTTAAAACAATTTTTAACTTCATTTTCAATTTTAAGTCAAAATTGAATATTCTATAAATATTAAAATGATAATATTTTCAAAATATCAGATTTTGAAATCAATTCGTTCGATATTCATTATAAAATGAATAAAATCGACTAATGAACCCGTTCGGGTTAAAATGGCGCTTAGCTACTTAACCCGACTTCACATTTCAAATTTTTTGTGTCCATCCAAAATCGGAAATCAAAATCATATTTTTATCCTTTACTGAATATTATTTTAAACTATTCGTTATTTCTGAATTGGAATGTGATTCAATCAATTACCATATAATTTCAGTTATATGGATTTCATACATTGCATTTATTCAACAGTAATGATAAATAATCATTAAACATTAAACATCATCCGTAGTGCATTCTACAAAGGTATAAGCATTAAAGTAAATAAATAACGCTCACCACAGTCTGTCAACCAATCGATTGACATACAACTAAATATTGGGATTAGTGTATGTCCAATATCATCCCAATACCCGTGTGGGGTTTTCAAACAAAACAGTCTATTTAAATAATTCACAAGTTAATAAATTTAACCTATTCAAATTCGGTTTGAATTATTTTTCTATTTAGCAAATTTTCACTGTTTAATTATAAATGTATATTTATATCACATTTTAACAACCACAAAGTGTATCCACATTACTTGAAATACGAGTGTTGGATATTCAAACAACGCTTCTTATGCATATGAGTCGTGAATAATTCATGTGTTGAACTCAAGCAATGTCACATACAACAGATAAAAATCAACATTGACAATTTCTATATATTTTCAGTTATAAAATAAATTAAATGGTACAACTATTTTAGTGAGAGAATTCTCACTTTGGGTTCCACTCCACAATTCTTGATTTCTGAACTATTCCATTTTGATTTAAATCGCCTCAAATTTTAATTTGATCCAAATCGCTTCTAGTCAGTTCTGAAATGTAGTGTTCTTCGTTGTAAATCCAACACAACAGAAATCATCGGAATTGAACCTCGTATGAAATAGTTATGCTATCATTAATGTTAATTACTAAAATTAATATAATTAATTACAAAATTACCCCTCCCTTTCATTCAAAATCCTAGAGCTGTGAAACCATAACGTCGATTTCTTCAATCGCTCGCCGCTGCCTGCTAACGTTGTCGTTCTCCGATCACATACCACCGCGACAATCGTCGTCAGCTCCTCATCCATCAACCACCGCCCTGCCCAAGTCGACGCCTCCAGTCGCCGTGAATACCAGAGCGACAGCGGCTAGTTTGGGTGGCAATTTTGAGCGAACTTAGCCATGAGAATTCATCATAGTGGTACAAAATTAAAGATGAGGAATAGCTCTATAATATTTGTTTTGATTTCATTGTTTAATTCTGATTATTTTGGGATCGATTTGGGAATTCTTTTTCGAGAATTTTGGGCATAGATTTCAAGTGGCGGCTATGAACGATATGGGTTAAGGTGGGCTAGTGTTTGGCCCTTTACACTAATTATTTTATTAATTTTTAACTCTAGAAATACTCGTTTATTGATCCAAACTCCAAATCAAACCCAACGACTGTCGCCCCTAGCTAAATACCCCCATTCCAGACACAATGGAATATGTTCCGTAAGCCAATTCAACTATTTTGATCAGTTTTTCTTTAAATTAAAATATAAATCGGTATACTAAATTTAAACATACAATTTTATTTACGAGGGCCACATAATGACTCCAAAAATTACAGAAAAATAAATCTTGCTATGTTTAGACAATATGGTCCTAGCAAAACTAATTTCATCGAATTTGGAAACCATTTGTAAATGGCCTTTTCCAATCGATTAAATTCAAACTGAAATTGCAAAACACATTTAAATTTACTACGCTCCCATACTAATTCCAAAAAATATGAATTTTGAAACCTAACATCAATTTGACATTCCGAATCCAACAAAAGTGGTTTCAACGAAAATGGAGGTAATTTGCAAAATGGATATTTTTAAGGGCTATACGTATATTAAATATATATATATATATATATATATTCCATAGCGACTATTCCAAATTTTAAACTGGACATAACTTACAATTTATGATACGAAATCTCAGTTTTTCACATTTATTAGAAAAATATAATTAAATAGATTCTAACGTTTATCGTTTTATTGAAATTTGATTATATTGAATCTGTATAGTCAATTGAAATTAGAAAACAAATTTCAAACTACCGCGCCATTTGAGGCTCGTTTTATAATTAAAATAAATTTATACATTCTAACTTCAATTTAAATAAATATTTAGTCGTTATTATTTAAAAAATAAATCATTTTAAATATTCAAAACCCACTAAAATAGCTAAAATAAAAAATTAAAATTGTTTCAGAAATTCCGGTTTGTTACAGTTTGGGTTACAGTAAGGTAAAAACCATCCATGTTTATGTGTGGGCTGGTCATACTATTATCCTTTTCTTTCAAAAGGTTTTTCAAAGTTAAACAATATGGTTGGAGTTTACTCACACCAGTCCTATGACTGACCCAGAGTTTATTTTGTTTGTTTTATTTAAACTCTTGGGTGCCCAAATTTGTACGGGCAATTAGGTGTTTAAGATTTTACAGATACACTTGGAGGAGCTTGAAGCAGGAGGATTCACAGTTAGTTATTTAAGTTATTTCCATTGTATTGTTGTATTATACTCTTATGATGGTATGTATATCTGATACAAAATTTTGTATTTCAAATGTTAGGTTATATAATATATTTTGTTCATTCCGTGGTGAGATTCTGTTGTATCTTTTGTTTATCTTCAATCTATTTCTATTTGTTTAACCCTACCGACTCGTATTTCTGTATTATTTGGGTTGGACGTGTGTTGTTTAGTCGAATCAGATAGTACGGATTTTCGGGCCATCATAGTTGGTATCAGATCTTAGGTTAAGCGAACACCTAGGCTTTGGTATTGGTTTAATCATTAGAGATAAAGTCAGTAGTACCCTACAATGGGTTGAGTGTGTGTGTGTGTGTGCATATATATATATATATATATATATGGGAGAGCGTATTTGTAAGTTGATATAAAAATCGATTTATATTGTGTTAGCTTGTCTGTTGAGTGGTTTATGAATTTCGGTTGAATCGTGGGACACCACGACGTCGATAGGAGCTTCTAAACACTTGAACAGAAGAATTGACATAATATTGTTCTAAAGAGGGTAAATTAAATAATTTTACCCAAAAGTATATTTTTATATGAAAGGAATAATTTTTCAAAATTACTTACATATGGATGAGTTGGTTGCTATTGTTATTATCAAATAAGATTATAAAATTTAAATGGCTATATATAACCAAATAGAACTTGAATATACGGATGAGATAAAATAAAAATTGGGTTGAAATAACAATTCAGAGTTTAAATCCCGCAAAGTTGGAAAATATTTTTCCAGTATATTAAAATAGTATAGCTTTGTTTTGGAAGTATTTTTTGAGTAAAATTTATTTTAGATGCGTTTTTGAAAATGATAAAGCACTGAATTCACTGAGGACACAAGAAAATAAATCTGATAATGATCGCGACAGTATTAGTGTTCAATTTTCGATTTTCTAAGTGATGGATTGCTACCGTAGTGAGATTTTCAAAGGAAATTATTTGGGAAAAGCCAGCTATTTTGGAAAATTCAAATGTTTTTAATTTGTGATGATTAAAAATATATCGATGTATATATTTTATATACAATTTCTTTATATTTATATGACTAGTGTGTGGCCCGTGCTACGCATACGGGCAGTTAGTTGGAATAAGAAGTACTTATCATCTTATTATACATGAGAGTTGATTTTTATTCAGTAGGAGCGAAGTATGAAAAAGTATCATTGCAATAGCCTTAAAAGTTTAGTTTGCAGCCTTCTCAACTACATGCAATATAACTTGTGTTAAGTGCATTATATGAGATGTTTATCATTTCATTTTCTAGTAGTTACTCTAAAATATATCATTACATTGCAACAACAGTGATCACCTGTAACAACCTGCCTTTTTGACCCCTTCAAAGTCAGTAATTAAACCAACTCGAAATGCTCGCAAAGACAAATTGTTACAACTTATCAGGTTTAAGAAGAATATATCACACAGAATCACAGACAAAATATGTCACAATGAAAACATTTTATTACTAATTTTATACAATATTTGTTCATAGGGGAAGATTAACAATATTTAGAGTTTAAATTAAAATAAAATACAGAATAACAAACCAAAATGAACGCGTCTTCATGTGCTTCTAGCTGCAACACTCAAGTTTAACCCCCAGCGTTTTATGTATCTTAAAGCATATAAGGGGAATATTTACAAAATGTTTCTAAAATAAGTTCTTAATACTTTATACTTCTTGCTAATTAAAACTAAAATTTACAGTGAAACCCAAACTCAAACAAAGTCAGCAAATATTCATACAGAGGCCCACAAATTTAACCCCTTTTAGCTAAAAGTGCATTTCACCTACTTCAAAAAGATTGCACTCCGCTTGCAGCATCAAAATGCACAACAGAACCAGCACTAATCGAAACATGTTGTTTTATTCCTTTGGTTTTCTGTTATACACGTACCATAATTATTTGTTCAAATTTTGAGATATGAGGCATGGATTGCAACATGTCAATGTAGGAGCTTACACAAAGCTGAATATGTAAAGGATCGTAGAGTAATCATATTAATTTCATTCTTTGACTTCAAATAAATTATCATTAATTATAAAATATTTATAATCAACAAATTTTTAATAAGCTTCAATCAATATCATTTTACATGCTTTTAGTTTTTTTTATCCTATTTTTCATGGACATTTTTTTAGATCCATCAGTGCTGGTCCTCAAATGGCCAGGAATGGTTTTACTTCTCACCTCTTATTGCCCTCACAAAACACCTTTCATGGGATTTCCTTCAACTACTCATTGCAGCAATCCCCAAGTCAACTTAGATGGCTAGTTATGATAATAAAAAGACATACATAAATCGTATTACTGCACGTCATGGCACTTTTATCCTATAGTTTCCCATTAGTATATCATACCGGCTCACTCTCTTAAGCTGGTAGTTCTGCTTCAGTAGAAATCTCAATTCAGTCCAACAGCACCACGATGTGTCGACAACCCTTAGTTCTCTCCCATCTTTATGCACATTCCAAGCTGCACTTTACAACTACTTTGCCTGCGACACGGTATATTCAAGCATTCAACTACATCGAACTTGCAGCACCTACAGCCTCTCAACTGCACTATCACTTTTTGCCTGACTGTGCATCAATGTATCACCAACCTTTGCACTGGAATAGCTTCTAAGTTATAGACTTCATAGTTGTGCTCAACCTCTCATCGGCTAGAGTAGACGCTTTGGATAGCTTCTCGGTTCTCTTGACTTCTCAACATCAACATGTCGCGCAATCGTTGCATTGAATGATATCTAAATGTTGTTATTCTATAGTTCAAATAATCGAAAGGTATTATCAATAAAAATGTAATAGTAATTTTGTTCTCTTTATTTTTTTTCTCCTTATTTGATCGTCATAGTGATGATAATATATAATTGCATTAACTAAGTAACAATGAACTTCTGTCTAGACATTTATTTGTGACAAATAAAATATGAGTGTTGTCATCTTAGAGGGGACAATTATGACAGCACAAAAGAAGCCAGATGATAGAAAGCACATGATCCAGTCATGAACATGATGTAAAAAGAAGAACAAAAGAAAAACAAATAGTATTTGTCGATATGGCTTGAATGCATGATGATACCTAATAAAACTAACGTGTATGGTAATGCAATAAACTGCAACTGCGTTTTACTATCAGTCTTTTAACTACTTAAGGGCACCATTTGAAAATCCTATAAATCATATAATGGTGAGATAATCTTCCCGGTGCACAAAGAAAGCTTCAATATCACACCAAAATAATCCCATTTTGCCTAGTAAAGATTACATGATTATAGCTTAATTTTGAAACCCGGTTTTCTCAAACTTGTGGATTATGTTCAAGAAAATATATCTCATCCTTACAAAATACAATGATACCATTTTAAGGTGGTAAGGATAAAATTCAACCGCAAACATTGTCAAATGATTCACATTCATATGTACGAAGTTGTTTTTGATGGCTTTCAGACATCTTTAGTGATCTTTTTATACTTATTGCGATAACCAAAAAAATGGGTCAAATAAAGATTGAAGCTAATATTTACATAGCTAATATTTTAGCTAGTGTTTCATCTCACACCATTAACTAATTACATGTGAACTTCTGCATAGACTATTATTTGTGACTAAATAAAATATGAGTGTTGTCATCTTAAAGGGGGACACTCCTAACAGTACAAAAAAAGCCAGATGATAGAAAGCCCATGATTCAATCATGAACATGATGTAAAAAGAAGAACAAAAGGACAATAAAGACATGCTCCATTAAAATAAAAAATAGAAGCAAAATCCATAAATTTAGTGGGCTGCAATAATAAGCCTTATAAATTATGGTACTTCTATGTGGCTATACCATTTTCGAAAGGAAATGCAATAGCCAGATTTGCATATATACGTACCTCCGTCCAAAAAGATTGAAAATGTGTTATATCCATAATAGACTTGACCAATGTAATGAAAACAAATTTCAGCTTTGCATAAGCAACTAAGTAGCCAACCCTAAATGCCAAAACAGAGGGAAATCAAAAGATTGAACATGAGACAAAGAGAAACCTTACATTACAAATTATGATACTATTTCTTCTTCTAAAATAAAGATATAAATGATTATATTAAACTAACTCATGCTACAAATTAATGCTAAGGTTTAAAAAATTAATCAAAACCTCCAATAGTGTAGAAATATATCTAATTTATGACCTGACAGTTATCATAATGCTGTTAAAACATCTTGTTCTAAATAGGTATCCACGTGTGGTCAAGCAAATCACTTGCAAGAATATATTATAAAAATAGATTAGCAGATCAACTTAACCTACCTAGACGTTAGTAGCAAGCCATTCCATCTGAAATAACTTGTCCACTGATTTTTTTTAACTCCATTGACTTGAAGGCTTTGAGGGGATGGAAAAGAAAAAATAGATAGGAAAAAAATATATGATAAAACAATTAGATCGAATTTAAGCAATCTTTGTAAGGCAAAAAATGAGCATTAGGCGGACTTTAAGTTGAAAATCTACTGTGTTATAAATATAGTTATCTCGAGTTAATTTTTTCAAGGTTTCAATTCAATACTCCATGATTCTAACATTTATTTATTAAAATAAGATTTGTAATAAGAATGATACCCCAAAATCACGTTTAGATAGACTACTAAGGTCCATGCCATAGTGCTTAATTTTTCCGAATCTACTTACCTCTACAATGTTTCACAACATTAACTGGACTGTGAGTGCTTTGACACTGAATATTTGAATGCTTAAACCAAGTTACTATCATGTTATTGCAACACCAGACCTAGTGCATTTACCATATGTCATAGTACCATGATAATTATTTTATCAGTGCTTAACTGATATTTATAATGTGATTTGACAATGAGAACATTGATTCGGTTTCTGCTAAAATTTATTTAGATTCCATCAGTGTATCTAGAATAATCGGTCATTGTAACTATCAGCCTACATTAAGTGACTTACTTTCTACATGCTTATTTGGAATAAAACATGTTAAATGACACCGTCTAAAATTAGTCCAAGCAAAACATAAGAATGGTTCACATTAACTCAATATTTAATCATATAATAAGTATAGTGCAAGCAAAACACAAGAATATTTCAAATAAATTAATATTTCAAAACACCATGTTAGGGAATCTCCATTTGATGCGTAAAAAAATATTATATTTTGATTCAGATTACATATTAATTTAAAAAGGGATTATTTAATTGTACTTATCAAACGTTCATGTTATCATATCTAAAACATACGAAAACCTACTCCACGACAATGAAGAACTCTGTTTACATTACTTTATCATAATAAGTAACAACCAAATTTTAAATAATAAATTAATCCTAATAATTACATCCAAACATGAATATTAAAACTAAAATCAACGATTTATGAAAAAAATTCTATTTAGACTGAATTTAAAATAAAGAGAAAATACTTACAATTTGGGGAATCAATATGCTTCACAACTTGTCCTATTATTTATTAACTCCTTGTTTGTTATGTTTTCTTTGTTTCCTAAACCGTGAAGCATGAAATAATTAAAATTCCATAACAACAGTTTAATTACAATATAAGTAATAGATTATTTATAAATAAAATCACGCTTCTCATCAACATGAAATTTAGACGTAATATGTACCTCCTTTATTGATTGATACATCAAATAATATATTATGTAGAATAAATCGGATTAAATAGTTCACTATGTGCCATGTATTTATAACCACACAACAATGTTCCAATACCATAGCTGACAACTGAGTACAGTATTGTTATAATAAACTTATCTAAAATAATTTTCTTCTGTTTTTTTACCTGGCAGAAAGTTTAAATTAATCGTGACATTCTCAATTTTAATCCCAAGAATATAGATCTATGAAAATCATGGGGTCACTAGTAAAACAAAATATAAAGGCATGGAGCTTTAGTGAAGCGACCCGAACTTCCCCGTGAAGGAAAGCCCGGATTGAGTTGAGAACATGACAAATCAGAACACAAATAGAAGAACATTTCATTGCTTACTACAAGAATTCCATCAGAATACAAGAATATAACAAAGTATGAATGAATAAAATACATTTGATAAATATAAGAGATATAAATTACATTTAAATACATAGCAACGGAAAAATAATACATAACACAAATGTTAGAAGTAAACGGATACAGAGCTTTCCGAATATCTCTTCACCTATAAACCAGAATCCTGTGAATATAATATCTGCAAAACCTAACTACTAGCTACCCGTGTTGAAAATAGGGGCACCCGGAGTTTACGTCAAAACAATAAACTCCAGGTTAGTCATGTGACTGGTGTGAGAACTAAAACAACTATTAATCTTTGTTTTAAAGTTAGGTGAATCAAGGGACCACGCTGCATAACACGGAACAGTTTCTTCCCAAGAATAGTAGTGCATAAAACAAACAGCGCAATGTTTAATAAAGAACAATGAAGCTATTATAAGACTTAGGTCCCATCACACAATGCAATGCAAGCCGAAGGATAGAGTTTTACCTTATAATAGCCAAATAATGCTTGATACGCGAAATTTAATCTTTTATTATTACTGTAAGTGAAGAAATCAACTTCAAATATAAATGTATCAATCATAGGCGGCATGAGCACCCCATCCCACTATGTCGCCATATATAGGATTACAACTAAAACCAAAATGTCATATTGGAAGTTGGATTTCCATCATGAACCAAGGCAAGGGATCATCCTTACCGCTTCAAGACAATCTAGCCTACCATGTCTCAGGACAAGTACTCTGTCAAGCCCATAGGAGCCACTAGGGCGATCCACATTTTAAGTGGATTAAAAATCCCTGAATAATACGTCTCCCCGCCCTATGGGTCGTAAACTGGTCATATATCGACCAAACCATCTATCGGCACCGTAGTGACCGATATAACTAAGGCGCCTTGCTTTCATCATCCACATAAGTAAATGTCAAGGCTTGTAAACTCCTGACACCACTCCTAGCTAGAAAGAAATGCATGTTCTCCCTGGATCCTCTCCCGTTTCTGGTTCTTACCGGGATGTGAGGCTCGCGAATTAATGCTATACACAATGCGGCGCTATATTAAAGTTATGCTTTGATCATCAACCACAAGATTCTGCTTTTCAACAGAAGCCTTGATCATTTGCCACTTAGGCATGCTACATAGGAAATTCACTTCATGCGACTGATGTCTATCGATATATAACCTCTGAGCTCGTACGTCTCAGAGAATGGTGTTAAGCAAGAGAATAAATTTTCCACCACCAAACATATATATATTTAATAGAGATCAATCAACACAGAATAAATTCCAATATCAGACACACAGTCCATTTACAAGTTCATTTTGGGTTTGAACGAAACCAGAGGCACCTTATTCCTTGTCTCATATGTCCAATACAGGAGAGAGGCCCTCGCATATCCGTCGATTTCCAAGTACGTCTAAACGATCACCACTTATTAACTCATCTTGGGTGTACAGCCCAATTAAGTCATCAGTAATCATCCGAACGATGTGAAAACCTCTGGTCTTCAATCACCGTCTTCATCGTCGACTAATCGTCGTATTAGTTATTCAAAACGGGATAAACCTGATCTTCACCGTCTTCATCGTCAACCAATCCGTAAGATACTTTTATTCAAATATTCTTTTCACAATTTTAAACCATATTAAGGTTTATCCAAACTAGTCGGGAGTAGCGAACCTTATCGATGTAATCATTTGTTTTATTTCCCAATCCCAACCTATTCATCCCATGGAGCAAAACTGGTGATACTCCATATCTAACACCACAGTGTTATCGGTAAAAATTAATTACCATTTCTCGTTCAAATCTAATTAAAGATTTAACTATCGCTTGGAGCAAAACTGGTGATACTCCATTCTCGATCATTTCTCAAATTTGATAATTTAAATTATCAAATCCTCATTTCAATCTAATTAAAGATTCATTAAAAATCCACTTAGTTTTAATCTTCCCAAAAATCAATATTCATTATTATCTAACTTTGGGAAATCATATCCTGCCTTTAAATGGATTAAAGAACCAAAGTCATTTAAAACACGGTTCACGATAAACCCAAAATCACATTCCATCAATAATGGAATTTTCATGGAAAACATATTAAATATATAATCAATGTAAATTTCTGTATCCGACTAGTAATATAAATGGAATAACGACGAAGCCTTTTGAATTCCCTATATATTAACTGTCTTCCTTTATAGAAACTCACTTCGATTAATACCAAATCGAATTCCATTCCAATATATTAAATTGGAAAACTTTACTTTAGAAAATTTCCATTAAATCTTAAGAATAAGAGTTATAAATTCCAAATCGCGTTTCTCTGTTAATCGGGTTAAAGAACGAATGTCGTTTAAAACACAGTTCACAACAAACCCAATTCACATTCCATTTCAATTCCAATTAAATGTTAATTAACTGGTAATTCTTCTTTAGATCTTAATTAAAAGATTTATTCTTTTCACACGGGGTTTAAGAACAGTGTTATTTAAGACCCCCTTCACGATAAACCCAAAATCAATTTCAATTCGATTCCAATTAAATATTAATTGGTAAACTCCTTTAAATCTTATCTAAAAGATTTATTCTTTTCTCATTTGGGTTTAAGAACAGTGTTAATGAAGACACCATTCACAACAAACCCAAAATCCAATTCGATATTAAATACAAGGCTCTGAATAGAAAATATATTGGCTTACATTCAATATCAAATTCTAAAATCAACAAATATCATATTGGAATAAAAATATATATATATCTTCCAAATTCCTCCACAATATCCGTATAATCACGGAATCCAATATCGAAATATTCCGAAGATAATTCCGATTCAAATCCCTTCCAATTCCTATATTGGAAATTTTGGGTTATATTAAAACCAATTCCTCAATTCAATTTATATATTTAAAAATATCGGATTATTTCTCTAGTTAATAACTAGTTCATTTCGATAAAAATATATTTTTATCTTTTCTAATATGGAATTTTTCATCCGAATTCTTTCCAAATCATTTCTTGTGATTTTGCACAAATTATTAATTAATAATTTTATCAAGGCCCGTACAATCGATTTCCACAAATGTTCATCGAACTGCACTTACAGCGACCTTTTCCAAATTTGATTTGGACATAATTCCAAATCCAACCGTTAGATTTCAAATCTCTTGTATTCATTGGAAGGCACTTTTTGATACGAACGCAACGGTTCTTGATTTAGGAGAATCCGACGGTCGAATCTCCCGTAACGTCCATTCGAAGTCAATGGTCGAAATTCGTGAACTGCCGTGGCACGGCATGTTATATTCAGGCCATTAAATATATATAATATATATTTCGTCGATTTGCATTTAAAACGTATTTTATAAATCATTTTAAATTCGTTTTCGAAACAATTTCAATTTCATATTCAATTTTAAATCAAAATTGAATATTCCATATGATTAATATATAAATGATAATATTTTCAAACGACTAGATTTTGAAATCACTTCCATTTCGATATTCATTATAAAAATGAATAAAATCAATATAAATATTGTTCACGTTTAAATGGCGTCAATTTATTCAACATGACTTCATATATTTAAATATGTTCGTGCCCATCCAAAATCGGACATCAAAATCGAATTTTTATCCTTTACTGAATATTATTTTTAAATATTCGTTATTTTAAAAAATTTGTTATTTTAATATATTCATTCTTTCTGAACTGGAATCAGACACAGTCAATTACCATATAATGTTATTTATATGGATTTCATACAATAAATGTATAGAACAACAATGATAAACCATCAACCATCATCCAGACTGCATTCTGCACTGCATAAGCATTAAATATAAATATGTAATGCTTACGACAGTCTGTCAATCCATCGATTGACATACAACTAAACAATTGGGATTAATGTATGTCAAATATCATCCCAATACCCGTGTGGGGTTTCAATCGACAAACACAGATTTATTTGTGCAGTTGGGCGATGTGTAAAATATACCATCCCAATCCATATCAGTCAAATGTGTGTACAAATACAAATCTTCCGATTTGTAAATGAATATTTATTTTATTTCAGTAAATATTTTATTTCATTCGTTTATACAATAAAAATAATATTTTTATTGTTCTAACACTTTACTTAAAACATGAATATTTTATATTCCATTCCATTCCACATCACAATCAATTTTCACAACACATTACAATCAAACAAGTCGTCCATAGTCTGTGGAGGATAGGTGTCGGGTGCTACTAAGCACCGTCTACATCCTAGTATATATTTTAATTAGAAAATAAAATTAAAGTGAGAAGTTCTCACCTTTGGGATCCCTCCTCCATTTTTGTTTCTGAATTCCTGATCAATTTGGATTTGCCCGAAATTTCAACTCAATCTTTTCTACGCTGTTCATATTAAAAATTACATTTTTATTCCAACGCTACATATATAAAAATCATATTTTTATAACGACATTTATAGTATGAAAATAATATTTTTATCCCATTATTTATAGTATAAAAATCATATTTTTATCTTGTTATTCTATATATAAAAATCGAACTTTTATATTGCTACTACAGATAAAAATCAAATTTTTATATTCGCTACTTCATTATAAAAATTATATTTTTATGTTCGCTTTATATATAATAAAAATCATATTTTTATTCAATGGAAAATCTTATTTTTCTATTTATAAAGAAACTATATATTTCAATTCCATGAAAACGTATTTTTCATTTCAACGAAATCATATTTTTCATTAACTTAAAAATCAAATTTTTTCTATAAAAAAAGTCAAATCTTTTTATTTATAAAAATCTAATCTTTTTATTAATAAAAATCACTTCTTTACTATAATAAAAATCATTTCTTCTACAATGAAAAAATCAAATTTTCTTCAATGCAAAAATCATATTTTTAAAATCAATAAAAATCATATTTTAAAATCAATAAAAATCAGATCTTTATTAAACAAAATAATAAATAACAGAAAAACTCACAATTTCCGTCGACCTAGGGCTTTAATCGGAGGGAGGAGGAAGGGATGGAGGAGCACGTGGCTGCTGGAGGTTGTAGGGGGCGGTGTCAGGTCATTTGTGGTCGGAGGCAGGCCCGACGTGGTGGTTTGCGACTGATTTGGGTTGGGGAGTGAAATCGGAGGGCTGGAGAGAGAGGGTGGGGGTTGGAACTGTTGGAGGTGGAGGGAGGGGGTCGCGGTGGTGCGGCGCCACCTAGGGAGAGTAGCGACATGGGTGCAAGGCCCAAAGGCGGCGGCGGTTTTTCTGTTTTGGGATTGGGGCTTAACGAGGGGTTAGGGTTTTGTTGGGGGGTTTGAACTGAATTATTTTATTTAATATTATTTATTTATTTTCTTCAAAAATGTTGCCTTTTCTTTCGAACTCGAAACGAGACCCAACGACTATCTCCCTTAGCCAAATACCCCCATTCCGGACACAATGGGATATGTTTCGTAACCTGTTTCAACTGTTATGATCAGTTCCCGCTAAATTTAAAATATTAATCATTATATTTTAAATTCAAACACACATTTTAATTTACCGGGGCCACATACTGACTCCAAAAATTCCAGAAAACTAAATCTGGCTATGTTTACATGATACGGTCCTAAAAAAACTAGTTTCTTCGAATTTGGAGACCATTTTAAAAACGGTCATTTTCCAGTCGATTAAATTCAAACTGAATTGACCAAACACGTTTAAATCTGACATTCTCACATAATGATTCCAAAAATTATGAAAATTGGAATATGAAAATAATTTGACAATCCGGATCCAACGAAAGCAGTCTCTTCGAAAACGGAGGTTGTTTGCAAAATCGCTATTTTTAAGGGCTATATTTCCAAGCGAATATTCTGAATTTTCAACTGGACATGACTTTTTATTCCCGATATGAAATTTCCATTTTTTAGATTCGTTGGAAAGATATTTTCAAACATATTCAAATATTTCTGGTTCCACTAAAATCCGATTTATTTTGAATCTTGTACATTTATTTGAAGTATGAAATCGAATTTTCAAACTACCGCACCATTTCCAATTCCTTTTATAATTAAAATAAAATTTTATATTCTAACTTCGATTTTAATAAATTTATATATTCTAATTCAATTCAAAATAAATTTCTAGTCGTTATTATTTAAAATAAATCATTTTAAATATTCAAATTTCATTATAATTGCCAAAATAAAAAAATTAAATTGGTTCCGATTTTCCGGGTTGTTACAATCTCCCTAACTTAAAATATTTTCATCCTAGAAAAGGAACAGAGCTGAAAGCTGTTTAACCAATCAAGTCAGCTTTCAGTTTGGCTTTCATTCTTCAACTTTTCAGTTTCTAAGAATTTTCAAATTCTTCAAAAATTTGGCTAACACTCCAAATTTTTGAATTTTTTTGCCATAACCTCCTTTGTACGGGGAGACATTAAAAATCGCAACTCGCCTCGCAGGGCCTTCATCAATCCAAAATTAAAAAAGAGAATGCCAAGCGGCTAGCCTTAGGCCCATAAACCTTTAAAAGAAAAAGAAAATTGCCAAGCGGCCAGCCTTAGGCTCATAAACCTTTTAAAAGAAAAAGAATTGCCAAGTGGCCAGCCTTAGGCTCATAATGCTTTTAAAAGAAAACGAAAATTGCCAAGCGGCCAGCCTTAGGCTCATAAACCTTTAAAAGAAAAAGAAAATAGTAAACACGTACCTATTCGTCGGGCATAAAATTTTATTTCTTCTTAGCAGTTTATCTATAACCTGTTCAAACATATATAATGTACATGTATGCAATTTCAACCCAGTTTCAATTCAGTTCCATATTCGACACAATTTGGCTTAATGGTTCAAATTTTTAATTAATCAAACCAATAATCATACAACACAACTAGCAATCAATTAGTTGATTATCGTTTCAAATTCATAATTTTGATATATATACATAAAATCATGTTTTTGATGCCAATTCACAACAATAAGCCCTATCTAGTTTTGGTTCTCACACCAGTCAATGGAAATATATAGATATCCCAATTTCGAAACTCGAACATAAATACTAATGATGGTGCGCCATCATCAGAATCATCTCCGGGTGACTAGAGTGTGATTCAATATCTATCTAGTATATTTAAGGCTTTGAATATACGATTGCGAGAGGTATATGCCAAATCTCTGTATACTCGATTGCCCAAATTCAATATAAATAAAATACTCAAATACGTAATATTCGATTTAATTTTCAAAACAAATTTTGTTTTCATTTTTTAAAAACAACACTCTTTTCATTCGTTCTAGGATGCTACTGATCCCATCTCTAACGAATCATCCTCATTGGATATTACTAATCCAATCTCTGATGAATTCTTTTGTTTGGTTCTAATGTGCCTTGTTCTCGAGCTCTGTAAACCAAAGCTCTGATACCAAATGAAGCGACCCGAAGTTCCCCGTGAAGGAAAGCCCATATTGATTTGAGAAAATGACATAAGAACACAAACAGAAGAATATTTCATTGCTTATTACAACAATTCCATCAGAATACAAGAATATAACAGAGTATGAATTAATAAAATACATTTGATAAATATCAGAGATTTAAATTACATTTAAATACATAGCAGCGGAAAAATAATACATAACACAACTGAAAGAAATCCACAGATACAGAGATTTCTGAATATCCCTTCAGCTATAAACCAAGATCCTGTGAATATAATATCTGCAAACCCCAACTACAAGTTGCCCGTGTGGAAAATAGGGGCACCCAGACTTTAGGCTAAAACAATAAACTCCCGGTCAGCCATGTGACTGGTGTGAGAACTAAGACAGTTAATAATCTTTATTTTAAAGTTAGGTGAATCAAGGGACCATGCCGTATAACACGAAACGGGTTTCCTCCCAAGAATACCAGTGCATAAAACAAACAACGCAATGTTAAATAAAGAACAATGAAGCTATTATAAGACTCAGGTCCCATCACACAATGAAACGCAAGCCGGAGGATAGAGTTTTACATTATAATATCCAAATAATGCTTGATATGTGGAATTTAAACTTTTATTATTACTATAATTGAAGAAATTGTAATAACCCGGAAATCCGAGCCAATTTAAAATTTTCATTTTGGAAATTTTGATGAATTTTGAATATTTAAAATGAATTATTTTAAATAATGACGATGAGAAATTTATTTTGAATAGAATTAGAACGTATATATTTATATGGATAGTCGTTAGAATATAAATATTTTATTTTAAATATAAAAGGAATTGAAAACGGCGCGGTAGTTTGAAAATTCAATTTCTAATTTCAAATGAATGTACAGGATTCAAAATAAACCAGATTTTATCGAAACCGAAAATATTAATACCTATTTGAAAATATCTTTCCAACGAATCCGAAAAATTGAAATTTCATAGCGAGGATAAAAAGTTATGCCCAGTTGAAAATTTAGAATAGTCGCTATGGAAAATATAGCCCTTAAAAATGGAAATTTTGCAAACGACCTCTATTTTCGACGAAACCACTTTTTTTAAATCTGGGATGTCGAGTTATTGCTTGGTTTAAAAATTCATAATTTTCTGAAGCAATATGTGAGCGTGGCGAAAGAAAACATGTTTTAACAGTTTCATTCAATTTGGATCGACCAGAAAATGGCCATTTTTCAAACGGTCTTCAAATTTGACGAAATTAGTTTTGTTCATACCGTATCGTCAATACGAACCTAGAAATAATTTTTCTGGAATTTTTAGAGTCAGTATGTGGTCCCAGTAAATTAAAATGTGCGTTTGAATTTAAAATATAATGATTTATATCTAAATTTAACGGAACTGATCGTAACAGCCAAATTAGATTACGAAATATATCCCATTGTGTTCGGAATGGGGGTAATTAGCTAGAGACGACAGTCTGTGGAATTCGTTTGGAGTTCGAATAAAATCCCTACTTTTTAAAGAAGAAAAAAGAAAAAAATATATAATATAAATTCACCCCCTCCTTTCCTTCCACCCAGTCAAAACCCGCCCCCTTTCTAAAATCAAAATCCCGATGACCTAAATAAGCCCCTACTCCCCACTTCGAGATTCGCCGCTCCACCCTAGCTTGACGCCAACCTCCTCAGCATCTCGCCTGACCTCATCCACCCCGCCTCCAACATCGCCGTTCTCCATCTTCTTCTTCTATCGACAACCGCACACCCCCTTCCCAACGCACCCACCGTCAGAGCCACACCCCCCTTCGACATCGCGACTCCAGCCACCACCCCCTCCTCCTAGTGCCGACATGGAACCCCCTTCCCCCTTTTTTCACTGTAAGTTTTTTTCTTTTGTTTTATTTTAGTTTTTAAGAAAAAAAAAATCCTTAAACAAAATTTGATTTCTATGTATAAAGCAAGGAAGTCATTCTCAGTTTTTAATGTAATAAAAATGCGGTTTTTAGTTAGGATAGAAATATGATTTTAAATTTAGAGAAAGATTTCATTTTTAATTAATGAAAGATTTCATTTTTAATTAAAGAAAGATTTCATTTTAATTAGAGAAAGATTTCATTTTTAATTAGGGAAAGGTGAGATTTTCATATGAAGAAAGGATTTTTATTTATGTATATGAAATATAAAGAAATGATTTTTAATTTATACATATAGAAGGTAAAGATTCGATTTTTACCATGTTTTCATGAAGATAAAAATTCGATTTTTATATATATGAAGTGAAGATAAAAATTCGATTTTTATATATATGAAGTGAAGAAAAAAGTTTGATTTTTATATATATGAAGTGAAGATAAAAATTCGATTTCTATATATAAGAAGTAGAAGTATAAAAATATAATTTTTATATAGAAAGAAGCGTTGTAAAATATATGAAATTGAAATAAAAATATGATTTTTATTTACAGGGATAAAGCGATAAAAATATGATCTTTAATGTGAACAACAGGAAAAGATGGCAATGGTATCAACTGAAATCAAAACGAAACCTGAACAGTTCAGAAGGAAAGCCAGGAGGAGTGGAACTCTCGGTGAGAACTTCTCACTTTTAATTTGTTTTCTAGTTGAAATATATACTAGGATGCAGACGGTGCTTAGCAGCACCCGACACCCATTGTCCACAGACCATGGATGACTTGTTTGTTTAATTGATGTGTTGTGAAAGTTGATTGTGTGATGGGGATTGGAATAAAATATTTTATAGTTAAAGATATAATTTTTAACATGTATATAAAATAAATATTTATAAACAAATCGGACGGTTTGTTTATGTACACCCATTTGACTGATATTGATTGGGACGTTAAATTTTACACATCGCCCAACTACACAAATAAAATCTATGTTTGTTGATTTGAGACCCCACACGGGTGTTGGGATGATATTCGGCATACACTAATCCCAAATAATTAGCTATATGTCGATCGATTGATTGACAGGCTGCTATAAGCGATAAATATTTATATTTGATGCTTATGCAGTGTAGAATGCACTTTGGATGATGGTTGATTATTAATCGTTGCTATTATATACATGTGTTGTAGGGAATCCATATAATTAACATTATATGGTAATTGATTGGGCTCATTCCAAGTTGGAAAATAAAGAATATTCATGTGTTGAATAAAAGAAAATTCATGTGTTGAATAGAATATATATTCACGTGTTGAATGAAAGAAAATTCATGTGTTGAATAAAATATATATTCATTTGTTGAATAAAAGAAAATTCATGTGTTGAATAAAATATATATTCATGTGTTGAATAAAAGAAAATTGATGTGTTGAAGAAAATATTCACTTGTTGGATAGAATAACGAAGTTATTGAAATATATAAAGTCGTGTTGATTAGATATGCGACATTTTGACGTGAACGATATTTATATCGATTTTATTCATTTTATAATGAATATCGAAAAGGAATTGATTTCAAAATATAATATTTTGAAAATACTACCATTATATATCGATTATATGGAATATTCAATTTTGATTTGAAATTGAATATGAAGTCGAAATCGTTTTGAAAACGAATTTAAAACGATTTATAAAATACGTTTTAAAAGGGAATCGACGAAATATATATATATACATACATACATACATACATACATATATATATATATATAATGGCTTGAATAGAACGCGCCGCGCTGCGGTAGTTCACGAATTACAACCATTGATTTCGAATGGACATTACGGGAGATCTGACCGTCGGATTTTCCTAAAACCGCAACCGTTGGGTTCGTACCGAAAAGAGCATTCTAACGAATATTAGAGATTTGAAATCTAATGGTTGGATTTGGAATTATTTCCAAATAAAATATGGAAAAAGTCGTTGTAAGTGCACTTCGATGGCCGTTGATGGAGATCGACTGTATGTGCCTTGATAAAATTATTAAAAATAGCAATAATTTGTGTAAAATCATAAGAAATGATTTGGAAAGAAATGGGATGAAAAATTCCATATTTGAGAAGATAAAAATATATTTTTATCGAAATGAACTAGTTTTGAACTAGAATTATAATCCATTTATTTTTGAAATAAATAAATTGGATTTGAAAGGGTTTTAAAAATAACCAGAATTTCCAATAGTTGAATTGGACTGGATTTGAATCGAAATTGTCTTCGGTATATTTCGATGTTGGATTTCGTTATTATACAGATATTGTTATGGAAATTTGAAAGATATATTAATATCGTTATTTCCAATACGATATTTGTTGGTCGTAGAATTTGATATTGAATATAAGCCGATATATTTTCTATTCAGAGCCTTGTATTTAATATCAAATGGGATTTGGGTTTGTCGTGAATGGTGTCTTCATTAACACTATTCTTAAACCAAGTTGAGAAAAAGATTAAATCTTTTTATTTAGATTTAATGAAGTATACCAATTAAATGGTATTTGATTGGAATTGAATTTGAATTGATTTTTAGGTTTATCACGAACGGTGTTTTAAATAACACTTGTTCTTTAACCCGATAATTCATGGAATGTGAATTGGGTTCATCGTGAACTGTGTTTTAACGACATTCATTGTTTAACCCGATTTACAGTGAAATGTGATTTGGAATTTATCAATCTTTTGTTAAGATTTAAAGGAGATTTTCCAAAGTAAAAGTTTGCCAATTTAATAAAATAAATTGGAATGGAATGGAATTCGATTTGGTAATAATCGAAGTGAATTTCTACGGAGGAAGACTGCTAATATATCTGGAATTTAAAAGGCGTTGCCGTTATTCCATTTATATTATTAGTCGGATATGGAAGTTTATATCGATTATATATATCAATTTGTTTTCCATGAAGATTCCATCGTTAAGGGAATGTGATTTCGGGTTTGTCATGAACTGTGTTTTAAATGACATTGGTTCTTTAACCCAGGTAAAGACAGGATATGATTTCCCAAGTTAAACAATCATTAATATTGATATTTGGGAAGATTAAAACCAAGTGGAGTTTTAATGAATCTTTAATTAGATTGAAATGATCAAGAATGGAGTATCACCAGTTTTGCTCCAGGCGATAGTTAAATCTTTGATTAGATTTGAACGTGAAATGGTAATTGAATTTACCGTAACACCGTGGTGTTAGATATGAAATATGACCTGTTTTACTTCATGGGATGAATAGGTTGGGGTTGGGAAATTTAACAAGTGATTACTTCGGTAAGGTTCGATAATCCCGACTAGTTTGGATAAACCATAATTTGGTTTGAATTGATATTCAAAAGAAGATTAATGAATAAATTTAAATAATTTATCCTTGATAAAATTAATGTGAACCTTTCCCAAAGTATAAGCATATTTGAATAAAAGAATATTCTGAATTGGAATGAGGCGTATGTTGTGTTTGTGTAACACTTGTTGATTATATACGCGAGTTATTCAGAAAGACCGGGTTTATCCCTTTCTGAATAACTGATTCGACGATGTGTCATGGATGAAGACGGTGGTTGAAGATCGGAGGTCTTCACATCATGGATAATTACTGATGATCTTGACTGGGTTGTACACCCAAGAGGAGGGAATCAGTTGGTGATCGTCTAGACGTACTTGGAGATCGATGGATATGCGAGGTACAAGGTGACTCTGGTTTCGTTCAGACCTAGAACAGACTTGTAAATGGACTGTGTTTCTAACATTGGATATCATTCTGTGTGATTGATGGATATCGATTGCATGGAGTGGTTTGCCTAGGTGGCATGCTAAGATGCAAATGATCAAGACTTTTGTTGAAAAGCAAAGTCTTGTGGTTGATGATCAAAGCACCGCCTGTGTGGCATAGCTTTGTGCAGCGTTAATTCGCGAGCCTCACACCCCGGTTGTGAACCAAAAACGGGAGAGGACTGCAGGGAGGGCATGCGTTTCCTTCTAGCGAGGGTGGTGTCAGTGACCTACCAGCCTTGACATTTATATTATTTTCACCTGTGTGGTTATTGGATTGTGAGGCGCCTTGGATATATCAATGACTATGTGGAGCCGATAGAGTCATTTGTTTCACTTATGCCCCAAAGGGCGGGAAACACAGTGTTCAGGCATTTTAATCCACATCGGTGGATCGGCCCCGAAGATCCAAGGGTCACTCGAGCTCTGATCCTGAGACACGGGCTAGATTTTCTCAAAGCGATGAGGATGATCCCCTGCCTCGGTTCACAGATGGAAATCCAACTTCCAATACGTGACTTTGCGGTTTTGATTGTAGAGCCTAGTATGGCGACATAGTGATATAGGGCACTTACGCCGTCTATGATTGATACTTATGATTGAAATTGTTTTGACACTATACACTTATAGTAATAATAAAAGATGAAATTTAACAAATAAAGCATTCTTTGGCTATTATAAGGTAAAACCTTATCCATCAGCTTGTGTTGCAATGTGTGATGGGGCCTGGGTCCTATAATATCTTCATTGTTCTTTATTTAGCATTGCGCTGTTGTTTTATGCACTAGTATTCTTGGAAGGAAACCTGTTCCATGTTATACGGCGTGGTCCCTTGATTTACATAACTTTAAAATAAAGATTAATAACTGTTTTAGTTCTCACACCAGTCACATGACTGACTTGGATTTTATTGTTTTAACCTAAACTCTGGGTGCCCTTATTTTCCGCATGGGAAGCTAGTAGTTTTGGTTCTGAAGATTTATATTCACAGGATCCTGATTTACAGCTGAAGCGATATTCGGAAAGCTCTGTATTCGTGTATTACTTCCAGTTGTGTATTGTATTATTTTCCGCTGCTATGTAATGTATTATAATCTCTGATATTTTATGATGTATAATATTTATTCATACTCTGTATATTCTTGTATTCTGATGAAATTGTTGTAATAAGCAATGAAATGTTCTTCTGTTTGCATTCCGATTTGTCATGTTCTCAAAACAATCAGGGGTTTCGAACAGTCTTGGTTGGTTTAGCGATCGATTCAGATCAAGCGAAATTACTTGTTGTTATATTTGGTATCAGAGCTTTGGTTTACGAAGCTCGAGAACAAGACACATTAGAACCAAATGAAAGAATTCATCAGAGATTGGATTAGTAATATCCAATGAGTATGACTCATTAGAGATGGGATCAATATCATCCTAGAACGTGTGTGAAGAGTGTTGTTTTTAAAAATAAAAGTGAAAACAAGTTTTGTTTTGAAAATTTAAATCAATTATTCGTATTTGATTATTTATTTTATATTGAATTTGGACAATCAAGTATATAAAGACTTTGCGTATACATCTGATCCACGTGTATTTGAAGTTTTAATATACTGGATAGATATGGAGTCACACTCTAGTCGCCCGGAGATGGTACTGATAATTGTCATGACATCATCAGTATTTACGTTCGAGTTTCGAAGGTGTGATATTTATATTTCCAATTGACTGGTGTGAGAACCAAAACTAGATAGGGTCTATTGTTGTGAATTAGCACCAAAAATCTGATTTTTGGACTATGTATCAAAATTAAGTATTTGAAAAGCTAATCAACTAATTGATTGATGGTTGTGATGTTTGATTATTGGTTTGATATTTTTTTACCATTTAGGCCAAATTGAATCAAATATTGAAATGTACTGAAAATTGTTTGAAAATGCATGCATGTACATATATATGTGTGAACAGGTCATAGCAAGGAGGCTAGAGAAGAGGAATAAAATTGTTTGCCCGACAAATAGGTACATGTTTATTGTATTTCATGGGTTTTGGATGATTTTATGAGCCGATTGGCTAGCCGCTTTGCTGTTTCTTTTTCTTTTTGGATTGGAAAGGCCTGTATGGAAATTTCGGGATTTTCCCAGTGCTCCCGTGCAGGGGAGGTTATGGCGAAATTTTTCGAAAATTTAGGGTGTTCGCCAAATTTTTGAAAAGTTCTTAGAAAACTGAAAAGTTGAAGAACTTAAGCCGTAATGAAAATAATGGAAGTTGAATTGTTTGTCAATCAACTTTCAGGTTCATTCCTTTTCGGGGACAAAAGTTTTAAGTGGGGGAGATTGTAATAACCCGGAAATCCGAGCCAATTTAAAAATTTTATTTTGGAAATTTTGATGAATTTTGAATATTTAAAATGAATTATTTTAAATAATGACGATGAGAAATTTATTTTGAATAGAATTAGAATGTATATATTTATATAGATCGTCATTAGAATATAAATATTTTATTTTAAATATAAAAGGAATTGAAAATGGCGCGGTAGTTTGAAAATTCGATTACAAATTTCAAATGAATGTACAGGATTCAAAATATACCGGATTTTAGCGAAACCAAAATTTTTAGAATCTATTTGAAAATATCTTTCCAACGAATCCGAAAAATTGAAATTTCATAGCGGGGATAAAAAGTTATGCCCAATTGAAAATTCAGAATAGTCGCTATGGAAAATATAGCCCTTAAAAATGAAAATTTTGCAAACGACCTCTATTTCGACGAAACCACTTTTGTTGGATCTAGGGTGTCGAGTTATTGCTAGATTTCACATTTTCTGAAGCAATATATGAGCGTGGCGAAAGAAAACGTGTTTTGACAGTTTCAATCAATTTAGATCGACCAGAAAATGGCCATTTTTCAAACGGTCTTCAAATTTGACGAAATTAGTTTTGTTAGGACGTATCGTCAATGTGAAGCTAGAAATAATTTTTCTGAAATTTTTAGAGTCAGTATGTGGCCCCAGTAAATTAAAATGTGCGTTTGAATTTAAAATATAATTATTTATATTTAAATTTAATGGAACTGATCGTAACAGCCGAATTGGGTTACGAAACATATCCCATTGTGTTTGAAATGGGGGTAATCAGCTAGGGACGATAGTCGGTGGAGTTTACTTGGAGTTCGAATAAAAACCCTACTTTTTAAAGAAGAAAAATGAAAAAAAAATATAAATACATCCCCTCCTTTCCTTCTACCCAGTCAAAACCCCCCTTCTAAAATCAAAATTCCGATGACCTAAATCAGCCCCCTCCAACCACTTCGACAACCGTCGCTCCACCCTAGCTCGACGCCAACCTCCCCAGCATCTCGCCTGACCTCGTCCACCCCGCCTCCAACATCGTCGTTCTCCCTCTTCCCCCTTTCTTCTATCGACAACCACCCACCCTGTAGCGACCCGGGAATTTCGACACTAGAATTCCGACACTAATCGGTCCCGTGTCCAACTCAAGTACCGAAAAACCCAGAAAGCTAATAGAAAGAAGTTAGAGGGTGAGAGAAGAAAGAAAGGAATGTTAGAATAGAAGAATAAGAAGATCAGAGTCTCACAGCGGAATGGACAAAATATAATAATCAGAAATACTGTATACAAAAATTTGTATATCACAACATCAGAGTATACATTCAGATCAATACAACATACAGCGGAAATAAACCAGTACCAGTATATATATGGAATACGTCTCGACTTCAACTCCGTCTCTGTTGCTTCCAGCGGAAACCTGACCTGTAAATATGCTTGGTCTGACCCGAGCACATTTGATTTAAAACAAAATTCACCCGGATCAGTCTGAAATACTTTTCAGTGATAAATTCATACAGCAACCAACTTGTTTAACTTTGAAATCCTTTTGAAACAAAGGATAATAGTAAGACCAGCCCACACATAAACACGGACGGTTTTTACCTTACTATAACCCAAATCAATTTTGAAATCAATATCTTATTCTGATATTATCATAGTGTCTGAATACAAGTAAATAGAATCTAGCAGAACGCTTGCATCTCACGCTCCACATATATAGTATACAATCAAAAACCGCGGGCGCTTATTGGAGATTGGATTTCCAACTATGACAAGGTATGGGACCACCTGTCGATAGTGTATCTCTAGAGACGAATACACTGGGTTCAACAAGAACGTCTTGCAACCCGGCCCACACATGACCGACCACTCATTTCTCTTGAGTGTATCGAGCATATTGTCACCTTACGGCTTTTTGTCGCGCGACCACCGTAATCCCCGGGAGATACAGAAATGAAAAGAAGTAACAAATATGAATATTCTCTAGATGGTGACAATACACCCTAATGGGTGCGACCCACATAGCCATGCTGCCTGCCCGATTTTTGTCATTTCCCGGTTGATGAGGCTTGAGGCTATAATCGACTTTTGAAACATCTGGCCACCATTCACATCATACACGTCATCCAGGAACAGGATGAACCGAAGGTACTCTCCTACTGCATCCAATATAGGAATCACCCCATGGATCAGTAGCGAGAAATCCTTGCAATCCGTAGATTCCAATCACGACAGAATCATCGTTAACTCTGGGGATCAGCCAGAGGTATTTAACAATAGTTCTTCCGCTCATGGAGACTTACGGTCTTCAATTGCTCCATTTCGATCAGCGTCTTCAACGTATTCGTATTTATTGGTCGGAATGGTTTTCGAATATAAATTCGATTCCGGTCTTTCCATACCAATAACGTTGGGTCAGATTTTTGATAGTCGGTTATTTAACTATCAAAATAAACAAGCACAAAAATAAAACAAATCCATTGTTTATTTCATAGCATCACTTGGCCCTTTTAAAATCAATATCTCAGTTGAAATACCCAAAAATAATATATTGGTTCTAATCATATAATTATACTCAAATCCCCTTTACAATTCCCTTTTATATATTTCCAACATTTCAAATAACGTTACGTTATTATTTCTCAAAACATCTTCACCATTACGACTAATATTATCCTTCGCTAATCCTGAAGTCGTTCAAGTTGGGGTATTTTAATTACCTCTCAGACCTTGATCAACAACGTTCTTATCGAAAGACAGATATCAGTTGTAATACAAAAATCGATACTTATTTCCCTTATCACAACAAATCACAATTTTTTTTTCCATGTTGATGAAATACCATTTCTTCTTTAAAACAGTGGTCCTATATCACATCTTTATAACTTATCTCATTTCACTACTCTAGTTCAACTCGGGTTTTATAACCTCGTCTATCTTGGATTTCATAAAATCCCATTAAATATAATTCAATAAGAATTGAATTAAAACTTCAGTTCCACATTATAGATACTAAATCGCTTTATCTACTATCAACACGGCTTTAAACTTCACAACATTCCTTACTATATTTAACATTCCAAAATATCACTTTGATTTTTAATAAATGACAAATAATTAAATTTCAACCTTTAAAAATAAAACTAGGTTACCCAACCATCAACTACTTTCTTTAAATTAATGAACTTATTTAACAAACAATTTCAGCAAAGTCGTTTACTTGTTTCTCTTTAAACATGACTAACTAGTTAGTCAATCGTTATCGATCTTGTCATTTAAATTAAGTAATAATTAATTTAAATAATGCTATTCACTTTGATTTTCAATAAGTCAATATCAATATAAACCCTATTCTATTTGTTACATCAAATCTGGCCACTTGAACTTGCTAAATAAAATTGTTTAACAGTCATTTGATAAGCACGTGCTTCGCGCACGGTAGATTTTGGTTAAACCAAAACGACAATTTGTAGTTAAACGAACCAATGTATATAAGTGATTAATATATTCCCCTTTTTAGAACTTCATTTAAAATAATATATATATTTAAAAATATATATTCGGTTATACAATAATTTTTATAACTCTATTTCTAGCGATTCACCTGACGGTGACTCGTTCTTTATAAAACAGTGCATATTTGGGCCATCTGCTATTTACTTATTGACCATGCTATTTATTGATTCAAAATCCAACCACATTCAATGATCAATAGGGTTTAAAGTCAACGGGTTTGAACAGTTCATAAAATATGAAATAACAGCATAATAAATATTTGAGGAACCGGTTTGGTTCCTCCTACCTGTTCTTCCCTGCAACACAGATCATTAAAATCTTTCATATCAGTACATAGAGATATTTTAGCAACGATAGTATAATTAACGTCAATCGTTAAAGCAACCATAGGCATCCAAGGCATCCAATCAACCAATTAAATTTAAATATACGAATTTAGCACATCCTAGTATTTCAGAAATGTGTGAGAATTAACTCACCTTTATTTTCGATTGTTGATCGCTCATTATTTTGTCTAATTTTAAACATCGTTTAAAATTAAACAAAAATCTGATAGCTTCCAATCATGTCTGAACCGTTCAGCAGCGTAATGCTCTTTACTGCGATTCCAACATATCTGGTTCCGTGTGGTTCTGACGATATACAGATAAGTTATCGTTATTACACCGCTTATTATATAAATTAAATTAATAAATTATTCACTTTAAACGTTAATAACGTTTTAATCACCTGCCAGTGTCACGTCTTTAAATCGTCACGCGCTTTCTTCTTGTACATCAGGTTCGAACTGATAATGCATCTCCTCACCGTATTTCTTTTCCGTTACCTTCTCTTCCTTGGTCTCATTCTTATGAACTATAACCACATATAAATTTTAATAATTAACTAAATTGATTATTTCTTAAACAAACATCCGTTACCGTTATTACCTGATCCAGGGATCACACGCGTTTCCTCGTCCACCCTACAGACTTCTCCAACATTTTCTACTCCATTGCTTCTTTTATATTTCGCATTTTATCTTTTTTTTTTTTTTTTTTTTTTTTTTTTTTTTTTTACTGCCACTACCCTTCATCAAAACAGCTTACACCTGAAGCCCAACGTTCTCTCTCCCCTTTACCACATAATTCTTCTTTAGCATGAAAACCACAAACTGGGAACCACACCTCATAACAGCACATAAACTTCATCTAAGTAAAACCCAACTCCATTTAACCTTGAACAAAACCGCACCTTGCTTACAGTGGCCACCAACCCCTACTCGCCCATCACCTCACACTCGCCTAACTCCTTCACGTTCAAACCCTTCACCACAGGCGCCAACCACCGCCACTTCCTCTCGTAGAACCGAACCACCAGCGCCCGAACCCTACCACCTCGGCTTCCTGACGCAGCAATTCCACTCAGCTCCATGCTTTGCTACCTCAAACCGCAACACTAACCTACCCAGTAAGCACTTCTTTGCAGATCACAACCTTCCCGTTTCATTTTTATTATCTATAATATATTTTCTTCTTGGGTTTGATTTATTGTTGCTAGAGTAAAGGAGAAAACGACATGATTTAAAATGGAGGAAAAGCTTGTTTTGCTGTGTCGAAGAAAAGGAGGACTTCATGTATATATATGTAAAGAAACTTGGCGTGCACGTATTACTGTAGTGGTAGGATTAATAGGGTACACTGTTGTTTAAATATAGGCTTGCCTATGAAATTTATTGCGAAGTGATAACACATGCACTGTATTCAATTCGGAATGGACGTTGATGTTGGCAGAGATATGGGGTGTGTGTGTTTTCACGTCAATAGGTAATAGGCGTCAGGTCCAAGGCTGCTTCTAGGTGAGTACGTGAGAAGAGGGAAATATCCTTTTTTTTTATTTTAGTTTTGCTATTAACGTACCCCGCTACATCAAAATCCGTCCGCATACGACTTGGTATTGACAAAAATAAATATACCGTCGCGTTCAGCAGTATGCCACGATCACAAAAATATAATAATATCGGTAGATTAATTTATATTTTGAAATCCCAAAATGCTGATACAGGGTGCAAAATACTCCAAATAAAAAGTTGTTTATTTAATTAATTAAAAATTACAGTAAAATTCTAAAAATTAAATTAACACTACGTCTCAAAAGAACCTCGTCTAAATTCGAATCCAGTATGCAGTTATTTCAAATAAACTGTTATGGTCGATGAACGATTTTATAGCGACTATTTGAAAATTTGATTTGGACGTAAAATAAAATCTATAATACAAAAGCTCGATTATTCTCTTCCATTAGAAAAATATTGTCAACTAGATTCAGACGCTTCTTGTTTCACCGAAATCCGACGTAACATGGATTCAGTATAGTCAATTGAAGTTCAAACTCGATTTTTCGAACTACCGCGCAGTTTTAAGTTCGTTTTATAATTAATATAAATATAAACGCTCAGTCATTGTTTAATTAATGATTTCGATATTAAATTCCAAATAAAATATTTAAAATAAATTTAAATATATTCGAATCAAATAGCCGAAAAATCCAGGTCGTTACATTCTTCCCCCCTTAAATAAATTTCGTCCTCGAAATTGCTAGATTAAGAAGAATTTTCAAATTTCAATCATCAACAAAATAATTAATTTAAAATATTATCAAAGATGTTTCTAAGTTTCGAAAATTTTCGAAAAATTCGCCAGCACCTCCTCTGTACTGTTTGATCTAAACAACTACAACTGCCACTCTGGGCCTCTCATGTTGATCCAAAGAAAATAAAACCAAGCGGCTTACCCATTCCGGGTATAAATTCAAACACCCAATCAATAATAAGGTTTACCTTTTTGTCGGGCAACTACATCCTAGTTTCGAAGCAAATCAACCAACAGTTCTTCATTTCCCCATCTGTTCTTCAATCTCCGTGATCAAGTCAATTATCATAGCCTTCTGGTAGTCTGCCCTTTACTCAACTTCCAATGCAAAAACTGATACCAGTTATATCATATAATTCCATCCAAAAGCCGTTATGCTAGAGTTTCTTTCTTTTCAGTCCATTCAACTTCTTAGCTAAACTATTAATGGATTAAATACCCAGATTATCACTTTCATACAATTCAATCCATTTTGGGTGCCCTTTAAATTCAATATACTTGAATCTCATTTCAATTTATTTACTCCAAATCAGTTCTCAACCAAGTTCAAATCGGTTCAATATATATCCACCTCAAATTTAAAATTTTATTTAATTATACTAACAACCATCGACACATCCATACATAATAATTATTTCAGAAAATTTCTCTTTAGTAACAAAATATAATTTCGGGCAAAATTATTTCATTTACCCAGCTTTTCAAAACAATACTGTGTCGAATTACTTCGTTCAAGGGTTTACAAAAACTTTTCGATACAGTGTGCACCCTGCATCGACCAGAATTTATAAACCACTCGACAAACCAATCAACACCATATAAAAACAATTTTTATATCAATTAACAAATACGCGCTCAAATATACATTCAACTCGATCTAGGGTATTACTAATCCAATCTCTATCGATTTACACCACAGGGCCAAGGTTATTCCTAAACCATTGCTCCGATACCAACTGTAGCGACCCGGGAATTTCGACACTAGAATTCCGACACTAATCGGTCCCGTGTCCAACTCAAGTACCGAAAAACCCAGAAAGCTAATAGAAAGAAGTTAGAGGGTGAGAGAAGAAAGAAAGGAATGTTAGAATAGAAGAATAAGAAGATCAGAGTCTCACAGCGGAATGGACAAAATATAATAATCAGAAATACTGTATACAAAAATTTGTATATCACAACATCAGAGTATACATTCAGATCAATACAACATACAGCGGAAATAAACCAGTACCAGTATATATATGGAATACGTCTCGACTTCAACTCCGTCTCTGTTGCTTCCAGCGGAAACCTGACCTGTAAATATGCTTGGTCTGACCCGAGCACATTTGATTTAAAACAAAATTCACCCGGATCAGTCTGAAATACTTTTCAGTGATAAATTCATACAGCAACCAACTTGTTTAACTTTGAAATCCTTTTGAAACAAAGGATAATAGTAAGACCAGCCCACACATAAACACGGACGGTTTTTACCTTACTATAACCCAAATCAATTTTGAAATCAATATCTTATTCTGATATTATCATAGTGTCTGAATACAAGTAAATAGAATCTAGCAGAACGCTTGCATCTCACGCTCCACATATATAGTATACAATCAAAAACCGCGGGCGCTTATTGGAGATTGGATTTCCAACTATGACAAGGTATGGGACCACCTGTCGATAGTGTATCTCTAGAGACGAATACACTGGGTTCAACAAGAACGTCTTGCAACCCGGCCCACACATGACCGACCACTCATTTCTCTTGAGTGTATCGAGCATATTGTCACCTTACGGCTTTTTGTCGCGCGACCACCGTAATCCCCGGGAGATACAGAAATGAAAAGAAGTAACAAATATGAATATTCTCTAGATGGTGACAATACACCCTAATGGGTGCGACCCACATAGCCATGCTGCCTGCCCGATTTTTGTCATTTCCCGGTTGATGAGGCTTGAGGCTATAATCGACTTTTGAAACATCTGGCCACCATTCACATCATACACGTCATCCAGGAACAGGATGAACCGAAGGTACTCTCCTACTGCATCCAATATAGGAATCACCCCATGGATCAGTAGCGAGAAATCCTTGCAATCCGTAGATTCCAATCACGACAGAATCATCGTTAACTCTGGGGATCAGCCAGAGGTATTTAACAATAGTTCTTCCGCTCATGGAGACTTACGGTCTTCAATTGCTCCATTTCGATCAGCGTCTTCAACGTATTCGTATTTATTGGTCGGAATGGTTTTCGAATATAAATTCGATTCCGGTCTTTCCATACCAATAACGTTGGGTCAGATTTTTGATAGTCGGTTATTTAACTATCAAAATAAACAAGCACAAAAATAAAACAAATCCATTGTTTATTTCATAGCATCACTTGGCCCTTTTAAAATCAATATCTCAGTTGAAATACCCAAAAATAATATATTGGTTCTAATCATATAATTATACTCAAATCCCCTTTACAATTCCCTTTTATATATTTCCAACATTTCAAATAACGTTACGTTATTATTTCTCAAAACATCTTCACCATTACGACTAATATTATCCTTCGCTAATCCTGAAGTCGTTCAAGTTGGGGTATTTTAATTACCTCTCAGACCTTGATCAACAACGTTCTTATCGAAAGTCAGATATCAGTTGTAATACAAAAATCGATACTTATTTCCCTTATCACAACAAATCACAATTTTTTTTTCCATGTTGATGAAATACCATTTCTTCTTTAAAACAGTGGTCCTATATCACATCTTTATAACTTATCTCATTTCACTACTCTAGTTCAACTCGGGTTTTATAACCTCGTCTATCTTGGATTTCATAAAATCCCATTAAATATAATTCAATAAGAATTGAATTAAAACTTCAGTTCCACATTATAGATACTAAATCGCTTTATCTACTATCAACACGGCTTTAAACTTCACAACATTCCTTACTATATTTAACATTCCAAAATATCACTTTGATTTTTAATAAATGACAAATAATTAAATTTCAACCTTTAAAAATAAAACTAGGTTACCCAACCATCAACTACTTTCTTTAAATTAATGAACTTATTTAACAAACAATTTCAGCAAAGTCGTTTACTTGTTTCTCTTTAAACATGACTAACTAGTTAGTCAATCGTTATCGATCTTGTCATTTAAATTAAGTAATAATTAATTTAAATAATGCTATTCACTTTGATTTTCAATAAGTCAATATCAATATAAACCCTATTCTATTTGTTACATCAAATCTGGCCACTTGAACTTGCTAAATAAAATTGTTTAACAGTCATTTGATAAGCACGTGCTTCGCGCACGGTAGATTTTGGTTAAACCAAAACGACAATTTGTAGTTAAACGAACCAATGTATATAAGTGATTAATATATTCCCCTTTTTAGAACTTCATTTAAAATAATATATATATTTAAAAATATATATTCGGTTATACAATAATTTTTATAACTCTATTTCTAGCGATTCACCTGACGGTGACTCGTTCTTTATAAAACAGTGCATATTTGGGCCATCTGCTATTTACTTATTGACCATGCTATTTATTGATTCAAAATCCAACCACATTCAATGATCAATAGGGTTTAAAGTCAACGGGTTTGAACAGTTCATAAAATATGAAATAACAGCATAATAAATATTTGAGGAACCGGTTTGGTTCCTCCTACCTGTTCTTCCCTGCAACACAGATCATTAAAATCTTTCATATCAGTACATAGAGATATTTTAGCAACGATAGTATAATTAACGTCAATCGTTAAAGCAACCATAGGCATCCAAGGCATCCAATCAACCAATTAAATTTAAATATACGAATTTAGCACATCCTAGTATTTCAGAAATGTGTGAGAATTAACTCACCTTTATTTTCGATTGTTGATCGCTCATTATTTTGTCTAATTTTAAACATCGTTTAAAATTAAACAAAAATCTGATAGCTTCCAATCATGTCTGAACCGTTCAGCAGCGTAATGCTCTTTACTGCGATTCCAACATATCTGGTTCCGTGTGGTTCTGACGATATACAGATAAGTTATCGTTATTACACCGCTTATTATATAAATTAAATTAATAAATTATTCACTTTAAACGTTAATAACGTTTTAATCACCTGCCAGTGTCACGTCTTTAAATCGTCACGCGCTTTCTTCTTGTACATCAGGTTCGAACTGATAATGCATCTCCTCACCGTATTTCTTTTCCGTTACCTTCTCTTCCTTGGTCTCATTCTTATGAACTATAACCACATATAAATTTTAATAATTAACTAAATTGATTATTTCTTAAACAAACATCCGTTACCGTTATTACCTGATCCAGGGATCACACGCGTTTCCTCGTCCACCCTACAGACTTCTCCAACATTTTCTACTCCATTGCTTCTTTTATATTTCGCATTTTATCTTTTTTTTTTTTTTTTTTTTTTTTTTACTGCCACTACCCTTCATCAAAACAGCTTACACCTGAAGCCCAACGTTCTCTCTCCCCTTTACCACATAATTCTTCTTTAGCATGAAAACCACAAACTGGGAACCACACCTCATAACAGCACATAAACTTCATCTAAGTAAAACCCAACTCCATTTAACCTTGAACAAAACCGCACCTTGCTTACAGTGGCCACCAACCCCTACTCGCCCATCACCTCACACTCGCCTAACTCCTTCACGTTCAAACCCTTCACCACAGGCGCCAACCACCGCCACTTCCTCTCGTAGAACCGAACCACCAGCGCCCGAACCCTACCACCTCGGCTTCCTGACGCAGCAATTCCACTCAGCTCCATGCTTTGCTACCTCAAACCGCAACACTAACCTACCCAGTAAGCACTTCTTTGCAGATCACAACCTTCCCGTTTCATTTTTATTATCTATAATATATTTTCTTCTTGGGTTTGATTTATTGTTGCTAGAGTAAAGGAGAAAACGACATGATTTAAAATGGAGGAAAAGCTTGTTTTGCTGTGTCGAAGAAAAGGAGGACTTCATGTATATATATGTAAAGAAACTTGGCGTGCACGTATTACTGTAGTGGTAGGATTAATAGGGTACACTGTTGTTTAAATATAGGCTTGCCTATGAAATTTATTGCGAAGTGATAACACATGCACTGTATTCAATTCGGAATGGACGTTGATGTTGGCAGAGATATGGGGTGTGTGTGTTTTCACGTCAATAGGTAATAGGCGTCAGGTCCAAGGCTGCTTCTAGGTGAGTACGTGAGAAGAGGGAAATATCCTTTTTTTTTTATTTTAGTTTTGCTATTAACGTACCCCGCTACATCAAAATCCGTCCGCATACGACTTGGTATTGACAAAAATAAATATACCGTCGCGTTCAGCAGTATGCCACGATCACAAAAATATAATAATATCGGTAGATTAATTTATATTTTGAAATCCCAAAATGCTGATACAGGGTGCAAAATACTCCAAATAAAAAGTTGTTTATTTAATTAATTAAAAATTACAGTAAAATTCTAAAAATTAAATTAACACTACGTCTCAAAAGAACCTCGTCTAAATTCGAATCCAGTATGCAGTTATTTCAAATAAACTGTTATGGTCGATGAACGATTTTATAGCGACTATTTGAAAATTTGATTTGGACGTAAAATAAAATCTATAATACAAAAGCTCGATTATTCTCTTCCATTAGAAAAATATTGTCAACTAGATTCAGACGCTTCTTGTTTCACCGAAATCCGACGTAACATGGATTCAGTATAGTCAATTGAAGTTCAAACTCGATTTTTCGAACTACCGCGCAGTTTTAAGTTCGTTTTATAATTAATATAAATATAAACGCTCAGTCATTGTTTAATTAATGATTTCGATATTAAATTCCAAATAAAATATTTAAAATAAATTTAAATATATTCGAATCAAATAGCCGAAAAATCCAGGTCGTTACACACCCCTTCCCAACACACCACCTTCTGAGCCACCCCCCTTCGACGTCGCGACTCCAGCCACCACCCCCTCCTCCTACTGCCGACGTGGAACCCCCTCCCCCTTTTTTTGCTATAAGTTTTTTTCTTTTGTTTTATTTTAGTTTTTAAGAAAAAATCCTTAAATAAAATTTGATTTCAATGTATAAAGCATGGAAGTCATTCTCAGTTTTTAATGTAATAAAAATACGGTTTTTAGTCAGGATAGAAATATGATTTTAAATTTAGAGAAAGATTTCATTTTTAATTAAAGAAATATTTCATTTTTAATTAAAGAAAGATTTCATTTTAATTAGAGAAAGATTTCTTTTTTAATTAGGGAAAGGTGAGATTTTCATGTGAAGAAAGGAATTTTATTTATGTATATGAAATATAAAGAAATGATTTTTTTATTTATACCTATAGAAGGTAAAGATTCGATTTTTACCATGTTTTCATGAAGATAAAAATTCGATTTTTATGTTTATGAAGTCAAGATAAAAATTCGATTTTTATATATATGAAGTGAAGATAAAAATTCGATTTCTATATATAAGAAGTAGAAGTATAAAAATATAATTTTTATATAGAAAGAAGCGTTGTAAAATATATGAAACTGAAATAAAAATATGATTTTTATTTATTGGGATAAAGCGATAAAAATGTGATATTTACTGTGAACAGCGGGAAAAGATGGCGATGGTATCGACTGAAATCAAAACGAAACCCGAACAGTTCAGAAGGAAAGACAGGAGGAATGGAATCCTCGGTGAGAGTTTCTCACTTTTAATTTGTTTTCTAGTTGAAATATATACTAGGATACAGACGGTGCTTAGCAGCACCCGACACCCTTTGTCCACAGACCATGGATGACTTGTTTGTTTAATTGATCTGCTGTGAAAGTTGATTGTGTGATGGAGAATGGAATAAAATAATTTATAGTTAAAGATATAATTTTTAACGTGTATATAAAATAAATATTTATAAACAAATCGGATGGTCTGCTTATGTACACCCATTTGACTGATACTGATTAGGACGATAACTTTTACACATCGCCCAACTGCACAAATAAAATCTGTGTTTTTTGATTTGAAACCCCACACGAGTGTTGGGATGATATTCGGCGTACACTAATCCCAAATAATTAGCTGTATGTTGATCGATTGATTGACAGGCTGTTATAAGAATAAATATTTATATTTGATGCTTATGCAGTGTAGAATGCAATCTGGATGATGGTTGATTATTTATCATTGCTATTATAAACATGTGTTGTAGGGAATCCATATAATTAATATTATATGGTAATTGATTGGGCCTCATTCCAAGTTGGAAAATAAAGAATATTCATGTGTTGAATAAAATATATATTCATGTGTTGAATAAAAGAAAATTCATGTGTTGAATAATATATATATTCATGTGTTGAATAAAAGAAAATTCATGTGTTGAATAAAATATATATTCATGTGTTGATGAAAATATTCATTTGTTGAATAGAATAACGAAGTTAGTGAAATATATAAAGCCGTGTTGGTTAGATATGAGCCATTTTGACATAAACGATATCTATATCGATTTTATTCATTTTTATAACGAATATCGAAAAGGAATTGATTTCAAAATATAATATTTTGAAAATACTATCATTCATATATCGATGATATGGAATATTCAATTTTGATTTGAAATTGAATATGAAGTTGAAATCGTTTTGAAAACAGATTTAAAACGATTTACAAAATACATTTTAAAAGGAAATCGATGAAATATATATATATATATATATATATATATATATATATATATATAATGGCTTGAATGGAACGCGCCGCGCTGCAGCAGTTCGCGAATTTCAACCATTGACTTCAAATGGACATTACGGGAGATCCGACCGTCGGATTCTCCTAAAACTGGAACCGTTGGGTTCGTATCAAAGAGCATTCTAACAAATATTAGAGATTTGAAATCTAATGGTTGGATTCGGAATTATGTCCAAATCAAATTTGGAAAAGGTCGATGTTAGTGCAGTTCATGGCCGTTGATGGAAATCGACTGTACGGGCCTTGATAAAATTATTAAAAATAGCAATAATTTGTGTAAAATCATATGAAATAATTTGTAAAGAATTGGGATGAAAAATTCGATATTTGAAAAGATAAAAATAGATTTTTATCGAAATGAACTAGTTTTGAACTAGAATTATAATCCATTTATTTTTGAAATAAATAAATTGGATTTGAAAGGGTTTTAAAAATAACCAGAATTTCCAATAGTTGAATTAGAATGGATTCTAATTGAAATCGTCTTCGGAATATTCAATGTTGGATTTCGTGATTATACAGATATTGTTATAGAAATTTGAAAGATATATTAATATCGTTATTTCCAATACGATATTTGTTGGTCGTAGAATTTGATATTGAATATAAGCCGATATATTTTCTATTCAGAGCCTTGTATTTAATATCAAATGGGATTTGGGTTTGTCGTGAATGGTGTCTTCATTAACACTGTTCGTAAACCGAGTTGAGAAAAAGATTAAATCTTTTTATTTAGATTCAATGAAGTATACCAATTAAATGGTATTTAATTGGAATTGAATTTGAATTGATTTTTAGGTTTATCGTGAACGGTGTTTTAAATAACACTTGTTCTTTAACCCAATAATTAATGGAATGTGAATTGGGATTATCATGTACTATGTTTTAACGATATTCGTTCTTTAGCCCGATTTACAGTGAAATGTGATTTGGAATTTATAAATCTTTTGTTAAGATTTAAAAGAGATTTTCCAAAGTAAAAGTTTTCCAATTTAATAAAATAAATCGGAATGGAGAGGAATTCGATTTGGTAATAATCGAAGTGAATTTATGTGGAGGAAGACTGCTGATATATCTGGAATTTAAAAGGCGTTGCCGTTATTCCATTTATATTATTAGTCAGATATGGAAGTTTATATCGATTATATATATATATATATATCGATTTGTTTTCCATGAATATTCCGTCGTTAATGGAATGTGATTTTTGGTTTATCGTGAATCGTGTTTTAAATGACATTGGTTCTTTAACCCAGTTAAAGACAGGATATGATTTCCCAAGTTAAACAATCATTAATATTGATTTTTGGGAAGATTAAAACCAAGTGGTGTTTTAATGAATATTTAATTAGATTGAAATGATCGAGAATGGAGTATCACCAGTTTTGCTCCAGGCGATAGTTAAATCTTTGATTAGATTTGAACGTGAAATGGTAATTGAATTTACCGACAACACCGTGGTGTTAGATATGAAGTATGACCAGTTTTACTTCATGGGATAAATAGGTTTGGGTTGGGAAATTTAACAAGTGATTACTTCGGTAAGGTTCGCTCATCCTGACTAGTTTGGATAAACCATAATTTGGTTTGAATTGATATTCAATAGAAGATTAAAGAATAAATTTAAAGAATTTGTCTTTGATAAAATTATTGGGAACCTTTCCCAAAGTAAAAGAATATTTGAATAAAAGAATATTCTGGATTGCAATGAGGCGTATGTTGTGTTTGTATAACACTTGTTGATTATATACACGAGTTATTCAGAAAGACTGGGTTTATCCCATTCTGAATAACCGATTCGACGATGTGTTGTGGATGAAGACGGTGGTTGAAGACCGAAGGTCTTCACATTGTTTGGATAATTACTGATGATCTTGATTGGGCTGTAAACCCAAGAGGAGGGAATCAATTGGTTATCGTCCAGACGTACTTGGAGATCGATGGATATGCGAGGTACAAGGTGCCTTCGGTTTTGTTCAGACCCAGAACAGACTTGTAAATGGACTGTGTGTCGGACATTGGATATCATTATGTGTGATTGATGGATATCGTTGGCATTGAGTGGTTTGCCTGTGTGGCATGCTAAGATGCAAATGATCAAGGCTTTTTTTGAAAAGCAAAGTCTTGTAGTTGATGATCAAAGCACCACCTGTGTGGCATAGCTTTGTGTAGCGTTAATTCGCGAGCCTCACACCCCGATTGTGAACCAGAAATAGGAGAGGACTACAGGGATGGCATGCGTTTCCTTCTAGCTAGGGTGGTGTTAGTGACCTATCAGCCCTGACATTTATATTATTTTCACCTATGTGGTTATTGGACTGTGAGGTGCCTCAGATATATCAGTGACTATGTGGAGCCGATGGAGTCATTTGGCTCATTTACGCCCCAAAGGGCGAGGAAACGCAGTGTTCAGGCATTTTAATCCACATCGGTGGACTGGCCCTGAAGATCCAAGGGTCACTCGAGCTCTGATCCTGAGACATGGGCAAGATTATCTCGAAGCGGAGAGGAGGATCCCTTGCCTCGGTTCACGGATGGAAATCCAACTTCCAATACGTGACTTTTGCGATTTTGATTGTAGAGCCTAGTATAGCGACATAGTGGTATGGGGCAGTTATGCCGTCAATGATTGATACTTATGATTGAAATTGTACACTTATAGTAATAATAAAAAATGAAATTTAGCGCATTAAGCATTCTTTGGCTGTTATAAGGTAAAACCCTATCATCCGTCTTGTGTTGCATTGTGTGATGGCACCTGGGTCTTATAATAGCTTCATTGTTCTTTATTTAGCATTGCGCTGTTGTTTTATGCACTAGTATTCTTGGGAGGAAACCCGTTCCGTGTTATACGGCGTGGTCCCTTGATTTACCTAACTTTGAAATAAAGATTAATAACTGTTTTAGTTCTCACACCAGTCACATGACTGACCTGGAGTTTATTGTTTTAACCTAAACTCTAGGTGCCCCCATTTTCTGCACGGGTAGCTAGTATTTTTGGTTTTGTAGATTTATATTCACAGGATCCTGATTTACAGCTGAAGTGATATTCGGAAAGCTCTGTATCTGTGTATTACTTCCGGTTGTGCAATGTATTATTTTCCACTGCTATGTAATGTATTGTAATCTCTGATATTTTATGATGTACAATATTTATTCATGCTCTGTATATTCTTGTATTCTGATGAAATTGTTGTAATGAGCAATGAAATGTTCTTATGTTTTCATTCTGATTTGTCGTGTTCTCAAAACAATCAGGGGTTTCGAACGGTCTTGGTCGGTTTAGCGATCAATTCAGATCGAGTGAAATTCCTTGTTGTTACAGAAATCAACCTCAAATATAAATGTATCAATCATAGGCGGCATGAGCACCCCATCCCACTATGTCGCCATATATAGGATTACAACTAAAACTGAAATGTCGTATTGAAAGTTGGATTTCCATCATGAACCAAGGCAAGGGATCATCCTTACCGATTCGAGATAGTCTAGCCTACCATGTCCCAGGACAAGTACTCTGTCAAGCCCTTAGGAGCCACAGGGCTGGTCCACATTTTAAGTGGATTAAAAATCCCTGAATAATACTTCTCCCTACCCTATGGGGCGTAAACTGGTCATATATCGACCAAACCATCCATCGGCACCGTAGTGACCGATATAACCGAGGTGCCTCGCTTTCCATCATCCACATAAGTAAAATGTCAGGGCTTGTAAACTCCTGACACTACTCCTAGCTAGAAAGAAATGCATGTTCTCCCTGGATCCTCTCCCGTTTCTGGTTCATTCTGGGGTGTGATGATCGCGAATTAACACTATACACAAAGCGGCGCTATATTAAAGCTTTGCTTTGATCATCAACCACAGGTCTCTACTTTTCAACAGAAGCCTTGATCATGTGCCACTCAGGCATGCCACACAGTCAATTCACTTCATGCGACTGATGTCTATCGATATATAACCTATGAGCTCGTACGTCTCAGAGAAGGGTGTTAAGAAAGAGAATAAATTCTCCGCCACCAGACAGATATATATATATATATTTAATATAGATCAATCAACACAGAATAAAATCCAATTCATACACACAGTCCATTTATAAGTTCGTTTTGGGTTTGAACGAAACCGGAGGCACCTTATTCCTCGTCCGAAATGTCCAATACAAGAGAGAGGCCCTCGCATATCCGTCGATCTCCAAGTACGTCTGGACGGTCACCACTTATTACCTCGTCTTAGGTGTACAACCCAATTAAGACATCAGTAATCATCCAAGCAATGTGAAAACCTCCGGTCTCCATTATCGACTAATCGTTGTATCAGTTATTCAGAATGGGATAAACTAGGTCTTTTCGAATAACTCGCGTATTTTATAAACAAGTGTTGCACAAATACCACATACGCCTCATTCCAATTCAAAATATTAATTTATTCAAATATTCTTTTCACAATTTTAAACCATATTAAGGTTTATCCAAACTAGTCAGGATTAGCGAACCTTACCGAAGTAATCATTTGTTATATTTCCCAATCCCAACCTATTCATCCCATGGAGCAAAACTAGTGATACTCCATATCTAACACCACAGTGTTATCGGTAAAAATTAATTACCATTTCTCATTTAAATCTAATTAAAGATTTAACTATCGATTGGAGCAAAACTGGTGATACTCCATTCTCGATCATTTCTCAAATTTGATAATTTAAATTATCAAATCCTCATTTCAATCTAATTAAAGACCCATTAAAACTCCACTTAGTTTTAATCTTCCCAAAAATCAATATTAATGATCATCTAACTTTGGGAAATCATATCCTGTCTTTAACTGGGTTAAAGAACCAATGTCATTTAAAACACGGTTCACGATAAACCAAAAATTACATTCCATTAATTATGGAATTTTCACGGAAAACATATCAATATATAATAGATGTAAATTTCTGTATTCGACTAATAATATAAATGGAATAACGACAAAGCCTTTTAAATTCCATATATATTAACAGTCTTCCTTTACAGAAACTCACTTCGATTATTACCAAATCGAATTCCATTCCAATATATTAAATTGGAAAACATTACTTCGGAAAATTTCCATTAAATCTTAAGAATAAGATTTATAAATTCCAAATCACATTTCTCTGTTAATCGGGTTAAAGAATGAATGTCATTTAAAACACAATTCACAACAAACCTAATTCACATTCCATTTCAATTCCAATTAAATGTTAATTAATTAGTAATTCTTCTTTGAATCGTAATTAAAAGATTTATTCTTTTCACACGGGGTTTAAGAGCAGTGTTATTTAAGACCCCATTTACGACAAACCCGAATTCAATTTTAATTCAATTCCAATTTAATATTAATTGGTAAACTCCTTTAAATCTTATCTAAAAGATTTATTCTTTTCTCATTTGGGTTTAAAAACAGTGTTAATGAAGACACCGTTCACGACAAACCCAAAATCCGATTCGATATTAAATACAAGGCTCTGAATAGAAAATATATCGGCTTATATTCAATATCAAATTCTGAAATCAACAAATATCGTATTGGAATAACGATATATATATCTTCAAATTCCTCAACAATATCTGTATAATCATGGAATCCAATATCGAAATATTCCGAAGATAATTTTGATTCAAATCCCTTCCAACTCTTATATTGGAAATTTTGGGTTATACTAAAACCATTTCCTCAATCCAATTTATTAATTTACAAATATTGGATCATTTCTCTAGTTAATAACTAGTTCATTTCAATAAAAATATATTTTTATCTTTTCGAATATGGAATTTTTCATCCCAATTCTTTCCAAATCATTTCTTATGATTTTACACAAATTACTAATATTTTTAATAATTTTATCAAGGCCTGTACAGTCGATTTCCACAAACGGTCATCGAACTGCACTTACAGCGACCTTTCCCAAATTTGATTTGGACATAATTCCAAATTCAACCGTTAGATTTCAAATCTCTTGTATTAATTGGAAAGCTCTTTCGATACAAACCCAACGGTTCTGGTTTTAGAAGAATCCGACGGTCGGATCTCTCGTAATGTCCATTCGAAGTCAATGGTCGAAATTCGCGAACTGCAGCGGTGCGACGCGTTCTATTCAGGCCATTAAATATATATAATATATATATTATATATATTTCAACGATTTCCGTTTAAAATGTATTTTATAAATCGTTTTAAATTCGGTTTCAAAACAATTTCAACTTCATATTCAATTTTAAATCAAAATTGAATATTCCATATGATTAATATATAAATGGTAATATTTTCACAACATTAGATTTCGAAATCACTTCCATTTCGATATTAATTATAAAAATGAATAAAACCGATATAAATATCATTCACGTTCAAATGGCGTCAATTCAATCAACACTGCTTCATATATTTAAATATGCTCGTGTCCATCCAAAATCGGACATCAAAATCAGATTTTAATCCCTTACTGAATATTATTTTAAAATATTCATTATTTTTAAACATTCGTTGTTATAAAATATTCATTCTTTCTGAACTTGAATCAAACATAGTCAATTACCATATAATGTTATTTATATGGATTTCATAAAATACATGTATAGAACAACAATTATAAACCATCAACCATCATCCAGAGTGCATTCTACACTGCATAAGCATTAAATATAAATATTTAATGCTTATGACAGTCTGTCAACCCATCGATTGACATACAACTAAACAATTGGGATTAATATACATCAAATATCATCTCAATACTCGTGTGGGGTTTCAATCAGCAAACACAGATTTATTTGTGCTGTTGGTTGATGTGTAAAATATATCATCCTAATCCATATCAGTCAAATGTGTGTACAAATACAAATCGTCTGATTTGTAAATGAATATTTATTTTATTTCAGTATATATTTTATTTCATTCATTCATACAATAAAAATAATATTTTTTATTGTTCTAACACTTTATTCAACACATGAATATTTTATATTCCATTCCATATCGCAATCAATTTTCACAACGCATTACAATTAAACAAGTCGTCCATGGTTTGTGGATGATGGGTGTCGGGTGCTGCTAAGCATCGTCTACATCCTAGTATATATTTTAACTAGAAAATAAAATTAAAGTGAGAAGTTTTCACATTTAGGATCCACTCCTCCTTTTTTATTTCTGAATTTCTGAACCATTTGGATTTACCTGAAATTCCAACTCAATCTTTTCTACGCTGTTCATATTAAAAATCACATTTTTATTTCAACGCTACATATATAAAGTTCATATTTTTATAACGATGTTTATAGAATAAAAATCATATTTTTATCTCGTTATTTATAGTATAAAAATCATATTTTTATCTCGTTATTATATATTTAAAAATCGAACTTTTATATTGCTACTACAGATAAAAACCAAATTTTTATATTCGCTACTTCATTATAAAATTACATTTTTATATTCGCTTTATATATAATAGAAATCATATTTTTATTCAATGGAAAATATTATTTCTCTATTTACAAAGAAATCATATATTTTAATTCAACGAAATCATATTTTTCATTTGAATGAAATCATATTTTTCTTTAACTTAAAAATCAAATTTATTTCTATAAAAAAATCAAATCTTTTTATCTATAAAAATCTAATCTTTTTATTAATAAAAATCACGTCTTTACTAGAATAAAAACCATTTCTTCTACAATGCGAAAATCACATTTTCTTCAATGCAAAAATCATATTTTTAAAATCAATAAAAATCATATTTTAAAATCAATAAAAATCAGATGTTTGTTAAACAAAATAATAAATAACAGAATAACTCACAATTTCCATCGACCTAGGGCTTTAATCGGAGGGAGGAGGAAGGGATGGAGGCGCATGTTGCTACTGGAGGTGGTAGGGGTGGTGTCAGGTCGTTTATGGTCGGAGGCAGGCCCGACGTGGCGGTTTGCGACTGATTTGGGCTGGGGAGGGAAATCGGAGGGCTGGAGAGAGGGGGTGGGGGTCGGAGCTGCTGGAGGCGGAGTGAGGGGGGTCGCGGTGGTGCGGCGCCACCTGGGGAGGTGTGCGACGGGGGTGCGAGGCCTAACGACGTGTTAGGGTTTTGTTTTGGGAGGGGGGATTATAGTGAATTATTTTATTTAATATTATTTATTTATTTATATTTTTTCTTCAAAAATGTTGCCTTTTCTTTCGAACTCGAAACGAGACCCAACGACTGTCGCCCAAGCCAAATACCCCCATTCCGGACACAATAGGATATGTTTTATAACCCGATTTGACTTTTACGATCATTTTTCGCTAAGTTTAAAATATAAATCATTTTATTTTAAATTCAAATGCACATTTTAATTTACCGGGCCACATACTGACTCCAAAAATTCCAGAAAAATAAATCTGGATATGCTTAGACGATACGGTCCTAACAAAACTAATTTCGTCGAATTTGGAGACCGTTTGAAAAGCGGTCATTTTCCAGTCGAATAAATTCAAACTGAATTGACCAAACACATTTAAATCCTCCACGCTCACATATTGATTCCAAAAATTATGAAAATTGGAATATAACAAAAGTTTGACAATCCGGATCCAACAAAAGTGGTCTCATCGAAAACGGAGGTCATTTGCAAAATCGCTATTTTTAAGGGCTATATTTTCATTGCGGTTATTCTGAATTTTTAACTGGACATAACCTTTTATTCCCGCAATGAAATTTCAATTTTTTAGATTCATTGGAAAGATATTTTCAAACATATTCAAATATTTCTAGTTTCACTAAAATCCGGTTTATTTCGAATCCTGTACATTCATTTGAAGTATGAAATCGAATTTTCAAACTACTGCGCCATTTCCAATTCCTTTTATAATTAAAATAAAATTTAATATTCTAACTTCGATCTAAATAAATTTATACGTTCTAATTCTATTTAAAATAAATTTCTAATCATTATTATTTAAAATAAATCATTTTAATTATTCAAATTTCATTAAAATTGCCAAAATAAAAATTTTAAACTGGTTCTGTTTTTCCGGGTTGTTACATTTGGTTTCTATGAAGAGTGTTATTACATGGTTAAATTTACATGGAAAACAGATGAAATTTAAGTTGATAGAAACGCATTATTGTAACATAAATGAATAACTAACTGTAACAACCCGGAAAATCTGGGCCAGTTTAAAATTTTTATTTTGGCGATTTTAGCAAATTTTGATTATTTAAAATGAATTATTTTAAATAAAAACGACGAGAAATTTATTTTGAATATAATTAGAATGTATATATTATATACGTCGTCGTTGGAATATAAATAATTATATATAATTATAAAAGGAATTGAAAATGGCGCGGTAGTTCGATAATTCGATTTCAAACTTCAATTGAATGTACCGGGTGCAAAACAATCCGGATTTTAATGAAACCAAAAATAATGGAATCTAATAGTGAATATCTTTCCAACGAATCCGGGAAATCAAGATTTCATAGCGGGAATCAAAAGATATGTCCAGTTGAAAATTCTGAATAGTCGCTATGGAATTCAGGCCCTTAAAAATGGACATTTTGCAAATGACCTCGGATTTTGACGAAACCTCTTTTGTTGGGTCCGTGATGTCAATTTATTGCTAGATTCCAAATTTCATAATTTTTCGAATCAATATGTGAGCGTGGCAAAGGAAAACGCGTTTGACCAGTTTCAGTTGATTTTAATCGACTGGAAATTGGCCATTTTTCAAACGGTCTTAGAATTCAACGAAATTAGTTTTGTTAGGACCGTATCGTCGATACGAAGCTAGAAAATATTTTTCTGGGATTTTTCAAGTTAGTATGTGACCCCGGTAATTTGAAATGTACGTTTAAAATTCAATATAGTGATTTAAATGTAAATTCAAAGGAAACTAATCGAAACGATCAAATCAACCTACGATACATATCCCATTGTGTTCGGAATGGGGGTAAAATGCTATGGACGACAGGCGCTGGGCCTCGTTTCGAGGTCGTAGGTAAAAGTCAGCTTTTTGAAAAAAAAAAGGGGAACCTCTCCCCGTTAACCCGATCTGCCCACCCCCCCCTCTCTCTCTCATTCAGATCGATCCAAAAAAAAAAAGGAGAGAAAGATCGAGGAAGGCGGAAGCCGCCGCCTAGCCTCAGGCGCGAGCCCCTACCAGCGCCACCTCCAGCGAGGAACCGCCCCCTCCTCCCTTCGCGTTCTGCTCCTTTCCCTCCCCTTCGCCAGCACCGTGAGCCCCACAACCCCCCCCCCCCCCGCAGCAGCGGCCGCCGGCCTGACAGCCCCCCCCTCCTCCACCAATTCCGTCAGTAAACCCCCCCCCCCCCCTCTGTAAGTTTTTTTATTTTATTTTATTTTATAGAAACAGGAAAAAAAACTGATTTTTTTTAGGATTTTTAAACTGATTTTTTTTAGGATTTTTAAACTGATTTTTTTAGGATTTTTTTAAACTGATTTTTTTTAGGATTTTTAAACTGATTTTATTTTTAGATTTTAAATAGAAAAAGATTTAAACTTTAGAATAGAAAAAGATTTAAACTTTAAAAAGAGAAAGGTTTGAACTTTAAAATAGAAAAGATCAGATTTTTAGAATAGAAAAGATCATATTTTTAAAATAGAAAAGACGGAATTTTTATTGAGTAGAAGAAGTAAGATATGATTTTTATATTTTTAAAGCAATAAAAATATAATTTTTACATCATAGAAATATTAAAAATATCATCTTTATATGAGTAGCAAAATAAAGATGTGATTTTTATAATGATATTTTTGAAAAGGCGAAATCTTTATTTTTGAAAAGGCGAAATCTATATTTTTGAAAATATGATTTTTATATATTGAACGTCGAAGTAAAAATGTGATTTTTACATATGTAGTGGCTACGGGCAAAGAAAGTGATATCGACGAGAACAGTGAAGATTTCCTGCATTAGAAGTGCCGTGAAGTTTGGATAGCTATCTGTGAGAATTTCTCACCTTTCAATTTCTTTTCTAATTATATATATATACTAGGATGCAGACGGTGCTTAGTAGCACCCGACACAATCGTCCACAGACCATGGACTTGTTTGTTTGGTTGCATAGATTAGTTATATGATTTGATTTGAATTTGGTTGTTTGGTGATTTTGATTGATGTGTGAATGGCGTGGGCCTTCACTAGACCGGGGATAAGGCTAGGCCTCGTCCCGTTTCTAGTATCGTGACGTTATGCCGCCGAAATTTTCTAAAATATGTTAGAAAATAAAAATATCACTTTATTGTGTAAATGAATAATAGAAATTCATATGTTGGAATAAAATGTTTTATCGTTAAAAATATAATTTTTAACGTGAATATGAATATAGTGAAAGTGAATAAAATAAAATATTCATTTACAAACCAGACGGTTTGTTTATGTACACCTATTTGAAGGACATTGATTGGGACGATAAATTTTACACATCGCCCAACAACACAAATAAAATACGTGTTTGATTGTTTGAAACCCCACACGGGTGTTAGGATGAAATTTGAAGTTCACTCATCCTGATTGATTAAATATGTCGATCGATCGATTGACAGGCTGTTATAAGCGTTAGATAACTATATTTGATGCTTATACAGTGTAGTGCACTTTGGTTGATGGTTGATTATTTTTCAAAGCTATTATATACATGTGTTGTAGAAAATCCATATAATTAACATTATATGGTAATTGATTGGGCTTCATTCCAGTTTTGAAAAATAAATATTTGAAATAGAATATTTGAAAATAGGAATATATGAAGCCGTGTTGATTAGATTGACGCCATTTTGACGTGAACGATATTTATATCGATTTTAAACGATTTCGAAATGAATTGAATTGAAAACGATTTCGAAATGAATTGAATTGAAAACGATTTCGAAATGAATTGAATTGAAAACGATTTCGAAATGAATTGAATTGAAAACGATTTCGAAATGAATTGAAAACGAATTCAAATTGAATTGAAAGCGAATTGAAATGAATTCAAATTGAATTGAAATTTGAATTGAATAGAAACGAATTTTAAAACGAATTTATAAAGAAGAATTCAATTTTGATTTGAATTGAAATGAAAGTTGAAATTGCTTTTGAAACGAATTTTAAAACTATTTATATAATTCGTTTTAAATAGAAATCGACGAAGTATATATTATATATATTATATATATAATATAATGGCCTGAATAGAACGCGCCGCGCCGCGGTAGTTCGTGAATTTCGACCATTTATTTCAAACGGACATTACGGGAGATCCGACCGTCGGATTCTCCTAAAACCGGAACCGTTGGGTTCGTATCGAAAAGAGCTTTCTAACGAATGTTAGAAATTTGAAATCTAACGGTTGGATTTGGAGATACGTCCAAATCAAATTCGAAAAAGGTCGCTGTAAGTGCAGTTCGATGGCCGTTGATGGAAATCGACTGTACGGGCCTTGATAAAATTATTAAAAATAATAATAATTTGTGTAAAATCATAAGAAATGATTTGAGAAGAATTGGGATGAAAAACTCCATATTTGAAAAGATAAAAACAGATTTTTATCGAAATGAACTAGTTTTGAACTAGAATTATAATTCTATTTATTTTTGAATAAATAAATTGAATTCGAAAAGGGTTTTAAAAATAACCAAAATTTCCAATGATTGCATTGGAGTGGATTTGAATCGAAATTGTCTTCGGAATATTTCGATGTTGGAATTCGTGATTATACAGGTGTTGTTATGGAAATTTGAAAGATATATATTTATATCGTTATTTCCAATACGACATTTGTTAGTCGTAGAATTCGATATTGAATATAAGCCGATATATTTTCTATTCAGAGCCTTGTATTGAATATCGAATGTGATTTGGGTTTGTCGTGAATGGTGTCTTCACTAACACTGTTCTTGAACCCAGTTGAGAAAAGATTAAATCTTTTTTATTTAGATTTAATGAAGTGTACCAATTAAACAATATTTAATTGGAACAGAATTGATATTGATTTTTGGGTTTATCGTGGACAGTGTTTTAAATAACACTTGTTCTTTAACCCGATAATTAATGGAATGATATTTTGGGTTTATCGTGAACCGTGTTTTAAATGACACTGATTCTTTAACCCAGTTAACGATTAAAACTAAGTGAAGTTTTAATGAATCTTTAATTAGATTGAAATGATCGAAAATGGAGTATCACTAGTTTTGCTCCAGGCGATAGTTAAATCTTTAATTAGATTTGAACGTGAAAGGGTAATTGAATTTACCGATAACACTGTGGTGTTAGATATGAAGTATTACCAGTTTTACTTCATGGAATGAATAGGTTGGGATTGGGAAATTAAAACCAATGATTACTTCGGTAAGGTTCGTTAATCTCGACTAGTTTGAATTGATATTCAAAAATAGAATAAAGAATAAATTCAAGGAATTTATCTTGGATAAAATTAATGGGAACCTTTCCCTATGAATGTGAAATTTAGAAACTAACTGTCGGTTAGGCAAGCAGAATGGTTTTCTGGATATTGATCTGATGTTGGTTTCGGCTTTCGGGGTTAATATTTGGGGAATTATTCTCTTGATTAACTTACGGTTAGTGACTGATGAATTGGAATGAGGCGTATGTTGTGTTTGTGTAACACTTATTTAAAATGTACGCGAGTTATTCGGAAAGACCGGGTTTAGCCCATTCTGAATAACTGATACGACGATAAGTCGAAGATGAAGACGGTGGTCGAAGACCAGAAGTCTTCACGTCGTTTGGGTGATTACTGATGATCTTGATTGGGCTGTACACCCAAGAAGATGGAAACAGTTGGTGATCGTCCAGACGTACTTGGAGATCGATGGATATGCGGGGTACTAGGTGCCTCCGGTTTCGTTCAGACCCAGAACGGACTTGTAAAGGGACTGTGTGTCTGACATTGGATTTTAGTCTGTGTGATTGATCTCTATTAAATATATATCTGTTTGGCGGCGGAGAATTTATTCTCTTGCTTAACGCCCTTCTCTGAGACGTACGAGCTCAAGGGTTATATATTGATGGATATCAAACGCATGGAGTGAATTGCCTGTGTGGCATGCCTAAGCGGCAGTTGATCGAGGCTTCTGTTGAAAAGCAAAGTCTTGTGGTGATGATCAAAGCACGGCCTTTGTGGCGTAGCTTTGTGTAACGTTTACTTCGCGAGTTTCACACCCGGTATGAACCAAAAACGGGAGACGAACCTCAGGGAGGGCCTGCGTTTCCTCCTAGCTAGAAGTGGCGTCAGTGGTTTTACACACCCTGACGAGTTTGACTTATGTGGTTGTTGCTGTTGCGAGGCCCCTCGGTTTGATCGGACGATCCGGGTCCGATGGAGTCAGTCGTTGGCTCATTTACGCCCCAAAGGGCGGGGAAACGCAGTGTTCAGGCATTTTAATCCACATCGGTGGACCGGCCCTGACGATCCAAGGGTCACTCGAGCTCTGATCCTGAGACTCGGGCTAGGCAGTCTCGAATCGGTTGGGGACTATCTTTTGCCTCGGTTCATAGACGGAAATCCAATTTCCAAATACGTGACATTTGCGGTTTTAATTGTAGAACTAGTATGGCGACATGATATATGGTACCCATGCCGCCTATGATTGATACTTATGATTTGAAGTTGTTTTATACAGTATGCACTTATAATAGTATCAAACGATTTGTTTTAAACGTATCAAGCATTCTTTGGCTGTTATAAGGGAAAACCCTATCCTCGGCTGCGTTGCATTGTGTGATGGGACCTGGGTCTTATAACAGCTTCATTTTTCTTTATTTAGCATTGCGCTGTTTGTTTTATGCACTGGTATTCTTGGGAGGAAACCCGTTCCGTGTTATACGGCGTGGTCCCTTGATTTACCTAACTTTAAAAATAAAGATTAATAACTGTTTTAGTTCTCACACCAGTCACATGACTGACCTGGAGTTTATTGTTTTAACCTAAACTCTGGGTGCCCTTATTTTGACACGGGCAGCTAGTAGTTTTGGTTTTGCAGATTTATATTCACAGGATCCTGGTTTACAGCTGGAACGATATCCGGAAAGCTTTGTATCCGTATATCTCATTCTAGTTGTGTATTGTATTATTTTCCGCTGCTTTGTGTTTAAATGTAATTTAAATCTCTGATATTTCTGTGTAATATTCGTTTATACTCTGTATATTCTTGTAATCTGATACATTATTGTAATATACAATGAAATGTTCTTCTGTTTGCGTTCTGTTTTGTCTTGTTCTCAAACGATAGGGCGTTTCGAACGGTCTGGGTCGGTTTAGCGACTGGTTCGGACCGAGCGAAATTCCTTGCCGCCACAGTTGGTATCAGAGCTTTGGTTTACAAAGCAGAGAACAAGGCACATTAGAACCGTACGAAAGAATTCATCAGATATTGGATTAGTAATATCCAACGGGAATGACTCGTTAGAGATGGGATCAGTAGTATCCTAGAACGAGTGTGAAGGGTAAATTTTTAAAATGAAAACAATTTTGGTTTTGAAGATTTAAATCAATTATTCGTATTTGATTATCTATTTATATTGATGTGGACAATCCAGTATATATAGATTTTGCGTATACGTCTGATCCGCGTGTATTCAAAGTTTTAATATATTGGATAGATATAGCATCACACTCTAGTCGCCCGGAGATATTATTGATGATAGCGATCGCATCATCAACATTTATGTTCGAGTTTCGAAGGTGAGATTCCTATATATTTCCATTAGACTGGTGTGAGAACCAAAACTAATATAGCTAGAATTCATTGTTGTGATTGGACATCAAAACATGATTTTCTTTATATATATCAAAGTTATGAATTTCAAATGATAATCCACTAATTGATTGATGTTTGTGTTGTTTGTTTATTTGTTTGATAATTTTGAACCATTATGCCTAATTGAACCAAATATTGAACTGTATTGAAAATTGGTCGCGTTTGCTTGCATATACATATATATCATTGAACAGGTCATAGCAAGGAGGCTAGAGCCGAAGAATAAAATTTGTTTGCCCGACAAATAGGTACATGTTTACTACATAATTTACTGTTTTGTTTGGGTGATGATGATTTTATGAGCCTATTGGCTAGCCGCTTGGCTTTTTCTTTTTCTTTTTGAGATCTGAAGGACCGGGGAAGCTATTTGAAATTCCCCGATGCTCCCGGTGCAGGGGAGGTTATGGCGAAATTTTTCGAAAATTCAGGGTGTTAGCCAAATTTTTGAAATTTTGAAAATTCTCAGAAACTGGAAAGTTGGAGAATGAAAGCCAGATCGAATGTAGAGTTAAATGATCAACCCACTTTCGACTTTGTTCCTTTTCGGGGACGAAAAGTTTTAAGTGGGGGAGATTGTAACAACCCGGAAAATCTGGGCCAATTTAAAAATTTTATTTTGGCGATTTTAGCAAATTTTGATTATTTAAAATGAATTATTTTAAATAAAAACGACGAGAAATTTATTTTGAATATAATTAGAACGTATATATTATATACGTCGTCGTTGGAATATAAATAATTATATATAATTATAAAAGGAATTGAAAATGGCGCGGTAGTTCGATAATTCGATTTCAAACTTCAATTGAATGTACCGGGTGCAAAACAATCCGGATTTTAATGAAACCAAAAATAATGGAATCTAATAGTGAATATCTTTCCAACGAATCCGGGAAATCAAGATTTCATAGCGGGAATCAAAAGATATGTCCAGTTGAAAATTCTGAATAGTCGCTATGGAATTCAGGCCCTTAAAAATGGACATTTTGCAAATGACCTCGGATTTCGACGAAACCTCTTTTGTTGGGTCCGTGATGTCAATTTATTGCTAGATTCCAAATTTCATAATTTTTCGAATCAATATGTGAGCGTGGCAAAGGAAAACGCGTTTGACCAGTTTCAGTTGATTTTAATCGACTGGAAATTGGCCATTTTTCAAACGGTCTCAGAATTCAACGAAATTAGTTTTGTTAGGACCGTATCGTCGATACGAAGCTAGAAAATATTTTTCTGGGATTTTTCAAGTTAGTATGTGACCCCGGTAATTTGAAATGTACGTTTAAAATTCAATATAGTGATTTAAATGTAAATTCAAAGGAAACTAATCGAAACGATCAAATCAACCTACGATACATATCCCATTGTGTTCGGAATGGGGGTAAAATGCTATGGACGACAGGCGCTGGGCCTCGTTTCGAGGTCGTAGGTAAAAGTCAGCTTTTTGAAAAAAAAAAAAAAAGGGGGAACCTCTCCCCGTTAACCCGCTCTGGCCCCCCCCCTCTCTCTCATTCAGATCGATCCAAAAAGAAAAAAAAAGGAGAGAAAGATCGAGGAAGGCGGAAGCCGCCGCCTAGCCTCAGGCGCGAGCCCCTACCAGCACCACCTCCAGCGAGGAACCGCCCCCTCCTCCCTTCGCGTGCTGCTCCTTTCCCTCCCCTTCGCCAGCACCGTGAGCCCCACAACCCCCCCCGCAGCAGCGGCCGCCGGCCTGACAGCCCCCCCCTCCACCAATTCCGTCAGTAAAACCCCCCCCCCCCTCTGTAAGTTTTTTTATTTTATTTATTTTATTTTATTTTATAGAAACAGGAAAAAAAAAACTGATTTTTTTTAGGATTTTTAAACTGATTTTTTATAGGATTTTTAAACTGATTTTTTAAGGATTTTTTTAAACTGATTTTTTTTAGGATTTTTAAACTGATTTTATTTTTAGATTTTAAATAGAAAAAGATTTAAACTTTAGAATAGAAAAAGATTTAAACTTTAAAAAGAGAAAGGTTTGAACTTTAAAATAGAAAAGATCAGATTTTTAGAATAGAAAAGATCATATTTTTAAAATAGAAAAGACGGAATTTTTATTGAGTAGAAGAAGTAAGATATGATTTTTATATTTTTAAAGCAATAAAAATATAATTTTTACATCATAGAAATATTAAAAATATCATCTTTATATGAGTAGCAAAATAAAGATGTGATTTTTATAATGATATTTTTGAAAAGGCGAAATCTTTATTTTTGAAAAGGCGAAATCTTTATTTTTGAAAAGGCGAAATCTTTATTTTGGAAAAGGCGAAATCTTTATTTTTGAAAAGGCGAAATCTATATTTTTGAAAATATGATTTTTATATATTGAACGTCGAAGTAAAAATGTGATTTTTACATATGTAGTGGCTACGGGCAAAGAAAGTGATATCGACGAGAACAGTGAAGATTTCCTGCATTAGAAGTGCCGTGAAGTTTGGATAGCTATCTGTGAGAATTTCTCACCTTTCAATTTCTTTTCTAATTATATATATATACTAGGATGCAGACGGTGCTTAGTAGCACCCGACACAATCGTCCACAGACCATGGACTTGTTTGTTTGGTTGCATAGATTAGTTATATGATTTGATTTGAATTTGGTTGTTTGGTGATTTTGATTGATGTGTGAATGGCGTGGGCCTTCACTAGACCGGGGATAAGGCTAGGCCTCGTCCCATTTCTAGTATCGTGCCGTTATGCCGCCGAAATTTTCTAAAATATGTTAGAAAATAAAAATATCACTTTATTGTGTAAATGAATAATAGAAATTCATATGTTGGAATAAAATGTTTTATCGTTAAAAATATAATTTTTAACGTGAATATGAATATAGTGAAAGTGAATAAAATAAAATATTCATTTACAAACCAGACGGTTTGTTTATGTACACCTATTTGGAGGACATTGATTGGGACGATAAATTTTACACATCGCCCAACAGCACAAATAAAATATGTGTTTGATTGTTTGAAACCCCACATGGGTGTTAGGATGAAATTTGAAGTTCACTCATCCTGATTGATTAAATATGTCGATCGATCGATTGACAGGCTGTTATAAGCGTTAGATAACTATATTTGATGCTTATACAGTGTAGTGCACTTTGGTTGATGGTTGATTATTTTTCAAAGCTATTATATACATGTGTTGTAGAAAATCCATATAATTAACATTATATGGTAATTGATTGGGCTTCATTCCAGTTTTGAAAAAGAAATATTTGAAATAGAATATTTGAAAATAGGAATATATGAAGCCGTGTTGATTAGATTGACGCCATTTTGACGTGAACGATATTTATATCGATTTTAAACGATTTCGAAATGAATTGAATTGAAAACGATTTCGAAATGAATTGAATTGAAAACGATTTCGAAATGAATTGAATTGAAAACGATTTCAAAATGAATTGAATTGAAAACGATTTCGAAATGAATTGAATTGAAAACGATTTCGAAATGAATTGAAAACGAATTCAAATTGAATTGAAAGCGAATTGAAATGAATTCAAATTGAATTGAAATTTGAATTGAATAGAAATGAATTTTAAAACGAATTTATAAAGAAGAATTCAATTTTGATTTGAATTGAAATGAAAGTTGAAATTGCTTTTGAAACGAATTTTAAAACTATTTATATAATTCGTTTTAAATAGAAATCGACGAAGTATATATTATAAATATTATATATATAATATAATGGCCTGAATAGAACGCGCCGCGCCGCGGTAGTTCGTGAATTTCGACCATTTATTTCAAACGGACATTACGGGAGATCCGACCGTCGGATTCTCCTAAAACCGGAACCGTTGGGTTCGTATCGAAAAGAGCTTTCTAACGAATGTTAGAAATTTGAAATCTAACGGTTGAATTTGGAGATACGTCCAAATCAAATTCGAAAAAGGTCGCTGTAAGTGCAGTTCGATGGCCGTTGATGGAAATCGACTGTACGGGCCTTGATAAAATTATTAAAAATAATAATAATTTGTGTAAAATCATAAGAAATGATTTGAGAAGAATTGGGATGAAAAACTCCATATTTGAAAAGATAAAAACAGATTTTTATCGAAATGAACTAGTTTTGAACTAGAATTATAATTCTATTTATTTTTGAATAAATAAATTGAATTCGAAAAGGGTTTTAATAATAACCAAAATTTCCAATGATTGCATTGGAGTGGATTTGAATCGAAATTGTCTTCGGAATATTTCGATGTTGGAATTCGTGATTATACAGGTGTTGTTATGGAAATTTGAAAGATATATATTTATATCGTTATTTCCAATACGACATTTGTTAGTCGTAGAATTCGATATTGAATATAAGCCGATATATTTTCTATTCAGAGCCTTGTATTGAATATCGAATGTGATTTGGGTTTGTCGTGAATGGTGTCTTCACTAACACTGTTCTTGAACCCAGTTGAGAAAAGATTAAATCTTTTTTATTTAGATTTAATGAAGTGTACCAATTAAACAATATTTAATTGGAACAGAATTGATATTGATTTTTGGGTTTATCGTGGACAGTGTTTTAAATAACACTTGTTCTTTAACCCGATAATTAATGGAATGATATTTTGGGTTTATCGTGAACCGTGTTTTAAATGACACTGATTCTTTAACCCAGTTAACGATTAAAACTAAGTGAAGTTTTAATGAATCTTTAATTAGATTGAAATGATCGAAAATGGAGTATCACCAGTTTTGCTCCAGGCGATAGTTAAATCTTTAATTAGATTTGAACGTGAAAGGGTAATTGAATTTACCGATAACACTGTGGTGTTAGATATGAAGTATTACCAGTTTTACTTCATGGAATGAATAGGTTGGGATTGGGAAATTAAAACCAATGATTACTTCGGTAAGGTTTGTTAATCTCGACTAGTTTGAATTGATATTCAAAAATAGAATAAAGAATAAATTCAAGGAATTTATCTTGGATAAAATTAATGGGAACCTTTCCTTATGAATGTGAAATTTAGAAACTAACTGTCGGTTAGGCAAGCAGAATGGTTTTCTGGATATTGATCTGATGTTGGTTTCGGCCTTCGGGGTTAATATTTGGGGAATTATTCTCTTGATTAACTTACGGTTAGTGACTGATGAATTGGAATGAGGCGTATGTTGTGTTTGTGTAACACTTATTTAAAATGTACGCGAGTTATTCGGAAAGACCGGGTTTAGCCCATTCTGAATAACTGATACGACGATAAGTCGAAGATGAAGACGGTGGTCGAAGACCAGAAGTCTTCACGTCGTTTGGGTGATTACTGATGATCTTGATTGGGCTGTACACCCAAGAAGATGGAAACAGTTGGTGATCGTCCAGACGTACTTGGAGATCGATGGATATGCGGGGTACTAGGTGCCTCCGGTTTCGTTCAGACCCAGAACGGACTTGTAAAGGGACTGTGTGTCTGACATTGGATTTTAGTCTGTGTGATTGATCTCTATTAAATATATATCTGTTTGGCGGCGGAGAATTTATTCTCTTGCTTAACGCCCTTCTCTGAGACGTACGAGCTCAGGGGTTATATATTGATGGATATCAAACGCATGGAGTGAATTGCCTGTGTGGCATGCCTAAGCGGCAGTTGATCGAGGCTTCTGTTGAAAAGCAAAGTCTTGTGGTGATGATCAAAGCACGGCCGTTGTGGCGTAGCTTTGTGTAACGTTTACTTCGCGAGTTTCACACCCGGTATGAACCAAAAACGGGAGACGGACCTCAGGGAGGGCCTGCGTTTCCTCCTAGCTAGAAGTGGCGTCAGTGGTTTTACACGCCCTGACGAGTTTGACTTATGTGGTTGTTGCTCTTGCGAGGCGCCTCGGTTTGATCGGACGATCCGGGTCCGATGGAGTCATTCGTTGGCTCATTTACGCCCCAAAGGGCGGGGAAACGCAGTGTTCAGGCATTTTAATCCACATCGGTGGACCGGCCCTGACGATCCAAGGGTCACTCGAGCTCTGATCCTGAGACTCGGGCTAGGCAGTCTCGAATCGGTTGGGGACTATCTTTTGCCTCGGTTCATAGACGGAAATCCAATTTCCAAATACGTGACATTTGCGGTTTTAATTGTAGAACTAGTATGGCGACATGATATATGGTACCCATGCCGCCTATGATTGATACTTATGATTTGAAGTTGTTTTATACAGTATGCACTTATAATAGTATCAAACGATTTGTTTTAAACGTATCAAGCATTCTTTGGCTGTTATAAGGGAAAACCCTATCCTCGGCTGCGTTGCATTGTGTGATGGGACCTGGGTCTTATAACAGCTTCATTTTTCTTTATTTAGCATTGCGCTGTTTGTTTTATGCACTGGTATTCTTGGGAGGAAACCCGTTCCGTGTTATACGGCGTGGTCCCTTGATTTACCTAACTTTAAAAATAAAGATTAATAACTGTTTTAGTTCTCACACCAGTCACATGACTGACCTGGAGTTTATTGTTTTAACCTAAACTCTGGGTGCCCTTATTTTGACACGGGCAGCTAGTAGTTTTGGTTTTGCAGATTTATATTCACAGGATCCTGGTTTACAGCTGGAACGATATCCGGAAAGCTTTGTATCCGTATATCTCATTCTAGTTGTGTATTGTATTATTTTCCGCTGCTTTGTGTTTAAATGTAATTTAAATCTCTGATATTTCTGTGTAATATTCGTTTATACTCTGTATATTCTTGTAATCTGATGCATTGTTGTAATATACAATGAAATGTTCTTCTGTTTGCGTTCTGTTTTGTCTTGTTCTCAAACGATAGGGCGTTTCGAACGGTCTGGGTAGGTTTAGCGACTGGTTCGGACCGAGCGAAATTCCTTGCCGCCACACTAACTGATATGAATTCCAAACCACTTCTTATTTTAGCACATGCAGGTACACGTGATTCATCCAAATTTGGAAACTAATAGAGACCTTAACTTGTAGATTTGTTAAATTATTCGCATTACAATCGCAATACAAAACTATTAGAAATGGATATACCAAGTATAATGTAGATAATTAACAATTCATATAGTGGTAAGAAATATGGTAATTATTCTCAGCTCTCTCTATTGTGTTAGATAGGCTGGAAATGAATTTTGAATACGACCATCGCATATTGTTTTTCTCTCTAGCAACAAAAGGTACAACTTAAACATCATCAAAGATTGCATAGTTAGGCCATGTCATCCTATGCCTTGCTTATACAAATATAAGTGGCATCTAGTTTGATGACCAAACAAACATTCATCCTTATAGAATATTCTAAAATTTAATTTATTCCGAAATTTAATTATGGCATTTGGATTATTTCATTAAACTAACGTGATTATTGGTAACATATGAATGTCATTGACTATCAATAGTTACAATTTGAAAAACTAAATTAACTTATGACAAAAATGGTATGAATAGTAAGTTATTGCATTTCTAGCAATAATATCGAGTCTTTTGAAACCCCAAGATCATTTTTTTGTCATTATACTCGTCGGTGGAGAGACTGAATAATTTATTGCAAATGGCATAAGGACACTCTTTTAGGGAAACTTACATGGGAAGTAACCAGAATTGATATTAGGTACTACTGCAACAGTAAAAAATTATGGTACGCATATACAACATTTTCTCCTAAGTTGATATTTGAATTAAAATAGCAACAGGTTAGAAGACATAGTTTAAAATAAAATTGAAGCAAGAGGAGAGTTATCAATAATATTTCATATTATAAAATGATTGGAGATGAAACAAGCTATGTTCTCGATTTTATTCATTTACATCCAACTAAAATAAATTGTGCATCATTTATCATCAATGGTTCGAAAAAGCCAAAGATAATTAATAACTATGATCATCCCCTGATAAATATAATTCAAACATGGGCACACATAAATTTCTTTCCTCACATAAGGTGTAATTACTCAAATGATTTTCAGTAATTGTTTTGCCCTTGTAAAATAAAAGCTACTTGTACCACATATTAAATTTCATTCTGGATAAATTCAATTTTGTTGTTGATCCTAATTAAAGGACGTTGTGACATTCAAACCAATTTACACAGTTGAATTTTTACTCCTTGACCACATTAATATGATATACTTTAGTAATGATGGTCAGAAAACATTATATTCCATCAATCTTAGATTAAAAAAATATAGATAAACCAACCAGTCATACAAAGAAATTTGTATAGTAAGATTAACTACTTAACTATCTATAGCAGCTCAATGCATAAATGATGACTAAACAATGCCCTGTGGAGGCTTACATCACAGATAAACAAAACATATTACGTGAATGCAAAAGGAGTAATAAACATTTGATCATCTTAGTTATTTAGTAGTATACAATTAAATGGGAAACTCATAAATCTGTTTCATTGATCATTCTATATTGTAACTTTGATTTGTTTCTTTATGGTTGTTTTTAAGGTGCAATTATATTAATCATTTTATTTTGTAACTTCATTTTTGTTTCTTTAGAGGATTCACTCAAGGTATGCTACCTTTGAGGGTGAATGTTATTATTATTTGGATATTAGCTAGCCAATGAGTAAGATTAAGATTGTAAGCTTTTTTTTAATGAAAATATTCATTTAAAATGTAATATCGCAACAATCACTTCTTATTACTTTAAACTCCATTTCTTTTAATAGAAGATAAATTACTGTAGTATGTAGTTGACGAAGAGCGGAAAATCTTCAACAGAATAAAGCAGACATGCGTAGATCAAAAATTGAAAATGCAAACTGTGTTTTAATGGTATTTAATGCAACTAAGCTTCATTAGTTTATCTTAGGGCTACCGTATTTTTTACCTGAAACCGTACATCTATTTGATAGGTGAACATGCGTAGCCTTAAACGGACATAATGGTGTTGGACTCATGTTATGTGAAGCATCTCTCATCTAATTTTGTACATTAAAATCTTAAGATAAGGGTAGGATTATTATTATTTTTTGACTAAAAAATCAGTTAGTTATAAGACACATGATTCTTTTTATCTCTCAGGGTTATGATATTACCAGCAAGGCTGACAGTGAATGAAAATCATGTTGAAATCGACATAAACTTGAAAAATCCAAATCAATATATTCTAATATCAAAACGAAAATCTCAATACTGCATTGGCTAATATTATGCTTTTACATTTTTATACATACCTACATTGGCTAATAATATGCTTTTACATCTATACACAGTCAAAAAATTGAAAGAAAAATATAGTATGTATGATACATAGGAAAAACAAATGATCAAATTGTGTTATACAGCCCATTATAACGTCTCCATGTAAAGATCTATGTAGAATCTTCAATTCTGGTAAAAATTAGTTGTACAGTTACTAACTTAGCAACCATTGTTTTATAAATAATGGTTTAATACAAAATATAGAGAAGATGAACATGAAGAAAGTCATGATACAATTAGTTGGATTACAAAGAGATGTAGGCAACAATAGTTTATTTACAGTAAGTCGGGAGAAATCGAGATGATGAGAAGAAATTAAAAAACAACTAAGTTTTTGATCAATAATTGTAGCATTTACATATTATTTTTCGTTCATAACACATTTCTTACAACACCTCTCATATGTAATTGTATTTCACTTTAAATTTTTGCAGTGAAAAGTATCCTTCCTTGTATTCCTTTTCCCAACTCTTTTGAAATGGAAATGTCATAAATATAAATTTTGGCTGTCATATTTCTTCCAAACAATTTCAGATGTTCAATTATTGATCAAACGAACCGAGATTCTAAATTATTTGCTTAGAAATTATCGATTCCTAATCTAAAGTTGCACTTAAATTCCTTCAAGAAGTTTGAAACAAATATGGATTCATATAAAGTAAATGTGTTACATATGGGTATACAATTTCATATGAAGTAAATGTGTTACATATCGATGACAGTTTTGATCTATCACCATGCAGTCAGTGTATAAAAAAATTTCTACAAATATGGATTCAATACATCTGTTTCATAAATGGGTGACTTTATTTTGAAAACCCACTGTTTTAGAGTAGCGATAATAGAGTTAATACCATATGTTTGGAATGAGAAGACTACATCCAAAAACATACACTTTTTATTCCTAAATTAATATTTTTACATTGATGATAGGAAAATTATGATCTTTTATAATTTAGTCACAACCAAATGTTGACTCAATAAATACATTTTAAGATTACCAAACGCAAGATACGTCTATCTGATGACCAGATTGACGCTCTATATCCCATTGAACATGTATTCATTGTAGAGTTATTTAAATGATTTATTTGACTATACCTTAAATCATCATTGGATAAGAAGGTATGACAAAATAAATAGTCATTGGCACAAAATCAGTAAGAAGAATTCAGATTTGTCATGTATACTACTTACTAAATGAATTGTAAAGTCCATTTAAATTTAGTCATGTTGAATTGAGGAATGTATTCCCAATAACATGTTATGATCAGTAGATGCCAGGAAAATACAGAGTGCAAGTTGGATTGGGTCTGGAATAGCACAGATATTATCTAAAGACATAATGAATGTACATAAAATCAGCAAAAGAAAATCTTTTAAGTTCAAACTTTGTTTTTTTATGCATAAATTGAATATGCTTAGTTACTATGGTCTTCATTAAATACATGTACATATATTTGTGTTAATCCCTAAAAAAAACCATACGCACATTGAGTAAAGGATACGGAACGAACACCATGAGGGTCGGTCGTGCGCAATGTTATCTGAGGCACTTAAACAACTCACGATGGATAGGACGCAACTGCATAGAGAAAGACCCAAGTATCAAACCCAAAACAAATCAAGTCGACCAGTACGACCAAAGAAAATGGCACGATATGCTATGAGAAATGAGGCTCAATAGAGATAAGGATCATACATTCTGTAAAGCTGCTCACAGCAACGGAGCACGCTTGATCTAATATCATAGCTCGGTCACACGCATCAAGACAGGAGTCAAGGTCGCTCGTATATTTAACAACTTCTCATGAATTGCAACTACTATTGCTCGACACTCGAATCAGAAACCCATTGGCAGGTCGTATACCAACTCCTAGAAAGATCACATTCACATCTCAAAGTCGCAAGTCTCATTCGGTCGCCTCTGGACTAATGAAGATCGCCCACAACCACATAAAGGAACTATGATCGGTTATTCCTTCATCTCGCCATCAAGCAAATCAAACATCTACTCATCGAATGCTAGAAATAGATGTGACCGAAGAGCACCGACCGAAGTCACTCGCTTAACTACTCAAGACACTCGCTCCATTGAGTCGCACGCACATGATAACTTAATACAGCCACAGACAACTGACTGTAACTAGCCGGTGGCATGACTGTAATTAACAGAATGAGCTATCCATAGCCTAAATAAATGAATTTCAAGTCATTTCCCAAAGGAAGATCTCCTATAAATACACCATGGCTGCCAACATAAAGGGCATCGGATCATTGAAACCATGAAGTGCTACTAAATCCTATCCTCAACTACTGATTAGGCCATGGCATCAAGTACAATCTTGTGATCAAGGAAAACGAAGGCATCCTCCTTCTCAATCATTCATCCATCCTTCTTCTCCTCAAATTATACCATTCTCTTGTATAATTTCAAGACTGAAATATGTAAACGAGGGTATATTGAGTGAATATAGAGATGTATGAAAAGAGAGAATTGATGTATTTTGTAATCCTCATTATAAGATTGGAAATCACCTTCACAGTGGACGTAGGCCTAATTAACGGCTGAACCACTCTAAATCTCGTCTCTACTTTACCTTGCTCGCATTTTTAATTTTCAGTTGCTGCTTAAACATGGTTCCATTTATTTTTACCGTATTGGTTAAGTGCAGTTTTAGTACCTTGGGTTTTTAGACCAATTTTGGTGTAAACATTTTGGCGCCCACCGTGGGGCAGTGTTTGCCTCTTTCCCCATTTCAGATCCGATAAGATTTTATGAGAGGCACTGTGCTTGAAATCATCAGCACGCCGAAGGAAATCACCGACAAAATCGACGACATCTTCGACGTTGCCACTTTTCCTACCATCTGTCCCGGAGAAAAGGAACTGTTAAAAGTTGAGGCGGCCGTAACCAAGAGGGAGTTGGAAGAAGCAATGACAGGGTTAACGAGTCAAATAACTATTGCAAACGACGCAATGATAAAGAAGATCGAGTCAATGCTCGTTGTTCAAGCCTCTATCGTAAAAGCCACACCAAGTGTCGTTGACCTTCCGTTCGCTTGAACAAGTCATGCAAGCGAAATAGAGTTTTTTACCGAACAAGGAAATTCTACTCAGAAAACTGCGTGTCGTGACTATGGGTCCTAGCGAAGACCCGACAGGGAGAAAAGCGCTCGTTCCATAAATCAGAATGAGAAGCGCAAATATATCTAAGGTACAAGAGGTGGAGTTTCGGAAAGAAGCGACAAGGGAAGAACCAAACATCCTAAAAGGAAACCACGCTTTTTCAAGGATTCTGAATTCACCTCCCTTAATGACACCATACGGAATATCTTCAGGGCAACTAAGAATACAGAAAAGTATCCAGTTCCAGAACGGATGCAAGTCAGAGATGCTGCCATAAAGTCAGGAAGGTTCTGTCAATTCCATGAACAACCAGGACACAACACTAATGAGTGTAGGCACTTAAAATCGTTAATCGAGGGGCTGGTCAGGGAGAACCATTTACAACAATATGTGCAAGGCCATTCTCCTATTTCTCCGCAAACAAGGGGCAGCAAACTCTCTGAGAAAAGGACCTAAACTAGCCCGGAACTAATGCTTGGCTAAGGATCAGCAGCTGGTGTCTCAATCATGGAATTTTTGAACTAAAATTCCCGTCACTATGCTCTACTACTCCGTTTCTTACCCTGTTTGCTTAATAGATAGTAGTCTTTTTACCTTGTTGTGCCACTTGCTATATTCATGTTAATATTTGACAATGAATTACTTATAAGTGCCTTGTACAAAGGAAATTATCATGTGCTTATCTGAGTACCATACTTATCGCTTCATGCTAAAAACTGATTTTTCAAAATGTAGGCATGATAGAAGCAATTAACCATACCCATCCTAGTCGCAAAGGGAGGGTTCTCAAAGCACATTTTGAGCAAAACGGCCAGAAAGCACTATAAAAAGCATGCGAATCAAATTGGATGTATAAGCACATTGCCTCAACAAGACATGCTGTTCTAAGGCAAACAACAAGCCGAAAGGTGGTACTTCCTTTAGCAAGCATTTGCTGGAGAAATTGACATCAGGCTTCAAAAAAAAGTACAAGGAAAATAATAAAAACATCCCATGGATAAATACCTAGGCTGGAAACATCAGTCCTAGTGTCGGAAGGACCGAAAAATTATGCTGGAAGGACAGTGCAAACAAAAATCCTAGCCGAAAGGGGGTATGAGAAATCCTAGCCGTAAGTGGGTATCCAATTTAGGTCTCTATTTGATCATAATAGCCAGATCAAATAAGATCGAAATTGGGTCGAAAACTTGTAACCCAAGTCCTCCTATGGGGCGCGTACTCAAAACCAGTCTTCGAAGGGCTCGGGTCACTAAGTTAGTGGGATATTGGATTGGGTACATAAAAAAAAATGTACATATGGAAATGCATTTATCGAGTTTCGAAGGGTTTGGGACGCCAAATCAATGAGGAACAAGATTAAATGTACAACAAGATACCTGACCTTATAAAAGTGCACATCCAAAAGTAAAAATTAAAAGGTTTGAATTACCAGACCATTAAAGAATGTGAATATATGCATAATAAGAACTAAACCCCTCAAAGAAGGGGAAAAAGAGGAAATATGATGTCCTAAAATCAAAGCAAACCAGCGATATTGATGATGAACGGCGTAAAAACGTAACCATCGCACAACCCATAAAAGCGTAACACGATACAACTAAATAAAAATTGCGATAAGTTACAGTGTATCAATGCTAGCGAGTAATAACAAAATACAAATTCATCGCAAAGTTACACGCTTGTAAATTTGGTACTGCAAAATGCAAAACTATAGCACATCATTTGGCGATGTCTTCAGGAATGGTGTGGTCATCGACCAAATGAACCCTAGAAGTACCTTCATTAGCAATAGAAGGTTCCATCAGAAAAACTTGGGATCTCTAAGCTCCATCTCCTACAAGACTGAGGGCATGAGCAGGAGAAACATTCTGGACTTCTTTTCCAAGGGATTGAGCTCGTTCATCAACCAGTATTCTCCTACCTTTTTCCAAAGAAAACTATCGTTTGCCTCAAGGAGGGCCTCTTGCAAAACACCATCTTCCTTATCTTTGGAATAGCTAAGCACTTGCTCCCAGACAAGAGCTAATGTACGGGGGAAGTCCTTGTTTAGATAACTCAAACTTCCGCAGGTCATAACACTAAGGGTGTAAAATCGAAACAGGGTCTAATCATCTTTAATTCTGGCTTGCTCAAGATCACTGGTTAACCTTGCTTTATCTTCTTCTAAAGTTTCAAGAACCTTACTTTGGGAAGCGAGTTTACCTTCGAACATTGCCTTCTCCTGCCGACAAGAAATCACTGCCTGTTGTACAGAAGTTAATTGAGATTCAGCGAACTCGCAGTCGGTTTGAGCCTCATCAGGTTGTATTTTGGCAGCTTCAATCTCCTCCTGAAGCTTTCTATTATCGGCCTCCAAGCTGGTCATCGTACTGTTCTCATCCTTAAAGAATGCAATTTCAGTTGCTTGACTTTCGATCACACGAATCAATTCAGTCTTATCATTCTCCAGAAGCTCGATACGCTCAAGATGTTGAGTATTCAACTTCTGAAATTCGAAGTTGTTCCAAGATTTGCACTGCTCTCTAGAAGTATTTTTGGCCTCATCTAACTAGACTTCTTGCTGATCCATGATAGTGGCAAGTTGGGAGGTCACATAATTTTTTATGGTGCTCAACTCCCGACGGTACCCTTGTCATCATGTGGAGACAAGTCTAAGTCGAGGTCCATCCCATTAAGTCCATGCCTCCGAACCTGTCCTTCAATTTAGGATTACCAAGGGTAACTCCGTAAGGAGGTCTGTCAAGAATCGCTTGAATCTGACAGAAAGCAGGTGCATTAGGCATAAAGTATTCGAGCAACGGTTCTACAGGGACCGAAGAACTGGGGCATAAAAGTTCAGCCGGTTCAGAAGACCCACCAAGCCTATCATTATCTATTTTATTATTAACTTCTCTCCCCTTGGCATCCTGGTTTTCTCCTCTAGATACCCGAGATTGATCATGCTTCCTTTTCTTTAGTAAACTCGCCAGTGGTGCTTCAAGAGCATCTTGGGTTAGAAGATCTGAAGATGGACGGGAACGCTTGAGGCAATGAGAAAGACTGGACTGTAAGACATTCCGTCGATTGACAAGAGCAAATTGCCAGGAGAAACTGTCTGATAAAGATGATCCCATTCCTGGATCTAAGAGGAAAAAGAAGATCTAAGCACCTTAATCATTGAAAGTTGAGAAAGAAGGCTGGGAGAGGGAATACACGGAATATATGAAGACAGCAAGACTAAAAAGAGTTCCAGACTCTATGAGATATCACATTGACCCAGAAACATGGGGTTTATCATAAAATTCTTACGATTAAAAGGTTTTGAAATACAAATGTTCAAATAACGGGCTTATCTTGAATAAGGTCTTCAGCTAAATCAAAGGGATCAAGACCTTTAAAAGTCTCTAAACCATCTTCCTCTTGGTTGTCCTTAGAAGAATTCTCTCCGTCTCCCGGGTTTTCTTTAGAATTCACTACAATTCCGTTAGACTGCTCCACTTCCCGCACTTGATCCGAGGTGATCTTCGAAGGAGTCACATGCACATCTCCATGGACAACTTCCTCTAAGGGAGGCCCATCTTTTTCGCACAAGACCACTGAAGTCTTAGGGCCTTTGTGCTTTGAGCACTTGGATACTACCTTTTTGGCAGAGGTTGCTTTGCTTTTGAAAGATGCCTCGCTGCTCCCCATAGTGCTAGAACATTCCTTTTTGAAGATTTCTTGACAGGGGATTTGCTGCTAGCTTCTTTTTTATCGGAAGTATCCACTGCGAAGGTGCGCAGAGAGGAAAGCAAATTGTATTGCTTTAAGAACCCTTTAGTGATAAGTAATTTCCTATTTCTCTCGCCCTTATCAACAGCTAATAATGAGTTGCATAAATCTTGGTCAAAGGGTATACTTTGGTCGGGAAGTGCTGCAGCATATCCAAAAGATTTTAAGTAAAAGGAAGAAGGGCAAGATGAAATTTAAAGAATAAAAATACTTACTGCCTTCCATCCAAAAGCCGCAGAAATTATTGGGACATCGGACAAAGAAGTACTGATTGGGAAATCCTCGCACACTGTCCACTAAGCCAGTAATTATTTCCGAGCCCCGGCTTTCCACAAAGACAAACGAGGTACGCTGGTTTCTTGTCCTGAAAGCATATAATGAGCATATATCCTAAAACGAAGGAGCCCGATGTTTTTCCCTCATAAAAAGGATATAAAGGCTTATCAAAATCACATAACCTTTAGGATGTAACTGGTACGGGGCAATAGCCAAGCTCCAGAGAATCATTTCTATATAAGGATTAAAGGGAGGAACAACTCTGCCTATCAACATGCCATGAGTAACAGCAAAATATCTTGTGGGATGGATATCTACGAACTCTTTTAACCCAGGCAGCTTGGCCTCTTCTTTCTCCGAAGTACCGAATTGTTTGCATGGTTGATGGAATGAGCTGAGAGAAAGCTCCTTCGGGTGCCTCTCACTAGGTACTTTAGAAAGTGCACGAGGTTGTGGGAAATCTTGCACAACGCCTATTGAAGAGACAACATTGGGCGTAGACACAACTTGATCAGAACTTTCTGCTCGATCGGACCTTTTGACCTGGTCCAACATAGATTGCTTCCTAAAATTATGGGATTATAGAAAAAGGGAAACCCTACTTAGAAACTCCAAAGCCACATGATCAAAATTCATGCTTCAAAATTGGGTCGAGATAAAATCAAAGGAGGAATTTACTTACAGGCGAGCGAACAGTCTCGAATCTAGACGAACATTCCAGCCAAATCGATATCGAAATTGCGAAGGCCTCGATGACAGTGTCGTGCACGAATGCAAGTCAGAACAATGAAAGAACTAGAGTAATCAGGAGTTATGAAAAGAATCCAAGCAGTAAAGAGGATTGCTCAGAATAACGCCGCCATTAAAGCTTTCTTCTGGAAAAGAAGAAGACAGAAAAATAATATATAAAAGACAGGCGAAAGGATTGGCTAATCGAAATAGTATTTCCATCTGGTTGCTCATACGAAAGACAGCCCTATGTTCAGATTAGTAGGCTTAGCATTCGGGCAATTGGGGAATCGCTCAAAACAAGCACACATAGGTATACATGGAATACCAATTAAATGTGCACAGGTAGGAAAATAAAAAGGGAGATTAAAAGGCGTATATCTAGAGTATTTTCACCACATCAGCTTAATGCCCGATTACACAAAAAATGTCCCATCAAGCTCAAGCTGGCATCCCTAAATTCAAATGTTCGCACAATAACCAAAAATATACATCAAGCCTCTCGCGCACATAGAGAGACAATACCAGTCCACTACAATGAAACAATCCCAAATTTTTGTACGATCGACCCCTCGACAAATTTACCAAACAATGTGCGATCAAGTATGTTGAAGCCGGTAATTCCTTACAAAAAGAAATCACAGACTTCGAGGGGCAAGTGTTAATCCCTAGAAAATCCGTACGCACATTGAGTAAAGGATACGGAACAAACACCATCAGGGTTGGTTGTGCGCAATGTTATCTGAGGCACTTAAACAACTCAAGATGGATAGGACGCAACTGCACAGAGCAAGACCCAAGTATCAAACCCAAGACAAATCAAGTCGACTAGTACGACCAAAGAAGATGGCACGAAATGCTATGAGAAATGCGGCTTAATAGGGATAAGGATCATACATTCGGTAAAGCTGCTCACAACAATGGAGCACGCTTGATCTAATATCAAAGTTCGGTCGCATGCATCAAGACAAGAGTCAAGGTCGTACATATATTTAACAACTGCTCATGAATTGCAACTCCTATCGCTCGACACTCGAATCGGAAATCCATTGGTAGGTCGTATACCAACTCCTAGAAAGAGGACATTCACATCTCAAAGTTGCAAGTCTCATTCGGTCACCTATACACTAATGAAGATCGTCGCTTGCTCGCTCAAATCAGACACAACCACATTAAGGAACTATGATCGGTCGTTCCTTCATCTTGCCATCAAGAAAATCAGATATCTACTCATCGAATGCTAGAAATAGATGCGATCGAAAAGCATGGACCGAAATCACTTGCTTAATTACTCAAGACACTCACTCCATTGAGTCACTCGTACATGATAACTGAATACAGCCCCAAATAGCTAGCTACAGCTAGCTAGTGGCATGACTGTAATTAACAGAATGAGCGATCTGTAGCCTGCATAAATGGATTTCAACTCATTTCCCGTCACCTATAAATACACCATGGATGCCAACATAAAGGGCATCAGATCTTTGAAACCACAAAGTGCTACTAAATCCTATCCTCAACTACTGATTCGGCCATGACGTCAAGTACAGTCTTGTGATCAAGGAAAACGAAGGCATCCTCCTTCTCAATCATTCATCCATCCTTCTTCTCCTCAAATTCTATCGTTCTCTTGTATAATTTCAAGACTGAAATATATAAATGAGGGTATATTGAGTGAATATAGAGATGTATGAAAAGAGATAATTGATGTATTTTGTAATCCTCATTATAAGATTGGAAATCACCTTTATAGTGGACGTAGGGCTAATTAACAGTTGAACCACTCTAAATCTCGTCTCTACTTTACCTTTCTCGCAATTTTAATTTTCAATTGCCGATTAAACACGGTTCCGTTTATTTCTTATCGTATTGGTAAAGTACAGTTTTAGTACCTTAGGTGTTTATACCCATTTTGGTGTAAACAACTTGTTTCATTAAAAATGATAAATTTCAAATTTAACTGATTGTATATATAACAACGCATTGCAGAAATCTTTTGAAAAGGTAATTTATTGCAAATAATGAAATGATAAATGAGAAAATAAATAATAAAGTGAAGCAAAACCATACATATCCATCTAAAAAATATTATGCTCGTTACTATTTCAAAATTGAGCCAGAACATCTTAGAGTTTTCAAAGAGATTCAACATAAGATAAAAAAAAATTGAAAGGTAAGCACAAAATTTTTGTATCACTATATAAACTGATTACAGAGAGAATTACACTATAAATAAAATATAAGAACACCCTCCTGAAAAACATATAAACTATACAACTAAAGAAAACAGAACTAATGATCCTAATAAGCTCCCTGAAGAGAAGAAAAGATACTCCAGAAAGTCTTCAATAAGTTTCTCCCAATAACACAGACTAAAGACATGATTGCACTCTACAGAAAAAATATCCAAGATGACCATGATTCACAACTTACAACTGTATATCATCAGCAAAATACTTCAGAAAGAGTCAAACAAACTTGTTTATGCACCACAACTGAGCTAACTTATACCAAGGACCCAAAGAAAAAACCAAATTCACCAGAATCAACTAGAAAAGCATTAAGATAAAGAAGGGTCATACAAAGGATTATTCCTTGTATGCCTTCTAGAAGTTTTCAAATTCGAACCAAGAGGTAGAACGTCCTTCTGAGAATATTCAATTCCCTCATCTAAATCGTCCGTCCAAAATTTTCCTTTTAATTTCTTAGCTTTTGATGAGGGCAAAGAGTTCTTAGGAGTAGCAGTGGACAAATGAGCTGGATCGGTTAAACCACTACTAGACACAATAGGAGGAGGAGGTAATATGATATCAAGTGGGGGCTTCAAATGAGTACAAGGTGAAGCATTGGCCTTAGAAGAAGAAGCAACATCCACATATTTACCAATAACAGAAGAAGAGCTCGACATAAAAGCAACATTAGCTTTAGGAGACTTCATAACTGAACTCTTAGCAGCAACAACGTCTTCATTAAACAATAAATTCAGACCCAAATCTCCTTCAAAAATGTTACTAACATTGTTACCAGAATTCACATTACAAATGCCCTTACCATCCTGTGCTTTACGGACTTTATCACTACAATTAGCAGTACTAACTCTATTATCTTTCTTTGCTGTACTAGGATTCTTTCCATCAGTAGTACTACTAGGATTCTTACCAACAGACGCATTACTAATAAATCCATCAGACTCACCATTGACCTTCTTGATAGTAGTATCAACACCATTTAAATTCTCATCTACCATGCCTTTATTCAAGTTAATTTCCTCATCATTAGTATTTACAGCATTCTTCCTTTGCCAAACCAACTTCCTTTTTCAAATTACCTTCGTCCATCCTTTTTCCTTAAAATTAGCCTTATTCCCACCTGCACTCTGATTTCTATGGCTATGATCGTAGTTCTGATCACCAATAACTTCATTATGCTCCTCAAATGACTCTTCATTTAAATTCCTTGAATCACACTCAGATGTTCTATGCCCAAAACATTTGCAAGTAACACAAATACTCGGTTTCCATATATAGGATAGATTCACAGTTGGACAATCTCTAAAACATGAAAGCACAATTGAATCAGGTAATTCAGCCTCAACATTAATTTCAACGAGTGCTTTCGCATAACTAAAGCGCTGCATCCTCTCAGTATTATAATTAAAACAGATCAGTCGTCCAACATGGCATGCCAACTAGTTAATTCCCACCAAAGTCCACAAAATTAAAGGAATATTAGAAAATTAAATCCAAACAGGAACCCTCTTGATTAGCTTTTGTGGATTACCAATAGTAGGATCCCATTGTGATAGGATAAACATCCGTCCCCTAATGAAAATAGGATCTGAACGAAGAACTTTTGCTCGATCAATCTCATTCATGAATTGGATATAAAAGTGGAATCCATCAGATCTCACTGTAAAATCTCCTAACAGTTTCCAACGTGATTTTAGAAAATTAGCAACAATAGAATAAGAGAGCGTACCATCAATGAAGAAACCAATCAGAATGTTATTCCAATACTTAAGTCCCTCCTACTTGACAAGATCAGGCAGTGAACCATCCTTATTGATATCAAACTGAATCGGCTTATAAAGGCCAGCATTTCTAGGAAGAGAACGAAATAATGTAGCAAAATCACGCTTATCTATAGATCTACAGTCCTGTAAATTAGCAGATCCAGATCGATTATCATTAGCTCTAGCGGATCCATTTTGATTATCATTTGCTCCAGTAGATCTAGAACGATTAACATCAGAGCCAGCAGCAGAATTGGCAGCAACGTTAGCACGATGTTCATCAGAAGTAGCGATGGGAATATGAGATGGACGAGAGGACGAAAGAGGTGGAAAGGAGGAAGAATCGAGAGAAAAGGAAGGAATAGAAGATGAAACCGCCTTATTAGCCGCCATTAGAGATTGCCATTATCTAAATTCGATTTTTTTGCTTGTGGATAGGTTCGAAATCAAATCGATTCGTTTTCCTACTTTTCGATTAGATTAGAAGGTGATTTAGGCATGATTTAGAGGATGGAGGCCATTACTAGGTTTCAAGATGTGTAAATGGCAGCTGAAAAATGACAAAAACTGAACCCACATTACTAATGAATCATTTATGATCATAACCTACCATAGTTAGCATATGTCAACTATTATGTTCCAATCATGCATTAGATCGGCATAATCCCTTATTTGTCTGATTACAGCATTGATATGCGCATCATATCAATTATTAAAAGTGCCAACTAGTTTACCATTCTACTACGAATATATAAAATATAATAAATATATACTACTAAGCCAACTAATTTACTATTCTACTATAAATATATGAAATGTAATAAATATATACAAAGTTTATATATGTAGTATATCTCAATTGACCAATGATTGGTTCAAATATCTATAGCGTGATAAAGACAGAACCCACATTACTAATGAATTAGACATATTATAAATTCAATACATATTAAAATTCAAATGCAAATAAGGAATAATTTTTCGCTTGTTCGATGCATTGGCTAAACATCAAGATGCAGGTTGATGATAACTTTTTTTAGAAAACCGCATTGTGAAATTATAACTTAACGAATTTAATATATAGAGGAATGTAGTTAAAAAATGAGGAGGAAAAAAAACCATAATTGCAAGTTGAAAAATCATTCCATTAATGGGACGGTAAATGTCAAGAATAGAACAACAAATCAAAGTTACATATATGCTGCCTTCCATCAATCATAAGTTTACACAAAAGAATAACATTATATTTCTATAATCTGAAGTATCATGTTAACATAAAGTGTAGTGTAATTATGAGGTGAAATATATACTTTAGTCCATAATGGTGTGAAATAATAGGGCTTACCATAAAATGGTAAACAGATGAATATATAATTCAATGTAGAAAACTCATCTATGCAATTCACCGTGGAGAGAAACAATAATTTAAAAAAGTCAATGGCAACACACATTTAAGATCAGATGTAACTATAGTGCACTACATCGATGGTTTACATGCTTCTGCACTTTGTTTGTTGACAGTAAATAAATTAAAATTAGGTGAAATATTCAGAACATCATTTGAGAAGTTGAAGTCAACTTAAGTCAGCTTTTTCTTAAAATAAAATAGTTGAATAGAAATAGTAGGTAGCAATTTTAATGCCTACCTCGAATATCTTATGATATCCATTGATGTGGTCAAGTTGTTAGTTCCAGCAAAACACCAAGTTCATGAAAAACGAAAATGTTGTTAATCCAAAAAAATATAGGATGGAAATCAAGTCAAGTAAACTGAATAAGAACAACTGAAGGTTGAAAAACAAATGCACTAGTTTCTTTTTTTAACTTAAGCATGTGCAACTCAGTTAAAGGAGACGTCACTGTTTGCAATTGTATTTGTATTTGTATTTTCAATGTCCATTATGTTTCATAGCATATTACTGTACTGCATAGATATCATTATTTGATTAACAAATATATCTTCTGTCTATTTAATATCACTTTTAATTTGGACATCCAGATTATATTTAATAAAATGATAGGGAAACTTAGGTATTCTTCTGTACTGCATAGATATCATTATTTGATTAACAAATATTTCTTCTCTCTATTTGCTATCACTTTTAATTTGGACACCTAGATTGTATTTAATGAAACAGTAAGGAAACTTAGGTATTTTTCAATACTGAACTTCCTCAACGAAACAGATCTAAATGAATTATCAAAAATCAGTCAATCATAAAAACAATGTATATGCTGTAAAAGGTTAAAATAAAATAGCAGATAAAAACAATAAATTTAATTTGGTACCTTAGAGTAGTTTAAGTAGAAAGAGAAACATGTTTGCCTTCTTCTCCGTGCAACACATTCCCGAATTTTTTGCCTAGTACATAAAGTGAAAAAAAAAAGCCTAGAAATTGATCAAAATTAAGTCAATTAGCAAATAAATTGTGGTGAAAACCGAAGTAAAAAAGGTAGTTGATGGTTATAAATAGAAGTTGAGCAATGGATGTTGAGCACCACACCTATAAGTAACCGATTCTAGTGGATTATCTTGTTCAATGAAATAGGGCTTCGTAAGCCAGGAATAATGGTTGCGTACTATTGTTGGTTGGTTCGTGAGGGTAGAAAGGTGTGTTAAAATGGAAAAAAATGAAGGAGCAGAAATCGATTATGGAAGACGGTAGTGTAGGAGGAGAGGGAATGGAATAGAGAGGAGTTCGAAGAAGGAGGTTGTTATATAATCGGACATTGGTTTAGTGCCGGTAAATAGGAATTTATAGTGGAGAAGAAGCAAAGATCGATAAGCCAATTATGTAGGATGTTTAATTGGAGGTGAAAATGGCGATAATTTGATGGCGGAAGAAGGGGATGTCGAGAGAGGATGTGAAGCGATTCTACTGTTAGTTATTTAAGAAAGGAAAAGCGGAGAAAAAGATGCATTAAAAAGAAAAAGGACAGATGGCACAACACAATTGATTTGGATTCTGTTTTCCAGTATAAGTAATAGATTATAAAGGAATTTGAAATAAAAACCGGGTATTTGGATTGTGGAATTTAAAACTTAACTTATGCAAGTTAAATAAACTGAATTGGTGAAAGTGAATTGAAATAGATAAATTGGTTTGTGATCAATTTAATTTAGCAAGAAATAATAAGTGGTTATTGTATTAACTGAATAATACCAAATATGCATAGAAAATTTTCGTTTGTCAGAAACGAAGTAAATAAATTGATTAGAATCAATTTGAATGAAGTTGAATATATATAAATGAAATATGAATTGAATGAGATTAAATTGGTTGCAAATCATTTGAATTGAATGATTGTAGGCATATATGATATGCGATATGAATGAAATGAGGGATATACTCAATAACATGACTTGTATTAGCATATACATTCCGAATATACAAAATATAACTTGTTCGATATTGAATTCATGTGTTTAATCATCTAAATGAATGTAGCTTATTTTAATTTCACATACATGAGACTTATGAGTTTAAATTGAGTAAGTACAGGTCCACGGAGCTATCTGGCTTGGTTTTGGATATGTACATTGCTAATACGCTAAGCGATTGCGCTTAATAAATGCTTATATGAGGTACACCTAAGCAAAAATATCAAATTAGGAAATATGACTGTTTTCACGACCGTGTGGGTCGATGTATACTTTTTCATCTCTTTTGGTATATTGCAAAAGCTCCTCCGTGCAGGGAAGACTCTACCAAAATTTAGGAAGTTAGAAAAAATTTCAAAATTTAAAAAAAAAATTGTAAGGATAAAACTGATGATTTTCAGAGTAAATTCAATTGGAAGGTTTTTGAATAGGAAATAGGAAATTAAATATATCCTTGGAAACTTAAAGTGTATGGAATTTGAGTTATAGAATATGAAATCTATACTATACTACTAAAGACGAGTTATGTTTTGGTGGATTGGAAGCCTCCTCCTCTCTCTAATATGAGTACATCTTCGTATGACACGTGGATTGTTAAATTAAGAGTGCTGTCTTTACTTCTCCCAGTTTAAAACTCAATAGCCGCATGCGTGTTCCTGATTCAAATCACACCTTTTTCAGCCAAACCCGAATCTTAGGATAAAACAACTTTGTGAATTAATTTCAAATTGAGTGATATGACTCCATGGCAACGGCGCACAACAGTTTATAAATCTATCTCCATCATCCCTTCCCCAACGATAGCCTTCTTTCCTTAAACACCCTGCTTGTAACACCCCGCCTCCGCTAGGGTCACTCGCAAAGGAATGCACTAGCTTTAGAGGGGCATTATTGGTAAACATGCACAGAAATATCACAAGACAGAACATGTGAAATAGCGGAAGTAAAATCAAACTTTCATAAATTCAATAATTAAGGTCTAAAGCCTTTTACATCAGAGTACATCAAAACCTGTCTTGCAATAGTAAAGAAGCATAAAGACTTTTTAATAAATTATTCCCCAAGTAAAACAGTAAAGTAGCCATAGCCAAGAGAAGTCCAAGCCATCCATGATGACCTTCAAGCAGAAGAAGTCCGAACTAAACAGCATTGTTTCCTCCCTGTAACCTGGGGGGGGGAAACGGAAGAAAAGAGGCGAAACAAAACGGGTCAGTCAAAAAGACTGAGTAAGTCCTATCTACTTCCAGTATAAAAACAGGTAAAGGTAACATGACATGCATAAACTGAAAGTAAACATAAGGATAACTACAAGATAGATAAACTAAACCAGGGTAGCCGGTTGAACTACTGTGGCAAGGTAAACTAAGGTATCATGATAGACTACAGTGTTATGATAAGTCAAGGTATCACATCGTCAGATTTCTATCGAGTACATTATCCCAAGGTATCTACCCCGTCTAACATCCCACGGTATCTATTATGTATATTCTTCCGAGTTCTAACATGTATATTTGCTCTGCACCCTTCGTACTAGTATCCCAGCCTTGTTATGTGTTAACCATGAATGTCCCTTACTCAAAGTCGTGTAATGGTCCATGTCAACCTAATATATCGCATATATAGGTTACTCAAATCATATGTTTCTTTCCATGTATATAAGTTCAGTCCTTTGCCGTTCCTCGTACGGGCTTCCTCATGTCGTATTATCCTTGAAATCGTTTGGACTGTCACCCTTGTTCTAGCTAGGCTCTTCCATATGAATCATTGTTTGAACTACTAGGACTTACGCCACCTAGCACCACTAGGGATTACGCTTACCTATTGCACGCTTTCGTATTTCGGTTTGGGTTAAGCCACCTAGGCCACTAGGGATTACGCTAACCCTCAACCGCGCCCTTTTTCCCACGCATTCATCGTGAATCGTTTTTCTATAACTGTATGCACATGTATCACATCGTGCCATCCGAGTCCTATCACAGGGCAAAGCAAGAAATACAGGACTCGGTCGGGAGCTTTAGATTTATCTGCCGATGCAGATACTAAGGTCTGCTTTTCTACACGTGGCTATGGTCCCACGAGACCCCTCCCTCAACTAGTGAAAGGCAACACAAGAGAAAATCTTGCATGAGAACTACACTCCGGCCAGCCCACATCCTACGGCCTACCTCACCCATAATTAGATAGCAATTATGGTCTGTTGGGTGTTCCCTGCCTTTCCGTACGTACACGCTTGACTCAAGATGGTAGATGATCGACGAACTTGCTATCTCGGGCACCTTATGTATTCGTCGGCTCACTGCTATCCACCCCAGTCTTTAGGTCGCTCGCATAGCAACCAAGGCATATTCTTGGTTCTTCTACCGCAGACCTCAACCTCTCGTGAGCCTAGTATAATGACCTGGCAGCTCACAGAGGGATCCCAAGAATATCCTCACGTTCCCCGAAGCCGCTGCTTCGTTACCCCGTTCGTTGGAGCCTTTATCTAAATCAGATAGCCTGCTCCTACACGCATACTTAAACGTTGACCTAACGTATCGGGTTACTAATCCATCTAAGAAATGGTCCAAATTTCCTTGACTAAGAATTATTACTTAGTTTCCCTTAACTAAGGTTTACCACTTAGCCTTATTTCCATAATCCTTGTTAACTATGGTTATTTACCTAATCCTCCGAATTAGGGTTTATCTAATGGGTTAAGTGTCACTTAAGTTCATAACTTAGCCCGTCTACAAACCATGTCAAAATTGGCTAAGTATCCAAGTCCAAGACTTAACCCTACAAACCATGTGTCAAGTTGGCTAAGTATATTAAGCAATCCATAACTCAACCTCGTCTAATTATCATTTTAGATTGGTTAATTATATAAATTAACTTGACCTTGTCAAATTACCGAGTCATATCGGTCAAGCACATTCAAACGATTCGTGACTTAGCCTTATCATGTTTTCACGTTAGATTGGTTAAGTATAGGTTAACTTAACCTCATCAAATTAACGAGTTAGATTGGTTAAGTATAGGTCACTTAACCTCATCAAATCATCGTGTTAAATTAGTTAAGTGTTTAACTTAACCCCATTAAATTACCAAGTTGGATTAATTAAGTCTAGGCTAACTTAACCCCATCCGATTACCATGTTTAGATTAGTTAAGTCTACTCTTAACCCCATCCATTAACTGTATTATACGGTTAAGTGTCATTAAGAAAATTTACTTAACCTTATCATGTTATCGTGTTGGATTGATTAAGTGTTGGTTAACTTAATCCCGTCCACCATTCGTATAAAAATGGTCAAGTGTCATTGGGCAAATCAAGTTACTTACCCTACCCAAGCTTATCATGTTCTGTTAAGTATCATTAGCCTAATCAAATTACTTAACCCATTTTGTCCATGTCATATTTGGTTAAGCCTCATTACTCAAATTAACTTAACCCTATTATGTGGCATTAATTATTTAATGCACCCCAACCTCTCACATTAGACTTTGTTGTGGTTACTAGTTAAGCCGGGCAGGTCCGGGTAGATTTACACCACAACTTGGTCTAACCTCGGGTTCAAGCACAACATGACCAACTTCTCACATCGAGTCCTATTGTTTGCAACTACTAGTTAGGCCGGTCGGTTCCGGGTAGTTTTACGTCGCAAACTCAACCCAACCTCGAGTTGGCCACTTTCATGTTTAGTCTAGTGTCATGTTCATAGTCAAGTTTTCAAGCAATTGGGTAGACCTAACTTAATAGGTAAATTCCCAATGGGTAGACCTAACTTAATAGGTAAATTCCCAAGCTTATGTTTTTATGCATACTTACATGCCAACTTCCATGTTATCTTTCAAGTCATATTTTCAAGTATAAACACATGTCATATTCAAGTTAAGATTTTGCGACATGTTCATGTTTATCTAACTACCCAAAATCGTGTTTTCCCAACGCAAGCAAAGCGAGTCAACATAGTAAGGATACTATGTCACGTATTGGTCTCAAAACATGCATGATGCCAAAAAGGGCTTGGCTTCCACATGCATAACATCATAAAGGGATTGGCCATAAACATGCATAGTGTCATAAGGTAATTTGGCCACAAACATGCATATTATCAAAAAGGGTTTGGCCATAAACATGCACAACTTAAAAGAGGGGATTGGCCATGAGCATGCATAATCTCATAAAGGGTTTGGCCACAAACTTGCATGTTAGCATAAGGGGTTTGGGTTCATAAACATGCATAAGCCCCAAAATCTTGTCTTAGCCAATGTTTCACAAGTAAAGTGGTTCCTAAAGGTTCATGCTAGCATTTCATGTATAAAGATCCAAACTTGCAAGTTAAACTAGGTTATGCATAACATGAGAGGCATGATTAAGTCACTCACATGGCCTAAGATCATAAATATGAACACAAGAGGCATGGTAAGGTTCATATAGGTTCGCATAATCATGTTTAGCCTCATTTTATCCCATGTCATTATCAAAACTACCGTTTCCATCTAA